>CM077576.1:18306357-19564925 GCA_039657325.1 Stephania cephalantha
AACATGTTAGGTATATCTAAAGGCTTGGGACCACCAAAGAAGGAAACATGGTGGTGGAACGAGAATTCCAAAGAGAAATTAAGACAAAAAGAGATATGTTAAGGAAAATACCTAAGTGTCAAGATGAATATACGTACAATCAACATAGAGAAACTCGAAAATAATCTACAAAAGTAGTTAGTCAAGCTAAAACATATTTCATGGAAGATCTATATACAAGGTTAGGTAATAGGGATGACGAAAAAATATATGTATAGGGTAGCCAAATAAGAGATAAAAAGAAACAAGACTTAAGTCATGAAGAACTTACTTTGATAGTTTATTTAATGATGGCCAAGTTGATATCATAGTAGATGAAAACCTACACCAAAAAAGAAATATAAACTATACATGCAATATTAGAATTCCAGAAGTTAAAGTGGCATTGAAAAGAATGAAAATAAGGAAAACATGTGGCCCAGATGAAATACCCATAAAAGTTTGGAAATGCTTAGGAGAAATTAGATTGACTTTGTTAATAAAACTTTTCAATAATATTTTAAAATCAAAACGGATGTTAATGAAATGGAGAAGAAACACATTTGTACCAATATTAAAAAATAAAGGTGACATTCAAATTTTTTCAAATTATCGTGGAATTAAACTTATGAGTCATACTATGAAACTTTGGGAGATGATACTTGACAATAAGTTAAGAAGTGAAACAACAACATCATAGAATCAATTTGGCTTCATGCATGATAGGTCGACTATGGAGGCAATTTTCCTCGTAAGAAGATTAGTGGAAAAATATAGAGAAATAAAAAAGAACTTCATATGATATTTGTAGATTTAGAAAAAAACATACGATAGGGTTCCTAGAGATGTTCTTTGGTGGGTTCTAGAAAGAAAATGAGTGCATGCTAGATACATAGACACTATTAAGGATATATATGAGGGAGTAGTAACAAGTATAAGGACATTTAGAGGAACTACAAAAGAATTTCTCATTATGATAGAACTACATCAAGAATCGACTTTAAGCCCATATATCTTTACTTTAGTTATGGATGAACTAAATAGGCATATTCAAGAGGATATACCATGCTGTATGTTATTTGCATATGATATTGTCTTAATGGACGAAACAAAAGATTGAGTGAATAGGAAATTAGAACTTTGAAGGAATACATTAAAATCTAAAGGCTTTAAGTTGAGTATGACGAAATTCGAATACAAGCATTGTAAGTTTATAAATACGAGACATCGAGATGATAAAGTGGTATAATTAGGGGAATTAGAAGTTTCTAAAGTGAACCACTTTAGATACCTAGGATCAATCATACAAAATGATGAGAATATTGAGAACGATGTCACATATAGAATCCTAGCTGGATGGAAAAAATGGCGAGTGCAACAAGGATGATTTTTTTTTTATCGAAATGTTTATACTAAGTTAAAAACGAAAATTCTTAGGACCGCAATTGGGCTAGCTATGCTATATGGAAGTGAATGTTGGGCTATAAAGCAACAACAATTACATAAAATGAACGTCGTATAAATGAGGATGCTTAGGTGGATGTGTGGTAAAACTCGTAAAGATAGAATAAGAAATATAGAAATTCAAAGACAAGTAGGAGTAGTACCAATTGATACAAAGATTAGGGAAGGGCGGTTGTAGTGTTTTAGTCACTTGCAAAGACGACCTACAAATGCTCCCACTAGAAAACTTGACTCAATAAAAATTGAAGAAATTCGACGAGGTAGGGATATAGACTAAAGTTAACTTGGGACGCATTATTTATGAGGGACTTGAATGGTTGGAGAGCTCACCATCAATTGCACTTAATCGAGCATAATAGAAGATTTTGGCTATAGTAGGCGTGTGACGGCCCTCTCCCCCAAACACGGCACCTCCCGACCTAATCCCGTCATTAAGGCCTAAATCTAAGTCACGTAAGACTTAACAACGTATTAGTTAACTTTTTGTCTCATTTACCTCGTTATTTGTGTTCAGAATAAGTATTATTCATTTCTCATTAGTTGCAATTTTTAGAGTTAGTTAAAACTTTTTATCATTTTATATATTATCTACATAAGACTTAATAAAATTTGTGAAAGCATTATAAAAACACTTACTGTGGAAACTACGTAAAAAGACGATCACATGTAAGTCAAACAATATAATTCATGCATCAGTTGGAGAGCTTAGTCTCTCAACCTCATATACAACCCAAAATTATTTAGAAAGACGCAAGTAATAAATACATAAAATGATCACATACAAAAGTAGCATAAACCACTCACCGAGGGCTTAGAGGTAATTGTAGATATTCTCCTTCTCTGGTTTTCTACTCAAAGTATCTGCACCTACTATCACAAACTAGACGGTGAGTATAACAAGTAAAAGTAAATCTTGAAGGCTATTAATCCATTATTCCAGTATATATAAAGAACGATAATTGATAGCATACAATAACTATGAAGAAAGAAAAGTTGAAAGAAAGGTATGAAAGCAGTTACCAAGCTACTATAAAGGATAACAAATTGAGAAGTCACATAAATCTAGGTTAGCCGACATCCTAGGTTCCACACCCGTGTGCCGCGCTAGAAACATCAACTGTATGGAATGCTGACATCCTTAGGAAATCTAACCTCGTAAGCCATGCTACTCACATAATAGGGGGCTTAGACTGGTGGAATATCCTAAATCTAGTTGGCAATAAGTCAGATTTGTAGATTATATAAACACAAGTACTTTATAACAAACATATTGACATAGAGGTGTTCAAACACCAATAAGAAATGAATATATCATAATATGCTTTTTGATATGTAAATTCAGCAGTTAAAAATCAACAACAAGAAGGGAATCTAAAGTAGAACAAGATCAAGACAAGGAATGCCATATATTAAGACATAACATGATTAAATGAATCCAATAAACTTAATTAGGAAACACAATCACAAATCATGACATTTGGAATAAGAGAAGGCAACAAAACAATCCAAGCGACTATATATCAACTCAAATAATGGATGTTAATTGTAGATAATTTCCTTAACAACTTTACTTACCTCAAATGAACGCAACTCCTAGCCTATTTCGGCTCTCGACTACTCCAAACTCACGTTCTACACTCCATAAGTCATCTCAAAGCTCTTGAGGTGTCCTAACAAATTTAATTTAACTTTTTTTAGGTTGGTTAAGTGGTTCTAAATTCTAATATTTCACAATCAACCACCTTAATACTTTGTTTATGTTGAAATCTACTTTAATAAATAAAGACAGTTTCAGTGCAACAACTTGTGAGTTCATTTCAATTACTAAAATGCAAAAATGAGCTCATTTCAATTACTAAAACGATAAAATTATGTATTATAGCAGAAAGAGAAGTTTTAAAGCTATGTCTTAGCTTTCCAGAACTATAAGGTTTGTGCAATTTCGATAAGAATCGAAGGAGATATAAAACTTTTACCACAATGACTCAAAACAGTTTCATATTCCAACCAACAACTTTGTAAAATTCATTTCTCTAAAACCATAAATTTAAAACTCATGATTTTTTTAACGAAGTCTACAAACATATCCTAAAACATCATATTAAAAGATAAGCTCAATATAATAAGAAATGAGGGAGTTATGCTCAAAACATCAAGCCATTAGCAAAAATGTGAACCTACAAATTTCAGATTCATTACTAAAGTTGCAGAGGATTTTTAGACATGACAATATTCAAATTTCAAAATCGTTCAGTAGGCAAAAGTTGTTCCTTTTGGAGTTAGCTTTCAAATGCCACCAGAATGAGTCCATTTAATTTAAAAATGAGGAAGTTATGACCATATTATAGAGATTGATTCATAACAATAACCTACAAAATTTATAGTTTTGTTTTACAACTTCATGAACTTTAAAAATTCTTAACTTTTTAATTTCAGAACTAGATTAGAAACATCTTAATAGTTGGATTATCAACTCAAAATGAAGAATTCAAAAATGCTATTGGTTTTTGAAATAAAAATCATCTATATAACTGAATTTTAGAAAATCAGTTGCATATAATTGAAAACCCAATTTGAGCAAACATTGAAATTTTGAACTTCAATACTTAAGACTCCTTCTATACTTCAATTTTGATCAAACTAAGCTTAAAAACCTCAAATAAGTTTTGAACAAATGCCCTTTGATTACCCATTCAATTGCTTCAAACTCAAATTAAAGAAGATGAGATTTGTTACCTAGTGTAGGTAGTTGTTCCTAAGACTTGAATCTCCTAATTTAGTTGATGAATTCTTCTCCAACTCGATGAATTTGCTATCAACCACCATTTCCAGCAGCTCTTACGCTTTGAATTTTTATTTCAAATTTATGTTTCTTGCATGTTAAGATCAAGCACCAAGTCTTGTTTATATATTTTAAATTTTCATGATTAAGAGCACACACACACACACACACACACACACACACACACACACACACACACACACACACACACACACACACACACACACACACACACACACACACACACACACACACACACACATCTTAATGCCCATCATTGGCTTCCATTTGCTCCTACCAACTCATCTAAATCTTATCTACCAACACAAATTCCTACTTAAATCTCATGAGATTCCATTCTAGTGCGAATGTTGAGGAAATCATGTGGTTCATCAATTTTTTCATCCAACTATAAGCATTTGTAATTAATTGATTCAATTAATTTTAACATTGGTACTTTTATACATATGGTTAGTTACTTAGGCACACTACTTGACATCTTAGTGGTCTCACTAACTTTCGAATACTTGGCACCTGGTGCCCTGACCTCGGTATGCATTTCGAGGCATATGCATGTGTATAATATTTTTATTTAAACTTTAAGCCATGTAATTGATTTATACTAAATCATATGCTAATATATTGTATATTTGATTCATTGATTTAATAACTAAACTTAAACTCACCATATAGTTCTCTACCCCGGTCCCACACTTACACGCATCTCGAGGCGTGTTTTTGCTCGCGAGTTGAATTAACAAATAAGCAAACTAATTAAACGCTCGGGTATAGTGTACATACATACATCACACTAGGCATTCATCACTCAAAAAAAAAAATTTCTCGATTTTCGTGCTAAGTGTTGGACCACGTACCGCTATCGGGCCACTTCACAGGTTGGTGGCCTTGATTTAGGACTAATTTACTACTAGCAGATTTTATGCCGTTATAATCTTTCCAACAAATAGAAATTTCATATTCGAAATTAAATTTGACTTAATCATATGTTTGATCTCATAATATTGAAAATATCCTTAATAATAAAATCGCTCACTAGTCGACTTTTAGTTCCTCATCATTTAAAGGTTATGAGACAATTTATTTAAATTTCATTCTCATGATAATTGCCTTAACAAAATCTCAAATGATACTAGCCCCAAAGCCCATATTTCTCGAATGCCACAGGTGGATCCACCGAACACTTCAACCTGGTTTCGCATATCACGGTGGGTGAGTCCACGCTCAGCGACCACATACACATTATCACAATATACGACACTCTAGTAGTAGTACACAAGAGAAATCTTACTAGGCACAGTTCTCTTTTGAAAGTTTTGAGTGTGCTTATCAGGCAACACTACTTTCAATATCTCATTAACTCATGTGATATTGACTTATTCAAATCATTCTCGTTAGTCCAGTGATCAACTTTAACTTTCAAATCACTAGTGCAACTATTGTTATATCTAAGTCAAACAGTGCATGAGTAATGCAATAATAAATAAACGCGTACCTCACCAGGGTCGTGTGTCGCCTCTGGGTGTGGCTCTACCTCCACGTTAGCTCTATCTCCGGCTTGTGGCTACATTGCAGTCTGTTATAGTCTTGAGGCTGTGGACATTGTCTGACCATGTGTCCAGTCTGTCCACATCTGTAGCATGTTGGCTATTTAATCGGTGTTGTCGAGGATGCCTGACTATGCGTTGACCTCTGTCTCTGTAGTGGTGCATATGGATCTTCATTTTCTCTCTGATCGTATGGTGACATGTATGGATCTCTGCTTTCCTCTGTCCTTGTAGACTAAAGTTGTTCAATCTCACAACGTTCATTGTCTTATCATTCCCTTATTCGCCGAACATTTCTGTCACATGGGGGAAAAGGCTCTCTCATATCTCCTACAAGGATCGGGCTTCAGTGCTGACGACGTGGTGTGCGATGTTTGGCCTAAATTCCATCACTAACATAGAAAGCGTCGTCGGCATTATCCTCAACAATATCTCCAGCAAACTATCATAAGTATCCATAGCAATCTCGGTAACTCATCAGCGTCTCTCTCTCAACTCGTCGCAGGTTCATGATCTTCTTTTTCATCCTATTATTTTACGTCGGAGCTGGTGTAGCCAAGTGTGCTCATACCATAGTAAGGAGTTCACTCAACTGCTAACCCTGAGCAATGGCTATGTCAGTCTCTCATCATATGTGTCTATAATAACGAAATGCTGACTACTGTTGGTGCAACCATCTCCACTCCCATGCTGATCTTGATCGTAATAGAGAAATAACTTCTATGCATATATCGTTTATATACATTTAAAACATAACATCTACATATACAATCCTAACTCACATTCGCTCACTTCCCAACTAATAGTTTCTAGACAAGGATCGTCTAGTTTCCATATCTAAGGTTTGTGTTTTATTCATGTTTTTCTCGTATTTATCAAGAACATAAATTCTAATATCAACTGTGATGTTAGTATCATATTATGGAATAAACTATATTCCATTGCCTAGGCTCTACAAACCTACGCTTTGATACCAACTGTATTGGCATCAGAACCTATTTGACTACAATATTCGTAGAACCTATGCTCCGATACCAACTGTGATGACCCATTCCTCCAAACACGGCACCACCCGGCTTAATCCCATCATTAAGCCCTAATCCACACCATGTAGGACCTAACAACGTACTAGTGAGCATTTTGTCTCATTTACCTCATTATTCGTGTTCATATAAGTATTATTTATTTTTCGTTAGTTGTGATTTTCAGAGTTAATTAAAACTTTTTATCATTTTAATATTGTCAGCGGAAGACTTAGTAAAATTTGCAGAAGCATTATAAAAATACATACCGTGGAAACCAGGTAAAAGACGATCACATGTAAGTCAAACATTATAATCCATGCATTAGTCGGGGAGTTTAGTCTCTTAACCCAATATGCAACCCAAAACTATATAGAAAGAAGTAAGTAATAAATAAGCAAAAAGATCACATACAAAAGTAGCATAAACCACTCGCCAAGGGCTCAGAGGTAGTCGTCGATCTTCTCCTTCATTGGTCTGCTACTTGAAGTATATGCACCTACCGTCTCAAACTAGACAGTGAGTATAGTAAGTAAAAGTAAATCCTGAAGGCTATTCATCCACAATTCCAATATATACAAAGAACGGAATCTGAAAGCATGCAATAGCTATGAAGAAAGAAAAGCTAAAAGAAATGTATGCAAGCAGTTACCAAGCTACTACAAAAGATAAAAAATTGATAAGTCACGTAAGTCTAGGTTAGCCGACATCCCCGGGTCTCATACCCCGTGTACCACGCTAGAAACATCTGTTGTATGGAGTCTCGACATTCCCAGAGAATCTAACCCCGTAAGCCATGCTACTCATATAATAAGGGGCCTATACTGGTGGAATATCCTAAATCTAGTTGGCACTAAGTCGAATTTGTAGATTACATAAGCACAAGCACTTCACAACAAACATATTGACACAGAGGTGTTCAAACACCAATAAGGAATGAACATATCATAACATGCTTTTTGGTAAGTAAATTCAGTAGATAAGAATCAACAACAATAAAGGAATCCAACGTAGAACGAGATCAAGACAAGGAATGCCATATATCAAGACATAACATGATTAAATAAATCCAATAAACTTAATTAGGAATTATAAACACAAATCATTGCATTTGGAATAAGACAGGTAACAAAATAGGCCTAGTGATTATATATCGTCTCAAATAATGGAAGTGAATTGTAGATAATTATCTGAATAAATTTACTTACCTCAAATGAATGTAACTCCTAGCCTACTCCAACCGTCAAGCACTCAAAACTCGCATTTCACACCCCATAAGTCATCTTTAAGCTCCTGATGTGTCCTAACAGTTTTAACCTGACTTGTTTTTAGGTTTTAAGTGTTTTTAAATTTTAATGTTTCACAATCAACCCCCTTAATACTTTGTTTAAGTTGAAATCTAATTTAATAAATAAATACAGTTTTGGTGCAACAACTTGCGAGTTGATTTCAATTACCAAAACGTTAAAATTATGTATTATAGCCCAAAGAGAAGTTAATAAAGCCATGTCTTATCTCTCCAGAACTATAAGGTTTGTACAACTTTGATAAGAATCGAAGGAGATATGAAAGTTTTACCATAATGACTTAAAACAATTTCATATTCCAACAAGCAACATAGTAAAATTCATTTCTCCTAAATCATAGCTTCAAAACTCATGATTTTTTATTAAAGCCTACAAACATATCCTAGAATGACATATTAAAAGATGAGCTCAATCCAATAAGAAATGAGGGAGTTATGCTCAAAACAACATGACATTAGCAAAATTGTGAACCTATAAATTTCATATTCATCATAAAAGTTGCATATGATTTTTACACATGAAAACACTCGAATTTCAAAATCATTCAGTAGGCAAAAGTTATTTCCCTTTGAGTTTGCTTCCAAATGCCACTAGAATGAATCTATTTTGATTTAAAATGAGGAAGTTATGACCAAATTACTGAGACTGATTCATAACAATAACATGCATAATTTCCAGTTTTGTTTTATAACTTCATGAATTTAAAAAATTCATAACTTTTTTATTTCAAGACCAGATTAGAAACTACTTAATAGTTAAATTATTAGCTCGAAATGAAGAATTCAAAAATGCTATTGGCTTTTGAAATAAAAACATGTATATTATTGAATTTTAGAAAATCAGTTTCATATGATTGCAAACCTAATTTTGAGCGAGTTTTTAAATTTTGAACTTCAATACTTAAAACTCCATCTATACTTCAATTTTGATCAAATTAAGCTTAAACACCTTCTCAAATTAGTTTTAAACAAAAGCGTTTTGATTGCCCATTCAATTGCTTTAAATTCAAGTTAAAAAAGATGAGATTTGTTACCTATTGTGTGTTGTTGTTCCTAGGACTTGAATCTCCTACTTTAGTTGATGAATTCTCCTACTTGATGAATTTTCTATCATCAACCACCATTTCTAGCAGCTCTTAAGCCTTGGAATTTTATTTCAAAGTAATGTTTCTTGCATGTTAAGATCAAGCACTAAGTCTTATTTATATAGTTTTAAAATTTTCTTCAAGAGCGCGCGTGCGCGTACGCACACACACACACATCTTAATGCCCATCAATGGCTTCCATTTACTCCTACCAATTGGACTAACTCTTATCTACTAACACACATTCAACTTAAATCTCATGAGACTCCATTCTAGTGCGAATCTATAGAAAATCATGTGGTTCATCAATTTTCCATCCAACTAATTTTTATAGGCATTTGTAATCAATTGATCTAGTTAATCAAACTTTTGTACTTTTATACATAAGGTTAGTTACTTAGGCACACTACTTAACATCTTAGTTGTCCCACTAACCCCCGACTACTCGACACTTGGTGCCCCGACCTCGGCATGCAGTTCGAGGCATATGCATGTGTGTAATATTTTTATTTAAACTTTAAGTCTTGTAATTTATTTATAATAAATTATATGCTAATATGTTGTATATTTGATTCATTGACACCATATAGTTCTCTACCCCTGGTCCCACACTCGCACGCATCTCGTGCGTCGAATTAACGAATAAGCAAATTAATTAAATGTTCGGGAATATTGGACACACATACATCACACTAGGCATTCATCACTCAAAAATAATATATTTTTCGATTTTCATGCCAAACGTTGGACTGCGTACTCGCTCTCAAGCCATGTCACAGCTCGATGACCTTGATTTGGGACTAATTTACTATTAGTAAATTTTTGGTAATTACAAGCTCCCAATTAATTTGGGACTGAGGCTGTGTTGTAGTTGTTGTATAAGAAAGAAATGTTGGAGAATGTGCCATAGGTCAATCTATAAACATTATTTATCTTATAATTTTAGCTAATAAAATATAGGTTTTTATTTGTTGTTTTATTGTAAGTGATTGCATGTTTACCTTATTGTAAGATCCATGAGTATTTGTTGAAATATCCTAAATGTCCTTAGTTGGTCATTATACTGGGAACTATAATGAATTAAGACTAGTGTGAATCTTGATTGATGGCCATGTAATGATCATGCGTATAAAGATACGAATCGAGATTATGAGTACTTGTTAAGGAACAAGGTATTAGACCGACCCGCTATGGAAACACCACTTGTATTAAGTCATAGGTGTTACTCGCGATGGATATATCATTTAGTCCATCGACTTGAGATTACCATAGACTTATAAAGAGATATCAGCGGATCCATCGATATGATAGACTGATGATAGACAAGTCCATGTGAATTGATATGATCAATGTCACTTGGATGTTTTCAATTTACTTAAATATTGAGACTAGTACGATTGAACATTAAGGGTGATTTTTCATGCCTTATGCTTAATCGAAGGATGTCTCATGACAAAAGGATATGATATATGTTATTCACTACATTATATCGATTTTGATATTCATGCTACTTGGGTAGTCATTGCCTTGCTAGAGACCGCTTAGGACTTGCGTACCAAAATGGTTTTGGTTCACTGCCACATCGCATGAGCCTATTGGGTCGCACACAAAGAATGACTTTATGCAATTTCAATTGGTCCAGAGAAATGAATTCTTATATGATAAAATTCATGACTTAAAAGCCCTTACAATTTGTTATCTGATAACTTATTAATAGGGACATATGTATAATTTGCTTAAACTGCCTAAATACAATAGTTGTATTACGAATATAATTTTAAGTGAGAGCTTATCTACACATATAAATAGAGGTTGAAACCCTAAAATGAAATAAGATTTTTATTTTTGCTATTTTTAAGTTCTCTCGATTTTAGGAGAGAAAGAAAAATGTTTTCTATCTCTCTTCGGGCTAGCACTCTATATTGTGGTTACCATTCGTGTGTGAATTCTTGATAGAGGACAGACGCTTGAACATCTTAGAGATCGAACAATCAGAGAAGAAAATCACAGATTAAGGTATGATTTTACTTTTGTAGATCTAGTTTAATAAAACTTATTTTTGATCCTGTTGGGGTTTTTCAAAATTGTTTTAAATCTTTCGCTGCGTATGAACCCCAAAACCCAACAATAAATCACAATTTTGCTCATTATGATGATGGACCACCCCACCTCTAACGGCCCAAAAGTTACCAATTGTAACTTAGTCCCTAATTTGGTTTACCGATCCGGGACGTAACCCGAAAGCAAGTACACCATCCTAATACTCGGCGTGAGGACCGAGAAATATATTACTTTTATGTGATGGATCCCTAATATGATGTATGTGTACACTATACCCGAGAATATTTATTTAGTGTTGTATTTTGTAAGTTTAGCGCGCGAGTGGAGACATGCCTCGAGATGCATATCAGCATGGGATTGGGGTAGATAGTGACGTGATAAGTTCTAATTTAGTTTAATATGATTAGTATAACTAATCTAATTTGCTTATAGTCGAATTCATATAAATGTGGCCTAAGTTAGGAAAATTAAACAACAAGCATTGATATGTCTCAAGATGTGTGTTGTCACTATCACTATGTAAATTAGTGTATGAATGGGTGTTAACATGAATAAGTTAGTGGATTATATGACCAAATATATATGAGTCATTAGATTATCCTAGTAATGGATTTTTACACTAGATCAAGGGTCACAACTTAATCACACCACTATATAAACAAGTTAGTGGGATTTTTATGCAAAACCCATTTGCATTTCATGCAAGAGGAGAGAAGAGAGAGATATATGGAGTGAAATTTCAGCAAAATTGTTGGGAAATTCTAGTAAATTAAAGGGTGGTTGATCAAATTAAAGAAGCTTTACAACTAGGTAAGCCAATTTCATCACTACTTTGTTAAATTCAACAAAGAATTGTAAGTTTTGATTCAGTTCTGATTTTTCAACAATTTTAGTAGGCAAATGACTCTTGTTTTTAAAATCTAATTCCATATTTGGATTCCTTGTGAAATTTTACTAATTCTATTATAAAGAAGTTCTTGATTTGGATTTGTTTTTATTAAGTTATGTATATTTGAAGTTCATGAAGTTGTAAAAAAATGGAAATTATGTATGTTGTTATGAACCAACCTCTATAATTTGGTTATAATAACTTCTTCATTTTAAATCGAAATGGACCCATTCTGGTGGCATTTGAAAGTTATCTCAAATGGAACAAATTTTGCCTACTGGAATAGTTTGAAATTCGAATGTTTTCGTGTCTAAATATCTTCCTCATTTTTTAGGATGAATCTAAAATTTTTGGGGTTCACAGTTTTGCTAATATACTGTTGTTTTGAGCATAACTCATTTATTTCATATTAGATTGAGCTCATCTTTTAGTATAAAGTTCTAAGATATGTTTTTAGGCTTTAGTAAAAAAAACATGAGTTTTGAAGATATGGTTTAGGAGAAATGAAATTTACAAAGTTGTTGGTTGGAATATAAATTGTTTTGTGTTATTATGGCAAAACTTCCATGTTTCCTCGATTCTTATCGAAATTGCATAATCCTTATAGTTATGGAAAGATAAGACATAGCTCTAAAAACTTTCTTTTGTACTATAATACATAATTTTAACATTTTGGTAATTGAAATCAACTCATAAGCTATTGCACCAAAACTTTCTTTATTTATTAAAGTAGATTTCAACATAAACAAATTATTACGAGGGATGATTGTGAACATTAGGTTTTAAAACCACTTAACCAACCTAAAACAAGTTAAATTAAATTTTTTATGACACCTCAGGAGCTTAGAGAGGACTTACGGGGTGTGGAATGATAGTTTAGAGTGGCCGAGATCTGGTATATGCTATGAATTACGTGCATTTAAGGTAAGTAAACCTATTGAGGCAGTTATCTCCATTTCATTCCATTATTGAGTTAATATACAATCTTTTGGACTGTTTTAATGCTGATCTTATATTCCTTATGCCATGCCTTGTATATAATTTAATGTCTATGAGTTCTTTGGCTAAAATCGTCGTGTAGTGACTTGTCGCATGACATTCCTTGTTTTAGTTTCGTTCTATGATTGGACTCCTTCAATGTCGTTGATCTCAGAGCTGTTGAATTGTCTTCTAAATAACATGCCATGATTTGTTTTACTCTTTTATTGATGTATGTGCACACTTATGTTAATACGTTTTTTGTGTAACACTTGTTTGTACAATCTACAACACTCTTCAATAGGCATAACCTAAAGAGCCCGCCCTTTTAGGTGCCCTGGCTTTATAAGTTGCACGATACTTGGGGTTAGAGTCCCTTGAGATGTCGACACTCCACATAGTTAAGATCTTTCCATTATACGAGACGCGTGGCTCACGAGGTTAGAGTCCCTAGGATGTTGGCACTCCACATAGTTGTTGTTATTAGTGCGGCACACAAGGTGAGAGTCCCTGGGATGTCTGCTGACCAAACCTAGATTTGCATGATCATTCTTTCTATCATTCCTTGTAGAAGTTTGGCAACTGTTTGCATACTTTTTGTTCAGCTTTTTATTATTCATAGCTATTGTATGCTTTCAGTTACCGTTCTTTGTGTTTTTTGGAAATGTGGATGAATAGCCTTCAGGTTTTACTTTCTACTTTACTGTACTCATCGTCCTTTTTATGATGGTGGGTGCATATACTTTGAGTAGTAGACCAAGGAAGGAGAAGATCAACAACTACCTCTGAGCCCTCGTTGAGTGGTTTATGCTACTTTTGTAGGTGATCATTTAGTATATTTATTACCTATGTCTTTCTTTATGATTTTGGGTTGTATATTGAGACGAGAGACTAGACTTCCCAACTAATGCATGTATTACTTGTTTTGGTTTCATGTGATTTTCTATTTACCTGGTGTCCATAGTAGGTGTTTTGATAATGCTTCTGCTAGTTTTATTAAGTCTTTCATTGGTAATATTGAAATGATAAAAAGTCTTAATTAACTCTGAAATCACGAATAAGGATAAAATAAATAATACTTACTCTAAACATGTATAACGAGGTGAATGAGACAAAATGCTGACTAATGCATTGTTAAGTCCTATGTGGCATGGATTATGGCTTAATGATGGGATTAGGCCAGGCGGTATCCCGTTTGGGGAAACGGTCCGTCATAGTTGGTATCAGAGCTTAGGTTTGTAGAGCATAGGCAATGGAGTATAGTTTATTCTATAATGTGATATTAACATCACAATTTATATTAGAATCCGTGTTCTCGTTAAGTACGAAACTAAACTTCAATAAAACATAAATCTTAGATGTGGAAACCAGAAGGTCCCTGCCTAAAAACTATTAGTTGGGAACTGAGAGAATGTGAGTTACGGACTGTTATGTGTATATGTTATGTTTTATATGTATATATACGCAATATTTAAGTAGTAGTTGATGTTGCAATAACTATCAACACGAAGATGGAGATGGTAGAGCTAGCAGTAGCCAGCTGATATGCGTGCCAGAAGTATAACAACTCGCTTGTAGTAATTGTGTAATCAACTTACGTTGATCACGAATATCATCCTTAGGGAAATTTTTTTGTAGTTGTTGTTAATTACCTAATTAACTTGAACTATTGCTAAGGAA
Source organism: Stephania cephalantha (assembly GCA_039657325.1). NCBI lineage: Eukaryota > Viridiplantae > Streptophyta > Magnoliopsida > Ranunculales > Menispermaceae > Stephania > Stephania cephalantha. Next base: position 18,321,208 of record CM077576.1, read on the forward strand.
TTCACTTTTAATTGGTAATTTAATACTATGCTTTGTATTCATGTTTACATCTTAATATGTTGTATGCAATGCCTAATTAGAATAGATTGATTTCCTTCAAATCAGCTTCAACCCACCGTCGCGACGAAAAAGATTCTAATGTACAAACTAGAGCTCCACCTATCAATATGAATAACATAAGCTCTATATTGCTTTAAGTCCCAAATCATTGGATTCATAACAAACTAAGTTTACTATCTGCGTCTCCCTAATCAACAACTATCTCTCGATGTTGTGTATTTTACGGTTGTACCATTCATGTCCAGATTAAAAGCTTCAACGACCATAATAACTCCTAAAGCCTACGTTCATTAAATACGTGATCAAGATGTCTAATGCATTATGCTCATAATCAATACAAACTCTAACCATTGTACTTTTTATTATCACTTTTTATTCCTATTCAAAGCATAACATTCACATTATAGGATCAATTGATCCCTAAGATAAATAGACTACTCACACTTCATTGAAACACACATATCACAATTCATAATGGAAATAATTGCAAATAAGAGATGAATATAAATATTCCCTTGAATTAATCAACGAAACCAAACTTGAATTGTAAACATGAAGTCTTCAATATTTTCTTCACATAAACTCTTTAATACTCAAACTCAATGTAAAACCTATCCTAAATTACTCAAATGGTGGCTAATAGTTGGTATGTGGTGAATTTACCACGTCCTAATACCTATTTATACTCCTTAGTAACAATTAGAAACCTCACTTTACAATTTTACTTGAATTAAAACTATTCTTTCTATTTCGTGCGTATCTGGTGATGTCACTTACTGCCATGGCCCCGTGCCATTTAGCCCAATGCGCCACCACTGAGCCGCTACTGCATACATGTTTTTTCACTCCCTGGTGTCTCAACACTGTCACTTATATACCCAGCGCCGTCCCCTATGCTCCACAACGCCGCCATTGCGTCGGACCTCCAAAGTTTGTTTTCTTCACTTTTTCTTCTCTTCCAGATCATGCCTTTGCTTCCTACGCCGTACCTTATGTGCCCATATCATCAACACCTATAGCCACAGCGCCAAGTGTGTTTTGTGGGGTTTTAATCTGTTTCTTCTTGTTTTTCCTCAATTCCTTCCTTTACTTAATTTCCTAAAAATGCAATAATATAATAATTTAGAGCTCATTTGAGGATATTTATACTAAATATATGACTAAATTAACCTATATATACGTATAAATAGTAACTTATCACTAACACACGATATCGATTGAGGATTTTCAGAGTTTATCCAATAAAGTTGCAGCACAGGGCCAGCAGTTGGCTGACTTCATGACATTTTTTGACGGCACGCATTACCGCACTTACACAAGTCGCCACCACCGCTACTACTTCAACTGTAGTACTTTTAGTGCTCGAGACTTATATTATTACAACTAATGACATGCAGCGTTGGACTAATGTAGTCACTGCTCAGGTACATTAGTTAATGGAGCTTTTTGCAATAATGCGAGCACATCTGACTTGACAAACTCGGATAGAGAACAATAGGAAGAGAAAGCGAGGCAAGGGATGGAATAGAATGAATGAGGGATCCAGGGGGTCTGGATTGGTAATACCGGCCACTATGACAGAGTAGATGAGGCATGCAACATATTTCAAAGGTGATCAAGAGGGACACAACATATGTAGCTGCCCATAGTCAGTGAATAGGTATTCCTTGCAAAATTTTGCAAGACATGCACTGTGTTTATTGTTGATCCAGCAGACACCGGGGGATAGAGGCCGGCATGCGTTGAAACTAGGGCAGAGCCCAATATAGATCCAGACTATAGTTATTGTACGAACGAGGAACCCAACTTGTTTTAGATGTTGTCAAATTGGACACATTAGTCGGTAGTGTCTATAACCCGAAGATTACTTTCACCGAGAGACTGAGAGCAGAGCTGGAGGTAGCAACATCAATCCACAAGGACATGAGGGAAAGCAAATATCTATACATGTCACCACAAAATAGAGGTCGGCGCGTAGTCGAGAGATTTCGACAGCACCGAGTAAACCACCAGATTATTACAGATGTGGACATGCTAGACATAGTGTCAGAAAATGTCTACAACTCATGATCTTGGAACAACCTATGATATAGCCACAAGCTAGAGAGAAATCCCACGTAGTGGTAGAGCTAGACCCAGAGGCAGCACGCGACCCTATCAAACATAAATCCTGCAAAAATCAAAGAAAATTAATATCAGGAGTTTATTGGACAATCAAAAACTAAACTAAAGTGAATTGCGTGAAATGAAAGATAAGATTGGGTTGCCTACCAACAAACGCCTTTCTTTCAAGTCTTTGGTTGGATTTGGCTCATTCATCACGTGATGCCTTCCAATAAAGAGTATTCAAGAATGATACTCTCTCATCTAGCCTTTGGCATTGAGATAGGCACGTCCTCCTTCAGAATTGAGAGTCAATTGGGACCTCTAAAACAAAATATTCCATCGAGTCTTGAACATCCAACACAAGGTGTCAGTGGTGTTGAAAGTCTTCAATTTATCATTTTCTTCCACCTCCATATGAAATAAACAAATGTTTGTGGGAGGGTGGGTGGGTTCACCAACACAAAAGGTTGGTCTTCCTTGCTCTCTTGTTGTGGCTCCTCTGGCCTTTCCAAAATGACTTTAATCTCCTTCTTGGCCTTTTCTTGAACTTGTGCAATGCTAGTGTCCGCCTTTTTAGTAGAAACTTAAAGGTTTTCTTCAATTGAAACCTCATTCTCCTCTAGCTCTTCTTTTCCCTCCAATACTCATACACACATGGTGTAAGCCCATCAATATCAAAGTGTTCTTCCATGGCATGCTCGTTATCCTTAACACTTATCAATGTGATATCACTCAAGTTTTCTCTTGATCACAACTTTGAAGCATGGGAAGCTCTTCTTCTTCGACCAAATTCTTAAGTGTGGCATTCATTTCACTAAGTAGAGTTTCAATATTTTGAAAACTTGAATTCATATCTTGATGACGTTGCTTCATTTCTTCTTGATGTCGTAGAGTGTTTTGATGGAACCTTTCAATGTTGAAGACGTAATATTTAAACATATCTTTAAGAGATCTTTCGTCTTGTTGAGGAGTTAGCGTTTTTGAAATGGGATCACTCAAGTCGGGTTGTGACGAAGCATTACTTCAATTAGGATAACTCTCATACTCAGAATCGTAAGGAAAAGCATCGGTAGAATGATATGAGCTCAATCACCACAAAATCCATAAAACTCGTTCTGTTGCACATAAGAAGTTCAATTAGAAAATTCTAATTTAACATACTAACCCCATTCATACTATGATAGTATGAGTCTTTAAATTGATGACCATAATTGTAGGAGTAGGAGGCCCTTGTTGAGTTACCTGCAAATATATTAGAAACAAGGGACAAAATAAACAAAGTAAAAGAAAACCAAAGAAAATATTAGAACCAATCCCCAACAACGGCGCTAAAAATTGATGCGCGTCGAACGCGTCAATAATAAATTCAAACTCGATATGTTACCAAATGCTAACTACAATTGATTTGTAGTAGTGATAAGCACGAGTGTTAATCCACATGGATTGGTAATCTAAACTTTAGTTAAAGACGGGGTATAAGAAGAGAGAATCAACTAACTAATTAACTAATTAAATTAACTAATAAACTAACATGAAGTGCAAATAGAGCTAACAATTAACTAACTACAACGACAAAAGATAGAAAATAACTAATCTAATAGCATGAAAAAAAGTAAATAGCGAAGACAAGCTATGTATATTCCTAGGTTAGGAAAATCAAGTTCAACTCAACATCAAGGATTTGGCCATCGATTCTATAAATGATTGTTTGGTTTAGTTTCAATAGACTAGCTATGGAGCTTTAGAGAGCACCTAACACTCATTGGTTTCCTATTTTTGGTAAGAGACTCTCTAACAAATGTACAACCCTACGTAGAGCAACCATTAGATTTAGCACACTTGCCGTATTAAGATTTGTGAAACCACTAGCCTTAGACAACCAAGTCACGAAGTACGTTCGATTTAGCCTAGACCCTCTTGTTATGCAAGATATACCAAAAGGGAACGTACCAATTGAGTCATTCGCTTGCTACTTGGAGTTCAATGCTTCACACAATTACGGATGCAAAACAATCAAACTAGAAATAGATTCAAATAAAAGAGAATGCATTTGCAACTATATAATCAATTATCCAAACAATAAGAATCAAACAATAACAAGAATGATACAAAAACGTAAACCAAAATTGAGATTAAAGTAGGTAGAATTTCACAAATTCCATGGCGATGTTGAGCATCCCTTGAAAAATCCCAATCCTAAGCCTCATGGCCCTAAAATTCCATTACGAAGCTTAAAAACTAAAGAAAAAGAAAATGAGAGTTTATGGAGAGGAGAGATAAAAGGTGACTAATGAATAGTCATAACGAGGAGGGGGAGGATAGGGTTTATGGTATGAATTGAAAAATGGGGATAGACCCTTTTTTTCGTTCCTGGTCTCTATTGTGTCTTCCCTTGGCCGAATCATTGTGTGTAAGTTTTTGTTGCTGCTGCTCAATTCGTGAGGAGAGAGAAAGTGAGGTGGCGCCACTTGTCCGTGTGTTAGGAGGTTGAGCAAAACCATAAACCAACTGAAATTCTATCTTTGCCCTTCATTCTAAGTGAATCTAGTAAGAAACTTATGTTGCACGTGCGTCGAGGGCCAATCTGTGGTAGCCGTCTACTGTTGGAGAGGCAACACGTCGTTCGAGGATGATCTAGCAGCCATGAGAGTCGAACGGTGATGGGGAATGAATCACACGAATGCGTGAATGGGGGGCTGATGAGTGCAACTACGCAAATCGACGATGGTGGATAGCTGTTGGGTGGATGATGAACAGTTCGAGGCAAGATCGGAGGGGCAGCAGAGACGCACGGAAGATCACGAATTGTGCAAAGGTAAGTACTGGCTCGTGCGCCTATGACGATCAACGGTGGTGGTTGATGGAGATGAGGCTCGCACTCTAATCGAGGAAAATCGTGGGGAAGCTCGACAAGTATCGCACGAGCAGAGAGAGCGCTGATTTGTGCAAATGTTCTTAATCTAATCCGTTGTTGATACCTATCTCAAGGAAAGTCTAGATGGCTGCTGGAGCTTCTGTTGTTTACGTGTGTCGCTGTTGACGTGTCTGCCATTTCATCAATTATAATCTCCACAAACGTCTGTCGCGAGGCAAAGATCAAGGGCTACTGAACCACCATCTTTCTTTCATGCCTTTGGCCAATATTTCTAGTTTTTTTTTTCAACTTTGAGCACTTAAATCCTTTGGCACATCAACCAGCCACATCCTAACTCAATGTGGGACGCACGCGATTGTCTCGAGATGCTTGCTAGTGCGTTTTAAGATGCAAAACATCGAGAATACTCCAAAGTACCCCACTTTTATTATTTTTCATCAAAATAGCCTGAAAACATTGAATAAACAAAAATAAGCATTTGCGAACGAAAATTGGAAACTTTGGGGCACTATAATAAAATAAAGACACAAACAAATAAGGTACAAAATGAACTCAACACCTTCTATCTATTTCTGCATTATGCATGAACTGTCATGTCTGAACACAACAATAGCTTGCATAAGATGATTTGCGGGAGAGTTGATGATTAAACGGTCAAAGGCTACCTAACATAATCCATGTTTCATGAGTTGGATTATTGGGATAATGGAGGAAGTGTTGCTTGATAAGCACACTCAAAACTTTCAAAAGAAAATTATGCCTAGTAAGACTTCTCTTCATGAGTACCATTATCAGAGTGTCGTAAATTGTGATAATGTGTATGTGGTAGTTGAGCATGGACTCAGCCATTGTAATATTTGAACTAATTGGTCAATGGATCCACCTGTGATAATTAAGTACGGGCTTTGGAGCTAGTACCATTTAAAATTTTGGATAAGGTAATTATAATGAAAATAAAATTGAAATAAATTATCCCATATTCTTTAAATGATGAAGAACTAAGAGTCGACTAATGGGTGACCCCACTTTTAGGGATATAATTGAATTATGAGATGAAATATATGATTAAGTCAAGTCTCATTTCGAGGACGAAATTTTTATTAGTTGGGAAGATTGTAACGACCCAAAACTTACTAATAGTAAATTAGTCCCTAATTAGGGTTATCGACCCGTGACGTGATTTGAGAGCAGGTACACTGTTCTAATACTCAGCGTGATGATCGAGAAATATATTATTTTTGAGAGATGGATGTCTAGTGTGATGTATGTGTGTACGCTATACCCGAAAATATTTATTTAGTGTTGTATTTTTTAAGTTTGGCGCATGAGTGGAGACACGCCTCGAGATGCATGTCGATGTAGGAGTGGGGTAGAGAGTGAAGTGATAAATCCTAATTTAGTTTAATATGATTAATATAACTAATCTAATTTGCCTATAGTTGAATTTATATAAATGTAGCCTAAGTTGGGAACATTAAACAACAAGCATTGATATGTCTTAGGATGCGTGTTGTCACAATCGCTATGTAACTTGGTGTATGAATGAGTGTTAACATGACTAAGTTAGTGGATTGTAGGACCAAGTATGAGTCATTTGATTGTTCTAGTGATGGGTTTTTATACTATATCAAGGATCACAACTTAATCACACAATTATATAAACAAGTTAGTGGGATTTTTATGCAAAATCCATTTGCTTTTCATGCAAAAGGAGAGAAGAGAGAGATCTGGAGTGAAAGTTCAACAAATTTGTTGGGAGATTCTGGTGAGTTGAAGGGTGGTTGACCAAATTAAAGAAGCTTTACAACTAGGTAAGCCAATCTTCATCACCACTTTTTTAAATTCAACAAAAAATTGTAAGTCTTGGTTCAATTCTTGTTTTTTAGCAATTTTAGTGGGCAAAATGATTATGTTTTAAAATCTAATTTCATATTTGGATTCCCTGTGAAATTTCACTAATTCTCATATAAAGAAGATATGGATTTGGATTTGTTTTCATTACGTTATGAATTTTTGGAGTTTATGAAGTTATAAAAACAAAACTGAAAATTATGTATGTTGTTGTTATGAACCAGCCTTTGTAATTTGGTCATAATAACTTCTTCATTTTAAATCAAAGTAGACCCACTCTGGTGGCATTTGAAAGCTAACTCAAAGGGGGATCAACTTTTACCTACTGAAGTAGTTTGAAATTCGAATGTTTTCTTGTCTAAATATTCTCTTCAACTTTGATGCTGAATCTGAAATTTTTGGGGTTCACAGTTTTGCTAATATCCTGCTACTTTGAGCATAACTCCCTTATTTCTTATTAGTTTGAGCTTATCTTTTAGTATAATATTTTAGGATATGTTTTTAGGCTTCGCTAAAAAAATCATGAGTTTTGAAGCTATGGTTTAGGAGAAATGAAATTTACAATTTTTCTTGTCGGAATATAAAACTGTTTTGAGTCATTATGGTAAAACTTCCATATCCCCTTCGATTCCTATCGAAATTGCACAAACCTTATAGATATGGAAAGCTGAGTTATAGCTCTAAAAACTTCCCCTGTACTACAATACGTAATTTTAGCATTTTGGTAATTGAAATCAACTCATAAGCTATTGTACCAAAACTTTCTTTATTTATTAAAGTCGATTTCAACATAAACAAATTATTACGAGGGATGATTGTGAAACATTAGAATTTAAAACCACTTAACCAACCTAAAACAAGTTAAATTAAATTTTTTACGACACCTCGGGAGCTTAGAGAGGACTTACGGGGTGTGGAACGATAGTTTAGAGTGGTCGAGATCCGGTATAGGCTATGAATTACGTGCATTTAAGGTAAGTAAACCTATTGAGGCAATTCTCTCCATTTCATTTCATTGTTGAGTTAATATATATTCATTTGGATTGTTTTAATGCTTATCTTATATTCCTAATTTCATGCCTTGTATTTACTTTTGTGTCTATGAGTTCTTTGGCTATAATCATCATGTAATGACTTGTTGCATGAAATTCATTGTTTTAGTTTTGTTCTATGATTGGATTCCTTCAATATTGTTGATCTCTGAGCTATTGAATTGTCTTCTAAATAGTATGCTATGTTTTGTTTTACTCTCTTATTGGTGAATGTACACACCTATGTCAATATGTTTGTCGTGTGAACTTGTTTTTACAATTTACAACACGAACTCTTTGATAGGCATGACCTGAGGGAGCCCACCTTTGTGTTGGGTTTTAGGGTTCATACGTAGTAAAAAATTCAAAACAACTTTTGAAAAAACCCCAACAGGATAAAAAATTAGTTCTATTAAAATAGATCTATAAAAGTAAACCATATCTTAGTTCGTGATTTTCTTTTCTGATTGTTCGATTTTCAAGACATTCAAGTGCGCGTTGACGACATTCAAGTGCGCGTTCGTCTTATCGCACCCACCGTCACAAACTAGACGGTGAGCAAGCTGAGAGAAATTGAAAGTAAAGCCGAAGAATATAACAATAATTCATGAAACGACAAACAAGACAGTCCTAAATATCATGCGGTGCTTGAAATGCGGGAATATAAATAAGCAAGAATGCATGATAGACATGATCGGAAATGATAGCAATCGAAACATGCGTGTTCTACGAGTCAAGAGAGGCAATAAGTAGTCCATATTCCACAACAATACCACAACAATCCACAACCATCCACAACAATCCAGTACATGGTATCACACAATCACTAGGGGTGGTCAAACACTCGTGCGCTCGAGTGCCCGCGTTTTATCCCTTCTAGTGCAGGCCGCATGTACCTTCGAGACGTACTTATGCCAAGAACACACATACAAGAACATAGAATGGAATGCCAATGATGGGATAATAACGAACACAAGAAAAGTGAAAATGAATCACATGATATCTTCTTAGCTGGCTCACTAACGTACAAATGCTTTTTAAGGCAAGTGTACTTACCTCGAGATTATCGTAATCCACGTAAAACTCCCGCGACTCCTAACGCGTATCCTCAAGTTTCCCGTTACGACAAGGTCGGAAACTCGTGTTATTAGGTCGAGTCATTCACTAACACTTAGGTTTAAACTTATCATTATTTCCAATGTTTTGAATGGCTCGGACGGTCATACATTTTAATAAATAAAAGAAGACACTCTCTCTCGGGTTTTGAAGACAAACTACGTATTCGCCTCATCGCGAGTCATAGGCTCGGCTCAGTCGTATGCGGGTCACGTCATGGTCTCGCGGACCGGCAACATGATCACGACGTCATAGCCATTCATCGCCACGCGACGTTCGAATAGCAACTATACATTTTTTTGACTCGACGATGGCATCACACGAACTAATTCCAAAAGCCTTACGTACGTTTGTTTCGGACTTAGCGAGGATTGCTAGACGTCAACTAATATTAAGTGAGACCTCGACAACCTTTAATGATCGTGGTTCGACCGGTAGGACCGCCGGCGATGGTGGTTTCCGGCGAGCCTCCAACGTACACATCACATGAAATATCGATTCCTTTGCACCTATAAAACTGTTTTTGGCCACTTTTAGGGTTGTGGGACCCACATACGAGTTTTGGTGGGGTCCCCGACACGTTCCGGTCTGGTGGTCCGGCGGTGGCGCCGCCGCCATGAGGGCCTTTTCCGGCGAGAGGGTCAACACCTAGCAAAAACCGAGTTTGTTGTATGTATACAACAAGTACTTTGCATGGGCCATGCGGGGGTGGTTCCGGACGTCTTGGACTCCGGTGGGTCTCCGAAGGTCGCCCACGGCCGCCCTCGTCACGGCAACCACATGCACACGTAACAAGTGTGACGAACAACAACAAAAACAAATAGAAATGAAGAGAAACGTGAGCCGAGAGGGAGAGCAAACCGTGAGGAGAGGGAGAGTGGTCGAGTGCTCACGGGAGAGAGAGAGAGTGTGAGACCTCCGGCGACCTTCCTCGCCACCACGGGACCTCCGACGACGGCTTGGTCTCGGCCAACCGAATGGTGAGCGAACCTAGAGAGAGAGAGCCCGTGAGAGAAGTGAAACGCGAGAGAGAGAGAGAAAACCGAGGTGAGAGTGTTACCTCGGTTGGCGGCCTCCTCCGGCGTCCCCGGTCCTGGTCACCGGCGAGAGCAGAGGCGGCGGTGAGCCGAGGAGAGAGAGGCCGTGAGTGAGAGAGGTTTGAAGCCGAGAGGAGGTGGGAGTGTGGTTTGAAGACCGAGATGAGTGGGAAGAAAGATCGGGAGGAGAGAGAGTGTGATGAGAGTGTGACGTGAATGAGTGGGAGTGTGAGGTGTGAGTGATGGGAGTGGGTGGGGTGGTTGGTTTTTTGTTTGAAATTCAAACCAATATGGTGAGGTGTGTCCTAGGTGTGCCTTACCCACCCACAAGTCCCCAACCTTAACCCCCGGGTTCCCTGACTCACCTTACCTCCTTTATCAAAAATCCACACACGAACGGTGACCATAATTTGGAGTGCTAGCCCCGAGAGAGATATAAAACATTTTTCTTTCTCTCCCAAAATCTAGAGAACTCGAAAATAGCAAAAATAAAAATCTTATTTCATTTTAGGTTTTCAACCTCTATTTATATGAGTAGATAAGCTTACTTTAAAAACTTATTCGTAATACAAATATTGTATTTAGGCAGTTTAAGCAAAGTACACATACGCCCCTATTAATAAGTTATCATATAACAAATCGTAAGAGTTTTTTATGTGATGAATTTTATCATATAAAATTCATTACTTTGGACCAATTGAAATTGTGCAAAGCCATTATTTGTGTGCGACCAAATAGATTCATGTGACGTTGGCAGTGAACCAAAATTATTTTAGTACACAAGTCATAAGCAGTCTCTAGCAAGGCATGATGACTGCCCAAGTAGCATGAATATCAAAATTGATACAACCTAATGAATAACATATGTCATATCATTTTGTCGTGCGATATCCTTTGATTAAACATATGACATGAAAAGTCACCCTTAATGTTCAATTGTACTAGTCTCGATCTTTAGGTTGACTAAAAATATCCAAGTGACATTGATCATATCGATTCACTTGGAATTGGCCATTTAACAGTCTAACATATCGAGGGATCCACTGATATCTCATTCTATACGAGAGGGACAAATTCTATCTTGATTACACACATTCACACATTATTTACATAGTAACTAATCGTAATCTTTATAATCATCCAGTTAAAAACAACGTTTAATTATGTCAAATCACTACGATCGTAATGTTGTAGTCTCTGGTAATCTCAATTCAAAGGACTAAATGATATACATATCATGAGTAACACCTATGACTTAATCCATGTGGTGTTCTCAAAGCGGGTCGGTCTATTACTTTATTCCCTAACAAATACTCATGATCTCGATTCATATCCCTATATCCATAATCATCACATGACCATCAATCAAAATTCACACTAGTCTTAAATCATTATAGTTCTCAGTATAATGACCGACTATGGACATTTAGAATATTTCAACAAATACCCATATATCTTATTATAAGGTAAACATGCAATCACTTATAATAAAACATCAAACGAAATTCTCTATTTTATTAACTATAATTATAAGATAAACAATGTTTGTAGATTGACCTAGGGCACATGCCCTAACACTTTGTGGGTACCTTTACTTTATGAGTTGGACAATACCTGGTGTTAGATTCCTTGGAGATGTCGGTGATCATGGCCGCAAGTATAACGGCTTGATTGTAGTAATAGTATGACCAACTTATGTTAACTACAAATATCGTCCTCAGGAAAATGCGGATGCACTCATTATGTACCTAGTCAAAATTACTAAATTTTTAAGGAAATCCTTTTTTAATTTGTTTTTATAATTAAACTAAACTAATCTATCAAATTAATGCAAATTTCTTTAACTTTTATATTAAGACTATCTTAGTTCACAACTTCTCTTAGGTAATGAAATAATATGCTTTTTAACTCACTTTATTTTCTTTATTATGTGTGTGCAATGCCTAATTAGAATAGACGGATTTCCTTTAAATCCACTCAACCCACTGTCGTGATGGAAAATATTATAACGTGCAAACTAGACTCCACCTGTCGGTGTGAATAACGTAAGCTCTACATTGCTTTAATGTTCAAAATCTTTAGATTCATAATCAATTACGTTTACTATCCATACCTCCCTAATCAACAACTATCTATTGATGTTGTGTATTTTACAGTTGTACCAACTATATCCGGTTTAAAAGCTTCAACGACCATGATAACTTTTAAAACCTAATATTAACAAACATATGATCAAGATGTTCGTAGCATTACGCTCAAAATCTATACAGATTCTAACCATTGCACATTTTACTCATTACACTCTATTCATGCTTATAACATAGCATTCATACCATAGGATCCATTGATCCCTAAGATTAATGAACTACTCACACTTCATTGAAACAAACATGCACATAGTGATATTCATGGAAATCAGAGATATAATCAAATACTTCAATTAAATCAATAAAAATAATACCCGAATCACCACACGTGAGTCTTCAATGTCTTCTCTTCCACAAATCTTCTTAATACTCAAGAATAAAGTAAACTTAAGCTAAACTATTGCTAATGGTGCATAATCTATAATAATTGGTGAGTTTACCACGTTCTAATATATATATATATATATATATATATATATATATATATATATTTATACTCCTAAGAAATGTTTGAAAATAATTAAAAATCCTACTAGACAATTTAACCTGAAATAGAACTCTAACTTTCTATTTTCTTCAGTCTCGGCCTTGTCACTTATTGTCCAGCTTTGTGCATGTGTGTCCCCAGTGATGTCCCCTTTGTTTCCAGGACGCCATGACTGCGCCAACCATCCTTACTCTCTTTCTTCTCTTCCTTGGTCTCTCACACTGTGCCTTCATCTTCCTACGCTGTGTCTTCAACTCCCACAACACCACATATTATAGCCACGGTGCCAAACCCACTTTGATGTAATTTAGCTCCGTTTCTTCATGAATTCACTCATTTACCTACTTTATGCCTTTTATACCTGAAAATACATAAATACCATTAGTTTGAGCCGATTTAGTGATATTTATACTAAATATACTACTAAACTGACCCTTTATATAAGTCTAAATAATCACATATTAAATACCCCCAAATTTAAGATTTTGCATGTCCCGAGCAAAAGTGTATTTCATTAAGTATCTTAATTACTCCTATCACTCTAGTTCATATTTATTTTACATCCTTCATGGAGTATCATTTAATTCAACTAAGTTTCAAATCAATAATTCACTTAAGAGTTTTTCTTTGCAAAATTTATATTTTCAAGACATGTAGCTTTAACAACACATATAACTCACTTTCAAAACTGAAGAGTAGATCACAACCAAAACCATCACTACTCACAAGTTTGTTTAACCCCGACACTCAAATAGCAAGTGTACAATCTCATGATTTCTCATTAAGCTCCAGAATTCACAAATAAGCATAGATCAAACTATATTTTTGGTAGACTTTAGCACTTCAAGAGTCTATATGACTTAATATAGTTGGAAAGAAAACTTAACTCAATTGAGCTACTCGTACTCAAGCTAAATCTTTTATTTGAAGAGTTTAATTCTAACTTCTGCCATCTTTTCTTTATATTTATCTCTCTTTTCTTTTCTTCTTCTCCTTATTTCTTTTAAATTGTAAGGTCCCTACTCTTTTTCTTATGGATTCCGTTTTTCCTCACTTTTTCCAACCATCAATTTCTTTTCTCTATTTCCTGTAAAATTTGTGAGACCTTTTTTATTTTATTTTCCAAACTCTTGGTAGCACTTCTCACGTTCACTCCATCAAGCAAGTTAACTCCAACTTTTTCATTAAACATCATGCCTATTTCTTCCCCTCTTAGCACTAAGTCTTTATATGCCTTTTATTATCAAGTAAGATTCGCCCTTATTGTATAATTCCTTAAATATCTAAATTTTTCCACAATAAGTGTTCTAATATTCTCCTTGCTTTTGTTTCAAGTTCATGGTCTTCCCTAACTCTAGGTTTCTAATAATGAAATTATACCGTTATTTGCTACATTTCATTTTTGTTGGGAAATGTGCCATAGGTCAATCAATAAACATGATTTATCTTATAATTTTAGTTAATAAAATAAAAGTTTTCATTTCATGTTTTATAATAAGTGATTACATGTTTAACTTATAGTAAGATCCATGGGTATTTGTTGAAATATCATAAATGTCCATAGTCGGTCATTATACTGAAAACAATAATGAATTAAGACTAACATGAATCTTGATTGACGGTCATGTGATGACCATGCATATAGGGATACGAATCAAGATCATGAGTACTTGTTAATGAACAAGGTACTAGAACAACCTGCTATGAGAACACCGCATGGATTAAGTCATAGGTATTACTCATGATATGCATATTATTTAGTCATTCGACTTAAGATTACCATAAACTTTAATATTAGGAGCATGGTAATTTGATACAATCAAACGTTGTCTTTAACCAAACGATTATAAAGATTATGATTGGTTACTATGTGAATAATATGTGAAGGTGTGTAATCAAGATAAAATTTGTCACTCTCGTATAGAGAGATATCAGTGGATCCCTCGATATGATAGATTGATAATGACCAAGTCCATATGAATTGATATGATCAATGTTACTTAAGTTTTTTCAGTTTACCTAAAGATTGAGACTAGTACGATTGAACATTAAGGGTGACTTTCCATGCCTTATATTTAATCAAAGGATGTCGCATGACAAAAGGATATGATATATGTTATTCATTAGGTTATACCGATTTTGATATTCAGGTAGTCCAAATGCCTTGCTAAAGACCGCTTATGACTTGTGTACCAAAATAGTTTTGGTTCACTGCCAACGTCGCATGAACCTATTGGGTTGCACACAAAGAATGGCTTTGTGAAATTTCAATTGGTCCAGAGTAATGAATTTTTATATGATAAAATTATTGACATAAAGCCCTTACAATTTGTTATATGATTACTTATAAATAGATGCGTATATGTAATTTGCTTAAACTGCCTAAATACAATAGTTATACTATGAATATGATTTTAAGTGAGGGCTTATCTACACATATAAATAGAGGTTGAAACCCTAAAACGAAAGATTATTTTCTTTTTTGCTATTTTTGAGTTTCTCTAGATTTTGGAAGAGAAAGAAAAATGTTTTTTTATCTTTCTTGAGGCTAGCACTTTAAATTATACTTATCATACATGTGTGGATTTCCAATGGAGGACAGACACTTGAACGTATTGAAGATCGAACAATCAGAGAATGAAATCACGGATTAAGGTATGGTTTTATTTTTGTAGATCTAGTTTAATGAAACTTATTTTCGATCCTATTGGGGTTTTTCAAAAAAATCTTGAAGTTTTCACTGCTTATGAAGCCTAAAACCCAATATTTTTTCTTCAATAATTTAAAAACACTCTCTTATATCTCATATTAACAATATACTTATATTTTACTCATCCTCAATTAAAGGCATGAACATGCAAATGAATTACTTATTCATTACATATTACTATATATAACCTAATCTATATTACTTAAACACATTCGAAACGTAAGTAAATGAAATAGAAATAAACTACCATGATTTCCTCTTTAATTGCTTCAAAAACAAATTTTAACAATCATACCGGTAGTGTTTATCCTTATTTCAACCTTTCTTACCACTTTTCATATTGTTGTGCAATTTTGATGCCCCCAAACTTAAACCAAACCTTATCCTTAAGGTTTAAAAATAAGCCTGAAATATGTAAACACTAAAACGCAAACATATAATAACATAAGCTATATTAAAAATGATAAACTAAACTCAAAATTAAGCAACTAAATAAGTACAAAATATCCCAAATATAAAGTTAATGAGTATCTCCCCAAGGTGTAAAGAAATCCTAAGACTCTGACATCAGGATTGCACGTCATCATCATCATCCGTATCATCAGCTCCAGCATAGGATGGTGTCAAAGGACGCTCCACCCTTCTACTCGCACCACATCCTGATCAAACACATAACCCAATGCTACTGAAACCCAAAAGACCTATTAGTAGGTCTCATCAGTCTACTCCTTTCGTATCTAGCTACGTCCCTCTGATGATATGCAAATAACATAAAGTTTCGCTGTCTGTTCAGTCGATCTTCCATTCTCCTCTACCTATCTTGCTCATAACGTAACAAGGCTTCCTAATACTGAGCCATGTCCTCTTTATACTGTCACCTTATCTCAACAATCCATAGCCTCTGCTGCCGTGGAGTCAAGTCCTCTAGCAGTGGTACCGGTGGCTGTGGTGGAGGAGGTGGTGAAAAAACCTAAAGCCGTGGTGGTGGATGAGCCTTGTTAGCCTCTATTCTCCAATAAGTGGGTCTACAAACTTGTAGCCCTCAGAGAATCCCTATTGGTTTGGCTCCTTCTCTCCATATCCTTCGTCTTCCAACTCTTGGGCTAACTCTGCTGCATTGGCCAACAACTCAGCCTAAAGTTTTCTACCCCGGCTCTTTCCCTCTCATCCTTGGAGTCTTGATAACTAGTTGGTGATTTTGGTGTGAGCATCAACGCCTCATCCATGGTTGCTCGGACCCCAATATCAAATTCTTCATCTCAAATTAGTTTCACTCCAGCCTTCAAGCACATATAAATGATCAAAATTGGAAATAACAATTTGTTATCTCTTTCTGACATGATAGACTCCCTCATATTATTGTAGATGATCTTACCGATGTTGATGTACCAATAATTTATAATCTCAAATAAACATGTCGTCTTTGGCTTGTTGATCTTACCTTACTGAGTTGTAGGATATAATGAAGCAGCAAGAAAGTGTTGCCATATTCGATAGAATCTCCTCACATCCCCCCTCTTAATGTGCTTTGACACATTCTCAACTCCTATTACACAGCCTTGTTATCCTCTAACAACCAATACTCACTCTATGGCTCTAAAAGGGTATAGGTTATAAGATTTCTCATATAAGTTATCCGGGAAACTTTGGTCGACTTTAGCTCTACTCATATGCTCTAACATATGGATACCATTAATTGCGTTCTTATTAAAGAGGAAAAACACCCCTCTCACCTTCATTGGATCATTCTTCCTAGTAAACTTAGCATTGGCATAAAATTCATACACAATTTCACTCACTTCTCTAACTTCGTTCTTTCTATAGTCTTGAGTGAATTACTCCCAACCTTGTTGCCTAATGAAGTTGTTTACTTATTTGTCATACTTGGTTGGAAAATTAATTCCTCTATCGCAAATGAATTCTCTATGCTTAATCACCTCATATATATCCTTGGCCTATCTATTAATAAATCATTTCAACTTAAATGACCTAGGTTCCTCCTCATCAAGATCTCCTAAGGATGATGACTCGAAATCATTTTCTCTCACTTAGCTCACTTGACTTGCTTGCCTCCTTGTTTTCAGTATTTTTATCTCAAAATTCACACAACTCAACAATGATGCAATACGGGTCTTGAAATTACCTAAAAATCAAAATTTTATATCACAAGGACAATTCACATGCCGAATAATGTGAAAAAATTATTGTGTCTCCATATGTCACATTGATGGTCAATTTTTACACAAATTGAAATTCCTATCCAACAACAACATATCTACAACTCATGCAATTTCATCAAAGTTTCTCAAAATTTCAAAGCATAACTAATGAAATTGTAAATTTACCTTAATGTAGAACGATTTTCTAGTGTAGAACACTCCTATAAGTCTTTATCAATCCAAGCCCTCTCACTTTGCTCACAAATTTAAACCCTAGTACTCCTTTGAATCAAATCCCCAAATCAAAACCCTAGCTCTCCACTTTGTGCAAATCCACAATGCACTATCTCCTTTCACTTTCAATCACTTGGAACTCTCTTTCTTCACTTAGAAATGATTAATCTTAGGTTCTAGAGGGATATATGCTTGGTTGGTTGTGTTTGGAGTTGGTTGCAAGTGTAAATTATATGGTGAAAATGAGGTTTAAATCCTTTCCACGACACTGGCGTCGTCCTTTATAGGGCACGATGACAAGAAAACACCGTGATAGCGTCAAGTGTACTCGTAGGGTTTTGTGTGCACTTGGTTGGCGCCATGCAAGTGCCGTGCCTAGTACCCCACGACACCATATGTGTAAACACACGGCGTCGACTTGTCTGTCCATGATTTTTTGTATATTTTTTATTAATTCCTCTTTGGCGTTTTCCCAACTTTGTGTATCACTACATAAGGAGGCATGACCATGTGAAATCCATGTAAATATAAAATCTCATAAAAAGTTACCTGTGATTTTTCCATGTACCTCACCTTTGCCGCTTGCACTCCTTCACTTTTTATGTTATTTACTGAGTTTATCGAGACTTTTTCGTTCTAATGAATCATCACACGACAAATGGTCTTACTTGCACATTTAGAAATTTTTTTTCAAAAGTTAGAAACTTTATGTTTGAATTGTCCTTAACTAAACTATCTAAATAACTACTTGACTGAAATTTAAAAACCCCTGGGCTACCTCTAAGTAGTGCTTAGTTTAACGTCATTAACTTGACGTCTTTCTGCTCATTTAGTCTGAGTCTAAATTGAAATACTCCAATTGTAGATCAAAGATAATTATGTCATTCTCATTTAGATGTACTTCTTCACTATAAACAAAGATAATCTTTTCGGCATCATCATCCTCGTCGATACTCATTGTGATTTTTTTTTCTTGTGTACAAGTTTGCATTGGAAATGTTCAAAAATGGTCCCTCTCGTATCATAGGCACATCATCATCCATATTGTGATCCATAACCTCAAAATCCATAATGAATGTGAATCTACCCATTTTCATATTCACATTTAGAACTCTCCTTATAGTTGGTACCAATTTTTCATCAACTACTTGCAAATTTGTTATATTGGGACAATTGATATTCAAATCTGCGTGCAACATGTCCATTATTGGCATGACATTGACTGAGGCTCTCGTATCACATAAGACATTTCTAAACTGCTGCCCATCAATGCTTATTGATATGCATATTTCTCCACGATCTCTTCTCTTGATTGGTTGAAGTGTCGGTATGAACTTGAACTTTGGTTACGATTTCTTTGGAACCACCTCGATATTATTTTCTTTCGGTGCTTCCTTAGAGGTCCTTCATCTTGTTGTTTAGCTCTCTATTGTTTCTTCCCTTTCTTGTTATTTTTCAAGGTATTGATTCTTTGTTTCTTGAATCCTTCAAGTTTATCTTGCCTCACTCCCGTTCTATTCTCATGCATCACTTCATGCTTCCTTAGAGCCAAAGTGTTGACTCTTTCTGGCTTGTACATCACTTGTTATTATCTTGGCTCATTTGTTGTCAGAGTGCTCATTATGTGAATAGCACTAACATTCTATTTATTGGTGATTGTGTTACTCGAAAATTGTCATTCCTTCCATGAATTCAAGGCAATGGCTAACTAACCAATAAGTCTTTCAATGTTCTTAATGGATTGTGATATCTCATCATCCATTCCATTCAAAGTTTGCTTCACATTTTACATATTTTTCTCGTGCTTCTCATGGCGTTCCTTATTGCTCATGTCCATGGTGTGCAAGAGTTTCTCAATTGACTTCAATGAAGTCATCTCTTCGCTCTGCCCTGGCTTCCCCTATTGGACTTGTTGATCGAATCCTAGAGGTAACTTTGGTGCGTTATTAGGATTTCCATACAAGAAGTTGGGGTTGTTGTTATTGTATCCTTGATAAAAACCATTGAGGAACCATTCCTATCGGCCTGAAGTTATTTCCACAACATTGGTTGTTTATGAAGTTACTTCTTCATATTCCATTCTTTGCTACATGTCCATTTGATTGACCACCATGGATTGGTGATTAATGGGTTGTTGTATTGATTGCACTTGCAGACCTTGTTGTCCCATCGGAAGCTTCGCCATTTGATTACTCAGGTTGGATAGTTGTGCCATGATCGCAGCTTGTGAATCAATTTCATATACACCCACTAGTTTCCTCAATGTGGAATGATTACCGGCTTAGAGTTTTAAGACATAAGATTTAGGAGATCCAATGCTCCATCCTCATCCTTGGTTAGTAGAGAACCACCGCTGTGACATCTACTAGTGTCTTTGTGCAGTGGTTCATCCCATGGTAGAAAACCTGGAGTTGTGCCCATTTCATGTATCCATGTCATGGGAATCTCCTCAGCATTTCCTTGAATCTTTCTCAAGCCTCACCAAGAGACTTGACATCTTCCCGCTTGAATTGACTGATTTCTAGCTTCCTTTCACTGACCTTCACTGGGGGAAATAACTTATCAAGAAATCTTAAATTGATTTCTGCCTATGAGGTCATACTCCCTACGTTCAATCCTTGGAACCAAGATTTGGCTTTTCCACCTAATGAGAATGGGAAAAGTCTCATCCTGATCATCTCTTTTTTAACTCCGATAATGTGCACGGTGTTACATTTCTCCAAGAAAACATGTGCAACTGGATCTTCATTCACTAGCTTATTGAACAAGCTATTTTGCACCATATTGATTAGAGACGATCTCAATTCGAACTCAGTGGTGTTGGCCAGAAGCCTCATTACTCAATTGTAAGTCTCTTGATCTTCTTACTTGAACTAGTCACGAAGGCATCTCCGTCCTCGCACTCTGTCCTGCACTACCAGATCACATTCGGGTTGCTTATTCCCTCGACCCTGTTATTGGTTTTGTGCTAGATCCTCAGCCATCTTGATTCCTTTTTTTCTTTCATTTATTGGTTTAGTCAATCTCAGGGCCGTAAGGCTTTAAGTCCATCTCTCATTTGCTACGCATGCACTAATTATCCCTGAAAAAACACAAAAGATCAAGTGCAAATGTCAAACATGAAACTTAATATTTTAATTTTTTTTTTCTTTTTGGTATTATAAACTTGAAAGTAAAGTACTTAAAATAAAACTTAGCAACTTTTGAAACTAAGTCTAAGTGGCTGCTTATCCTCGATAACAACGCCAAAAACTTGATCGTGGCCGCAAGTATAACGCATCGATTGTAGTAATAATGTGAACAACTTACGTTGATTATGGATATCTTCCTCATGAAAGGTGTATGCACTCAGTATATACCTAGTCAAAATTACTAAATTGCAAAGGAAATCATTTTTTAATTGGTTTTTATAACTAAACTAAACTAATCTATCAAATCAATGCAAATTACTTTAACTCTTATATTAAGTCTATCTTAGTTCACAACTTCACCAAGGTAATGAAATACTATGCTTTTCAACTCGTTTTATCATCTTTATTATGTGTGTGCAATGCCTAATTAGAATAGACATATTTCCTTCAAATCCACTTCAACTAATTATTGTAATGGAAAAGGTTCTAATGTGCAAACTAGAACTCCATCTATCAGTGTGAATAACGTAAGCTCCACATTGCATTAATGTTCCAAATATTTAGATTCATAACAAATTAAGTTTATTATTTGTGTCTTCCTAATCAATAACTATCTATCGATGTTATGTGTTTTATGATTGTACTGTCCATATCCGGCTTAAAAGCTTCAATGGCCATGATAACTTCTAAAACCTAATATCAACAAACAAGTGATTAAGATGTTTATAGCATTACGCTCAGAATCAATACAAATTGTAACCATTGCACTTTTTACTCATTACATTATATTCATGTTTATATCATAACATTCATACAATATGATCCATTGATCCATAAGATTAATGAACTACTCACATTTCATTGAAATAAACATGCACATAGTGGCATTCATTGCAATCAGAGATATGATAAAATATATCAATTAAATCAATAAAAATAATATCCGAATCACCACACGTCAGTCTTCAATGTATTCTCTTCCATAAATCTTCTTAATACTCAAAAATAAAGTAAACCTATGCTAAACTATTGCTAATGGTGGCTAATCTATGGTAATTATTGAGTTTACCACGCTCTAATATCTATTTATACTCTTAAGAAACGTTTAAAAACAATTAGAAACCCTACTAGATAATTTAATCCGAAATAGAACTCTAACTTTCTTATTTTCTTCAGTCTCGGCGCTGTCACTTATCGCCTGACACTGTATATGTCTGTCCCCGACGTCGTCCCTTTTGTCTCCACATCACCATGAATGCGCTAGCCATCCTTGCTCACTTTCTTCTTTCGCTTGGTCTCCTACGCTGTGCCTTCATCTTCCCATGTTGTGCCTTCAATTCCCATAGTACCACACATCATAGCCATAGCGCTAAACCCACTTTAGTGTAACTTAACTTTGTTTCTTCACGAATTCACTCATTTACCTCTTTTATGCCTCGTATACCTGAAATTACATAAACACCATCAGTTTGAGCTCATTTTGTGATATTTATACTAAATATACTACTAAATTAACACTATATATAGGTCTAAATAATCACTTATCAGTCGACACTTCATACAGCTGATATCTTTCCATTATATGATATGCACGACTTACGGGGATAAAGTCCCTATGGATGTTGACACTCCACAAAGCTGAAGTAATTAGAGCGACACACAGGGTTATAGTCATTGGGGATGTCACCTGACCAAACCTAGATTTGCACGATCATTCTGTCTATTATTCCTTATAGAAGCTTGACAATTGTTTGCATACTTTTCATTGAGCTTTTCATTATTCATATCTATTGTATGCTTTCAGTTACCGTTATTTGTATTTCTTGAAAATGTGGATGAATAGCCTCAGGTTTTACTTTCTACTGTACTATACTTACCGTCCTTTTTATAACGATGGGTGTAGATACTTTGAGTAGCATACTAGGGAAGGAGAAGAACGGCGACTACCTCTGAGCCCTCGGCGAGTGGTTTATGCTACTTCTGTAAGTGATCAATTAGTGTATTTATTACTTATGTCTTTTTATATGATATTAGGTTATATATTGGGACGAGAACTAGACTTCCTAAATGATGCATGTATTACTTGGTTTGGTTTCATTTGATCGTTTATTTACCTAATTTCCATAGTAGGTGTTTTGGTAATGCTTCTGCTAGTTTTATTAAGTCTTCTGCAGGTAATATTGAAATGATAAAAACTTTTAATTAACTCTAAAATCACAAATAAGGATAAAATGAATAATACTTATTCTAAACACATATAACGAGGCAAATAAGACAAAAGGCTGACTAATACGTTGTTAAGTCCTATGCGGCGAGGATTGGGGCTTAATGACGGGATAAGGCCGAGCGGTATCCTGTTTGGTGAAACGGGCTGTCACACGACCTCCTACATGACTAACCTCATATTAAATCAGTGAGTCATCGACTTGATAGGTACATATAATTCTATGTGATTACATTATATTTATATATTTATTAATATACATATAAAAAAAGAATAAACGGGTTTCACGAGCAGGATATCCGTGGGTACCCTCTAACGAAATCCTATTATAACGATTCGAAATATTTTATTAGTGAATGGTGATGTGTATTACTTATTTATACTTTCATGCACAACTTTAATTATTTTTAGCGTCGATTTTACATACTAGAGTTGCATCAATATGTGTGAGCATAGGCGAATGGGTAGGTCAATGTATCGAATAGGGTTTTGACTAGTTTATGACCTATGTACTATATTAAATTAAATGAGTACCTAAGCTAATTAAAGAGATCAAATATTAAATGAAAAACTACACTAATTGACTAAATAAATTCATATGGCCTAACTAATTAAATGGGTATATAAGCTAGTTTGATTTCCCTAAGTAAGCTAATCAAAGAATTTACTAATTGATGTACCTAATTTAATGTGAATTTTCATTTGACCATAGATTCATCTAGTAATGATAGAAAAAATGACAATCCTAGGATAAGTTTGTAGATATCTATGGGTACTTGAAGTGGTTGAAAATCAAACATAGGTAAATTAAAAATTTACACAAATAAAGAATGCTCTACAAGTGTCTCAAATTGATGTTCATGAACCACAAGTGTCCATATATGATATAAATGGCAAATTTATGGGTTAATTACACATGCATCCTTATGGAGAAAATAATTTATATGCAAAGTCCAAATCATTAAGTATTTACAAGAAACTTCCTCCATATAACTAGAGTACCTCTAATTCTCTAAACTTATAATTAGTTCTCATCTTAATCAGATAAAGAAAGAGAAGTGGAAGGAAGAATCCTACCATTAATGGAGCTATATTTAGGAAAGCTTGAGCATATTAAGGGAAGCAATTAAATAGGCAAGTGCTACTCCTTCTTCTCTATACTTTACTTCTCTCTTAATTTCTAATTCTAGTTTAGGTTCTTAATCTCGATCATCTTATAATTGGGATACTATTGTTTAAGACATTCATCAAGTTGTGTAACATGAAGTGAAATTAAAAGTTCATTAGCTATAGCATTTTGCAAGATTACAAAACAAAATTCTAATAAGTTTGTATCTTTGGTTAAGATCTAAGTACTAAAAACTTTTTTAATCTTTGAATTAGTTAGGTACTTGCTATCATCCCTTATTGAGTAAAATAGTTGTGTTTTATAGTACATAAATTTTGATAATATATGGGCAATGCAATGAAATTGAGATGACAAATTGTGAGAATTCTCTAATGAGAGAATGCTCTGTTGCTATGAAATTGAGAAGAAACAAATTTGTATTGATTGAAAAAATTGTTTGTACAACTCAGTAAGTGTGCTATATATACACTTCAAATAACAGCACGAACTAACTAACAATAATAACAACTTTCTAACTAAACCAACAGACTTACAACAGATACAACAGAAATAACAGAATTACAACAAACTAACTAACAGTTTGTTACAACCATGGACCACAGGACACATGAACACCAACAGCTAACCATGATCAAACAATCCACATGTTGTTGCTTTGTCATCAACTGAATCTTGATCTCTAACATGCCCCCTCAAACTGAATCTAGGTGAACAAATTAGATTCAGTTTGGAAGATAGGAAAAGAAACCGAGGAGTAGGAAGAACCTTGGTAAAAAGATCATCAGATTGATGTTCAGTAGGAACATAACGAAGATCAAAAACTCCAACAGCAAGTTTTTCCCGTAAAAAATGAACATCAACTTCAATATGTTTAGTCCGAGCATGAAAAACAGGATTTAAAGCTAAAGCACGAGCACTAGTATTATCACACCACAATATAGGCTTGGAAGAACAAGCAAAACCAAGTTCACGAAGGAGAGAAGAAGTCCATAAGATGTCAGTAACACCCAAAGCCAATGCTCGATACTCAGCCTCAGTACTAGAGCGTGCTACAACTGATTGTTTCTTAGAATACCAAGTAATAAGATTGCCACCAAGAAGAACACATACACCACTAGTAGAACGACGATCATTAATATCACCAGCCCAATTAGAATCAGTAAAAACTTCAAGAGAAAGTGAGGTAGCAGGGCGAAACACAATACCAGTAGTAAGAGAAGATTTCAAAAAACGAAGAACTCTTTTGACAGCTGCCCAATGAAGATCGGTAGGATGCTGCTGAAATTGACTAAGTTTGTTGACAATGAAACTAATATCAGGACGAGTGTATGTGAGATATTGCAGAGCACCCAAAGTACTTCAATACAAGGTAGGATCAGAGAATGAATTTCCATCAGTAGCACTGAGATGAACACCAACATAATATGGTGAAGACATAGGCTTAGAATCCAACAAGTTTGTCTTCTTAAGGAGATCAAGAATGTATTTATGTTGAGATAAATACAATCCTGAAGAGTCACGATGAACTTCAAAACCAAGAAAATAATCAACATCACCCAAAGTTTTGAGAGAAAACTTGGAATTTAACCAAGTAATGAGTTGTTGAATCAAAGAAGAATCAGATCCTGTGATGAGAATATCATCAACATACACAAGAAGAAGCAAAACAGAAGAACCAGATCGCTGAAAGAAGAAACTAACATCAGCTGAACTGTTAGTGAATCCCAAGTGAGCAAAGAATTTTTGAGCTTAGAAAACCAAGCCCGAGGAGCATGCTTTAAACCATACAAAGCTTTGTTCAGTTTACATACATACTTAGGATATTTCTTACTAATGAAACCTTCAGGTTGGCTCATAAACACATCTTCAGAGAGTTCACCATTGAGAAAAGCATTGTTCACATCAAGTTGTTTAATAGGCCACCGATAAGTAACAAAGAAGAGTGAACATGATACGAAGAGAAGATGGCTTAATAACAGATGAGAAAGTATCTCCAAAGTCAAGACCAGGAATTTGATGAAACCCCTTAGCCACAAGTCTTGCCTTATACCTCTGAATCTCCCCAGTAGGACTAGTTTTAACTCGAAAAACCCATTTACAACCAACAACACTCATATCAGGAGTAGGAGGAACCAAAGTCCAAGTGTTGTTGATGTCCAATGCATGAATTTCATCATTCATTGCAATATTCCAATTTGGATCAGCAAGAGCAGCTTTAACAGAAGTAGGTTCAGTAAGAGAATGCACCAAAGCATATGGAGAAGTAACAACCAATGCTTTTGGTTTGAAAACACCAGTCTTACTTCTAGTCTGCATAAGGTGAGTGTTAATATGAGAACTGGTAATGACAGGTTGTGGTAATTCAGTAGTTAAAGGAGGTAGTGATAGTTCAGTAGTGAAAGGAGGTTGTGGTAAATCAGAAGGAAGAGAATTAGAAGAATCAGATGTAGGAGAAACAGAAACAGATGAATTAGAAGGAGAAGAAACAGGACAGAACTGAAAAATAGATAAAGGAAGACTAGAAGAAGAAGACATAGCAAAAGAATAAGTATGATTAGATGAAAAGAGACTAGGATAAGGAAAATCATCTTCATTAAACACAACATCACGAGAGATATAAATCTTGCCATTTGAATGTAAACACTTATAACCATGATGCCTTGGACTATAACCAACAAAGACACATTTGGAAGATCGAAAATTGAACTTGTGTTGAGAGTAAGCAGTAAGATTTGGATAACAAGCACATCCAAAAGTTTTAAAGTAAGAATAATCAGGTAGTTTACGAAAACATACCTCATATGGAGATTTAAAAGCAAGAACAACAGATGGTAAGTCATTAAGAAGAAAAACAATTTGTTAAGAATGCTTCCTCCCAAAAAGAGAAAGGTAGTTTAGAATGAGCAAGAAGAGTGAGACCCATTTCAACAATGGAACGATGCTTTCTTTCGGGAACACCATTTTGTTGATGAGTATATGGACAAGAATAACGATGAACAATACCAGATGCATTGCAAAATTTTTCAATAGGTTTATATTCAAGGCCCATATCAGATTGAAAAACTTTCAACTTAGAGTTAAGTTGAAGTTCAACTTGTTTAACAAAATGAATAAAGGCAGCATATGCATCTGATTTCAATTTAAGAGGATAAAACCAAGTAAACCGACTGAAAGCATCAACAAACACAATGTAATACCTTGAACCTTGAGAAGACAACAATGGAGATGGACCCCAAAGATCAGAATAAACTAATTCCAAAGGCTTAGTAGCAGTTATAGTGCAGGAAGTAAAAGGAAGTTTGTGCATCTTAGCTACTTTACAAGAGTTACAAAAAGATATGCAAGATTTATTTATAGATGTGTTCAATGAAGATAAAACTTTTTGAAACACAGAATTAGATGGATGTCCTAGTCGAGCATGCCATACATCATTATTAACGAAACTAAGCGGTGATATATTACAAGAATTAGTTGAAGAAAAAACAGGTTGGAGCAGAGAAAACTCGAACCGAGATGTAAGTGAATCACTTTTGGAAGAAAATATAGGCCATTATGGAGCACTCCTTGAAGCAAGGTTGTTTTCGAATCCTTGTCCTTGACAGAGAAAGAAGAAGGAGTAAACTCGGTAATGACATTGTTGTCACGAGTAAGCTTTGAAATACTTATAAGATTCTTAGCAATCTTTGGAACAAGAAGAACATTATTTAATTGAAGAGAGTGAGAAGGAGCTGAATTAGATTTAACCACAGCATTACTAGTATAAGAAATTTTTAACAACTCACCATTACCAACAGTCACCAACTGATTACCTTTGTATTCAGTTTTATTGAGTAGAGCAGATCCATCAGAAGTCATGTGATTGGATGCTCCACTGTCCATGTACCAATTTGGATCAATAACATTTTCAGGAGTCACCATCATGCCTTGAAAATGATTGATCATAGCCTGAGGTGAAGTTGGTTGAACATTATGAGACATTGGATGATGAATCCGTGCAAGAGGATGTCGATTCTGATTAACATGACTTGAAGAACCTGAAGACTAATTTTGAGGACCATAAAAAGATTGATCAAATCTATGATAACATTGAAGAGCCATATGTCCATGACGATAGCACAATTGACAAAACACATTTCCTCTATTACCAGACCTTCCTCCACGATTCTTGAATCCACCACGAAAACCATTGTTAGATCGATTTTGAAAAGGTGCATAAATGATTTTCATACCTTGTGACTTCTTGTCACTGTTTTCAACAAAATTTGCTGAAACATTATTCATGTCTATTTGTGAAGCTTGATTAAGATCTTCAATTCTCTGTTCATGCATCATCAACATATATTGTGCATCTTGCAATGATATATTTGCTCTTTGAGAAGAAATTAAAACCACAACAGGATCAAATTCATGACCAAGACCATTCAGTATTGATTGAATCATATCAGATTCAGTAACTACTTGACTTATCGACCTCGGTTCAAATTACTATTGTCTTAACTTTGAGAACAAATTCGAAATTGAAGATGAACCTTTCTTGATGTTGTTTAACTTCTTCTTGAGCTGCAGAACTCGTGCCATGGATGACTGAGCAAACAAGCTCTCCAATGTTTTCCAGATCTCAAAAGAGGACTCACATTCAGTTACATGTCCAATGACATCTTTGCTTATGTTTGAAAACAACCATACCCTAAGCAAATTATCACATATGCTCAAAACTTCATCAGTTACAGCTGAATCTGATGTTACTGAGGACCTCTTATTTTCAATGAAAAAATCCAAACCTAAAGCTCGAATTGCAGCTCTTACTTGAACCTTCCAATAGATGTAATTACCTTCATCAAGCTTTGTAGGTAGATTGAAGTTGAGAGACTTTGCAATTGCAGTTACATCAGCAAATGTGCTGAGACCACCAAATCTCCTTCATAAGAACTAGCTTCTGCCATTGCAGGAAGCTCTGATACCATGTGAGAATTCTCTAATGAGAGAATGCTCTGTTGCTATGAAATTGAGAAGAAACAAATTTGTATTGATTGAAAAATCTGTTTGTACAACTCAGTAAGTGTGCTATATATACACTTCAAATAACAGCATGAACTAACTAACAATAATAACAACTTTCTAACTAAACCAACAGACTTACAACAGATACAACAGAAATAACATAATTACAACAAACTAACTAACAGTTTGTTACAACCATGGACCACAGGACACATGAACACCAACAGCTAACCATGATCAAACAATCCACATGTTGTTGCTTTGTCATCAACTGAATCTTGATCTCTAACACAAATTATTAGTAAGCTAATAAGAAAAAAAAAAAAGATGCCACCAAAGTATATGAATGGTTAAACTAAGAATTTAATTAGGAGATTAATTAGGATACATTAAGACTAGTGTCTCGAATTAATTTTGCATATGTCTACTAGGTGACAAACTTAAGCCACACAAAAAGTTGATTAAAATATACAAAGTATTCATAAGTTATTAATAGTGTAAATTATCCTAATTAGTAACTAAATTACTTCATCTTATTTAGAAAAGTTCATTGAGTACAATATAAACTCATAGTACTTAATTAATTTCTTTATAAGTTGATTTAGAGTTCCTTTAAAAAAATGCTAACTTTAATTAGTGAGTTAAGATAAGACATTAACTTAGAGCACATTTTAATTGGACATTTCCTTGACATATCTAACAAGATATAAAAAAGGTATAAAATGTGGTCTATATAAGTAATTGATACTTATGAAAGAATAATTTCTAATTAATTAGATTTAGTTTCTTAAATTGAGAAAAGAACTATTTTATTGAGTTTTCACAATTGGAGTGTTTTGAGTTTAGGAATCTAAACTTTAACCTAAAGACATTAACACACTAAATTCAACATATATATTGACACTAGGGATTAGCACACTAGCTTGGGTGTCGAGGATTGGTTTGGGGAGCGTGTTGGAGTCGTGAGAGCCGATTTTTGCGTCTATCTGAGTAAGTAAAATCCGAAAAGGGATATTTAGTAATTCATTATCTATTATGCTTATTGATATTTGACATACTTATTCATTGGATTCCCATTCCTTATTTTGAGTGTCTAAGACCTAAGTCTGTCAGAAAGGTACTCTGGGTATGGTGCTAGATGGACAAATGTGACCTTATCTCTAGTACTGGATTATAAGTCGTAGACATGGGCGAGGTATTTGGGACACCATTGATGCCCTCGTGCTACACTAAACTGAATTGTCAACTTGTAGAGTCGCAATTCTAGGAAGTCGAGTAGTGGCACCCGCTTTCGATGGATTTGGACCACTTAGTTATCTTCCATTGTTTCTTAGAAACTTTTTATTACTGCTATTACTTTCCAGTCCATTTATTATGCACTTTCATTAACTTATGTCTTTTATATTCCCGCATGATATATAGACTGCTTTATTTATTAATGAAATATTATGTACATCCTACTGGCTTTTACTTACTGGACTCGTCATTCTCGTGTTGATGACTTAAGTCCAGATCCACAGACAAGCAAGGGCAAGGTGCCGGTGATTGGTGACTTTCTCTGAGGACTCTCAGAGTAGATCATCCTCTTGTTCACTTGGAGGTTTCTAGAACTTCTAGTCTTTTGTATTATGTATATATATTATTTTGGTAACACTTGGGTATTTTGGGGTTGAGAGATCCAGACTCATGTATCATCGCACTTACTTACTACTTTGTCACCAAATATGCATGACTATCTATATATTTGCAGGGTTCCACGCCTTAGGTTGTCCCGACTCTATTTTTTTAAGTTATTGTAATTGCTTTAAGTTTACTTTCGTTGTAATTACTTTAAAACTTGCATACCTTAATAACTCAACTCTAAACATGAGATTTATAAAAATAATGGAATTGGAGGCCTACTTGGATTGACCTTGCAAGGGCTGACTCGGGGGTCCATGTGGGTCTAGGCTGAGCAGGGCTTAGTTTGTGGGAACCGGGGCCGTCACACCTATTATATAAACGAGTTTGGATAACGAGTACCCAGGGAGCTGAACTTGTATCTTACTTAAATCCGTAACGGGTAGTATCTTAAGATTCTTAATCCCTCGTCCAAATATTTCATATTGTATTATTCCTTATCGACTTGGTTTCGGGTGGGTACCTGTACAGTACTATATTATCGCTATCCGCCCATCCCTACGTCAGTGTACCACGTTAAAATGTAAAATACGTTGGATGCTTATTAAGATTTGCGCGCACTTGCTCAAGTGAGTACTGAGTAAAAAGGGGTTCCAAGTAAGGGCGAAACGGATTGGATCTAGTCCAATTAGGGTCAATCTGAAATCACAACCCAGTCCATTCCATTTATTTCGCTAATCCAACTTGATCTAGTTTAATAAATGCGGACTGGACTGGATAAAGTTATGCGGATTGACAACTATAAATTAAATTAATATTTATAAACTATAAAATTAATATTTGAAAGGTAATCCCAATTAGTAACAAAAAAAGTTATGATTAATAAGAAAAATTTTGATTATAACTTTTAAGTCAAATATATTAGTTTTAACATTTCTACATTTATTTGACTAGGTAGCTTTAAAATGTATACTTGAATATGAGAAGAATTAAGTTAAATTGCAAAACTTTAGTTTTTCAAATGTATATGAATAAATAATAGATGAAGGAAGATATTAAACGTACCCACTTTGAACATTCAATTGGGCATACCTACTAAAGAGTGTTTTTCGATACTCCTCGAATGCATATAGCTAAATTTGATGTATAAAGTGGGTACCTCAATTCGGCGTACCTACTAAAAAGTGTCGTTCGATGCACCTCGAATGCATATAGCCGAAATTGGGTGCCTAAAGTGGGTACCCCAATCATTTTTCATAGATGAATTAGTGACATATTAATAATAATCCCATTTAAATATAGTTCAAGATTTTAAGACTAGGTATGTATATATAATGTAATGTATAGAAAGGTTAATTGGATCGGATTATGGATTGGAATCGTGAATTAAGGTGCCAAATCCATAATTCAGTCCAATCCGTGCGGATTGTTACTTTTGTAATCCAATATTGTTTAACAAACTCAAATTATGAACCAATTATAACTAAACGGATTGAATCTAACTAGATCCGTTCATTTTATGAACACCCCTAGTTTCAAAGGTACTAGTAGCCAAAGCAAAGAGCAGATAACAGAGAACCCAAGACATGGCTAAGACCTCCAACATAAAGAAAGAAGACCCATCATCACAACTAACAAACCATGTACAAGAACTAGCCATTAATGGAGATGAGCCACCACAAAGGTACAAATTACGTGACACCTCAGTTAGTTCATCAATCACCAACCGTTGAAGATTCCCTCCTGATTTGTTTCCATGATCTTCTCTTAATTTGTTTCCATGTGGCTGCAAAGAATATAGCCATTGATTTTGTAATTTAAATCTTTCCTTCCCATATGTGATAATAAAAAGGAGGTGTACGTATTCAGAAACACATAGAAAGAAAATATAATCTTTCCTTCTTTTTTTCATCTTTTTCTTCCGCAGCCAGTCTCCAGTCATATGTCATTACAGTCGGCTCTGCACCATAGTCAGTCTGTAGTTTGAGTTTATCGCAGTCAATCTGCGTTTTTTTTATATGGTAGAGTGCATTGTTGCGAACTCTATTTTATCATTTAATTTTATTCATTCTTGATTTTTTTGAGATGGAGAATACACCTGCTACTCAAAATTAGAATGTTGTTTCAACAAAACTGGATGATTTACCCTATAATCCATTTTATCTTCATTCCAATGAGAATCCATCTTTGGTTTTGGTGTTTTCTGTGTTAACAGGAGCAAATTATTATTCTTGTTTTAGAGGCATGAAAATGGCTCTGTAGTCAAAGAACAAACTCAAATTTGTTGCCTAATCCTGATGAATCCAAGTTTTCAGCATAGGAGCGTTGTGATACGATGGTTTTATCTTGGTTACTTCGTGCTATAAGTCTTTCCATTGCTAAGAGTCTCATTTGGATGGACACAGCCCGTGAGGTTTAGATCGACCTAAATGAGCGTTTTGCTCAAGGAAATTCATTTCGAATAGCAGAGTTTCAAGAGAAAATTTATCAATTTCACCAAGGAGCAAAAAGTGTGACAGTCTATTTCACCCATTTAAAGTTTATGGGATAAACTAGTCGATCATAGTCCATTTCCTTCTTGTTCATGCAATCCGAAGTGCAAGTGCAGTGCATTGTCAATTGTGTGAGCCTATCAACAATTGGATCATGTGATTCGGTTCTTAAAAGGGTTAAACGAGAATTTTTCAACTGTCAAATCACAGATTATGTTGATGGATCCTCCTCCCTTCATTACCAAAGTCTTTGCTCTTGTCATCCAGCATGAAAGACAATTTCCAGCCAGTGCCTTGACCACCAGTCAGCAGTCGACTACCACTAAACCATCAACCTTCACCAGTAAAATGAAGAAAGAAGGGCGTCTACAATGTTCCCATTGTTGTTGTATTGGGCATATTGTGGAAAAATTTTACAAGAAGCACGGATTTCCTCCGGGCTTCAAATCTTACAAAAAGAATCAAGCCACAACCAATCAAGTTGAACTTTTAAATTCAACAACCATCGACAATGCAAGAAACGATCAAGCTGGGCACACCTTCACCACTGAGGAATATCAGTGTTTCATGGCGTTGATTAATTCTCCCACCGTGCTCACTCAAGTAAACTCACTTTTTGCTGATTCTCCTTCCATTTCTAGGCTGCAAGGTATATCTTCTTTTAATTACACAGTCGATAGAATATGGATCTTGGACACTGGTGCAAGTTATCACATTGTTAGTTCACTCAATTACTCATCCTCATATCAGCCAGCACATAACATGCATGTCCAATTGCCAAACTCCAAAAGAGTACCAGTCACGCATATTGGCACTATTCATTTCACCTCAGCCTTTGTTCTCACCAATGTCTTATATGTTTCAGACTTTCATTTTAATCTTATATTTGGTAGCAAACTTGCTGCATCTAACAATTGTTCTCTCATTTTCAAATATCAAGAATGCATTATATAGGACCTTCGATTTGAGAGAATCATTGGCTTGGCTATGGAAGTGAATGGCTTATACAACCTAACTCAATCGGTTTATCCTACCGCAGTCAACACCACTCCTCAGCCGGTGACAACCTACTGCAATAATACTTCCACTCCAGCCAATAGTATCTGGCACTTCCGACTAGGGCATGCATCACATTCAAAAACAAAAGGGTTTAAGTCATTTTGATTCCACTATTCAGTCAAATCGTCAAGAATTGTCTTGTGAGATTTGTCATTATGTGAAGCAAAAGAAATTATCATTTTCAATTAGTGAGCGAATAGCACAAAATTGTTTTGATTTGATTCATGTTGATATTTGTCGAGTCCTCATCATTCTTTAGTTGGTTGTCAATATTTCTTAACAATTGTCGATGATCACAATCGAAGCACATGGGCATACTTCATGAAATCTAAAAGTGAGGCTAGATCCCTACTAAAGAATTTTTGCTCTTTTATTAAGATGCAATATAATTCTCAAATCAAGGTAGTTAGAAGCGATCAAGGGGCTGAGTTCAACATGAAAAGCTTTTATGTAGATCGTGGCATCATTCACTAAACGTCTTGTGTTTACACACCTGAGAAAAATGGGAGAATCGAAAGGAAACACCAGCATATCCTTAATATTGCTCATGCTTTGTTATTTCAAGCAAAGTTACCTTGTCATTTCTGGGCTGATTTGTTAGTCATGTAGTTTCATTGATAAACATTATTCCTTCTCCAGTTACTAATTTCAAGACTCCATATGAGCTTCTCACTAGAAAGACACCTGATTTTCTTCATTAAAAGTCTTTGGGTGTTTATGTTTTGCCAGCACCATTCCAGCCTTTAGATCGAAGTTTGACGCACAAGCTAGAATATGCATCTTTCTTGGATATGGTTTGGGGATTAAAGGATATAAGTTGTATGATCTTCAAAATTATGAAGTATTTTCTCAAGAAATGTTGTCTTTTATGAGACAATTTTTCCCTTTAACGATGGTCGCACACTAGATCCGATTTTGCCCGAGTTGTTTGAGGACACCTATGATGATTATGACAGTCAGCAAGTGATGTAATCAGCAAGTGACTACATCAAGCGACTTGTCCTTTGTACCAGACAATATGCTGCCAGTCAGTGAACATAGCCAAGACTCATTAGCTTCAGCCACCAATGACTCTTCACTTAACCTAGAGTAGCCTAGTGCCTCTATTAATCCTGCACTGCCAAGATGCTCTACTCAGCCAAAGCAAGTCTCAGCCTATCTCAATGACTATAGTCATTCGCTTCTTAGTCACACTAATGTTTCCTCGGAGTCAAGGTCTCAGGTGCACACATCTCCTCACTCTTTATCATTCGTATATTTCACATCTAGTCTTGATAGTTTGCACCATATTTTCTCTATTTCACTAGACACTGTCCAAGAACCATTATCTTATCATGAGGATGTGCTGCATGAATGTTGGGGTGATGCTATGAAAGTAGAAATTGCAGCTTTCTAGGATAATTCCACTTGGAGCATCATTTAGCTCCCTCCAAACAAGCATGCCATTGGTTGTAAATGGGGGTACAAAGTGAAGCGCAAAGTTGATGGCTCTATCAAAAGATATAACACGTAGCTGGTGGCGATAGGTTTCACTCAGCAGCATGGCATTGACTATCTTGAAACCTTTTTGCCAGTCGCAAAGATGACTACCATCATAACCTTGTTAGCAGTTGTTGCAGCCAAGCATTGGTCCTTAGAATAGCTGGACATCAACAATGTTTTCCTCCATAGTGACTTAGGAGAGGAAGTGTACATGAAGTTTCCTGAAAGGTTCCATATAGATCAGCCGAACCTTGTTTGCAGACTTCATAAATCACTATATGGCTTAAAGCACCGGTCGACAGTGGAATGTCAAGCTGACTGAAGCCTTGCTGCAGCACAGTTATAAACAAGCACCCTCTGATTTGTCATTGTTTCTTCACAATGTTGATGGCAAATTCACTGCATTACTCATATATGTTGATGATGTCATTCTTGCTGAAAATAATGTGGCTGAGATACAACGTATTAAGATTTTTCTCCACATTGCTTTTCGCATCAAAGATCTTGGACCTCTCAAATATTTTTTCGATCTTGAGATCAATCAAAAATTTACTGGTATCGATCTTAGCCAGCAAAAATATGCTCTTGATATTTTGCAGGATACTGGATTCACAAACTGTAAACCAGGTAAATCACAAATGATAGTTGAAGAGCCACTAACAGCTACAGCCGGTGAACTGTTGACTAACAATCATCGATATAGAAGTCTAATTGGGAAGCTTCTTTATTTGACTACTAGTCGTCCTGATATCTCTTATGCGACTCAACAAGTTTCTCAATTTTTAGATAAGCTTAAGGATATTAATCTCAAAGCTGCACACCATGTGCTTCGTTACATCAAAAGTGCTCCAGGGCAAGGTATTTTCTTTCCTTCCAAGAATGATCTAACGCTCAAAGGCTTTTCTAATTCTGATTGGGCCACTTGCCCGTAAACGCGCTGATCAGTTTTCGGTTATTGTGTGTTCCTTAGTGGCTCCCTCATCTTTTGGAAATTAAAAAATCAAAGCACCGTTTCGCGTTCATCTTCTGAAGTTGAGTATCACACACTTGCCTCACTTACTTGTGAAATCCAGGGTCTGCGTTTTCTCCTTGATGATATTCAAGTCCCTTACTGTCAGCCAGTTGTACTTTATTGTGATAATGTTTTAATCCTTCACATTGCGAAAAATTCAGTGTTTCATGAACGTACGAAACATATTGAAATTGATTGTCATGTAGTTTGTAAGAGGTATCAAACTAGTCTCATCCATCTCATGCCAGTCAGTTCTGCAAATCAGTTGGCTGATGTCTTCACCAAGGCTACACTTCCTACAATTTTTCATACATTTTTATCCAAGCTGGGCATACAAAACTTTACTCCAGCTTGCGAGGGGCTATTATGTGACACTTCAACCAACTCATCAATCACCAGCCGTTAAAGATCCCATCCTGATTTGTTTCCATGATCTTCTCTTGATTTGTTTCCATGTGGCTGCCAAGAATATAGCCATTGATTTTGTAATTTAAATTTTTCCCTCTCATATGTGATAATAAAAAGGAGGTGTATGTATTCAGAAACACATAGAAAGAAAATATAATCTTTCATTCTCTTTTTCATCTTCTTCTCCGCAACCAGTCTGCATTGCGGCCAGTCTGCAGTCATATGTCATTATAGCCAGCTCTACACCATAGCTAGTTGATTGTTTGAGTTTTATCGCAGTCAATCTGCATTTTTTATAGTACATCCATACAGACAAAGACAAAGAAGCTCCCATGGACGCCTCTATATCATCTTCAGTACCCATCATAGATCTTCACCTCTTATATTCTCCAAATTCATCCACCCAACAAAAACAAGATGAGATTGAGAAGCTCAAATCAGCCCTCACTTCATGGGGCTTGTTTCAAGTATTCACACATACAATATTTTTTATAGAATTTGTTGATCAATTATGGATTCTGTTTGATGGGATTTTGTTCAGGCTATTGGACATGAGATACCCAGTTCATTACTTGACGATTCACATGAAATGGTGAAGGGGATCTTTGATTTGTCAATGGGAGAGAACAAGAAGTATGCCATGAATATGGATGGAACATAAGATTACTTAAAAGGGTATGGGAATGATGTGGTTATCTCGAAAGAGCAGACTCTTATGCGGTCTAACAGGTTATATCTCTTTAATCAAACTGAAAGATGAGAGAAAGCTCAAATTTTGGCCTAGATAATCCTAGTCATTTCAGGTGTGTTGATTTGGAGAACTTTTGAGAAGACTTAAGTAATTAAATCAAGTTTGTCATTTCAATCATATAACATGATTGAATCAAAGCTGTTGGACGCTGATCTTTTTTTTTGTGTTTTAACCACCCAGTATCTAGGACTAACTCTCCGGGCTCGAGCAGTAGTCGGCCCATTAGGGGCTTTGGCTTTCCCAGCAGAGGGAACTCCATACAAAGGACTCGAACTCGAGAGTCCCATGTGGGCATTGGTATTGTTGGACGATTTGATCAGTTTGATCAGTGATTAAGAAGATTATGTAATGGAGAAGTACAATTTGTGCTAGTCATTTGTGATGATTGAAGTGTATGGTTATTTTATGCCTCTGCTTCTCTGTTGTCAACATAGTTGTTGATAAAAGTTCCATCTAGTAGATAAATTAATTGGTGTTGCTTATGTAAATGTATTTTAGGAAATTCTTGAATGAATATAGCTTGAAGTGTAATTTCGTGGCCGAGTTTGTTCTCAAGGTCATGGCAGAGTCATTGGGATTGGAGGAAGATTACTTCCTCAAACAGATGGGAGAACGTGGTACATCGATTCGTGAGATTTAACTACTACCTGCCATGCTCGAGGCCTGATCTTTTTTACGGATTTAAACCACACGCGGATGGAGGGGCAATCACTCTTGTTTTGCAAGACAAGGAGGTGGAAGGTCTTCAAGTCTTCAAAGATGGCAAATGGATCAAAGTTCCAATCCTTCCCAATTTAATACTTATCAATGTAGCTGACCAAGTTGAGGTAAACATGAGCCACTAATCATATGATTATATGTTTTGTGGCTTGAAAAAGAAACTAGTTGCTGAGATAATGATGCCAACGTTATTGTACAGATAATGAGCAATGGGGTGTATAAGAGTCCAGTGCATAGAGTGATCACAAATTAGGAAAAGAAAAGGTTTTATGTCGCTATGTTTTAAGTGCCGGAGTTTTTATGTGCCGGAGTTGGAGAAAGAGATCGAACCGGCAGCGAAGTTAATAAGCGAAAGTACACCTAGATTGTTCAGAAAAATTAAGGTGAAGGAGTATGGAGAGATGTTCTTCCAAAGATTCTCCAGGGGTGTAAGGGGAATAGATTGGGCGAGAGTAGAGTTCAGGAATGCACTCTTTCTTCACCCCCTTTTTCTTTTTTCTTTTTTTTTTTGCTGAAAACCTTTTTTTTTCTCGATCTTCGTCTAACTCTTTATGCAGAGTTTTTATATTTTCTGATAGGTAATGTGTATTTGTTTTTGCAGTATTATGTGAATATGTTTCTTAGTTGAAAGCCAGTGTGAACATATATTAAGAGGGCCGCTAAGGGCACCCCACCGTTTCATGAAGGCACCCAGTTAATGAGGGCACTAACCAATTTACCCGGGGCACCCAAAAACTGGACCCGAAATACCCAAAATACCCCTCGTTAAAAACTCTCGCACACCCCACCACCCCCACCACCACCACCAGCTAACTCCTTGTGGAAGAACCCATTCGTTGAGGATCGACCATTGCGAGGATTACCGGAAATCGTGTTTTCCGTCCGTCTCCGTGTGTTTCTCCTTCGTTGTAGGAGGTTTTTCCAGTTTGTAGGCTCTGGGTGTTGGGCGATTTCGTCTCCAAATTAGGGCTCGGTTGAAGTTCGTCGAACACACACATTTGGCGCGAAATCGATCGTTTGAAGGTACGTTTATAGTCTAATTAAGTTACATTTGGTAGAGTAGTTGTAATGTGTGTGTGGCGGTGTGTTCAATGGTTCCATTATTGGAAAATCGCGGTTCTCGGCCACACAGGCCAGAGAGTGTGTTTACTGTCTCGGCCAAGCATGGCGAGACGGAAAGGTAAATTTTGGGCAACTCGCCGTCTCGGCCAGGAAGGCCGGAAGAGTTCACAGAGTCTCGGTTACGAATGGCCGAGATTACTTGTATTCTCTCGGCCGAGACATGACGAGAGGTACAATTAGTGTTAGATAATGTTGTGTCGGTGGTGTACAACCGAGAATGTACTCCTTCTCTCGGTTGTACAATGCCGAGAGGGTTAGAGTCGCCTCGGTCGGCACAGGACGAGAGTAAGGTGAATTGAATTGGTCAAGCCATGTCGGTGGTGTACAACCGAGAACGTTCAGTTGCTCTCGGTTGTACACTGCCGAGATATGTGACCCCTTTTCGGTCAGGAGTGGCCAAATTATGGGTTGGTTTACGAACTTGCTTGACCGAGACATCAGAAATGGATGAATTTGAACATTTTTTTTTGTAAATTTTTTTTGGGTTATGTTCCATGCGCTTATATGTTGTACTGTTTTCAGGAATGGCTCGTTCGAAGGCGCCGGTGACTAGGGAGGAGGCTGGTGTTGAGGTGTCGAGGCCTAACTAGGGGCGGCGGGCGGCGGAGACCCCGACAAGATCTTCTTACCGGAAAGAAAAGAGAAGGAGAATGAAGATGTTAAGGGAAAGGCAAAGGTAGATGGAAATCGTGCAAGGTTGGAATTGCACGATGAGGGTTCGAACATCGACGCTCGGCGACCTAAGGATCTTGCTGTTGCCCGAGGGGAAGAGGAGGGTCATGCATCGGAGTCTAGTAGCGTGTGACTCATCGGCGGCGGGAACACGACGAGAAACTGATCGTAATGTACACG
The DNA here is from genome assembly GCA_039657325.1 of Stephania cephalantha. Classification (NCBI taxonomy): domain Eukaryota; kingdom Viridiplantae; phylum Streptophyta; class Magnoliopsida; order Ranunculales; family Menispermaceae; genus Stephania; species Stephania cephalantha. Next base: position 18,362,024 of record CM077576.1, read on the forward strand.
GGAGTAGTAGTGGTGGAGCTGGCCATAATGAAGGAGAGCCAGAAGTGCATGTTGAAGTGCGTGCTCCTTTCCCCGGTGGTCCTATAGACGGGGCGTTGTTGAAGAGCTTTAAGGATCATGTCGCATTAGCGATTTGGAGCAATGAGGTAATTAAAATTTCATTGAACGGAGTAATTTAAAACTCAGGGTTTTCACAAATATGACGAGATGTATTTTTTTGTTGCAGGAGCGTCCGGTTCTCAAGTGTATCAATCACGGAGCTCAGATACAAGAATGGGATTTACAGACGTGCCACCCTGACACGGCGGGACTTCAGAGGATTATTCGGCGTTTCGGGTTGAATACGCGATAGATCGTTCATACCGCAAGGCCAACAAGGAGGTTATCTCTGCATTTGTGGAGCGGTGGCAGCGGAGAAGAACACATTTCAACTTACTTTTTTGGTGAAATGTCTATCTCCTTAGAGGATGTGAGCTTCCTCCTGAAGATTCCTGTGACGGGCAAAGTTGTGGCAGTGGAGAACTTTGCGAGGTACACGGAGGAATCTCGCTCGGACGCTATTAAGATGGTCTCGAACCTACTTGGGGTTAGCGTCGAGGAGGCTGAGGAGGAGGTGAATATCAGCAAGGGGCTCACAGTGCGCAAATGTTGGTTGAAGAGTCGATGGTGCCCCAAAGCTGGTTCGAGACCCACAAATTATCCTCATGTGGAATGCACAGCCCGAGCGTACCTGTTGTACCTTTTGTCCTGCACCCTATTTGCCGATAAGAGTGGGTCTCGGGTGTCGATCGCGCTGCTGAAGCTTCTTGAAGACTTGGACGACGTGGGAAAGTACGCATGGGGTGCGGCTGCGTTGGCCTACTTGTATCGACACTTGGGGTCTGCCACGAGACTGCAAGTGTCTCAGATTGCTGGCTACCTCACATTGCTTGAGGTTTGTTATAAAATAGACTTACTTTCCTTTTGGTGTAATAATTACGCCAACTTGCATTTGTGGACTAACTAACATTGTATGTATTTGCAGGGATGGGTGTACGACCATTTCAAACTTGGTCTCGCCACACCCAATGCGAAATACATGGACTTCGTGCAACCTCGTGTCTGCAGATGGATTCAAAAGCACGAGACCGTGGCGAATGTTGACAAGCTCGGGTCCATTAGGAGAACCTTGGATAGGTTGCGCCCAAGTGAGGTGAGATGGTTATCCATATCCTGTGATGAATGATGTTTTTGTATTTTTGGTTGCTAACAATGGTTGTTGCATTTTGATTAGGTCACTTGGGACCCATATGTGAATTTTAGGGAAAATGGAGTTGTGCACGCGATGGCCTTTTACAGTGGGACGATAAAGTACATGGATGTGGTGGAGCCCTACCATCCGGAGAGGATTCTGAGACAGTTTGGCCACGTCCAATCTATATCAGATCCTCCGTACCGTCCATTGGAAGCACACCGAGGCCCATCTGCGAACAAATACTCGGTCAAGTATGGGTTCCAGCAAGACAATTGGGAGCAATGGAGGAACCATTTGTTGGCTCCCGAAGTTCGTGGTGACAAGGCAGAGTTCGAGTTTTTGGCTACACCGAACTACCTACCTTGGTTCCTCAAAGTGTCTCATCCCGTGATCACCAATCCGAGCCTTGAGGACCAGGACATGGTCTCCACAACCATCGCAGACAACGAGCTACTGGAGGTATTGAAATGGTTATATGTATTATGCATGTATTATTCATCCCGATATGTTTTACATTAACACTAACCCGATTAATTTCATCAGCGTAATAGGCGTGCGTTGGACGCGGCATTGCGATGGATGGACCTCCCGCCGGAGTTGTGTACGCTTGAGTCTGCGAGGACAATGGCGAGTGATATCGTCAATTTCCTTTCGGGGAGGAGTATAGGTCCCACCACCACGAGTACCACTCCGCGACCCAACCGGCACAAACCGCCACATCCGCCCCTACCGAAGCAGGCCCGAGGCAGTCCCAGCATGGTAGCACTTCTACACACTCCACCCCGGCCAATGCTCCGCCCGCCACGGTCGATGCTCGCCCTCCAAAGAGAATGCTTGGGAAGGAGTATCAAAGGAAGAATTTGAAGAAACCAAAGCAATGAGCAATGAGTGTTTGAGGAACATAGACATTTATTTTATTGTTTGGCCGAGACTAGTTGATGAATGTTTGATGAATATGTTTTATGACAGTTTTATGACAGCTTCATACGATTAAGTACATGGATGAATGGTTTATGACCGTTTGGTAGAGTACTTGTATGTTTGATGAGTGATTTATGACAATTTGGATCATTTGATTAATGTTCGTGGTGACATTTTCGACATTGTTTTACATTACTTGCTAGTTCTACATTTGTTATAGTTGTATCTTGGTCAATTTTGGGTTAGAATACATGGTTTTTTTGATTCAGAGGGTGTCTCGGTCAAGCAGGTCCGACACTTATATTGAATTGTCGGTACTGAACAACCGACACAAAAGCTGGATTCTCGGTGTGGCCTGGCCGAGAATGTCGATGGATCCTTTATTTTCCAATGTGTCGGTCACTGATGGACGAAACCTTTTTGCGACTATCGGTGCCTCGTAACCGACATTATATCATTGCGTTCGGCCATTGGTCGACGAGCTATTCCTGTGCATTTGTTGAACATGGCGACCAAATGCTCTCGGTGCGATGGTAACGAGATGGGTGTCAAACTCGCGGTTACTCATGGCCGAGAATCCCTGAGTATGGTCGCGCATAGGTCGACGAGAGGCTTAAATTTCGGCATTGTGCGACCGAGCCGTCACGTTACTTGTCGGCCCTGAATGACCGAGACTATAGCGTCGGTCTCGGTCATTCAGGGCCGACATGTCACTTTCCACCGAAACTTAACTTATTATAGATCCTCCGTAACATTCAAACTAACTTTACAAGAATCAAAATCCAACAAGACAATTTGCACTGTAACTTAACTCATTATATATCAATATAACATTCAAACTCACCCTACAAGAATCAAAATGTACAACAATACAACAATTTGCACCGAAACTTAACTCATTGTATATCCATATAACATTGAAACTAACTTTCTAAATTTCAAAATGTAGAAGAATCAAGATTGCTAGGTACAAGTTTTACACTACGGTGTACCTAAATCTACAACGGATATGGTGCCTTCATCAACAGTTGCAAGGGGCGCGATATCTCGAAATACGAATCCATCTCGCCAACCTTTGGCGCAGTCCTCAACATACCGGTCCCACGATGGATATAAGGATGGCAACAGTGCATTCACACGCAACTTCACCTGTCAGAGTGAACAATATAACATAGAAGATATTGTCACAAACCCGATCAGGGGGGAAACCTCACAATTCAAAAAAATTCATAGAACTTACCCTAACCCAATGGATATTCCTGTCATTTATCATGGCAATGATAGGTCTGTTGTGCAACGACAACGGTGGAGCACTACGTAGAGGTAGAAATGTCGAGGCACTCCCATGCGAGAGGTTTACAAGAATGACATTGAATGCAGTGGATACTAACAATCCCATGTCTGGAAGTGTCAACCATTCTTTGAAAGATGCACCAACTTGATTATCTGGACAATGCACCGCAATCTTGACAGTCTCGTAACTCGTGCCAAGCACTTCCCGCCAAAGGTCTTCATACCCGATAATCTCATCATACATCCTTCTACGAACAATCCTCCAACCGTCTACATCGGCAAGTCCAAGCCCAGAGGCAACACACCGATATCCACAATTTCCATCGGCAACCACATCGATAGTGCCCTCAACATGTGGCAACCAATCCGGTTCTATGCAATGACCATAAGCCATGTTAGATGCACTTTGCGTGCGTCGACTGGCACGACGCATTTTAGGAACAACTTTGCTTTTCTTCTTCCTCGAAGTAGAGGCCTCTTCTGTGGAAAGCACGTACTCAAATCCGCTCGGCAATCTAGTCGTGGAAGAATCGTCATTTTCGTGTTTTCTCTTCGATCCTGCCTTGCCTCCGATTGAAGACCCCGGTGTCCTTCCCTTTGTCTTTATTTTCGCCGGTGGCACAACACCCGGTGTAGACGAAGGTCGACTAATCTCCCGAGCTGCTGAATAATCCTGAGGCGATCGTCCTCATCAGTGCAAGCATGAAACTTTTGCAACACCCGTTCAATCTCATCGTGCACGTTGTATCCACACCGATCCACAGGATTCTCAGGTATCATACTCAACTTTCGCCAGTAAACATGAATGTCCTCGAGAGGGATGGGCGACCCAACAAATATATGATGGTTTAGCTCGTGTGCACAAGGAAGGCCATGTGTGGTACGTATCTCGCAACCACAACGAGTGGAGTCGTGACCAACATCCTCTCCACGTGTCAATTCATCTCTAATTAGCCTAAGCGCCCGTTGAGAGACATAACCACGCAATCGTCGATATAACTCATCAATGTACTCATGTTGGACCACATTCAAACTTAGCTCAAACGATGCCTTGATGTTGTTGTGTTGGATTCTAAGGAGGCCATCAACCACATTCCACAAAGTCTCAAAATTGGCCTGACAGTTGCCAAGGTGTAGCTTCAGAATGGAATGCGCAGACTCCACCCTCTGCGTTGTTGTTTCCCCAAAGTGCATAATTCTATTTGTCCAAGCGGGGACAAATTTCTCCTTGTAGTTCTTTACCCATGTGTTGTCCAAGTACTCAGTAAGACCCTTGACATTCCCAAACTCACAACGCAGGTCATTCATCCTAACTTCGAATAAGACCTCCGAGTTGGCATACATCACGCTCGTCCACCTATCCATGAAACGCGCAAAACCATCGTTCTCCCCAAACATCTTCTTAGTCTTGGCCAATACTACTTTGTTGATGTGCCAAGAGCAAAGGAGGTGAGACGCTGACGGAAATACTTCTTCAATGGCACTAATAAGGGCTAAGTCCCTATCGGTGACAAACACGTCAGGTTTAAGCCACCCATCCAATATGGATCTCAACTTCTCAAGTGCCCAAACATAATTCGCATGACTCTCTGATGATATGAATGCAAACCCAACGGAGAATGTCAAGTGCGTAGAAGTGATGCCAACAATCTCCAACAAAGGCATTCGGTACCTATTTGTCTTGTACGTGCAATCCATCAAAATTACCGATGAGAAACACCTTAGCAACTTTATTGAGTCGGGATGTGACCAAAACAAATCGGTGACAACATTCGTATCGGGATGCTTCCTATGCCAGGACATCCACTTATTCTTCTCCAAGATGTGCAACATTTGTTGCATTTGAGTCCTCCCACCCGCATCCTCATTTCGGACTTTTTGTCTTGCATTATATATTGTCCTCATTGTCGATACGTTACTAACATCTCTTTGCTTCAACGTATTTAGGATGTCTCTTGGCTTCACATTCCCCTTTGTCATTTGCCCCACAACCTCCTGCTCCCCCTTATCCAATCTTCCGGCAAATGAATGGTCGTCCAAGTTTTTTGCGGGCTCGTGATTGTGCCTCCCACATATGACAGTGACATACCACAAGGAGTCAGCATTTTCCTTTACGTTGATAAGGAAAGGGCATCCACATTTCTTCGTACCAGTTTGGGTCCTCGCCTTTTCCTCTTCTTCATCATTTCTTGCTTTCAGACAAATTTTGGCCGCTTTCCCCTTCCCTACCCTCTGAGACATTCCCCTATATGTTCCAGACCTCTCACACGCAAGTTTCACCCTCCCCATGCGCTTAATGCCCCCGGCATCAGAGTGCTTTGTCACTAGCACAAACATGTTCTCGCGGCCTATCATTTGAAGCCATGAAATAGCCGCTTCTCTAGAGGGGAATGGCCTACAAGGTGTAAACGTGTCCTTGTAGTCTGGAAATAAGGTAGAAACCGGCATTACCTGCAATACAAACAGTGTAACATTATAATCAACCAAAATGTACAGCACAATCACCAAAAAACCCCAAAAACCAGGTTCTCGGTTGTACAGGTCCGATACTTTAATCTGCGTCTCGCTCACGTACGACCAAGAGTTACTCGGTAGTCTCGGTCGTCCCATACCGTGAACTACGCCCACATCACGGTCCTTTATGACCGAGACGTTGCTATACATCTCGGTCCTGCGAGGCCGAATCAATCGCGCACATCGACAGAAACTTCGAATAACCGCATAAAAAACACATTAAATTTGAAAATTTACCTCAAGTTCAACCTCCTCTTGCACCGTAGCAGTACAATCTTCCATTATATAGTGCAAACAAGTTCGAATTTGTCGAAATAACCAAACCCTACGTTGACAAACAAATCATCATTTTCACAGTTTTACTCAAATTCACAGTTCCAACAAAGCATCATATGGTTGTCAAACATTGTTACCTCGCTGTCGGATGATGTCAAGCCGCAAGAATCGATAAACGCTCGCCAAACGCAATGTCGCTTTATGGTTCAATCTTGGTGGTGGGGTGCCCCTGTTTCTTTCTCAAAATGGTTTGTGGGGTTTGAATCAATATATATACAGGGGCAAAATGGTCTTTTCCATTTTCGCTGGAATTTTTACAAATAACTTGGGTGCCTTCATGAAACGGTGGGGTGCCCTTAGCGGCCCTCTATATTAACTGTAGGGAATTTTCAAGATAATATGTATATAATCCCACGTCAGTGATGTGTTTGAATGGACAAACCACAAATGTAGATAAAAATGTTTTAGTTACTCAAAGTAGTGTATTGGAGATGCTACATAATAAAACTTTTGAAAAGCATCTGGTGATTCCTGATATTGGGAACTGCGTTGGAATGCCATGAGAGCAAAGTCGAATAGAGGTCAAGTATACCTATATTACAAAAAAGTCAATAGTGTGCGTCTGCAAAGAAATTGAAAGGGATTCCCAATTAAGATGATATGTACCCCAATTTTCTAAACTAGAAATTTATAAATATTGAGCGTAGGACTTTCTTGAAGGATTGGAAGATATCAACAGTAACCTCGTTTATATGAAACATATCGTTGTTTTAAGTGCTTTAATTTTTTCGATAAAAAAAACTATTTTCAATCTTCATGCTGTAAAAAAAGGTTATCGGGGAGGTTCATCCATGACAATGGTGTCAAACACCATCTCATTTAATTCCAGCACTCATTGAGCCGTTGAGGATGCAGAAAAAAGTTAGCATTTCAGTCATTGCTATGGAACTCATCACTCACACGTCATGCCAAAGAAACTACTATCTTTGATATATTACTGACCTTGAATGATTCTGCTGCTACCTTTGCTAACATTGGTATGATTTTTTTTATTTTTTTCTTTTTTTTTAATCCACAATGTTAGATTATCTTTTCCTAATTAATCTATATTATATGTGACACATATTATATTGTTACGTACTCCATGTTTTGGGCCCACAACTTGATGGTAGTTTGAGCATAAATGTTTTGAGTACGGGGGTTTTAATTCCCTCCTCTCTCTCTTCAAAATAAACGGACCCAATAACTGTAAAACAGTTATTGGGATATGATTTGTTTAAAATCGCATTGAGATCTCGCCATCAAAGATAACGGTATTACGGAAGAAGGCAGAGAGGGGAAAAACATTCTTAAACTTATTGGCAATGGAAGGAGGTATGTTTATATTTTATGATTTATGATTGAATTAAAAGTGTTATATGGATCAGAATAGACAACATTGGTATCAGAGAATGGTTAAACACTTTTCATTCAACATAGTGGTTTAAGTCGATGTTTAATTTCCGCATTATGGATCAATACTTTGATCGACTTAACTTTGCGTTTTGGGTATATTGCGTTTTTGGGTATATTGTATTTTCCTATTCTGATGTCGATATATTTGGCGTTAAAGAATTTGGATTTATAATAAATTGATATATATGCCGTTGGATAATAAATTCTCGGATGAACTAAAATTTGGGTTTTATTGATATACATGCGTTGTGTACTATTTGTTTGTTTTGGTACAAATTATTTCCTACAAAGTAGGTGCATGGCTTAATCTTTCCTATTTGTTAGTGTTGATTAACGTGGCAAGTTTGTTTATTCCTTGGTTAAAGTAATTAGTCACGTTTGAGAATTTAAGTGGCTGATTTTTAGTTGGTCAACGTGAATTAAGTGGCTGGTTTTAGTTGGTCAACGTGAACTGCAAATGGCTAATTTGCCACATTTAATAATACCATGACAATGTACTATATATATGTCTTAATAGTAGCATGTTTAAATATTGTCTTAATAGTTGCATGTTTAAATATTGTCTTAATTAATTACATGCAATATATGAAAATTAAGAATGTTAATTATGTATTAGAATTTAAAATTTTTTAAATTAGAATTAAAGTATGCTTAATTAAATATTTATTTAATGAAAAGCTTGTTAGTCACCAAAATGGCCTAGCTTGAATAGATGTTAAATATTTAATTAAGACCAATTAATTATAGCGCTAGGAGGTCACCCAAAGGTGGACCATTGCTTATAATTAATGAAACTTAAAGAGATTTATCTTCATACTTAATTAAAAATATGTATGTTTTATCCAAAGATATCTTACTTATTTACCTAAGTATGATTGATTGTCTATGAAAGTATGCTTATTCAGAATTTGAAATAGCATGAATTATGTATTAAAGTATCACCCAAAGGTGAACTTAAATACATAATAAAAGTATTGTATGTCTGAATCTATTAGATTTAACTCAAAGCATTAATGTGAATAATTTTGTTATATTTGCAACGTCCTCTAATATGTTTGCCTTGGGTAATATGATGGTTAAGTTCAATGGGCTTAACTACAATGATTGGTCTGAATAGATCCAGTTCCAACTGGGTGTAATGGACCTTGACCTGGCAATCATTGTAGACGAAAAGCCTGCGGCCATTATTGAGGCCAGCTCCGAAGAGGAAAAGTCTTTATATGAGGCTTGGGAGCGGTCTAATAGGCTAAGTTTGAATTTGATGCGAATGACGATTGCAGAAAATGTCAAACCATCTATGCCCAAGACAAGCGACGCAAAGGAGTTCATGATCCAACTAAAAGAGTACTCACAATCGAACATTCTTGACAAGTCCGTTGCAAAGAGATTCAAGTCAAATGATTTGAAACAAACTTATCTTTGACATTGTCGTCTCGGGCACATAAATGAGAAACGCATAACGAAGCTCCATAAAGATGGACTTCTAGATTCATTTGATTTAGAAACATATGAAACGTGCGTATCTTGTTTACTGGGCAAGATGACTAAAAGTCCCTTTCGGACACGGTGAAAGGGCAAGTGATTTATTGGGTCTAATACATACTGATGTATGCGGTCCTATAAACACAATGGCTAGAGGAGGTTATCAGTACTTCATTACATTTATTGATGATTTCAGCAGATATGGTTATGTATATCTTATGAAACATAAAGCTGAATCATTTGAGATGTTTCGAACGTTTCAAAATGAAGTGCGAATCAACTTGGTAAAACTATCAAAACACTTCGATCGATCGAGGTGGTGAGTATTTAAGCCAAGAATTTGATGATCATCTTAGCAATTGTGGGATTGTCTCCCAATTGACTCCACCAAAGGCAACTCCACAATGGAATGGAGTTTCGAAAGGAGAAATCGAACCTTATTAGATATGGTTCGATCTATGATGAGTCATGCGAGATCTTCCATTATCCTTTTGGGTTATGCATTACAAATCTGACTTTCACTCTAAATCGAGTTCCTTCTAAAGCGGTTGATAAAACACCATATGAGATATGGTACGGGAAGAGACCTAGTTTGTCTTTTCTTAAGATTTGGGGTTATGAGGCTTACGTAAAGTGACAAGTCTCGAAAAACTAGCACCTAAATATGATATGTGTTTATTTGTGGGGTATCCTAAGGAAACAAAAGGATATTACTTTTATAATCTCGCTGAGAATAAAATGTTTATTGCTCGGTATGGTGCCTTTATGGAAAAACAGTTTATTTCAAAAGACACTAGTGGGAGAGAAATAAATCTTGAAGAAGTTCAAGAATCACGAGATAAACAACTGAACCATTACTTGGAAGTTCAACAACGTTCTAAACCAATTGAACCTCCGCAAAGTGACACAAGGCCCACGTAAATATGGTAGGGTAAGACATGAGCCGAGAGAGATTCGGATTTCTCATTACGATAGTCGTGATGTGTTGCTTATGGATCAAAATGAGCCCACCACTTATCAGGAGGCTATGTCTGGACCAGACTCAGATAAATGGCTAAGTGCCATGAATTCCGAGATGCAATCCATGTATGATAACCAAGTTTGGAACTTGGTTGATTTACCTATGCAGTGGTAAGACCATTGGATGTAAATGAGTTTTCAAGAAGAAAAGCGACATGGATGGCAATGTGCATACTTTTAAAGCAAGACTTGTAGCAAAAGGTTTCAGGCAGACTCAAGGTGTTGATTATGATGAAAATTTTTCGCCAGTAGCCATGCTTAAATCCATAAGAATTTTAATTGCCATTGCTGCATATTATGACTATGAAATATGGCAAATGGATGTAAAAATAGCATTTCTTAATGGAAAGGCTTGCTTGAGGACGTGTATATGACACAACTCGAAGGTTTTGTACATCCTGAGAATTCTAGGAAGGTATGCAAGCTTCAAATATCCATTTATGGATTAAAGCAAGCTTCTCGGAGTTGGAATCTTCGTTTTGATGAAGCAATCAAGGATTTTGGTTTCATTAAGAACGAAGATGAGCCTTGTGTATACAAGAAGGTCAGTGGAAGTGTAGTTGTTTTTCTGGTACTGTATGTCGATGATATATTACTTATTGGAAATGACATCCCAACATTGCAGAATGTCAAGTCTTGGTTAGAGAAGTGTTTCTCAATGAAAGACTTAGGAGAAGCCTATATCTTAGGGATAAGGATCTATAGGGATAGATCTAAGAGGCTAATCGGTCTAAGTCAGAGTGCTTACATAGACAAGGTGCTGAATAGGTTCAGTTTGCAAGACTCTAAAAGAGGATTGTTGCCAATGTCTCATGGCATAAGTATCAGCAAGAATCAATGTCCTAGGACAAATGATGAGCGAGATCGTATGAATAAGATTCCATATGCATCGGCTATTGGATCTATCATGTATGCCATGCTATGCACTCGACCTGATGTATCATATGCTTTGAGCACTACAAGCAGATATCAGTCAAATCTAGTGAGAGTCACTTTGGATAGCGAAGAAAGAACATCCTTAAGTACTTAAGAAGGACTAAGGAAGTGTTCTTGGTCTATGGAGGTTTTGAAAATGATCTAGTTGTAAATGGTTACACAGATGCAAGTTTTCAAACTGATATAGATGATTTTAGATCGTAGTCTGGATATGTGTTTACTTTGAATGGGGGTGCAGTAAGCTGGAAAAGTTCGAAGCAAGAGACTGTGGCAGATTCTACAATAGAAGCTGAGTATATTGCAGCGTCCGATGCAGCAAATGAGGCAGTTTGGATCAAAAAGTTCATTTCTGAACTAGGTGTGGTTCCAAGTATTGCTAACCCTGTTTGTTTGTATTGTGACAATAACGGGGCAATAGCACAAGCCAAGGAACGTAGATCACACCACAGATCCAAACATATACTCAGGCGTTTTCATCTCATCAGAGAAATTATTGAGAGGGGAGACGTAAAGATTTGCAGAGTACCTAGTGAAGACAACGTTGCGGATCCATTGACAAAAGCTCTTCCACAAGCAAAACATGATGGTCATGTTAGATCATTAGACATTAGATGCATGTATGATTGGCCCTAGTGCAAGTGGGAGATGATGGGGCATGTGCCCTAGGGCAATCCATTAACTGTCTTTATGAATACTTTTAGTTAATAAAATAGAGGATTTCATTTGCTGTTTATTATAATTAATTTGCATGTTTACATTATAATAAGATCCATGGGGTATTTACATAAATATCCTAAATGTCCCTAGTCGATCATTATCTTGGGAACTATAATGAATTAAGACTAGTGTGAGTCTTGATTGATGATCATATGATGATTATACGTATAGGGATACGAATCAAGATCACTAGTACTTGTTAGGGAACAAAGTCTTTGGACCAGGCCGTTATGAGAACATCACATGGATTAAGTCATAGTTGTTTCTCATGATAGGTATATTTTTCAGTCCTCGACTTGAGATTGCCGAGACTTCAACATTAGGAACACGATAATTTGACACAATCAAACGTTGTCTTTAACTTAGGATGATTATAAAGGTTGTGATTGGTTCTTGTGTGAGCAATGTGATGAAGTTGTGTAATCGAGATAGAATTTGTCCCTCTCATATAAAGAGAGATATCTAGTGGATCCTCGATGTGTTAGATCGTTAAAATGCCTAGTCTAAGTGAATTGATATTGATCAATGTCACTTGGATGTCTTCGATCTACCTAGAGATCGATACTAGTACGATTGAACATGTTGGATGACAATTCCATGCCTTATGTTTGATCAAAAAGATATCGTGTGACAAAAGGATGTTATATACACTATTGATTAGGTTGTATCGATTTGATATTCGTACAACTTGGGTAGTCATAATGTCTTGCTAGATACTGCTTATGACTTGTATACCAAAATGTGTTTTGGTACACGGCCAACGTTGTATGAGTCTATTGGGTCGCACACTAAGAATGGTTTTGCGAGATTTTAAGATGGTTCGAGAAAAATGAATTTTATATGATATAATTCATGACGGAAACGTCCTTGTGGTGTATTACACTTATACTTCTTTAAGTAAGGGTATATGTGTAATTTACTTAACCGTCTATATACAAGGGTTGTATAAATAGACGCTTTAAGTTAGAACACAGGTACGAAAGAAAAAAAAAGGCCGAAACTCTATTTTCGTTTTAGAAACGACTTAGGGTTTTTGGTATGCTCTGGATCGTTTTGGAGAGAAACAAAAATGTTTGGTATTCTCTCGAAGCTAGCACTTCAAATCTCGGCCGCCGTTCGTGTGTGGACTGCTGATAGAGGGCGTTCGTCGTTGGCAGCGCCTTAAAGATCGATCAACCTTCTGAAAGGTATATTGCGATTGAGGTATGATTAAATTTTTCATGAATTAAACGTTTTTAATGGAATTAGATTCGTATCCTGTTGGGGTTTTTGTCAGAACTGTTTTGTAATCTCCGCTGCGTATGAACCCCAAAACCCAACATATGAAAGTATGCTTATTCAGAATTTGAAATAGCATGAATTATGTATTAAAGTATCACCCAAAGGTGAACTTAAATACATAATAAAAGTATTGTATGTCTGAATCTATTAGATTTAACTCAAAGCATTAATGTGAATAATTTTGTTATATTTGCAGCGTCCTCTAATATGTTTGCCTTGGGTAATATGATGGTTAAGTTCAATGGGCTTAACTACAATGATTGGTCTGAACATATCCAGTTCCAACTGGGTGTAATGGACCTTGACCTGGCAATCATTGTAGACGAAAAGCCTGCGGCCATTATTGAGGCCAGCTCCGAAGAGGAAAAGTCTTTATATGAGGCTTGGGAGTGGTCTAATAGGCTAAGTTTGAATTTAATGCGAATGACGATTGCAGAAAATGTCAAACCATCTATGCCCAAGACAAGCGACGCAAAGGAGTTCATGATCCAACTAAAAGAGTACTCACAATCGAACATTGCTGACAAGTCCATTGTGGGAAGCTTGATGAGTGAGTTGACCACTAAGAAATTTGAGTGGTCACAGCCCATCCATGATCATGTGACTAGTATGTCTAACTTGGCAGTGAAGCTCAAAGCAATGGGTATGGACGTGAGTGAATCATTTTTGGTTCAGTTCATTATTAATTCCATTCCTCCTGAGTTTGGTTAGTTCCTGGTGAATTACAACACCATAAAAGAAAAATGGAACTTGCAAGAAATCAAGGCCATGCTCGTACATGAGGAAGGGAGATTAAGGAAACTGAAGGTCACTCAGTTCATCTCACTATGCATGATGGAGCTAGCAGCAGCAAAGAAATCCCAGGAAGGAAGGACAGAAAGAAGGACAAAGCCCCAATGAAAGTCCATGAGGGTCGAATCCATAAGGAGCTGAGGTGTCACTTCTGTAGGAAGAATGGACACTTCAAGAAAGACTGTCCGAAATGAAAGGCATGGTTTGAGAAGAAAGGTATACATTACATTTCTGTATGTTTTGAATCAAACTTAATTGAAGTGCCTAATAATACCTGGTGGCTTGATACTGGTGCAACTACTCATGTTTCACATATTATGCAGGGATTCCTTTCAATCCATCCCATAAGTGGAACTGAAAAGTTCTTATTTATGGGGAACAAAATGAAGGCACGCATAGAAGGGATCAGGACTTACAGATTAATCCCGGATACCGAATACCGGATACTTTTTGGATTTAGAAAAGTGTCTTTATGTTCCTGAATGTTCAAGGAACCTTGTTTTTTATCAAGATTGGATTGTGTAGGCTTTAATTTAAAGATTGGAAACAGTTGTTTTAGTTTATTTAAACAAAAATACTATTATGGTTCTGGTATTTTAATTGACAACTTATATCGTTTCAATCTTGATAGTATGTTTGTTGAATCCTTGTTTAATGTTGAGCATGTTATTGGAAATAAACGTAGTGCACATGATGAGTGTTCTATTTTTCTTTGGCATCAAAGATTAGGTCACATATCCAAAGAAAGAGTAAAGAGGTTAGTGAAAAGTAATATCTTACCTCAATTGGATTTTGTTGACTGAGATGTATGTGTGGATTGCATTAAGGGAAAGCAAACCAAACATATATCAAAACATCCTGCCACAAGAAGGAGTGAGCCTCTTGAATTGATACACACCGATATTTGTGGTCCTTTTGATGTTCCATCTTGGAGTGGTCAAAAGTATTTTATCACATTTATTGATGATTACTCACGATATTGTTATCTATACTTGTTGCATGAAAAGTCTCAGTCAGTGGACATTTTAGAATCGTTCATTAATGAGGTAGAAAGGCAACTTGATAGAAAGGTAAAAGTGGTAAGATCTGATAGAGGTGGCGAATACTTTGGAAAGTATGATGAAAGTGGACAATGTCCAGGTCCATTTGCAAATTTCCTTAAAAGTCGAGGTATTTGTGCACAATACACAATGCCTGGTACACCTCAACAAAATGGTGTAGCTGAAAGGCGGAACCGTACTCTTATGGATATGGTTAGGAGTATGTTAAGTTGTAATACTATACCTTCATCATTGTGGATGTATGCATTAAAAACATATGCATATCTGCTAAATAGGGTTTGTAAATCAGTTCCTAAGACTCCTTATGAACTTTGGACTGGTAGGAAACCTAGTTTGAGACATCTTCATGTTTGGGGATGTCAAGCAGAAGTACGGATATATAATCCACATGAAAAGAAACTTGATGCAAGGACTATTAGTGGTTACTTCATTGGTTACCCTGAAAAGTCTAAAGGGTACATATTTTATTGTCCTAACCATAGTACGAGAATAGTTGAGTTTGGTAATGCTCGGTTCATTGAGAATGGCCAAAACGGTTGGAGTGAAGAATCACGAAATGTGGATATTCATGAAATTCAATTGAAAACTCCTACATCTAGCATTTCTCCTCAAATTGTTGTTCCTCTTGTTGTATCACGGTTACGCAATAAATCCGGACAACAAATCATTGTTCCAAACGAGGAAAATGAACTTATTGTTAATGAACCAGCTAATGATGCACAAGTTGTAAATGATCAAGTAGAACCACAAGAAATAGCATTACGAAGGTCTGTAAGGACAAGAAGACCAACAGTTTCAAATGACTACGTGGTTTATTCACTTGAACATGAATGTGATTTGAGCATTGACAAAGATCCAGTCTCATTCAAACAAGCCATGAAATGTGATGATTCTGAAAATGGTTTAATGCCATGACAGACGAGTTGAAATCAATGGATGACAACAAAGTCTGGGAATTAGTCGAGTTGCCTGAAGGTGCAAAGCAAGTTGGTTGCAAATGGGTCTTCAAAACAAAACGAGACTCACATGGAAATATTGAAAGACATAAAGCCAGACTTGTCGCCAAAGGTTACAATCAAAAGGATGGCATCGACTATAAAGAGACATTCTCTCCAGTTTCAAAGAAGGACTCTTTAAGAATTATAATGGCTTTAGTAGCTCATTATAGTCTTGAGCTTTACCAAATGAATGTGAAAATCGCCTTTCTGAATGGAGACTTAGAAGAGGAAGTTTACATGGACCAACCCGAAGGCTTCTTGACCACAGGAAAAGAAAACTTGGTGTGTAAGTTGAAGAAGTCAATATATGGATTGAAACAAGCTTCCAAATAATGGTATATTAAGTTCAATAATACCATTACGTCATATGGTTTTGTAGAAAACACTGTTGATCAGTGTATATACATGAAGATCAGTGGGAGCAAGTTTATCATATTGGTCCTATATGTTGATGATATTCTTCTTGCTGCGAATGATGTTGCTATGTTAGATGATGTAAAGAGATTTCTCTCTATAAACTTTGAAATGAAAGATATGGGTGAGGCATCTTATATGATAGGAATAGAGATATTTCGTGATAGATCGCAAGGATTGTTAGGTTTGTCTCAGAAAGGATATATCAATAAAGTATTAGAGAGATTTCAAATGGACAAGTGCTCTGCAGAATAGTTCCAATTCGAGAAAGGGGACAAGTTCAGAGTTTAATGCAATGTCCTCATAATGATTTGGAACGTCGAAAGAAATGCAATGTATTCCTTATGCGTTATTAGTTGGGAGCTTAATGTATGCCCAGGACTTATACTCGACTAGATATCAGTTTTGCTATTGGAATGTTGGGTCGATATCAAAGTAATCCTGGAATGGATCATTGGAAAGCCGCAAAGAAAGTACTTAGGTACTTACAAGGCACCAAAGATTACATGTTGATCTACAAACGGTCGAGTCATCTCGAAGTGATATGGTATTCTGATTCAGACTATGCCGGATGTGTGGACTCGAGGAAATCTACATTCGGTTACTTGTTCCTATTGGCTGGAGGAGCAGTTTCATGGAAGAGTGTGAAACGTTATCGTAATTGCTACTTCCACTATGGAGGCTGAATTCGTGGCATGCTTTGAGGCCACTATTCATGCATTATGGTTGCAGAATTTTGTGTCAGGACTTGCTATTATTGATAGTATAGCTAGACCTATAAGGCTATATTGTGATAATTCCGCAGTAGTTTTCTTTTCGAAGAATGACAAGAATTCAAAAGGTGCAAAACACATGGATTTGAAGTACTTGTCATCAAAGAAGAAGTGCAAAAACAAATAGTGTCAATTGAGCATATTGGTACTGATTCGATGATAGTGGATCCGTTAACTAAAGGATTACCGCCCAAAACGTTTATTGGCCATGTTGAACGTATGGGCATTATAGACAAGTCCTTGTTAACATAATATTATGGTATGTATACATACATTTATAATTGTATTGCTCATATTATTGTCATGACACTTGTGAATTCAATTAAAGCTTTGTCTTTGCTTATGTAATTGTTACCTTCATTATATTTCAATGAGATAACATTATGGTTAGAGGGTTGAATTATCCTTATTAAAGTTATATTGGTTGAGTTGATTGTGATACATGGAAGGAATCGCGTCGATTAAATGACTTGTGACCGCCATGATCTAATCATTTTAATTCAGTGAAAAAGTGATTTGATAGATTCAATAAAAGTGCGCAATTATATTTTATTTTGAATCATCAAGTCATAACATGGGTCAAGTGGGAGATTGTTAGATTATCTTTTCCTAATTAATCTCTATTATATGTGACCCATATTATATTGTTACGTACTCCATGTTTTGGGCCCACAACTTGATGGTAGTTTGAGCATAAATGTTTTGAGTACGGGGTTTTAATTCCCTCCCCTCTCTCTTCAAAATAAACGGACCCAATAACTGTAAAACAGTTATTGGGATATGATTTGTTTAAAACCGCATTGAGATCTCGCCATCAAAGATAACGGTATTACGGAAGAAGGCAGAGAGGGGAAAAACATTCTTAAACTTATTGGCAATGGAAGGAGGTATGTTTATATTTTATGATTTATGATTGAATTAAAAGTGTTATATAGATCAGAATAGACAACACACAAGTCATGATACATGTCGGATAAATGACTCTAGTGTTGCAGACTATGGTCTCCAGTGAAAATCTTTTTCAGTTGATGATTTTCTTCTTAAGATAGTGTTAGGGTAGGATCTATGGCTCTTGTGTTTGCTCTGGCATTATATACTTGTTTACTTTTTATATTTGTCTTTTTAATCTTTAATTTCTAGAAATGCCTTTGATTGTTTCATTGGAGTGCTTTTACTTGTTTCCACTCCAGTAAATCACTTGTTCTTAGCTTGTTTAATTAAAGAATGGTTGGATTGTGTTGTGTCAATGTTCCCCACATTTTACTTACTTTTAGTTATCTGCACCCAAACAATCGTTGGGAGTGATACTGAGAGGAGGGGATAAAATGTTGATAGTGTCACTTTGTCATGTTAATCATTGCAGATGAAATATAGTCTCACATTAGTTAAGAGCGACTTCGAATCATCGAAGGATATAAGTGTGGATCGCTCTCTAAGTAGTACCAAAGCCTATTTTGAGTAAAACTGCATACCTATACGCCTCCATTGACTTTGTCACATCATCTCCACAGCTTATGTGAAGAAGTTAGTCCTTCCTTTAGTTGGTGATATTTTCATTTCCTTTTCTTAGGTGTAGTATATATTCACCTATATTTTGGCTAAGAGCTATCCGTAGGTCCTATCCTAATCCTAAGTCTTAATAAGAGAACCACACTGCTCCTACGAGACTGCTATCCGACATAAATACTTCTTATACATACACAGTAGTTGCTTTCCTTTGGATACGCTCCACAATATGCACACACAAATGTCGATGCACAAATCAAGGACATTTAGTATTATGTAGCAAAAGTATATCAAAATTCAAAAGTATGTACTTAGAAGGAAACTGATTTATGAAAATTTTTACTACATGTTACCTAGATCCTTTGATGATTGCATCAAGAAGTGTGCAAGCATATGTCCGAAGGAGTAGGACCCTGCAACTTTTGTACCAAAAGTATGTCATGCAGCTTAAATTTTTCCTACTTAGAGACCACTAGAGCCCACATAATTGATGGTAGTCTTTCGTCATTTTCTGTCCATAAAACAAACCACACAATCCAAATACTTCATATTCAGAACCAGTAAAAATAGTTGTCATTTAATTTTGAGATTGGTCAGGTTAAAATGTATAGCCAGAAAAATTAAATGTCATTTTATTTTGAAACAAAATCTTATCATATACAGAACAACTGAAAAGAAACTCTTGACATTATTAAAAGAAAACCACAAATAACAATCCAACCGAAACAAATCAAATCAAAGATAAAAAAGGAGGACCCGTCGTAGGACCACAAATTCATTACTAAGAATTGTGTACAAGGGATGACTAGCAAGCCAGGAACAGGTCAAGGAAAAACAAAAGCATTACAGTTAGAAATGAAGCCATGGCTGCGACCCTGAGACTTTCAACAGTGGGATCCCCTTCATCACTACTGGTGAAGCATGTACAGGAACTACCCATTAATGGAGATGAGCCACAGCCACCACAGTGGTTCATATGCAAAGATAGAGGCAACAAGGACTCCATCGACTCCTCTTTTTAGGCTTCAGTACCCATCATAGACCTTGACCTCATATCTTATTCAACTTCTTCCACCCAACAAAACCAAGATGTCAGAAGCTCAAATTTGCTCTCACTTCATGGGGCTTATTTCAGGTATTCACACAAAATTGTATGTATGCTTATTACATATATAATTATTGCAAAGCAAGAATAAGTACTAATTCTCTACAGAATTAATAGATCATGACAATCAAATGTTATGTTTGATGGTTTTTTTTTTCTTAATTTCAGGCTATTGGACATTGAATACACAGTTCATTACTTGATTTATTCAAGATGCTGGAGAATTTTTTTTCTGAGAATCCTAGTCGTTTCAACTACGTTAATTAGGAAAAAACGTGTATTAAACCCATAAAGAAACTAAATCAAATTGTGATTTGATGTTTTTTTAACACCAATAGAATTTATGATCAGAAAAAAAAAAAAAAAAAAAAAAAAATTCAATTCCATCAAAATCAAAGCTCCTGGCTGACACAATCAATGAGTTGCTATATTATTGGCAAAACATATCTTTTGGTCCTTGAACTTTAAGTTTTATGTTTTTGGTCCATTAATTTCCATTAGTATGCATTTGGTCCCTAAACTTTCATTGGTGTACATTTGATCTCTAAACTTTAATTGGTGTACATTTGATCCCTAAACTTTTCATTGGTGTACATTTGGTCCTTAAACGTTTGAGTTTTTTATGCTTTTAGCCCCTGAACTTTGAGTTTTTATTCTTTTGGGAAAATTAGTTTTTTTTGTTATTGGTTGAAGTGAGTTGTTCAGTGCAGTAATATAAACCACTTTACTTTTCTTGGCTAGCTACATGACTCTTTTATTAGCCATGTCAATGGGATTTAGCACCTTAAGGCTTAAACGGTGGAACGACCAAATTTACATATTTATGAAAGTTTATGAACCAAAAACATAAAAACACAAAGTTCGGGAACCAAATGATGGGTTTTGCTTATATTATATGACAGATTTTAGACGTATGTGCTAGCTCAATAGTAATGATGAAAATAAATGATGTTATACTCTTAACGCCATTTTTACAATATAACTAGCTCTGGTTTTCTATGTTGTCCAGATAGAAGTCCGAATGAGTATTATTCTAGTGAAAACTGAAATCCATGAATTGAAAAAGTGATGTTGCCCATATTTATTTCGAGGAAGTTGAAAACTGAGATCGAGGATGTAATTGATAAGGTGATTTTACCCTTCTTATTGGTAGCTGCATTGTATTCCTTTTGTTCCTTTGGTTTCTCTCAAGTAAGGTGGGGCTGAAAAAGGTGCAAAACACCCATGGTTATAAAAAAAAGTGATTTTGCCCATGTGTATTTCAGGAAGTTATGAATGAATATAAGTTGAAGAGCAAATCTTTGGTTGAGTTAATTCTCAACGTCATGGCTGAACAGATGGCTTTGGAGGAGGACTACTTCAATCGCACCCGTATGGCTTTCGCGAGGTTTAACTGTTACCTCCCTTGCTCAAGGCCTGATCTTGTTTGCGGTTTTAAACCCCACGCAGATGGAGGCACAATCACCCTTGTTCTGATAGAAGAGGAGGTCGAAGGTCTTCAAGTTTTCAAAGATGGCAAATGGATATATCGAAGTTCCAAACGTTTTGATGCTAAAAGAGGTATGAACTAATACTGATTCTATCATTTGGGACTTCAAAGTGAAACTATCGAGATAACAATGCCATCCTTGTTGTACAGATAACGAGCAATGAAGTGTATAAGAGCTCAGCGCACAAAGTGATCACGAATTCGGAAAAGGAGAGGTTGTCTGTGATAGTGTTTTATGCACCAGAGATGGACAAAGATTGAACCAGCTGCTAAGTTGATAACTGAAAGTACACCGAGGATGCTCAAGAAAATTAGTTGCTTTGATCTTCTTCGTACCTTTGAATGCACTGTATTTTCTTTTTGCATGACAGGCATTGCCAACGTCTTTGCAGTACAATGTAATCTTAAATTGTTTCTTATTTGCATGGCAGAATTATGCAGAACAATAGTAACATACATAACAGCCCCTTCCAATATACGGTAGGCAAGTTAATAAAAAAGTAACATTTGAACAAATTCATTATGCTTTAACTAAGTTGTACAAACTGAAACCAGGACTTTAATTTATAAGGAAAACTCGAAACAATGTTTGACACATGAGTGAATCAGTTGAACGTGATGCAATGCGTCGAAAACTTGCCTCAACAATTGCTATGAACTTAAAACGACAATAATTACAATTTGACACATGAGTGAATCAGGTGAACGTGATGCAATGCGTTGAAAAATTGCCTCAACAATTGCTATGAACTTAAAACGACAATAATAACAACCCGACTACCACTTCTATTTAAACTTCCAACTCAACAAATTTCCATAAGTTTTGGCTCCATCCTTTCATCACAAACTGTATCAATCTTGAGCTGCAATATAAATGAGCTTAAGTTCTGCGGCATGCATAGTCATTTGGTCCCAAGACTCCGAAGTGCATTTTAATTGCGATCTGCTGCAAAACATGGAGCACTTCATCTTTCTTGTCGTGCCCCTAAAATAAAATGAAATCGTATTACGGTATTTAGCCAGAAATTTTGAAAAAAAATTCTTAAATTTGCGAAAATGTTACCAAATCCTTCATTGTTCATTGATGCATTCCATCTACATGCATACCTTGCATACCCCCAAACTTATCATGAACCTTGTCATCAAGGTTCAAGAAAGTAGGACGATCAATACACATTCCAAAAGAACAAGTGAAATCTAATAATGGAAGATAAAAAAAAATGGAATGAATGAGGTGAAACAAAATAAATACAGGAAAAGCTGAATGCCACCTTAATTCCTAGCAAAAGTGAGAAATGCTAACAAAAATTTTAATAAAGAGTCCCACAAGTTCTGCAGGAAATGGAGCACGGAACTTGATGGTTGGAGAAATATATAGAGATCGGTATCCACAGGAAATTGAGTAAGGATCGTACAATAAAAAACCAACATTGAGTAAGAAAACTAAGGAACTCTAGTGACAAATAAGGTGGAAGTTCATAAAAAATGCCTCTAAAAAGATTTAGCTAGAGTTCTTGCAGCTAGGATTAAATGGATTTCTAATGCCATGATTCAAATAATAACTTACCCTTAAAATAAACCATATGGACCTTTGTAAGTGTAAAAATCTGCAAATAAGTGAAAAGTGGCGGTAAAGTCAGTTTAAAAGAATCCACCTAATAAGGAGACCAGTTGGATCTACTATTTTGATAAAGAAACTTAGAAAATCTTTGAGTAAGTTAAAGATTATGGTTTTTGTAAGCTTCAAGTTCTGAAAAGTGTTGTCTCGAGAGGTAACCAAGTTTGACTAACCAAAACAGTCTTTAAAAATTCCTAGTCACTTATTAAACAGATTGACTAGGTTTGGATTGAAATGACTCCATCGTTTTATAAAGTGGGTATAAAGTCTTTAGGGTAGTATCACTCGATTTTGTCAAAATTTTTTTAGTCATTGTAGTCTGATAACCCTTTGCTTGGGACGTGCAAAGTTCTAAGTTTGGGTATTAGATGAGTCATTATTTATACACTTTTTCATAGGTGTTTTTCTATGTAAATCATGTTCGAAGTTAGGTTATATGGCTTTATCTGTTTATTTTGGAGATTTGTAGGGTGTTTGAGCATTTGTGCGTGATTCGGGTAAAATCGAGAAAGAAGTCAAACATCAGTCAAAGTTCAGTAGAATTGGCACCGTGCAGTCATAAGGGACGGCACTGTAGTATACTAGAGTGCGTCACTCAAGACGTCATACACATACGACGCCAGATTTACAATGAGGCATCAGATTTTAAACTGATGGCGCCCCTAACAGCGCTAGGAAAAATAATAGATTTCAAGACCAACTTGTTGTCCAAGACTTACTATATCTTGCCACGCCACCACCGAGCGACGTTCCCACATAACCCTGGTGCCATGGTCGGTGCCAACTTCTCGGAATGGAAGTTTTGAGACTTTTTAGAAGGTTCTTATTCTTGTGAGTTGTTATTCTTGTACCCAAGCACACATATATAAAGGAAACACCTCTATGAATAAAAGGACATTGTAATTCAGTGTAATTTAGGAGTAGAGCAAGGTAGAGTAGCCATGTGCGACTAGGTTCTTCAATACCTAGGTCAAGGATGAAGCTATCTAGCCATTAGTAGGTTATTTTTAGTCTTATTGAGATTATATAATATAATACTATGTTGATTAAGTTATTTATCCTTATGTTGTTGTATTTAATGATGTCATAATGGTAGTTTAGAGTTTGTATATTCATTAGAAATCTCAGGGCGTAAACCCATTGACCTACTATAAATCAAGTTAAGTCCATGATACCAACGAGGTTGAGAAGTGGCAATCAGTTAGAGCAAGAAACTTGACACACTAGTTGTTTTATATGAGTAACATCGAGAACTAGGTTAAATCTTAAGAGTGGCTTGCCCAAGGTTATCTAGGGGTAGGTGTTCCCATATAACTACTAATGCTACTTGTGAGCTAAATCTCGAGAGTGGTTGCCTAAGGTTGTACGGTGGAGTAAGAGAAGTATTTGGAGAGAGGTTGCCCTGTCTATTGAGAATAGGGGAATTAGGGTGTTGGTGACCCTAACACGTATAGCCTATCTAGGGAAATTGTTTTAAAACCCATCTTTCGAAATCAATGATACAAGACATGGAAACAACATAAGGCTATATTATGGATTCCTAGATTTAGGTATGCTTTATTATTTCTTTATTTCAATTATTTACTTTCTTGGTTAGTAGACCTTTTGGACAAAACTTTTTGGAAAACCCCCCATATTTATTTTTCTGTTTGTTGAACTCAGTTTGACTGAGTCTTGTGGATTTGACCCCTTATTTACCACTACTACACCCAAATAGGATTGGTAACCTTTTATGGGTTATATTTGACATGCATGACACGTGATTAATTACATGTTTTTATCGTGTGATGGCCCCAAACTATAAGGCAACCTAGGCACCTCCACATCGTCAAACACATCATCAGTTCATGGCATGTCACTTGCATGCTTGGCCATGACGGCACGTGAGATACATTGAATCTTTCTGAATTTGCCCTAACTTATCCAATTATTCTAGTCATTGTGTAAAATAAAGTTTAACAGGACCAATTAGGCTATTATTAGCTGACTTAGTAATTTATTAGTTGTTAGTGACATTTTTCGATAATTATAGGCCAAGTCCTATAGTTTCACAACTTTACGTGTGAGTTGTTACTGTTAAAGTTATTTATTATAGCGAATTTTTTTCTGTTAAACATGCAACATAGTAAAATAAGACTTTTATGCAGTTAAACAAATCCTAAGTAGTGGAAAACCCTGCAAACGGATACCATGTATATCAAGGCGACAAAAAAAGTACAATCATAGTTAATATACATATATCTATGTATAAATTCCTCCCAAAATACCCAAAAGATAGTTATTTGGTAAATACAAACACCTACGATGTCAACTAGAGGGGGCTCTCAAAGGTCAGATGCACTCTCCAAGCACGGCCTTCCCTGGACTTGTCGTAAGATCTATAACTTGCCACATATAGACAAGTTCCAGTGAGTGAATACTAGAGAAAATTAGTTAATATTTGCAAGAATTTAAATGAAGTAGTTACAACTCATGTAGCTAAGTAAGATAGACTGGAAATGAAATGACATGAATATAAGTCGCAATTAGAAAACAAAGTCAGGACACATGTGTGGTAAGAGTCTACCGAACCCTGTGGATTTGGATTCGCTACACCGAGAAGTCCCCATTGGCGAGGTCCCCCGTAAAACGCTTGACGGTCAAATAGAAGACCTCGTAGATGGAAGTTAGACTTCCAACCATCACCTCTCAAGAAGAAACCCATGACGGAGGTAAGCCTCTCGTCAACTCATTCCCTTATCTACTAGTTTCTCGAAGAATGATTCTTACGCGTAGACACTAACATGTAGATCACCGGACGTCACTCTCGAATCCTTCTAATTCATGGAGTGTCGGGTTGGCGCTGTAAGAACTCTCTTGTTATTAGGGCAACTGACCAGCCTAGATTATCCCAAAAGCTATGATAATCTAGTTAACCTCTAAACTTCTTAAATATTTATGTACTTGAAATCAATTTTCTAATATCCTTAAGATAAATTATCATCCTCAAAGTTAAGTTCAATGTCATTGTTTTCTTAACTACATGAAATTAGGAAATCCTTCAATTTGAGATTTTGATTTCTTAAAAAGTTTTAGTAGAGTATCCTTTGTAAACAAGTTTGCCAAAAATCCAAAAAAACCTAATAAACAACAGTAGGAGAAGGCCTAGAAGGACTCACATCTTCACCAATATCCACAATTTTTATATATTAAAATTTATACATCATAATAATCCACTCAAACTATTCTATTGATCCTTAAACCATTACACGAAACCCTTTAGCCCTAAATTCAAGTTTGCATTCGTCATTATACTTTGATTACCGTCATATACTCCTTCGAGAATTTTTAAAACAAAAATCGGTCTAACTCATAATGCAAAGCCCAAAACGCAATCAAACTCAAATTGTTATACAAAAAGAAAGAAAGAACGTAAAGAAATCACCATAATACTAAAAATCGCTCTTTCCTTTCTTCAAATTCATTAATTGAACCTGTCATTACCCAATAATAAAAATTTGATAATGTTAGATAAGTAAATCCCAGACTATCCAGTAAACATGTAATAACCAAATGCATCTTAATAAAAGAATTTAAACGAAACATTATATTTCCAAGAATATTAAATATATAATAATGATTCATTCCATTTCTGCTATCTGACCATAATCAGATGACATATTCCAAAAGTGGTAAGTAAACTGTAATAAGGAATCATGTAATGAGAGGATAGCCAAACGAGTCTCGTTCCTCTAGACTATAGGAGTATGATCTAGCTCGACATGACTTCATGATAACCATATAATGCAAAGAATCAGTGACTCTAGCCCCTCAAGAAAAATCTAGTGTTCCCCCCTATAACCATGGTATAGAAAACACTATAAGGAGACTCGAATCGCCCTTATCTTCCTCCCTCCCCTTCGCGTAAACATGTACAATAAATAATGCAATAACAAGAATCAATGGAATTTATATAAAATTTGTAATCATATAATGTAAAGGTTACTATGAGATTTACTTACAAACAACCAATTTCAAGATTAATTTTTGGGGTTCTCGGAGCGTCAGATCACCTTGAAAGTTGTTTCAATAGTTTCCCTACATAGCCAGTTTTATTAGGGGTCAAGCTTCAAGTAAAACCAAAATAATGAAACCCTACGAAAATTGCAGCCAAAATATGCTCAATGACTGTTTCCAAAAATAATTATCTATAACAACTTCAACTAGCTTTCAACTAGCTAACTTGAGGTAACTTCTTAAACTTGAAAACCTTTTTTTCATGCTAACCGAAAAATAACTTGTAGAGCTTACTTCATACTTTTCATATACTCTAAGAACACTCAAATTGAATCACAAATGGAGAAGCTATGAATTTTCCAATATGGCCTATTGATTAAGCGAGTTTTATTTATTTTGAACTGACGAAACCTCTTCAAATAAGTGTTTTTGCAATTAAATACTCAAAACTCGACACCAAACACCGAGAAACCACATCAAGCCAAATTCAAAATATTTCTACATCCTATGAAATCAATTTGGACAAAAACTAATAATACAATTCGTCCAGGATCCTAATGTAAATCAATTTTAACTATAAAAACATCATCAAATCAATTACCAACATCATCAAATCAGTTACCAACTAATATTAACTAACTGAGATGTAAGTTGTGCATCACTTTTTATTTCATTTGTATCTTGACTGTCCATATATGTATCTTATATCAACTACAATTAAAAATAACATAGTGCTTTAAAACTTCACAACTGACTGATCATGTGCTGTAATACTACATTTGAAACAATATACAACATATTCACTAGAATCAGTTGTATACTACTTTGATTCAAAACTTTCAACTTTTAGAGCTTGACTCCTAGTAAGATCCTTGTGAAGATATATTAAGTTTCATCAAACTTATCGTTTGACATCTTAAGTTTGATCGAGACTCATTAACCTAAAATTTCCATTTTCATAATTATGAGTGAATTTCTTGACCATTCATTTGTCTATATTTAAGTTTCCAATTGACTTCAATGAAACTTCATATGGTCTTTTATACCAAACTTCAC
Organism: Stephania cephalantha; assembly: GCA_039657325.1. NCBI lineage: Eukaryota > Viridiplantae > Streptophyta > Magnoliopsida > Ranunculales > Menispermaceae > Stephania > Stephania cephalantha. The sequence continues at coordinate 18,389,961 of CM077576.1, forward strand.
CAATCCATTCGTTTATTCAAAGGCAAGTGAATGCATTTCACTAATCTTCTACGTTGTGAATTAATCGTGATTATGAAATGGAGTTACTTAGATTTTTGGTTATGCACAACTACTCCAGTGCCTTACCTTGACTAAATGAGTCCGTTTGTGCTACTTCCAGCAGTAACAAGTCGTCTCAATGTCTCATCATTTTTATATACAGAGTCTATTCTATTCCACTTCATCAATCTTAGCTATTCTTACATTTTTCTCATTTTTGGTCCCTTTATAGATATATCCAAACTTCGCTCATCACTTTAACCTTTACAGTTTCTTTATCTTGACTTACAAAGGAAATTTATCTCTTTTCTTTTCAAGAACATAAATAAGGATGAAGTGACTTCATTTGATCATTCGACCAATTGAAATCTTCCCTAACTAAGCTTTATTCAAAACAAGGAAATTTTATGACTCAAACTATAAGACTTTTGTTATTACTTTAAATTATTTCCATTAGTCTAAATCTTTTCTACTTTTCTTTTTCTTTAGAAGAATTTCGATATTTTTCAAGAGACTATGTAAGATAACAAAGTATCTAACTATTTAACAATTCAATTCTCGATGATCTCACTTCTATATTATTGTTCAATCGAGGAGATAGAAAATTATAATTTTTTAGGCGTCGATTAAGTTAACTACTAATCAAACTCTTAAAGGACACTACTTCAATTCTTTAAGTCATATCAGTGGAAACTCTCGCTATATAGGAGTTCTTACTCACTTCCTATACAAATCCTTTACTTATACTTAATCAGTAAATTTATCTCCTCTTTTATTATATTTTAAGTTGTACTGATCGGCATCTTAACTTTAATTTGAATAGAATTACTTATTGGGTACTCGAATTTTACTACACAAAAACTTGTGTTTTTGTTTAATAGCTAATCCTAGTTTTTATCATATATACCATTTCTCTAATACTTTAACTTCTAATACGTTTATCCTATCACTATGCCCTTCATTTTTGTATGTTTGGGGCTCATTGATCTTTGTATCTGAACTACAGCTAACACGTTGTTGACAAAAATCAATCCTAACTCAAATATTTCCATTCGCTTTATCAGTACTTTGGTCGACTCATAGAACCATAATACTCAATGTCGCTTAAAATTAAGCAACTTGAGTAAGAAACTATAAAAAACACTTAATATTTTTTCTCAAAAGTCAATTGGTTGTTTTATATCATGGTTCTATTCCACATTTCACTTTATGTTATTTTGGAAATGAGACAATACTTAGTGAGGCATTTTATCTTCTATGGATATTGCATAAGTAAAAATAATGACTCCCCATCCTACCGTCAAACCTTACATTCAAATGTTGCAAAGCGCATCTCGAATTACCGATATCTAAAAATGCATAGAGAGTGGGAATGTTGAAGTTCATCTCGCCGGTGGTCAGTAAGAGCAGGTCCCAATCGTTACAATTGGCTAGTTGTAGTCCTTCCCTTTCTCGTCTGTCAGCTAACGACGAAAGAGGGCGTAAGGATAATGAGATCGCTATCTCACAAAGTGTAGTTCTTCTTCTGTCAATAAGAAATCGAGAAATAGCGAGAATTCAAATTGAATTAAGGAAAATGCATTGAATTGAGAATTTACCAAATTGCAGCTTGAATGCCTTGTTTCTACTATGGAAACTTGGCTCAAACCGACTGTCTCGTGATGCTCTACAATATTGTAGAGAGAAACTAAAAGAAAAATTAAATGTAAGGAGATAATAAAGCGAAAGATGAATTTTAGGGGTTATGGATTAAATGAAATCAAAAAATTTATGTTAAAATGTTTTTATTTTTATTTTTATTTTTTTATATATGTTTATATATATACTCTCAGCTGCTTGTCAACAGTTTAATTTATTTATATTTGTTAGTTCCCAAAATCCCTATTTTGAAATGTTTTGACTTCCTGTCCTCATTTTGGATCCAATTTTCACCAAATTTAGCCAACCTCTCGATAAAAATGTCTAACTCCATAAAACGTCCACAATACTAGTTTTGGTAACACCACCACCAACAACAACAACATAGCCTCAGTCCCAAATTAACTGGGGTCGGCTACATGGATCAAACTTTTCCATTGTGCTCGATTAAGTGCAATTGATGGTGAGCTTTTCAAATCATTCAAATCCCACCTAATTAATGCATTCCATGTTAACTTTGGTCTGCCCCTACCTCGTCGAATTTCTAAAGTTTTTATTGAGTCAAGTTTTCTAGTTGGGGCATTTGTAGGTCGTCTTTGCAGGTGACCAAACCACCGCAACTGCCCTTCCCTAATCTTTGTATCAATTGGTGCTACTCCTACTTGTCTTTGAATTTCTATATTTCTTATTCTATCTTTACGAGTTTTACCACACATCCACCTAAGCATCTTCATTTCTGCTACGTTCATTTTATGTAATTGTTGTTGCTTTACCGCCCAACATTCACTTCCATAGAGCATAGCTGGCCTAATTGCGGTCCTATAAAATTTTCCTTTTAATTTAGTAGGAACATTTCGATCACAAATCACCCCTGTTGCACTCCGCCATTTCTTCCATCCAGCTTGAATTCTATGTGTAACATCATTCTCAATGTTACCATCATTTTGTATGATTGATCCTATGTATCTAAAGTGGTTTACCTTAGGAACTTCTACTTCCCCTAATTTTACCACTCCGTCATCTCGATGTCTAGTGTTTCTAAACTCATAGTGCATGTACTTGGTTTTCGTCCTACTCAACTTAAAGCCTTTAGATTCTAATGTATTCCTCCAGAGTTCTAATTTCCTATTCACTCCATCTTTAGTTTCATCCACTAAGACAATATAATCTGCAAATAGCATACACCATGGTATATCTTCTTGAATATGTCTAGTTAGTTCATCTATAACTAAAGTAAATAGATATGGGCTTAAAGGCGATCCTTGATGTAATCCTATCGTAATGAGAAATTCTTTTGTAGCTCCTTCAAATGTCTTTATACTCGTTACTACTCCATCATACATATCCTTAATAGTGTCTATGTATCTAGCATGCACTATTTTTCTTTCTAGAACACACCAAACAACATCTCTAGGGACCCTATCATATGTTTTTTTCTAAATCTAGGAATACCATATGAAGATTTTTTTTTCTCTATATTTTTCTAACAATCGTCTTACAAGGAAAATCGCCTTCATAGTTGACCTCCTAGGCATGAAACCAAATTGGTTCTCTGATATTGTTGTTTCTCTCCTTAGCCTATTGTCAATTATCCTCTCCCAAATTTTTATAGTGTGACTCATAAGTTTAATTCCCCGATAGTTTGAGCAACTTTGAATGTCTCCTTTGGTTTTGAAGATTAGCACAAGCGTGCTTCTTCTCCAATCCATTGGCATCCGTTTTGATTTTAAAATTTTATTGAAAAGTTTTGTTAACCAAGTCAATCCAATTTCTCCTAAGCATTTCCAAACCTCTATGGGTATTTCATCTGGGCCACATGCTTTCTCTATTTTCATTCTTTTCAATGCCTCTTTAACTTCTACAATTCTAATATTGCGTGTGTAGTTTACATTTCTTTCTTGGTGTGGGTTTTCATCTATTATAGTATCAACTTGACCATCATTAAATAAACTATCGAAGTAACTTCTTCATCTCTCCTTAATATCCTCCTCACGCGTTAAAACATTTTGATTTTCGCCTTTAATACATCTTACATGAATTAAGTCTTGTTTCTTTTTATCTCTTAATTTGGCTAGCCTATATATATACTTTTCGCCATCTCTATTACCTAACCTTGTATATAGATCTTTCATGAAATTTGTTTTAGCTTGTCTAACTACTTTTTTAGCTTGTTTTCTAGCTTCTTTATATTGATTGTACACATCTTCATCTTGACACTTAGGTATTTTCCTATACATCTCTCTTTTAGTCTTAATTGCTCGTTGGACATCCTCGTTCCACCACCATGTTTCCTTCTTTGGTGGTCCCAAGCCTTTAGATATACCTAATACGTTTGATCTCACTCTCCTTATGCAACTACTCATTTCTAGCCACATTGTATTAGCATCTAAGTCAAGATTCCAAACATTTTCCTTTACTAGTTTTTCTCTAAACTCTACTTGTTTACTATGTTTTAGGTTCCACCACTTTATTCTAGGGTCGCAAACTCTTTTATTTATATTATGTCGTTGTGTTAGCTTAATATCAAGTACTACTAACTTATGTTGGGTAGTAAGTGCTTCACCAGTGTATTACTTTGCGCCTCTACATATTTTTCTATCTATTTTTCTTGTTAAAAGAAAATCTATTTGACTCTTGTTATGACCACTACTAAAAGTAATTATATGCGACTCCCTCTTCCTAAAACTAGTATTTGCTAAGACAAGATCGTATGCTGAAGCAAATTCTAAGATTGATTCTCCTTCTTCATTTCTATTAACGTAACCAACACCTCCATGAACTATCTCAAACCCATCGTTACTTGTCCCGACATGCCCATTTAAATCTCCTCTAATAAAAACATTTTCATCTAATGGTATACTTTGCATAAATCCATCCATATCGTCCCAAAACTTGCGTTTGATGCTCTCGCTTAATCCTACTTGTGGTGCATAGGCGCTAAGTATGTTAATTTTTCCGTCTCCAATAATTAATTTAACTATAATCAATCTATCCCCCATTCTTTTAACCTCTACGACCTTATCCTTATAATCATTAGCCACCACAATTCCTACTCCATTGCATTTTTTATCTATATCGGTGTACCATAATTTAAACCATGTGCTTCCTATTATCTACTCTTTTCTCCTACCCATTTTGTCTCTTAGAGGCATGCAATATTGACTCTCCTTCTAATCATGGTATCTACTAGTTCTATTGACTTCCCCATAAGCATTCATATGTTCCATGTTCCTAAACTGATTTTTTTCTCCCCTTTGTATTTGTTTTCCTTTTCTATTTCTATTTTGTCTAAAAGATCTAGTGTTCGTATCTATGATTTTGTTTTTGTTTTCGTGTTTGTTTTGAACTAGCTTATTTACCCACACCTGTCCTTTGTGTGGGAGCCCTTGCTCATTTTTCTTCACATCTGGGCGACGATGTGAAGGGACTAGCTTCTTTACCCACACACGTCCTATGTGTGGCAACCCTTGCTCATTTTTCTTCACACCCAGGCGGCGATGTGAAACACACCCTTGCTCATTTCTCACTACACCCGGGCTCCGATGCAGCACGTCGCTAGGTGGGAACACCCCAACGTTTATATATATTTGATCCATTTCATGAAAAATGACAAAGATTTTACGCTGGCTGTCAACCTATCGCAACTCTCCTCCATTTTCCAAGAATGAAAAATGAGCTTGGGGCCTCCCTCCCCTACTTTTCGGGTATGAAAAGTGAGTTTGGGACCTCCCTTACCCATTTTTCGGTATGAAAAAATGGGCGTCAGAGTCCTCCTCCTTTATCCGGACTTGGGACCGGCTATGTAGCGCACATAGTGTACAACATAGGTGGAGTTTAGTTTTGGTAACACCAAGACCTAAAAATCTTAACTTTTTCCATGACATACTAAAATCTTTCAGACCAATCCTCTTACGATACTTAACCAAATTTGCATTAATTTGGACCAATCTCAACCTCGACCACCGCCAATTGACATAAAACTCAGGCAAGATCTTGTACCAACTTCATTCTCATTTTACACTGCCACCGATCCTGACTTGCATGCAAACTAAGGCAAAATCTCCACATGATACTTGACACTTGATTTGCGAGTTTTCGAACTACAAATTATTTATTTTGCACTCGTGCCCTTCAAACATGCACTTGGAACCCCAATTATGACAAATTAAGGACACACCTCAACACACTCCGGCGTCACGACAAAATGCCATATAATGCACATACTAGGCATTCACCAACGAGAAATTACATTAACCTAATGATTCATTTTTTAAGGATCCAAGTTTTAATCCACAACACGTGTCATGATTATGACCTTATAATTAAATCTAAGTATTGGTTTATTGAAATAAGAGATTTGATAAGTGCAATGCCCGCCCGATCGGCCAATCACAAACAAACGCGAAAGTGGAGTGTATGCCTGCCTGAAACTGGTGCATAATAGTGATAAAATAGTAGTTAAGTATCAAAGAATCAAAACAATGCTAATATAGTTTCTTGTGGATTTGCTTATACAAAGCAATAAAAACTCGGTCCTCACTGCTAGCTCGTACCTCGTAATACCCATTCGACGGTCCTCTAAGCTCCTTAGGCTCCGAGTGTCCTACATATCAAATTTCAAGTCATTCTGAGATGTTTAGAGGTTTTTTAGGTCTTAGGTTTTAAATCAGTCCCTTAATTAATTTGTGTCAAAAAACAGCCTTGAACTTCAGTTAGTGTGCTAATAAGGTCATTAGCGCGCTAGCTCACTGCTAGGTAGCGTGTTATTGAATTCTTTAGCGTGCTAGCTCTCTATTGGGGTAGCGTGCTAATGGAACCCATTAGCACGCTGATAAGTCAATAATTAGACAGTGTTTAATAGTATATTTTAGGGTAATTTTAGATGTAGAAAGATAAATTACACTAGGTCTTCTCTTTTTGTTATTTTAGGTAATAATTGTAATATGTGAAGGAATGGAGTAAAAAGGAAGAAAATGAAGGATTTGACAAAGTGGAAGAATTGCATAACGTATCAACAACGAGTCAAAAGAGAACTTAAAATTTGTGTTGGTGATCTGCCAGCGATTTGGGATTTGTATGTGAATCGCCAGATAAATCAGTGGAGCACAAAGACATTTTTTCAAGGATTTAACCAGCAATTTGAGTTATAAGTGGAATCGACGACGAATCGCTGGGTTAGATTTCGAGAATTTTAGATAACCACGAGATGTTGCGATATGTACTACCTAGAATACTATATATATATATGACCTTAGGGTTACGAAATCAATTTCCCTTAAGTACTTAGATCAATATTTTATTGCTCCAGGAGCCATAGTTTATTGTTTTAGTTTTTATATTTATTGTTCATTACTTTTGGAGACCATTTGAAGATTCAAAGTATTTATTCAAAAGTATTTATTTACGTCTTTTATTTACTTTATTGTGATGTTTATTATGGATATGAGCGAGTAGTTTATTAATTTAAATGAAGTTCAGACATCAACTTGATATGTTTTGTAATGTAGTCATGATGAGATGATTTTGTACTTAATGTTATAAACCAATCGTATTCTTTAATTCGCTAATTTAATAGATTATTATTTGCGGATTATAATCATGAAGCTTTGAATTGCATGCATAATCTAGAATGTGTATTGTGATATTTGGATTCAATATCTAGTTTAAAGTAGTAACTAGGATTGTTTAAAAGTCTATTACAGTTTAGATGTCCTAAGTAGATTGAGATCTAAGTTTAATAGTGAGTGGCTTTCTGACAGGTGTCGGGCATGTACAATAATTTTCCCTTCATATTATACTTTAAATATTTTGTAGTAGTGATAAATGGGAATCGTCTCCACATGGATTTATCAAACTTTTCTAGGAAAAAGGACTTTTACAGGTTTTTATAATTTTTATTTTAATTTACTTAATAACAGTAACTAAACAAGCCAATAATTAACTATAATATAATAATACTTAACTAATTATATTAACTTAACTATCATAATCCAAATTCACAATCAATCAAATAGATTCAATTCTATGATAAATAAATATCTAAGCAAATATTCAGAACAATGAAACATAAACCCATTTTGCATTCCAAACATGTAACTCCAGTCCATATAGTTATGAGCATATTTTAGAAAACAAGATAAATCATTAAAATCTAATTATAAGTAAGTAAACAACATTTAGCCAACCATTAGTTCTCCTTATACTGGTGGAAAAGTCACGTTCTAATTTTATTGAGCTAACCCCTTTGAATACACAAAGATATTAACTTCACGCAATAAAACTGCATTAAACTTTATGAGAACTTCGAACTACTAAATCTAACATCTTCGGAAAAGCCACTTCAATATAAGATTTAGATCTCAAACTCACCTAAGACATTTAAACGATTTTTGCCTTTCGAAAAATCCTAGTTACTACTTCAAATAAATAATGAAACCAAATATCATAATACGTATTCTAGACTACACATGCAATATGAAGATCAAGATTAAAATTAATAGATAATAACCTTTTAATTCAGCGAATCAAAGAATATGATTGGTTTAAAGCATTAAGCACATAATCTTCTTATCATAACTACATTGCACAACAGATCTAGTTCACATTCGGACTTTTTTAGATCAAATAACTACTCACTCATTTTCATAAATAACATTGCAATAATATTATTATAAAAGATAGATAAATACCTCTGGATTAAATACTTTCAATATTCAAATCTTCTCTAAAAGTAAAGAATAATAAAGTAAATAACTAAAACAATAAAGAATGGCTCCCAAAGCAAAGGAATATTGTTCTTAGTACTCAAGGGCAACTAATTTTGAAACCCTAAGGTTGTATTTATAGTATTCTAAGTAGTAAACATGCCAAACCAACTCCAAAAACTCGTAGTTATCTTAAACTCACGAAATCTTACCCAGTAATTCATATCGATTTGTGTGAGAAATGAATCGCTGGAAAAAATCCACAATTTGAAGCTCTCTGGTTCCACCAATTAAGCTAGCGAATTTGGGTGTCATTCGAATTACTGGGAATTGCTGGTTCGATTCTCCATTTGTTCGTTTGCTTCCTTGGTGATGATTTTTTGTATACCTTTTCCACTTGATTAATTCTTTCCTAATCTTTCCTTTTTCGTTCATTTCTTCATATTCTCCATTTATTATCCGAAATAATAAAAAAGAGAAAACCCCCATGTAATATAGTCTTTTACTTCTAAAATCGTCCTAAAATAAATTATAAAATATGTACAATTATTGACTTGTCAAATATCTCCAAACTCAGCACTTTGTCATCTCGAGAAGAAGAATACACTCAGACATATTCTTTTTCTTCCCTCGTTCTGATTTCATAACTATATACACTTAATGTTAAATATAAATTATGTTAAAAATAAAAACACATTACCTTCATAAAAATAAGAATAATGATAGAATAGAAGTACTAAAGAACAACCTTTTATTTGAAATTTTAACCTCCTAATTTTGCAATACACCTCAAAACTCAAAGTTAAACCAATCACCAAGATCAAGGTACTATATAGGTTTTCTCAATCTCCATTAACAAGCATCGAGCTTAAGATAACTAAAATAGAAGTTCAAGATACAAAAAATCACTAAGTCAATCTTATTTTTCAAACAATAATTAAAATATTACCACAATCAAAGTCGATATGAACTTTTATTCACTAATAATTATCATTTCATATTCATTTGTTGGAATAAAAAGATATACTACACTTAAGTTACCTATAAGCACTCGAGCTAAATCTTTTATTTGAAGAGTTTTTCATAAACTTCCTTCATTTCTATTATCTCTATTTATTTCTTCTTCAATTATATAAATATTCATTTTCTTCTTGATATTATATTTCTACGGTTCGCTGCTCCATTTCCTTTGGAATCCGTTATTCTTTTATAGGAATTATTCCTCACATTTTTCCTACCACTAGATTCCCTTCTCCATTTCCTTTGGAATTTATGGGTCTCTCTATTTTTTTTCTTTAAAAACTCTTGTTAGTTCTTCTCACTTTAACTATAGTCAAGGAAGTATTCTTTCCAACTTAGTAAAATTTATTGGCTATTTTTCTATTTTTCTCCTAAATTGCAGCCTAAGCTTTTTTCAACATATAAATATATATATAAACTTGATCAATAATTTTTGTATAACAAGATTAGAAATCTATCTTGTTTATCTTGCACTATTGTTTCGATATTCTACCTATTATAATGTCTAACACAAAGTAATCAAACCCCTCTAAACTATTCTATTGTATACACAATCTAAGTGAAGTCAAATAGGGTATAACAATTCATTTCCATCATAAAATTTCTATTTCATTAGTAATAATAATATGTCACTTCTATTTAAATCCAAATTATATTCATATTCATATTCCTAACTAAATAAAGTAAAATGAAATGGGAAAATATTACCAGTATTGTGGAAAGTTTTTAAAATTTCAGTCAAGTAGATTTGACCTCTTGTTTCTTCCACACTTTGCATCTTCATACTTCACTTCACATAATACCCCAAAACTCATTTCAAATCTTGTCCTTAAGATTTAAAAATTAAGTTGGGTTTTCCAACAAAAAGCAAAACACCTCGTGAAGCATAAACGAATAAATCAAATAATAACATTACATAAGAAATAATCGAATCAGTAAAAACAATTTAAACATTTCTAAGAATCGTTGCATTGAATTAACTGAACACATCAAACAATAACACTGCATCAAATTACTTACATTCCAAAGCAAATGTATATTGATTACATACCACATCATTCAAAGAATTATAAACATAAACCTCACATAAATAACCCTCAGGAAAAGATTATACTGACAAAAATAAAAATCTCAGAACCGTTGTCCAAACGTCACATCATCACCATCATCCTCATTATAAGGTTGTTGGGACTGATAGATCGCTTCAGGATTATATAGGGTGTAGTCTTCTCCCTCCACCGAGTTATCTTCAGTAAAGACTCCTTGGTTGGGCATCCTCGGCTGGATTGATGGAACGTAAGTGTTGGCTCCCCTGCCTTGAGTCCTATTTTTCCTATGTCGCTCTGATATATAGATGCTACGGGCAATCTCGCATTGGTTCTGGAAAATGAACTTTTGATGTCTCAGAGTTTTCATTGGAATACGCAAGATTTTCCTAATTATGGCCATTTATGTGTCGTCCGCATCTATGTTAGTGATGTCCTCTACAGGTGGCACTATGATCTTGTTTGTCTACTCATTATGCATGACACTCTGCATTTCCTCTAGATTTCTTTGATTATCTACCCGTACTCTACTTCTCTCTATAGTCTCTCTCATTTGTGTCGCGTTTCCTTTTTATTCCTTCTCAAAGTCAACATATCGTGGTACCTTCTTGTTTTTCTCAATGACCTCATCAGTTATGGTCTTGTTTGGGAATACATCGAGCAATAGACCTTTAATCTAAACTCGGTCTTGCTTGCAGAACTCGGTAACCATCAAGGAAAATGGTAGTCCTTCATTTTTCTTAGTAGTCATGACATTCCTAATCGATTCATAGATTATTTTGCCAACATCAATGTACTCGATCCCTTGGACTATGTGGTATAGGAGTGTTGCCCTATAGTTTACTATGTCGTAGTGTTGTAAACTATGTTATAGGCTTGCGTTCAACAAAAAGCTTCAAGATTAGATTGTTTTCCTTAAAAATTTGGTTTGTATGTGTTTTGGGTAAGCGTTTGAATCAAAATGAAAACTATCTCCTAAAATAGCTTTAAACCGTTCCTAATGGTCTCATGGGGAATTTCGTGTCTATACATGTATTCGGGTTTAGAGTACTCGTTATCTTGTCTCAAATGAACTTTTGGTAAACCATAATATCGGTTTATTCTCTCAGGTGAGTAGTCCACTGGTCTTCCTTAGACTATGGCTACTTTCTTATTCACTTTTCGATCAATGACCCTGCGTCATTATCGGCATAGTAATCCCTAGTTAACAACCCCCAATTATGTTCATTTATTATGATTAGGATTTTAGGCTCGTACTTAACTTCATTTTTTATGTTGAAACCCCTATCAGTTATGATCTTTCTATTCTTCTTAATGTCGCTATCCATCCTAGCAATGACTTTAATATTGATGAGGTTATGGGCATGGAAAGAAATAGTAGGTGTCTCGTCAATTTCTTCATCTCCCTCTGAATCATAGTCAAAACTTAAGAGTGGAGAAGGCTCTTCAGGTGTTCTAATTCAGGGGTTATTCACTAAAATCCCTATTGGCCTAATTGGTTTGGGTGGAGCTTTGGGTTTTTGTTTGGATTTTTCTACAAGTTGTGCCTTTCCATTCTCCTATCTAGTGCTTCTACCTTTTCCTCCTCCAACCATTGTTTCAACTTTCCGAAATCAAAAGTTCAAAAAGTAAATAACCCTATAAATGATAGAAACAACGTTGTTAGAAATAGTTCAGTAAAATTCAAGACTTTATTTTAAAAAGGAGAAACTTATTTGGAAAGCTAGTTTGAAATTCTTGTAAATTTAAAATAGGATTGGCTTCACAGTGATAAATAAAATATAATCTTGAAAATTGATTATTTTTAAGATTGTAAAGCAATTAGGTGACAAATTGTATGTCTTTTTGAAAATATAGTAACATAAATTGAAATGAAAACATAACCAAACCCTCAAACTCATTTCAAATACCCTTTGTAAACCATTTGCAAAGATACGTAAATATAGCAAAAATTCCAAAATTGTTGTATTTGTAAACCAATTATCAATGTGATCACTATTCCTAGTCTATTGGAATCAATAAAACCATTTGTGCAAGATAATGGAATAAATTCCTACAAATAAATTTTGAAAAATATTGAAAAATTTGCAAGAATCCTTGAATCAAAAATTTATTAAAGTAAAGAGCTAGGGTTTATGTAATTATTTTCTTGAGAGTGAATCTCTCAAGATTGAAGCTCTTGATCTCCTTCAAGCTCTGCGTTGAAAATTTCTAAAACCATAGTTTTGGCTCAACACCCCCAAAATCGAGATTTTTTGGATTGAATGAGACTAGGTTGAGGTGGGAATCACTTAAATACTATGGGATTGAGCTTAGAATGATCGAATCTAGGCTAGAAATTGGGATTTTGATGAAAAGGTGTGGTTTCCAAGTGAAAGGTGTAGTGTGGGTGACGATTTGGGGTTTTGGTTTTAAAAATGAAAAATCGTGCCCACCAATTCTTGTTTAAATGGAATCGATGTGTAAATCGATGAAACTTGACTCACCTTTTTCATAGATTTTGCAAGCGATTCCACTGTGTGGGTAAATTGTAGGGAATCGCTAGACCCCAATTTCGTACTAGTTTTTCATGTGTAGCCGATTTAGCCTACGATTCTAAGTGTTAATCCAAATCATTGGCAATTGCTAGGCCTTTGTCACTGTTTTTTTAATTTGTCTTCTAATTAACTTATTCATCATTCATAAAAACTCATATTAAGGTAGAATTGACTAAAAACCCAAAAGTTTGGGGGGACATGTAGCTTACTAAATACCATTATTAATTAAATAAATAATAAACATATAAGCAAGTGAAAAATGCGACTTGCATAAAGGACATAAAAGCAAAAACAACTCGATCACTCCACATCAATTGAAATCACCTCAGAGCTTAAATTATGAAAATATTTCCAATACAAGAGTCAAAAAGTGAGAGAATAAAAACATATTAAACTAAAGTAAACTAAATTCCTAACAGAATTAAATAAACATGAAATAAACATAGAATATGGGCTGCCACCCATAAAGCGCTTTTGTTTATTGTCGTTTGTTCGACTTAACCCTTCCAGAATTATTTTGGATCTCTAAACATGAATTTAGGATTTTCCACTGTAGTGTCATTTCAGAAAGTGAGTCCTCGGCCATTAATTGTCAGAGTAATTGTTTTGTTTAGAATATCCATAATAGCATGAGTACTGGCTAAGAAAGGCCACCTTAATATTAAAGGCGGATCTTCGTTGATAAAGTATGGCATTATCAAAAAATCTTTGGGTACGGTGTTGTTATTCACTTGAAATAGCACATCCATGACCACTCCTATTGGTTGAATTGTGCGCGTGGGGTGGGGGCTCTCTCTCTCTGTTTTCCTCTGTTTTACTTTGTTGTCGCGGGGGCATTGTCGGTGCGCGCGCGCGGGGGCGCCTTGTCGAGTGCGCGTGGGGGAGGGGCGTTCTCGGGCGCGCTCGCGGGGGGGGGGCATTGTCGGCGCGCGGCCGCCGCGGGGCGGGGAGGGGGAGTTCTCGGGCGAGCTCGGGGGGGGGGAGGGAGTTCTCGGGCGAGCTCGCGGGGGGGGGAGGGAGTTCTCGGGCGAGCTCGCGCGGGGGGGGGGGGAGTTCTCGGGCGAGCTCGCGGGGGGGGGGTTGTAACGATTTTTTTATAATTCTTCTATCCGCCCATGTCATCTCTCGTTTTTTTTTTTACATACATCATAATTTCTCTATTTTTTTAATGTCTTTGCTTGAACAACATCAATGATGATGAGTTTGACACCAACAAGATTGATGATATTGAACTTGAACACACTAATGATGATGATGATGCTTGTGATAAAGATACAAATCTCCAAATAAAAAGAAAGAAAACTTCTAATGTATGGCGTCATTTTGAAGAATGCCCAAAAGGCATAGATGGGAGGAAAAGGGCAAAGTGCAACTCATCAGTAAATCGTAGTACATCCATGATAGTAGATTCTACATTGTAACTTGCAACGACACACTGCATCTTGTCTTAAAAGAAAGCATCATGATATTAGTCAGTTGTTCCTTTCACAAGATAATGGTTCTATTTCTTTTGGTTCATCTAAATTTGATCCTGAAAGGTTTCGTGAGTTGTTAACTGAAGCGATAGTGATGCATGATTTGCCTTTTAATTTTGTTGATTATGAGGGCATAAAAAGGTTGTTTACTTATTTGAATAAAGACGTTCAACTTGTTACGAGAAATACTGCGAAGGCTGATATAATTACTAGGTATAAAAAGGAGAAGGAAATTGTTAAGTCTTTGTTGGATGACGCTCCTGGGAGAATATCTTTTACTTCAGATTTATGGACTTCTTTGACCACTGATGGATATATGTGTTTGACATGTCATTTTATTGATAATAATTGGACTTTGCAAAAGAGAGTCTTAAGTTATACGTTCATGCCTCCTCCTCATTCAGGACTTGCATTGTCTACGAAGATTCATAATTTGTTGTGTGAATGGGGGCTTGAAGGGAGAGTTTTTAGTATCACATTAGACAATGCTTATACTAATGATCTTTCGGTTGAGACTTTAAGAGATGAATTGAATCTTAAAGACTTACTTGTATGCAAAGGCGATCATTTTCATATGAGATGTTGTGCCCACATTCTTAACTTGATTGTTCAAGAAGGAATGAAAGAAGTTGATCCATCAATTGTCAAAATTCGAGAGAGTGTCAAATATGTGAAGGGATCTCAAGCACGAAAACAAGTTTCTTGAATGTGTTAGCTTGGTATCGAGTGGGAATAAAGGATTAAGTCAAGATGTGTCAACTAGGTGGAACTCAACTTATCTTATGCTTTGCAAAGTGCTATTCATCATCGCGGGCATTCCAACACTTGGATTTAATTGACTCAAACTATAAATATTGTCCTTCAAAAGTGGAGTGGGAAAAAATAGAACAATTTTGTTCTTTTCTCAAAGTGTTCTATGATTCCACATTAATGTTTTCTCGGCACCAATTATCCTACAAATTTTGTATTTTCTCTCGCAGTATATTTGTGTTACATAGAATTAAAAAAACAAATAGAAGGGGATAATGAGCACTTGAAAGTTATGGCAAGTAAGATGTGGTTGAAATTTGAGAAGTATTGGTCTGAATTTTGTGCAACTTTGGCTATTGCATTTGTGTTGGATCCGCGTTATAAGATGACTTTTATCAACTTTGTCTACACGAAGATTTATGGGGAATGTTCTCTTGAATTTCATCGATTCAACACCAAGTTGCAAAGTTTATTTGATGTTTACAAGTCAAGTCATTCTCTTCAACCTTCAAGTTCCAATGCATTAAGTAATGACCTTAATAATGTTAGGAATGATGACACCTTTGACACTATGGAAGCATTCAAGGTAAGAATCTTATTTTATTTATTTTATATAGTATGTTTTATCAATGTAGATTAGAGCTATATTGTTGTATTTCTTTTTAAATGTTATTTCTTATGTGATTTAGGAATTTGATGAAATGTCGTCCAACGAATTTAGATGCAATTCACTAAAGTGTCAATTGGAGCTTTACTTAGATGAACCAAAGATGCCAAGACATGTGAAGTTGGATATCCTAGACTTTTGGAAGTCAAATCAATTCCGTTATCCTAATCTAGCTTCAATGGCTCGAGATATATTGAGCATCCCTGTGTCATCTGTCGCTTCGAAGCTTCTTTCAAAGGTGTTGGGGGACGTGTACTTGACCAATATCGATCTTCTCTTAAGCGGAAAATGCGAAGCAATTATTTGCTTGCGAGATTGGATATGTGCAGGGATTAGAAGGTTATATTATTTTTGACATTTTTACCGATATTTATCTTTAGTATCTTAAGCTTTATAATTATTAATAAACTCCATTTTTTATTTGTTGTAGGGCAAGATGTCAAAATTTGGATTTGGAGAGTATTACGAAGATGTACTTAACTTGAGTGTGAGTGATGATCCACGGTCAACTACTTGCTCAAACTCGTTGGAAACTAGAGAACTCGAAGCATTTTTTGTTCATTAACCTTGAATTTATCTCTTACTTCTATGTTAACTTCATATAACCTTGTAGTTGGGTTATTAAACTTGAACTTGACTATTTGAGAACTTGTATTTTTAATTTTTCCTTATATTAGATGCGTTTATAATTTTATATTTTATGTTGTTTGTATTGATTTTGTAGTGAGATATTATTAATCTAGTAGCATGTTTAACAGTTGATAAACAGTACACAAACGAGTCGAATTAAACAAAGTTAAACATGGTCTGTTTAATAAACGTGTTAAACATGTACACAAACGAGTCGAGTTAAACAAAGTTAAACATGATCTGTTTAATAAACGTGTTAAACAGCGTTGAATTGAACTTCCATCGACTCGTAAAAACGTGTCGTGTGCGAATTGTTAAGAAGCGAGTTCAACTCCAATTGAGTGTGTAGAAAGAAATGTATGGTTATGAGATCTGCATTAGAGTTCGTATCACACTGAGCTCTTTAGTACCAAACCCAATTGATTTTAATGTGCAAGGGTATGCATCTGATAGTTATACATTTATGTCCCTACTTAGTGTGTAAATATTATATTTTGATTCGCTAAAGTCTCCAATTTCAGTTAATAAATACTTATTATTGTTTATTTTATGTTTTAGGCTATGTTCGATGAAAAAGAATAAAAGCGGGGAATTTTGGAGTTGTTTTGATGATCTATCTTTAAAAGACTTGCCACCACGTATTATGAGACAGTCGTTTGGACCCGCATCATGCCATAGCGATGGTCGAATGATAGAAAAGTGTGTTGGAGCTTTAAAGTCTAAGAAAATCACCAAATTTGGCTTTTTATACAAAACAGATCAACTGTGGTTCAACAGCCTTCAAATCGGCCTCAAGATATGTATTTGTATCTGATTAGAGGTGATGGAGAAAGCTGAGTGATGTAGATAGTGACACACATGAGAAACCCATGGTATGGCATCGGTCCCGCATTTCATCGAGATGCGTAGGACTGAGGAGAGGATCAAGAGAAAATTATTAATGATGCTAAGGCCCACCTCCTCATTCATTTGTTCTTTTTGCTGCCCTCCCTATGATCAGCTTTGACTCATGCATCAGTTTCATTTTCATCCATCACCAGCCGTATATTGTCCTAGGCGCACGAGTCACGATCACACTCCATCACTGTGCATTTCCCTTACTCGTCCAGATCATCCTCAAACCACGTGGTGTCCTTGCCTCCAGGACCCACAGCCATTGATCATCCTATGTCAACTCGTCAGCAACCCACACGCTCTCTTTCCATCAACGACGCGTCTCCACCATCCCTTGGATCCTGCCTTGAGTCACGCATCAGGCTTACTTCCAACATCCACAGTCATTAATCGTCCTAGGCAGATTCATCAGCAACCCATGCTCTCTCTCCTCCATCATGACGCGATTATCTTGACCGTGAAGATGATCCTTGAATGACGCATCATCTTTTCCTCCCTCATCAGAAGCTATTGATGATCCTCGGTGCACGTGATATTTCTAAAACAAAACAAACAAAGGGCTGCTCACTCAACATATGATGTTCACGGCTCTCATAATTGGGCAGAAACAAGGAGTTTTTCCAAAAGTAGGGGTATTTTACAATTTTTTTCACAAAATAGGGAGGTTTTTTTTTTATCACTTTAAGTAGGCAATAACGCCTTTTGAGAAGCGCGTTATAGAGTGGGATGTTTTTTGGTTCGAGGTGACGTGGCGTCCACGTGGCATGGGTTTGTACGATAGCGCCTTTTCAAAAGGCGCTATCTCGTACATGCCGCCACCTCACCGCCACGTCGCCGCCACATCACATCTCTCAATAACGCATTGCCACGTCGCGCCACATCAGCTCATTCAATAGCGCCTTTTGAGAAGGCGCTATTGAAATTAAAATTGCGTTTGTGATGTGGCGCCGACATGGCGCCGACATGGACGACACATGTGCCGATAGCGCCTTTTGAAAAGGCGCTATCGCACGAACACACGGCCACGTGGACGCCACGTCATCGCGAACCTCACAAACGCCGCGATCTGTTCGTCACCGACACGTCATCAACCGGTCACCAACCGCGTGCGTTTCGCAGCCTCCGACTCTCGCCGATGGTTGCTTGTCGTGTCGTGTCTAACGATCTCGACAATTACAACCAAATTTGAATATGCATATGAGGAGTTTATATTTGTATTTAAAAACCAATTTTGAATATATATATGTACATTGTTTTAAACCTTAAACTCTCTTTTCTAAACTAACTAACATTAACAAACATAACCAACTAAACTAAATAAACTAATTAACCAAGTAAGTAACTAACTATAGTATTAACCTTAACCAAACTAAAATAACTAACCTAACCAAACTAAACTAACTAACAAACTAAACTAACTAACCTAACTAACTAAACTAACTAACTAACTAACTAACTAACTAACTAACTAACTAACTAACTAACTAACTAACTAACTAAACTAACTAACATAAACTAACCTAACCAAACCAAACTAAACTAACTAACTAACATTAACCAAACTAAACTAACTACCTAAACTAACCTAACCAAACCAAACTAAACTAACCTAACCAAACCAAACTAAACTAACTAACTAACTAACTTCAACTAAATTAACTAACTAACTAAGTAACTAACATAACCAAACTAAAGTAACTAACAAACTAAACTAACTAACATTAACTAACCAAACCACCTAACAATACAAACTAAGTAAACTAAAATAACTAACTTAACTAGCTTAATTGCAAACATAACCTAACTCAACTACACTAAGGAACATACCCTAACTCAACTACACTAAACAAACATAACCTCAACACCTAAACTAAACTAACTTAACTAACTAAACTAACTTAACTAACTAACCTAATTAACCTAACCAAACTAAACTAATATAACCTAACCACCGACACCTAACTAACTAAGCTAACCACTTAAGTTAAATAATATGGAAAACGTGAGAAATAAGTTTATTCAATGAGAAAGTTGAATACACGTACTTTGTGAACCCAAAATATAAGTTAATTACAAATCACCATGACATCAAGTAAACTCATCATGCAGGTCTATTTCGGCGGTTCCGTTGACGTTGTTGCTTTCTATGATGCAAACCTGACGTACTTACTTCTTTGTCTTGTTGGACGATGTGTTTGTACATCCTATTGAGCTTGTTGAGGTAATGGTCTTGCGATGAATCACGTCGAGTAGATTGTTGCGTTTCCTCCGGTACTTGACTCGACTCACCTCTCGCTATCGATGCTACCAAAAATAGAGGTGGAACCATCCCGAAATATTGGCTTCCCGCATGGGGTCGGGGAATGGAACATGAGGTCGCGCATGGTCAACAAGTTCATGAATGAAGTGGTCTCCACTATACGCCATATTGTAATTATATGGAGTAGAGTATATGGACTAGGCATGTACCGAGGCAAATGATGGATACATTTGAGGATGAGGCATTCCAGGGTCCACATATGAAGACGACGCCCAGTGCGTATGGGATCAAAATAGTAAGGAGGAAGATTCACGCTCGGCGGCTCGGGTACAAACATTTGAGGTTCTTGCTGGGGTGGCGACGATCGTCGCTACTCTCACCACGCTCTCTCTTCTACTCGCTCTCGAACGAGATGAACGTGTTTGAGGAGATCGTCTCGCTACTCTCTGCAAAGCAATCTCGCCCGAGTAGATGGACGTGGTGGACGAGGACGCTCGGTGCGTTCCCGCACAATCTCTCGGTCGTGCTCGTCTTCTTCTCACCTCTATGTTTGGTTCGGCCGATCGTCTTCTTCATCGTCTTGTTCATTATCCTCATTAATGTCTTGCTCGACGTCAATTCCGTCATGCGAAAGAGTAGACCTTCGCCTTTCGTCTTCGTCTAAAATTTGAATCCCTTCATCGATAAGCAAGCAAGACCTTGCTCGTACCCATCCTCGATAAACACTCGCCTCGCCGATGCACCAAGTTACGCCGATATACAAAATATAAGAGGTCGAGCACGCAATATAAGAGATTTAATGTTCGAGGAAAATAAAGAGTTAGAATTTTACCGAGTAGTCACGTAACGCCCGTCGTGTCCAACGAATCTCCTAGTGACCGAGCGATACCACGTCATGTACTCTCGGTGATCGTGGCCTTCATTAATCGCGCCGTGGCAATGGTGTCCCCACGATTCTCCCACATGTGTATATAGCTTGCATGGAAGGTCACCCAATTTTCATGATGATGTCCACGCAATTCCAAAGGCAACAAGGCGTCGTAAGCACAATTTGGCGCACCACTTGTACCATGCCGAATTGTCTCATCACCCTTTCTCGTCGATGCCACTCCACAATGTGGAAACAAATAAGGGGACACGTCGAGAGCCAACTTCCGTTGCCATTTGTACAAGAATCGAGAAGAGACCCCATGAGTTGTGCATAAGGTTGCTGCACCACATCATTCTCATGCCTCTCGAGTCGAGTGCATCACGGTAAGCCGATACGACGTGCGTCGCACTTTGTGATACCGAAAATGCATCGAGCCATCTCGTGTAGAAGACAATAATTTAAGATAAATGTAAATGGACAATAATGAAAATGCAAATTAATGACAAATCGACTTTCATACCCGTGTCCGAGTGGAACGTCCATAAGCATATTTTGTCCATCCACAGCTCGCGCGAGCTCTAGAAACACGCAGCGCCGCGGTGCTATGAATGGAAATCGTCCCATGCCCAAAGTTGTAAAAGAATTGACGCGCCAAAGAACCTCATGCACCCGCGCGAGATCCGCGACACAACTCCCCGTACAAATAAGCCAAACAAGCACTCCCCCAACTATATTGTCCAAATTAGTTGGAAATCCTCCAAAGAATGGTAGGAACATCAAATGGACGAATCGATTAGACTTGTCGGCAAAAAGACATCCACCGATGAGTTGAAGTATGTACGATCGAACGTAACGTCGACCGACTCCTCATCGCTATCATCATCTATTGATGGTACGTTACGCTCAAGCCATTCGACCTTTAGTTTACATCCAACGATGTCATCTCCACCAGAGTTCGTCCAAGTAGCCTCTCACGTACATCGCATAGTCTCCGCGTCCGTCGTTCCCGTCACAGTACATACCTTCGATCGGTAATCCTAGCCGTACTCGCACGTCTTGAAGTTGTAATGGTGCACTCCCCACAATGCATGTGAAATGTATGCGTTTCTCAGGGCGCCATCTCTCTACAAACGCAGAATCAAAGCCCAATCAAGGCTGAAAAATGCTACACGAGATATCCCATAGAACCCACTGAACGAAGATATGGGATCATCCTAGAATGATACCGCATCGTTCGATCCACGACCCCACGTCTTCGACGTACACGCATTGTTTCGTACACCTTGTAATTGATAGTGTATTAATGTACGTATTTGATACATTATTGATATAAATTTGACGTATTGCCGTAAGAAATGTTACCTCGCCCTCCATGCTCGCGTGATCTCGCGTGTAGATTGAGTTGCAATAGTGATGGATCGAAGGCCCTGGATCCATTGTAGTACAACTACATATAATGTTAGCAAAATAAAATGAGTGTTGTACACAACCAAACGATTAGTAATTAATAAAAGTTCACACAAGCAACATATGTACGACCTTTAGCTTACTTCACACAATATACAAACTCGACTATAGGTTGTCATTGGATGGTTGAGGTCTCAACGGACAATTTTTTTTGTTATGTCCCTCTAAACGACATATACCACAACGGTTCTTCCTAGTTGGTACTGCTCACGATCTTTATTTGGACATGTTGTTCTTCTATGTCCTTCTTGGTGACAAATCCCACATCGCAAAGGTCTTTGGACATTAGGAAGATCCATCTCCGTAGGTCTACGCGATCCCTTAGTCTCCCTCGCCACGTCTCGCGCCTCGGGGTCTGGGTATCGCTTCGTCCCAAAAGTCGGCCAAGATTTCTCATCTCGGGATGGCCTTGAATTTGTACGAGTAGCACCGTGCGTACACATCTAACCTATAGTATGGATCGATGAATCGCGCGGAGCTCACTCGAATCAACGCACATGATGCTAACACGTGCGAGCAAGTGGAAACCAAATGATCGCCATTTATTACAACCGCACACCCGGCCCTTTAAGATGACGATTTGTGTGTTGTTGCCTTTATGCATGCGATCTCCATGTCTTCCAACCCACTTGGAACTCACCAATGTCTCGATTGATCAACGTGACGTGATGCCTCCTCGCGTGCATTTCTCATATATCGCGAGTTGCTTCATGACATATTCAAGGTACACTGGCCTTTTGAGATTGCCGCATTGATTTCCTGGTTGCGTTGCGTGATCGTGGTACGTCACCAATCTATAGTATATCATTTGAGTCAACGCAGAATTGGCAAGAATCGAGCACCCTTCAAGACCCCGTTAAAACACTCTCACTTTCCGATGAAACTCTAGTAAGTAATATTGGTTCGTCGAATATTTAATGTATTATAGTGCAAAGAATAAATTGTATGTTGTACTTACCAACACCATTAGAATTCATCCATCCGTACCGCATGCCTCCGTCGTGCGATTGGGTCCAAAGTTCTTTAGGGATGGCATTGACATATTGCAGTATCAGTGGCGTTCGTGACGATAAATATGTGAAACGCTCCATGCACGCAATAAATTTTCGTTCTTGATGTTGAACAACTGCTCGACCAAGTAGTACTTTCAGGGGGACAACATTTTTGAATTGTGTGCCGAAATTACTAAGCAAGTGTCGCAAGCAATAACTGGTGGTACCCTTTCTGGGACAAAAGTCGTTTATCGGGATGTTGACCGCCTCCAAAATGCCAGGGTGACGATCCGAAATAACGCATATCCCTTCTCTATCTCGTCACGTGTTTGCGCAACATGCGCAAAAACCACCCCCACGAATCGCTTGATTCGGTTTCGCAACGCAAATGCAACGGTAGTATGTGACCATTTCCTTCAACAGATAACGCAATCATGAGCTTCCCATCGATCTCGCCATATAGGAATGTCGCATCAATCTGGGCAAGCGAGGTCTCAAAAAACTTAAAAGCTTGTATTGAAGCTTCAAATGCAAAAAACACACGACGGAATTGTGGAGACGCGCACTTATTTCATCATCATGCCATTGTCTCATGTGACCACTCGATTCTTGTCCCCGACTCTTACTCCTCACCGCAGCCCAACCATCTTGGTAATTGAGCGTACGACTCATCCCAATCTCCAAAACCCATTCAATTGCTTTTTTCTTGCATCCCACATTAGCTTGTAGTTGACTTCGTGCCCATATTTTTTCTTTATTATTTCTACTAATGTTTTTATCGTGACACCTTGATCGGTTTTGACGACGCTTTGATCTCTCGCGCCATCATGTTGGCATCAAGTCAAGCATGACCGCGTTCTACGTTGGGATTAATACACGTGTGCGGTACGTCTAACTCGTGTAATCTCCCATAATAGTGTTTTCTTTCTAAACATGCGCGAAGACGCCACATACAACCGTGTTGTGGATATCTCGCACTTAATCGCCCACGGTTGTAGTCGATTCCATCACATGGTATTGACAATGCCTATTAACATGCCACACTTTCACGCATGTTGTAAATCGTTTTTATTGTCAAAACACATCCCTATCTCCAAATCGGTTAGGGATGTCCCCCAAGTTTGCTTACGGAATGTTGTGTTGCAGCTTGAATTAGCCACCTCCCAATCGATTTCGTTATACCCCGATTGTTGGTGAACTTCATCGTCACTAGCTTCCTCCAACATAATCTCTTCATCGATAGCAAATTGCTCATCATCCTCGACATTCTCCGCACCCGAGGATCATACGTTGGATCATCTCGTGCAAACGTTAACGTCATCCCAAACCGCAACCGATGGAGCTTCTTCGCGTGATGCGTTTCCTCATCGGGCTCGTTATTTTCGTCGTCGTTTTCGGCATCGTCGTATACGCATTATTATCTTCATGTAATGGAGCAACGAACCCTCTTGCGCTACCTCATCCGCCGGGGGATTGCATGTGCAATCTGTCCATGTCTAGTAAGTCCGCGTCTGGCGTGCCGCCACGTTCGTCAAGAACTTGCGAATGAATCGTACGATTTTGATTTGAGTCGACTGACTCAAATGTTAAATATATATCAATCGCCGTGGTCTTTGGTAATTTGTCCACCGTATCCCACATCAAGTCGGTGTGTCGCATCATTCAACAACACAGAACGTAATAATGCGAGCCTCCGGGGAGAGGCATCATGTGACATACGTCATATGAACTATAGTACTCGCCGTACAAATAGCCAGGAACGCGTTAGAAACGTCATCAATCATTTCACGGCACTAGACCCAAACTTCACCCACAACACTATCGATGGGGGGTGAGCCGTACGCGATGCCATCGACCCCATTAACAATGGATCCGTACGCATAGAATAGAATAGGATGTTTCTTTGTGACATGCCCTACATAATGTTTTGAAATTGATGTAAAGATGTAACAGATAATTGCAAAAAATTGTTCAGTGGAATTAGTTGAAAATCATGTGGTGATAAAGCGCAATGAACTTTCTCGATGTAGAAGATCGCAATAATAGCGCAACTACAGAGCATACTCATTCTTTCGCACTTACATTTTCTCGTAATAACGTTCAATAAATAAATATATCAACCGTACTTCATAAACAAAATACTTATGTCCCTATATATCATGCAAACCATAAACTAACCTAAATAAATTACTTCAAAATACTAAATTAACGAACTTACTTTTTTCACCGCTTTTCCTCTCCAACAAAATATTCCCGCAATAACATTGTATTTTCGTTTGTTTAGAACACAAATAGTATAATAAATCTACTATAACAAACTTAATTAACTCGACTAACTTAAACAAACTTACTAAACTAAACAAACTACTCTAACTATACTAACTAACCTAAAAACCAAATTAAACTAAGTTAAATACCTAAAACAAGACAAACTAACAAATAATCAACTAACTAAACAAACAAACTTAAACCAAATTACACATACGTAAACTAAAAAAACTAACACAAACTAAACTCACTCGCCATTTTTTTTCATCACGTACATACCTCCTCCTCCTTCACCGGACCTCCTACTTCTCCTCCGCCGAGACGATCGGTGCCCCGCCGCCGCCGCCCGCGCTCCTCGCGCAGCAGCTCCGCTCCTTCCGCTCCGCTCCGCCGCAAACAAAAATGCCACTTCTTCTCGCCTCACCTCTCGCCTCGACCTCCCTCGCTCCCCCGCGTCGTCTCCACTCTCCTCCCCGCTCAACCCAAATACGACCTTCTTCCTCCGCCGCTTCTACCTCCTCCGCCGCGTTGATCCGCTGTGTCTCCTCCGTCCGCGCGTGGTCTTCCTCCACCGAGCTCCCCGTCCCCGCCTTATATAGGCTTCACAAAGAATGATTCGGGCATGGTCACGGATCGTAATCCCGCGACCCCTACGTCCCCTACCCCCGCATCCCTACCCTCGCATCTCTACCGAAACCGACGCAGAGAATATTCTCTCGCGCTCGCTTTCGCGAAGAAGACGACAGGGCGCGCCGATAGCGCCTTCTCGTAAGGCGCTATCGCCGCACCCTACGTAAATGTGTCCACGCGATCCACGTGGATCCACGTGGACACAACTTAAAAATTATATACAAATAGCGCCTTCTCCGGGCGCTATTTAGTAGTACACGCCACGTGGATCCACGTGGATCCACGTGGCGCCCCATTACATTGATGTCCACGTGGCCACAATAGCGCTTCGCGAAGGCGCTATCCGATCCACGCGGACCTGGAAAACTAATCGTTGTCCACGCAGTACATTGATAGCGCCTTTCGCAGGCGCGCTATCGCGTACATGTCCACGTCGTTCCACGTGGACATGTCGACGTGGACATGTACACTGATAGCGCCTTCTGAGAAGGCGCTATCAGTGTCTCCAAAAAAAAAAAATTTTGACACGTCACCTGCCACGTAGATGACGCCTTCCCAAAAGGCGTTATTGCCTACCCCCCGGAATAAAAAAGTTTTGACCCCTATTTTCCTCATTAAAAGTAAAAACATGTGTACTTTGGTGAAAACTTCCAGAAACAAAGGGGGGGACTCTCGATTGGGCAGCACAGAAATACACACTAGAGAGACAAAAAAAAGGAAGACCCTTTACTCCATTTTTCATCTCTCCCTTCTCTCTCCCCCATTTTTCACTATTTCCTCACCAACTTTTCTCTCTCTTTTCTCTATTACTTTGTAATTTGATCTTGCAATACAATCAATACTTGAATTTCAAATCCATGAGAGGCTAAAGAGCTCCCCTAACCTAGGATAGGGAGGAGAAAGGGAGACTCAAATACAACAAAGCAATATGAGATTTTCTTGATATATACAAATTTTAGTGATTTATTTTATTTTTCTTGTTATTGTGTTAATTCATATGGTTTGAGCTAAGGTTTTGTACTCATGAATACACTTGCCTCTATTAGAACCTATTGCTAGTTCATCAATTTGCATCCATAATTATGTAGATCGTTGGGCAACACGTAGCAAGCAAATAGCATAATTGGTTCGCTCCCTTTTATTCTATCTCGCATAACAAGAAGATCTAGATTGAATCAAACATGCTCATTCTTTCAATTGTCTTGGGCTAGTGATTCCATCAAGCTTAATGCGATGAATATGGTGAATTTTTTGTTACTCTACCTAGGTTCACGTGTTTGTTAGGGAGTTTTTTACCAAATTTACGGACTCGAGAAGTGTTAGGTGCTCTTCGAAGCTCTATAGCTAGCCTAAAAGAATGCACTTGGAATATATTTTTGTGTGGAAATAGATGATCATTGCTTGTTAATTTTGAGTTGATCTTGTGAATCCCTGTGGCCTATGTTAGCCTTTTATAATTGATTTCGTCACTTCATTTACATTCCTTTGTTGGCATACTTACTTGTTTTTGTTGCTTATTTGTGTTTAATTTGCATACCTTAGTTTAGGTTTATACAACCCTCATTGAAATTGGATTTTTTTTTGTCACCTAAAGTAACCCAATTCCTTGCGGTTTGACCCCTTGACATACCACTACTACAAAATAATGTGGAAAATGGTAACCTAATAAGGGTTATATTATTTTTGTTGCTCTCGACAAGCATTAAATTTTGGTGCCATTGTCGAGGAGTTGTTTTTACATTAAGTTATTCTTTTTAATCTTTTTATGTCATATTGTCTTCGTCGTTCCATGTCTACCGGTTCTTTAGACCCTCATAACCCCAAAATTGAAAGGACTCACTATAAGTTGAGGAAGGAGACTTGTTTGAGAAAGCCACAACTCAAGGCTTCTACATTCCCTTCTTTGGCTTCCATGGTGGATCCAAACCCACCTCTTCCCCGTCAATTGATGATTAGGGAAGTCGATGCCAATGTCCAAGCTCATTTGGCATAATAACCCCTTTCAATTGCATATCCTCATCAAGGTGTGGCATTCGAGCTTAAATCCAATCTCATCCAAATGTTACCACACTTCTATGATAAAAAGGATGAAGACCCTTATGCATTCCTCGAGTTTTACCTCACATGCATTTCAATTAGGCCTCTAAATGCCGGATAATACATGGTTAAGCTTTGAGCTTTTCCGTTTTGTCTTAAGGATAAAGCCAAGGAATGGCTTTACTACCTCCCTCCAGGCTCCATTACATGTTGGACAGAAATGCTTGTTGCATTCTTGAGTACCTATTTTTTTGAAGCTCGAGCTTCCACATTTAGGAGAGAGATATGTACCATCAAAATAGGAAAATGAGACTATGAGTGAGTATTATGAGAGATACAAGCGTCAACTAGCTAATTGCCCTAATCACCAACAAACCGATCTCTCCATTGCATGTTTCTTCTACGATGGCATGACTCCTTTCATAGTTCTCGGGCGAGCTCGCGGGGAGGGGAGTTCTCGGGCGAGCTCGCGGGGGGGGGGAGGGAGTTCTCGGGCGAGCTCGCGGGGGGGGAGGGGAGTTCTCGGGCGAGCTCGCGGGGGGGGGGAGGGAGTTCTCGGGCGAGCTCGCGCGGGGGGGCGGGGGGGAGGGGAGTTCTCGGGCGAGCTCGCGGGGGGGGGGGGGAGTTCTCGGGCGAGCTCATGGGGGGGTTGTAACTGATTTTTTTATAATTCTTCTATCCGCCCATGTCATCTCTGTTTTTTTTTTTACATACATCATAATTTCTCTATTTTTTTAATGTGTCAGCTTGAACAACATCAATGATGATGAGTTTGACACCAACAATATTGATGATATTGAACTTGAACACACTAATGATGATGATGATGCTTGTGATAAAGATACAAATCTCCAAATAAAAAGAAAGAAAACTTCTAATGTATGGCGTCATTTTTGAAGAATGCCCAAAAGGCATAGATGGGAGGAAAAGGGCAAAGTGCAACTATCAGAATCGAGTACATCCATGATAGTAGATTCTAAGACAGTAACTTGCAACGACACACCGCATCTTGTCTTAAAAGAAAGCATCATGATATTAGTCGGTTGTTCCTTTCACAAGATAATGGTTCTATTTCTTTTGGTTCATCTAAATTTGATCCCGAAAGGTTTCGTGAGTTGTTAACTAAGCGATAGTGATGCATGATTTGCCTTTTAATTTTGTTGATTATGAGGGCATAAAAAGGTTGTTTACTTATTTGAATAAAGACGTTCAACTTGTTACGAGAAATACTCATAAGGCTGATATAATTACTAGGTATAAAAAGGAGAAGGAAATTGTTAAGTCTTTGTTGGATGACGCTCCGGGAGAATATCTTTTACTTCAGATTTATGGACTTCTTTGACCACCGATGGATATATGTGTTTGACATGTCATTTTATTGATAATAATTGGACTTTGCAAAAGAGAGTCTTAAGTTATACGCTCAAGCCTCCTCCTCATTCAGACTTGCATTGTCTACGAAGATTCATAATTTGTTGTGTGAATGGGGGCTTGAAGGGAGAGTTTTTAGTATCACATTAGACAATGCTTATACTAATGATCTTTCTATTGAGACTTTAAGAGATGAATTGAATCTTAAAGACTTACTTGTATGCAAAGGCGATCATTTTCATATGAGATGTTGTGCCCACATTCTTAACTTGATTGTTCAAGAAGGAATGAAAGGAGTTGATCCATCAATTGTCAAAATTCGAGAGAGTGTCAAATATGTGAAGGGATCTCAAGCACGAAAAAGAAGTTTCTTGAATGTGTTAGCTTGGTATCGAGTGGGAATAAAGGATTAAGTCAAGATGTGTCAACTAGGTGGAACTCAACTTATCTTATGCTTTGCAAAGTGCTATTCATCATCGCGGCATTCCAACACTTGGATTTAATTGACTCAAACTATAAATATTGTCCTTCAAAAGTGGAGTGGGAAAAAATAGAACAATTTTGTTCTTTTCTCAAAGTGTTCTATGATTCCACATTAATGTTTTCTCGCACCAATTATCCTACAAATAATTTGTATTTTCTGCCGTATATTTGTGTTACATAGAATTAAAAAAACAAATAGAAGGGGATAATGAGCACTTGAAAGTTATGGCAAGTAAGATGTGGTTGAAATTTGAGAAGTATTGGTCTGAATTTTGTGCAACTTTGGCTATTGCATTTGTGTTGGATCCGCGTTATAAGATGACTTTTATCAACTTTGTCTACACGAAGATTTATGGGGAATGTTCTCTTGAATTTCATCGATTCAACACCAAGTTGCAAAGTTTATTTGATGTTTACAAGTCAAGTCATTCTCTTCAACCTTCAAGTTCCAATGCATTAAGTAATGACCTTAATAATGTTAGGAATGATGACACCTTTGACACTATGGAAGCATTCAAGGTAAGAATCTTATTTTATTTATTTTATATAGTATGTTTTATCAATGTAGATTAGAGCTATATTGTTGTATTTCTTTTTAAATGTTATTTCTTATGTGATTTAGGAATTTGATGAAATGTCGTCCAACGAATTTAGATGCAATTCACTAAAGTGTCAATTGGAGCTTTACTTAGATGAACCAAAGATGCCAAGACATGTGAAGTTGGATATCCTAGACTTTTGGAAGTCAAATCAATTCCGTTATCCTAATCTAGCTTCAATGGCTCGAGATATATTGAGCATCCCGGTGTCATCTGTCGCTTCGTGCTTCTTTCAATGTTGGGGACGTGTACTTGACCAATATCGATCTTCTCTTAAGCCGAAAATGCGAAGCAATTATTTGCTTGCGAGATTGGATATGTGCAGGATTAGAAGGTTATATTATTTTTGACATTTTTACTTGATATTTATCTTTAGTATCTTAAGCTTTATAATTATTAATAAACTCCATTTTTTATTTGTTGTAGGGCAAGATGTCAAGTCGGATTTGGAGAGTATTACGTAAGATGTACTTAACTTGAGTGTGAGTGATGATCCACTTCGGTCAACTACTTGCTCAAACTCTGTTGGAAACTAGAGAACTCGAAGCATTTTTTGTTCATTAACCTTGAATTTATCTCTTACTTCTATGTTAACTTCATATAACCTTGTAGTTGGGTTATTAAACTTGAACTTGACTATTTGAGAACTTGTATTTTTAATTTTTCCTTATATTAGATGCGTTTATAATTTTATATTTTATGTTGTTTGTATTGATTTTGTAGTGAGATATTATTAATCTAGTAGCATGTTTAACAGGTTGATAAACAGGTACACAAACGAGTCGAATTAAACAGTTAAACATGGTCTGCTTTAATAAACGTGTTAAACATGTACACAAACATTTTAATCATGAACTTTGTATTGCGTTCATAGTCTAAAATGTGTATTGTGATATTTGGATTTATTATCTATTTTAAAGTAGTAACTATGATTGTTTGAGAATTATTACCGTTTAAATGTCCTAGGTGAATTTGAGATCTAAATATAATATTGAAGTGGCTTTCCAAAGGTGTTAGATTTAGTAGTTCAAAGTTTTCACAAAGTGTAATGTGATTTTAATGCGTGAAGTTAATGTCTTTGTGTATTCAAAGTGGTTAGCTCAATAAAATTAGAACGTGGCTTTTCCACTGATATAAGGAGAACTAATTGTTGGCTAAATGTCATTTACTTATGATTAGAGTTTAATGATCTATCACACTTTATAAAGTATGCTCATGACTAAATGATTGAAGTTACATGTTTGAGTGTAAAACGGATTGATGTTTCATTGTTCTAAATGTTTGTTTAGATATTTATTTATTATTGAATTGAGTTGATTTGAATATTAATGAATTTGAATTGTGATAGTTAAGTAAGTTTAATTAGTTTAGTTAATTATTCTAATATTATAGATTGTATTAGTGATTTTAATTCCTATTTTAATTAAATTAAATAAAATAAAGTAAAAATAAAAATAATAACCATTGAAACACTTTTTTCCTAGAGAAGTTTGATAAATCCCTATGGAGACAATCTCACTTATCACTACTACAAATAATAAGGAAATATGGGAAACTTAATGTACACGCTAGACACGCGTCAATGTTTGGTATCATTGCCGGAGGTTTAAACCTAATTTTTTTGGAGTTTTAGACGTTGTATGGTCTATCCACTTCGTCGTTTAATTCCACAGGATCCTTACATCCGTTTAATTGACACATATGGGGTGTGTATTATAATTACCCCTTTTATATTATACTTTAATTATTTTATAGTAATGGCAAGTGAGAATCGTCTCCACATAGATTTATCAAACTTATCTAGGAAAAAGGACTTTTAAAGGTTTTTATTATTTTATTATTGTTAATAATAAGAATTAAACTAACTAATAACTAACTATAATATAATAATACTTAACTAAATACATTATCTTAATTAACTAACACAATATTGAATTACAATCAATAGAATAGATTAAATTCAATAATAAATAAATATCTAAACAAATATTCAGAACAATGAAACATAAACCCGTTTTGCATTCCGAATATGTAAATCCTCATGAGCATACTTTATTACGTAAGATAAATCGTAAAACTCTAATCATAAGTAAGTAAACAACCTTTTAGCCAGTCATTTATTCTCCTTATACTGGTGGAAAAGTCACACTTTAATTCTATTAAGCTAACCCCTTTATTTACACAAAGACATTAACTTCATGTAATAGAACCGCATTAAACTTTATGAGAACTTCAAACTAAAACTCTAACATCTTCTGAAAGCCACTTCAACACTAGATTTAGATCTCAAATTCACCAACGATATTTAAATGGTGTTTGCCATTCCAACAGTCCTAGTTACTACTTCAAATAGATAATAAAACCAATACAAATTTTGGACAATGCATGCAATACAAATATCATGATTAAAATCAACATATATTAACCTATTAAATTAGTGAATCAAAGAATACAATCGGTTTAAAGCATTAAGTACATACTCATCTCATCATAACTACATTGCAAAACGAATCTAGCTCACATTCTGAATTTGTTTAGATCAAACAAACTACTAACTCATAATCATAAATAACATTGCAATAATATAAATAAAAGACATAAAGACATAATTAAAAATACCTCTAAATTAAAATACTTGAATCATCAAAAGTAATGAAATAATAGACAATGGCTCTAAAACCAATGAGATTTTGATCTACGTACTCAAAGGCAACTAATTTCGTAACCTTAGGCTAGTATTTGTAGTATTCAAAGTAGTAAACATCCCAAAACAACTCAAACAACTCGTAGTTATTTAACATTCTTGTAATCAAACGGAGTGATTCATAGTGATTTGGTGTGATAGGAATCGCTGAGAAAATCAAGAATCTCGAGCTCAGTGGTCTTCTCTTGTGTCTATCGATTTAGCTAGTGATTCAATGCCTATTAGGAATCGCTGAGAATCGCTAGTTCATATTGCCTAAAATATCAAAAATAAGAGAAAACCTCGTGTAATATAGTCTTTTAGATCTAAAGTCATTCTAAAATGAACTATAAAACATTTATAATTATTGAATTGTCAAATACCCCAAACTCAGCACTTTTCTTTCCCGTGCAAAGGAATACTCTCAATCATATTCTTTTTTCTTCCTTCATTTTAATTTCATAATCATATACTCTAATTCTTAAACAAAAATGATCTTAAAATAGAAATAAAATATTACCTTCATAAAAACAAGAATCATGATAGAATAGAAAGAACTCTTTTATTTGACATTTAAACCTCCTAATTGCGCAATACACCTTAGGATTCAAAGCTAAATCAATCTCCAAGGTCAAGGCACCTCATATGTTTTCTTAATCTTCACTGACAAGCATCAAGCTTACGATGACTAATATAGAATCTCAAAACACAAAAATCAGTTAATCAATCTCATTTTCAAATAATAATTAAAATATCACCACAATCTAGCGTATACATAATCAAGGTGAACTCAAATATGGTATAACAATTCATTTCTATAATAAAATTTATATTTGCATGGATAAATAATAATATCATTTCCATTTCAAATTATAGTCACATTCATATTCCTAACTAAGTAAAATGAAATTAAATGGGAAAATATTACTTATATCATGGAAAATTTGAAAAATTCATTCAACTTTGGATAAATTAATGGATTCTACCTCTCGTTTCTTTCGTACTTCGTATCTTCGTACTTCACTTCACCTAATATCTTCAAACCCATTCCAAACCTTGTCCTCAAGGTTTAAAAATTAAGTTGGGGGTTCCAACAAAAATAAAAATATCTCGTGAAGCTTAAATGAATAAATTAAATAATTAACTATCATAAGAATGAGTTGAATAAGTAAGAATAATTTCAACAAATCCAAGCATCATTAAATAGAATAGAACTTAACGAACCATTTCATTAAATCAAATTGTGAAATCATACTTAATTAAATGTATTAAAGTGTGAGCATATAAAACATCAATCACAAAAAGATTACAAACATAGACCTCACATGAATAACACTTGGGAAAAGATAACACAAAAACAAAAAAAAATCTCAGAACCGTCATCCTGATGTCACATCATCACCATCATCTCCATGATCAGAATGTTAGGTCTGGTAGCTCGCCTCAAGATCATATAGGGTGTAGTCTACTCCCTCCACCAGGTTATCTTCATTAAAAACTCCCTGATTAGGCATCCTTAACTGGCGTAATGGAATGTAAATGTTGGCTCCTCTGCCTTGAGTCCTCCTGGAACTATGTCTCTCTAATCCATAAATACTTCATGCAATCTCGCGTTGGTTTTAGAACATGAACTCTTTATGTCTCAAAAGTTTTCATCTGATTATGCAATATTGTCTGCATCATGGCCATTTATGTGTCCTCTGCATCTACACCAATGACGTCCTCTGCAGGTTGCTTTGTGGTCTCATTAGTCTGCTTATTGTACACTGCAGTCTGAGTTTCCACGAAGTTCCTTAGGTTATCTACCCATACTCATCTTCTCTCTATGGGTTATCTCCTTTATGTAGCATTTTTCTCTGGTTCATCCTCTGAGTCGCCTATCCTGGTAGCTTTTGCTTTTCTCAATAACATCGTCAATGATGGTCTTGTCTAGAAATACATCAAACTTAACTCCTCTCATCAGAAGTTGGTCTTGCTTGCAAAACTCAGTGATCATCAAAGGAAAATGCAGTCCTTCATTTTTCTTTGTGGTTATGGCGTTCCTAATCGACTCATAAATTATTCGGCCAATGTCAATATACCCGTTCCCTTGGACTATTTTGTATAGGAGAGCCACCTTATAGTTCACTATATCATAGTGTTGTAAACTAGGCTATAGGCTCGCGTTCAAGAAAAAGCTTCATGCTTTGGTTGTTTTCCTAAAAAATTTGGCTTGTACGTGTTTTAGGTACCCGTCCGAATCAAAATGGAAACCATCCCCTGGAATAGCTTCTAAACCGTTCCTAATGGTCTCATGGGGAAATCTGTGTCTATACATGTATTCTGGTTAAAGGTGCTTGTTATGTTACCTCAATTGCACTTCCAGACCATTATACTGATTTATTCTCTCTGATGAGTAATCCACTAGTCTTCCTCGGACTAAGGGATGGTGGTGACAATATAACTTCTAGACGACGGTTCTGATCTTTCATTCTTCTCTGTGCAATCATTCTCTGAGTGACATTATGAGAGGTCTTTGTTTGTAATGTTCTGATATATTTAATGTGGTATGTTATTATGATACATTTAGTATTTATGTTCAACTTAAATTTTATGATGTTTGGAATGTTTCAATTTATCAAATTATAAATGCAATTCATTTTATGTTAGTTATTTATTTACTTAATTTATTCGTTCATGCTTCATGAGATATTTTTTATTTTGTTGGAAACCCTACTTTATTTTTAAGTCTTGAGGATAAGGTTTGAAATGAGTTTGGGGGTATTAGGTGAAGAGAAGTATGAAGATGCGAAGTATGGAAGAAACGACAAGTAGAATCTATTTAAACATTGAACATCGTGAGCTTTTCAAAACTTTCCACAATACAAGTAATATTTTTCCATTTTCATTTTACTTTATTTAGTTAGGAATACAAAACTGAATATAATTTGGATTTAAATAGAAGTGATATATTCTTATTACCTATTAAAATAGAGATTTTATGATGGAAAGGAGTTTTTATATCCTATTTTGACTTTACCTAAATTGTGTATATATTAAAGGAGTTTAGAGGGGATTGATTGCTTTGTATTAGACATTATAATGGGTAGAAGATCAAAACAATAGTACAAGATAAACACGTTTGATTACTAAGAATCTTGTTATGCAAAGGTTATTGATCAAGTATTATATATATATATGTATTGAAAAGAACTTATGCCACAATTGAAGAAAAAAATAGGAAAATAGCCAATAAAATTTACTATGTTGGAAAAAATGCTTCTTTGACTATATTGAAAGTGAGAATAGCTAATAAGAGTTTTTAAATGAGAAAAAAAAAAAAAGACCCACATATTCCAAAGGAAATGGAGCAGAGAATGTAGTGGTGGGAAAAATGAGATGGAGAATTCCTACAAAAAGAATAATGGATTCTAAATGAAATGGAGCAGGGAACCGTAGGAATACAATATAAAGATAAAGAAGAAAATGAATATATAATTGAAGAAAAAAGAAAGAGAGATATAAGAAAATGGAAGGGATTTTTTGAAAAACTATTCAAATAAAAGATTTAGCTCGAGTGTTTATAGCTAAGTTAAGTGAAATATATATTTTTATTCCAATAAATGAATATAAAATGATAATTATTGGTGAATAAAAACTCCTATCGACTTTAATTGTAGTGATATTTTAAATATTATTTGGAAATGAGGTTGATTTAGTGATTTTTGTATCTTGAGATTCTATATTAATCATCGTAAGCTTGATGCTTGTCAGTGGAGATTGAGAAAACCTATATAATGGCTTGACCTTTGTGATTGGTTTAACTTTAAATTCTAAGGTATGTTGCACAATTAGAGGTTAAGTTGTCAAATAAAGGGGTTGTTCTTTAAAACTTTCTATTCTATCATGATTTTTATTTTTATGAAGGTAATTTGTTTCTATTTAAAGATCATTTCTGTTTAAGAATAAGAGTATATAATTATGAAATCAAAATGAGGGAAGAAAAAAGAATATAATTGAGAGTATCCCTTTGCTCTGGACAACAAAATGCTGAGTTTAGAGGTATTTGATAAGTCAATAATTAGACATGTTTTATAGTAGATTTTAGATTGATTTCAGATATAAAAGACTATATTGCATGGGGTTTTCTCTTATTTTTATTATTTCAGGTGATAATTTGAATATATAAAGAAATGGACTAAAAATGAATATTATGAAGGAATTGATCAAGTAGAAATAGTATGCAAAGAATCATCAACAAGTGAAGGAAAGAACTGGAATTCAAGTCCAGCTATTCCTGACCGATTCACATATACACGAAAATCGTTTCTCACATCGGTAGAGCACCGAGGCTTCTTTTCTATGGATTTTCCTAGCGAGTCTACATAAACCTCGAATCGCTGAGGATTTGCTAGTTACGATTTCGAGAATTTTAGATAACCATGAGACGTTTAAGTTAGTTTGGGATATGTATTGCCTAGAATATTATATATACGACCCTAAGGCTACGAAATCAATTGCCTTTGAGTACTTAGATCAATATTTCATTGCTCTAGGAGCCATAGTTTATTGTTTTATTTTATTTCTTTATCGTTCATTGCTTTTAGAGAAGATTTGAAGATTTAAAGTATATATTTTCAGAGGTACATATCTATGTCTTTTATATACATTATTATGATGTTATTTATGAATATGAGCGAGTAGTTTATTAATCTAAACAAATTCAGAACATGAACTAGATCCGTTTAGCAATGTATTTATGATGAGATAATTATGTGCTTAATGCCTTCAACCAATCATATTTTTTCATTCACTGATTTAATAGATTATTATTTGCAGATTTTAATCATGAACTTTGTATTGTATCCATAGTCTAGAATGTGTATTGTGATATTTGGATTCATTAATATATCTTTCAAAGTAGTAACTAGGATTGTTTGAAAGGTGTTATCATTTAAATGTCTTAGGTGATTTTCATATCTAAATCTAATATGGAAGTGGCTTTCTTAAGGTGTTAGATTTAGTAGTTCGAATTTTTCACAAAATGTAATGTGGTTTTATTACGTAAAGTTAATGTCTTTGTGTATTCAAATGAGTTAACTTAATAAAACTAAAATGTGACTTTTCCACCTATACAAGGAGAACTAATGGTTGGCTAAAGACTATTTACTTACTTATGATTAGAGGTTAATTATCTATGGTATTTTATAAAGTATGTTCATGACTATATGATTGAAGTAACATGTTTAGATACAAAATGGATTGATGTTTCATTGTTCTGGATGTTTGTTTAGATATTTATTTATTATTGAATTGAATTGATTTGAATATTAGTGAATTTGAATTGTGAAATTTAAGTTAGTTTAATTAGTTAAGTTAATTATTATAATATTGTAGATTGGATTAGTGATTTTTAATTCTCGTTTGAATTAAATTAATTAAATTAAAGTAAAAATAATAATAATAATAATAATAATAATAATAATAATAAGAATAATAAGAATAATAATAATAATAATAATAATAATAATAATAAGAATAATAATAATAATAAAAACCAATGAAAGACCTTTTTCCTAGAGAAGTTTGATAAATCCCTGTAGAGACAATCTCACTTATCACTACTACAAATAATAAGGATATACGGGAAACTTATTGTACACGACACGTGTTCCGGCGCAAATTAAGACTGGGTTTCTAAAGCAAACAAGGCAGCCGATGTGTTTCAGATGTGGTTAGGTTAGACACATCATTCATCAATGCTTGCAGCTCACGAGTTATCATCAGGCGGTATCGCAGCCACTGACTGGAGAAAGAGTCCATGTTGTGGCAGAGCCAGACCCTGTGGTGACACGCGGCCGTATTAAGGGTAAGTTTTGATTTATTTCATTTTCACATGTTGCATGTACTATATAGTTTAAATACTATAGTAGCTTACATTAGATGATTCGAATGGAGTTGGTGACGGAACAGACGGAGTAACTTGCCTAAGTCCATAATTCATGAATTGAATATATTAATGAGATGTGGAAGTAATGTTGCCTAAATAGGCAAACTTGAGCTTCCAAGGAAAATACATTGAGTGAAATTTCGCTTGATTACTTTGACCAAACTACCATATAGAATGGTGATATATGTGTGGTCGCTGAGCGTGAACTCGCCCATCGTGATATGTGAACCTAAGTCAAAGTACCCACCTGTGGTAGTGGAAAAATATGAACTTTGGGGCTAGTATCATTTGGGATTTATACTGGAGTAACTCTGTTGGGGATAATGAAAGGATGACCAAGGAAATTTAAATCCTAATTAATTTCAAATACAAAATTCATGTTAGTTGAGAAGATTGTGACGGCCCAAATCACTAATATGGGATTTGTCCTTAATAGAGGGTTACCAACCAGTGAAGTGCCGCATTGGCGGGTATACAGTCTGACACTCAGCATGCAGTCCGAGATATATTTTTTGAGTGGTGGATGTCTAGTGCACGTATATGTGTAAATTACTAAATCACTTTCAGATAATATTTATAGGCGTCGTAATGCGAGTGGGGACATGACTCGAGATGCATGCAGGCGTGGGACCTAGTGGAGAGTGAGATGTGACTTTTAATTAAAATGTATACACATTAATGTAAGGAAATTAGGCATATTTGATTATTTGGAATATATGGTACAAATCGAATAAATCAAAGTACATAAGTTGATGTAAACAAACATAGACCATAGATATGCCTCGAGATACGTGTTCGAATGAAATCTATGATATTTGTGTCAAGATTTGTGTTAGTTTATGTGTGTATGTAAGTGGAGATAATTAGGTGATTATGGGCCTTAGATTTACATAGAGATGAACCATCAAGTAGAGATGTAATGTTGAGATGCTAAGTTCAAACCTATAAATATATGTCTTGTTTACAAACTATGCAAAATCAAGCAATGAAACAACTAAAATTCTTAGGTGAATACACTTGCTGGGGTTTGATAATTCAAGGTTTCAAGAGAGTTAAATTCATCACCATTAGGATCTACAACAATAAAACTTGAAGATCAAGAACCTAGGT
Organism: Stephania cephalantha; assembly: GCA_039657325.1. Lineage (NCBI taxonomy): Eukaryota > Viridiplantae > Streptophyta > Magnoliopsida > Ranunculales > Menispermaceae > Stephania > Stephania cephalantha. The sequence continues at coordinate 18,430,061 of CM077576.1, forward strand.
GACCAAACTCATTACTATGCCCTCATTTTCATTCATCCATTTGATATATAAGTCATGAATCATAAGGCTTTTGATATGAAAAGGAAATTGAAGTCATTTCATGTTAGTTTTTATTAATTCCAAGACACAATTGAAATCTTAAGTTTAAATTTGAAGCTTTTAAAATTTTGGTCAAAATTGAGGTTTTACATGAATTGAAGATCTGAAATTCTTATCTATTTAAAGTCTTTTTTTTCATAAACTAATTTAATATTTAGACTTTTCATAAAATTTCACTCAATCTACTTTATTGAATTTTTATTTTTGGGCAAGCAATTTGTTATGAATTTTTCAAGTTCATGATGTTCTTGAAAAAAAAAACTAAAATTCTGCAAGTTCCTATTCCAAACCAGTCTCAATAATTTGGCCATAACTTTCTTATTTTAAATCCAAATTGACTCATTCTAGTGGAATTGGAAAGCTTAGCCATAATGCTAAAACTTTAATTCCACGCACCATTTGATGATTTGGACTCCTTCTTACTAAAAAATGCTCTGTAACTTTGACGATGAATCGTAAATTGTTCAAGTTTGCTAGTTGGGAAATAAAACTGTTTGAGTTATTGTGGTAAAATTTTCATATTTTCCATCGAAATTGCGCAATCCTTATAGTTTTGGAAAGTTAAGACATAGCTCTACGACTTCACTTTGGACTATAATACATAATTTAAATGTTTTGGTAATTGAAATCAACTCACAAGTTGTTGCACCAAAAGTGTTTTTATTTTAATAAATTAGATTTCAACATAAACAAATTATTAAGGGAGCTTATTTTAAAAATTGGAATTTAAAACCACTTAACCAACCTAAAACACGTTGTATTCAATTTGTTAGGACGCCTTAAGAGCTTAGAGAGGACTTACAGGGTGTGGAACGTGAGTTTGGAGTGGTCGAGAGTCGGTTTAAGCTGGGAATTGCGTGCATTTAAAGTAAGTAAACTTGCAGGGGAATTATTGTGACGGCCTGAACCTCTAATTAATGCACCCCCCCCAATCTAATCCTATCATTAAGCCCTAATCTCAGTCACGTATGACTTAACAACGTACTAATCAGCCTTTTTCTCATATTCTCCTTGTAACTCGTGTTCAAGATAAGTTTTTCTCGATTCTCATTATTTATAATTTTTAGAGTTAATTAAGACTTTTTAAACATTTCTTAATAATTCAGCATAAGTCTTATAATATGGCAGAAGCAATCATAAAACACCTATATGTAGAAATCGGGCAATATATCACATGTATGTATATTAAAAGTGGCAAAAAGGTGTAGCATCAAGCATCCATCAGGAATCTAGTCTCTCAACCCAAATATACAACCCAAAATGTATCAAAGACATATCGTAAATAAGAACAAGTAAACCTACAAAACAGAGTAGCAGGCAGTTGTCGAGGACTCATGAGGTAGTCGACAATCTTCTCACCCGTCGTGTAGCATCATGCATCAGTCAGGAATCTAGTCTCTCAACCCAAATATACAACCCAAAATGTATCAAAGACATATCGTAAAATAATAACAAGTAAACCTACAAAAAAGAGTAGCAGGCAGTCGTCGAGGACTCATGAGGTAGTCGACAATCTTCTCTTCCCCGGACTGCTACACGCTGAGTCTGCAATTGTCACCAAAAATGACAATTTCAGTGAGTAAATCCTAAGACCACTTATCCACATTTCTTGATTAAAAAGATAGGAAACTAAAAGCATGTCCAAAAAGAACCACATGCAGGAAGTTACCAAGGTAAACTAGTAAATATGTGAGTGCAGAAACAAAGGACTAAAGGTGTGATATGACTGATACTAAGCTTGGAAATGATTTTGGTGCCTTAGACTCAACTCGGGGTGCCCTTCAGCCAACCGAAAGAAAACCAACTACTCACCAACAGAGGTTCCTCAGACCCACAGAAAGAACCCAACCCCACACTCGTAAGGTGATTTCGAATACATTCGCAAGAATTCCCAGCCCTATGCAAGTCCAAGCCTAAAAGGGTATCCTTGATATATTCTCGAAATCCAGCCCTAACATCTTGGTTAGACAAATAACCCGGCCCCAAACATTTCCCATGGAATGTGATTGGTTGAACCACTCAATCAAGGCCTCATTCCTCTCAGATCACAACATCACGTAAGTCGCACTCAACTACGAATAACAGTTATATCCACAACAAGTTTCATTTGAATAAGATAAAGAATTTTGAACAAAATGAAATCATCAAAATCATGACATGGATATAAAGTTCAAATGTAATGCAATGAATGATTACATTTAACAAATCAAGTAAAAATAGTCCAAGGAACTGTAAATTGAATTGAATGTAAGGAAAGAAATGGATATAATTGCCATGAAGTTTTACTTACCTCAAATGTCGCAATTTCTAGCCTAAACTGACTCTCGACCACTCCAAACTTATGTTCCACACCCTATAAGTTCTCTCTAACCTCCTAAGGTATCCTAACAAATTGAATTTAACTTGTTTTGGATTGGTTAAGTAGTTTTAAATTCAAATTTTTAAAATCGGCCCTTTAATAACTTGTTTATGTTGAAATCTACTTTATTAAAATAAAGACAATTTTAATGCAAAAATTTATGAGTTGATTTCAATTACCAAAACGTTTATATTATATATTATAGTCTAAGGAAAAGTTGTACAGCAATGTATTAACTTTCCAAAACTATAAGGTTTTTGGAATTTTGATAAGAAACGAGGGAGATGTGGAACTTTTACCACAATGACTCGAAATAGTTTTATATTCCAACCAGCTGACTTGAAAAGTTTATTTCTCCTAAATCATAGCTTTAAAAATCATGATTTGTTTTAACTGAAGACTAACACATACCCTAGAACATCATACAAAACGATGAGCTCAACCCAATAAGAAATGTAGGAGTTACTCTCAAAACATCAGAACATTATCAAAAATGTGAAACCTAGAAATTTCATATTCATCATCAAAGTTGCAGAGCACTTTTGAATAGGAAGGAGTCCAAATCTTCAAGTGGTAAGTGAAATCACAGTTTTAACATTATGGATAATCTTTCCAATGCCACCAGAATGAGTCAATTTGGATTTAAAATGAGAAAGCAATGGCCAAATTGCAGAGACTGGTTCAGAATTGGAACATGCAAAATTCCAATTTTTGTTTTCAAGAACTTCATGAAATTGAGAAATTCATAACAAATCCATTCCTTACCCAAAAATAAAAATTCAATATAGTAGATCGAGTAAATTTTTTTGAAGAATCTAAATATCAAATTAGTTTATGAAAACAAGGACTTTAATTAGATCAGAATTTTAGATCTTCAAGTCATGTAGAAACCCAAATTTTGACAAAAATCTTAAAAGATTAAAATTTAAAATTGAAACTTCAATTGTGTCTTCAAATTGACAAAAACTTACATGAAATGACTTTAATTTCCTTTTCTTATCAAAAGCCCTATGATTCATGACTCAAATCTCACATGCATGAATGAAAATAGGGGCATAGTGGTGGGCTTGCTCACTTAGGTTCTTGATCTTCAAATCTTGTTGTTGTAGATCCTAATGTTAATGAATTTAGCTCTCTTGAACCCTTGAATTCTCAAATCCTAGCAAGTGTATTCACCTCCGAATTTAAGTTGTTTCATTGCTTGATTTTGCATGCTTTGTAAAGAAGACATGTATTTATAGGTTTGAACTTAGCATCTTAACCTTGGATCTCTACATTATGGTTCATCTCTATATAAATATAAGGCCCATAATCACCTCATTATCTCCACTTACACACATATTAACACAAATCTCATGAATTTCATTCCAACACGTTTCTTGAGGCATATCTATGGTATATGTTTGTTTACGTCAACTTAGGTACTTTTATTTATTTGATTTTTACACTATAGTCTAAATAATCAAATATGCCTAATTTGGTTACATTAATGTGTATATAATTTAATTAAAAGTCACATCTTACTCTCTACTCGGATCTCACTCCTGCATGCACCTCGATGTATATCCCCACTCACATTACGACGCCTATAAATAGTGAATAACATTGATTTAATAATCTACACATATACATACACTAGGCATCCATCACTAAAAAATAGAAAATATTTCGGCCTCCACGCCGTGTGTCGGACTGTGTACCCACCTCTTGGGGAATATGCCCTAGGTCAATCTATAAACATCGTTTATCTTATAATTTTAGTTAATAAAATAGAGGTTTTCATTTGTTGTTTTATTATAAGGAATGCATATTTACCTTATAGTAAGATCCATTGGTATTTATTGAAAAATCCTAAATATCCCTAGTCAATCATTATACTGGGAACTATAATGAATTAAGACTACTCTAAATCTCAATTGATGGTTATGTGATAATCATGTGTATAGGGATACAAATCGACATCATAAGTACTTGTTAGGGAACAAGGTACTGAACCGACCCGCTATAAGAACACCACATGGATTATAGGTTTTACTCTTGATAGGTATATCATTTAGCCCATCGACTTGAGAGTACCATATTACTTCAATATTATGAGCATGGTAATTTGACACAATCAAACGTTGTCTTTAATCAAACGATTGGAAAGATTATAGTTGGTTACCATATGAGTAATATGTCAAGGTGAGTAATCAAGATAGAATTTGTCACTCTCGTATAGAGAGAGATGAATCGATATGATAGACTGATAATGGCCAAGTCCATGAGAATTGATATGTTCAATGTCACTTTGGTGTTGTATGTTTACCTAAAGATCGATACTAGTACGATTGAGCATTAAGGGTGACTTTCCATGACGTATGTTTAATTAAAGGATATCGCACGACAAAAGGATATGATATAAGTCATTCATTAGGTTGTATCGATTTTGATATTTATGATACTTGGGTAGTCATAATACCTTGCTGGAGACCGCTTATGACTTGTGTACCAAAATAGTTTTGGTTCACTGCAAACGTCACATGAACATATTGGGTCGCACACAAAGAATGACTTTGCGCAATTTCAATTGGTCCAGAGTAATAAATTTTATATGATAAGATTTATGACATAAAAACCCTTACAATTTGTTATATGATAACTTCTTAATAGGGTCATATGTGTAATTTTCTCAAACTGCCTAAATATAATAGTTGTATTACGAATAGAATTTTAAGTAAAGGTTTATCTACACATATAAATAGAGGTTGAAACATTAAAACGAAATAAGATTTTTGTTTTTGCAAATTTCGAGTTCTCTAGATTTTTGGTGAGAAAGAAAAATGTTTTCAATCTCTCTTGGGCTAGCACTCCAAATTGTGGTCACCATTTGCATGTGGATTTTCGATAAAGGACAAGCACTTGAACGTCTTAGAAATCGAACAATCAGAGAAGAAAATCACAGATTAAGTTATGTTTTACTTTTGTAAATCTAGTTTAATGGAACATATTTTCAATCATGTTGGGGTTTTTCAAAATTTGTTTTGAGTTTTTCACTGCTTATTAACCGCGAAATCAAACATCACCATCAGGCCACGTCACAGGTCGGTAATCCTCGACTAACGACAAATCCTCTATTAGTAATTTAGGTCGTTACAATCTTCCCAACTAATAGGAATTTCATCCTCAAAATTAATTTTGACTTATTTTTCCTTGCTCATCCTTTCATAATCTCCAATAGAGTTACTCCAGCATAAATCTCAAATGATACTAGCCCCAAAGTCCATATTTAACAACTACTACAAATGGGTCTACTAACCACTTCAACCTGAGTTCAAATATCACGGTGGGCAAGTCCACGCTCAGCAACCACATACATATCACTAATCTATACGATATTTTGATCATAGTACTAATGAGAAATTTCGCTCAGTGTAAACTTTCTAAGAAGCTCAAGTGTGCTTATTTAGGCATACTTTCATTTCACATTACTATCTTCAGGAATTAAACTTACGATTCACACTATGAAACTTTGGGAGAGGATAATTGACAATAGGCTAAGGAGAGAAACAACATTATCAGAGAACCAATTTGGCTTTATGCCTGAGAGGTCAACTATAGAGGCGATTTCCCTTGTAAGACGATTGTTAGAAAAATATATAGAAAAGAAAAAAGATCTTTATATGGTATTCATAGATTTAGAAAAAGCATATGATAGGGTCCCTAGAGATGTTCTTTAGTGGGTTCTAGAAAGAAAATGAGTGCATGCTAGATACATAGACACTATTAAGGATATGTATGATGGAGTAGTAACGAGTATAAAAACATTTGGATGAGCTACAAAAGAATTTGTCATTACGATAGGACTACATCAAGGATCGGCTTTAAGCTCATATCTATTTACTTTAGTTATAGATGAACTAACTAGGCATATTTAAGATGATATATCATATTATATGATATTTGTAGATGATATTGTCTTAGTGGATGAAACAAAAGATAGAGTGACTAGAAAATTAGAACTCTGGAGGAATACATTAGAATTTAAAGGCTTTAAGTTGAGTATGACTAAAATCGAATACATGCACCATGAGTTTAGAAACACTAGACATTAAGATGATGGAGTGGTAAAATTAAGGGAAGTAGAAGTTCATAAGGTGAACCACTTTAGATACCTAGGATTAGTCATATAAAATGATGATAATATTGATAATGATAGCGCACATAGAATTCAAACTGGATGGAAGAAATGGCGAGTGCAAAAGAGGTGTTTTGTGATCGAAATATTCCTACTAAGTTAAAAGGAAAATTTTATAGGACGGCAATTAGGCCAGTTATGTTATATGGAAGTGAATGTTGGGCGGTAAAGCAACAACAATTACATAAAATGAACGTTGCAGAAATGACGATGCTTAGGTGGATGTGTGGTAAAACTCGTAAAGATAGAATAAGAAATATAGAAATTCAAAGACAAGGAGGAGTAGCATCAATTTGATACAAAGATTAGAAAATGACGGTTGCAGTGGTTTCGTCACCTGCAAAGACGACCTACAAATGCCCCCACTAGAAAACTTGACTCAATATAAACTGTAGAAATTCGACGAGGTAAGAGTAGACCAAAGTTAACATGGGATGCGTTAATTAGGAGGGATTTGAATTTTTGGAAAGCTCACCATCAATTGCACTTAATCGAGCACAATGGAAAAGTTTGATCCATGTAGCCGACCCCAATTAATTTGGGACTGAGGCTATGTTGTTCTTGTTGTTGTTGTATCTCATTACTATCTCCAACTCATAAATCATGAACCTAGGTGAGTCACTCTCGTTCATCTTGTCACTAACTCTATCGCAATCATGTAATGCAAGCTATTGTAGTATTTAAACCAAATAGTACATGCAATATGCGAAAATAAAATAAATCATAACTTACCCTCGACACAGTCGCATGCCCCTATTGGGTCTGGCTCTGCCAAAACATGGACTCTCTATAGTCTATGGCTGCGATGTCGCCTGCTGATAACTCATGGGCTACAGGCAAATGATTTATCCAACCTGACCGTATCTGAAACACTTCGGTTGCCTCCTCTACTCTACAAATCCTGTCTAGCTCTACATCAAGCGATGCTCCTGTCTGGGTTCCTCTCGGGCTCGACAATCTGATGTCTGCGGAGTCTATGGAGACAATAGTCCTAATCTAGCCGAGGTTGGCAAAGTAGGTACATGTGAGTGAGGCACGGCTGGGTGGCTAGTGTCGCTGATCCTTTACCCCTGGGATCCTTCGTTCCATCTCCTCTGTCCATATGTTGCTCTGCCCAATTCATAAGTCTCGTGAGCAAAGGCACACTCATACATCTCTTGTAAGGATCAGGTTTCGGTGCTGACTACATGATGTGCGATGTCTGACCTCAACCCATCGCCAAAGTAAAGCGTTGTCAATATCATCCTTAAAAATATCTCCAACAAACTATTGTAAGTACCTATAGCGCTCTCGATAACTCATCATTGTCTCTCTCTTAGCCCATCGTAGGTTCATGAACTTGTTCTTCATCCTTTGTGTTCTATCAAAGCTGGTGTAGCCAAGTGTGCTCGCATCATAGTGAGGAGCTTAGTTAACTGCTATCCCTGTGCAATGACTAAATTAGTGAGTGCGGAAATAAAGGACTAAAGGTGTGTAGGAGTGATACTAAGCTCGGACACGATTGGGGTGCCTTAGACTCAACTCGGGGTAACTTTTGGCCCATACGAAGATAAACAACTACTCACTAGCAGAGGTTCTTCAAACCCTCAGAAGGAACTCAACCCCAAACTCATATAGTGACTCCCCAATACATTCGCAAGAATCCCCATCCTTACGTGAGCCCAAGCCTGAAAATGTATCCTTGATATACTCTCGAAATCCATCCCAAACATCTTGGTTCGACAAAAAACCCGACCCCAAACATTCATGTGACGGCTTGAATCTCTAATTTGCACACCTTCAGGCCTAATCTCAATATTAAGCCCTAATCACAGCCACGTAGGACTTAATAATGTATTAATCATCCTTTTTGTCTTATTCTCCTCGTAACTCGTATTCAGGATGAGTATTATTTGTTTCTCGTTATTCATGATTTTTAGAGTTAATAAAAAATTTTATACATTTTAACAAATTAGCGAAAGTTTTAATAATATTGTGGAAGCAATTATAAAACACCTATATGTGGAATCCAGGAAATAGATCACATGTATGTATATCAAAAGCTGCGAGCAACAGTGTAACATCATGCATCAGTCGGGGATTCTAGTCTTTCAACCCAATATACAACCCAAATCATATAAAAGACATGTAATAAATATAAACAAGTGAAACCTACAAAAGATGCTAGCAGATAGTTGTCGAGGGCTCAGAGGTAGTCACCGATCTTTTTTTCCCCAATCTGCTACTCGACGAATCTGCAATTGTCACCAAAGATGACAATTCCAGTGAGTAAATCCTACGGCCATTCATTCACATTTCCAAATATACAAGAAACAGTAATTGAAAGCATACGATAACTACAAAAGAAAAGTTGAAAAAAATATATACAGGTAGGTACTAGGTATACTAAAATAATAGACAGAGTAGTCACACAAATCGAGGTTAACTCAGTCGTGAGCTACATCACATCAGCTTATATATTTGGTCGTAAGCTAAATCACATCAGCCAATCAAGAGTGTCGACATCCCAAGGGACTCTAACCTCGTGTGTCGCGTTAACTCGTAAAAATTAGAATCAGGGAACCCAAAATGGACTACCTTATAACCACTATAAACTAAACTACCTCATAAACCCAAATAAGACCAATATATGAAACATGAAGTTAAACAACACCAGATGATAATTGATAAGTGATTATTTATATGTATATATAAGGTTAGTTTAGTCATATATTTAGTATAAATATCTTTAAATGAGCTCTAAATCATGGTATTATTGCGTTTTTCAAGGAATTAAGGTGTAAATGAAGGAATTGAAGAAAAATGAGAAGAAATAGAGTAAAATATAAAATACATTTGGTGTCATGGCTACATATGTTGACATCATGGACACACAAGGCAGAGCGTGGGAAGGAAAGGCATGGCATGGGAGAGAAGAAGAAAAGAAGAAACCAACTCTGGAGCAGGTGACAGCGCTGGGGCACTAGGGAGCAAGGAAATACATATGCAATAGCGGCGCACTGGGCTAAAGGGCATGGCATCACACTACGCCGGGCAATAAGCGATAGTGCCAAACACGCAGAAAATAGAAAGTTAAAGTTTTAATTTGAGTTAAATTGTAAAGTAGGGTTTCTAGTTGTTATGAAAGAGTATAAATAGGTATTAAGACATGGTAAACACACCACATACCAACTATTAGCCACCATTAGAGTAATTTAGCATAGGTTTTAAATTGAGTTTGAGTATTAAGGAGTTTGTGTAAAGAAAACATTGAAGACTTCATGTTTATAATTCAAGTTTGGTTTCATTGATTAAATTTAAGGTAATATTTATATTCATCTCTAATCTGCAATGATTTCTATAATGAATTGTGATATGCATGTTTTAATGAAGTGAGTAGTATATTTATCTTATGGATCAATGGATCCTATGGTATGAATGTTATGCTTTGAATAGGAATAAAAAGTGATTATAAAAAGTATAATGGTTAGAATTTGTATTGATTCTGAGCATAATACTTTAGACATCTTGATCATGTGTTTAATGAACTTATGTTTTATAAGTTATCATGACCATTGAAGCTTTTAATCAGAACATGAATGGTACAGCCATAAAATACACAACATCAAGAGATAATTTGTTGATTAGGGAGGCGCGGATAGTAAACTTAGTTGGTTATGAATCCAATGGTTTGGGACTTAAAGCAATGTGGAGATTATGTTATTCACACCAATAGATGGAGTTTTAGTTTGCACATTAGAATCTTTTCCATCACGATATTGGGTTAAAGTAGTTTTGAATGAAATCTGTCTATTTTAATTGGACATTGCACACAACATATTGAGATGTAAACATGAATACAAAGCATTGTATTAAATTACTTAGGTGAAGCTATGAACTAAGATATCTTTAATATAACAGTTCAAGTAAAGTTTAAATTGATTTGTTAGATAGTTTAGTTAAGTAGAAAACCAATTAAAAGTGAGTTACTTGGTAATATTCAAGTTAAATAGGTAATTAACAACTAGTGCAAAGACTTTTCCCTAAGGATGATATCCGTGATCAACGTAAGTTGATTGCACTATTACTACAAGCGAGATGTTATACTTACACCACGCACACTAATAATATAATAGCTTGCTATTTCACAACATACCAGTTCGGATATCAACAACATTCGAGAGTCCAAATCAAGATAAGAAACCAAATAGAATAAATTTTCATGAACCTATTCAAATATGGGTTTTTAGTTACTTAAACGAAACATCGGCAGCACCCAAATAAGTATCATTGTATTGAGAATTCAAGAACAGAAAAATAAGTCTAAGTGATTGTATTTATAAAGTAAACTGGAATTAACATGGAAATAAATGCTTGACAGATTTACTTACCTCAAATGCATGCAATTCCTAGCCTAAACCGACTCCCGACCACTTCAAACTCGCGTTCCATATCTCCTATGTCCTCTCTAACCTCTCGCGGTGTCCTAACGAATTGAACTTAACGTGTTTTAGGTTGGTGAAGTGGTTTTAAATCCCATTTTTTAAAATCAACCCCCTTAATAATTTGTTTATGTTGAAACCTACTTTATTAAAATAGAGACAGTTTTGGTGCATCAACTTGTCAGTTAATTTCGATTATCAAAATGTTTAAATTATGTTTTATAGTCCAAAGAGAAGTTTAAGAGCAATGTCTTAGCATTTTGAAACTATAAGGTTTGTGCAGTTTTGATAAGAAATGGTGGAGATATGGGAGTTTTACCACAATCACTCAAAATAATTGTATATTCCAACTACCAAACTTGAGAAATTCATTTCTCCTAAACTATACTTAAAAAATCATGATTTTCTTATTAAAGACTATAAACATACCAAGAACGTCATACAAAAATATGAGCTCAATCCAGTAAGAAATGATGGAGTTATTCACAAAACATCAAGACATTCTCAAAACAGTGAAGCCCAAAAATTTAATATTCAACATCAAGTTGCAAAGCATTTTTTAATAGGAAGGAGTCCAAATATTCACATGGTGCGTAAGATCGAAGTTTTAGTATTATGGATAAGCTTTCCAATGCCCCCAAAATGAGTCAATTTGGATTTAAAATGATAAATTTATAGCCAAATTACAGAGACTGGTTTGGAATAGAAATGTGCAAAATTTCAATTTTTGTTTTCAAGAATTTCATGAACTTGAAAAAATCATAACAAGTTTATTCCTTATCCAAAAATAAAAAGTCAATATAATAGATTGAGTAGAATTTCATGAAGAATCTAAATATAAAGTTATTTTATGAAAATAAGAACTTTAATTAGATCAGAATCTCAAATCTTCAAGTCATGTAGATACCCCGATTTTGACTCAAATCCTAGAAGCTTAAAATTTAAACTTGAAACTTCAATTGTATCTTCAAATTGATAAAAACTAACATCAAATGACTTCAATTTCTTTTTCTTATCAAAAGTTTATGATTCATGACTTAAATTGCACATGCATGAATGAAAATTAGGGCATAGTAGTGGGTTTGCTCACTTTTTGTCACGGCCCAAATCTCTAACCCCGTTTTAATTCCTTAATCAGGATCACCGACCCTTGACGTGGGACCTACACTGTGATACGTGCACCGACCGAGGCACGTGGCCGAGGTATATCGTATTTTTGTATTGATGTGTGCCTAATGTTATGTATTATGTAGACTTACTAAGTCGGTTTGTACAGTTGTAGGCGTCGAGACGAGAGCGGGGACACGCCTCGAGTAGCGTGTGAGCCGGGAACCGGGTAGTTAGCAAGTTGGTAAGTCTTATGTAATACTAATATGAAATAAAGAATTACTTATAAGCCTATGGTTGTGATTGTTCATGTAAATCAAATTAAAGGCCTATAATTGAATAAAAATTCGTCAAGTAAATAATATGGAATATATATATATTGAGTAACTAGCGACGCGGCATTACGCGGATATCACGGTTCGGACGGGAAACCGGGCGTCGAAACGCCCGGAAACACGGGCGAGTGTCTTAGCGGTGTCACAATTAGCTGTCAACACACCCAACAACATCACACTTGTCACAACTACATCAACACTTGTCCCATTTTCCCACCACGTGCCACCACCCCACCTACCCACTTACACCACACACACACAAACACACACACAGACAAAACACACATAGACACACAGGGAGGCCGAGAGTGAGGAAAAAGAAGAGGAGGAGGAGGAAAAAGGGACGCGCTTAAGGAAGGAGAGATCAAAACCGCGGTGATCGTTGCGTTTTGTTGTGGGTTTGGTGGTTGGTGGTGGAGTGGCCGAGAGTGGGGTTCAGCCATGGAGGCCGACCCCATGGCCGAATCAGTCTTGGAGGTGGTATTCCACCGGGGTTGGGGTGGAATACCACTACTTAGCCTAGTGTCCGTATCACTTGTTTTCTCGGTATTTACTCGCATATGGTTTATTTTCCAGTTTTCCCATTTATATGCTTTTAAATACCATTTGAATATTTGGAAATGCAAATTAAACTTGTCATCTAGGGATTACTTGTTTTATTCTTGTACTCACCGTCCTTTTATGACGGTGGGTGTAGAGCCGTCTACCAAAGAGGTCGGCAAAGAGAAGATCGGCGATTATCCCCGAGCTGCGGCACGTCACCGCATTGATTGTAGGTCTTCTATGATATTTTGATTGTATATGTTATAAATGTCTTTCGATACTATTTGGGGTTGTATATTGGGTTGAGCGTTAGTTCCCCGACTTGACTTAGACTATTTTGTTGTTTCACTACATTTTGAGGACTTTATATATGAGATGTCATTTCATCATTTTCCACACTTACGATTTTATAAATGGCTTCCGCATAAGTTACTAATTGCTTCCGCATAATCAATAAGACTTCCGCTAATTAATTAATTTAAAAAAAGTTGTAATTAACTTTAAATTTTATAAACTGGTAGAACTAATGTATTACTTATCATGAACACGAGAAAAAAGCGTTTAGGTTGTAAAGGCTGACTAATACGTAGTTAAGTCATGCGTGGATATGATTAGGGCTTAATTATGAGATTAGGCCGAGCGGTGCCCTAGATTAGGAGAGGGGCCATCACAGTTGGTAGCAGAGACTAGTTTTTGAGACTAAGACAATGTGATACCAACGTATCAGTTGGTATTAGAGCCTAATTTTTGAGGATTTCATGACATTGGGATACCAACGTCACAGTTGGTATCAGAGCATAGGTATTAGAACCTTAGGGATAAATAAGAAAAATATGAACTCGTATAAAACACAAACATTAGATGTGGAAACCAGATGATCCTTGCCTAGGAATTATTTTGTTGGGAATTGAGTGAATGTGAAATAGGGATTTCTTATATGTACGTGTTAGTTTCTATATGAATATATATGCGTTATGCCACGTAGTAGCTGATTCGCGTTCGCTATCCTCTTGAAGACACCGATGGCTGATTCGCGCGAGGCCGGAGACATCGGAGTCGGCAAAGCAGATCGGCCTACCACCGTATCGCTTGACGATTTTTAGAGGATGTCCGACCGCACGACCACTCGGGAGCGACGATCACCGATTTCATCGCTTACATGTCTGGCGCGTATGATGACCGCACTGGTTTCGACCGCCCCGTCACCACGTCTACTACTACAAAGACTCGACCACGAGACTCGCACTACGAGAGTTGGCTTACATCTAATGGAGAGATGGAGACTCTAGGTAGCGTTATACGCGATAGCGGAGAGTCGGGACCCGACTAGAGGAGATACCAGTTGTCCAAGACTTCCCAAAGGATTACCTGGATTACCGCCACCACGAGAGGTAGACTTCATTATAGACCTAGTATCGGGTACTAGACCGACCGCGATACCGCCGTACCGCATGGCTCCGAGGGAGTTGGAGGAGTTGAAGACTCAGCTTAAGGATTTGGGGGAGAAGGGATTCGTCACACCTTCGATGTCACCATGGGGAGCGCCAATTCTGTTTGTGAAGAAGAAGGATGGCAGTATGAGACTATGCATCGACTACAAGCTGTTCAATAGAGTGACAGTTAGAAACAAGTACCCACTTCCGCGAATAAACGATTTATTTGATCACCGAGAGGTCAAGTTCTTGGGGCACGTTGTTGGAGCAACAGGGATTGCAGTAGATTCGGCCAAGATTCGACCATCACGGATTGGCCAAGACCGACATCGATCGGAGATCAGGAGCTTTCTGGGGTTAGCAGGATATTCCGTAGATTTGTGAAGGATTTCTCAAAGATCGCTTCACCGATGACGAGGCTGACGCATAAGGATGTTGCTTATGAGTGGACTGAGAAGTGTGAGGCTGCATTTACTCAGTTGAAGATGTCATTAACTACCGCGCCAGTGTTAGTAGACGCCGAGGGCCGGATAGGGATTTCTAGTGTACACAAATGTTTCTCATACGGGTCAAGGTTGTGTGTTGATGTAGGGTAGCGGTGTCGTGGTATATGCATCGAGACGCTTAAAGATACATGAGAAGAACTACCCCACGCACGATCTAGAGTTGGCAGCGGTTGTATTTGCGCAGAAGACATGGAGACACCTTATGTATGGAGAGAGATTCAAACTCTTCACTGATCACAAGAGTCCGAAATATCTCTTCACACAAAAAGAGTTGAACACGAGACGCACAAAGCAGATGGTTGGAGTTCTTGAAGGACTACGACTTTTCCTTAGAGTATCATCCAGGCAAAGAGAACGTAGTCGCAGATGCGCTGAGTAGGAGACCGAGTAGAGATGCTGAGGTGGTCAGATGTCACATGATGCATGAGTATGGTTACTCGAGGCGGCGGCGACGACATGTCGACAGAGATTCCTACCGATACTCGAGTGATGATTTGCGCACGAGATGAGACTACGACCGTGTACACAAATGAGTTTGTCAAATGATCGATCGATTGTACTCGAGATTCAGCGAGTTAGCGCGAATGCGAGTGTGTACAGATTGGGCGAGATGACGATCGTTGTCCGAGATACGGGCAAAGGTTGTGGATACTAGAGGTGTCGGAGCTAGAGATGAGATCCTTCAGGATTCGCACCGTTCCAGATTTACCGTACATCCAGGCAAGACTAAGATGTACCACGATATGAAGAGACATTTATGGTGGCTTGGGATAAAGGCAGACGTGTCTAAATTCATCGGGAATTGTGGTATATGTCAGCAAGTGAAGTCCGAGCATCGCAGACCCGGGGGATTACTACAGCCGCTTCCCATTCCTCGATGGAAGTGGGAAGACATCTATATGGATTTTGTCAGAGGATTGCCGAGGACCGCGAGGAGACATGATTCAATCGGGTTATAGTTGACAGACTGACGAAGTCTGCTCATTTCCTGCTAGTGGCATCGCATTACACGTTCGATCACCGAGCATGAGCATCTTGTTCGAGAGAGATTATCGTGCCGCACGGTGTACCATTAACGATCACGTCGGATCGAGATGCTACGTATATGTCCGGGATGTGGCGGAGTATGCAAGAGCAAGACGGTGCGCGCCTACGCTTCAAGACGGCTTTCCACCCTCGCACCGACGGGCGATTGGGAGATTGATTCAGTCCTCCAGGACATGTTGCGGGCATGCGTGTTGGAGTTTGGCGGATCTTGGGCGAGTACCTACCGTTGTGTGAGTTCGCTTATAACAACGCTTATCGTGCTAGCATTGAGATTACGCCATTTGAGGCTTTGTATGGCGAGCATCGTGTCGCTCGCCATCGTGTTGGGCCGAGTCGAGGACCGAGAGATAGTGGGGCCTGAAATTGTTGTTGACCACACGGAAAAGGTCAAACCGATCCGTCGAGAGACTCGTAGGAGCACAAGAGAGACAGAAGAGATATGCGATAAGTATCGCGGTGATCTCGCATATTCGATGGAGCCTTTGTCTATTTAAAGGTTTCCCTCGGAAGGGTCTTCGAGATTTGGGTGAAAAGAAAGCTTGCACCGAGGTACATCGGGCCTTTCATGATTAAGAAACGGGTCGGGAAAGTGGCATACGAGCTTGAATTGCCTCCACGAGATGTCGGGGGTCCATCCAAGTGTTCCACATTTCGATGCTTTTACTAGCCGAGTCGAAGGGCGTGCGACCGAAACGCTGACTTGAGTCGATCGACTGAGCGAGGACATCTCTTACGAGGAACAGCCCCTTCGGATCCCGGATCGTAAGGTACAACAGCTTGAGGAGCAAGTCCATCCCGAAGGTACTCGTCAAGTGGCAGTTCCACGATGACACGTAACTCACTTGGGACCGAGAGGACTACATGCGAGATAGATTTATGTACATGTTCGGGTCAGGTAGAACCGTAACTTAAACTTAATTTCGAGGACGAAATTTTCATTTTGTTGGGAATATTTGTCACGGCCCAAATCTCTAACCCCGTTTTAATTCCTTAATCAGGATCACCGACCCTTGACGTGGGACCTACATTGTGATACGTGCACCGACCGAGGCACGTGGCCGAGGTATATCGTATTTTTGTATTGATGTGTGCCTAGTGTTATGTATTGTGTAGACTTACTAAGTCGGTTAGTACAGTTGTAGGCGTCGAGACGAGAGCGGGGACACGCCTCGAGTAGTGTGCGAGCCGGGGAACCGGGTAGTTAGCAAGTTGGTAAGTCTTATGTAATACTAATATGAAATAAAGAATTACTTATAAGCCTATGGTTGTGATTGTTCATGTAAATCAAATTAAAGGCTTATAATTGAATAAAAATTTGTCAAGTAAATAATATGGAATATATATATATATATATATATTTGAGTAACTAGCGACGCGGCGGTACGCGGATATCACGGTTCGAACGGGAAACCGGGCGTCGAAACGCCTGGAAACACGGGCGAGTGTCTTAGCGGTGTCACAATTAGCTGTCAACACACCCAACAACATCACACTTCTCACAACTACATCAACACTTGTCCCATTTTCCCACCACGTGCCACCACCCCACCTACCCACTTACACCACACACACACAAACACACACACACAAACACACACACACACACACAGGGAGGCCGAGAGCGAGGAAGAAGAAGAGGAGAAGAGGAGGAGGAGAAGAAGGGACAACTGTGCCGAGGTGGTATTCCACCGGGGTTGGGGTGGAGAGCAACCCCAACCCATCAACGGAGAAGAGGAGAAGAAAAAAAATAAAAATAAAAAAATTAGTTCTTGCTCCCGATCGAACCAGTCGATCGGGAGGAAGAAGGTGCACAAGCGCACGCGCAGCGCGCTTGTGCACCCCCTTATCGGGTCGGCCCCGAGACGGGCCAGGCTCGGCCCATGGGCCGAGCCTGGACCTGCTCTGGTCCTAGCCGGGTCGGGTCCGACCCGTTTGGGTCGACCCGGCCCAAATAGAAATTAAAAAAAAAGATAGAAAGGGAAGAAAAATGAAAGAAAATTTGGAAAAAAATTCTGAAAAAATTGGGAAAAATTGGGGAAAATTATATGTCGATAAAATAAATAGAAATTGATAAAGTTCTATGAAAAGAACATATGTGGGAATGTCGGTGATGTTTAAATTGAGCTTAAACCTACTATATTTAAACTAATGAAACACCAAACTCAGGAACCTAGGAAAAAGGGTACGGGAGAGCGAATACAAGATTTGGAGTTACGGGAGGCCAGTAAAGCTAGGACTTTACTTTGTTGTTGTGAGTATACCCAATGGCAACTTTACTTGGCATTTCATTTCTATTAATTGTTGTCCTTGCATAGTCCTTTTGACTATTTTGCCTTTGTATTCTTATATCATGTGTTCTTTGTGTCTATGCTCACTTGATGAGTCTAGTTTGCATGATATCCATTCATTTGATTTGATTCGTTGATTTTATCCCATGCTATGTCTATTCTTGTTGTTTTAAATGTGAATTTAATGATAAATAGCATGCTATTAGGCCAGTGAATATCTTAAAAATGTTTAAGAGGACTTGTATTCTTTATTTGTTTAGGTATGTAGATGTGCCTATGCCTTGACAATCCATACTTGGTATTTCTTGAAATTTAAAAAAAAATAGTTTTCGCATTTAGGTCTCGTACTCGATCGAGGTGTGCGCGACTCACAGGGTTAGAGTCCCTGGGGATGTCGGCACATGTTACTTGACACTGTATGACACTCGGGGTTAGAGTCCCTGAGGTGGTCTACACACCGGGGTTAGAGTCCCTGGTAACACCGGGGTTAGAGTCCCTGGTAACACTTGAGTTAGAGTCCCTCGTGCTATATGATTATTGAGTCGGAGTGACACGTTTCACTGCCGACCGGACCTAAATCACCACTACTTAGCCTAGTGTCAGTATCACTTGTTTAACTCTGGTATTTACTCGCATATGGTTTATTTTCCAGTTTTCTCATTTATATGCTTTTAAATACCATTTGAATATTTGGAAATGCAAATTAAACTTGTCATCGGGGATTACTATTTTATTCTTGTACTCACCGTCCTTTTTATGACGGTGGGTGCAGAGCCGTCTACCAGCAGGCCGGGCAAAGAGAAGATCGGCGATTATCCCTGAGCCCACGGCGTGTCACTTTATTTATTGTATGTCTTCTATGATATTTTGATTGTATATGTTATATACGTCTTTCAGATACTATTTGGGGTTGTATATTGGGTTGAGCGTTAGTTCCCCGACTTGACTTAGACTATTTTGTTGTTTCACTACATTTTGAGGACTTTATATATGCGATGTCATTTCCTGGTTTTCCACACTTACGGTTTTTAAATGGCTTCCGCATAAGTTACTAATTGCTTCCGCATAATCAATAAGACTTCCGCTAATTAATTAATTTAATAAAAAGTTTTAATTAACTTTAAATTTTATAAACTGGTAGAACTAATGTATTACTTATCATGAACACGAGAAAAGAGGCGTCTAAGTTGTAAAGGCTGACTAATACGTAGTTAAGTCCTGCGTGGATATGATTAGAGCTTAATTACGGGATTAGGCCGGGCGGTGCCCTATATTAGGAGAGGGGTCGTCACACTTTTGTTCTTGATCTTCAAGTCTTGTTGTTATAGATCCTATTCTTGATGAATTTAGCTCTCTTGAACCCTTGAATTCTCAAATCCCAGCAATAGTATTCACCTTATAATTTTAGTTGTTTCATTGCTTGATTTTGCATGATTTTTAAACAAGACATGTATTTATAGGTTTGAATTTAGCATCTTAACCTTACATCTCTACTTGATGGTTCATCTCTATATAAATCTAAGGCCCATAATCACCTCATTATCTCCACTTACACTTACACACTAACACAAATCTTGACACAAATCCCTTAGATTTCATTCTAACACGTATATCGATGCATATTCATGGTTTAAGCTTGTTTACATCAACTTATGTACTTTGGTTTATTTGACTTGTACATTATAGTCCAAATAATCAAATATGCTTAATTTGGTTACATTAATGTGTATATAATTAAATTAAAAGCCACATCTCACTCTCTAATCGAGTCTCATGCTTGCACCCATCTCGAAGCGTATCCTCGCTTGCATCATGACGCTTATAAATAGTGAATAACAATGATTTAATAATCTACACATACACACACTAGGCATCCATCACTCAAAAATAGAATACAACTCGTCCTCTGCTCCAAGTGTCGACTGTCTACCCGCCGTTAGGCCACGTCACAGATCAGTGACCTCGATTAAGGACAAATCCACTATTAGTGATTTGGGCCGTTATAATTATCTCTATTTCTTTCCTTATATTCAATTCAAATTACAGTTGTTTGGACTATTTTTACTTGATTTATGAAATGTATTCATTCATTGCTTTATATTTGAACTATATATTCATGTCATGATTGTGATGACTTCCCTTTTTGATAATTCCTTGTCTTATTTAAATTAAACTTGTAGTGGATGTGACTATTATTCTTCTTTAAGTGTGACTTGTGTGATGTTGTTATCCGATAGGAGTGGGATCTCAAATGAGCCGTTCAACTGGGCAAATTCCCGAGAATGTTTGAGGCCAGGTTCATATTCTAACCAAGATGTCAGAGCTGGATTCTAATAGTATATCTAGGATACCCTTTCAGGTTTGGGCTCACATAAGGCCGAGAATTCTCACGAATGTATCAAGGAATCACCCTATGAGTGTGGGGCTGGATTTCTTTTGAGGGTCTAAATAACCTCTACTAGTGAGTAGTTGGTTATCTTCCAGTAGGCAGAAAGGGCACCCCGAGTTGAGTTTAAGGCACCCCAGACATGTCCGAGCTTAGTATCACTCCTATCACACCTTTAGTCTTTATTTCCGCACTCACTGATTTACTAGTTTACCTTGGTAATTTCTTGCATGTGTTTTCTTTTTGACAGGCTTTTAGTTACCTATCTTTCTACAAGAAATATGGATAAATAGTCTCAGTATTTACTCACTGGAATTGTCATCTTTGGTGACAATTGTAGATCAATCGTGTAGCGGACCAGGGAAAGAGAAGATCGGCGACTACCTCTGAGTTCTCGACACTTGTCTGGTACTCTCTTTTGTGTAGGTTTACTTGTTTGTATTTACGATATATATTTTTTATACATTTTGGGTTATATATTGGGTTGAGAGACTAGACTCCCCGACTGATGCATGATGTTACACTATTTATTACCACTTTTGATATACATACATGACAAGTGTCAGACGTGTAAAATGAATTTCCCTCCTTTATTATACCTTTAAATTTGAAGTAGTGATAAGTGAGAATTGTCTCCACAAGGATTTATCAAACTTCTCTCTAGGAAAAAAGATTTTTAAAGGTTTTTATCAGTTTTTTTTTACTTTATTTAATTAATAAATTTAAAAGGTAATTAAACTAACTAATAACTAACGGTAATATAATAATAATTAACTAACTATATTGTCTTAACTAACACAATTCAAATTTAATATCAATCAAATAGATTCAATCCAATAATAAATAAATACCTAAACAAACATCCAGAACAATGAAACATCAATCCGTTTTGCATCAACATGTTACTTCAATCATATAGTTATGAGCACACTTTATATAGTACCATAGATCATCAAACTATAATCATAAGTAAGTAAACAGCCTTTAGCCAACCATTAGTTCTCCTTATACCGGTGGAAAAGCCAAGTTCTAATTTTATTGAGCTAACATCATTGAATATACAAAGACATTAACTTCATATAATAAAACTGCATTACACTTTATGAAAACTTCAAACTACAAAATCTAACACCTTCAAAAAGACACTTCAACATTAGATCTAGATCTCAAATTGAAACAACCCTCCCTCGACCTAGGGTCGCTCGGCCCAAACAGCCACTTAGGCCCAATACCTTAACCAAACCCAAATAACGGTCTAGCACGCCTAAACAACTTGCGAAATAACATATAGACAATATGGAAAATAATGCGAAATTTGAATTTAAATAAATATCATATCATCATAAACAAAACTATTAGATATCTCAAGTTCACCTAAGCAAATCAAAACAATATGAAATCTCTAAAACCTTCAAAAGCTTATAAATGTGTCAAACTAAGTAGAGAAAGGTTTAACTACCCAATAAACTTGCTTAGATTGCAACCCTTATTAATAGTTTTCAAAACAAAAAATAGATATATCATGCAAGGCTCACGCTGCAAGAAGACTTCAAGCGATGGCCTTCCCCTTGCCACGATCTAATGCACTCGTAGATGGACCTGTAGTGTAAGTGGGGTCAGCTAACGAACCAACAGAGCCTAATAAGAGAAGAGCTACGCTCAAATATTAAACATGGAAGTATTACCTATAAAGCAAAATAAAGCTAGCATGCACTTAAAATCAATAGAGCATTGATATCTGTAGCATGGCATTGATTTCCATAAAAAATAAGCATTTCATATTCCATAAAGCAACTTAAGCAGTGATAAGGAATTCCAAGAGTTGTAAAGCATAAGAAAATCAACTTTTACATGCAAAGGGTTACAAGAGTAATAGAAAGTAATAGATATAAATGCAAGTCCATTGTCTCATTTGTATTACCTCCCCTTGTTGACCAATCATCAAAGTATAATAAATATGCGTTGGTGGCTTGATTCCACCGTGTGTCCATGGCTCCTCAAGAGACCTGGGCGACTTGGTTCAGTCGTGCATCCACGACTTCCCAAGAGGCCCTTGCAGAAATGGATGACTTGGTTCCACCGTGTTACTACGGCTCCCCAAGAGGCTCTTAAGCATGTATGGTGACTTGGTTCCACCATATGACTATGCCTCCCTAAGAGGCCTTACATGAAGTCAACAAGCTAGGTAATAACCTTATCCCAAGTCCTTTAGTTAAAATCATGAATTCTAAATATACTAGTAGCAAGCTACATTTAATAGATGAGCGAAGCTCCCACTTACCTCGATTGTCGCATTTACCTAAGTTGATTCCTATGTTGAATTGTCTAGTTAAGTCATCGTTGTGTATCTATAAGCGTATAAGTATAATTCACATTGTTAAGACTGGTTTACAACTCATTTAGAGTAGCTTGAACTCATCCTTAATCCCACTTAAATTATTTTAGTCACTCTCGACACTAACGCCATTTTTTCAAGTCAAAACCAATGATTTGATGAAAATGAGGAGGCGGTGAAATAAACAATAAAAATTTGATAAGACTTGGATTTCCAACATAAATCGATAATAATTGATTAATCACAACCAAAGTGATTCGAACCATCGTACAAAAATCAATGCTCGACTTTAAATTGTTCAACTCATCATATTTAGTCAAAATCCATGACCTAGAACAATGTAAGTTTGTTTCTTCGAGAAATAAATCAAAGTCTATTTCGAGTCTCAACTTAATCGCAAATACCAATACATAATGGTAAATCTCAACCACGTTTGATAATGAGCTTAAAATAACTTCAAAATAGACTACAAGTCATAAGTGAAGATCATTCACTTTGTAAATCATTTAAAATGATTTTATCAAAGTCAATGCAAACTAGTAACAATCATTCTAAGTCTTGAAATTAACATGGGTGTATTCAATTGATATTTTAATAAACTTTTGGTTACTTTTATAAGTGAATGACTTTTATGAAGTTTTAGATTTTGGTAGACTTTTAAAGACTTTGATAAACTTTTATGTAGATTTCATTATGATGACTTTTATCAACATTTAAGATTTTTAATGACTTTTGTGAACTTCTTAAACACGATGTTGATGATACCAATAGATTATTGTGATTTTTAAAATGAAACAAATATTTTGCACTTTATTATAAAAAAATAAATAATTATATTTTTTTTCTTAAGAACTATTACTAATTTTTTAAAAAGTATTTTTGTGTTTTAGTAAAAAAAACATATAGACATATTAATGAATTACTCTCAAGGTAGTAGCATAACAAATAAGTAAATAAATATCAACATAATAAATAGGTAAATAAATCATCCTTAAGTGGTAGAAAAGAATCAAGTAAGATCATTGGAAATATTTTTTTTTGAGAAAAGATCATTGAAAATATTAGTGTAAAAATTTCGCACTTTATTTTTTTGTTTGACTAAAGCAAAAAAAGTATATTTCTTCCTTAATAATGTTAGTTTAAATTCTAAAAAATGCACTTCTTGCATTTTAAAATAATTATACAATTATTTTCTTCAAAAATAATAATACTACACTTTTTGAGATTATAAGAATTTACTAAATAATCGAAACTTCTTTGTCAAAAAATAACTATCAAAAATGTATAGTGATGCATGAATGAGATTTTGTAACAAAATCTCATTAATCCATTTTCATCAACATAGATATTAGAGTATAATGGGTGAGCAATGAAATCCAAGAGTTGTGGAGTGATTGGAGAAGTTGATAAAAACAATTGATAAGAAAAAGACCTCTTGTGAACAATGAAATCCTTATTGAAGAATGTAACCAACAAAAATTAGAAGTCTCTAAAAATTTTTGGGTTGAGGTGATGAGAAGTTGAAGACTTCTTTATGTGTATTTTTATACAAAAAGTCTACAAAAGTCAAGATTTGTAACCAATCTATAAAAGTCACCAAAAAATTAAATACACCTTACTTTTATGAACTCTCTAAAAGTTTAAATTGAATACCCCAAAAGTTTTGTAGACTTTTTAAAAGTCTATAAAAGTCCACATTGAATACACCTTACTTTTATAAACTCTCTAAAAGTTTTAAATGAATACACCTAAACTTTTTTAGTCATTAAAAGTAATCAAAAATTTATTAAAATCTCAATTGAATACACCCCTGTAAAGCTAATGCAACCCGATTCATCAATTTGTAGAAGCCAAACTCAAGAAAGAGTCCATAAAGCTTGAAAACATAATTTTCCATGCATTTGGCTAAAAGAACAAGTAAATGTCTTTCTCGACAATCTCATCAAACAATTGGAGTGCATTAATTTGGAAAAACCCTTTCAAAACATGGAAACCTTTGAATGATAACTTAAGTTATCGATACGATGGAAAAACCTTTTCTTGACAATTTTAACAAACCATGGCAACTAAATAATCCCATCGATAAGTCTCACTTAGGATACAAATCCACCATTAAAACTCATTCAAAAGTTAAATAGATTAAAAAATGGAATAACCCTAAGAGTCAATTAACTTCCATCAACAAAAATGTGTTAAATTCAAGGAAAAGGAAGGTTAATGTCTCACTGTAGCCTTCGATAGAGTTTACAACTCCAATTTCCTTTGAAGAATCAAATCTAGTGTGGATCTACCCTTCTTCAAGTAAGATCAATCACTAACAAGTACAAATCTCTCTTTTCTTTCTTTTCTTTTGTTCCTTTGCAAACAACTGCCACGGGAATCGTCATAGTCTCTTCTTCGCAACGGAGCCGTTGTTCGAGCCGGTGTCACCATCCGTGAGTGACTGTGCTCCATGTCGTCGCGCCATTCACGTCTCTCTGAAGCTCCACGCTACCGCGTCGTCCTTCCATTTCTGTGAGGCCTTCCTCGCGTTCTCCTTCTCCATGGTCGACTCTCTCTCTCTTGGTGGACTTTCTCTTAGCTGACTCTCTCTACAACCACCACCCTCTCTTTGTGTTTTTATTGCTGTAAGAAACTATTAAGGTTTTCTACCATTTTATATGGTTTATGAGACATTAGGGTTTTTACCTTATTAACTTTATAACACCCAATCTTGACACAAATTTGTGCACAACCCCTGTTTAACCCTTCAACTAGATTAATTTTCAATAACTTAGTAACCCAAGGTCTCGTCGTCATGCGCACATAATTTAATTGAGTTGTAATATTTATATTGTACATATAATGGCACACCAAACACAAATAAAATATTAATTTTTCTAAAATGCCCTCGAGACGAGTCTTACAGAATTCGAGTCATTACAATATCCCTAATTTTAAAGAAATTCATCCTCAAGATTAAAGTAATGTACGCATGTGGTTTGGCGTGTCCATCCATAATGATTCCCTTTTACAACCCAATGATTAGTTGTTGCTATCTCTCCTACTCATTCTACCCGTGCCTAGAAGTCCTATTTTTGAATCTAACGTATCATTATTTTCATTTCTGTCTCTCAGACCAGAACTCATAAGGCCTATGTGACGGCCCCAAACTCCGTGGCAAACCGGATACCGCCACGTCGTCAGACACGTCACCAAGCATGTCACGTCCCCGCATACTTACTTTTAGCTGTCCGCGACCTAAACCTTTGCACGTATCTTATTCGCCTTAACTTAGTATTTATGGATATTTTTATGAATATTTACATTAAATTGACTAAGTTAAGTTGTTCATGATTTATTAAATTATTATAAATTAAACATCAAGCGGAAGTCTTTAAAGCATGCAAATATCGTAGAAATGAAAAATTTGCATAGTATAAATAACCCTAAAGTGTGGAAACCCGGCATGAGATACCATGTATATCAAGAGCGACAAAAGTACAAAAGATGAGCATATACATGTATCAGGTATACAAGTCCTCCCAAAAATTTCATAAAAGCAGTAAATTATGCATACAAACACCTACGCAAAAAAGCGATGGGGCTCTCCTAACTCGAGGTAGTCGCCTAAGACCCCCTTGCCCCGGCTCGTCGTAGATCTGCGATTTGTCACAAAAACAATGACAAATCCCAGGTGAGTAAATCCCAGACAACGTTAGCTAATATTAACGAAATCCAATAAAACGACTACAATTCATGCAATTTAAATAAGGAACAAGAATAAAGTAATCGCATGAAAATAAGTCATTGAGAAGTCGAATTTGGACACGAGTGTCGCGTGACGACAGAAACCCCGGTCGACATCCGGGAATCGTCTTAGCTAAACCGAGAGGAACCATTGACGATCACCTCGCCAAACATCTCACGGTCGAATGAGAAGAACCATTGAACGGGAGAAACCCCATCCAAACATCTCTCGAGAGGAACCCATGACGAAGACTTAGGCCTTCGTCAAACATCTCTCAACCTACGGGTCTCGCGGAGAATAGTCACCGCGTAGCCCTAACATGGCCAATTACTCGAACAGCGCGGGGTAGCTAGCCCCGGGGTGTGAGTCCGTGCCATGCCCGACCCCGTCGACAAACACACATACACACGTGGAAGTGGATGAATAGTAAATGAACAGCAATAGAAAGCACAATGGAATAATTGAAATGCGAAATAAAGTAAGTGTCATAAAAGAATTTTAACTAATTTTCTCGTGGGTTTACTTACCTCAAACAAATTGCAAATCGCCCTCACAACGTCCCGCACACGCCTCGAGATGCGTACCCGACACTCGACTATGGTATCCTAAGTCCCTGGTGTCCAATTATACAATTTTCATCATTTTAGAGTCACATTAAATGAATTTAAAATGTGAGATCAAAATTTATAATTTTTATTCCAAAAAGTTCAATTTCGGCACACTTTTCGAGTTATACCGGGGTGCCGACGCCCCAAATGTCCTCAAAACTACCTTTTATATTTTTCCCATTTTATTATATTTTCCTTTATTTTTTCTGGATTTTTCCACAATTTTCTAACTACTTTTCCTATTTTTTGATATTTATTTGATTTAAAATTGTATTTTATTTATATTTTTAAAAAATTTAATTAATTAAAATTAATTTAGGGTGGGTTGCGCCCGAACCGAGCCCGGTTCGGCCCAACCAGGGCCACCCGGGTTAGGGCCGGCTCGGCCCGCCTGGCCTTGGCAACTTGGCCAAATTTTACCATCTGGGCTTCTTCTTCTTCTTCTTCTTTCCCCCCTCCAAATCGTCACAGAGGCGTTCTCCTTTTTTCCCTTTTTTTTAACACAATAACAACAACAATTTCAACAACCTAACAACAACAACAACACAACCCCATCACTATTAAAGATCTTATACTCCTCAAAATTCAACAACATTAACCACTCACCTTGATCAATGGAGGTCTTTGCGAGCAACGCCGCTGCCGACGCCGCTGCTGGAGTCCGCCGGCGCCGCTGGTGAGCTCCACCGCGAGCCGTCCCCGACCTCCCGTCGCCACTCTCTCTCTCTCTTGTCGATTTCTCACTCTCTTTCTCTTGCCGATCTCTCTCTCTCTCTCTCTCTCCCTCTCTCTCTCTTTCTCCTCCCAACGTTCTCTCCATCTCTCTCTCCTTCTCTTTCTCTCTCTACCCGATTTAAAAGAGAAAGAAAATTTATTTATTTTATTATTATTATTTTTTAATCATTTGGAGAGGAGATGGAGTAATGATAAGTGATGGGTTTGATATAGTAATGTGATGTGTGATGTGACAGCTAAATCCCAGGCTATCCCATACACCCGCGTTACGCGCACACCGCGATGTCGCACCCTCTCGTCACTACACGCGCACAACGCGGCCAATAAAATGTCAAATAATGCGACGCGAATTATTTAATGATAGTAAAATAAATAAACACTCACTCACAAAAATAACAATTTTACCTCGTTAGGCGTGCCCTGGACTTTTCTGCGACGTCCAAGTGGATCTGAGCTTAGGATCTTAATCTGTAATTTGTTAGTTAATCGGGATTAATTAGAGCGGGTCGTTACAGCCTATCTCATATAGGTCATCATCAGAGTCATCATATTTAGCAACATTTCTAGTTCTCATGTCATCACACGTTTTCGAGGTATTCCTTTGTAATCCCTACCAAAGTCACAATGTGCATTTGAGTCGGCCAACCTACAAGTAAGAAGAACCATACTTAGGTGTGGTGTGGTGCTTATATGCATCGAAAAGAAAATATCTCTGCCGATCGGGCAATAAAACCATATCTCCACCTAGCAGTGGGAAAATACAAGGATAGCAATTCGTCATAACATGAATAACAACACACCATCTCTGCCACAATCTCAGTCATATATGTCAACGTGCAACTCAACATGTCATTGTGGCTTATCGATGGCGGCCACAAATAAGCAGACATAGCATTCCTTCCAAAAATAATACTCTAATATTGCCATTATACGTTCATCGACGTTCATTATTGTAGGCTTAAAATTCAAATCAACTTTTGAATGACGGATTACCTTGTAGCCCCTCTGTCACCTTTCATCTTTAACTTACGCAGTAAGTTTCCACCTTTGAAATTTAGTTAAGTAATTATTATCATTTCCATCCCTAAATAGCTTTCGGTACTCATTTTTCTATGTTCCATTACAACGCCATCTTGACTTCATGCCAATGTCTCCGATTACAATTTATCAATTTTCAAGAAACCTATCGCATTGCATCTTCGTACCCGGTGACTCTCACGATCCCGATTTCACAAGGGCCCCTTGTCACCTTTATGAGCTAACTCTTAATTCTTATAGTTTGTTTAGAGCTTCTCTTACTGAGAAACATGGATGATTTGCCTTTTAGGTCTTAAGTTTAACATTCATGTCTTTTATTAGAAGTATCCCACTTGTACTCTCTAAAAATGTTATAAAAATTCATAATTTATTTCGCCACCTATTTGTTTATTCATCTTCCCTCGAATCAATCTTATCTACGGATCCCTAATTTTAAGAACTTTGTTATCAATAACTTAGGTTAAGTGGAAATAGTTACTTTATTTATTTCTATAGTTACTTTCTTCTAACTTCCTTACCTATCAGGTTGGGTCCAACTCTGACTCAAGATCATTACTTCATGTGTCCAATTACATCAGAAATATTCTTTTTATTGGGTTATCACCAATTTTTATGATTCACCTCCCATTAGGTTCATTATAATATCATTAACTGTAACATACGCCCTTCAAGCCATACTACTTTGACTCATGTCTATCATTCAGTTTAAGGCATTCCTTAATCATTCCATTTAGGTACCGTCGCAGCGTACACCTCATTCATTTCGAAAATGATTTATCAAGTTTTGGTATCCCCAATTTTACGAGTCAACTCACTCATAGTTAAGTTAAAACAATTTATTCTTATGTTGGTTGTCTTTAATTTGTATCATCTTAATCTTGGTTCTGAATTCCTTATGACATCTACTAATTCTACTTGGCAACGCGATCTTCACATGCGGCAATTTCACTAAAATAGTCCTTGACTTCGGAGCCCTGATTCTAGTAACTCGCATATCTTCGAGTGTACTAGTTTGACATTTTTATTCACTGGGTTTTCTGATTGAGTTGTTTTAAGGTACTCTTTAACTTTTCATTTAATGATCAATACGTCGTGTACTTATATTTCACATTAACCCTAATTTTAGGATTCCTCAATTTCGATGTTCAACATATTGAATATTGGTTTAATTAGATTTAACTTTCTTTTACATAAGGTTAATCAAAACTTGAGAGACATGACTGCAATCATCGAAAAGTTAAATCCGAACCAAAACTTTTTCAAAGTCTTAAGTTTTCATCAAAAACTACTTTTCAAGCCAAGTTAAGCTTATTTTTATGGAAACATCTGAAATATTCCTTGCATTTCAAGCAATTTGTAAAATTTCATTTAAAAATAAATTATGGCCATAAGAAAGTTTGTATTCCAACCACAAATTAATAACATAGGTCTAAACGAATACTTTACACTTTTTCATTTAGTCAAAAATCCTTAAATTTAGTAAAACTTAGGTTTCATGCAAACAGAACTAGTCTAAATCGTTAAAAGTTTAATCATTCAAGGAATCTCAACCATGTTAGTTGAATATGAGTAAAGCTCATTTTTTTTAAAAGACCAAATGAAATTATGATAAAAGATCTTTGAAATACACATAAATCTATTCACTTTTTTTGGAACACTAAGGAAAATATGTCATTTTCCTTTTACATTTATTTATGTTTTCAAATCTTGTAAAAACAAGTATAGTTCTTCCTAAAAAAAAAGTTTATCAAAATGTGGTATGCAATAACTTGAAACTCCAACTAAATCGCAATCCAATATGGTTGAAAGAATATTTTTTTCGAAGAAAATAGGTTATATGTAATAACATGAGTTAAACCAAAGTAATGACCATCTAGTCGAGTTACACACCAATATCTTGCACCCCAAATCGAGAGTTAGACATCTAATAATACACATGTCATTCCTATCTTTAATTAAGTTTTCAAGTTGAGTTTCATAGCTGAAATAACTTAATTTTGTTGTTTGAGCCCAAAATTTATTTGTGTCCTTACTAGGATCAAGGATCTCCCTTTATAAGCAAGGCATTATGAAATTTAACCATTTAAATAGAGTCTCAAGTGTCAAAGTTACTTCTCTGAAATGTGACCACATCAATACTCCTCTTTGCTTATATAGCGTGTCGTCTCACTGCCCTTTCAAGTCTCATGATTCTTATTTGTTTATTTGCTACACTAATATTAAGTATAGGGGCATTACACTATGTAATTCCCAATCAAAGCTTATTCCTTCTTACAATAGTCCTAGGAAATATCACTTGAAGCAGGTGTGGGCTCTCTCTCCCAAGGACTTCGCATCGATTTCCTTGCGTCGTTCATTGTCATTCACTACTCTTCTTCGTGGAACTCAGGTTCCTTATCTGCTTGCGAAAACCATCAGAGACGATTAGACTAGTAGGAAAGACAATTATCCATATATCTAACGATATACTCATATATAAAAGGCAACAAATAATTAACATAATAAATCTTTTGTCAGATTTCTCTTACCTCATCCCATTCTAGGACTTATCATTTATGTATTTTAAGTCGACTTTGAACTAATGTCCCATACCATTGATTTGTCTAACTTAAACTTGACCTTTAAACCTTAAAGGCTCGAAAAATTTAGTTTCCACTAACCTAATGTTTCCCTAAATTCTAATCCATATGCTCTAATGCCAACTGAAATGACCCTCCCCAACATATGGTTAGGTCGCTCGGCCCAGACCGCCACTTAGGCCTAATACCTAAACTAGACCCAAATAATAGTTTGGCACGCCTAAACAACTTGCGGAATAACATATAGACAATATGACAAAATAATGCTGAATTTGAATTTAAATAAATATCATACGTCATCATAAACCAAACTATCGAATATCTCAAGTTCACCTAACCAAATCAAAACAATATAAAATCTCCAAGACCTTCAAAAGCTTATAAATGTGTCAAACTAACTAAAGAAAGGTTTAACTACCCAAGAAACTTGCCTAGGTTGTAACCCTTATTAATAGTTTCAAAACAAATAGTAGATCTATCATGCAAGGCTCATGCTGCAAGGAGACTTCAAGCGATGGCCTTCCCTTTGCCACGATCTAACGCACTCATAGATAGACCTGTTGTGTAAGTGTGGTGAGCTCAAGAACCAACAGAGCCCAATAAGAGAAGAACTACGCTCAAATATTAAACATGCAAGTATTACCTACAAAGTAAAATAAAGTTAGCATGCATTAAAATCAAGATAGTATTGATATCTGTAGCATGGAATCAATTTCCATAAAGAGTAAGCATTTTATATTTCATAAAGCAACTTAAGTAGTGATAGGAATTTCAAGAGTTGTAAAGCATAAAAAATCAACTTTTACGTGCAAAGGGTTACAAGAGAGATATATAGAAAGTAATAGATATATATGCAAGCTCATTATCTCATTTGTCATTACCTCCCCTTGTTGACCAATCATCAAAGTATAATGAATATGCGTGGGTGACTTGATTCCACCATGTGTCCACGGCTCCTCAAGAGGCCCGGGTGACTTAGTTCCATCGTGCATCCACGACTCCCCAAGAGGCCCTTGCAAAAATAGGTGACTTGGTTCCACCGCATTACTACGGCTCCCCAAGAGGCCCTAAAGCACGTAAGGTGACTTGGTTCCACCATATGACTATGGCTCCTCAAGAGGCCTTACATGAAGTCAACAAGCTAAGTAATAACCCCATCCCAAGTCCTTTAGTTAAAATCATGAATTATAAATATACTAGTAGCAAGCCACATTTAATAGATAAGCGGAGCTACCCCCTTACCTCGCTTGCCGCATTTACCTAAGTCGATTCCTATGTCGAATTGCCTAGTTAAGTCCTCATCGCGTATCTACAAGCATATAAGCACAACACACATTGTTTAGACTCGTTTACAACTCATTTAAAGTAGCTTAGACCATTAAGAACTGATCCTTAATCCCAATTAAATTATTTTTCACTCTCGACACTAACGCCATTCTTTCAAGTCAAAACCAATTATTCGAGTAAAATGAGGATGCAGTGAAACAAAACAATGAAAATTTGATAAGACTTGGTTTTCCAACATAAATTGATAATGATCGATTAATCACAACCAAAGTGATCTAAATCACCGTACAAAAATCAATGTTCGACTTTAAATTGTCCAACTCATCATATTTAGTCAAAATCCATGACCTAGAACAAAGTAAGTTCGTTTTTTTTTTAGAAAAAATCAAAATCTCTTTCAAGTCTCAACTTAATCGCAAATACTAATCCGTAATGGTAAATCTCAACAACATTTGATAGTGAGCTTAAAATATACTTCAAAAAAGACTATAAGTCATAAGTAAAGATCATTCACTTTGTAAATCATTTAAAATGATTTTATCAAAGTCAATGCAAACTAGTAACAATCATTCCAAGTCATGAAAATAAAGCCAATGCAACCTAATTCATCATTCGTACAAGTCAAACTCGAGAAAAAGTCCACAAAGCTTGAAAACATACTTTTCCACGCATTCGGTTAAAAGAACAATTAAATGTCTTTCTTGACAATCTCATCAAACAATTAGAGGGCATTAATTTGAAAAAACCCTTTCAAAACATGAAAACCTTTGAATCATAACTTAACTTATCGATGCGATGGAAAAACCAAATCTAATGTAGATCTACCCTTCTTCAAGCAAGATCCATCACTAACAAATTTAAATCTCTTTTTTCTTTCTTTTCTTTTCCTCCTTCGCGAACAACTGCTGCTGAAATCGCCAAAGTCTCTTGTTCGTGATGGAGCCACTGTCCGCGCTGATGTCGTTGTCCGCAAGTCACCGCTGTCTGTGCTCCGCATTGTCGTGCCATCCGCGTCTCGTCGGAGCTCCGCGTCGCCGTGTCATCCTTTCATGTCTGCGAGGCCTTCCTCATGTTCTCTCTCTCTCTCTCTCTCTCTCTTTTTTTTTGTGTTTCTATTGTTATTAGCAACTATTCAGGGTTTCTACCCTTTTATATGGTGAGACATTAGGGTTTCTACCCTATTAACTTTATAACACCCAATCTTGACACAACTTTATGCACAACCCCTGTCTAGCCCTTCCACTAGATTAGTTTTCAATAACTTAGTAACTCAAGGTCTCGTCGTTGCACGCACATAATTTAATTGAGTTGCGAGAATTATATTGTACACACAATGGCACGCCAAACACAAATAAAATATTAAATTTTCTCAAATGCCCTCCGGTCGGGTCCTGCAGAATTTGGGTCATTACGCAAATTCACTTAGGACATTTAAACGGTGTTTACCTTTCAAATAATCTCAATTACTACTTCAAATAGATAATGAATCCAAATATCACAATACACATTCTATATTATGCATGCAATACAAAGATCATGATTAAAATCAATAGATAATAACATATTAAATCAGTGAATCAAATAATACAATTGGTGTAAAGAATTAAGCACACAATCATCTTATCATAACTACGTAGCAAAACGGATCTAGTTCACGTTTGGACTTTTTTTAGATCAACTGACTACTCATAATCATAAATAACATTGCAATAATATAAATAAAAGATAGAAAAATACCTCTAGAATAAATACTTTAAATCTTCAAATCTTCTCCAAAAGCAAAGAACAATAAAGCAATAACTAAAACAATAAAGAATGGCTCCTAGAGCAATAGAATATTGATCTAAAGTACTCAAAGGCAACTAATTTCATAACTCTAGAGCTGTATTTATAGTATTATAGGTAGTAAACATCTCAAATCAACTCAAACAACTCGTAGTTATCTTAAATTCACGAAATCAACCCCAGCGATTCGTGCGTAAGTAGAATCGTTAGGTTAATCCATAATACTGGAGTTCGTGTTTTCATCGATTTAACTAGCAACTATTGGACCCTAGGAATTGCTAGAAATTGTCGATTTAAAGATTTCATTTCTTCCTTGATTCCTTGGTGATGATTCTTTGCATACTCTTTCCACTTGATTAATTCCTTCGTAATCTTCCCTTTTTTCGTTCATTTCTTCATATTCTCCATTTATTACCTGAAATAACAAAACAAGAGAAAACCCATGTAATGTAGTCTTTTACGTGTAAAATCATCCTAAAATGAACTACAAAATATGTCTAATTATTTACTTGTCAAATACGCTCAAACTCGGCATTTTGTCGTCCCAAGCAAATGAATACTCTCAATCATATTCTATTTTCTTCCCTCATTTTGATTCCATAATTATATACACGTATTCTTAAACAGAAATGATCTTAAAATAAAAACATATTACCCTCATAAAAATAAAAATCATGATAGAATAGACAGAATAAAAAAACAACCCTTTTATTTGATATTTCAATCTCCTTATTGTGCAAGGCAACTCAAAATTCAAAGTTAAACCAATCAACTAGGTCAAGACACTACAAAGATTTTCTCAATCTCCACTGACAAGCATCAAGCTTATGATAACTAATATAGAATCTCAAAATAGAAAAATCACTAAATAAGTCTCATTGTCAAACGATATTTAAAATATCACCACAATTAAAGTCGATATGAACTTTTATTCACCAATAATCATCATTTCATATTCATTTATTGGAATAAAAAAATATATTTCACTTAACTTAGCTATAAGAACTCGAGCTAAATCTTTTATTTAAAGAGTTTTTCATAAACTTCCTTTATTTTGTTATATCTCTCTTTCTTTTCTTCTTATATTATATATATATATTCATTTTCTTCTTAATATTGTGTTCCAACAGTTCCCTGCTCAATTTCCTTTGGGATTCGTTATTCTTTTTATATAGGAATTTTTCCTCTCATTTTTTTTCCACTAGATTCTCTGCTCCATTTCCTTTAGAATATGTAGGTCTCTTTATTTTTTATTTAAAAACTCTTGTTAGCTCTTCATACTTTCACTATAGTCAATGAAGTACTTTTTCCAACTGAGTAAAGTGTATTGGCTATTTCCTATTTTTCTTTTCCATTATGGCATAAACTCTTTTCAATATATATATATATATATAAACTTGATCAATAATCTTTGTATAACAAGGTTCTTAGCAATCTGTCTTGTTTATCTTGCATTATCGTTTCGATCTTCTACTCATTATAATGTCTAACACAAAGTAATCAATCCCCTCTATACTCCTCCAGTATATACACAATCTAGGTTAAGTCAAATAGGGTATAATAATTCTTTTCCATCATAAAATTTTATATTTTCATGGGTAATAATAATATATAACTTTCATTTCTATTCAAATCAAAATTATATTCAATTTCATATTCCTAACTAAATAAAGTGAAATGAAATGGAAAAATATTACATGTATTGTGGAAAGATTTTGAAAAATTCACAATTTTCAACTAGATTTTACCTCTCATTTCTTCCATACTTCATATCTTCAAACTTCACTTAATACCTCCAAACTCATTCCAAACCTTGTCCTCAAGATTTAAAAATTAAGTCAGGTCGTCCAACAAAAATAAAAATATCTCATGAAGCATAAATGAGTAAATTAAACAATTACTAACTAACATACAAATGAATTGCATAATTAAAGACAATTTAAAATTTTCATAGCATCATTAAATAGAATTGAGCACATCAAACCAAATCATTGAATCAAATTATTAACACACCAAAGTAAATGTATCAAAGTAGCACATATACTACATCATTCAAATCATAGTATTATAAACATAAACATCTCAAGAATAACACTCAAAAAAAATCACACAAAGAAGAGTAAAAATCTCAGAACCATTGTTCAGACATCGCATCATCCCCATCATTCCCATGATCAGGCTGTTAAGATTGGTAGCTCACTACATGATCAAATAAGGTGTAGTCTACTTTGCCACCAGGTTATCTTTTGTAAAGACTCCCTGGTTGGGCATCCTCTGTTGCAGTGATGGAACGTGAATGTTGGCTCCCCCGCCTTACGTCCTCCTGGTCTTTTGTCACTTAGATCTAGAGATTTTTCTTGCAATCTCATGTTGTTCTGGAACATGAACTCTTGATGTCTCAGAGTTCTCATCTGATTGCGCAAGATTGACCCCAACTTGGCCAGTTCTGTTACCTCTACATACATATCAATGAAGTCCTCTACAGGTGGCTCTGGGCTCTGGTTCATTTGCTCATTATACATGATATTCTGCATTTCTTTTAGATTTCTTAGATTTTATGCCCTTACTTTCTTCTCTCCGTCATCTACCTCCATTGTGTGGTGTTTCTCTCTTGTTCCTCCTCCGAGTAAACATATCATGGCACCTTCTTGGTTTTCTCAATGACTTCATCGGTGATGGTCTTATCCGGGAAGACATCTAACTATACTCCTCTCATCGAAACTCGGTATTGCTCGCAAGATTCAGTAATCATCAAGGGAAAAGGCGGTCCTTCATTTTTCTTAGTTGTCATGGCATTCCTAATCGAATCATAGATTATTCTGACAACATCAATATATCAGATCTCTTGGACTATGTGGTGTAAAAAGTCGCCCTATAGTTCTCTATGTTGTAATGTTGTAAACTAGGCTGTAGATTCGCGTTCAAGAAAAAACTTCAACCTTTGGTTCTTTTTCTAAAGTATTTGGCTTGGATGTGTATCGGGTACCAATTTGAATCAAAATATAAACCATCCCCCGGAATAGCTTATAAATTGTTCCTAACGATCTCGTGGGGAAATTCGTGTTTATACATATATTTAAGTTTTGGGTACTCGTTAATTTGTCTCAAACGAGATTTCGGTAAACCATAATATCGATTTATTCTTTCGGGTAAGTAGTCTACTGGTCTCCTTCGGACTATGGCTACTATATTATTTTCATCTTCATGCTTGTTTGCATAGAACTTTTTTACTAAAATCTTACACCTCATTTCAATCGAGGACCCCACGTCATTATTAGCGTAGTAATCCCTAGTTAACAACCCTCAGTTCCTTTCCCTTATTATGTTCAAGATCCTTGGCCCGTACTTGACTTCACTTTTCACGTTGAAACCCCTCTCCGGTATAATTTTTCTATTCTTGCTAAATTCGTTATTCATTCTAACAATAGCTTTGGCATTGATGAGATTATGGGCATGGAAAGAAATAGTAGGTGTCTCCTCAATCTCTTCAACTCCCTTCGAATTATTGGTAAAACTTAAGAGTGGATAAGGTTCTCTAGGTGCTCTAGTTCGGGTGTTATTCACCGAAATCCCTATTGGCTTAATAAGTTTGGGTGGAGCTTTGGATTTTTCTTTGGGTTTCTCTACTAGTTATGTCTTTTCGTTCACATTTTGAGAGTTTCTACCTCTACCTCTGGCCATTGTTTCAACTTTCAAAACTCATAAGTTCAGAAACAAAAGAAACCTGTAAATGATAGAAATAACGTTGTCGGAAATAATTTGGTAAAATTCAAGACTTTATTTTAAAATGAGAAACTTATTTGGAAAGCTAGTTTGAAATCCTTCGTTAATGTAAAATAGAATTTGCATCGAAGTGATAACTAAAATACAAATTTAAAAATCGATTTTCTAAATATCGTAAAGCAATTAGGTGACAAATTGTAAGTCTCTTAAAAAATATAGCAACTTAAAGTAACACAAAATCATGACCAAACCCCCAAACTCATTTTGAACTCACTTAGCAAACAATTTGCAAATATGTGTAAATATAGCAAAAGTTTTGAAATTGTTGAATTTTTAAATCAATTATCAATGTAATCATCATTCATAGTCTATTGGAATCAATAAAATCATTTGTGCAAGACAATTGCACAAATTCCAACAAAATAGTTTCGAAAAATATTAAAAAACTTGTGAAAATCCCTCGAGTAAAAAAATTTGTTAAAGTAAAGATCTAGGGTTGATGTAATTATCTTCTAGAGAGTGAGTCTCTCAAGATTGAAGCGCTTGAACTTCTCTAGATCTTCCTTCTAAGATCTAAGTCAAAATTTCCTAAAGCCCTAGTTTGGCTCAACACCCCCAAATTTGAAACTTCTTAGTTTGAATGAGACTAGGTTGAGGTGGGAATCACTTAAATACTATGAAATTGAGCTTAGAATGGTTGAATATAGATAAGAGATTTGGATTTTTGTGAAAGGGTGCAATGATTTACTAGTGTTAATGGTTTGGTGTGTGTGGCGTTTTGGGGTTTTGGTTTTAAAAACCAAAAATCGTGTCCAACGATTTTTATGTAACTGGTATCACTGGAAATCGCTATATGAATCGGTGGAAGTGAAGTTGTTGTTTCTACCAATTTAAGCAGTGATTCACCTATATTGGGGAATCGCTGAGAATCACTAAACTCCAAATTTACACTAAATTCTTCTATGTACTACTACCAATAGGTTGAATTGAATTTTCATCTGGTAAAGAGAATCGTTCAGAAGCAAGTGAATTCAACTCCAATTGAGTATGTAGAAAGAATTGTATGGGCATGAGATTTGTATTAGAGTTCTTATAACACTAAGCTCTGAAGTACCAAGCCCATTTGATTTTAATGTGCAAATGTATACCTCCAAAGTCATTAAGCTTTATAGGACTCAAGTTCGGCTTTTTCTTTTTCTTATTTTACTTCAATCTAGATAATTTTGTCTTGTTAATGCTTTTACCATTCTTCGGTTGCTTAACTCTCTATTCTTAAGTTATTTTTTTTCTTTCGAAGTGTCTTCAACTTATTCTTTCTTTTGAATCCCTTTATCATTTTCCATTGTTATTGCATTAATTGCATAAATTTCAGCATTAAAGTTATCATCGGGTAGTCGACGGGACCGAATATTAGGTCGGAGAAACAAAAAAACACACAAATTGAATAAAAATTTGTCAAGTAAATAATATGGAATATATATATATTGAGTGACTAGTGACACGGCGATACGCGGATGTCACGTTTCGACATTGCAAAATCCGGCGTCGAAACGCCCAAAAACACGAGCGAGTGTCCTAGCGGTGTCACGAACAGTGTCACACTTGTCCTAACCAAGTAACACTTTTCATTTCCCTCACCACGTGTATGTCCACCTATAGTTAAAACCGCCACCCACCACATTACCCACACAAAAACTCACACACATAGAGCAAAAACAGGGAGAACTGGAGGATCGGCTGAGAGAAGAAGGAAGGAGAGGAAGAGAGGAAAAGCGACGAAGGACGCGGTGGTTGTGTTGTTTCGGGTGGTTGACGGTGGGGTGGAGAGTGGGGTTCGGCCTCCATGGTCGAACCCCATGACCACGGTGGGATGGCGGGGGTGCCTCCCCGCCATCGGCTCACCGGGGTTGGGGTGGAGAGCCACCCCAACCCATCACCTAAGAACATAAGAGAAAAATAAAAAATAAAAAAAAATTAATTCCTCCCGATCGAACCGAGGGTTCGACGGAAGAAGACCCCTTCTCGGGCGGGCCCCGAACGGAGCCGAGCTCGGCCCACGGGGCGAGCTTTGGACCTTTTTGCACAGGGCCGGATCGGGTTCCGACCCGGTTTGGTCGACCCGACCCAAAACAGAAAAAAAAAAAGAGAAACAGAGAAGAAAAAAAAAAAAGATGAAAGGAAAATGTGGAAAAAAAAAATTCAAAATATTTGGGAAAAATTGGGAAAAATTATATTTCGATAAAATAAATAGAAATTTATAAAGTTCTATGAAAAGAACATATGTCGGAATGTTGGACGCGAATTTTTGCGGGGGTTTGCATCGAAAAGCGCGAAATAGGCAATTTGGCCTAAAATTTTTAGAAATTTGTTGTAAATTCTCATGCTAAATTAAATTATTGATAAATGGACATAGGTTGACACGGGTGATCAATTGGCGACCAATGACTCAGTGGACTTGGACCCGGGGATTGATTACGGGGTAGTAGAGCGCGTTGCGAGGTTTGTAAAATCCAATGGAAAAACTCTCGAGTATTTACTTTGCTTTGTAATTCCATTCAATTCCAAAGATTTCTTTGTGATTTTTCCTATATCTATATCTTGTCGTTGTTTGCACGGTTGGTTAGTTACTCCCACCGGATTTTCCGTTGTGTGTCTATGCATTCTAGACCATAGCATGTGTATCGGAGTGCTCGGTGGATAACGACCCGAGGAATCCGCTACATGTGTCGGCGTCGTAGGTCTCACGTCGGCCACCGGAGGATCGGGTGATAGCTAGTTGGGTGCGCCCACTAGTGGGATCCCCGGAAGGAAATCCGAAGTATGGTTTAGTCCGACCGAACAGACACACACATTTGCACTTTATTGTTATTTACGCATGCGATGCCCTACTTACGCTTGTCTCGTTTACATTCCGCATGTTTATTTAACAAGATTTATTGAATTCCATTTATTTATATGAATGCTCTGAGGAGTTCCTTGGGATTTTACTGACTGGACTCGTCATCCATTTTCTTCGGTGATGATTGAGTGCAGATCCTAGTACAAGTAAGGGCAAGGGGATCTTACGTGACCACCTCTGACTGCCTATCGTTGAGAATTACTTGTACGTGTGTGATTATTTTGATATTTTGATTCTTTTAGGAACTGGGAGTGACATGACATTGTACATAGTTACTTTACATGGTATAGTACAATACTTTTCAGGGTTTTTCCACAGTAGGATTTGATGAATTAATTAATATTTCTTGCATTTACGTACAACTTCCGCTGCATTTGTCATTTATACGATGTACACACAAGTGGATGCAAATATCGAGACAGGAAAAGGACGGGCAGGTGTCGTACACGTGTAGTAGGGCAAACTGGCAAGGAGTACACGGAGACACGTCACCCCGGGGCGGCGAGGGCCGCCACAGTTGGTATCAGAGCCCAGGTTGGCTTAAGATATTGTGACACTAACACCACAATTGGTATTAGAGTAAAGAAGAAGTCATAAGACAATAAAACTTAATTAATGAATTTAGATGTGGAAACTCGAAGTTAGTGCCTTAGAACTTTAGTTGGGAAGTGATGTGAGGTGGGTAGAGTTAGAACTTATATATGTGTTATATTTTCATGCTACTATATGATATACGTATATACTTCGAGACTGATCCGGAGCACATTCTCGATCAAGATTAGGACGGACAGTCTGGTACGCCTTTTGAGACTGGAAAGACGAGCGATGCGGCTAGGGATGTCCCGATTAGGGCGAGTGTGGAGGATAGACTCTCGGCCCAGGAGACACAAATGGCTGATGTATTACGGCTTAAGCGAGCAAACCGCGGTACTGGCGGCACTCATTTCAGCTAGAGAGCATGTAGATATGACTGTACCGGCGGAGACAGCTGATGTTCAAGGGATACCACAGACACCAGTTCAGGGGGTAGCGGCAGAGGCACCCACAAATATAGCTACCGCAGTTTATTCCTTTGGGGACGTCGACTCTTGCGCTTCCACACACGACAACGGACCGGGTTACTGCCACCCTCGCTGTTGACACTCCTTCGACATTAGCATTTGTTATGGCGCTAGAGGCAAAGTTATTGAGAGAGTTTCCGAAGTTCCAGCTGGATTCTTTTACGGCAGCGGTGATCCCGAGGGCTGCAGGGAGATGGATAGTGTCCCATCACCGTTTCCATAAGCTGATGAGGAACGATGAGACAGTACAGGCGCGACTTTCGGGAGCCTGTTTGAGAGGAATGTGACAGTCTGGAAGACGACATATATGGATACTCATCCGGAACCGACGACATGGGCTAAGTTTAGGGAGCTATTCTACGATCAGTACATACCGATGGAGGTTAGGTTGAGACTGAGGGAGGAGTTCTTGGCCCTGCGACAGGGAAATCGGACTTTGATGCAGTACATGGAGAGGTTCCGACATTTGTTGCAGTTCTCTCTAGATGTTGTCGGTATAGAGCGCTTGCAGATTTATTATTTCACCAGAGGGGTTGAAGATAGGATTGCATCAGCAGTTGTCTCGATCGGAGCCACGACATTGCAGGAGATTTTTGACAAGGCATTGGCTCATGAGACATATATATCTTTACAGAGAGTCATGACGTGTGACTGGTAGGGAGGTACAATCGGGCGAGTTCTCGGTCTAGTCGAGAGCGAAGAGAGGCCGATGGATCATCCTGATAGAGACCGAGAGATGATAGAAGGGAGAGGGGTCGTCGGGACGAGTTTCAGGCGCCGGTTCCGATATGAGGAGCCACAACCAGTTCATGCTATCACCTCAAAGCACCGGTAGATCGACGAGGGCACGCCCACGGGAGTACCGTCGGGGGTCGAGGTCGGATGGGACATGACAGGGGTCAGGAAGACCGGGGTCAGGGTTCGAGATCTGGAGACGAACAGACGGGTAGACTGGAGAGCCGTAGATGTCACCGGTGTGGGCAGAGGGGACACTTGAGGGCTAACTGTCGGACACCACCATCGCCACGGCGAGCATCAGACCAGGCCAGAGATAGAGTACATGCGTTAGCACGCCAGATAGCGGGGCGACTAGGCAACTCGTTGAAGGTACATTACTTATATTTGGTCGCCACATGCATGCTATGTTTGATTCTGGTAGTACTTTATTGTTTCTTGTTGGACGCAT
This sequence comes from Stephania cephalantha, assembly GCA_039657325.1. Lineage (NCBI taxonomy): Eukaryota > Viridiplantae > Streptophyta > Magnoliopsida > Ranunculales > Menispermaceae > Stephania > Stephania cephalantha. The sequence goes on from CM077576.1 coordinate 18,473,728, forward strand.
TGTTGGATTGTTAGGGTTAGTTACACAGACACTATAGCCACATTTTGTTCTCGACGCGATTTACTTGGGGATAAGATATACCCTAACCGAATATGTCGAGACGTGATGATAGAGGTGGATGGACATCAACTACCAGCGGATCTTTGAGTATTGGAGTATTTAGAGTTTGACACACTGCTCGGGATGGATTGGTTAGCATCATATCATGCACGGATAGATTGTTACGGCAAGACGATAGAGTTTCATATTCCTGGAATACCGGAGTTCGTATTATTTGGATCGGCAATTGACTTACACATCACGAGAGACCGACTATCTACAACGCATGAGATGGAGGCGTTTGCGGCGATAGTTGAGCCGGAGGTTCGAACGGAGATCCGGATTGAAGACGTTCGGTGGTTCATGATTTTGTCGATTTATTTATCCAATGCACGACTGGAGCTCGCAACGGTCGTTTTTCCACTGAAGGCTTGGAGGCACTATCTCTATGGAGTGTGATTCGTGTTGTATACAGATCACCAGAGTTTACGATACATTTTCACTCAAAGGGAGCTAAATATGCGACAGCGGAGATGGTTGGAGTTGCTGAAGGACTACGACTTCACTATTGAGTATCACTCTAGCAAATCGAACGTCATAGCAGACACTTTGAGCAAGAGTGGACTCGACAATCAGACTATTCTGCAGCGGATGACACGTGAGCATCACTTATTACAGGCATCATCAATTATGTGCATGGCCGAGTTGTCGACTATGGCGGAACAACGCAGTTGTTGTCAGTTGAGGATACCGACCGTATCGATTGAACGGGTTGCCGAGTGTCAGAGGGCTGATGGGCTCTAAGAGTGGGTCAGTGGTCTGTCTCTGAATCCGAAATGCACTGATTGGGCAGAAACCACAGATCGGTGTTTGAGATACCGAGGGAAATAGTGGATACCTGCGAATCAGGAGATACGGGCGGGATTTTTGAAGATGCACGCCGATCTCGGTACACAAGTAGGGCATGAGATAGTTGTTGATCACACAGAGGAAATTCGACAAATTCGTCAGAAGATGCGAGCTGCACATGATAGACAAAAGAAATACGTAGATAGATATCGCGAGGGTCCGAGCTATGCCGAGGCGATATGGTGTATCTGAAGGTTTCTCATTGGATAGGACAACGATTTGACATTAAGGGGAAATTAGCGATGAGATACATTGGGCCATACCGGATTGCACAGAGAGTATGCACTGTTGCATATCGATTAGAGTTACCTGCCGAGTTAGTTGGGGTTCATTTGATCTTTCACATTTTCATGATTGTGTCTCGCTAGGTTAGGGCCGAGACCGACAATTGAGTTTGGAGAGGTGGAGTTACAGCCTGACGACTTATGAAGAGAGAGCGATAGAGATCGTTGACCGTCGATTACAGATTCTCTAGAACAGGGAACTCGTGAAGGTCCTGGTTCGTTGGCAGCATCATAGGACGGATGTACTCACTTGAGAGCTCGAGTCGACGATGAGGACGCGATACCCTCAGCTATTCTTTTGTATGAGACTTTAGTTACAGTTAAATTTCGGGACGAAATTTTATTTAGTTGGAAAGAACTGTAACGGCCCATTTAGTAATTTCTATCATATTTACAAACGTGGACGCCAGCTTGGACCCACGTGGACGCCGCAGTAGACTTGGACACACGGGACTTAGGTATGGATGTTTATGGTGTGTTGGTTGCTTATTTGCGGTGTAATTTATTTAAATACATCGCATGTGTGTATGTTGCAAAATAATACGTGTGAGGGTGTGTGAATGGTATTCGCCTCGATATGTGCGTCGACGCGGGTGCCGGGTAGTTGACGAGATCGAATATTAGGACGGGAAACTAACACACAATGAGATTGTGTGAACCGCATTTGCCTCGATATACGTGTCGACTCGAGTATCGAGTAGTCGACGGGACCGAATATTAGGTCGGAGAAACAAAAAAACACACAAATTGAATAAAAATTTGTCAAGTAAATAATATGGAATATATATATATTGAGTGACTAGTGACACGGCGGTACGCGGATGTCACGTTTCGACGCGAAACCGGGCGTCGAAACGCCCAAAAACACGATCGAGTGTCATAGCGGTGTCACGAACAGGTGTCACACTTGTCCTAACCAAGTAACACTTGTCATTTCCCTCACCACGTGTATGTCCACCTATAGTTAAAACCGCCACCCACCACATTACCCACACAAAAACTTACACACACATAGCAAAAACAGGGAGAACTGGAGGATCGGGAGAGAAGAAGGAAGGAGAGGAAGAGAGGAAGAGCAGACAAGGAAGCGCGGTTGAGGTGAGTTTGGGGTGGTGGTTGTGTTGTTTCGGGTGGTTGACGGTGGGGTGGAGAGTGGGGTTCGGCCTCCATGGCCGAACCCCATGACCACGCGTGGGATGGCGTGGGTGCCTCCCCGCCATCGGCTCCCACCGGGGTTGGGGTGGAGAGCCACCCCAACCCATCACCTAAGAACATAAGAGAAAAAAAAAAAAAAAAAAAATAATTCCTCCCGATCGAACCGAGGTTCGACGGAAGAAGACCCTTCTCGGGCGGGCCCGAGAGATCAGGCCGAGCTCGGCCCATGGACCGAGCCTGGACTGTTTTGGTCCAGACCGGATCGGGGTCCGACCCGGGCTGGGTCGACCCGACCCAAACAAAAAAAAAAAAAACGAGAGAAACAGAGAAGAAAAAAAAGATGAAAGGAAAATGTGGAGAAAAAGAATTCGAAATATTTGGGAAAAATTGGGAAAAATTATATTTCGATAAAATAAATAGAAATTTATAAAGTTCTATGAAAAGAACATATGTCGGAATGTCGGACGCGACTTTTTGCGGGGGTTTGCCTCGAAAAGCGCGAAATAGGCAATTTGGCCTAAAATATTTAGAAATTTGTTGTAAATTCTCATGCTAAATTAAATTATTGATAAATGGACATAGGTTGACACGGGTGATCAATTGGCGACCAAGGACTCAGTGGACTTGGACCCGGGGATTGATTACGGGGTAGTAGAGCGCGTTGTGAGGTTTGTAAAATCCAATGGAAAAACTCTCGAGTATTTACTTTGCTTTGTAATTTCATTCAATTCTAGTATTTCTTTGTGATTTTTCCTATATCTATATCTTGTCGTTGTTTGCTCGGTTGGTTAGTTACTCCCACCGGATTTTCCGTTGTGTGTCTATGCATTCTAGACCATAGCATGTGTATCGGGAGTGTTATCATAATAGTTTAAGTCTAAAAATTTATTATCATCTATTTCATTGTCAAATAATTCATTATATTCTTCATAATTGTCATAGTTATATTCATTATTAATCTTGAGTTTAACAATCTTATCTTCAACTCCATAGACATTGTTCCTTTAGAAATATCTAACTTAGTTATAGCCGTCTTTATAAAAGGTCTACCTAATAGTATAGGCAAAGGATTAGGTGATGTTGTATCTCACATTTCCATGACATAAAAATCAGCTGGAAATACTAAATCATTTACTTATACTATGATATCTTCTAATAATCCATATGGTTTAATAATGATATTATTTGCTAAAGTAAGATTAATAGGTATATTAGTTAACGACCCTATTTTCAATGATTCATACAGTTTAAGTGACATAACGTTAATTGATGCTCCGAGATCACACATAGCAAATTCAATAGAAGAATTGTCTATTGTGATGGGTATGATAAACATTATGGGTCAGAATATTTCTCAGACCTTATTTTTAAGGATGATGTCTTTTGTCCTAAATTTTCAGTAGCTTCTAATTTCTTAAATGATTCAGATATGTCTTATAATGACTTGTTACCTTAAGTAGGTGATTAGCATTAATGTGAATTCTAATTAACACGAGTTAGGCTCGTGGTTAAGCCTATCTTGTCTCTATTAACGTGTGCATGGATTTGTGTGTCGTTTGGTGTTTGTATGAATAGTATTATTAATTATGAAAATAATTGGATTATTTGGCCTATAATTGAATAATTAGAAAATTATGGGATGTCTAATATAATGTGTGGGTCAAGGATGATACGCATTGGTCGTGGGATAGTATGCACGCCCGAGTGTACTCATTGGCGCGCGCGGCTAAATTATAAATGCGTGAGTAAAGGTGTGTATATATGTAGGGTGTTTCTAGCATGGGAACTAGATAAATATCCGTGGCATGAGAATCATAATGACAACCCTTGGATAGGATCATCGGCTCAAAATAGCTTTGGTTATGTGAATGGTAACCTACTCTTTGGGTAACTCCACAATTAATTATGGGCATTTCATTCAACATGGGCACTACACGCCAGTCAACAAAGCATATAGCATTAATTAATGAGCAAAGCACCAAAGCAACCATTCAATTTGCATTATGACGAGCCTTTGTATAAAGATTTTAGTAAGTTTGGTCAATAATATGAATTAACTCTCTCTCACTTACGCTTATTAATAATAAGGTAGATTTGTTAAAATATATAGTGAATGTGAATCTTCTTGTTTGTTTTAATAACCACCTATATATGAAAGTTTTAATGACATTTTCAGCAATTGTTCTTCACATGTATAGGAATCTACTAGATGAAATTTTTTAGCATAGAAAAGCAAAAGATTTTTTTGGCATTACAGTACCACATAAAGCATGCATATCTTAAAGGTAGGGCGATATTCCCTTAGTGCTGTCTTTTCATATAATCTAAAAATTTACAGTGAAATTTTTTTTCTTTATAGCAGTTGAAGCAATGTATACCTGAAAAAATTAGTTAAAACCCATAAAAAATAAAGAAGTTGAAAGTTGAATTGATATAAATGATGAAATTGGTAGGTGATCAACTACAAAGCAAAAATGAATAAGGAGAAAATGTATTATAACAATATAGAAAAAGTCCTAGTCTGACCCCAAATAATGACTTCCAATCCCACACCGTGTTCTCTTGACGACTCGGACATTACGGTTTAAAGCAAGTGGAATATCCGAATGACCCACATCAGCCGGATTTTGAGCATCTTCTCGGTTGAATATCATCGTTGTCCCGCATTCCGCCATCATGAGTACTTGTACTCCCGCATAAATTCATCATTATGGGACTTGCATGAAAATGGCGCGAAGATGTAGGTGCCGTGTCAAATGGAAAGGCTTCCATAGCCTCGAATGTCATGTCGGGAGGAACCGAAGGAGTATGTGGAGTCCCAAACTCGTTGAGAGGCACCGATGGAGTATACAATGGAGTGGCATGCCTCGAAGGTGTATCAAGATGGGAAGAATGATGAGAAGCTTGAAATGAACTGGGCATATTATGCATCCGATAATCTGCGTGTACCAATCAAAGTCGATGCAAATACATGTCTAATACGTGCAATAGATACATCATCACCCAAAGGTGTCAACCGATGAATTGAAGTAATGCCATGTGCCTACATATGAAATATTGATGAAGTTTTATGCGAAAGTACAAGGAAAACAACTATTTGGCAAGGATTCATGACTCGAAAAAAATCAAATTGTACTTACCAAGGCCTCAAAGAATAGCTCCACTGGGGAGACATGAATCGTCGTGTAATGCGACGATACCATAGCATATACGGGTTGTAAAAGTCCATTGGCTCCTCTAAGCTTTCATCGCTTGCAATATTGAAGGCACGTTCGTTCCACATGCGACATAAGCACTATGTTCTGCGCTCTAATCCTTATCCGTCTTCCTCTCAAGTCAATCTTATGTAGCCGAATGTTTGTGCTCGTAAAGGTGGTATCATTTGTCCGAGACCGAATTGGCGCATGACTCTATCGAGATGATACATTTCGACTACACAGAAGAAAATCAAAGGTGCCCACGTTCGCCAAATAGCACAACCACTGCTACAGTACGCAGGTAGGTCCATTATTACTGCCTCAGGATACGGTTCCCATATTACCTGTAGTCAACAAAAACATTTTGAAATGAATAAGAAACGCATTTTAGATGATGTTTCCAAAGCACTACTTGGAGAAGTAATTATGTACGTTTACGCCCATCGCTAGTGATTACACCTATTTCGCCTCGTCTTTTATTAAAGTACGCATACGACACGGTAAAATGTAATCTCACTAAAGCGGTGATGGGGTAAAATCGCGCGCCTTTAAGGACCCCGTTAAAGCATTCTACATTTGTGACAAAACAAAATTCATATATGTATTAGCTTGTAAACGTAATAAATCAAACACATTAAGTAAGTAATAGTAACAAACGTAATAAATCAAACGTAATACCCGCGAGATTTGTAGTCATCCAAAAATATCGATAACCATTGTCGTATGCGTTTGTCCATTGTGCTCGATCTATGTCGCAAACCACGCAATACATTCGGGATTCATTTGATGGAGTTCTTTCATGGATGCCTTAAATTTTCGCGGTTGATGTTGTGCACCTGCTATGTACACCATATCCTTTACTTCTTTGCTCCCGAATCTCATGTTGAAATTACCGCATATGTGGCGGAGACAAAATCTGTGTTGAGCTCTTTCATGGGTCCATCCATTTCGAGGATCGTTCATTGCCAACAATATACCAGGTGTCGATCGAAATGACACATATACCATCCCTATCGAGTCACATGATGTCGCAAACAAGCCATAAACCATCCCCACTGCCTCGACTTTCCTCATCAACAATGGCAAATGCTAAAGGAAATACATGACTATTACTATCAACAACAAGTGGCTATTAGAGTTTTTGTTTGTATTTTCCATACAAAAATGTGCCATCAATTTGTATCATTGGTCCGCAATGTCTAAAGCCTCGCAATAGAAGGTGCAAATGCCCAAAAAAACTCATTTGAAGACAACTTCATTGTTGGCATTAGGCTCACCATGCCGCCATTCCACACGTGTCCCTGGATTGCTTTCTTGAAGAGCGGTCATCCACCGCGGCAACATTTTGTACGATTCTTCCCAATCTCCAAAGACTTTAGCAATTGCTTTCTTCTTCCCCAACCAAACTTTCTTATAATGAACGTCATAACTGAATTTGTCCTTGATAATCTGATGAAGCACTGGAACTGAGGTGGACGGATCTCTTCTCACCACATTTTCTACCTCACGGCATATAACGGTGGAGTCCAAATGCGCATGATCCTTGGACAGTTTAGCATAGATGCATGTATGTGGTCCTGCATATGTACTGATCTCAAACATTCCATGCGATTTTCTTCTCGAACACCGCAACCTCCAAGTACATCCATCCAAATATTTCTTACAACGAACAATCCATACATTTGGTGTAGAATGAGTCACCACAAAGCGCTTGTGTCCTTTGATGCTATACAATTTCACGGCATGTTGGATATCTACTTTACACATGAACCGCATGCCTTTCTCAAATTCTGATGCCTCATTCCATAAAGACCTAGAAGGGATCATTGCATTCTCATGGAGGGGTTGCATTGCCTCACTACTCAATTCCATAAATACAGCTGAAGGAACGACAAATTCACCTACACCCACTGGCGCACCATCAATTCCAAAGCAAATTCTTCATCGAAGAAATCATCGTTCCCAATTTCGTTCGAAATTGGAGGACAAGATAATGAGCCATCATCTCGCTATTACTCGATTTAACGTATATCGAATCATGCCATCATCAACATGATGACCATCATCCCCTTCATCGTCTCGTATCATCTTCGCTACTATCTTCACTAGTATCCCCGTCACACGCGCAATAATCATCATCTTCGCTAGTATTCAAATCATCACAGGAACGAGGATCCTCGTCCATTTCGGGATTTGCGGTCGTCAAAGGCGATGCACAATGACTATGTTCATAAATTGGTTGAGTGCTAGGTCCAGCTCCATAATGTAACACTACATTGCAATTGGAACTATTGTACGGTTGCCTCAAAACTAAATCGATATAAAGCTCCATGCAATGTGGTGGTGGTAATTCTGCCACAAAGTCCCAAGCATCTTTGAGACTCGACTCATCATCTATTCGCAAAGGGACGTAGTTGGCCGATCCACTTCCAATGTACGCTGGATATCGATATGTCATGTTTAATCTCTGTAAGTCATTGTCTATCTCGCAATGAATTACATATATAACGCATAAGTTCATCATACCCTAAACCCATCTTCGATCCGAGATGTCGAATGGGCGGTTTAGTGTACGAAATCCCTGATGGTCCATCAACCATGTCTCCATTCATATAACACAACAATGATACTCTTCGATCAACCATTCTTCAATCTATATATGTAGAATATAATTGTTACTAAGTGATGACAAAGACCTTCTAATTAAAGTTACGACTATGCGATATAAATCTCGCAATCATCCAATCACTCATATAAAATTAATCATTATAGAAAGAATTCAAATAAATATGACCTTAATAGAATTGCTTAGGCACCCTAATAGAATTGGTGTAGTGGTATAGTTATTATATATATATATATATGGTAACTAAATAGCCTAGTGATGAAATTAAGTACCTTTTCTCGCAACAAAGAAACTATTATATGCATATAACTATTATATATAATAAACAACTTCCCTAGCTAGCTTAGAATATAACACACTAAAGCAACCTTAGATAGTTACCACCACCAATGTCTCATCTCTTAAGCGCACGCCTAATGTTCTTCCAAATTTTTCTACTAAAGTATTGACATGTATATGGGATTTTTTGCTTAATTAATACCATACCCCCTACACCCCAAATCAAACAATTTCTACTCCCCACGGGGTTCCCACATGTTTTACATCTCAATATGGGTCAATGACATATATCGACACTAATTAATGTATACATTGTACTATATTAAAATCAAACTTTCTATCTATTTAATTAAAAATTGCGCTTATTGGCGCCCACAAGGTGTATAGAATTAACATCAAGTAATTGGAAAAAAAAACTAAAAATCCCCGATATAACTCACCTCAACTATTTGGCAAAAAAAAATATAAAAACCGGGTATAAACAAAAAAACAAATTTCCGGATCCAAAAAAAAAAAAAACAAACAAAAACAAATGAGACAAAAAAAAAAAGTAACAACAAATTTAACATACAACATAACATGAACCACATGAAGCATAAACACACAAAATCTCCAAACAAATTGATCTTACAAATGTCGTTGTTGAGTTCGGGTGGGTTGCGGTTCTGGATTTGAAGTTGACGATGGAGATAAGCTATGCACCAATGGAGCCAATCTAGTGGAGTTGAGGGAATGAAGAGTGGAGCTCGCGGAGTTGAAGGAAGGGATCGTTGGGGGAGTTGAAGGAAGAAGGAAGGCAAGTGAGAAAACCAGATCTGGGATCGATCTGTTGCTTTGTTTTGTTCAAGTGAAGTCGTGACCTCGGGTCACGATTTCACTTTAATGGAAATCGTGACCCGAGCTCACGATTTGCATTATGACGAGCCTTTGTCACATGACATCTTTGGTGTAGAAGCGCCTAGCACACATGTCCGATGTCCATCAACTTATGCAATTCCTCATATCGATGCTTATCAACCGATCAAATTATGATCATCAATAGAGTGATTGTATTTCTTTTTTATATTTGATTATATCCTCTACTTATGTTTCTCTGTTCAGGTTGTATTTTATTTTTTCCGTTTGCCTTGGTTTTCTTATGTTGATGTGAAAATGTAGGATGTTTTTTATTTTCTTTTCAAATTTTAAGGTTGTTGGGTCGAGACGCGGTATGTAATTGCTTTGATGGGCCACTGTAAATCGAAGCACAAACATGACTTGATCGAGGGTAAACAATCCCTATGGGCTGTAAAAATTAATTTCAATCAATAAAATCCTAGGAACACCACCTCTTTTCTTAAAAAAGAAAATATGTTATGTGCTTTGCAAGTCGTGAATGCACATATATATGTCTAGCTATTACATACAAGTTATGCAATATAGCTAAACGTACCAATATATTGTTTATACTTTGGGATTAAAATATAGATTTAATTTATTTAAAAAAATAAAATTAAAGAAAGAAATAAGAAAAAAAATATAAGAGAGTTCAAATCAATATAATCATCCCAAATAAAAACGACAACACTGATAAATATAAAGTCTTAAATAATATTTATTAATTTATGTAAACGATAATATACTAAAATAAATTAATTAATTAAAATTTGTATTTAATCTATATTTATTTAAAAAATTAAGTATATGTATACACTATACAGTATACAATAAAAACCATGTAATGAAAAGTGTAACATAGATTAGAAAAAAAATCATAATAAACTTTTTTTACAATTAATAATGTGAAGTAAGTTGCATTAAAAGATTGACAATTAATATGAAGAAAATGCAGTAAAGGCATGTAAAGAAGAAAATGCAGTAAAGGCAAAATGTTGTAAAAGCAAAAGTTAGAAGTGAATATGAAGAATGTATTTTCATCTTGATATTACAACTGACAGAGATTCTCTATTTATAGTAGAGAAGATTTTTTTGATACATGACACATGTAACAATGTGTGACACGTTAGTGTACATTTGTTACTGCATTTTTCACCATATCACCATCTTTCTTACACATCTCTTACATTCTCTTACATTTGCTTACATCGTATACAAATGTTCAAACCTGATGACATCATTGACACAAACAAACGAAATAAAACAATATACCCTTACACATATCTTGTTTATGTAATTTTTTTATTTTTTAGGACATTGTTTAGCAAAAATGTCATTTCTTTTTCCACAAATGAAGCATATCAATCACTATTGATTTTTTAATTGTTAAATCAAATTATGGACTTTGGTAAAAATAAATATTCAAGCTCTATGATGAATCTTGAGAGTTATGAAGGTCTGTTTGACTCACTAGGCTTATATAGGTAAGTTCTATGGATCCGTTGTGACCTACCCAAGTTATATATATCTACTATAATTGGTTATAGCTAAGTTTGTCTATTGAACATCAGTAAGTTTGGAATCACTCATTGTAAACTTTTAATTAAGATGAAGATCCACTAACTAAGGGGCAAATATTGCTCTCGGTAATCTTGTAATAAAAAATAGAATAAAAATAAAGTGTATGATGAAAGGCAACCAATTTCTCCATGGAAAAGATAAAGTCACGATTAATGTATTCATGGTTTTTGACAAAGACGGAAGTCATAACCATTATTTTTTTATGGAAGAATATATAATAAATGATAAACCTTTTTTATAAGAATAAATTCTAGACCTTTAGTTGATAATTTAGTCCAAGTCGACAAGTTCAATCTTAGTATCAGGGGTTTCAATTTTTCCGTCCGTCTTGCTAGCTTTTTAATTTTTCTTTTTTTGGATCTAAGTCACCTAGTATATCCAAATCCCAATTATGAACCTCAACTAATCTATGTGTTTTGTCTTTTGAGAAAAAGAAATATTATTATGATTTATAATTTTAAATAATAAATACAACTTGAAAACTTTTATTTAAAATACGCCATAGAAAATATTATATTATATAATGTAATAAATAGTTAAATAAATAAATATGATTTGAAAAATTAACGGACGTAGTCATAATCAAAACAACTACATCTTTGTAATAAAGATTTCTTATTTTTTAAGAGACAACTTAATAAATATTTTTCTTAATATTATTTTTCCAATCACTGAATAGACAACTATATGAGCTAAAACATATTTAGTAAAATGGACGAGACATCGCTTACTAAAAGAAAAGTTCGACTCATGTACGCACGTTGAAGTCACTTATAAAAAAACAAAAATAAAATAAAAAATAGACAATGGTATAATGTACACATAAGAAAGGACTATAACATCATGCTTGCCCATGGTTAGAACTTGATCCACCTTTGTCAAAAACCAAGAATGCATTAATCGTAACTTGATTTTTCCATGGCGTAATTTGTTGCCTTTCATCATACACTTTATTTTTATTTTGTTTTTATTACAAGATTACCAAGATAAATATTTGCCCCTTAATTAGTGGATCTTCGTCTCAATTAAAAGTTTACAATGAGCAATTCTAAACTTACCGATGTTCAATTGACAAACATAATCGGTTATAATATATTTATAGTACTTGGGTGCGTCACAACGGACCTATAGAATCTAGCTATGTGAGCTTAGTAGGTCCAATGGACCCGCATAATTCTCACGATCTATCATACACTTGAATATTTATTTTTACTAAAATCCATAATTAAATTTAGCAATGAAAAAAATCAATAGTGGTTGATACTCATTCATTTTTTTTTGGTTAATATTCATCATTTTATGTAACTTACTTTACATTATTAATTGTAAAAAAAGTTAATTATAATTGTCTTGTAATCTATGTTACACTTACATGTTTTTTATTGTATAATGTATACATATACTTATTTTTAAAATAAATATAAATTAGCTAAATACAAATTTTAACTAATTCATTTTAGTACATTACCATTTAAATAAATTAATAAATATTATTTCAAACTTTATGTTTATTAGTGTTGTCGTTTTTATTTGGGATAATTATATTGATATGAACTCTCTTATACTTTTTTTCTTATTTTTTTTCTCTAACTTTGTTTTTAAAAAATAAAAAAATAGATTAAATATATATTTTTAAGCCCAAAATATAAACTATATGTATGTTTAGCTATATTGCATGTCTTATATATGTAATAGCTAGATATATATATATATATATATGTTGTAATTCGATGATGTATTGCACTTCATTTGATGATCTTAATTTGGTCGATTGATAAGCATCGATATGAGGATTACATAAGTTGATGGACATCGGACGCTTGTGCCAACCGCTTCTTCACTAATAAAGATGTCATGTGATAAAACCTCATCGCACAATACAAATTGAATGATTGATTAGGTGCAATTAATGTTATATGCTTTGTTGATTGACGTGTAGTACCCATGTTGGATGAGTGCTCATAATTAATTATGGAGTTACCCAAACAGCATGTTACCATTCACATAACCAAAGCTATTTTGAACCGTTGATCAAATACGAGGGTTGTCATTACGATTCCCATGCCATGGATATTTCTCTAGATCCCATAGTAGAAACACTTATATATTGAAAATAGTTAATAATTGATGGGCGTCTAGTGACACGTGGGGTCAAGAGTGATACACGATAGATGTACAATAGTGTGCGCGTCTGAGGGTGGTCGTTGGCGTGGACGACGAATTTATAGGCGCAAAATACATATATATAAATATATAAAAATGAATCCTAAAGTTTAAATAAAATTAAATTATACATTGAATTCATCTTGAGATAAGTGTTATGTTTGAGTCAAAGAAGTGAGTTGTGTCGATTGTGGGATGGTGGAGAGGTATCCACGCATCAACATACGTGCACCCACATCACAAGAATAATTAATGTGCATGTGAAGGCATGTATTACAATTGGTCACTATTAAAAGGGTGAATTTAACACCTATCCTTTGGATCGGCCTCAAGATTCAAGCATACGAATCTCAAGGTAATCTAATATTTATCCTAACCCCACACACACCGCCTCATTTGTGTTTCGACAAACAGAGAAATCAAAAGTGAGAGAGAAAAATTGAAATTCGATATAGGCGAGAGAGAGCTAGAAACTGTGGGAGAGGAATCGAGACCGAGGGAGATGCGAAGAGAGATCGAAGAAAGTGAGTTGTATGGTTATGTTGTTGATTTGTGTTGCTGTCATTGCTATTGTAGGTCGTTGTTGAAGGTTGGTGTCGTTGTGGAGATGGTATTGGGCAGGGAGGCTCGGACGAACTGCTATGTAGTTCGTCCAAGGAAAGAGACGGCATGAGAACAATCTCCCCACCTAGAAATGTCCTGGGGTTGGGACAAACCCAACCCCAATGAAATAAAAAAACAAATTAAAATCGGCTTTGAGTTGCAGAGGAACGGGGGTATCGATAAGGAAGAAGGGGTTGGGTCCTTGAACCGGGCCGAACCGAACCCGGTTGGACCCGGTTCAAGCCCAAACCCTTTTCCAAAATTAAAAATGAAGAAAAAAATGGTAGAAATTGGAAAAATCCCAGAAAATGAGAATAAAATCCATAAAAATACTATTTCGACCAAATAAATAGAAATTGATGAAATTTTATGAAAAATGATGAATTCAAGATTCGTGCGAGATTTTATATCGGGGTTTTTACCTCGCAAAGCATGAAAATGGACAAAATAAATAGAATAATAAAAAAATAGGTCTCGGGGTTCCAGATTCAAATGGGACCAATTTAAGGTTTCTAAACCTAGGTTATTAGACTTAAATCGATGTCAAATGATTAGTTTTAGATTCTTGATCAACAGGCAAAGGTTTGAGGATTTCGGGAATCGTGTAAGTCGATTTAAAGTTAGGAAAGCTCGGCACAGGTAAATATGACTCGTATTCTTATCAATTATACATCGTAAAATAGTATATCTAGGTCATTTAGTTTTATGGAATGAGAATGGGGCAACGTATTGTGATATAAATGTTTTAAATATGAGAATTTTTGGAAGTGGTCAATAAGGCGGACCGGACTGATAGAAGAAAGGCTAATATGAAAATGGATTCTGCTCTTTTCTTGATAGGTGGAAAAGATTAGCATGGAAAAGGCTTCTACCCTTTCAAACTCAGTGACCGTTGGTTACCTTAGTCGTTTACTGTCCATTTGGAGTTGGTAGCTCAGTCAAGCTTGAAAAGACCAGTAGAATCACGCGTCAGCCAACGTTTGGATTTTGTGGTTTGTATTCTTGAGTGATGAGAAGTACGACTCTATTTTAAAACCCAAATTATAGATCACATATACAATTGCATACAAATGATGAACTTGCATATGTTATGTATTGTTTATATCGTTTCAATGCCCTAAATAAATATATTTTGAATTTATATTGCTATTCATTGAATCATTGATATTAGATGATAGTTGATCGGTTTACGAGCATCACTTACTGAGCAAGTTGGAGCGTTCATTCCCCAATTAACATTTCAGGTTATCGACATGCGCTTCGACTCAGGAATGGAGAAAGATCAAGCACTAGATTGGTAAGAACTAAGTTGAGGTTAGATAACCACTAGTGTATGCATACTTCATGAGTTATTATGAAGTATAAGATTCCAAATATGGTGCTAGTCCATATTGGAATAAGGAGAAGAAGCCTGACAGTATAGTTGTAGTGTAACCGCACATACTGAAGATAAAGTTAAAATAAGAAAAGTTTATTAGTGTTGTTGTCATTTACCCGCACTTATTAATAGAATGATAAAAGAAAATAGTAACGCAATAGTGGATGCACATGCATGGAAAGGAAACATAAGATTACCAGATTGAGGTATAGATCAATGCTAGGATATAAGAAAATAATTATAATTGTGAATTACATTAAAATTGAAGATTCACAGCGAGGGATGAGAGTTGAAGGATTACAAAAAAATTCACGACGTTAGTAAACTCTATCTTATATGTTGGACTTTTATCACTTTTATGGTAATTTCATATGGAAACTTAAAGTTGAAAATTTTTAGAGTTAAGTTAGAACATGGCAGTGAGCTAGTGAGATGTACTAGTCTGATTGTTTAGACTGAAATAGTCTAAATTAGGAAGAATGAGTTGTCAATGAATCTGAAGATTTGAGAATTGAATGAACATTTTATGATATTAGGAATGATTGGGTAAGCAGTATATCAAGAGGTTGGTATTAACTGCTAATCTTAATAAAAAACTGTATAAATCTCTAAATTTTTACGAATGGTGATCCGTGAAAACAAAGCTATCACTCAAGATTCAATGGTTTGGACTTGTTTTAGAATATTATAGTAGGTTCATGATGAGAATTCAAGCTTGATGAATAAAAATTATGATTTTAAAATTTTCATGAAGTCTATTTATCATATTCTTTTGGAGTTTTGTTACAATTTGAAATTAAATTCATCAATTACTTGATTTTTGATATTCAACCAATGATCAATTCTATTCTACTAGATGTATTATGGAAATTGTATGAGTTCGAGAACTCAACTCGAGTGGTGAGTTAATTTAAACTAAATAAAAAATGAATATTCATTGCCTAGAATCGACAACTCATTTGGTCTATTACATGAAACTAGTTGTTCTCAAAAGTTGGTTGAGATTTGCTTTTCATTAAATTAAGATAAGAATCAAGAATGTATGGAAATGAAGTCAAACAATGACTTGATTATGTTAGAATTCATGGTGAGAACCATTGTAACTCACTAGAGCTCATGCTATGTTCATAAATGGAAAATGTAGTGTTGTTGAACTCTATTAAAATAAGATTATCATTGTGTACCAATGATAATATAAAAAGATTGAAGACTTAGAAAAGGCACAAGCATTATTGCAGAGTTATGTATGCTCTAATGATAAGTTGATTTATAACAAAAATTGCAAGTGCAAATACTAAGCTTCAAATATAAATCACTCTGATATGTGTTAAATGCTAATTCCGAGTCAATGGACTTGACTAAGATTGATGAAATTAGAGAATTATCTTGTATTCAACACAGAATCAGAAGGGTAGTGTTATCTTGGAATGATTGAATGATACAAACAACGTGTACAAAGATTTGTAGTACTGTTATGTTGTATGTTCAATTAACCTAAAAGTAAAATTGACACAACGAGGCCAGAGATTATAGTTTATACTCTTGTATAGTTCATGAAAGTTTGAGAGAAGCTATGGTAAAATAATTGTTTAGTAGTAGTACCAAACCATTTAAGGCATCACTTGTAAAATAAAATCTTGAAATGTATTTCAAACGATGAATGGAATGAATTGCAAAGATAAGTCCTAGAGCTGAGACTTAAGGTTATAAGATATGGGTGTTTATCCCAATTTATTTATGAATCCATTCAATTGAATAGGTTGCGAAAGTTCATTCATTCATCGTAGGGTTTGAAATACTAATATACTCAAGTGAAAGGGATTTGGAGACTTTTAGTTATCCCTAAGATTAAAGAATATTAGAGGAAACACTAGAAGATAAATGAGAAGTATGAAAACCAAAGAGTTGGTGTAATATGATTTGGAAATCTTCAAGCTATGAAAATTTGAAGAGTATATTTGTCAGAGTGAAAGAAATTATAGATGAAATAAGTAACCTAAGTTCTTGAATATAATGAATTCAATCTGAAAAATCACCCATACAAAGTGATTGATGTGGTCAATACTTTAAGTAGAGAAAAGAACATGAAGTGTGATTATAATAGGAATTTCTCAGTATTATCTCTTAAAAGATATGTATAATAATGATGATAAAATGAATTCCTACAGGCACATCATCAACTGAGTTATTGGAATTGATAATTACATATCTATTCTTTGAAGCTCAAATTAGAGCTCGGCCAATAGTTTGATTAATTGGGTGATATAGTAATTTATAAGTCTAATTGGACCAAATTGATATGCCGTAATTTGGTTATTAAGAGTTAATATCCAAAATACATTGTCTAATGGAATTGTGCTCGATGCATTAGATTATGATATGAAAATCCTAATTTAGAAAGGATAATAGGCAAGGATTAATTCCACAACCTCATGGATCTCTTTATATTGGTTATACATGCAATGTCATATCGTATTAAGGTATATGAAAAGATTATGGATTGTCTGAGGTAATGATATATTGTTAAATTCATAAACAGATATGAGAGTTATTCAGTAGGTTGAGACCGGATAATAAAAACCTAAAGGGTTATGTAAATTCTTGTCTATATTTGATGGTAAAAGGATAACATAACTATAAGTTATGAAATAAGATTAGCTAGATTTTGGCATCACCACAATAATATATGAGTTGTAGTTGATAGATTAACCAAAGTTTGCATTTTCTTGTCAGTGTCAATAGTTTGTTTGAAATGTTTGGAAGTGAGATGTGGTAAGGCAGATTGGGTCTAGATGAGGAAAATGTTAGCCATGAGAGAAACTCTGCCCTTTATCATCAATAACCCCGAATCACCCTAAGCATTCAATGTCCATTCAAAATTTAAATTTTTAGCTTGTGTCTTGGAAATGTATGACAACTGAAAGAAGATATATTCCTTTATGTGAGCTCTCTGATAATAACGGTAATTAGGTGGATTACATTGTCAGATGATAAAGTTGAATATACTCAGTCATATTATACGTTGATGTATAGAACTAAGATTGAATATATAGCTTTTGCGAGAAATGAAATAGTTAAAAGCTACACAGATAGGGTATGGCAGATTAGATGATTTATAACTACAAATGGGTTAAGATAAAAACATTGTGGAGATAAGCATCATAGATTGTTGGAGAATTCAAAATACAACTTCATTGTACATTTGAAAGTCTAATCTATAAAAGGGCTTTGTAGATTCGGATTACAGTAAAATAGTTGTGCCATGAAAAAGAAAAGATAACATGGGGATGAGAGTTATAAATGGAAGAGCAAATTTCATTTTTCTTCGAAATTACTAGGAACGCATACGTTTCCCTTAATTTCGAGGACGAAATTGTCTTAAATTAAGGAGACTGTAATGACCCATTACCTTAAGTAGGTGATTAGCATTAATCTGAATTCTAATTAATCCGAGTTAGGCCCGTAGTTAAGCCTGGCCTGTCTCTATTAGCGTGTGCATAGATTTGCGTGCCGTTTGGTATTTGTATGGGTTGTACTATTAATTATGAAAATAATTGGATTAGTTGGCTTATAATTGAATAATTAGAAAATTATAGGACGTCTAATACAATGTGTGGGTCAAGGGTGACGCTCATAGGTCGTGGGGTAGCGTCCACGCCTGAGTGTACTCGTTGGCGCGTGTGACGACGGCCCCAATTTTCCACAAATTGGACCCCGCCCGGCCTAAACCCACGTGGACCCCCGAGCCAGTCTCGCAAGGTCAACGCAAGCCTAGTCAGCCTTCCAATCCATCATTACAAGTAAATTCAAAAGTTTAAGTTGAGTTATTAGTATTTTTCAAGATTTACAAATTAAGCGGAAGCAACACTACATGAAATAACTCAACAATAATATCAATGAGTTAGGCAACCTAATTGTGGAACCCAGCATAAATGTATCACATCGGAGGAGAGTAAATAAAATATATACAAAATATATTCACCTAGCTATGGAGCTTTCCCTTTGCTACTCGTCTGCGACTCGCACTCAGTCAAACATGAGATTGACTAGCCCAGTAAGTAAAATCCAAGAGAATCTAAACAAGAATTCAAGATAAAATGAAACAGATCTAAAAGTCATGCGAGATAAAAAGAAAATTGTATGGAATGCATGATCATGAGATCGTAAAACAATGAACGTACAACGAGAATGAGTGTCAAATGAAACAATATAGAGAGGTGTCCAAGTAGTCTAAGACCACCGAATGCGGGTGCCACAGGTCGGGGTCGCAGAGTCGCGGCAACGCCAAGCGGACTCGGTCATCTGATACGGCATCGCCGTACCTAAAATGTCGCGAATGAGGGATATCAACGGCGCCCGGATAAAGCACATCTCATTCGAATAATGTGACTCGAGGTCATGGCCCCGGTTGCGAGCCGCAACCACTCCAATCGAGACACGAGTACGACTCACTTGGCCCTGGACACTCATAAGTGAGTGGGAATTCCAAGAAAAGGACATGATTCAACATCAAACAAAAATGCAAGTTAAATGAAATACTGTACATTTTCTAACTGGTTTACTTACCTCAAAATTCGTATATCACCATCAAGACGTCCCGCTCACGCCTCGATTTGCGCACCCGACACCCGACTATACCTCCTAAGTCCCTGGTGTCAATTTATATCATTTAGGCCTAATTTACATAAATTATTCAAATCACAACAAAATTTGGTGAAATAAACCTCACCATGGCCTTCAAAACCATTTGAATCCATCGCGTTGTCGAACTCGTCGATTCACACCCCTCGTCGAGGATCGATCGATTCGACAACGCGCCACCGCGTAGTGGTTCCACGCCGTTCACCTTGCCGCAGTCGATGCCGCACAGCCGCCGTTGCCGCTGCCACGCCGTCGCCGCAGCCGCGTAGTTGTCGCGACAACGTCGCTGTCGATCCGACCCGCTACCGCGTCGTCGCTGCCGGCCAGCCGCACCCTGCCGATCGCCGCCACTACCGTTGCTCGCTGCCTCACCGGCGCCGCCACCGCTGTCACGCTCCTCTCTCCCGCTGCTCACTCGCGCTGCTCGCTCGCGCTGCGGCTGCTCTCGCCGCTGCCGGCCTCCTCCAACCGCCGCCTCGCAGGCTCCCCGGCTGGTCCACTCGTCCACGAGCCGCTGCTGGGATCGCGCTGCTCGTCGTCGTCCCCCACAGCCGCTGCCCTCCGTCGCGACCGCTCTCTCGCCGGAGCTGCGGTGCCGCGCCGGAGCTCACTCTCACCGCCGTCTCTCTCTTTCTCTCTTCCCGATCTCTCTTCCCCCTCTCTTTCTCTCTCCCCCTTATCCGAATATCCCTCTCTATTTGTTTTCTTCATGAGGAAGGAAACACATCCTCGAGATTCGTGCGGAGCGAAACTCGAGGCATATCAAACTCATATTTATTCAAATACTTTCCTTAAATTAGGTAACGCGCATCTCGAGGCACCATAAATATTCACACTTCCACCGTGCCACCTCATTTCACCGTATCGACACTCGTGCCACACGCATCAAAAGACGCATCCGATGTATATATTAAAACCACATAGTGCCACTATAGCCACATTTCGGTCCCACGTCGACACGCGACTCGAGGCGCGTCCCCGTTCGTGTTTCGGCTCACCGTATTCCCCGCATATATATTTCTCAACAATTAGCATAAAAATCTTAAATTGAACATTCTCAGTATCTCCACTCAAGATTCGGACATAC
This sequence comes from Stephania cephalantha, assembly GCA_039657325.1. Classification (NCBI taxonomy): domain Eukaryota; kingdom Viridiplantae; phylum Streptophyta; class Magnoliopsida; order Ranunculales; family Menispermaceae; genus Stephania; species Stephania cephalantha. The sequence goes on from CM077576.1 coordinate 18,494,546, forward strand.
GTATTCGACGAGTGGGTCCCACATACGACCTTGACCTGGCATGTGGCACAAGTCAAATTTTCGGGCCGTAAGTATACATACAAATACAAGCATAATGAAATTATAAATGCGCAAGTAAAGGCATATATATATATTATATGTATAAATATTTAATGAAAATAATTAATAATTGGTGGGCGCCTAGTGACACAGGGGATCGAGGGTGACATGCGGTGGATGTACAATAGTATGGACTCCCGCGGGTGGTCGTTGGCGCGCACAACGAATTTATAGGCACAATATATATATAAATGAATCCCAAAGTTTAAATCAAATTAAATTATACATTGAATTCACCTCGAGATTCGTGTTACGCTCGAGTCAAAGAAGTGAATTGTGATGAGCTTTCCTAACTTTAGATCGGCTTACACGATTCTCAAAACTCTCAAACTTTATATCGAAGTTTTTACCTCGTAAAGCATGAAAATAGTCAAAATAAATAGAAAAATTAAAAAAAATTAAAAAAAAATAAAAAATGGGTCTCGGGGTTTCAGATTCAAATAAGACCAGTTTAAGAGTTCTAAACCTAAGGTATTAGACTTAAATTGATGATAAATTATTGGTTTTAGATTTTTGATTGACGGGCAAAAGTTAGAGAATTTCGAGAATTGTGTAAGCCAATATAAAGTTAGGAAAGCTCAGCACAAGTAAGTGGGACTCGTATTCTTATCAATTATGCATCGTAAACTAGTATATCTAGTTCATTTATTTTATGGACTAAGAATGGGACAACGTACTGTGATCTAAATGTTTTAAATATGAAAATTATCGAAGTGGTCGATAAGGCGGACCAGACTAAGAGAGGAAAGGCTAGCATTGAAATAGATTCCACTCTTTTCTTGATAAATGGAAAAGATTACCATGGAAAAAGGATTCCGCCCTTTCAAACTCAGTGACCGGAGGTTACCTTAATCGTTTATTATCCATTTGGAGTTGGTAGCTCGATTAAACTTGAATAAATCGGCAGAATCACATGTCAGCCAACATGTGGATTATGTGGTTTGTATTCTTAAGTGATGAGAAGTACGACTCTGTTTTAAAATCCAAATTATAGACATATATAGTTGCATATAACTATTGAACTTGCATATGTTATGCATTGTTTATATCGTTTTGATGCCCTGAATAAATTTATTTTGAATTCATATTGCTATTCCTTGAATCATTGATATTAAATGATAGTTGATCGCTTTACGAGCATAATTTATTTCTCTATTATTTTATATATTGTATTGAATTATAGTATGTATTAATAAAGGGTTAGGGGTTGTTTTGTAAACCGAGGTTGATACTGGTTTTGTACTCTAATTAGTATAGTTTAGTATATTGTTTGTATTATCAAAATATTTTCAATTCCATTGCGTTTTCAATCATTTATTCGATATACGATATATTGTATTGTGATTATCAGGTATGAATGACGAATGTACTGTTACTTTAATTGAGTCCGACTAGTGTACATGGACTTAATTAGGGTTTCAGGTTGGGCATTGCCCTAATTAAGTTAAGGAATGTTACATGTCTTCTTTAGTTTCCTCCTCCAGCATTTGCTAATCGTTGTGGAACAGTAAAATCAGAATAAATATCTTCATTTGACTTATAAATTTACTTTGTCTTGGTTAACTAATTCAGAATTTCGTAGAGATTTTTCATAGGCTTCTATTTTGGCTAAATACCATGAGTATAACCTTTTGAGAAAATGTGTGTATCTCAGTTGTTCAACCATCCATTCTCTAGTGAGAATGACATTTTCCATAATCTTTTCTTCTTTTTCTCTTTCTTCTTCTTCTTCTTCTTCTTCTTCTTCTTCTTCTTCTATTGTCTTAGGTATTTTAATTATCTTTTTACCATTTTTTTGTAATTTTCTTGCATATTTGTTTCTTTTTCATATTTGCAAAATAAAGCGTTAATTGTGCTTGATTAGTAGTGTTTATAGTTTGAGTAGTTACTTTAGTTTGATTGCTCAACTTATTGATTTGTAAAGTCATTTGACTTAATTGATTTCTCTTGTTAATAGATGTATCAGGTTTAATTTGGTTTTGAGAAATTTGAGTAAAGTTTTGATGACTTTGGGTCATAAATTTGTGTAATATTTGTTTTAAATTTGGTTGTGTAGGTTGAATAGTTTGTTGAGGTTGTTGCATTGGCATAGATTGTGTAGGTGATCTTGGTCTATAAATGGTATTTTTGATTATGTGGACCGTATCTAAGATTTTAATTTGGTTTCCCATTGCAATAATTGTTGTTATTATATTAGTTTCTAGGAGGACCAGAATATTGGTTCAGAACCGCGTTGACTTCTTCATTATTATTTTTTTGTAAAGTAGGGCACGCTTCCATAGAATGTGTAACTTCATTACAAAATCTACATGGTTTAACTTAATTTGATCTATCTTTTAGTAGTAGCTTAACCATGTTAGATAATTCTTCAACTTTTTTGTCAAATTAATTACCTGTTTTATTATTAACCTCATAAACTTTCTTTCTTGATGTATCGGTCTTTTCACCATATTGTTTAGATTGTTTGGCCATTTTGTTAATAGTTTCTTTTGCTAGAGTTGGTGTAGCATTGAATAATGATCCACCATATACGGTATCTAATAGTCTTTCTTCAAAATGGTTTAGTTCTTCATAGAAGTATACTAATAAAGCTTTTTGGGTGTATCCATGTTGTGGACAAGATGAAATTAGTCTTTGAAATCTATCCCAAAATTCATTAAAATTTTTACCGTCTTTCATTTTCACGACTGTGATTTGTCTTCTATAAGTACTAATTTTTCTTGCAGGCATATATTGATCTAGGAAGACTTCTAACATTTAGGTAAAGCACTAATGAATCTAGATCTAAGTTCAAGTTCGGGAAATCCCTTAGGATAGGCAATGCACATTAGTTCATAAGCAGTGATATTTTGATTAGCTTTCATAAAAGTAAGTTATATATCGTCATTATTATTAGTAGTAAAGTTATGATTGGCTTACATTGTGTAGGTGACACGTGTCGAACGTGCACAATAGTTTTTTTTGTATTTTCCTATTATTCATAGTAATGGTAAGTAAGATATCGTCTCCTCAAAGATTTTGCAAACTACTAAGGAAAGTATTTTTTTCTTGTTTATCTTAATTTAGTTAATCTAATTAAACAGGAACTGAAATACTAAATAACTAAAAAGTATGGCTATTATCTTAATTAACCAAACTACTAAACTAATTCAAACAATTCAATGCAAACTTAATTAAACGAAATTCAAATTCAATATAATATAAATATCTAAACAAACATCCACTAAACAATGTAATATACTTAGATTGCATTGAAACACTAGAACATAATATTACCTCGTAACCTAGTTAAAATTATATCACATGGAATCTTGAAATTATTAAATCATAATTCATAATAGGTTGATAGCCTTTAACAAACCAACAATTTTCCTATATTCAATGAAAAATAGTCATATCCTTATCATTGTAAATCTACCTAATGGATAAAACACAATAAAATAGAAATACGATAGTATTAATACTCAATGAAAATCATGCATGATCTAAACCAAATATTAATCAGAATATGAAAATCAATAAATAACTTAAAACACAATCACCTAGAATATCCACTTTGGTAATTTGGCTCTATAGATTAATCTTAGTTACTACTTCTATAATTGTTGTCAATAATCAATGATAGACATAGATTCAGAAAATCATATATCACAATACATATTTTCAACTATGCATGTAATATAAGAATCATTAGTTGTAATATGCAAAACAACTTATTAAAACAGTAATTGTTGTATATGAATAGATTTAAAACATTAAGTACATGATTCCTTAATTATATCTAATAGCAATCCAAAGTATACGATGTATAGGGTTTGTTTAGATTAATAAAAAACTCACTCATGTTGGAAATAAACCACGCAATAATATAATCGAAAGACATAATTAAATAAATACTGCTTATTGAAATAAACAAAGCTCCAATGTTGCTTCAAACATAAACTCAATAAAATCTAACTTACGACTCTCACAAACTTGTTAAGAGAATATATGACTAAGAGAGGGTCGATAGAGAGCTAATTTCAAAACCCTAATGTCCTATATATAGTTTCTTAAGCTATACAAATTATAAATAAACTCAAATTCTTCATAATAGTCTAAAAAACTCGTCACCGACCTCGATGATTTGTCAGTGAATCCTATATTGTTCACAAATCTATGAGTAAATCATTAAAAATATATTTCTGCGCTCCACCGATTCAGCTGGCGATTCCTTTATAAATCCTAATTCGTTGGGTATTCGCTGGCTCATTTCTGATGCTAATTTTGGTAGTGATTCATGTGTATTTTCGTATTGCTAACTAATTGCTGGAATTGTTCTTCAGTTGATTGTTTTAACTTTCTTCATTTTTTCTCTCATTTCTTCATTTTTCCTAATTAAATCATCAAATCACAAAAATAAGAGAATACTTAGTGTAATATCATCATTTATACTTAAAATCAACCTACACTATAAAATATGTCTAATTATTGACTTGCCAAATACCCCCAAACTCAGCATTTTGGTGTCCTGAGCAAAGGAATACTTTCAATCATATTCTATTTTCATTCTTTATATCCTGATTTCAATATAATTTATCTTAACTTTAAATCATAGAAGTGATCTTCAAATAGAAACATATTACCCACAAGTAAATGGAAGTTATGATAGAGTAGAATAATTTAAAAACAAACCACCCCTTAATAATAACTCAACCACCCAATGCAATACCCCTTAGAACTTAAAGTTCAATCAATTACCAAGGCTAGCACACAATATAGGTTTTCTTAATCTCCACTGACAAGCATCAAGCTTACGATGACTAGCATATAATCTCAAAACACAAAAACATTAGATTAATCTTAATTTTAGAAAATACTTTATAAATAGTACCACAATCAAAATCAATAGGATTTTTGCCAAGATACCAATGAATATATCGTTTAAAATGTGTTAGTTTAAGAAATATTTCACTCAACCCTACCTTCAAGCACTTGAGCTAAATCTTTTCTTTAAATAGTTTAACAACATCCGCCTTTTTCATCTCTCATTTTTTCTACTTCATCCTAATTATTATTTTTTCTTTATTATTATTACTATTTTTAATATTATTTTGCTTGCATTTGACTTTTGAGTCCCGGCTCTATTTTCTATGGATATTCTCACATTTTTCACACTATAGATTCCCTGCTCCATTTCCAATGGAATCTATATGACTCTCTATATATTTGTAACTTTTCTTAGCACTTCTCGCTGTTCACTAAAGTTGAAGAAATTATTCTTTCTAACTTATAAAAATTCATTGGTTTCTAACTCATTTCTTCTTTCAATTATGGCATAATAATTTTCTATATATACATTATAAAAATACATAATCAATAGCTTTTTGTATCACAAGATTCTTAGAAATCTATTTTGTTCATCTTGCACTATTGTTTCGATCTTCTACCCATTCTCATAACTAACACAAGGTAATCAAGTGTATATATCAACTAGTAAAGTTAGTAAAAAATTGTATAAAAAATAATTCATTCTATCATAGAATTCACTTGGGTAATAAAAATATCACTTCCATTCAAAAATTTATTATATATTCATTCCATTATATTATATTCCTAACTAAAGATAAAGAAAAATGAAATTCGTACTTATTTGGATTCAAAAGAAATTTGAAGAATTTCATCAAATCACTTGAATATTGGATCAAAAGTTTGAACTTTGCATCAATTATGAATTTATCTTCTACCTTTCATTTCTTTCCTTGCTTTCTTTGTTATCATTGTCATAATTCACCTAAATTACCACAAATTCATTCCAAACCTTGCCCTCAAGGTTTAAGAATTATGTCGAGTTTCCAACAAAACAAATATACCTCGTGAAGTATAAACGAATTAATATAATCATAAATCGGATAATCAATATATAAATTTCATCAAACAGAGCTCATAAAAAAATAAATATGAATAAACCATCACCAATGAATAACAAATGTATCATCACTAATAAATATATCACCACAACATCATATCAAAGATAGTATATCACCACCACAAATCATATAGTATCATCACCAGAGTTACATGCAAGACCTTACACAATATCACTCAGAGACAAATGAGATAGATTAGAGTAAAGAAATCAATGTCGTCGTCCTGAATTCACATCATCATCATCATCATCACCCATTGGATCAATCCTCTTGGACTGGTAACTCGCAGCGAGATCATAGAGGTTGTAGTCCTGACCTGGCGATAGTGGGTCATAAAAAATAGTTAATCGGTAGCCTCATTTGTGTAAATGGTATAAGAACCTCCACACCTCCTTGTCGTCTATGTCTTCTTGACATCGTCCTATCTATCTTGTTAATGCTCCTTGCAAAGACCATTTGGTTCTTGAACACTAGTTCTTGATTCCTCAAAGTTTTCACTTGATTGCGTAGAATTGAACCCACAAAGGCCAACTCTGACTCTTCCATGTAAAGTCCATCAAAGTTTGAAGCCGGTTGCTCCACATTCAGATCGTTTCTTGCTCTCGACATTTCTTACAAAACTCTCCTTGTTTTAGCTTTAATCTTTCTTCATTGCTCCATCTCTCTGCTGGCTATCTCGGCCTTCTCCTTCTCATCTTCAGAGTCTTCATATCCATCAATTTTTTTTCAGCACTCTATTACTGCATCCGTGATAGTCTTCTCAGGCAAAACATTTATCTCAAGTCCTGCCATACTTACTCGATCTTCTCTGCAAAAGTGACGTGATCATCAAAGGAAATGATAATCCGTCATTCTTTTTTATTGTGATGGCACTCCTTATCAATTCATAGATAATCTTGCCAACATCCAAATATCCCAATCCCTTCACGATGGGGTAAAGTAAAGCGGCTTTGTAGTTCACGATCTTGTAATATTACAAACTTAGTTGTATGCTGGCGTTGATGAAATAAAACCACGCTTTTGTGATCTTCCTAAAAAGATTGGTAGTGATGTGCTTCGGGTATCCTTTCGAGTCTAAAATAAATCTATCACCTTGGATTGCCTCTAATCCTCCCCTAATTTCCTTAGTAGGGTAATGAAACTTAATCGAATATTCAGGCTTTATGTACTCATCTTGTTCTTTTTGGTGAACTTCTGGTAAACCAAAATACTGGTTTATTCTAACAGCAGAATAATCCATTATCCTTCCTCTAACTCGTGACTCTGTTTTACTGTAACTTTCATAAGCATTCGCGTAAAACTCTTTCACTAAATGTCACATCCCTTCTCACTAGGAACATCCTCAAGGTCTAAATGGTTATAGTCCCTAGTCAATAATCTCCATTTTCTCGCATCAATGATATCTAAGATCCTAGGCCTATATTTCAGCTCATTCTTCACATTGAATCCCCTCTCCGGGATCAACTTCCTTCATCTCTCTATATCTTTCTTAAACTTTTCAAAGGCCTTCTTAATCATAAAATTCTCTTTCCTAAGAACATACTTCTTCACTCCCTTTGGTATCTCTTTTTCTACTCTCTCATCCTCATCCGCATATTCTTCCTCAGAGACATAGCTAAACGATAAAAGTAGTGTAGGCTATCTTTGTGGCATAATTTTAGGTGTACTGGAAGAAATTACCATGGGTCTAATTGGGGACAACTAGGATTTATCCTTTGGTTTCTCTAATAATTCCCCTTTTCCTTTCCTCCCTTGAACTTCTACACCTTCCACTTCCGACCATTTCAATAGATACAATTAAAAGAATAAACCTGTAAAACCATTTAAAATCAAATTGTTGAGAAAATGTTCATTAAATTCAATTTATTTAAATTATTTTTTTAATTTAATTGATTTTCTCATATATTTATCAAATATATGTCCAATAAAAAGGTAGAATTATTTAAAATTATCATAATTTGACTATGATTTATACTAAACAATAATTTCATTACTATAAATAACTGACTAACATAAAAACTAATGGATAAAGACGATATAATACAAAAAAACATTTGCTCAATCAACCCCCTTATATGAAATTATTTTGAAATTAGATTCTTAAAATATCTCCATTATAAGAGTTAAAAGTTGAGAGAATATAAAACAACAAACTAATCCCAATACTAAAATTGAACGTAAAGATAGAGTATGGGCTGCCTCCCATAGAGAGCTTTTGTTTACTGTCGTTGGTTCGACTGAACTACACAGTTCTAAAATGGTTCTATAAACTTAAATGTACGATTATCCACTTAAGTGTCATTCCGGAAAGCGATTGCTTGGTCATGCACCCTAAAAGTGATTGTCTTGTTTAGAGTATCCATGACAACTTGCGAAGTTGTTAAGAAAGGTCGTCTTAAGATTAATGGAGGATCTTCATTGATGAAGTGTGGCATAACCAAAAAGTCTGTGGGAGTAATATACTTGTCAATTTGAACTAGCACATTAGTAACCACTCCTATTGATTTCACTAAATAACTATTTGGTATAAGAACTTTTTCAGAAGCGAGTACCTCAAACACCATTTTAGTACGAAAAAATAAGAAATGAATTGGCATGTAGTTTGCTCTAGAACCCGTATCATAAATAGCTTTAAAATAACAAACCCATTTAACTTTTATGTCTATGTATATATCTCCCGGATCATCGAGCTTGACAATTGCTAAATTCTTCTTTTTCTTCTTCTTATTCTTCGTAACTTTAAATACCTCCATTTTAAAATCATTCTCAACATTGTTCGATTGCTAAACCCTCCATTATTGAGTTATTATCTTTTCATTTGAAGTATCTCCAAATCGTTCATTCTTTATCATAACATTTCCGTCTTCCATTATTACTGCATTAATAACATATATTTCGGCTTTAAAATTATGATGATTTAATTTTGAAAATTCATTATCATTAGTTTGTTCATTATTAGATTCATCAAAATTATCATAGACATCTTCGTTATTAAAATGAAAAGTGACAATTCTGTTTTCAAATTTCATAGACATTATTCCTTCAAAAATATCTAACTTTGTTTTAACTGTTTTAAGAAATGGTCTTCCTAAAAGTATAGACGAAGATTTAGATGATACCAAGTTTCCCATTTTCATGACATTGAAGTCAGCTGGAAATACTAATTCAGTTACTTGTACTAAGATGTCTTCTATTAAAGCATAAGGCTTAATAACTGTGTTGTCAACTAAGGTAAGATTAATAGGTGTATTGGTCAACGAACCTACTTTCAATGACTCATATAGTCTAAGTGACATAACATTAATTGATATTCCAAGATCACACATAGCAAAATCTATAAAAGAAGTTCCTATTGTAATAGGAATTCCAAACAATCTTAGATCAGAACATTTCTCAAGTATTTTCTTTTTAATTAAAGCAGACACCTTTTGCCCTAAGTTTTCCTTATATTCTTTAAAAACTTATCTTTAGATTCAAAGAATTCTTTAAAACTTCATCATAATTAGAAAATTGTATAATTGATTCCATCAATGGTTTATTAATTTTTATTTTCCTAAATGCTTTAAGTATATGTTCATTGTTTTCTTCCTCTCTAGCATCAGCTAATCGTTGTGGAACGGTAGAATATGAATATATATATATATTTTCATTCAAATTATCAAAAATATCTTATCATTGTCATCCTTATCAATTATTTTAAACTTTTGTAAAGATCTCTCATATGCTTCAACTCTAGCTAAATACCATAGGTATAGCCTTTCAGGATAAAGTGTGTATTTCACTTGTTCAGCCATCCATTCTCTAGTAGGAATGATATTATCCATCATTTCTTCTTCTTCTTCTTCAATAGTTTTATATGTTTTGTTTTTATTACCTTTTTTAAGTATCTTTCCACTTAGAGGTGTGTCTTTTTCATCACCGAATAAAGTATTGACTTGTGCTTGATTAATAGGAGTAGTAGCAGCTTGAGTAGGTTCATATGCAACAAAAAATTCAAAACAATTTGAAAAATCCCCAACAAGATCGCAAATAAGTTCCATTAAACTAGATCTACAAAAGTAAACTATACCTTAATCCGTGATTTTTTTTTGATTGTTCGATCTCCAAGAAGTTCAAGCGTGCGTCCTCTATCGAAAATCCACATACAAACGAAGATCACAATTTGGAGTGCCAGCCCTAAAAAAGATAGAAAAACATTTTTCTTTCTTTCCCAAAATCCAAAGAATTCGAAAATAGCAAAAATAAAATCTAAAATAATAGTTTTAGGGTTTCAATCTCTATTTATATGTGTAGATAAGCTCACTTAAAAAACATATTCGTAATACAACTATTATATTTAGGTAATTCAAGTAAATTACATAAACGTTCATATTAATAACTTATCATATAACAAATTGTAAGGGTTCTATGTCATGAATTTTATCATATAAAATTTATTACTCTAAACCAATTGAAATTGCGCAAAACCATTATTTTTGTGCGACCCAATAGGTTCATGTGACGTTGGTAGTGAACCAAGATCATTTTGGTACACAAGTCATGAACGGTTTCTAGTAAGACATTATGACTACCCAAGAAGCATGAATATCAAAATCGATACAACCTAATGAATAGCATATATCATATCATTTTGTCGAGCGATATCCTTTGATTAAACATAAAGCATGAAAAATCACCCTTAATGTTCAATCGTACTAGTCTCGATCTTTAGGGAGACTGAAAACATCCAAGTGTATTTATTATATCAATTTACATGGACTTGGCCATTATCAGTCTATTATATCAAGGAACCCACTGATATTTCTCTCTATACAAAAGGGACAAATTCTATCTCGATTACACATTATTCACATAATAACCAATCACAATCTTTATAATCATTTGGTTAAAGACAACGTTTGATTGTGTTAAATCACTATGATTGTAATGTTGAAGTCTCTAGTAATCTCAAATCGAAGGACTTAATGATATAGCTATCGTGAGTAACACGTATGACTTAATCCATGTGGTGTTCTTGTAACAACCTGAATATTTTAACTTATGTCACGTGTCACCGCAAGACTTTGGCGGGGACTTTATCTGATGCGGCGTACTTGGTCAACCCTTGGGAGTCAACACCAATGTATATTATGTTTGTTTAATGTGTGCAGTATTTATTTTATACTCAAAAATCTCAAATTTCAGTTAATTATTGGTTCGATTGCGTCAAAATACGAGTATAGTTCGATGGTTGGTATGCGTGTATATTATGGTACCCCGGTACGAGTAGACGATAAGATAGGACAAAAATAGTTATAGGACTATAATGCTATTTAATTAAGAGAATAACCTAAGTTGGGATTTTTATTTAAATTACTACATTACTATATTATTACAATGCACATCTAAATAACTTATGATTATAGTGTAGAAATGAAATAAGGCATATGATGTACCTCGAGAGGCATACTATGGAAGATTGAAATTAATGTAAAATTCTCCTTCATTCATATTAAGGAACCAATTTAAATTCAAAGGCCTATGGTATGCTTGGTAAATATGTTAAAAAATAATGTCACTTAATCTATGTAAATGTATTGGTTGCATGGAAAATAAATGGATGAATTAACGGCAAAATTGTCATTTTATACTTTGTACGACACTTAGCATATGTAGAAATGAGATGGAGAGCTTGGATTTAGACTTCATTAAGCTAGGTTAGCTTGATTAATCCATCACTAATGAATTTTCAAATAAATGTATAAAGGGGTAGAAGTCATTAGGAACTTAACTCAAATTCATTTCTAAGAACTCTAGAAAGAAAATTGGAAGGAATCCAACCATTAATGGAGTTGGAGAAAGCTTGAAGACAGCAAGGAATTTAAAAATTCATATGGTCTCAAGGCATGTTCTACACCTTCTCTATAATAATTTCTCATATTTGAATTCTTATCCATGTTTTTTATTCTTTTTTATTTGTTTCTTTTTAATGATGATCTTATTCATGCAAGCTACTTCTTCATACTCTCATCTTCTTAATCTTGCTTGCATCCCCTTTAATTAATCAACAACACACACATATGTATATTGATCAACTAAATTCATGCATGGCTTTCTTAAGTATTTAAGGTTGATCCAAATTAATGTGTATTAATAAAAGAAATGATGCATAGGTGGATTGCATATTCAATAGCTAAGATTAAATTATTTGAGAATTGAAAATTTGAGTACAACATTGATTTAGCTAATAACTTAGGTATTAATTAGAAATACTTAAGTACCTAAGTCAAATAAATAAAGTAAGCTAATTCTATTTATCTAATATGCCTAAGTTGTGAAATAAAGACAATTAGACCTAAAGACAAATGAATTAATTTACTCGTATAAATTAATGACTTTTAATAAGTTAATGAAATAATTACACTTGAATCATCTAAATAAATTAGAGGGCTTGAATTTAATTGAAAGAAAAAGCCTAAGTTGATTGTAAGACAAAAATGGGTATATAAGCTAGTTTGATGTGCCTAAGTAAGCTAATCAAATAATTTACTTTTGTATATAGGTAAAAGTGAATTTTTATGTGTCCAAAGATTAATCTAGTGTTAAAATAATAATAGTAATAAATGATAAGATTCCTAAAATAAGTTTGTAGAGATCTACTGATGCATTAAGTGGTTATATATATTTATATATCATACATATATACATATATATATGTGTGTGTGTGTGTGTGTGTGTGTGTGTGTGTGTGTGTGTGTGTGTATAAGACATTAGGTGTATTTGTATAACCTCTGCATCTTTATATAATATAAGGACAATAATGAAAAGCAAATCATACTATGGATTGAATTATACTTAATAGAGGATAAGTAAGAGAAAAAAACTCTAACACGTCAAAACTAACTAAAATGATGTCAAGGACTTAGCGAGCTAGAGTTGAAAATCGAGGGTTAGTTCAGGGTCGTGTTGGAGTCGCAAGAGATTGTATTAGCATGGATCTTAGGTACGTAAAATCAGCTAGGAAATGTACAGTAATTCAATGAGCTTTATATTTTATTGCTATTGCATTATCTTACTTTTCTTGGAACTCCCACTCCAGTATGAGTGTACGAGGGCCAAGTGATTCAAGAAGGTGTCTTTGATTGGAGTGGTTGTCAGCTAGCTACCGGAGCCATGACCTCGATTCACTGGATTGTTTGATCGGGATGAGATGTGTTTTATCCGGGGCATCGTTGATATCCCTCATTCGCGACGGTCTAAGTATGGTAGGCGCTGCCGCGTCCTAGGACCCGAGTCTGTTTGGCGTTGCCACGACTCTATGACCCCGACCCTATGGCACCTACACTCGATGGTCTTGGATTACTTGGGCGTTTCTTTAGTTGCTTCTTTTGACGCTCATTTATCGTTGTACTTTCATTATTCGGTCTTATTTTCATGCATTCCTTATATCTTTCTTTATATTCGCATGAGTTTTAGACAACTTTATTTATCTTGAAGTATTATTTAGATCCTACTGGCTTTTACTTACTTAACTCTTTATTCTTGTGTTTGAATAAGTGCAGATCCGCAGTCGAGCAAGGGAAAGGCGTCGATATTAGGTGATTTACTCTGATGACGTCTAAAATCCTAAGAAATTATTTAAAAATCCTCGGCAATGGTGCCAAAACTTGACACGTGTTGAGCGTGCATAATAATTTCTCATATTTCCTATTATTTGTAGTGGTGATAAGTGGGATATCGTCTCCACTGGGATTTTGCAAAATTTTAAGGAAAGTATTTTTTTCTTGTTTTTTCTTAATTTAGTTAATCTAATTAAATGGGAATTGAAATAATAAATAACTAAAAACTATGACTATTAACTTAATTAACCAAACTAACTAAACTAATTCAAACAACTCAATGCAAACTTAATTTAATGAAATTCAAATTCAATATAATATAAATATCTAAACAAACATCTAAACTGTAACGACCCTCAAATTTACACGTGCCACGTGTCACGTTTTAGGACCGTTGACTGGACCATCGTGACTTGACGTACTTGTCGAAGCCTCTGGAGTTGACGCCGAGGTAGATTTTATTTTACTATGGTGTATGTATTATTTATTTATACCCAAATGTGAATTTCTAATGTCCAAGTGTATGTTTATTTTGTTGTGCCAAATTTGCGAGTAAGGTATACGCGGGGCATTCGGTGAGTCGATACATGACCGGGGATGTACCTCGATTTATGTGTCGACGTGAGACCGAGGTGGCGGCTTATGGGGTAAGTGTAGTTGGAACCAACTATAGTTATGTATATGTGCTTTAATGTGACCATGATTGTTGTTCAAATAAGAAGCCTAAGTTAGTAAAATAAATTAAAGGCCTTAGGATATGCATCGAGACACGTGTGACCAATCTAGAGACCAAGTGAGTATAGATTTGGAGTCACTTAAGCATGACTTGTGGGACAAGTGTGTGAAGGTGGACCACAAGTTAAGCCTCGGGATACGTAAGTGCAATTAGATGTGTGGCTATTGTGTAATCAACTCCAACCATATATATACTTTCAGTCAACCAAGCTTATCACTTAAGATTTTCATTTTCTTGATTTGGAGAAAAAAAAGAGTTGCTGGAGTGATCAAGAAAGGAAGGGAATCATCAAGATTGGCTTGACAAATCAGTGGTTGGTAAGGAATATCAAGTTATCAAGCTAGGTAACTCCATCAACATAGCTTGGTCAATTCAATAAATTCATGTATTTGATGTTATGGGGTGTTGTTTTGTGTTGCGGATGATGTTAGGGACCTTTAGTAATGTGTATGAGGGTCCCCAAGGAATCACCATGGCCTATGTGTAGAAGAAACTCAGAATTCGAAATGCAGAATTCTGATTTCTACTACACATAGTGCGCTAGGTGAGAAATCTAGCTCGCTAGGTATGCGAGGTATCACGCTAATGTTGAAATTAGCACGCTAATATCAGAATTAGCGCGCTAATTACCCTGGCAGCACATAAATTTAGAAATTTCTCAAAATCTCCAAAACACTATAATTCGGTCTAAAACATGTTTTAGGTCCCCACGAACCTAAGGGGAGGTCTCAAAAGTGTGGGTGATCGTTTTGGGGAGCGTGTCCGAGGCGCGAGAGCGGAATAACGCGAGTCCGAAGTAAGTGAGTAAACCAGTTAAGGAAATGCATGGTAATTCATATTCCGTATTTATTGTCTTTATTAATAAATGCCTTTGTTTGGAATTCCATTCTTGTTTCCTTGGTTGAGTGTCTATAGCCTAAGTGTGTCGGGAAGGTACTCCTGGGATTATAGCTAGTTGGGCAAATGTGAACATTACCTATGGGGGTGCAGCTACCCAACCAAACGTGAGTTTTCCCCGAGTATTGGATTGTTGTGGATTGTTGTGGATTATTGTGGATTTAAGACCACTTAGTATGCCTCTTTTGATTCTTAGACAATCATTATTCGTCGTGCATATCTGTCAGTCTGTTTATCATGCACTTTTAATTTTTTATCTGTCTTTTAATACCTGCATGATATTTGGACTGTTTTTAAATAATTCATGAATTACAGTTTATATCCTTCTGGTTATTACTTTCTACTTTATTGTACTCACCGTCTAGTTTGTGATGGTGGGTGCAAATGGGACAGAGACGAGCAAGGGGAAAGGACCGGTGATTGGTGACTTCCTTTAAGGACTTTTTGGAGCGGTTCCTTCCTTGCACGATAGTATGTTTAGCCATTTTTTTGTACTTATTGTATATTATTGCTTTTGATTACACTCGGACATATTAGGATTGAGTGATATAGGATATGCATGTTTATCCGATGATTTCAGGGTTCCATACCGTAGGTTGTTTCACCTTTATTTAAATCAGAGTTATTTAACTTTGTCACGGTTTTAATTATGCTGTAAACTATTCTGTAAAAGACATAACATAATAACTCAATGTTAAAATACAAATTTAATGAGAATGCAACTATTTGAGGTTGACTAGGCCTGTGTTGACTTTGCGAGGAATGACTTGGGGGTCTACGTAGGTTTAGGCCGGGCGGGGCCCAGTTTTATGGTTAACTGGGGCCGTCACATAAACAAACCCCACTAAGCAATGTAATATACTTAGATTTCATTTAAACACTAGAACATAACATTACCTCGTAACCTATTTATAATTATTTCACATAGAATATTGGAGTCATTAAATCCTAATTTATAATAGGTTGATAGCCTTTAACAAACCATCAATTTTTCTATATTCAATGAAAAATAGCTATATCTTTATCATTGTAAATCTACCTATTGGATAAATCGCAATAAAATAGAAATACAATAGTATTACACTCAATGAAAATCATGTCTAATCTAAACCAAATATTAATCAGAATATGCCAATCAATAAATTACTTAGAACACAATCACCTAGAACATCCACTCGGGTAATTTGACCCTATAGATTAATCATAGTTACTACTTCTATAATTGTTGTCAATAATCATAGACATAGATTCAGAAAATCATATATCACAGTACATATTTGCAATTATGCATGCAATACAAGAATCATTAATTGTAATACGCAAAAATAACTTATTAAAACAGCGATTGTTGTATATGAATATATTTAGAGCATTAAGTACATGATTCTTTAATTATAACTATATAGTAATCCAAAGTATATAAATGTATAGGGTTGTTTAAATTAATAAACTACTCACTCATGCTGGAAATAAACAATGCAATGATATAATCGAAAGACATAATTAAATAAATACCTCTTATTGAAATAAACAAAGCTCCAATGTTGCTTCAAACATAAACTCAATAAAATCTAACTTACGGCTCTCACAAACATTTTAAGAGAAAAGAGGGCTGAGAGAGAGTCAACCGAGAGCTAATTTCGAAGCCCTAAGGTCTTATTTATAATTTCTTAAGCAATACAAATAATAGATAAACTCAAATTCTTCATAATAATCTAAAAAACTCGTCACCGACCTCAGCAATTTGTCAGGGAATCCTATCTTGTTCACAAATCACTGAGTAAATCATTGAAAATATGTCTTCGTGCTCCATCGATTCAGCTGACGACTCCTTTGTAAATCTCAATTTGCTGGGTATTCACTGGCTCTTCTCTGCTGACGATTTTGTAGCAATTTTTGTGTGTTTTCGTATCGCTGACTAATCGCTGAAATTGTTCTTCAGTTGACTGTTTTGACTTTTTTCCTTTTTTTTCTCCCATTTCTTCATTTTTTCTAATTAAATCCTGAAATCACAAAACAAGAGAATATCTAGTATAATATCATCATTTATATCTAAAATCAACCTAAATAATACTATAAAACATGTCTAATTATTGACTTGTTAGTAGGTTGGTGTTCTCTACGTTGTTGTTGTCTTAAATTACGAATGTCATATCTACATCTGGATCAAATGGATGTAAAGATCCCATGGAATTAGAACGACGAAGTGAAAAGACCATACAAAGTTTAAAACTTCTACGAAATTATGTTTAAATCCCCAACAACGGCGTCAAAAATTAACACGTGCCGGGCATGTACTATAAATTTCCCTCATATATTATACTTTTAAATTTGTAGCGGTGAAAAGTGGGAATCGTCTCCACAGTGGGAATCGTCTCTACAATGATTTATCAAACTTCTTTAGGAAAAAGGACTTTTAAAAGTTTTTATTATTTTTCACTTTACTTTAACTTATTAACTAAAACAATAATTAAACTAACTAATAATTAACTATAATATAATAATACTTAACTAACTATATTATCCTAACTAACACAATTCAAATTCAATATCAATCAAATAGATTTAATTCAATATTAAGTAAATATCTAAACAAATATCTATAACAATGAAACATCAATCCGTTTTGCATCCAAACATGTCACTTCAATCATATAGTTATGAGCATACTTTATAAAGAACCATAAATCATTAAACTATAATTATAAGTAAGTAAACAACCTTTAGTCAGCCATTAGTTCTCCTTATACCGATGAAAAAATCACGTTCTAATTCTATTGAGCTAACCCATTCGAATACACAAAGACATTAACTTCACGCATTAAAACCGCATCACACTTTATGAAAACTTTGAACTACTAAATCTAACACCTTCTGAAAGCCACTTCAACATTAAATTTAAATCTCAAATTCACCTAAGACATATAAACGGTGTTTGCCTTTCAAACAATCCTAGTTACTACTTCAAATAGATAATGAATCCAAATATCACAATACACTTTCTAGACTATGTATGCAATATAAAGATCATGATTAAAATCAATAGATAACATCCTATTAAATCAGCGAATCAAAGAATACGATTGGTTTAAAGCATTACGCACATAATCATTTCATCATAACTACATAGCAAAACGGATCTAGTTTAGTTCAGAATTTGTTTAGATCAACTAACTACTCACTCATAATCATAAATAACATTGCAATAATCTTATATATAATGAAAATACTCCCTAGGATCTGCTTAAGGCCAAAATAGCCTTATTGACATATTTGTTCTTCTAAGGAGTCTTATAACCTTTTTTTTTCATCCTATGTCCTTTTAAAAAGTAAGGGCATAAAGAGCGAGAGAGAGAGAGAGAGAGAGAGAGAGAGAGAGAGAGAGGAAATAGATTGGTTGATGAGAGAACGTGGAGAGAGAAGAGAGTTTTAAGGGATAAAGAGAGTGTGATACACGTATTTAGAGAGATAAGATTGACTAAAAACGATTTCGATAACTAATTGGAAACTATATCTTTCTTTTAGTATTTTGAACTGTGTAATTTTTTTCAAAACTAAAAAAGAAATTCGGTTATAGAATAAAAGAAATCTCTCTCTCTCTCTCTCTCTCTCTCTGAAATGATCGACATTGGTAAGTTTTCTCTCTCTTATGAAATGATCGACATTGGTAAGTTTTTGTAGGAATGCAATTTTTAGTTTACTTTAAGGAAACCACGTAGAAAAATTCTCCAACAATCCCTCTCTAACCCACCGTTTTCTACAATATGACTGATTTTGGCTTTCATTGCTTTGTTGCTTCATGTCGACACTTTTCATTCCAAACAAATTTCGTCTCACATGCAGAGCACGTGCCCATTGGCTAGTATAAATATAAGAAAAATAAATACATCTGGAATAAATACTTTAAATTTTCAAACATTCTCCAAAAGCAAAGCACAATAAAATAATAACTAAAACAATAAAGAACGACTCATAGATAATGAAATATTGATCTAAATTACTCAAGGGCAACTAATTCCGTAACCTTAGAGTTGTATTTATAGTATTATAGGTAGTAAACATCTCAAACCAACTTAAACAACTCGTAGTTATCTTAAATTCACAAAATCTACCCCAACGATTCCTTAGCTATTCATGTGTAAGTGGAATCGATGGTTAAATTTGTAATACTGGAGTCCCTATTTTCATCGATTTGGCTGGGCAATTTTGAGTCTCTAGGAATCGCTAGAAATCACCGGTATCGAGATTTCAGTTCTTCTTTGATTCTTTGGTAATGCTTTGCATACTCTTTCCACTTGACTAATTCCTTCATAATCTTTTCTTTTTCGTTCATTTCTTCATATTCTCCATTTATTACTTGAAATAACAAAAACAAGAGAAAAATTCGTGTAATATAGTCTTTTACATCTAAAATCGTCATAAAATGAACTACGAAACTTGTCGAATTATTGATTTGTCAATACATGTGATATGTTTCTTGGTTTCCACATATATGTGTTTTATGAACGCTTCCGCAATATTATTTAAGGCTTCTGCTAAATTATTAAAAATGTTTAAAAGTTTTTAATTAACTCTGAAAATTAGGAATAATGTGAATCAAGAAATGCTTATCTTGGACACAAGTTACGAGGAGAATAAGACAAAAGGCTGACTAATACGTTGTTAAGTCTTAAGTAGATGAGATTGAGGCTTAATGACGAAATTAGGCCGGGCGGTGCGCTGATTAGAGGTTTAGGCCGTCACACACCCCAGCTCACATTGGCCTACAAAAGTCATGCATGCGCACCTCAAGATGTTGGTACATACAGATCTCGATGCATAACACGCAGATTGAAGCCGCATGGAGATCTCTTAGTGGGCCAATGTGTATTGAAGTATGACTTATCCATTGTCATTATGGTATTTTCCGAATTTATTTCATGTTCTATACAACATACAAAAAAAAAAAAAAAAAAAAGATTGAAAATGAGTTTAGTACTCTTGTTAGATTATTTAGCTGATAATGCATAAAGCCCAAGCCCATATGCCAATGACCACGAGCACATCCAGATTGACATCATATTACACGTGGAACAATCAAAAGCTAGATCAAATCGATTAACATCAAATCAAGGCATTAATAGCATCTCCAATGAATTGCATGTACAACTTTTTCACTAATTTTAATGCAAAAAGTATAAAAAATATTATTCTCATCTCCAACCCAATTACATAATCTTTTACACCAGACATTAATCATTTGACATCAAACATTCTTTTAATTCCATAAAATCTTCGACCAAATAGAAACAATCGAAAATTTCTTCAAAATCATGATTTGTTTGTATTTTTATTCGTGGGTCTCATATACACCAACAATAGCGCGTGCTACAATATCGCACTATATATGACGCGATACTATAGCAAAATGACAAATTATAGCATGATTTGGCATTAAATTGTTACAACGACAAACAAAAGTCACACTAGGTGATGTAGTTGTGCATGCATGGTATGCATATGAATATATATCTACCTATATATTAAAAACATGAATAGCAAAAGATTCATTCGTCACTTAAATTATCTTTCTTACCCTTTAATTACTCATTAATTTGTTCGGTTACCTTAGTTTGTATATGCCATATTTTTTTAGATTTAGAGATAACATAATGAGAAATCTCCTTAATATATGCGTGAATAATTTGTAAGCTCCTATATGATAGGGATTTTAAGTGATAATCACTTGCGTGTGTCGTAATTCTTTATAATTAAAAAAAAAATAGTGTATTACTCCTTTTCATGTGATGAGGTGTCACACTCGACATGCACAAGCAACGTGTTTTTTGATGGTTATTGTTACTAATTAATTTTTTAAGCGTGATTACATGCATGTATAACTTTAATGGTAGGGCGATTCCCATTTATATATTTTGATGGATATTTTAATTATATTACATTTTAAGTAATTTGATTCTAATTAATATTATAAGAGGTTAAGTTTTATCAATTAGAATGATTAAAAATTTCAAGTTTTTTAATGAGACTTCACTATGAGATATCTAACTGTCCAAAACCCTCGAAACCACACTGGTGCTGCTTTGACCCATCGTCCGCTAATTGGCCAGCATAACTGTTGTGTAACTAATTATACTACATGAAAATATTTTTTTATAGATTAATAACATTAGAGTATTAGATTAATTAAATTCGCAAATTAGTATATATATCTATCATATATATAAAAGCACGAATACCAAATTTTTGAGTGGTAATGAAATTTACTTCTTTGCCCATATATATCTATCATATTTACTTCTTTCCTCATATATATCTATGATATATATAAAAGCAACTATATATATATCTATATACGCTACCTCTTCAACATCTTGAACACTGCCTCTTCAAATCGATTAACAACTCAACGACTCTCCTACCTCTTCAAATTGATCAACGACTTTCCTTCATCTTCAAATCATTCATTCCCTACTTTCCTTCATCGACTCATTCGTTGCTTTCTTTTGCTCTTCGATTCAAAGGTGAGTTAATCCACATTTCTTCTCCAATTCTTTTTTTTTTTTTTTCGGAGAGGTTCGATTCAAAGGTGAGTTAATCATTTGGTCTATATGGTTCAATTTGATTCATGATTTTTGAAAGAAATTTGGGTCTAATCCACCCTTGATTCAATGTTGAATTTAACACAAAAGCTCTCTTTCATCTGGTCTATATGGTTCAATTTGATTCATGGTTTTTGAAACAATACCTTGGAAGCTAATATGATCAACCACTCGTTCATTGTATGGTTATTAGAATTCATTGGATACATATATGTTTGACTATTTGTAGTGAGCGATTTCTTGAAGACACTAAGCCGAAACTGAATTGGGCTTTAAGATCTTGAATACTAGGTGTTTGTTGAAATACCAAAATAATATTCATCTTCTTCCTTTATATAAGAAATATATAGATGTTTGATTTGTCTGTCTTTTTACAAGTTGAAATTAAAAAAATTGCATCTTTTATATTAGCATATTTGGAAAAAAAAAGATATGAAGTAATTTGAATCTTTGTTTGTCGAACTTGTTGTGTTGTTGGCAACGAACTAATCTCTTGGTTCATTAATTCCTACACAAATGAATGTAAAGTTTTTGTGCTCATTTGAGATAAATGAAAGCCTCCAATAAAAGCATATAGGAGATGAAAAGTAAGCAATGAAATTTTTGTGTCTTTTTATCTATATCGAACTTGCGGTTAATATTTTTTAATTTTTTTGCTAAATTATGTCTTTTATGTCTTGTTGAACAAGCTCTTCGAAATAATCTTTGTGATACATAATTTATGGTGTAGAATTCTTTTGAGAGGTCACAACTACAATACATGCTAATCCTATTATAACTTGGAACTGAAGTTGAACTAAAAACACAAACTGTCTCCAAATTATTTTTTCAATAATTGTGGTTTATCATATTATAATTTGATATCGAGGAGCAGAGCCTATTGCATTTGCTCGATTATGAAACATTATGATATATGTTCGACACTCTCGTATGCATACACTATTTGATTGCAGTTTTCAACCGATCGATTAATTTCCATATGTGCAGAAATACCATCTTAATTCATAGTTAAGATGAAATGATGGACCATCTTAGTTTTACAATTATGCTTGTCTACCATCTTAATTTTACAATTATGTTGGTTTTCTGTTTCAGTTAATTTCCTCAAAGTAGGTCTTGACAATAAAGCAAATAAAAGAATAATAAAATAAAAATAATATGTAACATCAATTGAAGTATAATGAGAGAGCCCCTTATTGAGGCAGTTGTCATCCCTCTTTCCATTTTTTCTAGATTATTCTCGAGGTATCCTGGGATTTACCCCTGCCAATTTTGGACTTGAGGAATGTAGGACTACAATAATGTGCAAGAGTTTTAAAGCTTTTCCATTCCTAGAGTTCTAATCCATCTTTTCACCCGATTTATATTTTGAAAATGTGTTCGTAAGCAATTCTTCTTAGTAATCCGACTTCGAAAAACTCGTGATAAATCTTTTTTAATAGGTAATATGAACTCGAACTTGTAATTTGCTCTTTACATAGACCTACTTCCATTTGGTGAAGTTTTAAATATCTAATTAAGTTTTATGGGTCTAATTAAGGTAAAGTTACACATAAGAAGTTCAATCCTCCAATGGGTGGCTTAAACTACTTGCGTTTGGTGGCGGTAGTTATAACTTAACATCAGAAAATTGAAAGAGTTTCTTCTAGATTGAGTTAACTCATAAGCAATAATTCCATAATCTTTTTGTTTTGATAAGAAGCCAACTTAATTAGATACAACATACTTGACTCCAAAATGAGTCAACCCCCAACCTTTCCTTTGACATCTGCATCAATATTAATTCATCTAATTAGATATGCTTTGACATAACTCTCTATTATTTTCTTCTTGCTTTCCACTTTATTCATCAAATAAGTCCAATTTGTAAAGTTGGTCATCTTTCAAATTTTAGGCTACTGTTTCTTTTTTATTTTCTAGAACAAATAATTAAACATTATAAAAATTAACAAGGCATATTTGCGAGTTGATCAAAAGTCTATTGTATAACTCTATTTTTTTTCAAAAAAAGATAGTATTTAGATGAGCGGTTCATGTCGTCAGTATATTTCATGTAATGTTTAACAATGTTTATAGTATATGTGTCCACAATTGTGAATTCAATTTTGTCACGTCTTTTGCTTTGATATTTCGTTCCTATGGATCCTTTTTTTCCTTTATATTTTTTTTCTTTGCTAAATGATGCTTCTTGAATTGCACTTTTACTTCTTACGTATTCAAATTATGTACGTTTGGATTTTATATTACATAGTTTGTTCAAACTCATACATATTATTTAAATTAAATTTTATATTTAGTTGCATATTAAATTAACATTATTTATTTTTTTAACTACTACTCTAATGTTTGTTTCATTAGATTGTAGTTTAACAATCTCATCTAAAAATTCATTAAATATAACCATTTTACCTTGCATTAGCGAGTTACCATGGTTAAAAACTTAAGAGTTATCAACAATAGTGGATACGCTGTAAGAAAAGCAATAAATACTAATCGTAGGGAGGTGGATAATTTGAAACGTAAATTTGCAATGGAGGAAGAAAAAGAAATGAAGCGGGCTCGCCAAAGACAACTAAGGAGTGAAAAGAAAGAGTTGAATGATCACAGTATGAATTTGAAACTTCACAAAATATTCTATAAAATATTGAGTAAGGGTAAATGCTATGAAGCAAAATGAATGATTTTAATTAATAATTTAGAAATTAAGTTACCTTTATTTCTTTTTTATGTATAGGTCACCGGAATGCAAAACCACGTTATATCGCTATGGGTTTTGAGCATGTTGCAAGTTCAGCAGATGTGTTACCATCTGTAAACTCTTGTCGAAATTGTAGTGCGAAGATGTTTTTATGAATCTAATAGTTTATGTTGTTCAAACGGTCAAGTAACACTCGTTCCTAATGTTGTCCCTGAAGAAATGTTCGACCTATTCACTTCAAACACTGAAGAGACACGTGAGTTTTTGATGTACATTCGTACTTATAACACCAATTTTGATTTTACATCTTTTGGTGTAAAGCGCAAGAGAGAGTATGCCAAAAGTAATGTGGGTGTATATACGTTTAGAGTGCAATGCCAAATTCATCATTTTATAAATAATTTACTTCATGACAAGGAGCATCCATCTCTTTTGCAACTGTACTTTTATGATACTGATCATGAAGTGCAAAACCGAATGCATTGCTCTGATAGGATGAAAGATACAATTTTGGCAAGGTTAATTAGTATGCTTGCGAAAAATCTATATGCAAGTTTTTTCCGCACTTTACAAAATAAGGAAGATTTAGAAGATAATGTTGTTCAATTAGTTTCAAGTGTTAGTCGCCTTCTACTTATTGTTTTTCATGTTTTCTATTAATTGTAGTGGTTCTTTTCAATTTTGGTTAATTAACTTAGAAATTAATTCCCGCCAGGGAGCGAGCGGGTCAATCGTGCGTAGCACGTCGAAACTTGTATATATATATACATATTTTCCGTAAGTAATTACAACTAATTCGCAACGTAAATGTTCTTGATTAGAGAGAGTAAATGAAAATCTAAAAATCTAAACAGAGCGAAAGAAAACTAGCCGCATAGAAAAGCTCTCTCTCTCTCTCTAAAGTCTCTTGCTCTTTTATCTCTCTCTCTCTAAAACCTTGGAGCGGGAGAGCGACTATCGTCGAAACCCTAACATTCGACTTCGATTTCGTATCTCAGATGGGGCAGAATCGGAGACTAGATTGAATCCACTGTTCGCCAATCGAGGGTTTTGCGGTTCCGTTTCTCGGATTCGTTCGTTTCGATTTCTGATCTGAGTCATTCGAGTGTGTCGTTGGAAGAAATGGATTCGCGAGATTTGTCTGCGACAAGCGCTGCTACTGCGAGTAGGGATGGGTCTCCGAGTGAGGAAGACGCGATTCTGTCCGTCACGGCCGGACTCGCGAAGGAGGCCGCTTTGTTGTTTCAGTCGAGGAGGTATTCGGAATGTATTGATGTGTTGAACCAGGTGATGCAGAAGAAGCCCAGCGATCCGAAGGTTAGGGTTTTTATTTGATTTCTTCTTCTTGAGATGTTCTTGGTTGCAGTTAGAGTTTGATGTGCCCGAATTGGGAACCAATTTTGATTGTTTGAATTTTATTTCTTTCTTTTTTGCGTGTGTTTATGGGACTGAACTATTCATGCGCTACCGCTACCTATCATTTTTCGAAGATTCTGTCTCCTTGAAAGCTCAGTTTTTGAAGGAAACGAACTGTATTTTTTTTTCCAACTATATGAAAGAAAAGATTTGAATTTGAATGTTGAAGTTGCTAGACTTGCTGCATGATGCATACTGTTCTTGTTAAATGAGAAAGTTTAACGGTATTACTTTAAATAGATTATTTTCTCTCTAATATGTTGGTTTTTCGCTGCTCGGGTCCTTTTTCTATAAAAAAAGTTGTATTTTGAAAGAAAAATACTGGTAGAAATGGTCGATCTATTTCTCATTGCTTTCAATTGGAAAATCAAATGAATGCTGGCGTTGATTTTTTGCTGATGTTTTTACTGGCTTAAGTGTGAGACCGGGACGCTCATTGGATGATAGAAAGTGATCAAGGCATTTTCTTGCATATTTTGGACTTTGGACTACAATGGAGCTGTTATGAGTATGGGTGGTGTTTTGAGTCATTAATATACCATGTATTGTGCTCTTAATGACAAAAGTTTCAGGGTAAATAAAATATTGCAGTTATGATAACATGTAACAAAACCACTCTGGTGTGGATGAGCCATCACTAATATCACTATTCCCATACACTCAATGGCGTGGAACCTTAGCGATGAAACCCTTACTTGGATCTTCATAATAAGTTAAAATCATGATTCTATTTGTCATTGGTTTCCTTTGCAAAAATGATATCTTCATTTACAAGTGATATGTACTTTGGGGGTGCTGTCATGCATTGTGGGCTGCCTACTTCAGTATTACCTGGCAAATCCGATAAATGAATTTATGCTGGATAAATAGATACTTTTCAACACCGTAACCATACTCTTCTTAACTATTTACTAATCTCGTGGTTTTCAAACTATAATTGTTAGTCTTTGCTAGGGTATCATACTTAATTAGGCCAATACATTTTCTAATTGGAATTTATAGGTTTTGCTTGAAGACAATCCTATTCATGTTTTCCTTGAAATGCTCATGAAAAGGTTTCTTGTAACAGCTGAAAAGCTTAACTGCGGAATGGAGGTCCCTTTACCTTTTATATTTTATAGGAACTAAAACTTGTATTCTTCTTTGTGATCTTATAAAGAAGATTGGATGCTTCGGGGAATTTATAATGTTCTGATTCCAAAATGCAGTTTTTGGTCCCTTACTCAATCTGAGAGGAGTAACAGTTTTGATATACGAACCTTGATCATTTGCTGTTTGTAAAAGGTCCAAAGATGTCTAGTTGGCGTTCCCACTATGTCTGTTTAGCTTTCTCTTAGTGGCAAGCTTTGAAAATTTTACTTTTTCTGTAACTTCACTTGCTTAATATTGGAATCAATTCGGGGAAGTCTAATTGTATGTAGGGGGTCCATGTAATAACAAGGTACACTAAAAAAGTATGTTCATGTATTTGATATGATATATGTTATATGTCATTAAATATAGTGGATTAAAATATCATTTATCATCTAATTTCTCTTAGTTTATGATATTTCATATCTTTTATCTTTTTTATTTTTATCTAACTTAAAATTTTTAAGTTCAATTTAATGGTTTTAGCCATTGTGGATATTATTTCTTTTGTTTTAGCAGTTCTTTGGAATTCATTGGTTAAGCATGAGATTGATTTCTTGTCCTGGATTGTCATACATATTTTTAGAAGCATTTTCTAAAAAAACTTGATAGTAGCCACAAAGCCCACAACCACAACTATAGTAAGTTTCTTTTGTTATAACTCAGAATAAAGAAAGAAATCGAAGGAATTCCTTTGAGTTTGAAATTGAGTGTCTTTTACTTAATTTTGATGGGATTTTTTAATCTTGTCATTGTATTGTAGACTTTGAAAACTCTATTTAATTTGGACATGTTTGTAGGATTTTCATTTTTTCTTAGATGTTATATTTAGGAGCTAATGAATTGTTGAAAATATATTCAATTTCAATCATATGTAAGAGGTGGCATATTTAGGGGGTTTGAAATTTTGCTATTAGATGGAACAAATTTTCCAAAAACTTAAAATTAATTTTTGGAGTCAGTATTTCTAATTTCAACCAATCTGCACAACTATCATATGCTCTACTTCTATAATTTTTTTACTTGATTAATCAAGGTCCTAGTCCTATGTGATAAATTGCCTTTTGAACTATTGAAGGGATAGTAATATTTATTCTTTTCATCATGAGTCTAATAATGTAAGAATGCTCTACCATAAAAAAATGTAAGAATGCTCTCAATGTTTTCTGAGTGATTGCCACGTTAATAATACTGTGTTAGCATGCCCTGTCATCTAACATTCCAACCGTTGCTTACGTTCCTAGTATTTCTTAACTACTTGAGCGCAAATCCACCTCTTAGTGCCGTTGGAATTAAATTAAATCAAAGCAGTAACTTTGAGATTTATTCGGCAAGCTTTCCAGTTGGGCTAGATGTGCAAAAGCCTGCAAATCATGTGATAATTCTGAGTATTAACCATGTTCAGGATAATGAGAAGTTCATTGGCTAATGAATTTATCTTTTAGCTGAAAAATGATCCATAAATACTCAAGAAATAACTTTCCGGCCTAGTGGTGGATCCGTGGACATGGATGATATGCATTATCATTTCTTTATTGTGTATGGCTTTCTTACTGCATGAAGCTGTGTTTTTGTTTTTGTTTTCGTTTATCAATGTTCATCTATACGTTTTGGTAGTTGTTCTATAATTTATATCTGCTGTAGGTCCTTCATAACATTACTGTGGCAGAATACTTTCGTGATGGCTGTTCCGATCCAAAGAAGTTGCTTGAAGTGCTCCATACTGTCAAGGTATGTTGCAGTTTCATAGTTTTGATGCTGGTATTTCATTATTCCAGTCTTAAATTTTTGATTGTCAGCAGTTGTTTAATGTTGTCAAAATCTGTTTTTTTTTTTTTAATTAGATGACCTTTAGAATAGGTGTAGCTATGGAGGGAACATGTGAATTATATTAGAAACTTATGAATTATAGTAGTGAGGAGGAAGTATCACAGAAACTATGATTATGGAGTTACATGTTATGCTCTGTTTTTGTTGAAAAGTATTTGTTTATGAATTCTCCCTTCTATGTTAAATATATTATTTCTTTGTTTTTGCCCCCTAGTGAAATTACCCAACTACCCCTTCATATAAAAGGATTTTTACTCACCCATACCCCACTAACCCCCTCGCCCATACCCTAGTCACCCCCTCTCTTGAATCACACTCTCACCTCCGTCTCTAATTCGACGAATTCGAGCGAAACACCATCGATTCAACGCCATAGGTGCATTCCTCACCTCTTTTCGTGTTGATTTCTAATTTTCGTGGGTTTTTCTTTTGCTTTTTCGAGTCAGTAGTATTTGTGGTTTTGTTGTTGGGTTTAAGGCTTCGATTTGGAGCTTGAATCTTGAATTTTGGGTACAAAATGTCGACAAAATCGAGAATATCAAGCGATTCTGAGCAAAATCCACTATTTTTTTAGTCATTTCATGTATTTTTTAGGAGTTTTGAAATTTTAGGTTCGTTCTTGTTGCCCGCGGGTCTCGGACACACATGGCCGACACCTCTGAAGAGGTTTCGGATACATTGGGCCGACATCTCTAAAGAGGTTTCGAACACACTGGGCCGACGCCTCTAAAGAGGTCTCAGCTGGATCCCTCCATCACCCACTGAGACCGAGACCTCTTCACAATCTCGGTGGTAGGCGGCTGAGATCTCTAAAGTGGTCTCGGTCGGAGCCGATCGAGACTTCTGTCCAGTGCGTCCGAAACCCGCGTGTGACACTTTTTCACTTCTATGACACAACGCGACCACATTCGACCTTGTTCGAAGAAAAAAAACACTCATGCGACACTTGCGACCTAGTACTAGTGCTCTACAATGGCTATAATCGAGAAATGAAGAGGATTGAGGGGTGTTGGGTGAGGGTGAGGGTGATGGGGCGAGCAAGGGTATTTTTGGAATTTTGAAAAAAAAAAACTGGGGTAAACGAAGTATAATAATTCAAAACTGGGGTACATCAAAGTAATGGGGTCCCTCGGCAAAAGATGGAGTCTGTTTAGCCGCTTCTTTCTTTTATAGTGAGAAAGAATATTTGATACTTATTATTGAATTTAGCTCCAAGTTTGTCTTTAAATATAATATGTAGCTCATAACATCATTAATAGACATGACATGGTTCAAAGTAGACTTCCATTAATATGCATAAAAATAATACTTCCTTGAATATTGATAGTTCATTGATACTGCCACATGTTTGAGAAGAAGAAACAGCTGACTGTATTTTCTTAGCTGCACATTCTCTTTGTTGATTTGGAATTAGTGCCTCATAATACCTTCTCCGTCTTTAGATGTCATGTTGCTAGCCCATGAAAAGTGAAAGCTCCTCGTTTAGAGCTTGGAAAACTATCTCAATTCTTCAATGGTCAAATTGGCTAGAAGAGATTATCAAGGAAATATGTAAAAGAAATTGTGATCGTCTTTTGTACTTTTCCTCATTTAAGTTTGTCTAATATTTTTATAGGCCCCGTTTGCCAAAGTAGCTGATAATCTAGATGAAAGCTGAAATGTTGTAGCTTGTAATCTAGAACTTAAACGTTACCTCATGTGGCGTAAACAGTTTTAGGGCCAAACTAGATTATATTTTTATAATAATCTAGTTCTTTTTGAAGATAAAATAATCTTGATAACCAAACTTAATTAATTTTTTAAGGCTTAGCTAAATATATCCGAATCTTTCAAGGCTTTTGCAAAAATATCATTACTTTTTGTTAAAGTTAATTTGGGACTGAGGCTATGTTGTTGTTGTTGTAATTGTATCCTTGATTGTCATTATTATCTGTCAAACTAAAATGAAGGAGATGAAAGGTAACTTGATGGCATACCCATTGCATCATAAATATTGAGCAATATTCTCATGTTTAGGCATAAGTTTTCTCATTCCCATGTGTAATAACTGTCTTTATACAAGTACTTATCTGATTAAGAGTTCTTTTTTTTTGCAAGGTATGGAATGGAAATTATAGATATCTTGTTTCATGAGTTTTAATTCTTAACATTTGATTGTCTTATTTTACTTGAAACTTTTTCTTACATTTTAAAAAATGTGCTTGAAACTTGAATCTTTTCTTATATTTTTCTTTTTGAAAATCCTTTTTTGGGGAATGACATATTTAATTACTTTGATTAAATCCAAAAATATTGAGAAAAAATTAATATAATTCATTTATCTATTACATTTTTTTTTTCTGTTATCTGTAATTTGGTGAGTTGGAACAATTCACTTCAAGTTCAATGTATTTATTTTTTAATTCAGTTCCTTGCTTTATGATATTCCCGTTGATGAGTCCTTTTTTTGTTTCTATTGTCAATAGTTTGTGTTTTATCACCTCTTCATTCATCATTACCGAGGCTATCTGGAATTACTCCTAATATTCTTCTTGTTGTTCTTCCCACAATTTTCAGAGGAAAAGTGAAGAACTTGCTCGTGCATCAGTAGAACAGGGTGATGTTGGCAATACTACAAATAGCGTTACTTCAGGTTCTAAAGGGAGTACTACCATCCCTCATCAGTTTTCTACTGCAAGCAGTACATCTAATGCATATTCAGATGAATTTGACACCTCTCTAGCAACGTTAAACATTGTATGTTTTCCTGCGTTCTGAAAATTGGTTTTCTGTTTTGATTAGCTTTTTAGTTTCTATCATATGGAAGACTTTGTTACTCATTTGATGTATTTGTTTCTTGACTTGGGCCCATGCAGGCAGTTGTTTTGTTCAATCTTCATGACTTTGCGAAGGCATTATCAGTTCTAGAACCATTATACCAAAATATAGAACCCATAGATGAGGTATTGTACTGTTGTATGGTATTTTTCTTTTTTCTTTTTTGAGAAGACTGTTGTACACTATTTTTGTTTTCCGGTCATTCTTATGTTATGCTACTTTTGGATATTTTTAATTGTTATCTTATAATTATATGCAGGCAACAGCCCTTCATATTTGCCTTCTGTTACTGGATGTTGCTTTAGCCTCACATGATGCAGCAAGAGCAGCGGTAAGTCCAGTTAAATTCATATATTTGGTGTCTTTGATAGAAGGGCATGTTTGGTTGTCATGCATGGATGGTGCTTACATTCAGAGATTATTGAAATTCGTATCTGCATAATCGATTAGTGGATTTGATGATTCTTTGTCGAATGTCTTGAATTTATGTTGTGAATTTTGTAGTGTCACTATGATTTACAAGTTATGACATGTTGAATTGAAGGACCTTACAAACTAACAATGAATCTGCTTATGTATTCCAATGCTGCAAGTGGTAGGCTTTTCTTTTAGATGGTCCCTTTCTATATTTTATGTCGCTTGTTACCAAAAGTTAATCAATGTATTACTACTCTATTTATGAATAAATCCATCCTAGCAGTCACACTGTTGCGTGGTTTTGCTAGTGACACTGAAACCTTGAACATAATTGGTTTCTGGGTGGGTCACAAAATAAGATGTCCAGAATGTGATGGAATTAATAGAGCAGAAATGGCTCTAACTATTTAAAAAGATTATACAACTTGTTACGATTTTAATGTATAGTGCACCATTATCTATTTGAAAATGCATTTCCAAAGGACCTGCATTTTCTCTCATGGCTTTATGCTACAGACAAGGATCAAAACTTTGACTTCGCCTATGATTTCACTCGGTTAAAATTCGAAATTAATTCGGGGAAGTGCACTTCGATGTGGGGAACTGTGGTAAAACTTCGACATTATAGAGAAGTCTTAATAATTTCATTAAGGGCTAGAGAACATCCAAGTTTCATCAAAAGACACTAAAAATTCTACTTTCTATAATATTTCATTTTTTTTTTCTCATTCTATACTTGATTTTAAGTTTTCAAAACTTCAACTTTGACGGGTTGATCATTTTTACATTATTTTTCCTTCATTAGGCAATATTTATAATCCATTTCTAATAAATGAAGTAAAATTGTGGTTTTGTCATCTCCTAACATGTTGTCATTCTATCTTCTAACACAAATTGACACCAATTATATTTCACTTTTCTTACAAGTGAGCGTTAAAACTTAGAAATGTTATCATTTCTCTTAATTCGATGGAAGTTTTGTAAAACTTTGTTTACACCAAATTTTTAAACCATGGCTACTGAAGGAATTCGTTTGTAACAGTTTGATATTTGTGTAAAAGATTATAGATTATATTCTAGATCCAATGGTCATAATTAAAAAATCACCATCCATGGTGATTTTTACCAATCACCAATGTAGAATTCCCTATATATATCAAGGATTGCAAGGCGTTAAGGCGATCTCGAGGCGATTTCCCTGACCTGGGTGAGGCGGTGCCTAGGCGATGCCTAGGCAAACAAAATAATATTTATTTAAAGGTCCTCGGATAAATATTTATTTATTTATAGATCCTTGAATAACACTAATTATCTATTAGTCAATGTGATTATTATTCGATATATACTTCAAAAATACTAATAAGTCTTTAGGTACTTAAGTAACATCAATTGTGTCAAGATTTTGTTATTAGGTAGGTATTTTATTATCAAACTTAATTGTAAAAAGCCCCTTCAAATTTCTAAAAATTACTTAGAAGGACACTGCTCGCCTAAAGCACCGCCTAGGTGACGCCTTGCAATCACTGATATATATTCCTTGGGAGGTTAAAATATTGGCAAAACGTGTGATTTGGTCCCTGTGCTTTCATAATAGTAAACATTTGGTCTTTCTACCGTTTGGAACTTAAGGGTGTTAATTTCTGCTAGCGTGGCTAATGGGAGCATAGCCCAACTGGTTTTCTTGTTGGACCACCGTTTCACCTTGAAGGCTTGAACCAAATACAACAACAACAACAACATAGCCTCAGTCCCAAATTAACCGGGGTCGGCTACATGGATCAAACTTTTCCATTGTGCTCGATTAAGTGAAAGGCTTGAACCAAATCCAAAAAAAAAAAACTGATTTCCCCCAATCAAAACTAACCTGTGCCCTAGCCCAAATTTCACGTTATTCCCGTAATTTCCAAATCAAGTCATCAAAAGGGTTTAGTAGATGCAAAACTACAAATAAAACAGTATTGCCATGACAACAATAAGTTCAAGTCGTTTGGGCGGCCATTGCAGATTGTTTGGAGTTCATCAAGCACTCCTATATGTCGGTGGACGACGAGAGGCCTGTTAAGCGATCAAGGATGGAAAATTACTTGTTCATTTGATTCAATTGGCTTTTTGTGTTTTTTAATTTGGGATCAATCAGCCCTTTTCTAATTCCTGTGTGTAGTATTTGGTTAATTAAATACTGCTAGTAATTAGGATGGGTTGAGTATCTATTGATTAGAAAACTGTGTCCAAATTTATTTATTTTTTTGTCTTTTGTAAGATTTCATGTAAATTGTTTTGTCTGATGTTGTAATGAGAAATGTTGGCGCAATTTAGTTTTCTCTGAAAATTCCCCTTTATTTGTTCGCAATTGATCTACAATTAGTAGCTAGGTCGCTCTCAATCTGAAAGAGAGCCTCACGTGCAGAGAAAGAAAGAGAGTGAGAGATGTCGAAATAAATTGATTTGGGAAGGATGGCTTGAAGTGATATTAGGGGTAGGGAATGATTTTAGTTTTGATTTGAGGTGTTTTTTTATTTTTTATTATTTTTGAGGTGAATCAATGGTCCAACAAGAAAACCAGCTAAGTGGCACTCTTGTTTGCCACATTAGCTGAATTTAACACTTAACAATAAAAGGACCTAATGTTTACCTTTATGGAAGTTTAGGGACCAAAAGTGCACTAATAAAAGTTCAGGGACCAAAAACACAGAAACGCAACGTTCAGAGACCAAATAATACGTTTTGCCTAAAATATTTGCTTAGCTAACATGTCTTGGAAAAGATTAATATTTGTGCAGACATTCCAAAAAAAGGTTATTATCACTGTAGTTGTCAAATCATAATTGAATCCCAAAATTGATGGACTTGGGATTGTATTTAGAAGCAAATCATAGAATTTTTCCTTTCTCTTTTTGTATTTCGTAATCCATAATCGAGACTTCATAATTCTTGAATTACATTGTCATACAATGTAAGAAACAAAAAATTATAGAGAATACAAAGTGAATAACTAAGTCACTAGCACTAATTAACTAAAGTTTTGAATGCAAGTGAGATCATGCTTCATTTGCCTATTTGCATGTACTAAAAGATAAAACATAAGTCCCCAAAAGTTACGAAATACAAAGTACACAAAGAACAAAAGGAAATATGTATTGAGCATCATGTGTAAACATGGTTGGTGGCCTCTAGATGGACTTTTCTAGTAGTCAATGGACAATGAATTGGGAAACCAAAGCACAATAAGATTCAATGACTAATGTTGTTTTGGATTGAGAATTTGTAACTTTTCTCTTATTCTTTTATTTGGAGATATCACATATAGTTGAAGGCAAAGTCAAAGCTAATAATATTGCTTGCAACATGGATTGCTACTTTTGGAGGTGGAAATGTGTAGCACAATTTCAACAATGAGCAAACAACCACCACTGAGGAGGTTTTGTAAATTGGATCTGAAGATCAGATTGTGAATCTAAAAATTCCACAAACTATTGAAAATACATTCCATTAATTTTAGCAGGAAACACATGATCTATAATATTCATACATGAAACTCTCTTAGGTTAATTTACATGCAAGTGCAATTAATTTAGCTACATGGCACATTTTTTATAGCTGCTCCTTTATTTGAATTTTCACAAATGGGGAGATGGGGAGAATATTCACATATTAGTTGGTTCGAAGAAGATCAATTTAATCCAAATTTTGCGAGGGCAGCATGCCCTAGAGAGAGTCCATGCAACAGGCTTACACTTACTCTTTGAGTGAGTTGTGCAAGCAGGCCTTCCATGCGTGGATATGCACCATTGCACATGGGGATGAATGGTGAATCCTGACCTGGATTTAGAAAGGTAGACTACTCGATCACCTTTGTTAATTGGTCTTGCAAGTTGCAACAACCTCATGTGGTTCATAATGTGATTGCGGGTATTGTGTTTTATAGGTTGTATTTCATTTTTTTGTGATTGATGTGCAAGGTTTAAAAAATCGACAAACTTCGGCGAAGTTCGGGCGAAGTTTGTCGATTTTGAGGTGAGCG
The DNA here is from genome assembly GCA_039657325.1 of Stephania cephalantha. NCBI lineage: Eukaryota > Viridiplantae > Streptophyta > Magnoliopsida > Ranunculales > Menispermaceae > Stephania > Stephania cephalantha. The sequence continues at coordinate 18,530,714 of CM077576.1, forward strand.
AAGTGAAGTTCATAGGCAGTAGAAAAATTGCAAAACTTCGACTCAACTTCGGCTAACTTCGACCGAACTTCGAAAACATCGATGGAAGTTAATAAAACATGAAGTTAAATTGTTATATGTTTCGTGGAAGTTGAGCAAATTTCGACTGAAACTTCGACTATGCTAGAAATATACTTAAACTTCGGCTAAATTCGAATAAAACATAGTTCTAGCATCTCTACGAAGAAACTTGAGTTTTCTAGCATTTAAAGTAAAATTCCATAAACTTCCATACACCGGCGAATTTTTGTCAAACTTCCATCGTTGAAGTTAACTTCTTCGAATTAATTCCGAATTTTAAGTGAGCGAAGTCATAGACGAAGTCGAAGTTTCAAACCTTGTTGATGTGCTCTTTACATATAGTAGAGCCGAAGTAAGGAGGGGCCGAAAAAGGGTTCAGGCGCCCAGAGATATGAAAACATTTTGTGCTCTTTACATATGGGTGAACTTTTGTCCTTTCTTTTCGTTGTGACAGAAAATCATTTGGGATATATAAAAATTATATTTCTTTCCATATGAGAAAATAAGACAGGCAAACCTTCATTTAAGGTTGCAATAAAAAAGGATTTGATAGATAATTTCTTATTTGATAAGGTTGAAAACTCTATGAATTCCTAGTGCGACTTATTCTTTTTTCTAAATTAATAGCTTTGTGGGGAATAATTAAGTAAATGATCATTTATTGCCATGAGTTGCATGCTTTCTTGGTTTTCTTGAATTATTGAGGCCACTGGATTTTTCAGTCAATAATGGTGATAATATTCATGATTCATTTAAACCATGTACAGATGACAAAAGATAAGTGAAGAAAATTCTTGCTAGATGAAACTATTTCTATTTGGCACGAGTAATGACCTGTTAGTTATCGACAACAGATGTTTAAGGTTTGGATTGGTAATAGTAATTAATACCTTTAATTTTAGAGAAGTGCTAGAATGACAACACCTTGTCACATTACAAGACACATTGACTTTTGTGAGCCATCCATGTGCACCTATGGATGCGGGCATACACAGATCCCGATGCATAACACGCAAGTCGTGGTCGCATGGAGGGCTCTTGTGAGCCAATGTGTCTTGTGGTGTGACATTATTGTTGTCATTCTAGTATTTTCCTAAATTTTATGCATAGAATACTTGCAACTCTACAGAGATGGCTTTGAGTTATCTTAGATTTCCTTTCCAAAGAAATAGCGTGGTGGTTGCTCGTTAAAGTTTTTATTTATTGGAATATAGTTGGGTAACATACTTTTGATACATACATTTGCTTATAGCTGTTGGTATCCCTTTAGACACATTAAATTTATATAATGTGTATCACCTGAATGCTGTATACTTTCCTTATTTATTTGCTGACTACTTTATTTTAAATTTTCTTGTGTCACATTTGCATGCTTTTGAAATTGCTGAGTTATTAAACTTTTTAGTGGATTAATCTATTGGTTAAGGTTTTGTTTTTTACTTGGTTTGTTTGCGTCTTTTTGTCCTTTAGGCACATTTGGTAGAATTTTTTGATGGTAAGGATCTTATATATGTAAGAAGATGATATGTTCAGTTCCGTTTAATGTTGTGATTTAGTTTGTAGTAATTCTGGAAACAAAAAAGGAAAAATGAAAAGTACATCTCTAAGGTTTTTTTTTTTTTTGAAACTTGAAAATGATGTCATTTGACACTAATGTTGTAGATGTTTTTATCGATTTTTTTTTTTTTTTTTTTTTGTCATCAGTTTGCACTTTTATAATAATAATGATTTGAGTTCTGGTTATAATGAGTATAGGAAGTAATTCAGTATCTGGAAAAAGCTTCTGGTGGTAATTGTGCGGGGGGCCAAGGTGATAATGGAAGCAACACACATCAATCATCGAACACACCTGTAAAATCCTCAGCTTCTTGCAATTCAGCTTCTTTGAATGTAACTAGTCCAGATAATGCTGCCACTGGTTCATCTGAAAACCCTCTTTCAAGAACCTTATCAGATGAGGCTCTAGATTATGAAACCTTGCTGTCGACGCTGGACATTGGCGGGCAGAACTTATCTAGAGCTCCTACTGTTCTATCCACAAATGACCTATCTAGATCTTCAGCTGATCGGCCAGCCCCTGCTGTGGATTTAAAGCTAAAGCTTCATCTTTACAAAGTTCGTCTTTTGCTTTTGACAAGGAACCTGAAGGCGACCAAACGAGAAGTAAAGTTGGCTATGAACATTGCCAGGGGTAAAGATTCGTCTACTGCATTGCTGTTGAAATCACAACTAGAATATGCTCGAGGTAACCACCCTAAAGCTATAAAGCTTTTGAACACATCTATTAGTCGAACAGAATCAGGGATGTCCAGTATATTCAACAACAATCTTGGCTGCATCTTTCATCAATTAAAGAAGTGCAATATGTCAGCTAAATTATTTTCCAAGGCTCTGGCTTTAAGTTCTTCGTGCCTTCAGTCTGAGAAGCCTTTGAAGCTTTCTACTTTCTCACAAGATAAATCTGTCCTCATTGTTTACAACTGTGGTTTGCAATACTTGATTTGTGGGAAACCAGTGCTGGCAGCTCAGTGTTTTAAGAAGGCCAGTTCAGTTTTTTACAACCAGCCTCTTCTATGGCTACGGATTTCCGAGTGCTGTTTATTGGCCCTAGAAAAGGGGCTCCTAGATTCCATCTCTGCTCCCAATGATGAAGTCAGGGTTCATGTCGTTGGAAAAGGTAAATGGAGACAACTAGTTATGGATAGGGATTCCAGCATGCAATCAAATGACATTGTGGAAGATAAAGGCCTGCTGAGTGGAAATGCACCACTCAAGCTATCGATCTCTTTTGCTCGACGATGCCTCCTGAATGCCTTGCATCTGTTGAATGGCACAAAGTCAAAGTCTTCGAAACCTGGCGTATCCTCTGCCCTGGAAGAAGATGATTCGAACTCGACATTGACTTTTAAGAATCCAAATCATAAAACCTTGCCCAGTATGGAAGGCAAGGGTTCATCTGCTTCTGCTCAGGTTGGTTCCAATGGGGATATGAAAGATCCCAAGGGTGCTTACAGTTTGAATGTAACCTTGCAAAATTCAGTCTCTTCCTATGAGGATATCTGCAGAAGAGAGAAGTGCATGACAAAGCAAGCTGTTTTGGCCAACCTAGCCTATGTAGAGTTGTTTCTGGGTAACCCTTTAAAAGCACTTTCAGCTGCGAAATCTCTTCTGAGCCTTCCTGAGTGTTCCAGAATATACATGTTTTTAGGTCATGTCTATGCGGCGGAAGCTCTCTGTCTCCTGAACCGACCGAAAGAAGCTGCAGAGCATCTATTAGCATACCTCTCAGATAAGAATGATGTAGAGTTGCCATACAGTGATGTAGATAGTTCCAAGTGGAAACTAGAGAAGGCTGGAGATAATGATGAAAGTAATGGTCCTGCCGTTGGTGGTAACATGACCGCAGAAGATGGTCATGATATCGTTTTCCTCAAGCCAGAAGAGGGTCAGGGAACTCTTTATGTAAACCTTGCAGCTGTTTCTGCAATACAAGGTGATCTCGAGCAGGCTTTCCTCTTTGTAACAAAAGCACTTGCAGTAATACCCAATAATCCGAAAGCCATTTTAGCCGCAGTTTATGTGGATCTTCTGCTAGGAAAACCCCAAGACGCCCTTGTCAAATTGAAACAATGTAACCATGTTAGATACCTCTCCAGTAGTTTACCATTGAATGGCTGTTCGTGATATCAGATGGTTTTGATTCCTGTAGCGTGCCATCCACCTTCCTTGTGCGAGTTAGCAGGAATTCCAGGAAGCTTTTAGAAGTATCTGTAACATACATGCGTTGAGTCATAGAATAAGCATTCTGGAAAAGGATAAAAAGAAGGGAAACGATGATTTAGATTTGGTGACTTGGCACAATTGTTTTGTTAGAGTGGATGCCCATCTTTCCGAGTCAGCTATATTGGCATCTTATTCAATTTGAAGTGCTTACTGGCTAACCCAGTCTGGTTTCATCCAAAGAGATTATGAGCTCTTCTTATAGAAGGTATGAAGATATTCTTTTCCTTGTGGAAATTAAATGCTGAGATATTTTGTATCTTTTTAAAGGCAATGTCGTTAAGTTCTCCTTTTCTGTTGCTTGTGCAACTTTCATCTCTGTTTAGACCGCAAAAAAAATATCATCCCCATCAACCTAGTTTCTTCTAGTTTTCCTCAAACCTTGCTCTTTGTGATTCGTGACCGGCATGCTTTTTTCAAGTCAAATTAAAGGGAGCCGGGAAGTGCATGATTAAGCCATTATGTTCAGTTTCAGCGAACTAAATTTTGTATATAGATTTAGATTTTAGACAGTTGCATATCACGGCCTAAACTTGCATTCATTTGAAGGATTTAGTATCTTTTGTTGATGAGCTTGATGGAGAGATTCAGCAAGGATAAAAGGTTCTCCATTGAATGAATAAATGTATGTTCTTCGTGCATTGAATTGATTGATTTAGAGCTTAAAAAAATTTGATTGATTTGGTATGCATACTGCCCGGTATCAAAGTGAAACCGTGCGTGAAGTCATTCTTCCGTGCCGGTGCTTTCATTTCTTCAACCTTACTGGTCTGCAAGACTGCAACAGTTGAAGATGTTTGTTTGTCGAAGTGGAAATTGATTCATTCAAACAGAATCCCAACTGGATTTCGGAGTGCCAAAATCTGAACTACCATAAGTTAGTCTTGATGTATTCGGTCCTTGGTCCTTTACAGGTTCCTGGAAGCAGAACTTTGCTCCATCGTACCTGTAAAGACCATTTTTCATTCTTAAATTTTCGCACTTGGGAAGTTCGGAAGACTGTATATGGCGACAAAGAAACTTCAGGTTAATTTGTCTTTTTTGCGAACTGTGTATCTGGCGACAATGAAACTCAGGTTAATTTGTCTTTTTTAGGGTACAGGCGAATACGCCTTTACGTTGTTCACAATTCATGGATTTAATAGAGTGACCCGGTGCCAAACACCGGGATGGACACCCGGTAAAGGTGTTCATCCATTCACGCATCGGGAATATGTGTGCGCACGCACTGATGTGTGAATGGATGGACACTTTCACCGAATGGACACCTTCACTGGGTGTCCATCCCTGGTGCTTAGCATCGGGTCATCCTACCATTTGCCTTCTTCTAATTCTGCTCATTTCTTTTGTATAACTTCTGAACTAAACCTCTCGCAATCATAGGCATCCAATATACCGATGTAACTTGGACCTATCCTGATTCTCTTCTGTAATCCATTTCTAGGACTAGATCAATCTAAAAGTTCTATCTATTATGTAAAACGCTGCATCGCTTTTACCCTGCACGTTTTCTATAAGACCAACTCCAATCAGTGTCAAAATAGTGTTGGTGGAGCTACAGTAATAAGATTTTGGCATTCCAATGGAGTGCCAAAACTTCAACGCCACCCTTATTTTATTACCATTCATTGTTATTTATTCTTTTTTTTGTTTTTATTTTTTTAAATCATCTTTATAATTGTATTATTTTTAGTTTAAAAATTAAATTGAATAAAATAATGATAAAAAGTAAAGAGTGTAAAAAATAGTGTTGATTGGTTGGAGACGTGAATAGTGTTAGTGTCAATGTTCACATCAAAATAGACATGAATAGTGTTAGTGTTATACTATTTTAGTTAGGGCTGGCAAAATGTGCCCGGTCCCGTTTGTCCGATTTTGTCCCGACCCGTTTTAAACGGGTTCGGGCAATATTTTTGTGAAAAACATACGGGTTTGGACAATTTTTGAAGTCCGTTTAAAAATACGGGACCAGGTCTGGACAAAAATTTCAAAAAAATGGGTACTCGTTTTTTGATTAATTTGAAGGGCGTATAGGTAATTTTACACTCCATAACCTAAGTCTCGCACTCTCACAGTCTCACTCTCATCTCACGGTCTCAACTCTCACCAAACCAAACACTCAACTCACGGTCTCAACTCTCGCCTCTCCCTCCACCGTCTCAACTCACGGTCTCAACTCTCGCCGTCTCGCGCTCGCCGCGCCACCGTCTCGGATCTCGCCTCTTCGCTCTTACGTCGTCACCGGATCGCTCTCGCTCTCGCTGTCTCGCGCTCGTCGGTCGCCACCATCTCGGATCTGCCTCTCCTCTCCAGCTCTCGCGTCTCGCGCTCGCTGGTCGCCATCGTCTCGGATCCGCCTCTCCGCTCTCGCCGTCACTAGATCTGTCTCTCCGCTCTCGCCGTCTCGCTCTCGCCAGTCGCCACCATCTCGGATCGCTCTCGCTCTCGCCGTCACCGGATCTCGCTTCTCGCTCTCACGTCTCGCGCTCGTCGGTCGCCACCATCGGATCTCGCCTCTCCTCCGCTCTCGTCGTCTCGCGCTCGCCAGTCGCCACCGCGGCACCGCTTGTGCGACCTCGGCCTCACCGACTGTGCGACCTCTCCCTCTAGCAGTCCGACTCTTGCCGTCTCGCGCACGGCCAGTCGGGCGTCGGCGACGCTCGCTCGTCACACCACACCGATCAGTCATACACTACTACCCACTCATCTCTCTGCTATCAAAATCGGACAAAACGGGAGCCGTATGTTTGTAAACATACGGGACTGGACAAAAAAAAAGTGCCCGTTTTAAAAACGGGACCGGGTCCAAACACCAAATTTAATCATTATAGAAATGGGTGTCTGGTTCCGTTTATGTCCGGTCCCGTATTTTTGCCAGCCCTAATTTTAGTGTTATTGGGTTGGACATATATATTAAGCTGGAGTTTGTGATCACTGTTGTATTCAACAGTTAATTGTGTTTCTCTTTTCATATTTGCCCTCTTATAAGTCGGCCAAAAAAAAATACACACCAATTGTTAACGCATGTTTCTGGACACAACGATGCATGGCGAATCGAGCGGCTAAAAACTCAACCCAAAAGTGAGGATGCGGCTTCTCCTGTTCGATCGGCCTGTTCGAATTGGAAGACATGTTAAACCCGAAAAATCAGATTAGCTTGGGCGATGCTTGCGATCGGATACCGGCCTTATCCGAAAATTGTTATTCGTTCGATGGGGCGGATTAAGTGATGTGTTAAGTAATTGGGTTCGAAATTAAATTACATTTATACCCTTGTTTTCTTTGTGCATCCAGGGCTCTCTTCATTCACTCTATTCAGCTCTTCCACCTATTTGCCCGCCTAACTTCAGTTCGACAAAATCGAATTCATGTTTTCAAAATTTGTTTCCCAACAAATTGGTGATCAAAATTAAGTTTTAAGAAAGAAAATTAAGGTACCCACTTCTAAAGTTTCTGAATTTTTGCTGCCCATAAATCACAGAACTCCACCTCTTTTGTATGAACCAAATGAAAGCAGTCTGAAAATAACAATCAATTGAAAGTTTGAAACCACCATGTGTTTTATTTCTCAAACGAATTGGTTTGGAACACAAACATTGTCTCCCCATCAGAACATCCTTAGCTTGTGTTTTCAAACACAGTTTGAGAATAACAATCAAAATCGAATTCATGTTTTCAAAATTAGCTTGTGTTTTATTTTCCTTTCTTTCAATATAATGTGAACAATTCACACACTAAAACAGTAGATCAATGATCAAAATGATCAGTTGATCAATGTAACAGTAAACATTGAAACAATGAATCAATGAAGAAGAACAAAGAAGAACTTCTCACTCTCTTATTCCATATATCGAAAATACAGTGTACATTGTTTATATACAAAACAAGAAGGTGTACATTACACACCCCTGTTACAACTACCTGAAGTAAGCTAATATGAACCTGTGATACACTATACCAGATTACATGATTCAATACATACATACCAGATTACATAACTAGCTTCATGATATACAATACATTACATAACTCTACATCCCCCCCTCAAGATGGAAGTCTATGCCAGTCACATAGACCCATCTTGGACAATAAATCAGAGAACAAAGGAGCTGGTAATGACTTGGTAAACAAATCACCAAGCTATGCCGAGTAGAAATATCTTGTGGAAGAACAAAACCACACTTGAGCCGATGTCTAACCAGATGACAATAAATTTCCAAATGCTTGGTACGTTCATGAAAAACGGGGTTGGCGAGAGAGATGAATCGCGAGCTTGATTATCACACCAAAGAGGTATAGGAAGAGGAGTAGGAACACCTAAGTCCTTAAGGATATAAGAAATCCATAACAATTCACAAAGCTGTGGAAGATAAACTTCGATATTCAAACAATGAGAAGGACTTGGACACGATAGCTTGTTTCTTAGTTTTCCAAGAGATCAAAGAGGATCCCATGAACACACATAACCAAAGTGAGAGATTTCCTAGAAAGAGGGCAAGCGACCCAATCGAGAATCACGATAAGCAACAACGAGAGATCCATCGAGAACGGGGAAAAACAAACCACTGTGAAGGAGTACCACTAAAGGTGCCGTAAAACATGAAGTGCACCAGGACCAATGTTGCTCTGTAGGAGCCTGAACAAACTGACTCAACTGCTTTGTGTGGCATAAGTGATGCCAGGACGAGTGAAACCCAGGTAAAGAAGACGACCAATGAGTCTTCTATATCTATCAACTTCAATGAACAAAGGGGAATCAACATCATTAAACTTGCAGTCACGAGGAAGTGGAGTAGCAGCTGGTTTGGCCATGGTAAGACCAGCATCAGTAAGCAAATCAAGAACATATTTGCGTTGATGAACATAAAGGCCTGATGAAGATCGAACCAACTCCAGACCCAAGAAGTAACGTGCTTGACCAAGATCCTTGATGGTGAACAAGTTGTGTAAGAATGTCTTGACTTGATTAATTAACTCAAGAGAAGTACCAGTAAGAAGGACATCATCAACATATACCAGCAACACCAAAAATTGATCATCATTGTTGTAAGTAAACAAACAAGGATCATGAGCAGACTGAATGAAACCAAAAGATTGAAGTTTAGAAGTAAACTCATGATTCCATTGTCGGGAGGCTTGCTTTAAACCATACAATGATCGTTGAAGTTTGAGACTTGATTAGAAGAAGCCAAAATCTGTAACCATCGAGGCTTCATGTAAACATCTTCATCAATATAACCATGTAAGAAAGCATTGTTAACATCCAATCGATGTAAAGGCCGATCTCGGCAATTCTAAGGATAAAACAATCCTAACAGTGACATTCTTGGCAACAGGAGAGAAAGAATCAGTATAATCAACACCTTCAATTTGGTTAAATCCCTTTGCAACCAAACGAGCTTTACATCTATCCAAGGAACCATCAGGATTAAGTTTAACCTTGTAAACCCACTTAGAACCAATGGCCTTTTTATCAGGTGGTAGAGTAGTAAGACTCCAAGTACCATTGGCTTCCAAAGCCTGTAACTCCTTATTCATTGCTTCGACCCAAACATGATCATGTTGAGCTTGAGCATAACAAGTAGGCTCCTTTATGTTTGAAACAGCAGCCAAGAAGCACTTGTAATCAGCAGTAATGTGAGAAGAATGAATGAAAGGAAATGTAGGAGGAGTACCAGCAGAAAGAGGAATCTCTGCAGGAGTGAAAGCAGATGTATGAACATTGTTCAAAACAAAATCATTCATCCAAAGAGGTTTGTGAACAACACGATGACTCTTGCGAGTAACAATTGCAGTAGGAGGCATGACAACTTCAGGTAAGACAACATCAGTATGAGGTACTAATGTATCATCAATAGGCATAGATGAGACAGCTTCAGGAACATCAAAAGGTGCTTCAGTAGGATGGAAAACTTCAACAGGTAACTCCTTAGAATGAGGCATAGCAGCAGAAGTAGGAACAACAGTTGGAGAAGATACATCAACAGAAGCTGGAATATCTTTCAAGTAATCAGAATTATCATCACAAGAGATAGGCACAGGACACTCTGAACTTGAAATATCTTTGTGAAATGGAAACTGATTTTCAAAGAAAATCACATCCCTTGAAACAAAACAGGTATGTGTGGCCATATTGTACAATCTATATGCCTTTTGACCAGGGGAATAACCAAGAAAGATACACTTAATTGCTCGTGAATCTAACTTGGTTGTGCTTGGTGAAACATTAGTAGCAAAACACAAATAACCAAATGTCTTCAAGGATGAATAATTTGGTAACCTTCCAAATAAAAGATGGTAAGGAGACTTCCATTGCAGCAACTGAGAAGGCAGTCGGTTAATGATGTAAGTGGCAGTAAGAACAACATCACCCCAGAATTTTGTGGACAAACTAGACTGAAAAATCAAAGCTCTTGTAACTTGCAACAAATGACGATGCTTTCTTTCAACCACACCATTTTGCTGAGGTGTATATGGTGTTGATATTTGATGAACAATTCCCAAACCAGAGAAGAAAGCATGACAATCTTTATTACAAAACTCAGTACCATTATCAGTCTTAATGGTTTGAGCGAGGCTTTGAAATGATTTTGAATGAATGCTAGAAAGCTGTTTGATGAGGTTGCTGTCAGGACTTATGTTTCATCAAAATGTCCATGTAAATCGACTATAATCATCCACAATTGTCAAGAAATAATGAGCTCCTTGAATAGAAGATTGCTTATATGGTCCCCAAACATCCATATGCAACAACTGAAAAGGACAAGAAGTTTGAATAGAACTCAATGGAAAAACCATTCTGCATTGTTTGGACATTTGACAAACATCACAAGGCACATTGTATCTTCCATTTGAAGGACTGTTAAGTAACAAATCAAGTTGTTTTGTTACATTAACAGAAGGGTGCCCCAAACGACAGTGCCATGAAAAATTATCAGTAGCATTATTACAGCAGGCTAGTGACAATTCTGTAGGAGACACAAATGAAGCAATGACATCTTTATTAAAAGAATTGGAATCCAGTATGTAGAGACCTCCAATCATCCTTCCCACAGCTAGAACTTGAGAATGCTCAATGTTCTGTATAGCACAAAACGATGGATAAAACTCAACTGTCAGTTTAGTAGAGGAGAGTAGTTTACTAACCGACAAAAGATTATACTTGAATGAGTTTATATGTAAGCGGGAAGAAAGAACTAAGTCTGAACTCAGCTGCACATCTCCTATGTAATTAACTTCTTTAGTATGTCCATCAGGCAAACAAACCGTAACAGGTTTAGCTAAAACAGTGACATTAGCAAGCAAATCATAGCTAATACACATATGATTTGTTGCTCCACTATCCACAATCCAAGCATCTGAATTAAAGGAGGAATGAGAACTAGAAAGCCTTTTATATGAACTACCTGTAAAATCAGATATAGCTGAATTCACATGAGCAGAAACTCCTTCAGCTGAAAACAGACTTTCCTTTCATGAAATTCTCAATGCCTTGCTGTATCATTGCTGCAATATTAGTTTGGAAATCTTCAAACTGAAAAGGTCCTGCATCTTGTATATCCAGAGGTGATTCCATCAAATTGACAAAAGATTTTGAACTATTATTCATCTGCTTCTTGTCAAGTTCTTTCTTATACCAATCTGGAATCCCATGAAGTTTGAAACAAGTCTCTTTTGTGTGCCTTTTTGCCTTACAATGATCACAAAACAATTCATCTTTATTGACAAATTTCTTGTGATTTCCTTTACCAGCAAACCTATGACCATTGGTCGAACGGATGAACTAGAATTCACCTTGTTAGTTTTCATCATCATGGTTTGTATCTATCACGGGTGAATAGCTAACATGTACCTCCTTTTGCTTTTCAACTCTAAGAATCATAGAGTAAGCTTTGTTTATATTTGGCAATGGATCCATCACCAAGATCGATTACGAATATGATCATACATATCACCTAATCCCATCGAAATTGCATCAACCTATCATTAGATTCCGAAACGACCATTGTTCTTTGAAGCTCCACATTCACACAGGGTAAAGGAACTAAACAACTCGAGTTCATCCCAAAGCTTCTTAAGTTTTGTATAATCTTGTAAAAGCTGATAGATCTCCTTGACTTATAGAAGCAATATCTCGTTTTAATTGATATAAGAGAGGTCCATTACATTCTCCAAACCTTTCTTTCAACTCATTCCATAGATCAAAAGAAGAAGTTGTATAAAGGAATGCTTCAACAATATCCTTTGAAATAGAATTCAAGATCCAAGAAGTTACCATATAATCCACTTTGATCCATCGATCCAAATTAGGATCAGTGGAATCTGGCTTTACACATCTTCCATCAATGAAACCAATCTTCGTTTTTGCACCTAAAGCAATCAACATAGCTCGACTCCAAGACAAGTAATTTGAACCAGTAAGAGTATTGGAGACAAGTACCATACCAGGATGATCAGATCCTTGAAGGAAATAAGGACTTTCAACCCCAAGATCGCCTGCATCAGGAGCTCTTCCTGCTCCATTTCGAATTGAAGAACTTGAAGAACCATGAATGGATGCCATGATCAGACACTCAATTCAATTAAACTCAACACAGATCAAGAACATTAAGAACCCTCTCTGATACCATGAACAATTCACACACTAAAACAGTAGATCAATGATCAAAATGATCAGTTGATCAATGTAACAGTAAACATTGAAACAATGAATCAATGAAGAAGAACAGAGAAGAACTTCTCACTCTCTTATTCCATATATCGAAAATACAGTGTACATTATTTATATACAAAACAAGAAGGTGTACATTACACACCCCTGTTACAACTACCTGAAGTAAGCTAATATGAACCTGTGATACATTATACCAGATTACATGATTCAATACATACATACCAGATTACATAACTAGCTTCATGATATACAATACATTACATAACTCTACATAATGGCATGTTTGCATGGGATGGAGATCCAATCCACAAATGCCGCACGTAAGGCTCAATAAACAAACATGGATAGATCGTCCGAGAACGAAGACGAAAGGGGTAAAACTAATAAGGGTTTGCCTCACGTAGGGGCAAATTGGTAATCTGGCAATCCCCAAAGAGAGAGTACAAACTAACTACCGAGAGGGAGGATGGTCACTTTATTTAATGGAGCGGCTAAACGGACCCAATTTTTGCTTAGATGACCCAATTACTTCAACGTACTCCATTTTTGAATTTTCGTTTTTTACTAAACGGACTCCAATTTTTTGAAATCCCCATACTACGTCTTCAACAAATGAAAAATCACCTTCCAGCCCGTTTCCAACATTCACACCCCACATCGAAACTTTCACAAAACCCAAAAGAAAAAACTCATCATATTCGTCTTTCACGATCACTAAGGTCGTAGGAGGGTCTATTTTAGTTGAACCCCGACAAATCAGTCGTCCGTGTACTAAAATTTGAAGATACAGTCTGGTGAGATTCATGTAGTAGTTTGGTGGGGTATAAGTATGATAGCGGTCTAGAAAACTCGGAACCTCTATAGGCGTAATAGTTTTTGTTAACACGTATTGCCAGTAATATCGCGGACTTATAACTCCGACATGTACCTACAATTTCAATATACAATCAGGTGGGGTTCGTGGAGTAAACTGGTGGAGTATAAGTATGATTACTATGTATGCTAATTGAAACTTTTACAGGCCTTACGGTCTGTAATAGACGATAGTGCTGGTAATATCGCGAACAACTGTGCCCGACACTTAAATTAAAAATTTAAATATCCAATCGGGTGGGGTATAAGTAGCAACTACATAGGGTATGTACAATTGTCGTCCAAACAAAGCCGATATGTAAGTATGTGTTTCGACTGACAAATGTCAAAACCATAGCAACAATGTTGATTCAAGTAAACCGACACTTACTCATAGATATCGATGTCTTTTTACCGAAACATGTATACATGTTTCGACTTTTTTACTTCGCACAACACGAGGACAACAACCATAAAGAAGGTTGTTCCTCTATGAAAAAATCCAATAAAAACCCAAAAAAATGGTTCGTTGTTGTCAAGGTGGCTTCGTTTTGATGACTCCTTCAACATTTTGTACCAAGAATGTGGAAATCATCAACAAATCAAAAGCCCTAAAAGCCAAACAATAACCAACATCAATAACAGTGAAAATGATGGCTAAAAAACTCGAAAAAAATCCACCAAACGAGCCGAAACAGGAAGAGAACGGACTTACCAAGTCGATTCCCTGTGGATTCACACGTTTTTGGTAGATTGGAAATGAGAGCGTCGAGTCGATTTTGGGTTCGAATGTGACAAGTCGGTGAAGGAGAAGAGAGGGTGTGGTTTGGGAAGAAAAGACCATTTTATATGAAGCGTAACTTGGTCATTTCCTTTATGGACATAATTGGAACTTACAAAAAAAATTAAAATGGGGTCATCTAAGCAATAATTGGGGTTCGTTTAGTCGTTCCCTTATTTAATTGTCATCTACATCGATTCATCAATCTGAACCCTTTGCGAGTTTGCCCACACAAATTTTGGCTTTAATTTTTAGCAGCGGACTAAGAGTATCTCCAATAAGGTTGTGGATCGGGGGTGCATGTGGGCCACGTAGGCTAGAATAGACATCTCAACCAAAAAATTCTCTCAAATGATAATGTGGATTTACAATGTGAAGATGACGGGGCTCAAAACATTGTCCACACTAGGGTGCAATCCATAGCCGAGTCATCTAAAAATCGAAAAAGTTGGCGCATAAAAAAAAATTAACTGCAAAAATATCCATAACTAATTTGGATTTCCAATTTTCGATTGGTCAAATTAAACATACTTGTGCGTTATGGATTTTTTGAGGGCCGCTAAGGGCACCCCACTTTTCATGAAGGCACCCAGCAATGTGGGCACAAACCAATTTACACAGGGCACCCAAAAATTAGACCCGAAATACCGAAACTACCCCTCGTGGAAATCCCGCCGCACCCCACCACCCCCACCACCACCTTCACCGAACTCCTTGTGGAAGAATCCATTTGTTTTGAGCCGATCCGGTGAGAGGAATCCCCGAAATCGTGTTCTCCGTCCCTCGCCGTGTGTTTCTCCTTCGTTGTACGAGTTTTACTGCGGTTTGTAGGGTCGGGGTGTGAGCCGATTTCGTCTCCAAATTAGGGCTCGGTTGAAGAGCGTCGAATTAAGTTACATTTGGTAGATTAGTTGTAATGTGTGTGTGGCGGTTTGTTCAATTGTAAAAAAATTGGGAAATCGTGGTTCTCGGCCACACAGCCGAGATCTGTGTCAATCTGTCTCGACCAAGCATGGCCGAGATAGAAGCTAATATGTTTGGGAACTCGCAGATCTCGGCCACGAAGACCTGGAAGAGTTAACGCGTCTCGATTACGCATGGCCGAGAATACTTCGGTATCTCGGCCGCGACATGACGAGAGCTACAATTAGTGATAGGTAATGTGGCGTCGGTGGTGTACAACCGAGAATTTCCTCCTACTCTCGGTTGTACACTTTCGAGAGGGTCTCAGTAGGCTCGGTCGTCATAGGACGAGAGTAAGGCGAATTGAAATGGTCAATCCATCTCGGTGGTGTACAACCGAGAGCTTTCTATTGGACTCGGTTGTGCACTGCCGATATATTGGACTCCTCGTCGGTCATGGGTGACCGAAAATATGGGTTGTTTCACGAACCTGCTTGACCGATACATCAGAAATGGATGAATTTGAACATTACTTTTTGTAAATTTTTTTTGTGTGGTATGTCAAACTAACTATACAATATTGAAAATCTAGCACGACAATTTGCACCGAAACTTAATTAATTATAAATCTCCGTAACATTCAAACCGACTCTACAAGTGTCCATCCATAAGTAAACAACAATCAAAATACAAGACAACATTTGTATATCCATAGAACATTCGAAGTAATCGGCAAAATTTCTAAATGTTTAGCCATCAAGGTTTCTAAGTACAAGCTTTACACTACTACGGTGTATCTAAATCTACAACGGTATGGTGGCTTCATCGGCGATTGCAATGGGCGCGATGTCTCGAAATACGAATCCATCTCGCCAACCTTTGGCGCATCCTCAACGTACCGATCCCACGATGGATATAAGGATGGCAACGGTGCATTCACACGCAACTTCACTGTCAAAGTGAACAGAGAACATAGAAGATATTGTCACAAACCCGATTAAAGGGAAACAAAACAATTCACAAAAAATCATAGAACTTACCCTAACCTAATGGATATTCCTTTCATTTGTCATTGCAATGATAAGTCTGTTGTGCAATGACGACGGTGGAGCACTACGTAGAGGTAGGAATGTGGAGGCACTCCCATGCGAGAGGTTGACGAGAATGACATTGAATGCGGTGGATACTAACAATCCCATGTCCGGAAGTGTCAACCATTCTTTGAAAGATGCCCCCACTTGCTTCTCTCGGGCAATGCACCACATTCTTGACGATCTCGAAACTCGAGCCAAGCATTTCCCGCCAAAGGTCTTCATACCCGATAATCTCATCGTACATCCTTCTACGCACAATCCTCCACCCGTCTACATCGGCAAGTCGAAGCCCAGAGGCTATACACCGATATCCACAATTTCCATCGGAAACCACATCGATAATGCCCTCAACATGTGGCAACCAATCCGGTTCTAAGCAATGACCATAAGCCATGTTAGATCCACTTTGCGTGCGTCGACTGGCACAATGCATTTGTGGAACAACCTTGCTTTTCTTCTGCCTAGAAGTGGAGGCCTCTTTTGTGGAGTGGGATGACTCAACTTGTTTTCTCTTCGACACTGCCTTGCCTCCGATTGGAGACCCCGGTGTCCTCCCACCCGCATCCTCAACTTCCTGCTCGCACTCCACAAAAGACGAAGGTGGACTAATCTCCCTGAGCCGCTGAATTTCAGTCCTCCCACCCGCATCCTCAACTTCCTGCTCCCCTTATCCAATCTTCCCGCGGTGTCGTGATTGTGCCTCCCACATATAATAGTGACATACCATAAGGAGTCGCATTTTCCTTTACGTTAATAAGGAAAGGGCATCCACATTTCTTCGTACCGGTTGGAGTCCTCGCCTTTTCATCATTTCTTGATTTCTTTAAAATTTTGGCCGCTTTCCCTTCCCTACTCTTTGAGCCGGTCCCCTATATGTCCCGGACCTCTCACAGGCAAGTTTCACCCTTCCCCGTGCTTAATGCCCCGGCATCCGAGCGCTTCGTTACTAACACAAACTTGTTCTCCCGGCCTATCATTTGAAGCCATGAAATAGCCGCTTCTCGAGAGGGGAATGGCTTACAAGGTGTAAAAGTGTCATTGTAGTCCGGAAAATTACTAGATACCGACATTACACCGCAATACAAACAAAGTGTAACATTATAATCAACCAAAATGTACAACACAATCACCATAACACCCCAAAAAACAGTTCTCGGTTGTACGGGTCCGATATCTTTATATTCGAGTCTCGCTCACGTACGATCGAGAGTTACTCGGACTTCTCGGTCGTACCATACCTGACTGCGTGAAACCTCTCGGTCCTCTATGACCGAGACATTACTATACATCTCGGTCTGCGAGGCCGAAACAATCGCGCACCCCGACGAAACTTCGGATAACCGCAAAAAAAAACACAATAAATTTGCAAAATTACCTCAAGTATGACCTCCTCTTGCACCGAAACAAGACAATCCTCCATTATATAGTGGAAACAAGTTCGGATTTGAAGAAATTACCAAACCCTACGTTGACAAACAAATCATCATTTTCACGATTTTACACAACTAAACAGTTCTAAAAAACCATCATATGGTTGTCAAACATTGTTACCTCATTGTCGGATGATGTCAATTCTCAAGAATCGATCAACGCTCGCCAAACGCAATGTGGCTTTGTGGTTCAACCTTGTGGTGGGGTGCTTTTTTTCTTTGTCAAAATGATTTGTGGGGTTTGAATCACTATATATACAAGGGCAAAATGGTCTTTTCCAGTTTCTTTGGAATTTTTACAAATACTTTGGGTGCCCTCATTAAACGGTGGGGTGCCCTTAGCGGCCCTCATTTTTTTTTTTTCGTTGGCTATCTTTTTGGAATATATATATCATTTTATATATAATCATAAAATATTAAATTTATATGATACTTTCTAAAAAAATATATATTTTGATACTATATATCTACTGTGGAGACAACAAATCAAAAGAAAAGAAAGAAAAAATAAAAAATAGGGCTTCAAGAAAAGATTTTTGAAAGTATATGGATAAATTTACCAACAAAAAATTCGGATAAAAACAATTTAGGGTGTGTTTGATAGTAAAGAAAATGAAAAGAATTGTGAAAAATTATGTTTTTTTTTACTATAATCACTTTCATTGGGTGTTTGATAAACTTGGTAACCGCATAGAAAAAAATCCACCATCTTTTTTTTCCTAATCTCTTTTTTCTTATTTCAGCTTGGAAATTCGAGATTTTTGGTGCGTAAACAATCCGTGATTGACCGAAACTCGGACTCCTTCTTCTACAAGAACTCTTCTACTCTAGTTGCAACAATTTTCTCTCAAATCTCTTCTTTTATAAACTCCAATTATCTCCTCTCAATTCTGACTTTTGCCTCTACGGATCTGCTCCTCTCGGAACCCTAATTTCTCTCTCAATCTCGTCTCCCAATCTTCGCCTCCACATTCACTTCGGCGCTTCAGCTCTTCAAAGTCTCAATCTTTGTTGCAAACTGAGATCAAATTCGGAGTATTTGCCTCTGGCTATTCCTCAAGCCCTAAAAACTAGGGCTCAGTTATGAATCTCTTTGTCTGTCTCTCTTGTTTGAGCTTCAATTGTTCTTTAATTCGATTGTATTGATTCGACTGCGTTCCTTTTTTTTCCTCATTCATGTTGTTGGAAAACCCTTTTCTGGGTCCATGGAGTTCCTCATTAGATTCTGTATCTCATGCTGGAATTTGGAATTTTGGGGGTTTTAGGGTTTGAAGGATTATTTGTTTCTTTGATTGTGTGTGTGTGTGTTTTTTTTTTGATGATTTTGTTGTTCATTTCCTTCTCAACGATCTCCTCCCAACTCAAAAACTTGAGATTCTCAACATCGTGCAGTGCTGGTTTGTTTGTTCTTCTTTTTCTTCATCTTCGTCTTCTTACACGAGCCCTCGTGCTTTTGATATCAACTTTTTTTAGTTTGAGCCATCTCGGAGGTCTCTTATCAAATCAATTTCTTCAAACCCTAGAAGTTTGTGTGATCATCCTCCAACAGACCCTTTGGTTCCTTCAATCAATCTTCTCCTCCTCCACTTCTTTTACAACAACATATACTTCAACAACTCTTGCAACTGATAAATTAATTCAGCCTTGCCCATATCTTACAAGCAACAACCCTATATGGTTGAATATCCATCTCCCAACTTCAAATCACTCTGATAACAAACAAACACATAAATATATGCTTCCTAAACAATGCTCATATTTTTACATACAATAAAGACCCAGATTTCAGAAAGGCATCCAGAGATTCAACAATTTGGAGCTCATAAGAAAAGGGCATTAAAATAACCCAATTTTGCAAATGCCCTTCAACAGAAACACAAATTTCTCAACAAAAAGAAAAAGCATAGAAAAAGCAGAAACATTGAACCAATGTGAAATTAGTACATGCAACAATAAGGGCAACAAATGCCCATCACTATACATACAACAAATACCCAGATTTCAATAAAGCAACCCTAGATTCAACAATTTGAGACTCATAAGAAAAGAGAACAAAAGCAACCCAAAACACCCAACAAAATAGAAACATTGAACAAGTGTGAAATCAGTACAGGCAACAAAAAGGGAAAGAAAAAATCCTAAATTTCTCCAAACCTACACATCATATCATGAGTTTGGTTAAGGAAATCGAAGACCCACCAAAAGTGGACTACGCAGGAAGGGAGATATCGTGTTGGGAAGAGCCGTGAGAGACCTTGATCTTGATCACGACCCCTGGTCCTGATACCCCTTCTCCTTTTGCACTATTCTCCAATGCAAACATTTATGATTCTATGGGACCAAGGCTTTGTTGTTGTATCTTTTATTTCTATATTACCATATCAACTATCCAATTTCCCATACCCACCAGATTCCAAATCTCATCCTCTTGTACAGGCTGGCTGTTGGACTGTGACCACACTAACGAAAGAGTTCTCAAGGTAACATTCTGCTACCACAGTTTTTGGGTAGTATTGCTGTGACTGATTTCTCTGTAAGATAATCCTATCCCTTATTTTATTAACTTCACCTTTTTCTATTGCAAAAAAAAATTGCCTTGCTCCGGTGGAGTTTCTTTGCCTTCACCATTTCTATACAGTTTAAACAAATTCCTTTGTTTAACACCTTTCCACTGGTTCATAAAAGAAAAGATAGATATCCACAACAAGTATCAGTAAAAGGTCAAAAGGTGTTAAAAAGAACGGCCTCCTTGTTTCCTTGTATGTTTATCTTCTTGGCGAAACTTACACTAGTAAGTGTTGGGAGGCCCATGGGGCCCCTAGGAGCCAAAATGTGATTTTTTTTCCTTATGAGATATACTGAAATTTGTGAGTTTATATTTAGATTTTGTTTTAAGGATTGATTTACTATCATTCACTCATTGATTAAGTTTAAAGGCATTTACTTAGATGCCTACTGAAGAAGATAGAAAAAAGTAGCAACTATAATGATGATGATGTTACTACTCGATTGCGTACGTCGCAACTCGTTAAACATACAACCTCGAGTCAATATAAATGAAGAAATGAAACTAATATTAAAGCGTTTATACAAAGAATTTGAAAAAAATTGTAAAGAACAGTTACGATGGAAACGAGGTCCATTTAAAGAGCTTTGCAGAATTCTTCGTACACATGGGCTAGTTAACAAACTCAGTGTACAAGTAAAAGAACAAGTAGCTACATTTTTGTTGATAGTTGGACACGATAATCAAGATAAACGAACAAATTTTGAATTTATTCGTATGGTGAGACAGTTAGCCGCTACTTCCTTGTTGTTACAAGAGCTCTCATCAGTATGTACAAAGGCATAGTCAAGCCTGCAAATATAAATAATTCTCCACAAGACAAAGAATCGAACCCAAGTGTTTGGTATCACTATTTTGAGGTAATGGATTTATTTAAGATATTTTTTAAGTTTGTTCTGTAAATAGCATAATAATAAATTATAAAAATTTGTAGATCTAAACTAAATAAATATTAAATATTAAGATGTGGTCGGAGCATTAGATGGAACTCATTTCTCATGCACATTACCAAATGAAGAGCTGTGAAAGTATCACAATAGAAAATGTTTTACTTCCCAAAATATCTTAGTAGCATGTACATTTAATATGAGATTTACGTACGTACTTGTCGGTTGGGAGGGCTCGGCTCACGATGGTCGTATATTCAGAGATGCTGTTAGGCCAACTCGAGTGGATTGAGTAACTATACCACCAGGTTAGATAAATTTTGTATAACATTTGTATAAGTACTATTGTTACCGTTTTTGTTGTGATAATTTCAACAAATTACAACTACTATGATATCATTTAAATGTAGGAAAATATTATTTGGTTGATGCTGGATTCCCTAATGTTCCTATATTTTTAGCACCTTATCACGGTACAAAGTATCACTTAAAAGATTAAGTTGGTCGTACACCTAAAATGGAAGGGAGTTGTTCAACTTTTGACATTCGTCCTTGCGTAACGTAGTAGAAAGAACAATAGAGCTTCTAAAGAAACGATTTACATTTTTGCGACATGAACCATTTTATGACATTAAAACTCAATCAAATGTCATTTTAGCATGTTGCGCGATACACTCTTTTTCGAGAGAAGAAGATCTCGAAGATCTATGTGAAGATGATGAAGATATTTATGAAGATGAAGAAGATGATGATAGCGCACAAGAAGATAATAGTTCCATACATCAATCTCCAATTTAGATAGCTAAACAAGATGCATTGGTCGA
This sequence comes from Stephania cephalantha, assembly GCA_039657325.1. Lineage (NCBI taxonomy): Eukaryota > Viridiplantae > Streptophyta > Magnoliopsida > Ranunculales > Menispermaceae > Stephania > Stephania cephalantha. Next base: position 18,552,565 of record CM077576.1, read on the forward strand.
GTTAATGTAGAATGAGTACCACTAGCCTAGACAAGCTTACTGACTAGTTTTAGATGAAATGATATATAATGTTAAGCATATGAGTTGGTACATAGTTTGTATGAATTTTTTATTACTTTAAATTCGATTTATTTGAAACGTTTCTTAATTAGTGGATTGTCATATGTATTCTTATGTTATATTATCATATATAATTTGCCATATTTTCGTTAAAAGTATATACAACTTCAGTATCATATAAAAATAGAGATTGAAGAATCAATTGGGAGCGTGAAAGTAGTATCAAAAGGGCAAGCGAGATGGAATGACTGCATGGATAAGATCATGCTTGAAATTATTTTGGAAGAGTATAGATTTGGCAACGCTTCAAGTAATTCATGGAAACCTGAGGTGTATACTCGAGTTTGCCTAGAGTTGCTAAAGCAATTAGAACAACAAGTACACCCAGCTAATGTGAAGGCTAGAATCAAAACATAGAAAACCAATTACTTCTCAGCGAAGGAGGTAATATCTCAAAGTGAGTTCGGATGGGATCCAGATACATAGCTTGCCACGACAGATGTTTTAACATGAAAAAAATATCTTCAAGTAAATTTTAGGTTTTGTTGGAATATACAATTGTATTAGTGATGTATATTAACTACATATATCTCTTTGTGTTTTGGTGTGTATGTTTGTACATAACAGAAACATCCAGAAAAATGAATCATATCGCAGGAAGTGTGTGCCGTACTACGATGAGCTATCTGTCATATTTGGAGATGATCAAGATACTGGAGGGAATGCAATGACTGTTAATGAGGCAACCATAGAATTGCCTTCTTTGGAAGAAATAGGTGAGTAAGTTTTGTAGAATAAGTAATTGTTTATTTAATATTACACTTTTTCATTGTACATTCTTTTTCAATGCAGAGAAGTCATTCCCAACTAAAGAAGAAAAAGATGAGGTGAATCACTCGTCATCTAGTGCAACTCGTATGGCATCAAATGGACAGAGAATTAAAAGGAAGAAAAGTAGTAACGTTGATGCTACCGATCAAGGACTAATTGCACCTGCCAACAGACTAGTAGATGCATTTGCGCACACAGACTGTGCACGTCTTCAGAAAGAGCTTCGTAGTATTCTAGAACTAAGTCGAGAAGACGTAATGCGTGCCATGCTTTTATTGGGAGGTGAAGTTAAGGATGCGAATATATTTTCTCAGTTGGAGGAAAACTTGAAGAAAGATTGGGTGATTTTATATTTGCAGAGGAAATTTTAGATTACTTTTAGAAGCTAAAACATAAGTTTTTTTTTTGAAGAATGCTAAAACATTATTTATTTTCTTTCATTTATGTTAGTTGTCAATTAATTAACTAATGATTTTTTTGAGTTCATTAATGGTTGTCAAGATAGTCGTTGCCGATTCACTTTCGGTGCGTAACTTTGATTAATTGTCCAAGTGATTTAATTTCGGTCTGAATTCGTGGGACTGCAGAAAAATGAAAAAAAACTCATTTGTTATCAAACATCAGAAAATTGAAAAACAAAATTTTCTCACGTGCAATCAAATAATGTATAATGAGAAAATTCTTTTAAGAAATTTCTCTACATAAAACTTGCTGAAGTAAATACTTTTTTTCTCATTGAAAACTTCTTTGCTATCAAACACACCTAAATGAAAAAAGGTGACTTATAATGTTAAAGAAAAAAATGTTTATTTATTCTCTTGTTAACTTTTATTTGATAATTTTTTTTTCAACAAAAAAAGTCATCCCCACATGTGCAATCCATATTGTGCATTGGAGAAGATTTTTGAACTTCACTGTCTTTTTAAGCCATGTAGGATGGACATTTCTTCCATGGTGATGACGTGGCATGAATCCACAGCCACAATCCACATTTTGCATTGGAGATGCTCTAACTAATCTAGTCAGTCAAAGCGAACAGTCTATTTAAGTTGGGGTATGAAGGGAATGTAGAACTCCCTCTCTACATTACAACACAGATATGGGCAAATAAATAAAAATCGAGACCAAGTTATGTACAAACATACACACCAAAATACAAATAAATAAAAGTAGAACCAAGTTATTCAAAATAAAATACCAAATCCACTAACTTTCATAGTAATTCTATCATCTCATTAACAAATGAAGTGAAAAGGTAAACAAAAATAAGATAATATATTCATTAAATGAACTCTCTCATCAAAGAAACTTGAACTAGTAACACAAACCACATTTCACTTTTTCTTTCAAATCTAGAGTTGAATCTCACCGATACAAATCAACAAAAAATGAGACAGTTTTCTACCGCATCAAATCCACTAACTTTTATAATAGTTCTCTCAAACTCATTAACAAATTAAGTGAAAATGTAAATAAAGATAAGGCAATTCATTAAATAACACCTCTCATCAAAGAAACTCAAACTAGTAACGCAAACCGCATTTCACTTTTCTTTCAAATGTAGAGTTGAATCACACCATAGATACAAATCAATAAAAAGATGAGACAAAGTTTTCCACCGCATCGAATCCACTAACTAACTTTTATAGTAGTTCTCTCAAACTCATTAATAAATTAAGTGAAAATGTAAACAAAGATAATACAATTCATTAAATGACATCTCTCATCAAAGAAACTCGAACTAGTAACACAAACCATATTTCATTTTTTGCTACGAAAACACAAGTTTATGATTGTAAATGGAGACAACAAACCCAAATTTGAAATCAAGAATCCTACAATTTCAAAGTTTCAATACATTAATTTCAAGAACTATGCACCTTAAGTTGTCTTGCTTATGAAGACTTAAAAAAAAAAACCCAAGCAATAGGCGAAACCCATATAGATCAAACTAACTATATCATTAACACTTGAACTAGCAATTCAACCAAATAGGTACCCAAATCAATTGATTCCTCATAAACCCAAACCAAAACCACGAAATCACAAACCTAGAAAAAAAAGTCAGCAAAACTAATTTATATACACTTACTGTTAATTTGTAAAAGGGATAATTTTCATTGTGTATATTTCTCGAGTACAAACCACCTATTTATATAGGTAATGGTTACAACCACAATATCTTTTGGTTACAACCGAATGATCTCAAATCTTAACATCAAATCTTAATATATCTTAACACCCACCCTTAAACTCAAAATGTGTTTGTCAAAATCAACTTGTGTTTGCTAAAAAAAATCAGTGGAGTGCGCAGGCGGCAACACAAGAATAAATTGAAGTGAACAAATGCTGAAAAAATAAGATATAGAGTTCGTTGTAGAGGAAATTAATCAACGACACCCCATAGAGCAGAGACATAGATATGTCATAACCCACGACATACGTGCAGAAGATCGACTTATGAGCAAATCCGGAGTGTACATGCACGCGGGTAGAGCATTTTGCAGATGATCTCAAATCGAACAGATGAGCAGATGGTCTCAAGATGACCACAAAAGCAGAGATGCAGACAGGCAAGGACTGATTTGTGCAAAGCTGATTGAGGTGCATAAAAGCACGCACGGGCATGACACGTACACAAACAAAGGTGTGCACGCATTGACTCGTGCACAGATATAGGCAGAGCATAATTGACAATGAGTAACCAAGAAGGTAACGAAGTCGAGGTAGTCGACTGAAAGAGAGTAGAAACAAAAGCCTACCCATAACCTAGCTCTGATACCATGTTAATTTCTAAAAGAGATAATCTTCATTGTGTATCTTTCTTGAGTACAAACCACCTATTTATATAGGTAACAATTACAACCACAATATCTTTTGGTTACAACCGAATGATCTCAAATCTTAACATCAAATCTTAACATAGCTTAACATACATTTGTATGAGCAAATGCATGTACAAAGGGCAATGATGTATTCTTTTTTGTAAGGACAACATATTGATATAGGTACTCCTTATTTTTTGAACTTACATATGTGCCTAATTTGTTCTTCAAAGTGCATTTCTCCCCAATGGTGAATTCTATGAAAGGGATTGTGTCACATTAAGGAGAGCATCTTGTCTCATTTCCGCTGGTATATATGAAGATGAGCTTAATGGATGACTCAATAGCGGCATGTAAACAATAGTATGACCCATTGCAAATGCAGTCAGCTTCGAAACGACAAGCATCAAGCAAGGGATTCTAAGGAAGCATATCGGCAGAACTTACTTAAGGTCATGCTTGACTAACTTTAAAAGAAGGATGCGCACAAAGTAATGAGAGCTAACATTTAAGAGCAAAATAAGAACAAGTAGAAACATATCTTTGAAAGGTCATGCATAACCACTTAGATCACTTAACTTTGTTTATCAATTTTTTTCCTTACAAGTTCATCTACAGAAGAATGAGCTAGTTTTACAAAATGATCCACTTAACATCTTGTCATTGAATTGCAATAATACTAACAAGAGAGGCATGATTCTCACCATGGTAAAAGTTTTCCACGTGCCAAATTAAATACATGAATCTCTACAACAGGGCAGTTCCTGTTGAGATGTGTGGACCGAAATAATAGTCCCACATCGGATAATTGAAACTTCTTAGTGAAATATATAAGTGGTGATCTTCCCTCAACTAGTACCGAGGCCTTTTGAGATAAAAACCCACACCTATAAAAATTGAAAGGTAGTCAAGTTGGGGACAGATATCGGTCCTGGCAGAGATCATAGGCTCGCGGAAAAGTGCCGCGGGCGGGCCACTTGCGGATAATGTGCCGCAGGCATGAAAAACTCAACATGGTCTTAGAGCCGACAGTTCGATCGGGACCTGTCGAGTAAAACCCCTTGGATAGATTTCGGTCCAAGGTGGAGTGTTGAGATGTGTGGACCGAAATAATAGTCCCACATCAGATAATTGAAACTTCTTAGTGAAATATATAAGTGGTGATCTCCCCTCAACTAGCACCGAAGCCTTTTGACAGTATCGGTATCGGCGGAGATCATAGCCTTTTGAGATAAAACCCCACACCTATAAAAATTAAAAGATGGTCAAGCTTAGGACAATATCGGTATCGGCGGAGATCATAAGTTCGCGAAGAAGTGCCGCGGGTGGGCTGCTTGCGGATGATGTGCCGCAGACATGAAAAACCAACAGTTCCTAATGTCGTGATGAAATGAAACTTAACATCAGTAGTCATAACTCTCTACTAGGATAGTTTGCATTGACATTTCTAAAATGCAAGTCTTTTTCGGTCCCTACCTTAGATTATGCCAAATTTCATTGAATTCACCTATGACTTATGAAGTCTCACATGCTCAAAGTAAAAATATAGCCTCCCAAAAAAGTTTACTCAATTTTTGGATGAGGTTTGGAATCTGACCTTGCATGTCTTGATAATCATTTAGAGCATGTCTTCGGCATGAGTTCAGCTTGTTAATTAAGATCAGTATATAGAGGTGCAAGATCATCTGTCAACAACAAAAGAAAATAAAATAAGACAAGTTTGGAGGGCTATGAATTAGAAATAATAGAAATAATGAAAATGCATTAAGATGTGGGATTGATTAACAAGTAGTAGTACTAGAACTAGACCAATATTTGCAAGTCTCCTTTAATTAATGAGAGGATGGTTGTGTGATCCTGTAAGTTCAAGTCCTCTATGAATATAAATATATATTTTAAGACAAACCATATCCAACCAAAAGGAATATTGTAAATAGATTAAAGATACATACTTCTCCAGGGAGCGAAGAACTTTATCATCCTAAATCCATAGGCCAGCAGAACGTGCTCAATAAAACTAAGTGGCCATCAAAACAAAAGACACCAAATATAAACAAGAATAAGAGAAAGGCATCTAAAGAATAAGTCATGCGTGCATGCCCGCGCGCATGTGTGTGTGAGTGTGTGTGTGGGTATAGAAATTGATCGAGTTGTCTAGTTATTCAAAACAACATCACCCACAATCATGTAAAATAAAAAACCCACAAATGAAATATATAGAAATCGAGGTTTGGATAAAAATCAAAACCTCGTTTTGTGTTATATACACGTAGGATACCACAAGATATATGTCATGGAAGCCTAAAACGAATCAAATGATTGTTAGATTCTCTTAAGAAAAGAAAAATGCAGTGAAATGGAATTTACCTTAAACATAAGTACCGTTTGTTTAAGTGGATCTCCCTTCATTAAGATTACAATATAGCTGCCAAACAATGTATGATCAATTCATGCATTCCAATCACAAGAACAAGGTACTTATTTTAAGCTAAACCAAGTAAAACTTATAAATTGAACCTAAAGTAATGTGAAGAAATTTCACAGAATTACCTTGTCTCGACGTCCCTTCCCAGTCATTTTGGACTCTCAATCTTCCACATATTCAGAAAAATACGTCGTATCTCTCTGAGTCTGCGACGTTAAAAAGCCGAACCACTAAAAACTCACAATCAATTAAAATTAGACCTTTAAACGCACTCAACAACAGAACCAATTCATCAACAATATGGGAGGCGACATCAATACGACAAAACAAAGTACACCAACATAAGTTTGCTACAAAATATACCAGTCAAAGTTTGAAACAAATTACACCATTTTCAACCAAAAAGCAATACAACAACAAATCACTCTTGCCATGGCAATGATGGCTAAGGTGACATAAGTTCCGACATAAACTCATCATCATTGTCTAAAAACTGCTGCCTATCCCGAGGTAGCTCTCTATGTGGATCGGTCTAATATCTAGGCTAGTGGTCGTCCATGTGCGTAGACTTGGAAGGTGACTGTGGACCTGGAGGTGATCGCCGATGTGCTCTCGACGTAGATATGTCTGTCAGGGCCCATCTCATTAAGTCATGACTTAGCCTAATTTCTCATAATTAGGCACCTAATCCATTCAATTAACTTAACCTTAAAATAATCTTTGATTCAATCCTTAATAATGCTCTTAAACTAAATTTATATCCTGAATGAAGCTCAATTCATAATTTGTTTGATTGGAGCAAATTAGGAAATCATACGGATTGTTCTTCGTATTTTTTAAGAATTTTGGCAGCACTTCCTTTAAAAGTGGCATGCAAAAAAAAATCACTTAATAGACAACAGAATTAGGGAGAGACCTAGAAGGACTCACAATTCCCTGCAGATCACAATATATATCAAATTTAAATCATCAACACTAACTTCCAAGGTAAAATCCTTATTTACAACTGTACAACTTTAAACTAAACTAATACTACTTCATGAACCAAATTAACGTCAAGTGAAACCATAAAACATTTCCAAAACTTCCTAAAACTGATTTGTAAAGGTTTCATACTTATTCGAGAGTGTTTCACGCCCTACACTCACCTCGAAGCCCAAAGTGATATATAATCACAATATACAACATGAATTAACGTTTTAAATTGAGAAACATTCACCATAATAATCGAGTCTTGTTCGTTCTTCTTTCTTTTCACTGAAAATCTGACATCATTAAAAATAATTCAAATATGTCAAGTAAGTAAACTCCTACACTGCTCTGTACTTCTACAAATGTCAGTCTGAGTACATGGAGATATGTAATTGCATTTCCAAATAACAAGAAATATAAATAACAACGTAAATCCCTCTGTTCCTGTTTCCTAACTATACTCTGAAGTCGATTTCCAAATATAGTACATAAACAATACTAGGAGTTCATGAAATGCAAAGGCAATGGTTGGAGTGGATTTCGGCGCCAAACACGTTAGCTCAGTCATTTGCATCTACTACTAAACTTAGGGAAATAGATGCTAAGTACGGCTGCTATTGGCTTAAGGAAATAGCCGACCACACTCCAAGCACATCCTTTTCCAACAATGCATGCTCACCGAGAAACTTGCGTGCCTTGGGTCTTCCGTGTTCCAGTCTATCTGGTTAGGAAACCTAGCCTCGAGTCCCGCTCGTGAGCCGTAGCACTAACAAGCCATCGTTCAAAATGACATGAATTCATGACTAAGAATGATGCAAAATGCAATGCAGACTAAACACAAATGCAGGTATAAAGATAAATTCCATTAATAGTAAAGATCATTGTAGGGTTTACTTACAACCAACCAACTTTGAGTTTACTTTTTGGGGTTCCTGGAGCGTTGGATCACCTTGAAAATAGTTCAAGTAGCTTCTCTGCATTCCCAATTATATTATGAGTCAAGTTTCAAGTGAAACCAAATAACGAAACTCGATGAAAACTGAGACCAAAGTACGCTTAAGAACAATTTCCAAAAATATTACTTTATATAACTGTTTCAACTGGCTATCAACTAGCCAACTTGAGGTAAACTTTTTAACCTTGAAAACCTCAATATTTGTCATGATGATATGAAATGAACTTGTAGTACTCCTGTCCTTCTTTCCTTAGTCTCCAAGAACACTTAAATCGGATCACTAACGGAGAAGTTATAAATTTTTCAATATGGCCTGTCAACTAGACAAACTTTATTTATTTTGAACTAAAAACTTCTCCAAATCAATATTTTCGTAATTAAATCCTTAAACTTCGACAAAAAATACTACGAAACCACTCGATAACAACATCAAAATATTTCCGCAGCCCGCGGAGTCAAATCGGATAAAAACCAATAATCAATTCATCTAGAAACTTAATGTAAATCAATATCAACTATAAAACATCTCCAAAATAGTTATAAAAAATTGCATTAGTTGTCAAAATCATAACCTACGTCGGTGAGATTTATTCCAAATTGGTGCACATTAACCCAATTCATCAATTCTTAACAATCCCTACTAGTTCTTATCAAAACTCGCTGAAAGAAATTGAAAAATTGCGAGAATTCCAATTGAATTGAAAATTTATCGAATTTCGAGCCGAATACCTCGTTTCCATCACGTAAACTTAGCTCGAATTGACCATCTTGCAGCGCTCTACTATTTTGCGGAAAGAAACCGGTCGAGAATTGGACTTCGGAGATCGCGGAGCGAAATAGTGCGCAGAGAGGGTATAGAACGAACGAAGCAAGTTTGTTCAATATAACCCTCAGCTGCTTAATTTATTCTTATTTATTAATTCTTGAAATCCTTATTTTGACGTTTTTTGGCTTCCAACGCTCGTTTTCGATCCAGTTTTTCATCAAATTGAACCAAACTCTCGACAAAATAGTTCATCTTCATAAAACGTCCATCATACTAGTTTTAGTCACACCAAAACCCCAAAAATCTTAACTTTTTCCACGACATACTGAACCTTTATGGACCAATTCTCTTGCCATACTAAACCAAACTCGCACCAATTTGGACCTAGTCTCAACCTCGACCACCGTTAACTGACATAAATCTCGAGGTAAGGTCTTGCACCAATTTCGTTCTCATTTTATAATACCACTGATCTCAACTTGCAAGTAAATTGAGGCTAAATCTTCACGTGAGGATTAACACTTGGTTAATTAGTTTTCGAGCAACTAATAATTTATTTTCATTAGTGCTCTTAAGACACGCACTTGAAACCCCAAGAATGACAAACTGAGGATACACCTCAACACAACTCGACTTTGCAACGAAATATCATATAATACACACACTAAGCACACAACACACAAAAATAAAATATACCTTATGATCTCTTGTCCATTATGCGTGGGTCCCACCTTGGATACTTAAACTCCAAATAAAATCTGAAATTACTTAATTAGTCGCCTAGTTAAGTTAATAAAATTCTCAGATTTCACAATTCTTACCAACTAATTAAAATTTCGTTCTCGAAATTTTAACTTACAAGTTATTGAATCAAAATAGGTATGCGAATATGATCCTTCATATACAACTTTTTAATTCGAATTTGGAAAAACCATTTCCAAGGTGGAACCGTTAAGTGTAACCGATCACTTTTATTGTAACCAACAACTCAGTGATAGAGATCATAAACATTTCAACTTTTCATTTCCAACATCTTGGTTTAATGAAAAGTTATCTCCGTTACTTTGCCAATCATGACAATTAGTGAATTTCTGACGGGTTAAACGATCAACTTTGTGTAATATCCAATAAACTTTGCTTTACTTCACGTCTTGAATCACATTCAAGAATCAATTCATAGCAAGATCAGGCATATCTTGCTTTTCAATTAAACCATTTTCATTTTTAACTGAATACTATTCCATAAATCGTTGATAATTCTTTCCAAATCTACCAAATTCTGGTTTATGCATCCCAGATTGCTTTCTCATCATCGATCATTTCTAGTTAGAATTATTGGCCAATCAGTTCTTATACTATCATCAGTTTAAATATTTATTTAATAATGCAAATAATATTTAAGCACGACATTAGATACCGAGTAGAGTGGCATGTCTATCTGATCCATCACCATTCTAGCGTTTCTCAATAGAAACCTAAAATTATATAAGTCATCCAATGACTATAGATCTCTCGTTACATCTATTATCCCATAACAAGAGATCTCAAATTTTAATCTGATCAGAAAATGGAACCTGACACATCATGCAACTCTCACTCATTATCTAAATGTCTACTCACAATATCATTTAGATTTGTGAATTAGATATCAATTATCAATTCCAACTCGTCAGTCCATTCACTTAACATTTCCTTTGACTAGTTAAAAAATTAATGACTTTTCTAACTTCGTCAAATTATTATCTATTCATGAGTTCACCAAGAACCTCATTTTATTCACTTAACTGCCAGTTTATTTAAGATTGTCTTCTTCACTACAACTCTAGTTTCCACATTACCAACTTACTCACATTGGTTTCTACATTTCTCCAATTACTCAAATTCTCGTCATCCTGATCTCAATCACTTACTGCTCACCAAACTTCTTTCACTACTTGAATAGAGACAATTATCCTTAACTTAAGTAGATATACACATTTACACAGAGATATCGACATATTTAATGATTGTAATCTCACAGTATAAATTTTAACTTGTATTTCATAGAAGTTTATAAATATGTTACCTATTTTTCATATCTACTTAATACATATCTTTGGCTTTTCTTAAATTACAGTGGAAGAATATTTAATTCTTCAAACATATCAAATCAAATATACTGTACTCTATTCAATATTTGCAAACCAATGAAACTTTATTGACTAATTGAGTTGTTAGTCATGGTTCTATTTTCATTTCATTTGTATCTTCACCGTCATATAAGTATCTTACATCAACTCCAATTTAATATAACCGGTGCTTCAAAACTTCACCAATGACTTATCACGTGGTGTAGCAATATATTTGAATTTGAACTAATATATAGCGTATTCACTGATATCAGTTGTATACTACTTTGATTCAAAACTTTCAACATTTGGAGTTTGACTTCTAGTAAGACCCTTGTAAAAATACAGTAGGTTTTATCAAACTTATAGTTTGACATCCTAAGTCTTATCAGGACTAACTGATTTGAAACTTCTTTTTCTTCCATACATATGTGAGAATTTAATTACCATTTATTTGCCTATACTTAAGCTTCCAATTGACTCCAATGAAACTTCATAGACTCTTTTATTCCGACTGTCACCAATTCATTCGGTTATTCAAAGATAGGTGGGGCCCTCACACATGTCTTCTATGTTGTGAATAAATTGTGATTATGAAACGGTGTTACTTAAGACCTTTGGTCATACACAACTACTCCTATGCCTTACCTTGGCTAAAAGAGTCCGTTAGTGTCACTTCCAACAGTCATTAGTCATCTCAACGTCTCATTTGATTTTCTACACAAAGTCTATTCCGTTTGATTTTTGTCAATCTTAGCTATTCTCATGTTGATCTCACTTTTTGGCCTCTTTTCAAACTTGCCACGACTTTGCTCAACACCTAGGTCACTTACAGCTTCTTACTTTTGACTTACAAATGCAATTCTTTTCATCTCTTCTCTTTTTGAAAATCTAGTCAAGGACGGTGCGACTTCTTATGATCATTTAATCAATTAAATCTTCCTTAACTAATCTTTGTTTGAAACATAGAAATTCTTGTAAACCAAACAGTTCTATTATTTGTTATTGCCTTCGTTGTTTCCATTTGTCTTAGATTTTTTTGGGCTTTTCTTTTTCTCAAAAAGAAATTTGGTACTTTCAAGAGACTATGTAAAAAATCAAAGTATCTTACTATTAATTAATTCACTTTTAATGAATTCACCTTTCTGTTATTGTTCAACTAAAGAGATAGAATAATTTGAATTTTCAAACTCTGATTAACTTAACGACTAATCAAACTTTTAAAAGATGTCATTTCAATCTTTAAGTCATAACAATGGAAATTCTTACGATATAAGAGTTCTTACTGGCTTCCTATACATAACACTTACTGATACTTAATCAGTGCATCTATTTCTTCCTTTGTTACATTTTAAAGTCATAGTGATAGGCATCAAGATTTTAATTTGGTAAGAAGTGACTATTGGGTACTTTGACTTTAAAAACACAACTACTTGTGTTTAGTTTAATAGCTAATCCTAGCTATTTCATACCATTTTTCCCAATCTCAACTTCTAATATGTTGATCGTATCACTATGTCTTTCATTTTCAAGTTAGAAGTTCCACCGATTTTTGTTTTATAACAATACCTAATCCGGTGTTAACAAAGATTATTTCTAACTCATATATTTCCCTTCATTTTATCAATACCTTGGTTAATTCATAGAACCATAACACTCAACGTCGCTTGGTTAAGTCACTTGAGTAGGATACAATACAAAACATTTCATACTTCTTTTTAGAAGTCGTTTGATTATTTAAAACCATGGCTCTATGTCTTTTGTTTTTAGAAAGGAGATAATACTTTGCTTCAAGGTATTTTATTTCATAGAAACTGACTTAGACAACTTAACTGGACTTATCATAATCTCATTATGATTTTCTAGTCAAAATTCAATTTGTCTAATCAATTTATATTTTCGAAACCACTAGTTTTTTTCGTTGTTGAGATTATTTTTCAGAAGTAACTCTCTATTGGTCGTGAATTCAACCAATATTTTATAGAATATGTCTTTCCAAATGATTCTCAATCATTTAAGACTAAGTTTAAGTCTATTCTGGCACTTTCCTGAGCATTTCATAATTATAATAGGTCGATATTTTTGATTTCAAAGAATTCTACGTTCAGTGCTTACGTTCCTGAATCACTTAGACTTTTTTCTCAACAAATTTTCTATTGGTTTCGTTACTTATAACTTTCATCAATTATATTAGTACCAAACTACTTACAATACCTTTATGAATTTGGACTTCACAAGTTTATTTCAAATCCATTTACGCTCAGTTTCATTTCACAAGTCTATTTTATTTTAAATTGTCTGTTCCTATTTTAACTCGTCACATCTCACGAGTTAAGTATTGAACAAATAAGGAGAATAAACTTTCTATCGCATATCTGGCAATAATACATATTATTCAACAAACATATTACAATAACAAAGTATCCCAAGTCACAATCACTTCACAACTAATCACGACCTCATTACTGAACCATGTTCCTCAAGACCATCACTTAAGTTGATGAAATGCAAAAGCAATGTGTCGGAGTGGATTTCCGAGCCAAATACGTAAGCTCAGTCGTCCGCATCTACTACTAAACTCAGGGAAATAGATGCTAAGTATGACTACTACTAACTTAGGAAAATAGCCGACCATACTCCAACCACATCCCTTTCTATCAATGCATGCTCGCTGAAAAACTTGCGTGCCTTGGGTCTTTACTGTTCCAGGTCTATTTGGTCAGGAAACCTAGCCCCGAGTCCTGCTTGTGAGCCGTACCACTAACAAGCCATCGTCCAGAATGACACGAATGCATGACCAAGAATGATGCGAAATGCAATGCAGACTAAACACAAATGAAGGTACAAAGACAAATTCCATCAATAGTAAAGACTACTGTAGGGTTTACTTACAACCAACCAACTTTGAGCTTAATTTCATGGTTCCTAGAGCGTCGGATCACCGTGAAAATGGTTCAAGTAGCTTTCTTGCACACCCAATTAGATTATGGGTCAAGCTTCGAGTGAAACCAAATCACGAAACCCAATAAAAATTGTGGTGAAAGTACGCTTGAGATCAATTTCCAAAAATATTAATTTATATAACTGTTTCAATTGGCTTTCAACTAGCCAATTTGGGGTAACTTTTTAACTTTAAAAACCACAATATTCATCATGATGACCTAAAAGAAACTTGAAATACTCATGTCCTACTTTCCATAGAGTCCAAGAATACTCAAATCGGATCATCGACGGAGAAGTTAAGAATTTCTCAATGTGGCCTGTCAACTAGGCAAACTTTATTTATTTTGAACTGAGAAACTTCTCCAAATTAATATTTTGCAAATTAAATCCTCAAAAACCGATAAAAAACACCATGAAACCACTCGATACCAACATCAAAATATTTCTCTAGTCTATGGAGTCAAATCGAATCAAAACCAATAACCAATTCATCCAGAAACCTAATGTAAGTCAATATCAACTATAAAACATCTCCAAAATTGTTATTAACTTAATCGCATTAGTTCAATTCATCAAAACCATAACACACATCGGTGGGATTTATTCAAATTGGCGCACATCAACCTAACTCATTAATTTTCAATAATCCCTACTAGTTCCTATCAAAACCTGGCGAAAGAAATTGAAAAATCGTGAGAATTCAAATTGAATTATGGAAAATGCCTTGAAAATTTACCAAATTTCAAGACGGATACTTGTTTCCGTCACAAAAACTTAGCTCAAATTGACCGTCTTGCAACGCTCTACTATTTTGTTGAAAGAAACCGAACGAGAATCGGACATCGAGAGATCACAGAGTAGAGTGTACGGAGAGGGCTTAGAATGAACAAAGCAAATTCGTTTTTTTGAACGAATTGCTTTGAAATGAATCGTTTGATTCATTCATTTTTAAGGTTTATATATATAACCTTGAGCTGCTTAATTTCTTTTTTATTTATTAATTCTCGAAATCCCTATTTTGACGTGATTTTGTTTTCGACGCTCGTTTTCGATCCGATTTTGACCAAATTGAACCAAACTCTCGAAAAAATAGTCCATCTTTATAAAACATCCATAACACTGGTTTTGATCACACCAAAATCTTAAAAATCTTACCTTTGTCCACGACATACTAAACTCTTATGGACCAATTCTCTTGCCATATTAAATCAAACTCATATCAATTTGGACCCAGTCTCAACCTTGACCACCGTCGACCAACCTAAAGCTAGAGGTTAGGTCTTGCACCAACTTTGTTCTCATTTTACAATACCACTGATCCTGGCTTGCATGTAAACCGAGGCAAAATTTTCATGTGAGGATTAACACTCGGTTAATTAGTTTTTAAGCAACTAATAATTTGTTTTCATTCGTGCCATCTAGACACGCACTTGCAACCCCGAGTATGACAAACAGAGGATACACCTTAACACACTCCGACTTCGTGACAAAATACTATATAATACACATAGTAAGCACACAACACACAAAAATAAAACATACCTTATGATCTCTTGTCTATAATGCATGGGTTCCACCTTCGATACTTAAAATCCAAATAAATTCTGAAATTACTTAATTAGTCGCCTAATTAAGTTTATGAACTTCTCGGATTTCACAATGTCGGTTGTCAAGTGTTTGGTGTCTACAATATAGACACCCTCACGAATTTCGTCACTATGAGGACCAAAAAGCTCCGTAGCTGGTGATGGTGGAGGTCGCGGTGGTGGAGGCACTTGGGGACTAACTCTAAGGTGTTGCATCAATAATGCCACCATACGTGCTAAACGGTCCTACATCTCTTGATTTTTTTTCTTGTCATTCCATCTTGTCCCTTTGCATTTTGTGTCAGGACTCGTACCGGGAACCGACGGTCTGACTGGCCTGAACCATCTTTCGAGGTGTTCGGCCACACCGTCGACCCCAAAAGAAGTTTCGAACCTACCTTCCCTTATTATTCTAGATCAAAATCCATTTTTTGAGTTAATTTTTTGAAAAACTATTATATTGATTTGACCTGCTCAGTTAATTTTTTGAAAAACTAATGCACAAAATTTCATAAACACCTCAAAGACCATATGCTTATGGGCTAGAAAATGCACCTATGTTTATCTAGTGAAATCATCAACAATAACAAAGCAATATGATTTTTTCCTAGACTTTGTGTTTGGGTAGGTCCGAACAAATCCATGTGGATGAGTTATAAGGCTCTAGTCACATCAATAGCTACTTTCATCTTGAATGACGATTTCACCTGTTTACCAAGAATACAAGGTTCACATTCATTGTCTTTCTTGTAAGTGCATTTGGGGAGACCCTTCACTAAGTCATGCTTAGTCAATTTTGACAAATTTTTCATACTAGGATGTCCTAATCTATGGTGCTACAACCATGCATCACATTCATTTTGAGCACTCAAACATGAAACAATATGTATATGCATCTCATTAAAGTTAATTGCATAAACATTCTTATCTCTATATGCAATGAACAATATTTCATGCTTCTTATCCCTAACAATGCATATTGATAATTCAGACATGAAATAGAAACCTTTGTCACACAATTGACTAATGCTAAGTAAGTTATGTTTCAAACCATTAACAAGATAAACATTTGAGATGGAAAGAGAATCGTTACCTATGGTACCAAGGCCTATGACCTTTCCTTTGTTGTCATATCCAAACGTGACCTTCCTACCATCATGCCACTTTAATTCAGTGAATTGACTTGCATATCAGGTCATGTGTCTTGAGCATCCACTATCCAAGTACCATGAGGTGCTATTCCTCGCATCCTACACAATGAGAAAAACACTAGATTGTGGCAACCAAAAACCTTTGGGTCCAACAAAGTTAGTACCATAAGTGTCCTTAGCTACCCATGCTAGTCTACCCATGTTGGTCTTTTTGAAGACATATTTCCCAACCATATAAGACCTATTGCATTTTGAGCATCTATGAGCATCATCTAACAATTTCTTGTAAGTCAATAGATTTGCTCCATGTCCTATGCCTTTTTTTAAGTGCACATCATTGTGCTCCCAACATAATGTCAAACATATCTCTCCCATTGGTGAACTTGGACACTGTGTTAGTCAAGTCCTCTACTTCCTTGATTAAGGCATCTCTTTCCTTTAGGACTTCATTCAAGTCACTATAGAGATCACTAATATTCTCATTTTGTGACTCAATCTCACGATTGCTATGGTCAAGCTCTTTTTGAGTTGTTTGGTATTCTTCACCTCTTTTTCCAACTCTTTCCTAAGCTCATCAATACTAGGCACATCATCCAAATCATCAACATCATCAAAATTTAAAGCATTAGAATTTACCTCACTTTGTGTCATGAGACAAAGTATAGCCTTCTCGTTTTCAGACTCAGAGTCGGAGCTTGATGATGAGTCATCCCATGTTGCTTTAAAGCTTTTCTTGCCTTTCCTCTTATCCAAGACTTTCTTGGACTTGCAATCAGCCTTGATGTTGCCCGATTTGCCACATCCAAAGCAAATGGTCTCACATGGATTTCTTTCTTTGCTTCCATTCTTGAACTTCTTCTTGTACTCGTCGCGCTTGTACATCTCCTTGTTAAGCTTTCTTGAGAGAATAGCTACTCCCTCCTTAAGATCATTGTCATCACTACATTTCTCATCTTCAATGAAATCAACCGATGGAGCCGGTGGGATATTTGCCTTCAAAGCAATATTTTTCCTTAGCTCTTTGGACCACCACCAAGTTCTTCCAATCTAGCTTGGTCCTTTAGTTCAAACTCATGGACTGTTAGCTCTCCACATAGAACATCAAAGGTGTAGTTTCTAAGGTTTTGCACTGATTGGATGACATATTTCTTTGCATCTCATTCATTAGGCAAGCCTCTAAGGAACTTGTACACTGAAGTCTCTTAATCATAATTATTTTTAAGATCTTTGATCTCATTCAAGAGCTTTTTGAACCGAGTGTTGGCGGTGGCTATTTCTTCATCAGAGCCAGCCTAAAAAGTTTCATAGTGCTCCTCAAAGATCCTCAATTTAGTCTTATTCACTTGAATTGTATCCTCCCAAACTTCCTTGACCGTTTGGCATGCACTAACCCGGTTGAACTCGTTCTCATTTAGTGCACAAAACAAATGATTCATAGCTTGATCATTTGAGAACTCAATCCTTGTCTCCTTGGCGATGTAGTCCTTAGCGGGCTTGTATGGTAGAGTGTAGCTATTTTGGATTAAATCCCATAAAAGTCTTCTTTGTGCTCTAATGTAGAACTTCATCATCACTTTCCAATGAGCACATTTTGTTCCATCAAAGTACAGAGGCCTACTCGATGAGTTTCTTTCCCTAAGGTGAGCAAGATCTAGAATTTGCAACCTTGCACAAAAATAGTTAAAGATACGTTAGTAACACTTTGAGCAATAACCCGCTCTGATACCAATTAAAATCACACCTAAAAGGGGGTGAATTGGGTGTACTAAGAGGTTATCGCCTTTTAAAAACTTTTAATGAACAACAATGCTCTATGCACGCACAATCAATAATTTAAATGCAATGCAATGGTGAAGGGGTAGAAGAGATGGAAAAGAGACACATGATTTATAGTGGTTCAATCCAACCGATCTACATCCACTACCTAACCTCCCCGGTTGGGATTTTCAAACCTCCACTTCTATTAACAACAAGTGTTACAACCTAAGCATATAAGCTTAGCATGCCTAATAATAATTTATGACTTCCCACTTAGTCTCAATTAGGGTTTATGCCTAACATCAACTAGGTCTTCCTTTGACTTAGATCCCACTAAGTCTTACAACAACAACTTACATGAAATAAATGAATTTAATGAAGATCAACTTTACAAAGTAAAGTGGCAATAAGTTTAATTACAAGCAAGCCACCTAGAGCCTGACAACTTTGATGCATGCAAGTACGAATATGAATGAGATATATAAGTATGTCACTAATTTTGCATAAATCTCAAACAAGAAACCGATTAAACCAAATCGATAAGAATAAATCCGATTTCAAATATAAAGAACAAGTAGTTTGATTAATATCAAGTTTAAGCCCTAACTCTTGTTCAAATCAGTCCTAGGGTCTATGAAATCAAGTTTTAGTGCAAAACATAAGACAAATGTGTTCAAGAAAACAAGAAATAATTTTGACACACCAAGCACAACAAAAGATGTAGTTTAAGCACAAAACAAGCTAGGAATAGAACCCTAAATGAGTGAGAATCAAATTAGTTTTACAGAAGTGGCTGCAAGCCTTAGAATACCTTAGTCACACTAATTTCGAGGATGATTCAGTAGCCTCAAAGGATTCCAAGTGATTCAACACAAAAATCAAGACTTTTTGATGTGAAAAGTTGGTCACTTGTGAGTTTTTGAGCTTTGAAGAATAAAAGAATGTTCTAAGTGGTTTGTTAATGGCTTCCAAGCCTTTTTAACAATTTTGGCCGTTATCTTGATCCAAGGTCCCAAAATTAATCATTGATTCAAATTAAAGCAAAAGTTGTAAGATTTTTAAAAAAGCTATCAGGAGCCTGGTTAGCGCATTAAATGACATCATTAGCACGCTAACTGCAGGTAGCACGCTTATGAGTCCCACTAGCGCGTTAACTAGGAGGGACCAAAGACCAATTAAGTTCTAGTCTCACGTTAACGACTCCCTAACAAACCTTCGACTCAACTAAACCTCTGGGAACATATTGAACATGTTTAGTATGAGTCATTAGATCCGTTTGAACTGCCTGGATGATTTCACAAATCCCAAAAAATGGAAATCCTGATTTCATGAAACATGTCGGGAGTTTTCTGCAAATATTTTACATTCTTTTAAAAAATCATTCAAATTGAGTTTGGTGCTTTCAAAACAAATCACAATAGTTTTTCTAAAACCAAAACTTGAAGCTTTAGAAAATGTTGAAAAACATGGTATGCATGAATCTAATACATTTGGCTTGTATAATTGGACTAATATACCTTACATGATTTGTACAAATTATGGTGTAGGCTTTCTGGTCCTTATTTCCTTATGAGAGCCGAACCTCCTTGAACTTTAACGGTTACATTTGACTTGAACTTATGGGAATTCAATATTCCTTTTGAACTTGTGATTCCTAGTCAAGTTTAATATTCTGAAAATGCTTAACAAACTTGTTAGAATCCTTTCACTTTGTTTGTTGCCTTCAAAATCCCCGATGGAATATAAGTGACTAACCGTTTATTCCAAGACACATAGCCATCAATCAAGATTCAGACTAGTTTTAATTCATTATAGTTCCTAGTATAATGACCGACTAGGGACATTTAGGATATTTCAACAAATACATATGGATCATATTATAATGTAAACCTCAATTTTATAATACGACAACCAATGAAAACCTCAATTTTATGAACTGCAATTACAAGATAAACAATGTTTGTAAATTGACCTAGGGCATATGCCCCGACAAATTCATCTATATCAGTTTGAAAACTTGCATTTGTGTAACCATTTACAATAAGGTTGTCTTCCAAACTTCCATAGACCAAGAACACTTCTTAAGTCCTTCTTAAGTACTTAATAATGTTCTTTACTGCTATGCATTGACTCTCACCGGGATTAAACTGATTTTTGCTTGTTGCTCTCAAAGCATATGATACATCAGGTCGGGTGCATAATATGGCATACATGATATATCCAATAGCTGATGCAAATGGAAACGTATTCATGTGATCTCGCTCATCATTTGTCTTTGGACATTGAGTCTTGCTGAGGCTTATACCATGAGACATTGGCAATGACCCTCTTTTAGAGTCTTGCATACTGAACCTATTAAGTGCCATATCTATATAAGAACTCTGACTTAGATTGATCAACTTTTTCAGATCAATCCCTATTGATCTTAATTTCAAGGATGTAGGCTGCATCTCCTGAGTCCTTCATTAAGAAATAGTTCCCTAACCAAGACTTGACACTCTATAAGGCTGAGATGTCATTTTCAATAAGTAATATATCATCAACATATAGTGCCAGGAAAATAACCACGCTCCCACTGACCTTCATGTATACACAAGGCTCATTTTCATTTTTAATGAAACCAAATTCCTTAAGTGCTTCATCAAAACAAAGATTCCAACTCCGAGAAGCTTGCTTTAATCCATAAATAGATTTTTGAAGCTTGCACACCTTCCTAGAATTCTCTAAATGAACAAACTCTTCAGGATGTATCATATACATGTCCTGAAGTAACTTTCCATTTAGAAAAGCTATTTTGACATCCATTTGCCATAACTCGTAGTCATAATATTAGGCTATGGCAGTTAGAATTCTAATGGATTTAAGCATGGCTACAGGAGAAAAAGTCTCATCATAATCAACACCTTGAGTCTGTTTGAAACCTTTTGTTACTAGTCGTGCTTTATAAGTATACACATTGCCATCCATGTCAGTTTTCTTCTTAAAAATCCATTTACATCCCATTGTTCTTACCATTTTCAGGTAAATCAACCAGGTTCTAAACTTGGTTGTCATACATGGATTGCATATCAGAATTCATGGTGCTAAGCCATTTATCTGCCTCAAGGCTAAACATAACCTCCTGATAAGTAATACGCTCATTTTGTTCCATAAGCAACACCTCACTACTATCAGTAATAAGAAATCTAAATTTCTCAGGCTGATGTCTTACCCTATCAGACCTACGCGGGCCTTGTGATACCTATGGAAGTTCAACTAGTTTAAGACTTTGTTGATCCTACTAGCCGATTGAGTGTTTATTTATGGTTCTTGAACATCTTCAAACTTAATTTATTGCCATTATTGTCTTCTGAAAGAAACTTTTTTTCCATAAAGACACCTTTCCGACCAACAAACACTTTGTTTCCAATGGGATTATAAAAGCAATATCCTCTAGTTTCTTTAGGATAACCAACAAATACACACTTGCCAGATTTGGCTAATAATTTTTTTGAGATTTGTCGTCGTATGAAAACCTCACAGCCCTAAATATTAAGAAAAGAAAAACTTGGTCTTTTCCTAAACCACGTATCATATGGTGTTTTATTAACCACTTTAAAAGGGACACAATTCAGTGTAAACGCAGCTGTTTCTAAGGCATAGCCCCCTAAAAAAATAGGAAGATCTACATGAATCATCATAGATCAAACCATATCCAATTAAGTCCGATTTCTCCTCTCAGAAACACCATTCCATTATGGAGTTGCTGGAGGAGTTAGCTATGAGACAATCCCACAGTTTCTAAGATGATCATCAAACTCTTGGCTCAAATATTCACTACCTCGATCTGATCGAAGTGCTTTAATAATTTTACCAATTTGATTTTACACTTCATTATGAAATGTTCGAAACATCTCAAAATATTCACCTTTATGTTTCATGAGATACACGTAACCATATCTGCTGAAATCATCAAGAAAGTAATGAAATACTGATAACCACCTCTAGCCATTGTGTTGATAGGCCCAATAAATCACTTGCGTTTTCACTATGTCTAGTTTTTCATCTTGCCTAGTAAACAAGATACACATGTTTCATATGATTCAAAATAAAATGAACCTAAAAGTCCATCTTTATGGAAATTAGAAATGCATTTCTTATTTATGTGGCCAATACGACAATGTTAAAGGTAGGTTTGATTCAAATCATTTGACTTGAACCTATTTGTATTTACATTAAGAATAGAAGTATCTATGGACCTTTTCATGTTTAGAAAATAAAGACCATCACATAAATCAACATTCGCATATAAAACGTCTTTACGAGAAATGTAGCATTTATTATTCGCAATAATGAAATTAAAACTATCTAAATCCAAACTTGAAACTGAAACGATGTTTCTACTCAAGGCAGAGACATAATAACAATAAATTAAAACAAAAACAAGTCCACTAGGTAAAATCAACTCATATCAACCTATAGCCAATGCAACAACCTTTGCTCTATTTCCAACTCGTAGGATAACTTCTCCTTTCTTTAGCTTCCTACTTTTGGTGAGACCCTGCACATTAATACAAATGTGAGATCCACATCTAGTACACAATACCCATGAATCACTAGTAGATAAGTTAACTTCAATAACGTAAATACTTGAAGCAGTAGTTGCACTACTCTTCTTTTTCTTTAAATCTTCAAGAAAGAGTTTGCAATTTTTGAACCAATACCCAGGTGCATGATAGAAAAGACAATTTCCTTCCTATTTTTTTTCCTACTTGGATTGTGAAGTAGATGCAGCCTTAGGCTTGACTTGTTCCACAGGCTTTGAAACAATCACAACAGCCTTGGTAACTTTAGCCTTGCTTGTGCACACCATCAACACATTAGCAATGGGTTTCTTGACATTTTGCTCAGCAGTTTTAAGCATCAGATGCAACTCTGAGATAGAATTCTCCATGTTATTCATGTTATAGTTCATCTTAAGATCAAATCCATAGCCAACTCTTGGCTTATAGGAAATCCAAGTCTGTTAAGATGGTCAATATAGCCTTTCATTTTCAAAATAAGAGGACTAACTAACGCGCCCTCAGACATTTTGCAAAAATGAATGTTTTTGACTGTCTCGAACCTTTCTTACCTAGCCTACTATTGGAGCATTTCCTTTAACATCATAGCCATGTTGTAAGCTTCCATGTGTTCCATATCTTTTTAAAGTTTAGGAACCATGATTGCCAACATAATGCATGCAACATCAGTTGAGTCATTGACATGCTTAGTATGTGCATCCTTCATGGCTGTTAAAGCATTAGCTGATGGTTCCTTAGGAATAGGATCATCCAGGACATACAACTTGCATTCATGCTTAAGAACAATTCTAAAGTTTCTGAACCAGTCAAGAAAGTTTGTCCTAGATAACTTATCTTTCTCAAGGATAGATAGTAGTGATAAGGGATTAGTGTGATTTGAAGAGGCCATAGATCTATAAAAAAGATTATGCAAAAGTTTATTTTAGTATAAAGGAATAGACTCCCACTAAATTAATAACCCTTCTAAAAATGCTATGTTAATTTAGGAGACTAAAATCTATGTTTCATCTTATTCCAAGACGAGTTAGGCATGACACTTTGAATTAGGTTATTTAGGTAGGTACTAATTACCAATTACATCATATATAACTTCTAGTTGTTTTTATGAGATTATGACAACTTATGTCTTAGCATGTTTTATCTCATCGAGTGCCTAAAACGCAAAACCATATTGACAGCTTTATCAAGTTTAACCATTTCAAATATTATAGTAACCATTACTCAACTTGCCTCACTAAGATTACACTATACACTCTGCGGAGGCAGACACATATTGATGTGATCGAAACCTTGACAAGTGTTTGAAAATAGATGACACTCGACTTAAAATTTGGAAGAGAGATTTTTTATATTTATTTAAGTGATCAAAATCTAAATGAGGTAAATGTCATATATTACAATGCGTGTACAATCACTAAAAACGTTAGGAAATTTTACAAATATTGACTACTATACAAATTTCCTTGCGCTACGAACAGTTAGTAGCGATTAGCGGTCGGTGATTCTACTTCCGAAAATTGAAAATTGCCAAATTTTTTTCATTTTTTTAGTCAATCCAATTGGCCAAAAATGCCGATTAATCTAATTCTAAAAAATATTAATCAAAATATTTTTTATTAACTCGGGTCCACCTCTAACTTAATATCTTATCCTAATCTTATTGGAATTTAAGATACTTCGAACCCTTATTTATTACGAATTTGTTATATATCTCACCTATCTTATAAGATTTAAAATTCTTATCGGATTAGAAGTTTATCTCCTAGTTAATAGGAATATACTAACAGATAACCACAATGAGATATATGATGAAAACCAATTTCGATTCTTACCCATACAAAACAAGCAATTGAATTAAAAAATGAAATATTAATCCTGCATTCAACACCAGAATCATATTAACCTAATCATGATTACCTAATCACATAACCTATATGCACATCATATATACATTAATTAAGATCTCATTTTCACACATATATCATATATACATCAGACAAAACATGCAAAGGTTTAATAGAACCAAGCCTAAGTCTTTGATACCACTGTTGAGTTTTTAGGGTTCTTACGCAGAGAAAATTCAAAATAATTTTGTAAGACCCTAATAGGATAGAAAATAAGTTCAATTAAACAAGACTTACAAAAGTAAACCATACCTTACTCTATGATTTCCTCCTTTGATTGTTCGATCTCCAAGACATTAAAGCGCACGTCCTTTATCAAAAATCTACACACGAACGGTGACCACAATTTGAAGTGTTAGCCCTAAGAGAGATTGAAAACGTTTTTTCTTTCTCTCCCAAAATCCAGAGAACTCAAAAATAGCAAAAAATGAAAATCGTATATCATTTTAGGGTTTCAACCTCTATTAATATGTATAGATAAGCCCTCACTTAAAATCCTATTTGTATTGCAACTATTGTATTTAGGATGTTTAGGAAAATTACACATACGCCTCTATTAATAAGTTATCATATAACAAATCGAAAGGAATTTTATGTCATGAATTTTATCATATAAAATTCATTACTCTAGACTAATTGAAATTTTGCAAAGCCATTCTTTATGTGCGACCCAATAGGTTCATGTGAAGTTGGCAGTTAACCAAAAACAATTTTGATACATAAGTCATAAGCGGTTATATCAAGGCATTATGACTACCCAAGTAGCATGAATATCAAAATCGATACAACCTAATGAATAACATATATCATATCCTTTTATCGTGCGATATCCTTTGACTAAGCATAAGGCAAGGAAAGTCACCCATAATATTCAATCGTACTAGTCTTGATCTTTAAGTAAACTAAAAACATCCAAGTGACAATGATCATATCAATTCACATGGGCTTAGCCATTATCAGTCTATCATATTGAGGGACCCACTGATATCTCTTTATACGAGAGGGACAAATTCTATCTTGATTACACAACTTCACATATTATTCACATGATAACCAATCACAATCTTTATAATTGTCCGATTAAAGACAACGTTCAATTGTGTTAAATTACCATGCTCCTAATATTGAAGTCTATGGTAATCTTTAGTCGAAGGACTAAATGATATATCTATCATGAGTAACACCTATGACTTAATCCATGTGGTGTTCTCATAGCAGGTTGGGCCAGTTCCTTGTTCTCTACCAAGTACTCATGATCTCAATTTGTATCTCAATACGCATGATGTTAGGGTATATGCCCTAGAACAATTATGTAAACGTTGTTTACATAATTGTATCCATGGATAGTTATTGTATTATTTTAAATGTCCCTAGTTAGTTGTATTTGTGGGAACAATAATAAATTAAGACTAGTATGAGTCTTCATTGATAGTCATGTGATGATTATGAGTATATGGATACAGATTAAGATCATGGGTATCTTTAAGGAATAGATGCTAGACTACCACTTTGAGAACGCTACATGGTCAATGTCATAAGTGATTCTCATGATAGTTATATGATTTAGTCCTTTGAATTGAGATCACCAGAGACTCCAACATTAAAAGCACAATGATTTGACACAATTAAACATCATCTTTAACTGGATGATTATAAAAGCTGTGATTGGTCATTTTCCGACAAATGTGTGGATGTTGTGAGATCAATATGGATTTTTTTCTCTCTTTTAGAGAGAGATATCTATTGGGTCCCTCGATATGTTAGATTGATAAATGGCCATGTGTAGTGAATTTATTGGATCAATGTAACTTGACAATTTCAGTCTACTCGGAGATCGAGACCATTAGATTGAACTATAAGGGTGACATTCAATGTCTTATGTTCAATCAAATAGATATCATGTAACAAAAGGATATGATATACACTGTCTATTAGGTTGTATCAATTTATTTATCTTCGTGCAACTTGGGTAGTCATAATGTCGTGCTAGAAGCCGCTTATGATTTGTGTGCCGAAAAAGGATTTTGGTTCACTGCTAACGTTGTATGAACCTATTAGGTCGCACTCTAAGAATGAATTTGAACGACTTAATATTATCTAGGTTGATGAATTTTAATTGATAAAATTCATTTTGAAGATTCTCATTAAGTGTCCTAGTTTGAATATGATTCAAAACTTTACTATATTTTTAGTGTGACTAGAAACTTTGACTGTTGGCAAATCCTATTTTGTATAAGGACTCTAAATAGAATTATAGTATGAATTTAATTCTTATTTGAGTTTTAGATAAATTATAACTTTTGTTGGATTAGTAATTGTCAAGATGAAGATGTGTACAATCAATATAGAGAAGCTATAAAACAAGCTAAAAAAGTAGTTAGTCAAGATAAATCAAATTTCATGGAAGATCTATATACAAGGTTATGTAATAGAGATGACGAAAAATATATATATATAGGCTAGCCAAATTAAGAGATAAAAAGAAACAAGACCTAAGTCATGTAAGATGTATTAAGGACGAAAATCAAAATGTTTTAACGCGCGAGGAGGATATTAAGGAGAGATGTAGAAGTTACTTCGATAGTTTATTTAATGATGGCCAAGTTGATACTATCATAGATGAAAACTCACACCAAGAAAGAAATGTAAACTATACACGCAATATTAAAATTGTAGAAGTTAAAGGGGCATTAAAAAGAATGAAAATAGGGAAAGCATATGGCCCAGATGAAATACCCATAGAGGTTTGGAAATGTTTAGGAGAAATTGGATTGACTTGGTTAACAAAAATTTTCAATAAAATTTTAAAATCAAAACGGATGCCAATGGATTGGAGAAGAAGCACGCTTGTGCCAATATTCAAAAACAAAGGAGACATTCAAAGTTGCTCAAACTACCGGGGAATTAAAATTATGAGTCACACTATGAAACTTTGGGAGAGGATAATTGACAATAGGCTAAGGAGAGAAACAACAATATCAGAGAACCAATTTGGTTTCATGTCTGGGAGGTCAACTATGGAGGCGATTTTTCTTGTAAGACGATTGTTAGGAAAATATAGAGAAAAGAAAAAAGATCTTCATATGGTATTATTAGATTTAGAAAAAAACATATGATAGGGTCCCTAGAGATGCTCTTTGGTGGGTTCTAGAAAGAAAAAGAGTGCATGCTAGATACATAAACACTATTAAGGATATGTATGATGGAGTAGTAACGAGTATAAATATATTTGGAGGAGCTACAAAAGAATTTCCGATTACGATAGGACTACATCAAGGATCGGCTTTAAGCCCATATCTATTTACTTTAGTTATGTATGAACTAACTAGACATATTCAAGAGGATATACCATGGTGTATACTATTTGTTGATGATATTGTCTTAGTGGATGAAACTAAAGATGGAGTGAATAGGAAATTAGAACTCTGGAAGAATGCATTAGAATCTAAAGGCTTTAAGTTGAGTAGGACAAAAATTGAATACATGCACTGTGAGTTTAGAAACACTAGACATCGAGATGACGGAGTGGTAAAATTAGGGGAAGTAGAAGTTCCTAAGGTAAACCACTTTAGATATCTAGGATCAATCATACAAAATGATGGTAACATTGAGAATGATGTTACACATAGAATTCAAGCTGGATGGAAGAAATGGCGGAGTGCAACATGTGTGATTTGTGATCGAAATGTTTCTACTAAGTTAAAAGGAAAATTTTATAGGACCGCAATTAGGCCAGCTATGCTCTATGGAAGTGAATGTTGGGCGGTAAATCAACAACAATTACATAAAATGAACGTAGCAGAAATGAGGATGATTAGGTGGATGTGTAGTAAAACTCAAAAGATAAAATAAGAAATATAGAAATTCAATGACAAGTAGAAGTAGCACCAATTGATACAAAGATTAGGGAAGGGAGGTTGCAGTGGTTTGGTCACCTGCAAAGACGGCCTACAAATGCCCCAACTAGAAAACTTGACTCAATAGAAACTGTAGAAATTCGACGAGGTAGGGGCAGACCAAAGTTATCATGTGATGCATTAATTATGAGGAATTTAAATGGTTTGAAAAGCTCACCATCAATTGCACTTAATCGAGCACAATGAAAAAGTTTGATCCATGTAGCCGACCCCAGTTAATTTGGGACTGAGGCTATTTTGTTGTTGTTGTTGTTGTTGGATTAGTAATTGTAAATTATCTATGATTCTATCCTTTTTAGAGTTGGAAATTATCTAAGACTCTATTTGGAGTGTGACTAGGAGACATAGTTCTTTTACAACTCGACCTATTGTACTATAAATAAGACATTAGGGTCATAGTTGTTGTAAAGATTTTTCTAAAGAGTTTTTGTGAGAACTTTTGTCCTAGAATTTTTTTTTGAACTATGACTCCAAATTGTGATCATCCATTCATGTGTGGATTTCTAATAGAGGACGTTCATCTCTAGTAGTGTCTTGAAGGAATCGATCAACACCAAATAAGACATACATGGAGTTCTTGTTAAGGTCTGTTTTTTCTCTATTGGTACATCAATTTAATGGAATCGATAGTATCTTAGTTTGGGGATATTCGAAAAGGTTTCAAAAACTTTCGCTACACTTGATCCCCGAAATCAAATAGTAGCATTAGAGCCTTTTTGGTTCAATTCCATTAAATTTCTCTAAAAGCTTTCTTGACATATGTCATGTATAAACATTTTTTATTAAATTAAAAAATTAATGTCAAATCAACAATAAACCAAAATACTAAAATATGTTCTTGGTTAAACATCCAAACATTGTAGATAAATATTTGTTATTAAACATTTAGTGGGACATGAATACTGTTAAAGTGCTTTTGTCATTGTTTGAACAATCACCCATTAAGTGTATGACGCTGAAACAATCTCTCACACGAATGTTTAGATTATAATTTTTGATAGGTGGAAGCTTTGAAACTCTTGTACATGCCTCAACTCGAAGATAGATCAAAGCTCCCAAACATTGTGGATCCTGTGATCAGAAATACGATGGATCCGAAGCACTTGTATCAAGTTTCTATTGTCATTGTGCTTTGTGTGCAACCAAGCCAAGTTACAAACCGTTAATCACCGATGTCTTGCACTCTCTTTTCCTTCTTGTTCATGTTGAGCTCGGAGGAACATTAAGAGTTATGAAGCACGCTTCTGCTGGAAAGAGAGGCAACTAGCTAGGCCTTCTTGAGGCAACTCACAAATAATAAAACATTTGTGATAATGCGCCCCATTAATTAGAGGTTAATGAAAAATTGCTTTTTATTTGTGCCTATAGCTAATTTTTGTGCGATTATCATCAAATGATATTAAGTTTTCAAAAAAAAAACTTAATAATGCGGGTTAGTTTTAGTCAACAGGACCGACTAAAAATTGTCGCATATGGTTAAAAAAACAAAATAAAATTTAAGAACCATGATTAAATAGGTATATTAAAATAGTTTTAGATATACCTTAATTCACTGGATTAATTTTATAGGGTGGCCTAAATAATTAATTATTGATTGTATTATTATAATTAAATTTTTTTAATTAAATGAATCACTTATAATATTTTGGCTCTACCCCTAGGACCAGCAAAGGCATGGTGTTCCTTTGCACCCCTATCCACTAATTGATTAGTGGACCATAGACTAACTTCTCGGGGCATAAGGAAAATTTTCTATTAATGAATAATATTTAATTTCTTTAATTTGTTTTATGATACTTTACCTGTATGAGAAATTACTTCTTATTTTATTTATCATCTTGTTCTCTGCATTTTGGTATTTATAGGATATTCCATGATAAAATAGATGTAAGAAATAATAATCATAAAATACAAAAAATTATCATAAAGCTTTATTAAAATCCCCCTTTAAATTTTAAGTCAAAGCCACCCAATTTTAAAACACCTTTCAAGGCCTCGATCACATCAACCTCCGCAGGGTGTATCATGTTATCTTGGTGAGGAAAGCCGGTTACTGGTTACTTGGATGTTTTAAATTGGTTTGACTTAATAAAGCTATCAAAATGGTTTTGAGCTTTAGGCATATATGAGACATAACATGTTGTGACGTATGATATTTAGGTCCTATAAAGAACCTAAGAGTTGGACGTGATGCAATTAGTAAAGGTTACCTACCTAAACTTGATTTTGAGTGTCATACCTTAGCTGGCTCAAAATAAGTGAAATATGGATCTTAGACCACTAAATTAATATTTACGAGGGTTATTGTTGAGTGGGAGTTTAATTACTCAGTAATAAATTATTTTGCATAATCTTCTAGGTGTATATATTAAACTCCTGGTAACACTAATCAGAGTAACTGCGATCAATCTTTAAGAAGGATAAAATGATTTCCTAGACTAATTTTCCTATTTTGATTGGAAAATTGATAAATGTCATCAACCATAAAAACAAGGTCGTATGTCTTAGATTAATGGTTCCATTTAAACTACCATCTATTATTACAAGAATTATATGTCATGTTAGCAAATATAAAATTAGACTTTAGGAAATATTCGAGACTATGGAAACTAATGACAATACAATGACATTGAAGGAAATGTTCCAATAGTAAGTCACATGGGAAGGGTATAAGATTACAAAATTCCTAGATTCTTATAAAATGGTTGAGAACCTAATAATATATTTTTATGTTTGGAACATGAAAGGACTATATTAATTTCTCAAACAACTTGAATCTTCATGTGCCAAATATTGGCAGTAGATTTGATCTATAATTTATTAAAATAGTTTTGAACTATATAATATGAATGACATGGAGAGATTATGTTTACAGTTGCATATGATGTGTAAAACCGTAAGACAAAATATTTAAAAAAAGCCTTAGACATATATTTGATGGTTTGTAACATAAAGGAACTTAGTATGGAAAGATAAGAGGAAGGTAAAAGCTACAAAAGGTGTTTGTGTCGGACATAGAAACCTTAGTCGTGAGCTAGACTTTCCCCAGTTCCAAAGGTAAGCCTTAAAGAACGGATTTAGTTATTCATAGAATGGAATTGTTCATTTTATAATGAATTACAAATCTAATCAGGAAGACATAATTTTGATTTATTGGGAACATTTCAAAATGAGTATAAAAAATCACTTAACAAACTATTAACATTCTTTGCTGAGATCAAGGTGGATAATATTTGAGCCAAAAGTTTAAATGTCCGTCTTTGAAATGTGGGATTGTCTTGCAATCAACACCACTAGGAAAGTTATTCTGATAAATTATGTTTTAAGAGAAGAAATTGAATTGTATGGGATATAATTCAATTTATGATGTGTCATACAAACCTTCCTATGATGTCCTATTGATGCTATACTTTAGAAACTACTGCACTTTGCACTAAACCTTATTTTCCTTAAAGTGGTTGATAAAACTCCATATACGATATGAAATAAAAAAAAAACCTAGTTTGTATTTTCTTAAGATTTGAGGCGACGAGACTTACATAAAAGGCTAAGTTAGATAAATTTTGATGCCTAAGTCATTTGTTTCTAATTGTGGTTGAACATTATGATACTATTTTATACAATTAAGCACAAATTGTTTGTTCCTAAAAATGATGTCTTTCTAAATGTATAGTTTATTTCAAAGACAATATTGAGAATAAAATAAATCTTGAAATGTTCAAAAGCCACAAATGAGAACTGAACCACTTTAGGATGCTCAACAATGTTTTGAACTAGTTGAATATGCACATTAACATGTTTCAGTTGAAAATCCAGAATAAAAAAGAAATTGGCTAGAGAAATCGAGAATTTCTTATTATTGATAGTTGTGATGTATTTTTGATATTGGATCATAATGAATCACTACTTATCAAGAGACATGCTTCGTCTAAATTGGATGAAGAGATTAAATGCTAATGAACTCTAAATTTAAATTCATGTATGTTATCTAAGTTTGGAACTTGAATTATTTACCAGAAGGTGGTATGACCATTGAATGTAAATGAGTTAAAGAGATATGAAAAACAAAAGACGCATACTTAAAAGCACAGCTTATCAAAAAATTTCAATCTAAATCAAGGTGTTGTTTATGATAAGATTCTTCACTAGTAGCTAAGCTCAAGTTATGGAATTCTGATTGTCATTACTTCATAGTTTGACTACATGACATGACAA
This sequence comes from Stephania cephalantha, assembly GCA_039657325.1. Lineage (NCBI taxonomy): Eukaryota > Viridiplantae > Streptophyta > Magnoliopsida > Ranunculales > Menispermaceae > Stephania > Stephania cephalantha. The sequence goes on from CM077576.1 coordinate 18,585,543, forward strand.
ATGAGTGTCAAGATAGCATTGCTCTATGCTCCATAAAGATGTGTATGACACAACTTAAAGGTTTTGATTATCTTGAAAATTTTAGAAAGGTACAAGCTTAAAGCATCCATGTATGGATTATAGTAAGCTTATCAGAGTTGGGATCTTTGTTTGGATGAAATAATAAATGAATTAAATTCATTGAATCAAATATAAAGTTTGTGTATACACGAAGGTTAGTGGGAGCGTAATTATCTTTCTGAATCTGTATGTTGATGATATATTATTCATTAGAAATAATGTCCTAACCTTGCAGAATGTGAAGCCTTGGTCAAGGAAAGTTTCTCAGTGAAATTCTTAGATAATTAGGCCCCTATCCTTGTGATATAGATCCATAGAAATAGATCTAGGAGGCTAATTGCTCTAAATTAAAGTGCTTATATAGACAAATAATTGAAAAAGTTTTAATATGCGCGATTCTTAAAAGAATTCATACTTATATCTTATAACATAAGTCTCTGCAAGACTCAAAGTCTTAGGAAAAATGATGAGCAAGACAATGTGAATATGATTCCATACGCATTAGCTATGAGAATAATCACATATGTTATACTTTGCATTTAGCTTGATATGTCATATGCTTAAGGCAAAACATACATATGTCTCATAGATTCTGGTGAAGGTCACTTGATATTTATTGATAACATTCTTAAGTGCTTCAGAAGCACTTGAGAGATGTTATTAGATTTGTAAAGGTTTGAAAGATATGAGTCTTGTAAAAGGTTACAAGATGCAAACTTTTAAGCTAATATAAAAGATTAATGATCACAATATGGATATGTGTTAACTTCGTATGAATGAGTTGGAAACGTTCCAAACTCACTCTAACGAGTTCTATAACAAAAACTAAGTTCTTAGCGGCATTTGATGTAGCCGAAGAATATGTTTAGAACATAAGGTTCATGATTGAATAAGGTGTGATTCCAAGTGTTGAAAATAACGTTGGCTTTTATTGCAAAATCAATGGACAAATTTAGGTTATGGAACCTAAATTAATTACACTATATATCTAAACAATAGCATTTTTATCTCATTAGAGAAAAAACGCTAAGATTTACAGAATATCAATACTAAGTAACGTAGCATATACATAAATAAAACTTCTTCCACTAAGAACGCATTAAGGTCACGCATTATTGGATGCATGTAGGATTGAACCTAGTGCAAGTGGGAGATGTTGGGGTATGTGCCCTATGCCAATTCTGTAATTGTTGTTTAACTATTATAAGTAGATGCATCTTTCTTTTATGATAGTATCCAAGGATAGTTACTGTATTATTATAAACGTCCCTAATCAATTATTACTGTGGGAACAATAATAAATTAAGACTAGTATGAGTCTTGATTGATAGTTATATGATGATTATGCATATATAGATACGGATCAAGATCATGGGTATCTGTTGGGAATAGAAGCTGGACCGACCCGCTATGAGAACGCTACATGGTCAATGTCATAAGTGCTTCTCATGATAGTTATATCATTTAGTCATTTAAACTGAGATCACCAGAGACTCTAACATTAGAAGCACAATAATTTGACACAATTAAACGTCGTCTTTAACTGAATGATTATAAAAGTTGTGATTGGTTATTGTCTGACTAATGTGTGGATGCTATGTGATCAATATGGAATTTGTCCCTCTCTTTTAGAGAGAAATATCTATTGGGACCCTTGATATGTTGGACTGATAAATGTCCATGTCTCGTTAATTGATTGGATTAATGTCACTTGAAAATTTCAGTATACTCGGATATCGGGACAAGTATATTGAACTATAAGGGTGACATTCCATGTCTTATGTTCAGTCAAAAAGATATCGCATGACAAAATGATATGATATAGACTGTCTATTAGGTTATATCGATTTATTGATCTTCATGCAACTTGGGTAGTCATAATGTCTTGCTAGAGGTCGCTTATGATTTGTGTGCCAAAAAAGGATTTTGGTTCACTGCCAACGTTGTATGAACCTATTGCGTTGCACACAAAGAATGGATTTGTATGATTTGATATTGTCTAGGTTGATGAATTTTATTTGATAAAATTCATTTTGAAGATTCTCATTAAGTGTCCTAGTTTGACTAGGATTCAAAACTCTACTACATTTCTAGTGTGACTAGAAATTTTATCTCTTGGTAAATCCTATTTTGTATAGGACTCTAAATAGAATTATAGTATGAATTTAATTCTTATTTAAGTTTTTGATAAATTATAACTCTTGTTGGATTGGTAATTGTAGATTATCTATGACTCTATTCTTGTTAGAGTTGGGCTTTATCTGAGACTATTTGGAGTGTGACTAGGAGATGGAGTTCTTTTACAACTCGACCTATTGTACTATAAATTAGACATTTGGGTCACAGTTGTTGTAGAGATTTTTCTAGAGATTTTTTTTGAGAAATTTTGTCATATAATTTTTGGGGCTAGCACTCTGGATTGTGATCGTCCCTTCGTGTATGGATTTCTGATAGAAGACGTTCTTCTCTGGCAGCGTCTTGAAAGAATCGATCAACATCAAACAAGGCAGACATGGAGTTGGTCTTGTTAAGGTATTTTTTTCTCTATTGTTACATTAATTTAATGGAATCGAGGATCTTAGTTTGGGGATATTCGAAAAGGTTTTGAAAACTCCCACTGCACTTGATCCCCAAAACCCAACAAGCGATCATCACATGATCTTTAATCAAGATTCACACTAGTCTTAATTCATTATAGTTCCCAAGAATGACTGACTAAGGACATTTAGGATATTTGCACAAATCCCATGGATCTTACTATAAGGTAAACACTTATAATAAAACATCAAATGAAAATCTCAATTTTATTAACTAAAATTATAAGATAAATTCTGTTTGTAGTTTGACTTAGGGCACATGCCCCAATAGTATTTATTGGATCTAGATCTTGAGATATGTATTAGGAGAATGTAATTTATGAAGCAATGAAATACTGAATGACTTTGGGTGGAACTTAAAGATGGTAAGCCATTTTGTGATATGACTTTATAATGGTATTGAGACTAGTTGAGAAATTATGGAAGTTATTCAATAAATAAATTAGTGGTTAACGATAAAAGCCTATTTGAGGTAAGGAAACCACTAATGTATTTATATTTCATAAGTTGTTATGAAGTAGAAATTCCTATCATGGTGTGAATCCATATTGGAATGAAAAGCAATTTGTTGTTAATAAAAGGCAAAATTGAAACTAGTGAAAATGGAATATAGTTTAATTAAGAACATAGCAGTAAGTTGGTAAGATATCCTAATATGATGTTTTAGACTGGTATAGTCTAAATTGGGGAGAATGACTTATCAATGAATATGAAAATTTAAAGAATAATGTACGATAGTGGGAATGAATATTCATTGCCCGGGTTTGACAACTCATATTAAAAATAAGGTGAAATCAGTTGTTCTTAGAAGTTAGTTGAGATCTGGTTGTCATAGTGGTATGATCAGAGTTAAGGATATATTTAAAGATGATTTAAGGCGAGTACTGAATCATTTTAAATGGATATGGTGGAAACCATTAGAACTTACTAGAACGCATGTTATGTTTCTTATTAAACGGTGTCGAGTATATTTTAGTCAAGTTGTTATTGCGTTATCAATAATAACAAGGAATCTTTGAAGACTTTGAAAATGGACGAGCATTACTGTTAAGAGTTACAAATTATGATGGTAAATTGGTGCATGCAAGATTTTGCAAGTTCAAGTACTAAATCTCAAAGTTAAATTACTAGTATGAGTGTTGAATATTAAAAGCAAATTAAGGGATTTGACTAGAATTAAGACAATTTGGGATTGTCATATATTCAACACAAAAGATAAAAAAGAATAGTAATCTTGAAATAATTGAATATTATGGACGATTGATCCAGAGATTTCTATTATCTTTCTGTAATTTATTCAGTTACTTCAAGTATGAGGATTGTTGTAAGTTCAAAACAAATACAAGAATGCCTTAGAGGGAAGTTGAAGTATAGTTTGATTACAATGTTTGATTGATTGTATTTGAATTATGAAAAAAGTTAGAGGCTCATCCTAAGACTTCTTATTCAGGTAAGAATGTGTGTTAACACAATAAAGCAAAATCGTATCTTATACTTCCATCTATATATATATAGTTCAGGACATATGAGAAGAACTATTGGGAATTGATAATCTCGAGATAACTATTTTGGTAGTTGTACTAATATGGAAAGACATCACTTGTAAATAAGAGGAAAAATTGTTGAGAGTCTTGTAATCATTCTTAAAGATTATTGAGAATCTTAGAAGAATCATTAAAAGACAATCTGGAGGTATAAAAACCAGTGGATTGGTTAAATAGTGAATTTCAAATTGTGGAAGTTTGAAAAATGTAATTATCAGAGTGATAGAAATGGAAAGTGAGACTTATACTTTGGATTTCTTAAATGTAGAAATTCACTATGAAACATCATTCATTAAAGGTGATTGTGTTGACAATGCCTTGAATAGGAAAAAGACAGAGAATATATTTACAATAAAAGCTGCTCAGTAATATCTCTTGAGTGAGATGTGTAATAATGAACAATTGAAGACTTGCGTTGGCACATCATCAGCTGAGTTGGCTGATTCGTAACTACAAGTTTGTTCTTTGGAGCTCAGGTTGGAGATGAGCTAATAATGATTAATTGAGTGATGCATCATTAGACAACTTGATTGAGACTATCTAGTAGGTCAATGGTTGACTATTAATTATTTATAATTTGTATAGATAATCTCAAATCATAATATTGAGCATGTAAAGAAAATTCTTGAAACTCGAATAAAAAAGTGAGCCAAGAATATTATGAGAATCTCATGGATTTCTTTAAAATATTCATTCAGGCGAAATTCAAAATCATTACGAAAAGAATGAATTGTTGGTGACCTGGAATGAAAGTTGACGGTGTCAATTTTATAAAGAAATATGAGATATATCAACAAGTGGAAGCTGAATGTTATTAACCTGGAAGGTTATATTATTCTTGCCCTATATGAATGAAATTTCATGCTTAGATATTTATGATGGATTAATCTAAGTTGCAATGACAACTGAGGGTTATTGATATTATAATTGTAGCATTGATAGTGTCTGAACAACTTCTTGCCGGTATTGTGATTTTATTCTTGTGGAAGAGTAAGCGGGATATATGTGTGTAGAAACAATTGAGAGTTATGGAGAACTAGGATTATTATTTCGGTGAGGAACTGAAAGTTTGATTCCCAGTGGCGAAGAGATGTACAATAGCTGGGAAAGAACTTTCTCAAACTTAACACAATATATCTGTCGCTAATCTTAGTTCCAAGGAATGTAATTCCTAAACTTGTGACATGGAAGGTGATAGTTACTGGATGAAATAGTTTACTGTGTAATTTCTCTAGTATTAATATTGTCAGGCTATAAACATTGATGTGTTTTCCTTAAAAATTTGTATGCTTTACTTCGTCGACAATTAGTATGGGATGAGAAGTAATGATACATGTTAATTTGAGCCTGAAGAATTTAGAACTACACAAAAAGGTGTTAGTAAACTGTCAGTATGCAATTACAACTCAAATAAATGAAAAGATATATGAAGAAGTGTAGATGGCTTGAATTTCTCAAAAACTATGACTTCACTCTGGAGTATCATCTAGGCAAGGCAAATGGGGTTGCATATGCCTTAAGTAGGAGAAGAACATGCATAAAAAATGTAGTTACTGCCAGTGCTTCTCAATTTTCTTGAGGAAGCATCTACGATGATGATTATTGTAAGTTCAACTGACACATTATCATTGAGAGAGCTAGTTCCAGAGCTACTAACTTGTTCTTTTAAGCTCAGACTTGGGCTGAACAGAAGATGATTTAGTGGCTAATTGGTTTTAAGAAAGCTAATCAAGATTAGATAGCACGTCAAATGTTAGCAGCTAGTGTGGATCATCTTGATTGGTTAATTTTGGGTGATGGTGCGTTATGGTTTAGGGATAGATTGTGGATTCCAGATAGGGATAAGTTAAGGTAGGAGTTGCTACATGAATCTTATAGATCTCTTTACCTTATTAATCTAGGTAACATTAAGATGTATTATGATATGAGGCATATTTATTGGTGGCCTGGGTAGAAGACTGAAATTCTTGAGTTTTTAAAGAGATGTGACATATGTCAGCAAGTTAAGGCTGAGCATTGAAAACCTGGAGGGTTATTGATTTCTCTACCTATTCCTGAGTGAAAAGGGAAACATATATCGATGGATTTTTTTTCGGTCTACCTCTAAGTTAGCATAAACATAATATATAATGAGTTGTAGTTGATAAATTGACAAAGTCTGCGCATATCTTGCCAATTTTCTATGTGAGAACCTTTTAACTGATTATGTGAGGTGTACGTACATGAAGTGTTGATATTTTATGGAGTTCCAATGTCGATTACATCAAATAGAGATATGAGATTCACATTCTAATTATATAGTGAATTGTAGAGACAACTGGAAACTATTCTTAACCTCAGTACGATATACCATCCGCAGACTGATAAGCGGACTAAGCCATTGATATTGGTAGTAGAGGATGTGCTTCAAGCTTGTGTCTTAGTGGTAACTGGATGAAATACATTTCTCAATGTGAGTTGATTTAGGACTACACATAGAGAATGCAGTAGATTCACTAGCATTTGCTTACGACACAACTAAGGCAAAAGAGATACATTGATAAACATTATAGCTTGTTGGAGTTTTCTAAGGATGATTTCATTTTGTTGAAAGTCTTACCTATGAAAGGATCGTATAGGTTTTGATTGCAAGGTAAGCTAACTTCAAGGTACATTGGGCCGTTCAGAGTGCAGGAAAGGATTTGTCCTGTTGCTTACAAGTTAGAGTTTCCTCATCAGTTAGCTGGAGTTCGTAATGTCTTCCATGTATCTATGCTTCATAAAACGGAGACTCAGTTCACTTTAAGGATTGATTGTAATGAACTTGATCTTCGGGAAGACATATCTTACGATGAGCAGTCGATTCAAATACTTGATCGTAAGATCTAGAGGCTGAGAACCAAAGAGATTCCTTTGGTTAAGGTGAAATTTCAAATTCACGGAGATGAGGAACTAACCTGGGAGCGGGAGTCTTATATGAAGAAGTAGCTTCCATTTCTCTTCGAAACTACATGTAATTTTACGTTTACTTTAATTTCGAGGTCGAAATCGCTTTAAATTAGGGAGACTATAACGATCTGTTACCTTAAGCTTGTCATTAGAGTTAATCCAAATCCTAATTAACCCGATTTAGGCTCGTGGTTAAGTCCAACTTACCTCGATTAGCGTGTGTATAGGCTTATGTGATGGTTTATGTTTGTTTGGAATGCTTAATGAATTTTATAGGTTATAGTATAAAAAAGAATTTATATACAAGCCTAAAATGGAAAATAAATAATTAAACAATAAATAGTCAGTACACCAAGTGCGACAAGGGGTCGTGAAATGAATGTGCTCACCCGAGAACACTCGTTGGCATGTCTGGTGAATTAATTGGCAAGAAAATGCATGAAGTGTATATATTTATATATATTTGATTTATAAATATATATTTTTTTATATAAGTTTGATTTGAATTATATGGATTGTTGGATTGCTTCGAGATAAGCGTAAGTGTTGATGGTGTCAAAATTCGTGTTACTTTAGGGAGTGTCATTTTAACACATAAATCACTTGATCAACCTCGAGATAGCACGATGCGTATCTCGAGGAAATCCATAAATTTATATAAAAAACCTCTAGTTTATCCTTACTGTTGCATCGATTCATTGAGAGAGTGAGAGGAACCAAGCAGCTGAGGGTTTGATCATATGAGGATGGATTCACGATTGATTTTCAGTAGAGATGAGGAGATCAAAACACCACTATATTAGAGATCATCATCTTGGTAAGTGAAGTTTTGAGTTTTAAGTTACGTTCGATGGTTTGTGATGATTTCACTGTGAATTGTTGTTATTAATGATATAAAATGAATTTATACCTCACTAGAGGTCTTCCCTAATGTTTAAGGAGAGTGTTGGATGTTGTTTTGGAGATTTGGTAATGGAACAGCGACCCTGTTAATTGTCGCGATAGTGCGGGGTGGAGTTCGCTCCATCTAGCAGAGGAGTGCTCCCTTCATCAGTTGGGATGAACCCAATTGGTGAAGCGCGCTCCATCAAGTGAGGGAGCACGCTCCCACCCCTAAAAATAACAACTCTATAAATTACTTAGAATTTCTTGAGGTCTTACGGACTGACTTAGGGGTTCTAAACATAGGATGTTAGACTTATATTAATAAAAATGGTTCGTGACAGGTGTTGGAATACAGGGAAAGCGTGAGTAACCCGGAAACTTAAGAAGTTTGTAAATGGAAACCAGAACCAAGGTAAAGTATGGATTCGCTTAGTTATCAATGTTGGATATGTTATTATATGTAGTTCATATAGTTTATGGACTGAATGGGGGACTATGTACAATGTGATGTTTTTACTAAATAGAAAACGGTGTTTAATGTGATTCACGAGAGTAACTCATGGAACTAAGAATAGGTTATATAGGAGATGTGTTACCTTATCGGCCTATATGTAGCTTCCTACTCAGTTATATGTTGCATGGATTACATATTCATTAGAGGGTTTATGATAGAATCATCGGACATTAATGGATTGGCTAGACAACACATCGACAAACGAGTTGGTCTAGCAATCACATTAATGGTGTTTGTGGGTAATCGACCCTAGTTTTATAAATAAAAATAAGAATCACAGTGTAATAGTCATTGACGGTTTGACCTGCATCCATTATTTATTGGATTATATGTTGTTCATAATCCTGTTAGCTATCTATGGTGCATATTGTTATTATATATTGTTCTTGATTATTATATGGAATGTTGATGACATTATGAATCCCTACTTACTGAGTAAGTTAGAGCGCTCATCCCAATTAACATTTTAGGAAAACCGATGAGCGCTACGACTATGGGATAGAGAAGATGTAGGGGTCTTGATGTTCTCTTCGATGTAATAAGCCTGAGTTATTTTGTTGTATATGAATAGAGTTGGGAGGTTTATAAATGAGGTTTTAGATTTTGATAGACTGTGTATTTATGTATATCATTTAATTATCGAAAATGTTTTAATTTCCGCTGTGTTTGATATTTCTTTTACGTCGATATTCGATATACAATTGTGTTTATCAGGAGAGAGAAGTAGAGACTGCTGGCTCTAGTTAAGTCTAGCTGGATTATCAGGGCTTAATTAGGGTTTAAGGTTAGGTATCGCTCTAATCAGGTTATGGGATGCTACAATATTACCTACAATGTAGATAAGGGCGCTCGTCTATATTGTCAACCACGCCAGTGCCTTGCCCTTTTCGTAACCACATGAATCTGGGTTCTGAAGTCCCCTAGTGAGTGAACAAATATATTATATAAAAGTGCAGTGCATAATAAAGAACTGAAGAAAATATAATAACAAGAATCAAAGTAAACATGTTGCAATCCTATTTCTCACATGGTCGGGGTGATTCCCATGAATACCCAAGGTGCAGGACTTGGCTCTTATGTCATCGACATGATGAAAACTCCCACCTACGATTTGAGGATATCCCTTTACGTAATATGAGGCCCCGAGCACTACCATTACACTTTAACTCCATCCAAGATGATAAAGGTCGTAGGAGGTGCAAATAATAATACTACGCCATTGGACCCGTCTGAAATTCGGAGTCAGCCCCTGAAGGTCCAAATGACTATATGCATGGCCTATGGATAGTCATGGATGGAATACGACTGTGCAACAATTATATGATGCCTCCTGAAAGCTTATAAATTCATATCATTCACTTACAATGCGTTCCACATCGAATTCTTTGACCTCTAGTCGAGCTCCGTGTACCTCGGTTAGAATCGAACTCTGTGTCGTCAACTCCTAAAGCTATTATTTTATAACAACTTCAATAAGCTTTCAACTAGTTAACTTGGGGTAACTTTTTAACCTTGAAAACCTCGATATCTTTCATATTGACTAAGAAAGAACTTGTAGAGCTCACTTCATACTTTCCATAGACTCCATGAACACTTAAATCAGATCACAAATAAAGAAGTTATGAATTTTTCAATGTAGCCTATTGATTAGGCAGAGTTTGACAATTTAGAACAAACAAAACTTCTCCAAATCAGTATTTTCACAATTATATCATGTAAACTCAATACCAAACACTAAGAAATCGCTCAATACCATATTCAAAATATTTTTACAGCTTATGGAGTCAATTTGGACAAAAACTAATAATCCAATTTGTCTAGAATCCTAATGTAACTCATTTTTACTTACAAAACATCTTCAAAATAGTTATGAGCTGAGTTGTATCAATTCACTTCACTAAAACCCTAACCCACATCGGTGGAGTTTATTTCAAATTAACACAAATCAACTCAATACATTAATTCTCAACAATCCTTTTCAATTCCTATCAAAACCTTGTGAAAATAATCGAAACATTGTGAGAGTTCAAATTGAATTGTAGAAAATGCCCTGGATTGAGAATTTACCAAATTTCGAGTGGAATACCTCGTCCTTGCCGCAAAGCTTTGAACTGACCGTCTCGTGACGCTCTATTATTTTGTAAAAATAAACCATACAAAAATTTGACATATGGAGCTCTGCGAGCAAAAATGTCCGCGAAGAGGTGTAGAAAGCAAAACGTAACAAACGTTCTAATGAGCGTTTCAAATGAAAATTGATTTCATTTGATTTTTTTCTTATATTTATATATTAACTCTCAGCTGCTTGCCAACAACTTAATTTCTTTTTATTTATTAATTTCCAAAATTCCTATTTGGATGTGTTTTGACTTTCGAAACTCATTTTGCATCTAATTTTTCACCAAATTAAGCCAAACTCTTGACAAAATAGTTTAACCCTATAAAATGTCCATAATACTAGTTTCAGTCAAACCAAAACCCTAAAAATCTTAACTTTGTCCATGAAACACCAAACATTTATTAACCAATTTTCTTGCGATACTTGGCCAAACTTGCACCAATTTGGACCCAATCTTAACCACAACAACTACCAACCAACACGCAACTCAAGGCAAAGTTTTATACCAACTTCGTTCTCATTTTACATTACCACCAATCCAAATTAGATTATTAGCTTTTATCTATATTTAATTTATTTGAGTTATGTATTTTTGCGATATAAAATCAACAGAAATCCGAAAATAAACCCGGCGTCGCCTAGCCTAGTATTTAGCCATCTATCGATCCTAACAATGTTACCCACGTAGTCATCGCACATCTCGGTCTCGCCACATGTATTATATTATATGTTAACTATATGTTATATAATACACGCACCTAAATATAACAAAACTTTGATCGGCAATCCGTCGAGCTCGGTTGCACCACCAGGTCAGACCGTAACTAAGCTTTAAACCCAGTCTGAATTGGTCAAACCTGGTTTAATTAGTGATGGGTCATCACATTTCGTCTTGCCATTCCATTCGCTTCGTCAGCAATATTTCTCGCAACCTCTAGTGGTCCCTCTGCAGCTCCTCAACCTCATTAGGTCCATACGCTGGACTTAAAGATGAACTTGCTTCCCCTGAAGATGTGATGTGATGATAAAAAATTGCGACCTTAATCCATAGACGTGACCCTTAACTGGTGTCACAACCGAAAGGTAAATTGCATCCTCGTTAATTGGTGTGTCAAGGGACTGAGTCGCCAACCCCTCTACTCTTTGACTGAATTCAGCCTTCATTAGATCAATTAAGTAATAATTAACTCTGTTATTGTATCAAATTAACGTACTTCATGTGTTTTCTTGAAAACTATTTATTTGTAATTCGCATTACTTATAACAACCCTCGACAATCTCTCATCGATGAAATTTTGTCTGTCGTGGTCATGCGTGTAGAGGTGTTGAAATATCTTTTAGAATGTAGGATAATGATCAATCTCTCCTCCTACAACTGAGATGTGGTAGTAGTTTATCATGATTCGTTGACTTAAATAAAAAAGTTGACTACATAAAGTATCATTAAGTTAATTTTTGTATGTAATACATACCATCATATCCCTGTGGTTTCTCATGGATACAGATCCATAGTTGTGAAATAAAATACCAGTGCCTGGCCCTCCCTTCTTGGACTTTCTATTCGAACTCATCTGCGCCAACTTTTTCTTGAAATCTTCGTCAGTTGCTCGTGCTCTCTTATAATTCTCAAACACTTCATATGTCAAGGATATAGGCGCTCTTCTCTTCTTCACAATGTTTTATATATTTCCAGAGTACTGGATGGATGCTTTCTGACATCGCACAATGTATATCATAAATGACAGCTGCAACTCCCAAGTGAAAAAACCTACAAATAAATAAGTAATCAACAACTATACGCCGATTATTCTTTTGTACTTTAGAAATGATGTGAAGTTACTGACCTTCCACCTAAGCCATTATATATATCTTCGGGATTGTGGAAAAATCCCATTTCCATGCATCTTTCAGATATCAACTCCTAAAAACAAAACTCATCTTCCCGGCCACTACAGACGAATGCTGTAACCTACCATTTAAACATTTAAGTTAGTCTAGGAAAGCATTAACTCCTTGCACTAAGTATATATTTTAGAGATCAACATACATGTCATTCTCAACAATGAGATGAATCAGAGGGTCTTCACCTTTTGCAGGGGCGGTTGACTATCTAAAATAGTATGAGATCTCCAAAATTGTAGGTGGCATCGGTGTTGGCAGCCTATTAGTGCATGACTTCGCAGATGGAGTCCTAACTCATGTTGGGGGCCTACGCGATGTAAAAGTGTGTTGGTTTCATACCTCAAGAGAATAAGTGAGATGACCTAAAAAGTGATGACTATGAGGTTAAGTGGTGGCGTGACGTGAAGAACAAGGTCTGATACCAAACTGAGGTGGGTATACATGACCTAGAGGCGCTAGTGTTGCGTGTTGTGATGATGAGGGAATGGTATCATGCTGAGGTGGGTGTAAATGACCTGAGGTGGTATAAAGTATGTGAAGGTGATAGTGTTGCGTGATGAGGTGGGTATGGATGACCTCGATATGATTAAGTGGTCTGATGTGATGATGACGGTTTGAAACTTTAAGGTGGGTATGGACAAACTCGATGTGATGGACTGGTGTGATGTGGTGAGGGTCCAATATCGTGATATGGGTAGGAATATCCCAAAAGTGATGGAGTGATGTGATGTGGTGAGTGGAAATGAGTACTGATAATCTAGACCAGAAAGTGTGGCGTGCTGTGAAAATGATCCTCATCCAGTGCTGGTCATCTCTTCCGTGGTTCCATTGAGGTCCTCAATGTCTTCATCCTCCATATGACCACGCCCCTACCTTTTGCCATATATAATGGTATCTATATCAATCACATAAATAAATTAGTAAATTGATACATATAACAATCATAGAGATATATGAAGTTGTACATAAACATCATTTTCCAAGCAAATCGCTAAATTGGACTACAAAAACTCTCTCTAATCACCATAACTCATCTTTGCTACCTTTGTCTGAGGATGATGTCAATTCATCATCTTCTTCATCGTCCGTATTCATCTCAAATTCATCATTGTCAGACATAATTTCACTTGTCGGATCAACGATCGCTGACAACGATGGGTCTACATCAACTTCAACGATGTTGGTATCGTCATTTTGATCAGCTTGAAATGCATAATCCGTGATGACGATTTCTGAAATGTGGACATTAGTTTTATCTATAAACTTTGGTTGAAGCTTGCATATAGCTAGCCAATCACTCCGTTCCCTGCTCCCAATATAGGGGCAAGGAAGATAGTACACATAATATGCTTGCAAGCTAATATGAAGGGCTCATACCTATTAAATTTCTGATTTTTATGAATTTCTACTAAAATTAATTTTTGATGAAGTCACATACCATTCGGCGTAGGACCGAACCAGTCATATTATAACAATATTGCATGGAGTGACCCATCATGGTAATTGATTGGAATTACTCCTCGGAGTACCTCGTAATAGTCAGTGTAGTTCCCGTCTTTGATGCATACAAAATTGTTTTGTGTTACCTTGTTTATACCTTATAAAACGGTGTGAAACTTATATTCATTAATGAGGTATTCAGGGTAAATCACGCATGAACGCATTGTTCATTTCAAAATTTAACAAATCGCGTCATGCATATCGTTTTAATCAGCCTGATACATAACATTAAGAAAAAAAATATTCCATGTCACAAAATGAAATGTAATAAGGCTTGAAAACAAATTTGGACAATTTGAATTAGGTTTATATTGAATATTACATACATATTGCAAGAACCACGTTGCAAATTGCTGCTCTAGCTTGGTCTCAATAGCTTGATCATTGATGTTAGGTTCTCGAAATGAATGATAGACTTGAATATGCTACAGGAGAATGATACGAGATTATACAGCGCACGAGGAAGCAGTGAGAGGAAAAATTAAGGTAAATTGTAATACCTAATAAATGGATATACTTCCAGGTAATTTAGTAACACATATTAATGAGCTGCAACATATTCCTCCAATGTGAGGTACCATTTCTTTGTTTGCCTAATGATCGTCTCGGATGCATGAAAATCGAGAAATCATCATTGTTAGCAAAATTTCGACCTACCCCACTAGAATCATTTTTTTGGATACGTTTGTGTGCAGTACTAATATGATCCTTAAAGTAGAAAGACCAAAAAAACTTGATTCCTTAACTAAGTATGCATTACATATGGACCCTTCAACTTTCGTCTTGTTCCTAACATTGTTATTTAAATGCTTAAGATACCTAAATGATGAGATAAAACATTTGGACGGTCCAGTAAATTAGGTACATCAAACCAACATAACCTAAGATATTGATTATTCGTTACAATAAATATTTATTGTTTACTAAGATTATCTCTCGAATGAATACATCTACCAGAACCGTACGGGTCCGATGATATGAGCCTCATATGCTAGGTGTAAGGGAAGACGCTCCATTGAGTCAAAGAAACTAGGTGAGAAGATCCGCTCCAATTTACATAATATTATGGGAATGTTGGAGTGAAATAACTCAATTTGCGCCATATTAAGGTTCCTAGCAGTCAAGTCTCAAACAAACGAAATTAACTCGCTAATTACAATCCACACCTTATCCTCTAGTAGCTCGTAAAAGGCAATAGGAATCAATATCTGCATGAACACATGACAATTATGACTTTTTATTCCACATATCCTCAATTTGTTGGCGTCCATACATCGACCAATATTTGAAGCATATCCATCATGAAAGCGCAACCGTCGTATCCAGTCACACAAGACTTTTTTCTTATGTTTATCAAATGCATAACATGATCTAGGATATGAGTTGGACATGGGGTCATATTCGAGGGAAAGTCGATTGCAAATTTCTTTTAAATCTAGTCTCGAATTTGCATTATCCTTACTCTTCCCAAGAACACTCTTAATTGTATTGAAAATGTTGTCGAACACATTTTTTTCAATGTGCATGACATCCAAGTTGTGCCTAATGAGATTCGTCTTCTAATAAGGTAGGTCCCTGAAAATGCTTCATTTCCTCCAACCTGAAGGCTTAGCAATCATACTGTTCACCTCAATGGATTCGATTTCAGTTACTTTCATATGTCTCAACGCTTTAATTTCACTCAAAACTCGTTCCCCGAACTTAATTGGCAGCAGTCCTTTTTGACAATTTTTTTGTTCGCATCTGAAGCCGATCTTGTTGCTTCTTAAAATAGAGCCACGTGGTAGAAAGTTGTGGTTACAATCGAACTAAGAAGTTTTTTCACTATTCTTTAATTGGAATGCATCAGTGTCATCCAAACAATATAGACAAGCTCGCTTGCTTTGTGTGCTCCAACCAGATAAAATACCGTAAGCAAGGAAGTCGCTGACAGTCTATATAAGTGCAGCTTAGAGTTGGAAATTCATTTTGATGGAAACTTCATAGGTAAGAACTCCTTCATGCCACAAATCTTGCAACTCTTTTATTGATGGTTATAGGAAAACATTGATTTGATTTGTAGGATTAGTCGTATCATGTATGATGACCGTTAAAAACTAGAACTCATTCTTCATGCACATTGAGGGGGGTAGGTTAAGGATTTAGAATTATGGGCTACAATGAGTATTGTTTTCTGAAGTGGTTAAATGGTTGGAAACCATTCGTACATAGCTCCAAACGAACATTACAAATTTCAATGCTGAAATCAGTGTTGACATCATTGAAATGCTTCAATGCAATAGAACCAGAACAATTTTAAATTACAATGCCATCTGAAATATGTTCCTCATGCCACTGCATGTGCCTCATTGTCATTTCGGATGCGAATAAACGCTACAATCGAGGTGTTATGGGAAAGTAATACATTTTTTTTTGAGGCCATTACATGTCACTCCGTCCTTTACAATTGGTTTTTTCATAGCTTTACTCACCGCAAAACTTACCTGTCGTCAACTCCGAATCCTTGCCCTAGTAAATCATCACATAGACTCGCAACAATCAATTTGTTGGATCGGTAGCCCTATCCTTTGCATAAGTCATTTCGAGTTATAAAAACTATCGACTAAACAATTGTTAGTCAGTAATGCATAAGTCATTTCGAGTTATAAAAAGCTCACCATCAATTGCACTTAATCGAGCATAATGGAAAAGTTTGATCCAAGTAGCTGACCCCAGTTAATTTGGGACTGAGGCAATGTTGTTGTTGTATCGTATGCCTTTTCAAAGATATGACGTTCTGATTTGATTTTTAGAAGTCACAAATGTTGACAATTTGGTCATGGTCTTGCACCCCAGCCATAGTGGCTGACTTGCTGCATCAATCATTTCATACAACTTTTGCAAATAAGGATTTGAAGGTTGTTCCGTACGACACCAATTGAAACTTAGACCTGCCAAGTCGTTCACCATCTCGTGATACGATGTACAATAATCGACTGCATGTGTCTCTTCGTGATCATCGTACCTCATCGTATTGCTAGGTTCAACTTCTATATATTGAGTGTACCTATGTTCTTCCTCCCCGTGTTTCAACTAACAGTGATATCTCGAAATGAAGCCCCGACAAAGTATATGGCGTTTTACAGTCTTCACATCATAACATGAATAATTATGACACTTTGAATGGTTGTACGAACACTGAATATTCCCCTCAATGGCGAATGTCCTATAGTGCACCATAGCATACGCTATGAACCCATTTAGACTGTTAATGAACTTGCGTTGAGTATACCCATTTTTGATACGACTATACATCCATTCTCGGTTAGTACACATCTAGTTCCTAAGTTTTCCAACCTATCAGTGGATAAATTTTATAAATTCTTAATAATGAAGTATATAAATTATTATAGTTTCTATTATTTTTAAAATTTATTTAAATATTCTTCATTTCCTAATATATATAGTCTCGAGATTTTAAATATAGCTACCAAGTAAATTGCAATTGCAACTAATAAACAATATAAGAATGAGCAATGACGCAATAAGATATCATTTTTATTGAAATGCATAACCAAAAAATAAGTTAAACAATGAACACAATTATTAATTTATCATATTAATCAATTACATAAATGTCAAGTTTAAAACATGTTCCTTTGAAAAAAGACATTAGAAGATTTGTACAATAACAACAATACAATCTCATTGCGAAAGGAATAATTCTTTCCCTCAAAACATTACCTAAGTGTCAAGTTTATAAGTTGTCCTTCTGATTTGTGTATATGACGTCTTGATATGAATCCATTATATATGTTAAGGTTTGTTATTAATTAAATTGATTAGCTATGGTTTGAATTTAGTTATTCAAAGACCTTTGGATTTACCTCGAGATACTCAATGTGTGTGATCATCACTAGGAAGCTAGTGGGGTTGAGTTGTAAGTTATTCATCTAGATGATCCTAGTGACGGGGATTCTAGGAAATAAATGGCCATAGAACCAATACGTGCATTACTTGTTGGAAAGACATAAACCTTTCATAGTTCTGGAGATAAGCATGGGTTGATGAAGAGAAAACCAAAGTTGGATTAATGTGGTTATAGTTTTTTTTTTGGTAAACATTAATGTGATTACTTATTGTGTTTTAATTACTCCATACACTTGAGCTATTTAAGATTGGAGAGAGAGCAATAGAAGGAAACCATATAAATTAAGTGATTTATTGCAAGTTAATGATGTTGCAAGGTCATATTTTGTGCGATTGAACTCAACGGAGTAGATATCTAGTTTAATTGAGGAAGAAACCATCAAATTCAGCACAATCATGACTAAAAATTCAGTGACCAAGTATGAGCGATAAGTTTCTAATTTTCTTTATAATTTTATGGTAGAAATGAAGGGAAATGGGTAGAGTGCTATGGATTGTCTTTATGTATAGATTGAGGTATTTATTGTAAATATAACTTAACTAAATATTGTATTTTCTCAAATAAACAACATATATCAAATCAACAACAAATGAAGGGAAATGTATAAAAATTGTCTATATATAGAGAGAGATTGAAGTATATTGCAACTTATTTCCAATCTAGTTTTTTCCCACCCTAATTGAAAACATCAAATCAACAATACATATCATGATCAAAGGTGTAAGTTTTTTCACGTAAAAAGCCTTATTTACCTCACATCAAAGTTGCAAACTTTTCACACACTATCACAACACAATAAATTAACCCATTTCTTACATGAAAGACACAATATTTTAACATATTAAAAAACAACGATCTATAAAAACAAAACAAAAAAATAGCAGAGAATAGTATATAGCAAAAATAATATATTTAAAACCCAACATCTAAAAATTAAACAAAAAAGCATTATCGATAAATAATCACCACCCCACTGACAATGGCAACGATAACAACGTCGCGCAGTGGTGGTGGTTGCGTATCGATCCGAATCGTAATTAAACAACAAAAATAACTAAAAATTCACAAAATATTAATTTTTTTTTTTAAAAAAACCAAAAATTAGTATGAGGGATGGTTACCGACATCCCCGCACTAGCTCCAAAGACAAAGAGCACATTAGAGGGACGGTGACCAGAGTGGTCAAAGGAGGTGGATGGTTTACATGGGTGTTTGGGAGATGGAGGAATAAAAACGGATGAGATGGCGATGATATTGAGGGTTTACACAGCTAGTTGGTCGAATGGGGAGAGAAGAAGGAAATGATGGTGTCTGTTTGGGGAAGGGGGAAAACAGACCATGGCGGAGGAGAAGAGCACACCAGGTCGGAGATGATGGTGGAGCAAGGTTGAAGATGGAAGGAGTACACTGGGGTGGAGATGAAGAGACGAATGCAAGGTTGGCTATGGGCTCAAGCAGAGGGTTGGAGTAGGGGTTGCAAATGTGAAATATGGAAGATGATCCATTTTTTTTCATTCTGCGACAAATCTGTAGTGAAATCATTTATTCCTAAATGAAACGCCACGTGTATTAATGCATATCTCAAGGCCGGTTGCTAATTTGTCGCTAAAATTAAAGACATATTAGTGACAACCATCGAGCGGAAATAAATGGCGACAAAATTCATCGACAAATTTTTGACAGTTAACAGTCAGTCGTAAATTTTTTGTCAAAGATCTGTCGCTGAATTTTTGTTTCTTGGTCAAATACGTCGAACGACTTATCTGATGCTCATCTGTTGTTGATTTGTTGCAATTTAGCAACATACATGTCTGTCTCTATCTTTTATTACTATTATATCATTTTCTTATAGTGTAAGTCTGTCGCTATATTTTTTGCTATTCTATCATTTTCTTGTAGTGTAATAGGGTTTCGAAAGGATACGTGTATTATTATCATATAAATATGTACGGGTATCGGTGTTATAAACAGGTTTGGGTAAGGGTATGATTTTTTCTGTACCTTGCCCGTTGACCTCCCTAGGATTTTCTACTATCAATTTTTTTAGGACTTTTTAAAGTTTTTCTTTCTCCTTTCAGAACTATTTTTTTTAGGCTCTATATACATGTAAAGAATAAGAGAGTAGATTATAATGTCTGCATTAAGGATGCAAATTTAGAGGGCATGGGATGGGGACCCTATCTTCATCCCTCTATACCCGTACCCATCCCCATCTATGTCTAATCCCCACAGGAATAGGGAATCCCCTTGGGAAAATCTTTTTCCCCATTGGGAACCTATAAGGATTTTCACCGTGTATCTCCATGGGGAAAATATTTTACCCAACTTATTTTTTTTACAAAGAATTACAAAATTAAGGTGTCAAAGGCACATACATATGTATATGTATATTGATATTCTTAAATGGTATTTATACACATAATATACATATGTCTATTGCTAGCATAAGCATATAGTTGATGTAGTTTGGTAATTTGTAAAATAAGGTGCTGCAATTTTTTCATTTGATTCTAAATTTGGAATATATATGTATATATAATTGCAAACAACTCAAAACAAAACGTATAATTAATGTAGTTTGGTAATGAAGATATTTTATTTATTTAACTAATTAAGTTAAAATTATAAATCTCATTAGAGTTTGTTTGTTATGTGTATCAATCACTAATGTTTTGTGGTGGAAACCATGAAATATTAATATATGTACCTATACATAATATATCATATGCTATGTGTTAGTGTCGTGATACCATTTAGATTGTCATCATGTTGTTCAAATTGTTTGTTTGGTAAATGATTCACCAAAATCGTGATTCACGTGCTCAAATCAAAAGATAGACTTTGGGTGATTAGATGAAGATAAGCGGTTGCAATAGGATCTTGAAGCTGTTGCAACAGGATCTCCGATTTTGTTTGTTAAGGATTTGATCTTATCTACAACCAATTGAAGACCAACCGAAGATCTCATGGAAGTTGAAGTTGCGATTCAAAGACATGCTTACCACGTGCTTAATGTGCAAGGATGTAGTTATTTGAAGATGAAGATTGGCATATCTTAAGGACTTAATTAAAATTATGTGACCTTCATCAATCTATATATTGTTTCAAAGTAATAGAGTCTGTACACTAGTCGATTCATTTACTTTGTAATTATGAACTTATTGTATTCACATTCTTTGTAGAGTTGTAAAACCTCAAGAGGACTAGGGCGTTCCAGTGAGGGGAGCCTCACACATAAGAGGATTCTTGTGCATGTAAGGTCCACATAGAGAAGTGTAAGAAGGTAATAAGAGGAGATCAATGAGGAAGTCACGAGAAGTATCATATAGTGCACTGTCTTGATACTTAGTGGAGATTATGTATAGGCGTGGCCTTGCAGATGTAGGTCACAGATCGAATTGTGATAACAAGTTCTCTTGTGCCCTAGTTTAATTTACTTTTCTGCATACTTTATTTTTAAGTACTTGCATTGATTAATGTTTCCCTGTTACAACCACCTTTGTATTAAGTTGTAACCGCCTTTGGTTATTTCAATTGGTATCAGAGCGGGAATTATGAAGGCTTTGTTTACAAAGACAAGTGAGATCGATACTAACCAAAATCTCCCAGGGAAATCAATCAGACCAACCGAAGGGTATCTCAAATACGAGGCCACCATTGTTGACCAATACAAACTATACATGTTAGAAAGCTCACATAATAGGATACATCCTGTCCATTAATGTCAAAGCGTGGAGAGCCATTGAAAGACGATACGTGCCACTTGTAGTCGATGGAAAACTAAAGAACCCACATGATTGGACAATAGCCGAGGAGAAGCTACTATTAACAAATGCCAAATGACTAAACGCAATCTTTTGTGCTATCAACCAAGAGCATCTCAAGCTCATTTCCTCTGCAAAATATCAAAGGAAACATGACAGATTCTCGAGAATTTCTTTGAAGGGAACGTGGATGTTTGTGAGTGAAAAATTGTACTTTTAGCATCTCAATTTGAGACTTTGAGGATGGGAGAGGAGGAAACTATGGCTGAATACACATCCAAACTAAAGCACATCGCTAACCAACTTCTGCAACTTGGGAATAAGTACTTCAATAAGAATTTGTTTCAGAAGGAAATCAGAAACTTCCATGCAAAATACAATGGGAAGGTTACTACTATTCAGGAGAATCAAGGTCTCAAGAGTCGGAGGCTCGAGGAACTCATGGAATTACTTACCACCTACGAGATGCACTTGAACTAGCAAAAAAGCTCCAGAGAGTTGACATTGAAAGATGCTACCTAATACTTTACCTCAAAAAAGATATTACTTAGGAAGAAGTTGACATTGCTTTACTAACCAAAAAGTATAATAAATTGATTCAAAAATTTCAGGGCGTGAAAACCAGTGGAATAGGAGATACCACAAAGAAAGAAGTCAAAATAAAGCTGATTGATAAGAGCAAGCTCACATGCACAGAGAGCGGAGAAATTGGTTACTTCCAAGCTGGATACTCATCCAGAAGGAAAGATAAATCATTGACCACTACCTGGAGTGATTCAGACTCAAAATGTGAAGGAGATCATGTAAATCATTATGTTGCCTTTGTTGCCTTGCATTTGGTTGCAACCATATCCAAGAGACCCAACGTAGCTCATTTATCAAATTGAAAAGAAGATGTAAGTGATTCAGATGTTTTTGATTATGATTTGCCTAATCATACTAGTCATACAAAAATAAGGGCAAACTATTTTGAGATGATTGCAAAGTTGGAAGAAGTTGTTGCATGTAATCAAGCACTTGAACATCTCCTCGAAGAAAAAGAAAAATGAGTTGATCAAATATAAAAACAAGCTAGGGCAAACAGAAAATACGCTTAGGAAGCTGAATAAAGGGAAGACCAAGCTTGATGACTTACTATAGCAAGGAAAATTGTATGGTGATCATAGAGGTATTGGTTTCATGAAAGGATCATCTTCCAAGGTTCCTCTTACTGAGCCTATGAAATTTGTCAAAGCACAGCAGCAAAGTGTCTCAAACCAAAAGCCCAAAAGAAGGTTTAGACCTACATGTTACTATTGTGGCATCAGTGGACACATTTGTCCTAGATGTTTTAAAATAATTCAAGAACTGGCAAGAAGACAACATGACATCACCTAGAGAGCTTCTTAGGAACAAGAGCTTCAACAACACAAAGGTAAGATAAATTAGATTCCAAATAAGGAAGTATGTCATGCTACACATGCCATTAAATTCCATGTCATCATCAGATTAGTACTTTGGCAGTGGGTGTTCCAAACATATGACCGAGGATAAAGCTCTTCTCAGCAACTATCAAACCTACTATAAAGGATATGCAACATTTGGAGATGGAGTACGAAGTCGAGTTGAGGGAACACTAAAAGTTCCAGGCATACTGACCTTAGAACTTCTTTTCCATGTTGAAGATCTGAAAGGAAATTTACTAAGAATTAGTCAATTATGTTACCAAATTTTTATGTAAACTTCACTAAGAATAGATGTACAGTGTATAATGTAAAAAGAGACTGTATCATGACCGACGAAAGGTCATCTAATAATTTCTACTTGTTGCAAAGGTTTAGTAGGTTCTATTACAACTCCGCAGCAGATACAATTGAAGTCTTGAACCAAAGACTAGGTACATTCGCTTCCAGCACCTGAGAAAGTAATCAATATGTTTATAGCATTATCCCCAGAATCAAACACAAATTCTAACCATTGCACTTCTTAAATAATCGACTCAATTCGTACTTTGCATATTATTTGATAAGTGATTATTTAGACTAATATATAGTTGTAGTTTAATAGTGTATTTAGTATAAATATCCCTAAATGAGCTTTAATTGATGGTGTTTATGCACTTTTAGGTGAATGAGGCATAAAGAAAGGAAACGAGGAAAACCAAAGTGAAGCTAAAACCCACTAAAGCATGGTTAGCATTATGGCATGCAAGGATGGCATTATGAGATCACAGGGGGCAGAATGGAGGACCTAGGCAAGGCGTGAGAGATATGGCAAAATGAAGAAATCAAGGTAGGAAGCTCGACGCTGTAGTGGCGCTGTGGAACATAAGGGAGGGCGCAAGAGGCTTAAGGCAGAGCGCCGAGGTCACTGAGGCAAGGAAGAGCACATAAAGGAGGTAGCGTAGTGGCGATGCTGTAGCATAACACACACGACGTTGAGGGATAAGTGACAGCGGCATATTGGAAAAAAATAGAAAGTTGGAGTTCTATTTCGAGTTAAATTGTAAAGTATGGTTTCTAATTATTATTAGGAAGTATATATAGATATTAAGACATGGTAAACACATATGATATCAACCATTGCAACCATTAAAGTATTTTAGGATAGGTTTTACTTATTATTGAGTATTAGAATGATTCGTGGAGAGAAAACATTGAAGACTCACGTGTGGTGATTCGAGTATTGTTTTTATTAATTTATTTGAAGTAATTTATATTTATCTTTGATTTCGATGAATACCACTATGTGCATATTTGTTTCAATGAAGTGTAAGTAGTCTATTAATCTTAGGGATAAATAGAAGCTATGGTATGAATGCTATGCGACGAACATGAATAGAAATTGAATATAAAAGTGCAATGGTTATAATTTGTATTGATTCTGAGCGTAATGCTATAAACATCTTGATCACATGTTTATCTTTATTAGGTTTTAAAAGTTATCATGGCCATTAAAGCTTTATAGCCGGACATGAATGGTAAAACCGTAAAATACATAACATCAAGCGATAGTTGTTGATTAGGGAGACATGTATAATAAACTTAATTGGTTATAAATCTAAAGAATTTTGGAACATTAAAGCAATGTGGAGCTTACGTTATTCACACTGATAGGTGGAGTTCTTGTTTATACATTAGAATCTTTTCCGTTACGATAGTGGGTTGAAGTGGATTTGATGAAAATCTGTCTATTCTAATTAGGCATTGGACACAACATAATAAGATGATAAAGTGGTTGAAAAGCATAGTACTTCATTACCTAGGTGAAGTTGTGAATTAAGATAGTTTTAATATAAGAGTTTAAGTTAATCGCATTGATTTGTTAGTATAGATTGGTTTAGTTAGTTATAGAACAACTTAAAAGGATTTCCTTAGCAATAAATTCATTGTAGTTAAGTAAGTCGTTAGTGCATTCACCTTTCCCTGAGGATGACATCCGTAGTCAACGTAAGTTGATTATACTATTACTATAAATGAGCTGTTATACTAGCGACATGTGAATCAATATTCATATTATATGATCCATTGATCCCTAAGATAAATAGACTACTCACTCAGCATCATCAAAAACACACAAATCATGGTATTCATTGCAATCAAAGATTGAATCACATAAACTTTAATTACACAAAAAAAATACCGAATCACCATAATTGGAGTCTTCAATGTATCTCATTCGAAATCTCTTCTTACTACTCAAATCTATTGTAATCAATGATAATCTATGGTATTCTATGGTGGTCTATGAAGCTTGATTAGTTTGTACCTATTTATACTTCTTTTACTCCTAAAAGTACAATTAGAAACCATAAATAACAATTCCAAACGAACTATATCTCCAAAACATTCTATTTTCTATCTTGGCGCTGTATAAGTGAATCCACGCCCCTGTGTAAAGTTAAAGCGCCGCCACATCGCCAACTTTTCATGTGTATTTTCTCATCTCAGTGGACTTGGCGACACCTGTACAACTGCCTGGCGTTGTCAGTGTAAAATCTATAGCGCCACCACTGCATGCACATCGTAAACTTGTTAGCACCTCATTCTTTGATCTCCACGCCTTCTCCATGTCTTGTGTTCATCTCCTACGACGTCACATGTCTTCTCCACATCGTCAACCTTGCTTTTGTGCTTTTCTCCTTATTTCATCATAAAATCTCTCCTTTGTCTCTTTTATGCCTTGTAGATCAGAAAACACATAAATATCATCAATCAGAGCTTATTCCGAGATATTTAGACCAATTATACAACTAAACTAATCTTATTTATAAGTCTAATTAAGTACTTATCAAATACCCCCAAACTTAGGATTTTGCATATCGCGAGCAAAAGTTTATTTTACTAAGAACACATACTACTACTATTACTTATATTCCCTTACTCATTTTACATTGTTCATGGAGTATCTTTTAATTCAAATAAGTTTCAAATTAATAATCCACTCAAGAGTTTTTATTTATATAAACTAATACTTTCAAAACACGTAGCATTAACAACACATATAATTCACTTTCGAAACTCACAAATAGTTCACAACCAAGACCATCACTACTCACAAGTTTATTTCTCATTGACACTCAAGCAACAAGTGTACAATCTCCTAATTTCTTGTTAAGCTCAAGAGTTCACAAATAATTATAGGTCATACTATTTTATGTAGACTTTAATACTTCAAGAGTCCATAGGACATTATTTAGTTGTAAGGAAAACTTAACTCAACTAAGTTACTTGTACTCTATTTAAATGTTGTCATTTGAAAAGTTTTTAATTGACTTCCACCTTTCTTTCTTTATTTATATCTCTTTTCTTTTCTCCTGGTAGTTTCTAGCTATACGGTCCCTGTTCCTTTTCCTTTGGATTCCTCTTTCCTCACTTTTTCCAACTATCAAGTTCTCTGCTCTTTTTTCTTGTAGAACTTGTGAGACTCTCTAATTTTTTATTTAAAACTCTTCTTATCACTTCTCACTTTCACTTTTATTAAGCAAGTTTTAACTCTAACTTTTCATTAAACACCATGCCTATCTTTTCCCATTTTAGTACTAAGTCTTTATTTTTGTTATACTCAAGTAAGATTCATACTTATTATAGAATTCTTTAGATATCTAACTTTTTCCACAAGAAGTGTTATGGTATTCTTCTTGCTTTGGTTTCAAGTTCATGGTCTTCCCTAACTCTAAGTTTTTAATCATAAGATTATACCGTTGTTTGCTACAATTCTTAATTTCTTTAAAAATAATAACGTTCTCTTAAATGTCATATCAAGAGAATACTTGTAATCTTACTCATCCTCGATTAAAGACATGAACTTTGTAAATGAATTACTTTATTCATTTCTTATTACTATATAACCTAATTTATACTATATATACACATTTAAATAAGTAAATGAAATAGATTTAAACAAAATACTCTACCATCCTTCCTCTTTAACTGTTTCAAAAATAAATTTTTTGATCATCCCTGCAATGTTTATCCTTAATTTATCCTTTCTTACCACTATCCATAATGTTGATGCCCCCAAGCTTAAACCAAATCTTGTCTCCAAAGTTGAAAAATAAGCTTGAAACATAGAAACACTAAACAACGTAAACATATATAATATAATTTGATAACTGCATAGTACTAAACATAAAAATACATAAAAAGAAAGCTTAAATAACTACTAAATTGTCATATATCTCGAATTAAAAATAATTAGTCTTAAATGTAGCACTCATATCCCCAAGATATAGAGAAATCCTAAGACTCAGACTGTGGGACTGTACATCATCATCATCAGCATTAGCCCCAGCAAAAGATGGTGTCAAATGACGCTTCACTCTTGTGTTCTACACTACTTTAATATCGAATATATAGTTTGATGCTGCTGGAAATCTGATAGACCTATAAGTAGGTCTCAACCATTACTCCTCTAATATCTAACTATGTGTCTCTGATAATCTACAAATAACAAGAAATTTCTCTGTCCATTTAGTCTGTCTTGAATCCTACTCTACTTGTCTTGCTCAATTCTTCTCAAGGCTTCAAAGTATTGTGCCCTATCCTTTATGTACTGTCTCTGCATCTCAGCAATCTATAGCCACTACTGTTATGGAGTCAAATCCGTAGGTGGTGGTACACGTGCCTGTGGTGGTGAAGGTTGTGGAAAATTTCAAGACTATCTAAGTCATGCTTTCCTATCAAAGAGTCTACAAACTCGTATCCCTCAATAAATCCTCGTTAGTTATCCTCCTCTCCATATGCTTCATCCCCCATCTATTGGGCAAACTTCGTAGCCACTGCTTTTGTTGCTGCTTGATCCTTGGTTTCCTTGTTGTTGGGGAATGTGCCATAGGTTAATCTATAAACATTGTTTATCTTATAATTTTAGATAATAAAATATGTGTTTTCATTTTCCATTTTATTATAAGTGATTGCATGTTTACCTTATGGTAAGATCTATGGGTATTTGTTGAAATATCCTAAATGTCCCTAGTTGGTCATTATACTGGGAACTATAATAAATTAAGAATGGTGTGAATCTTGATTGATGGTCATGTGATTATCATGCGTATAGGGATACAAATTGAGATCATGAGTAATTGTTAGGGAACAAGGTACTTGACCGACCCGCTATGAGAATACCATATGGATTAAGTCATAGGTGTTACTCATGATAGGTATATCATTTAGTCCTTATTTTTGAGATTACCATAGACTTGAATATTAGGAGCATAGTAATTTGATACAATAAAACATTGTCTTTAACCGAACGATTATAAAGATTGTGATTAGTTACCATGTGAATAATATGTGAAGGTATGTAATCAAGATATAATTTATCACTAACGTATAGAGAGATATCAGTGGATCCCTCGATATGATAGACTGATAATGGCAAGTCCATGTGAATTGATATGATCAATGTCACTTGGATGTTTTCAATTACCTAAGGATCTAGACTAGTATGATTGAACATTAAGGGTGACTTTCCATGTCTTATTTTAATCAAAGGATGTAGCACGACAAAAGAATATGATATATGTTATTCATTAGGTTGTATCGATTTTGATATTCTTACTACTTGGGTAGTTATATAATGCCTTGCTAGAGACCGCTTATGACTTGTATACTAAAATGGTTTTGGTTCACTGCCAACATTGCATGAACATATTGGGTCGCACACAAACGCAATTTCAATTGGTCCAGAGTAATGAATTTTTATATGATAAAATTTATGACATAAAAGCCCTTACAATTTGCTATATGATAATTTATTAATAGGAGCGTATGTGTAATTTGCTTAAACTGCCTAAATACAATACTTGTATTACGAATATGATTTTAAGCAAAATCTTATCTACACGTATAAATAGAGGTTGAAACCCTATAAAGAAATACGATTTTTGTTTTTTGCTATTTTCGAGTTCTCTGGATTTTGGGAGGGAAAGAAAAATGTTTTCTATCTTTCTTGAGGCTAGCACTCCAAATTGTGGTCACAATTCGTGTGTGTATTTTTGATAAAGAACGGATGCTTGAACATCTTGGAGATCGAGCAAGGAAATCACGGATTAAGGTATGGTTTTACTTTTCTATATCTAGTTTAATGGAACTTATTTTTGATCTTATTGGAGTATTTCAAAATTGTTTTGAATTTCTTCGCTGCGTATGAACCCCAAACACAACACCATTGGCTAACAGCTTGACATTAAGTCTATCCTTCTCTGCGATCTCTCTCATCTTTAGAGTCCTTATATCTACTGGGTGATTTCAAAGTCAACATAAACTCCTAATCAATTACTACTTGGGCTTCTATATCAAATTCTTCATCTTGGATAAATATCACTCTAGCCTTCAAACATATTTGGGTTATGAGGATTGAAAATAAAAATTTGTTGTCTCTCTCAGTCAAGATTGACTCCCTCAAATTCTTGTCCCATTCTATGTAATTTTATATAAACAAGCCGCCTTGAGTTTGTCTATCTAACCCTGCTGAGTAGTCGGGTATAGTGAAGCAACCATAAAATGTTGCCACATTTTATAAACTTTCCTTGCACTCCACTTCTTAATGTGCTTTGGCACATTCTCAACTCCCATTATTCAACCCCGTTGTTCTAGGAAAACTAATACTCTTTTTATGGTTCTAAAAGGATATAGGTTATAGGGTCACTCATATAAATCAACTAGGAAGGTTTGTGGTTATCCATTCCTTTTCAAGTATTCTAACCCATAGATACCTTTTATGTAATGCTCATTAAATAAGACCATAACTCCTCTCACCTTTAATAGATCTTCTTTCTTTGTGAACTTGACATTGACATAGAATTCAAAAACAATCTCATGCACTCCATAAACCTTATTCTCCCTATAGTCTTGCGTGAATTGCTCCAACCCCATTGCTCAATTAAATTGTTGAATCTCGCATTATACTTGGCCGGGAGATTGATTCCTCTTTCACAAATAAACTCCTTATTTTCAATAACCTCATACCTCTCCTTGGCCTCCTTACTAACATATAACTTCGATATGAATGGCCTCGGGGCATCCTCATTTTGAGCTCCCGAGGTTGATGCCTCATTGTCATTAACCCTAACTTCACTAACTTGACTTGCTTGCCACCTTGTTCTTGCCATTTCTCTCAAAAACTCACAACAATCTCAACAAATCAACAAGTCTTCAAATTACCTAGAATTAAAATTTTCATTCACAAGGGTCATTCACGTGCGAATGATTCAAAAGGACATACACTAATCCATAATAGCCATATTATGCCCAAAATACACGCAACTTCAAATTCTTATAAAAAAACCTAAAGTTCCATAATTCATTCAAATTTCATCTCAAAATTAGAATTCAAAGCATAATCAATGTAATTGAAATTTGACTTTAATGCCAGAGTACTTTTTGGTGTAGATTACTTCTCCAAGCCTCTATCAATCAATGCCCTTTCACTTTGCTCACAAACTCCTACCCTATTGCTATATTGACTCATTTCCCAAAATTGATGCCTTAGCTCTTCTTTTTTTTGCAAATCCACAATGTTATTTCTTTTTTCGCTCTTGATCACTAGGAACACTCTTTGCTCACTTCAAATTGCTCAAACTAGGGTTTTAGAAGGATGTACTGTTGGTAGGTAGTGTATGGAATAGGTTGCAAGTGTGTAACTTTTGGTTTAAAAGAGTTTTAAAAACCCTTCATCAATGTCGACACAGTCCCTTATAGGGCACTACGACACCATAGCGTGGGCACAATGTTGAGCTAGCTATAAGCATAAAATGCTCAAAGGTCAACGCTGTCCTAGCACCGCCTATATTGGCTCACGACATCGTGTGTTAATACACACGGCATCAACAAGTCCTTGTTAATGATATTAAAAATCTTCCTTTAACTCCTTATTGGCTCTCTCTCCACTCTTTGTATTACTACATAAGGCGTCGGAGCAGCGTGAAATACCTTGTATATAAAGATCTCATAAAACATTAACCATGATTTGTCAATTTACCTGACCTTTACCACTCTAACTCCTTTGCTCGTTTACGCTCTTTGCTGAGTATGTTGAGATTCCTCCATCCAATTAAGAGTCACTTGACAAATGGTCTATCCTACAAATTTAGGGCAAAACTTGTTAAAATTACAAAAATACTTACTAAAACGTCTGGATTGTTCTATCTACTAAAAAATAAATAATTGAAATTTAAAACTTGAAATTATAAACCCCTAGGCTACCTCCTACTAGCGTTTCAATTAACATCCTTAGCCCGATGCCTTTTTGCTCGTTCAGTCAGATTCTAAATCTAGTAACTCCAAGACTTTAGATGTTTGAAATAATTACTCATCCACGAGTACTTTAGTTACCGACTTCCATGTGTCATCTTCTTTATGAGGTAACCTAGATAGATAGTCCGCAACCAAATTTTCACTTCCCCTTTTATCTTTAATTTCCAAATCAAATTCTTGAAATAATAAAACCCATCTAGTCAATTATGGTTTTGCATCCTTCTTTGAAAACAAGTGATGGATTGCTGCATGGTCAATGGACACAATGACTTTTAATCTTACTATGTAAGCTTTAAACTTGTCAAATGGAAACACTACTACCAATAGTTCCTTTTCTATGCTAGTATAATTTTGTTGTACTTAATCCAATATTTTGCTTGCATAGTATATATTTCTAAATGTTCTATCTCTCCGCTGGCCTTACACTGCTCCTATCGCATAGTCACTTGCATCGCACATTATTTAAATGCCAGACTCCCGTACAACTACTATTGGTGCTGAAATCAAAGCTACTTTCAAGGTCTTAAATGGGTTTACACATGCATAACTCATTTCAAATGGAACATCTTTTCCAATAACGTGCACAATGGTTTAGTAATCTTTGAAAAATACTTGATAAATCTTTTGTAGAAACTCCCATGTCCTAAAAAACCCCTTATATCTTTAATGTTTCTTGGTATATAAAGTTTCTCGATTAACATTATTTTTGCTATATCAACCTCTAATCCATAAGCATACACTGTATGTCCCAAAGCAATTCCTTCTCGCACCATGAAGTGACATTTTTCCTAATTAAGTACTAAGTTTGTGTCTTAACTTCTTTTCAACACCAAGACCAAATTTTGTAAACATAGGTTGAACGATGCTGCAAACATAGAAAAATCATCCATAAACACCTCTATAATATCATCCACCATATCAGGGAAAATAGCCATCATACACATATAAAATGTTGTTGTGCATTGCACAATCCAAATGGCATCCGTCTAAATACAAATGTTCCATAAGGACAGGTAAATGTAGTTTTCTCCTGATCTTCTGGTGCTAAAGCAATTTGATTATAGCCCGAATCCCATCTAGGAAACAATAATACTCATATCCTTCTAACCTATCCAACATCTGATCAATGAATGGTAAAAAGAAGTTATCATTCATTGTAGCCTTATTTAACTTGCTATAATCAATGCAAACACTCCTACCAATTATTGTTCTATTGGATAAGGTCTCTCCATTTTTAGTTTGAACAATGATCATTCCTCATTTCTTTGGTACCACATGTATTGGTGAAACCCATGATCTATCTGAAATAGCATAGATGATTCCATCACTCAACCATTTTAATATCGCTTTCTTTATTACTTCTTTCATTACCAGACTTAATCGCCTTTGAGCTTCAATTGATTGTTTATGATTCTCTTCCATTAAGATCTTATGCATGTAGATAGTCAGACTAATTCTTCTTAAATCTTTAATTTTCCATCCTAATGATGACCGATTGATCGTGGCCGCAAGTATAATAGCTATATTGTAGTAATAATGTGATTAACTAGTGTTGATTATGAATATCGTCCTCTGGGAAAGATGTGTTGAACAAATTCACTTAATTAGGTTATCTATTGCTAAGATTACCTATTTTTAGTTGGCTTTAGCTAACTACTCTATTCTAGAAAACAATGTAAATTAACTTGTACCCTTATATTAAGAAGACTCTTAGTACACAACTTCACGTAGGTAATGAATTACTATGCTTTCATATCTCACTTCCTTCATCTTCATTATGTGTATGCAATGCTTAATGAGAATAAACATATTTTCTTCTAATTCAACCCATCATCATGGAGGAAAAGATCTTAATGTGCAAACTAGAACTCCACCTATCGGTATGAATAACTTAAGTTCCATATAGCATTAGGATCCAAATCTTTAGATTTATAACCACTTCAGTTTACTATCCATACATATCTAATCAATAACTACCTATCAATGTTATATATTTTATACTGCTATCATCCAAATCCAGCTTAAAAGCTCCAATGGCCATGCTAACTTCTAAAACCTCTAATCAACAAACACGCGATCAAGATGTTCATAGCATTACATAGAGAATCAATACAAATTCTAACCATTGCAATTTTAATCATTATAATCCATTCATATTTATTTAGCATAACATTCATATAATAGAATCCATTGACCCATAAGATTAATGAACTACTCACTCATCATTGAAATCAACATACACATCTTGGTATTCATTGCAATCAAAGATTGAATTAAATAACTTCAATTAAATCAAGGAAACAATACCGAATAACCTGAAATGGAGTATTCAATGTCTTATCCTCCAAAACTCTTCTTAATACTCAAGAGCAATGTAAACAATGCTATTAGTGGTATTCTATTGTAATGTATGACAACTGGTGATATTTTGTGGTGGTGCGTATGTTTAACACGTTCTAATACCTATTTATACCCCTAAGACACATTAAAGCATAATTAGAAACCCTAATTAACAATTCCAAACAAACTAAATTTCTAAACTTTCTATTTTTTATGTCCAGGTTTTGTCACTAAGTGTCCCATACTGTGTTTGTTAAGCCATAATGGTGTTATAACTTCAGGTTTTTTATGTGAATTTCCTCCTCACAGTAGGCTCGGCGCCCTGTGTACATTGTCCCGACGCTGTGTGTACAGCACCATTGTTTCGTCACTGCGTTGACTCCACTGCACCACTTCTCTTATCTTCTTTTCTTCTCCACACCTTGCCTAAGCCTTGTAGTCATTTCCTATGGCGTCAAGTGTACTAGCCACGACGTCAAGTGTACTTTTGTGCATTTCTCCTCATTTCATAATGAAATCACTCATTTGTCTCCTTTAGTTCTTATACGCCTAAAAATACATAAATACCATCAATTAGAGTTCATTCTACGATATTTATACCAAATACACTACTAAACTAACCATATATAAGTCTAAAAAAACACTTATCAAATACCTTCAAAATTATGATTTTGAATTGTATTCTCTTAAGTACTTTTACTACTACTACTACTACTTATAAAATCTTATTCGATTTACATAGTTCATGGACTATCCTTTAATTCAAATAAGTTCAAGTTAATAATCCACTCAAGAGTTTTTTTTTGCAAAAAGTAATATTTTCAAAACACCTAGCCTTAACAATATATATAATTCACTTTTGAAACTCAAAAGTCGTTCACAACCACAACCATAACTACTCACTAGTTTATGTCACCTTGACACTTAAGTAGCAAATGTACAATTTTATGAATTCTTATTAAGCTCAAGTAAATAAGCTTAGATCATACTAATTTTGTAGACTTAAGTACTTCAAGAGTCCATAAGACTTAACATGTAGTTGGAAAGAAAACGTAACTTAACTAAATGACTTGTACTCGAGCTAAATTTTTTCATTTGAAGAGTTTTAATCTAACTTTCGCTTTTCTTTCTTTATATATATATATATATATTTCGTTTCTTTTCTCCTCATATTTTCTAGTTGCACGATCCTTCTCCTTTTCTTATGGATTCCGTTTTTCTCACTTTTCTCTAACCATCAAGTTCTTAGCTACTTTCCTGTAGAACTTGTGGGACTCTCTATTTTATTTAAGCTGTTGTTAGTACTTCTCACTTTCACTCTATCAAGCAAGTTTTAACTCAAATTTTCATTAAACACCATACCTATCTTTTTCCCTTTTTGGTACTAAGTCTTTATTTACTTTGTACACAAGTAAGATTCATACTTATTATATAAATCCTTAGAGATCTAATTTTTGCACAAGTGTTCTAGTATTCTTCTTGCTTTTGTTTCAAGTTCATGGTCTTTCCTAACTCTAGGTTTCTGATCATGAAATTATACTGCCGTTTGCTCATTTCATATTTTCTTCAAAAATTTGATAACACTCGCTTGAGTTTCATTTCAACAAGATACTTGTATTCTTACTTACCCTCAATTAAAGGCATGAACTTTGCTAATGAATCATTTTTTATTACATCTATACTTCTACTATAATAACCTAATCTATACTACTTATACACTTTCAAATAATAAGTAAATGAAAAAGAATACACTATCATTCACTCCTCTTTAACTACTTGAAAAATAAAATTTTACGATCATACATGCATTTTTTATCCTTATTTCATCCTTTCCTACAACTTCTCATAGTGTTGATGCCCACAAACTTAAACCAAACCTTATCCTCATGGTTTGAAAATAAGTCTGAAATATAAAAACACTTACACACAAACATAATAATAACATTTTAAGATCTAAACATAAAAATGCATAAACATAAAAATTAAACAACTATGGTGGTGGAGGTGGTAGAAAAACTTCAGGACCATCTAAGTCTTGCTCTCCTAACAGCGGGTCTACAAACTCATAGCCCTCAGTGAATTCCTACTGGTGATCCTCCTCTCAGTATCCTTCATTTTGCAACTCTTGGGCCAATTTCGCTACTACTACTGCAGCTACTATTGCGTGATCCTCTTACTCCTTGGCCAACAACTCAACCTCAAGTGTGTCCCTCTTATCCCTCTCTATGTCTCTTATCCTTATAGTCTTGGTATCCTTTTGGTGATTTCGAAGCGATCATAAACTCCTCATCTATTGTTGCTTGGGCCTCAATATCAAATTCTTCATCTTAAATCAACTGCGAACCTTCAAGCACATTTAGGTTATCAAAATTAGAAACAATTTTTTTTTGTCTGTATCAGTCAAGATAGACTCACTTAAGTTCTTGTAAATGATCTCACCAACATTAATCTTCTCATTCTTTATAATCTCATATAAACAAGCCACCTTGGGCTTATTATCTCGCCCTGCTGAGTGGTCAGGTATAATGAAGCAACTAGAAAGTGTTGCCACATTTTGTAAACTCTCCTCACACTCCCCTTTTTAATTTGCTTCTACATATTCTCAGCTCCCATTATCTATCCATATTGTCATCGGACAACCAATGCTCTCTTAATGACTCTAATTCTCATACAAATCATCTGGGAAGGTCTGTAATTTACCATTCATAATTATAACCCATAGATGGAGTTTATTGAATGCTCATTAAAGGGGACCATTACTCCTCTAACTTTAACTGGGTCACCTTTCTTAGTAAACTTTACATTGGTGTAGATTTTGTAAACTATTTCACTCACTCCATTAAGTTTGTTCTCCATATAGTCTTGAGTGAAATGTTCTCAACCCCATTGCCTAATGAAGTTATTGATTCTCTTATCATAATTAGCCTGAAGGTTTATTCCTCTTTCGCAAATGAACTCCTTACTCTCAATGGCCTTATATCTCTCCTTAGCCTCTCTACTTATATAAAACTTAGACTTATAAGGCCAAGAGGCATCCTAATTTGGATCTCTTGAAGATAATGCCACATTATCATTTGCCCTTTCTTCACTAACTTAACTCACTTGCTTCCTTGTTCTTGCCATTTTCTCAAAAATTCATACAACACAACAATTCACAACAGGTCTTCAAATCAACTAAAATCAAAATCTTCATCCATAAGAGTCATTCACATGCCAAATAATTTAAAAGACATATACTAATTCACCATAAGCTACATTGATGCTCTAAATCCACACAACTTAAAACTTTTATCCAACAACCTAATTTCAACAATACATGTAATTTCATCAATAATATCCAAAAATCTCAAAGCATAACTAATAAAATTACAAATTTACCTCAATGCCGGACTACTTTCCAGTGTAGATTACACCTCCAAGCTTCTATCAATCAAAACCCTTTCACTTTTCTCACAAACTAAAACCCTATTGCTCTCTTGAACCCAATCGCCAAATCAATGCCTTAACTCTCCTACTAGTGCAAATCCACAATGTAGCTTCTCTTTTCACTCTTGATTACTTGGAACACATTTTTCTCTCTTTAAATTGCTCAAACTTGGGTTGTAGAGGGATGTATGCTTGGTTGGTGGTGTATGGACTATGGTTCAAGTGTGGAAAATGTGTATTAAAATGGGTTAAAAATCCCATCCTTGACGTCGATGCCATCCCTTGTAGGGCACGGCGCCGCCGCAGCGTGGCCACGACGTCGAGGTTGCTGTGAGCAATTTTGCTCATAGCTTGGCACCGTCTTGGCGCCATCCTTGTTAGCCCACGGCGCCCTGTGTGTATACATACGACATCAATAAGTCTGTCTTCATAAATTGCAAAATTTTCTTTGACTCCCTATTGTCGATCTCACGGCACTGTGTACTGCTACACAAGGCGTCGTGACAGCGTGAAATACCTTGTATATATAAAAACTTCATAAAACGTACCCGTGATTTGTCCATTTACCTGACCTTAACCACTCTAACTCTTTTGCACTTTTACGCTATTTGTTGAATTATTTAAGACTTCTCTATTTTGAAGAAACATCATTCGACAAATGACCTTTCCTACACAATTAGCTTAAAACTTTTAAAAGTTAGAAAATTACTAAAACATTTGGATTGTTCTAACTAAACTAAATGAATAACTAACTAAAATTTAAAAACTTAAATTAAAAACCCTTGGGCTGCCTCCCAGTAGTGCTTCATTTAATGTCCTTAGCTTGACACCTTTTTGCTCCTTTAGTCCGAGTATAAATCGAGATATTCTATTTGTAGGTTGGAGAAAATGATATCTCCCCCATTTAGATTTACATCTTGCACTTCCACAAAGACAATCTTCTTGCTATCATCATCCTCCTTGATACTCATTGTGATCATTTTCTTCTTCGTGTGGAAGACCGCATCGGCAGTGTTCAAGAATGAACACCCAATTATCATAGACACATCATCATCTATATAATGATCCATAATCTCAAAATAAGTGATAAATATGAATCTACACTTTGATATGCACATTCAAGACTTTTCCTATTATTGGCACTAAGTTACCATCAACTATTTGCAAGTCTATTGTATCGAGACAATTGATCTTCAAATATGCTTGTAACATGTCCTTGATAAGCATTATATTGATTGAAGCTCCCGTATCACCAAGATGTTTCTAAACTAGTACCCATTAATGCTCAATGGTATGCATAGATCTCAATGATCCTTCTCTTGATTGGTTGAAGTCTAGGTGTGAAATTGAATTTTGGTTCCGACTTCTTTGGAATAACCTTGATGCTATTTCCTTTTGGTGCATTTTCAGAAGGTTCTTCATCTTGTTGCTTAGAACTCCATTATTTCTTCCCTTTTTGTTATTTTTCAAGGCATTGATCCTTTGTTGCTTGAATCCTTCAAGTTTATCTTGCCTTATTTCCATTCCATTCTCATGCATAACTTCATATTTTCTCATAGCCAAAGTGTTGTATCTTTCCGGCTTGTACATCATTTTCTCTTTCCATGACTCATTCGTTGCCGTAGTGCTCATCATGTGAATATAACTAACATTCTCGTTGGGATTTGTGATATTGTTACTCAAAAACTACTTTTCCTTCCTTAAATTCAAAGCAATGGCTAGCTGACCAATCCATCTCTCCAAGTTCATGATGGATTGTGTTCTTTCATCATCCATCCTCTTAAGAGTTTGCTTCATATTTTCCATCTCCTTCTCATTCTTTTCATGAAGTTCCCTATAGTTGATGACAATGGCTTGCAAGAATTTCTCAATTGACTTCAATGAAATCATTTACTTACATTGGCCTTGCTTCCCTTGTTGGACTTGTTAATTAAAACCTAGAGGTAGCTTTAGTGCATTATCAAGATTTCCCTATGAGAAGTTTGGGTTGTTATATCCTTGATAAAACCTTTAAGAAGCCATTCCTCTCAGCCTGATGTCGTTTTCATAGTTCTAGTTGTTCATGAAGTTGATATCTTTAAACTCCATTCCTTTGTTGCATGTCCAATGAATCAACCACCATTACTTGGTGATTAACAAGTTAATGTATCGCTTGCACTTGTGGACTTTGTTGTCCCATTTGTAGTTTCGACATATGACTACTCGAGTTTGATAGTTGTGTTATGATCGCAGCTTGCGAATCAACCTCATATACTCCTACTGGCTTTCTCATTTTGGAACTAATACTGGCTGTAGAGTTTTATGACATAAGATCCAGAAGTTCAAATGCTCCATCATCATCTTTTGTTAGTAGAAAACAAGCTGCAGGCTCATCCACTCATGTTCTGGTGGGTTATCTACTCATGTTCTGGTGCTGTGATTCATTCCATAGTAGAAAATATGTAGTTGTGCCCATTTCACATATCCATGTCCCGGGCATCTCCTCAGCATTTCTTTAAATATTTCCTAAGCCTCACCAAGAGACTCGGTATCCTCCTGCTTGAATTGGTTGATTTCCTATTTCCTTTCACTAACATTCACTAGAGGAAATAACTTGTCTAGAAATCTTTCATTGTTTCCTCCCATGAAGTCATACTCCGTACGTTCAGTCCTTGAAACAAGGATTTCGCTTTTCTACCCAATGAGAATAGGAAAAGTCTCATCCTGATTACCTTATTTGTAACTCTAGTAATGTTTACAATATTACACTTTTCCAAAAATTTTTCTATATGTGCAACTGGATCTTCATTTGCTAGCCCGTTGAATAGGCTATTCTGCACCATGTTGATCAGAAATGGTCTCAGTTTGAACTCGGTGGTGTTGGTTGGAAGCTTCATTACTCCGTTGTATGTCTCTTGAACTTTTGGCTTGAAGTAGTCACGAAGACATCTCTGCCTCTGCACTCTATCTTGCATTACTAGATTACCTTCAGGTTAGTTATTTCCTCGGCCCTGACGTTGGTTTTGATTCACCGCTTGATC
The DNA here is from genome assembly GCA_039657325.1 of Stephania cephalantha. Taxonomy (NCBI): domain Eukaryota; kingdom Viridiplantae; phylum Streptophyta; class Magnoliopsida; order Ranunculales; family Menispermaceae; genus Stephania; species Stephania cephalantha. The sequence continues at coordinate 18,625,789 of CM077576.1, forward strand.
CTCCATAATCTTGATTCCTTTCTTTATTTTCCTTTGTTGGTTATGTTATTCTCAGGACCGTAAGACACTAAGTCCTTCTTTCCTTTACTACACATGCGTTAATTCTCCCTAAAAAGAAAACACAAAAGATCAAGCGTAGATCGTCAAACTTGAAACTTAAACTTTTTTCTTCTTTAATAAACTTGGAAGTAAAGTACTTAAAATAAAATCTTAACAATTTTGTAAACTAAACTAAATTAATATGTGGATACCTATCCCTAGAAATGATGCTAAAAGCTTGATCATGGCCGCAAGTATAACATGTCGATTGTAGTAATAATTTGATCAACTAGTGTTGACTACGTATATAGTCCATAAGGAAAGGTGTGTTGCACACAGTTCACTTAGTTAGGTTAACTTTATTGCTAAGAAGACCTATTTTTAAGTTGGTTTTAACTAACTACTCTATTCTAGTAAAAATGTAAATTAACTTGTACTGTTATATTGAGAAGACTCTTAGTTCACAACTTCACATAAGTAATGAATTACTATGCTTTCATATTTAACCTCCTTCATCTTCATTATGTGTATGCAATGCTCAATTAGAATAGACAAATTTCCTTCAAATTCACTACAACCCACTGTTGTGGTGGAAACGATCCTAATGTGCAAACTAGAGCTCCACCTATCGGTGTGAATAACATACGTTCCACATAACATTAAGTCCCAAAATCTTTAGATTAATAACCAGTTATGTTTACTATCCGTGCCTTCTTAATCAGTAACTATCTATCGATGTTATATATTGTATGGTTGTATTGTCCATGTTCGGCTTAAAAGCTCCAATGTCCATGGTATCTCCTAAAACCTCCTATCAACAAACACATGATCAAGATGTTCACAACATTACGTATAAAATCAATACAATTTTTTATCATTGCACTTTTAATCATTAAAATCCTTGCATACTTTCTTTAGCATAACATTAATACCATAGGATCCATTGATCCCTAAGATTAATGAACTACTCACTCATCATTGAAATCAACATATACATCATGGTATTCGTTGCAATACAATATTGAATTAAATAACTTCAATTAAATCAAGGAAACAATACCGAATAACCACAAATGGAGTCTTCAATGTGTTCTCCACTAAAACACTTCTTAATATTCAAGAACAATGTAAACAATTCTAATTGGTGGTAATATATTGTAATGTATGATAATTGATGAGATTGTGTCGTGGCGGGTATGTTAACCATGTTCTAATACCTATTTATATCCATAAGACTCATTAGAATACTATTAGAAACACTAATTAACAATCCCAAATGAAATAGAATTCTAAACTTTCTATTTTTTATGTCCTAGCGTGTCACTAAGTGTCCCACACTGTGTGTATTATGCCACGGCGCCACTACAGCTTCAGCCATTTATACGAATTCTCCCCTCATAGAAGTCTCGACGGCTTGTGTACATTGCCCTGACGCCGTGTGTACAACACCACGGTGCTGCCACTGCATCGACTCCACTGCACCACTTCTCTTGTCTTATTTCCTTCTCCATGCATTTCCCACGCCTTGTAGTCATTTTTCATGGTGTCAAGTGTACTAGTCGTGGCGTCAAGTGTACTTTTGTGCATTTTCTTCTCATTTCATCATGAAATCACTTATTTGTCTCCTTTATACATTGTTTGCCTGAAAAAACATAAATACTATCAATTAGAGCTTATTCTGTGATGTTTATACAAAATATGCTACTAAACTAACCCTATATATAAGTGTAAATAAACACTTATGATCGATGCTCTCTCAAAACTCGAAGCAATTTTTCTTCCTCCAATTCCGTGAGAGCTGCCAAAATAATAACATGATAGATTGAGTTTTCTCCTAAGTAAGCATATGTCAAATGCTCTGGTAAAGGTTTTAACTCCACTATTGGTCTAATAACTGCACTTTCCACTTCCGTTACTAGTTTCTCAAAACTTTTATGAAACTTTGGGGGTCCTACTGGTGATAGTGCATTGAGTGCCTCCTAAAGTTCACCCCGAATTATAGATATTGTTGTTATGCTTTGAACTAGACACTGCTCTAATCGGTCTACTAGTGTATATTTTTTTCTATCTTAGAAACATAATCAGATACTAGATCTATGACTTCAATACGTTTACAATGCTCTCCCTCAATTGGAAATCTCAAGGTCTTATAGATATTGAACATAACTTCCTCATCATTTACTCTTAATCTTAATTCTCCCTCTTGAACATTTATTAAAGCTCGTGCAGTTGCTATAAATGGTCTCCCTAAAATTAATGGTGCCTCTGCATCCCCTTCCATATCAAGGACTACAAAATCAATGGGAAAAATGAATTTATCTACTCTTACCAATACATCTTCAATCACTCTTTTTAGATAAGTCACTGATCGATATGTTAATTGCAAATTCATGTTGGTTGGTTTAACATCTCCCAAACCAAGCTTCTTAAAAACTAATAAGGGCATCAAATTTATGCTTGCTCCCAAGTTTCATAAGACCTTAGAAATAGATGTACTCCTATAGTGCATTGAATGGAAAAGCTTCATGGGTCCTTCAACTTTTGAGGTAATTTCCTTTGTAAAATATCAAAGCATGCTTCTATCAAGTTTACCATTACATATTTTTCTAATCGCACTTTCCTTGCCATTATGTCATTTGAAAACTTTGTATAATTCGACATATGTTCCAATGCATCAGCAAACGGGATTTTTATGTGTATCTTCTTGAACATCTCTACAAACTTCTTGAAATGTTCTTGATATTTCTGCTTCTTGAATCGCTGGGATATGGTTGACCTCAGCTGCAAGTATAATAGCTCAATTGTAGGAATTCTGTACTCAACTTACGTTGACTACGAAAATTCTTCCTCAAGAAAAGGTGTAAGCACTCACAACGTACTTAGCTACAATGAATCTATTGCTAAGGAAATCCTTTTTAAATGGTTTTATAACTAAACCAAAATAATCTATACTATCAAATCAATACAATTTGCTTTTAACTCTTATATTCAAACTATCTTAGTTCACACCTTCACATGGGTAATGAAATACTATGCTTTTCAACCACTTTATCATATTTATTATGTTGTGTGCAATCCCTAATTAGAATAGATAGATTTTCTTCAAATCCACTTTAACCTACTGTAGTGATGGAAAAGATTTTAATATGCAAACTAGAACTCCACCTGTTGGAGTGAATAACATAAGCTCCAAATTGCTTTAATGTTTGAAATCCTTAGATTCATAACCAGTAAAATTTACTATATGTGCTTCCCTAATCAACAACTATCTCTCGATGTTGTGTATTTTACGGTTTTACTATCCATGTTCGGCTTAAAAGCTTCAATGGTCATGATAAATTCTAAAACCTAACATCAATAAACATGTGATCAAGATGTTTATAGCAATACGCCCATAATCAATATAAATTCTAATCATTGCACTTTTTATATTCAATTTCCACTCAAGTTCATAGCATAACATTCATACCATAGGATCCCTTGATACCTAAGATTAATAGACTACCCACATTTCATTGAAACAAACATGCACATAGTAAAATTCATTGAAATTAGAGATATATTTAAATACTTCAATTAAAAGAATACCCAAATCACTACACGTGAGTCTTCAATGTCTTCTCTCTACAAATCGTTCTAATACTCAATAATAATGTAAATATATGCTAAAATATGTTAATGGCGGCTCATGGTTGATATGTAGTGAGTTTACCACATCCTAATATCTATTTATACATCCTAAACGCAATGAGACTTTACAATTTAACATGAAACATAACTCTAATTTTATATTTTCTTCTGTTCCGGTACTGTCACTTAATCCCCGACACCGTTTGTGTAATGCCATAGTACTGCCATTAGCACAGCCTATTTTGTCTGTTTTTCTTCCCTTCTATAACCTCGGTGTCGTCCTTTTGGCCTATGGCACCATCCTTTAGGCTCCACAGTTCCACCACTGTACCAACCTCTCTGTCTTATTTTCTTCACTTGTCTTCTCTCCTACGCCATGTTTAGGTACTCCATGCTATACATTGTGTGCTCACATCGGTACACCTGCATGCCATGACGCAACCATACTTTGGTGTGTTTTAGCTTTGTTTCTTCTTATTTTGGCTCATTTCCTTCCTTTATGCCTTATTTACCTGAAAAATGCATAAACACCATTAATTTGAGGCCATTTAGGGATATTTATACTAAATATTCTACGAAACTAACCCTCTATATAAGTATAAATAATCACTTATCACATACCCCCAAACTTAGAACTTTGCACGTCCCGAGTAAAAGTGTATTTTGCTAAGTCTTCTAACTACTCCTATTACTTTAGTGCTCGTTCATGTTACATTGTTCATGAAGTATCATTTAATTCACTAAGTCTCAAGTTAATAATCCACTCAAGAATTTTTCTTTGCAAAAACTTGTATTTTCTAGATATGTAGCTTTAACAACACATATAATCACTTTCGAAACACCAAAGTAGATCACAACCAAAAACATCACTACTCACAAGTTTGTTTCACCTCGACACTCAAGTAGCTAGTGTACAATCTCATGATTTCTCATTAAGCTCAGGAATTAACAAATAAGCATAGATCAAACTAATTTTGGTAGACTTTAGGACTTCAAAATTCTAAAGGACTTAATCTAGTTGGAAAGAAAACTACTCAATTAGGTACTCGTACTCGAGCTAAATCTTTTGTTTGAAGAGTTTTAATTCAGTACCACCTTATTTTCTTTATTTTTATCTCTCATTTCTTTTCATCTTCTCCTTTTATTCTTTTATTTCATGGTCCCTGCTTCTTTTCCTTTGGATTCTGTTTTCCACACTTTTTCCAAATATCAAGTTCTCTACTCCATTTCCTATAGAACTTGTGGGACTTTCTAATTTTGTTTTTCTAAAACTCTTGTTAGCACTTCTAATTTTCACTTCATTAAGCAAGTTAACACCAAATTTTCATTTGAAATGCCTATTTCTTCCCCTCTTTGCACTACGCTTTTATTTACTTTTTATTTTCAAGTAAGATTCACACTTATTATAAAATTCTTTAGTGATCTAACTTTTTCCACAAGAATTGTTTTAGTAATCTCGTAGCTTTTGTTTCAAGTTCATGGTCTTCCCTAACTCTAGATTTCTGATCATGAAATCATACTGTTGTTGCTACATTTCATAATTTTCTTCAAAAATTTAAAATAACTCTCTTGAGTTTCATATCAACATGACACTTGTATTCTACTCATCCTCTATTAAAGGCATGAACATGCAAATAAACTACTTATTCATAACATATTACTATAGATAACCTAATTTATATTACTTAAACATTCAAATAGTAAATAAATGAAATAAATAATACACTACCATGCTTTCTTCTTTAACTGCTTCAAAAATAAGATTTAAACTATCATACCTGTAGTGTTTATCCTTATTTCTCAGCCTATTTTACCACTTCCCACTGTGTAATGTTGTTTTGATGCCCCGAACTTAAATAAAACATTGTTGTCAAGGTTTAGAAATAAGCCTGAAATCATGAAAACACTTAAATGCATAAACATATATAATAACATAAGATATATAAGCATAAACTAAACTAAACAAAGAATCTAAACAACGAAATAGTTAACAAAATATTGCAAATTTAAAAATAAGATGGTATCAATGTATCTCTCATCTCCCCAGGTATAAATAATTCCTAAGACACTGACATGAGGACTGTGCATCATCATCATCATCATCATCTGCCTCATTAGCACCAGCATAGGATGGTGTCAATGGTGCTGCTGAAAACCCCAAAAACCTATCAGTTGGTCTTGTATGTCACCTCCTCTTATACCTAACTATGTCCCTCTAATGATCGAGAAACAACATGAAGTTTTGCTGCCCATTCCGTCGGTCCTGCTTTCTTCTCGTCATATCTTGTTGTTATCGTAACAAGGCTACCTGATATTGTGCCCCGTCCTCTCGGTACTGTCCCCTCGTCTCAGAAATCCATAGCCTCTGCTTGCCATGGACTTACGTCCTCTAGTGGTAGTATTGGTGGCTATGGTGGAGGAGGAGGTGGAAAAACCTTAGGACCATCCAAGTTCTGCTATCCAATAAATAGGTGTAGAAACTCGTAGTCCTCAACGAATCCATGTTGTTGCTCCTCTTATCCGTAATATTCATCTTCCGATTCTTCATCATTTTTCGGTCTAACTCCGGCTTTCAAGCACAAATGAGTGATCAATATAGGAATTGACAATTTTTTCTCTCGCTCTAACATGATAGAATCCCTTAGATTGTTGTAGATGATCTCTTCGACTTAGATATCTCCGTTTTTTGTGATCTCATATAAACAAGCAGCCTTTAGCTTGTTGATCTCTCCCTACTAAGTGGTAGGGTATAGCAATGCGACAAGAAAATATTGCCACATTTAGTACAATTTCCTAACACTCCCCTTCTTGATATGCTTCGGCACATTGTCAGCTCCTAATACCCTGCTGGGTTGTCCTTAGACAACCAATGCTCTCTCTATGGCTCTAAACGGGTAAAGGTTATAATGTTTCTCATATAGATCATCCAAGAAACTTGGTTTGGCTCCAGCCATACTTAAATGATCCAATCCATAGATACTATTAATTCCACGATTATTATAAGGGACAAACACCCATCTCACCTTCACTATCTCCTCCTTCTTAATGAACTTCTGAAGTGCGTGCCACAAGTATAACAACTCACTTGTAGTAATAGTGTAACCATCTTACGTTAACTACTAATATAATCCTCAAGGAAAGGTTATTGTACTAGTTGTAAATTAACTACTTCACTTGAACTATTGCTAAGAGATTCATTTTTGATTGGCTTTAATACTAAACTAAACTATTCAAACAAATCACTTTAAACTTACCAAACTTCATATATTAAGGATATCTTAGTTCACAACTTCACTTAGGTAATTTAATACTATGCATTGTATTAAATTTTACATCTTGATATGTTGTGTGCAATGCCTAATTAGAATATACAGATTTCCTTCAAATCTACTTCATCCCATATCGTGACGCATAAGATTCTAATGCCAAAACTAGAATTCCACCAATCCGTGTGAATAATGTAAGCTTCACATTGTTTTAAGTCTTAAATAATTGGATTCATAACCAACTAAGTTTACTATCCATGCCTCCCTAATCAATAACTATCGCTCGATGTTGTGTATTTTACGGTTATACTGTTCATATTTCGATTAAAAGCTGCAATGGCGATGATAATTTCTAAAGCTTAAGTTCATTAAACACGTAATCAAGGTGTTTAAAGGATTACTCTCAAAATCAATACAAATTCTAACCATTGCAATTTTTATTATCTTTTTTGTTCCTATTTAAAGCATAACATTCATACCACAGGATACACTGATCCTTAAAATTATTAGACTATTCACATATTGTTGAAACACACATATCACATTTCAATATTGAAATCATTGGAGATCAGAGATGAATAAAAATATTATCTTGAATTTAATCAATGAAACAAAACATGGTGTCTTCAATGTTTTCTCTGACAAAAACCCCTTAATACTCAAACTCAATGCTAAATTACTCTAACGGTGGCTAATCTCCTTCTATGCGGTGATGTCTTATGAGTTTACCACGTCCTAATATGTATTTATACTCCTTAATAACAATTAAAACTTAACTCGAATTAAAGCTCAACTTTCTATTTCTTGCGTGGTTGTTATTATCGGTTACTACCTCGAAGCCGTGCGTGTTAAGCCACGGCTCCGCCACTGCGCCACTGCTTCATTATGTAATTTTGAGCTCCTGGAGTCTCAGTGCCATCCCTAGCTTGTCCCAGCGCCATCCCTTGTGCACTATGGCGCCACCACTGCGCCGGATCTCCAGAGTTGATTTTCTTCATTTTTTTCCTTGCCATGCCATGCCTTTCAGTCCTACGCCGTGCCTTGTATTCCCACGACGTCAACACATGTACCCACGATGCCAACTTTGGTTTTTTAGGTTATTGCTCCATTTATTCTCATTTTCCTCAATTCCTTCCATTAAACTTTAATTCCCAAAAAATGCAATAATACCATGAATTAGAATTCATTTTGACATATTTGTACTAAATATATGACTAAACTAACCCTATATTTACGTATAAATAATCATTTATCAAATACCCCCATACTTATGACACGTGTCAAACATGCACAATAATTTCTCATATTTTACTATTAGCTTGTAGTAGTGGTAAATTGGATATCTTCTCTACATGGATTTTCAAATCTCTTAAAAATTAAAGCTACCCTAGAGTTTTTATAGGATTTAACTTGTTTTAATTAAAATATTTTAATTAAACGAAAAAATAAACACTAAACAATATGCAAATAAACTAAAAAATTAATTAAAATAACTAAACTTTAAACAAACTTAAATTAAATAGACTAACTTAATATAATTCAAACTAATAATTCAAATAATTGATAAATCAACATAAATAAAATATCTTCACTTAAACAAACCCACACTAAACATCATAATATATTCAGATTGTTTTCAAACTCTAAAACATAACATCACTTCATAAAATAGCTATAATTCTCTTATATAGAATCTTAAAATCATTAAATCCTAATTTATAATAGGTTGATAACCTTTAGCCAGCCACCGATTTTCCTAAATTCAATGGAAATGCACATTCTTATCATTGTAAGTCTACCCATTGGATAAAATGCAACACCGTAGAAATGCGATAGCATGAAGTTCAATGAAAATCATACCTAATCTAAGCTAATATTACCGAAGGCGCATAATAAACAACTTAGAACACAATCACCTAAGACATTCACTCGGGAAATGCCATATAGCCAAATCCTAGTTACTACTTCTATAATTGTTGTCAATAACTATAGACATAGAATTGAATACTCTATATTAAGGAACACATTGGCCACTATGCACTCAACATAGAGAATTACTAGTTGTAATACATAAAAACAACTTGTTTTATCCGCGATTGACACGTATGAATCGATTTAAAGCATTAAATACGTGATTCCATAATTATAAATACATAACAATTCAAAATATATTACATGCTTAGGGAGACTACTCACACTCGCTGGAAATAAAAAATGCTAATACGTAATTAAAAGGCATAATTAAGTAAATAAACACCTTAAAATCAATGCTCTAATGTTACTTCACATATAGAACTTAATAAAAAAGAAAAGAAAAAGTAAAAAGTAGTTAAAGAGTAATTGGAGAAAGTTATTTCGAAGCTCCATGGTCCTATATATAGTTTCCCTAGGAATACATATTCTAGATACACACAAATTCCTCATATTAATCTAAAAAGATTGTCACTTACCTCAGCGATTCCTTATTTATACACAAATCGCTGAGTAAATCACTGAGTTTAGCTCTCAGTGCTCCATCGATTTAGTTGGTGATTTATAGTTCATTCTCCAATTTGCTGTGGATTCGCAAGCCTTCTTCTGCCGCTAATTTATATGGTTATTTCTAGTGTTATTTCAAATCACTGGCTATTCACTTGTGTAGTTTTTCAGTTGACTGCTTTGTTTTTCTTTCTATTTTCTTCCATTTCTTTATTTTTCTATTTAAAATCTGAAATCACAAAAAACAAGAGAATACAAAGTGTAATATCATCATTTATGTCAAAAATCAACCTAAATTACACTTTAAAATGTGTCTAATTATTAGCCTGTCAAATACTCCGAAACTCAATACTTTGCTGTCCCAAGCAAAGGAATATTTTTAATCATATTCTCTTTTCATTCTTATATATTGATTTCAAATTAATTCATCTTAACTGAAATAAAATAAATTTTAAAATAAAAGTGATTTTCAAAAGTAAATATATTACCATAAGTAAATGAAAGTTATGATAGAATAGAATGATTTAGTCAAATCAAAACATCCCTTAATGATAACTTAACCACTTAATGTAACACTTTTTAGAACTTGAAATTAATTACCAAGGCCAGTACATAACATAGGTTTTGTCAATCTCCATTCATATGCATCAAGCTTATGATAACTAGTGTAGAATCTTTAAACACAAAAACCACTTGATTAATTTCAACTTTAGAAAATACTTTATAATAGTACCATAATAAAAATCAATAGGAATTTTGCCAAGATACCTATGAATATGCCATTTAAAATATGTTAAATTAAGAAATTCTTCATTCAACTCTAGTTTCAAGTACTCGAGTTAAATCCTTTCTTTTGCAGAGTTTAAGAACATCCATCTTTTTCATATCTCATTAAATTTTTTTTACACCATTCTAATTGTTTCGTTTAACATATTTCTTTTACTTTTGCTTTTGAGTCTCTGCTCCATTTCCTTTGGACATTCTCACATTTTCCCACTATAGATTCCCTACTCCATTTCCTTTGGAATCCATAAGACTCTCTATATATTTTATTTTTATAAACTCTTGTTAACACTTTTCATTGTCTACTAAAATTGAAGAAGGTATTCTTTCTAACTTATAGAAATTCATCGGTTTCTAACCCATTTCTTCTTTCAATTATGGCATAATAATTTTTTACATATATATTATAAAAATAATCAACAAATAGCTTTTGTATTATAATATTCTTAAAAAATATAACTTGTTCATCTTGCGCTATTGTTTCAATTTTCTACCCATTATCATGACTAACATAAGGCATTTAATTTGAAATTCACATCAAGTAGCTAAGTTAATTAAAAAGGATATAAAATTAATTCCTTCAGTCATAAAATTCACTTGGATAATAAAATATCATTTCAATTCAAGATTTATTATATATTCATTTTCATTCTTTTCCTAACTAAAAAATAAAGAAAAATGAAATTCATACCTACTTTATTTCAAAAGTTGGAAAAATTTTCGTCAACTCACTTGAATATCGGATTAAAAGTAGTTCTAAACTTTTCTACTACCTTTTCTTTCCTTTCCTTGCCATTAATGTCATACTTTACCTAAAATACCCTCAAACTAATTCTAAACCTTGTCCTCAAGGTTTTTAAAATTAAGTTGGGTCTTCAACATAACAAAAATACCGCGTAAAGCAAAAACGATTCGATATGTGTAATTAAAATGTAAATAAATATGCAAATATAGAAGTCAACAGTTTCAAATGAATGGAATGCAGAAGGGAACATAAACTTTCATTAACAAAAATTTCACCAAGAGTAATACATTGTGTTTTCAGTCTTTCAATGCATTCAAGAGAAAAATATTACACACGATGGTGTTCAGAAGTGAGTTCATTATTAGTTTCATCATCTTCAACCATATCTACAGAAGGTTGAGAAACATAGCTATCAGATAGGTTGTAAGTCCCACTTAGAAATTGCAACTGTAGAGATGGGATGTGAATGCTCTATGGGAGTCATCTCTTATGTGCCACAATTATTTCAAGCATTTCTGCCAAGCGCTCCATCTTGAAGGCACCCGGGTCCCAGCTTCTCTATCACTACCTCGTGCTAGCGAACTACGGTGTAAGAAAACTGCAGCGCTCACTCTTTTTTGAGTCCCGCAAATGACTATCATGTATTCTCTCACACGTAGAATGGTGGCACTATGTAGAGTCGTCTCGTTTGCTGCTATCATTTCTTCATTGCGATGAATCTTGATCTGGCTACACATCAATGAAGAAAATGGTGTCGAACTCGTAGGAATATTCAGTATAGTTACTCCAGCCATTAAACTTGGCGCTCTCTATGCATCTTCTCTTGTCTTCCTTCTATTTTTAATGGTGCTTCAGTTCCTTACTTCTATGGCGGCCTCTACTGCCCCGAGGTGAGGTGTCTCCGTATACTCCTTGCCAGCTGGCCTAACTACACGTGTCCAACACCTGCCTGTCCTCTTCATGTCCCGCAAATCATGTCCACGTGTGTATTATGATTATCCTTATTTTCTTAACTTATTCTTTGTGGGTATTTAACTATTTTAACTGTTACTTAATTTGTAGTTTATTCTAATGCTTAACCAAAATATTAGGTTGTTTCTTACAAGTTAACATAAATCAGCAGAAGCCTTAATTGATATGATTATTATAAGTAATTTAGCATGGTAAACATTCTTCAAAAGAGCCAATCCTACCGTGGAAAACCCTATAAAGTACTCTGTATATAAGCGAAAATACCACAAATATGGTATATATACATGTACAATGTCATCTCAAGTCTCCCAATACCCAAAATATACAAAATCTCAAAAATAAACACGTACGAGTAGGTCCTCAACAGCGGGTAATCTGATGTAGTCGCCTAGGATCCCCTTGCCCCTACTGGTACTAGGATCTGCACTCAATCGTCATAAAAAGACAGATGTCGAGTCCAATATTTAAAATCCTAAGGAACTCCCCTGAGCATTCGTATAATTAAGTAAAGGAAATGCAAGGAATACTGTCAAGTAAATATGCAGAATATAAAAATAGACAACTGTAAATGGCTCATCGCATGAATAGATAACAGACAAGCTAACAAATGTGTGTGCTTGCTCCAAATGGACTAGACCGTACTTCACCATTCACTAAGGGCTAGGTCACACGTGCTATAGTTCAGTGCATCATGAACTCACAACCAGGAAATCCAGGGGAGTAACATTAACCCACGTCCAAGTAACGCAATAGAGTAATGAACAACAAGGAATGATTGAAATGAAATGTAAAAATAGAATCAAATAATTAGAGTCTTTCTGTTAGGTTTTACAAACCTGGAATCCAATATTCGACCTGACAAGCTCCCCTATATCGAGTTACGGTCCACTAAGTCCCTGAAGTCCCATTTTAATAAGTTTAGGTTAGTTATAAGTGTTTATACATGTATTAAGTTGAAAATAACTAAAACAACCACTAAGTTCATAGTTCATATGTCATTAGCAAGCTAATAGGTCTACCTAGCGCGCTAGGTGGAGTTAGCGCGCTAATGGATCTACCTAGCGCGCTATATAAAGTTAGCGCGCTATGGACAATGTCTAGCGCGCTACTGTTCTTCATTTTGAAAAATAGTTGGAAACCCAAAATGATTAACGTGCTAACCAACCCAGTTAGCGCGCTAATTATCCTCTGTGAAAGAATTCTCAAGTCTAGAGTTCTGTCCTACCCTTCTCAATTATCTACTCTAACCTGATTTGCATCCTCTCCATACATTATTAACTCCAAAGCAACAATTAGAACACTCTAGAACATCAAATTAACCCAATTTTCTCCAAATTCATGCATTCACACAACTTCCTAATCTTCCTTAATATCATCAAATCTAGTTGAAATAGTGGCAAATCCTCTATGAATATGATCTAATAACATATAATTCATCAAGATAACCCAAGAATTCATTGACCCAAACCTCAGATTCGAATTACATTAAAAACTCCCAAAAAGTGGTTCATTAGAAAGTGTGTTAGATGAAGAAGATGGTTACTTTACTTGCTTCCCTTAATTTGATCTCTAAGGTGATGAATCTCCAGCTAAATTTCTCTTAGAAAGTGTGTCAGATTCGAATTACATTAAATCCTCTTTACTTCACTAAATTTCTCTGGTTTTGCATGTAACATATGAATGGTTTGATAGGAATCCCACTAACTTCTATATATATATATATATATATGTTTGGTCTTGATCGAGTGTGCGTACGTATCTCAAGGATTATCTTGTGGTTTACAAGCATGCTGTCCTACACCTTTCGATGACTCAAATAGCACACTCCCTTCTTAAAGTAACTCAAAGTGATGATCTAGATATCCATCTCAAGGACCATTTTTATCCCATACTACTTTAGGCTTATTTATTCTACTAATATCACATTACCTTGAGCCTTTTTAAAACCATATGGTTAGTATTTTATTTATCAATTTTAACAAACTCATGGTCCCACTAACTTTCGGCTACCCGATACCCGGTGCCTCGCATCTCGACACACATTTCGAGGTGCGCTGTAGCCTATTATTCGAATTTAATTTAATTAGCCTATGGTTACATTACCCATTTCAATTTGATTTCGTAATAATATTTCATCAATTTGTCGAGTTTCTCTAGTATACCCACACATAGCCTCTCGATACCCGCATTGACACGTACTTCGAAGCAACTACCCGTCACACAACCTCGCACGATATCGTTATTCAACATACACCCATGCGATGTATATACCAAATAATTTAATAAATTGCATCGCTAATAAACAATCCAACATACAATCAACTAATGTACTTAGGCCGACTTGTGTTCTAGCCTACTCGCAGCGTCCACGTGGATCTCAGCTGGCGTCTATGTCTGCAATTACGATATAAAAATAGCGTTAATAAAACTGGCCGTTAAAGTTCTTCCTAACTAAATAAAATTTCATCTCGAAATTTAACTGTAACATAAACATCGTACCAGGAAATAGTTGAGGGTATCGCTCCCATCGTCGACTCGATCTCCTAGGTGAGTCCCTCTGTCCTATGATGCTGCTTATGAGCTAGGACCTTAGAGAGCGCTCTGTTCCTGAGAATTTGAACTCTATGGTCAGTGATCTCTATCGGCCTCTCCTCGTAAGTCACGTCAGGCTGAACCTCAATCTGCCACAACTCAATTGTCGCTCTCAGCCCTGACCTAGCTAGTCTCAACATCGAAATGTGGAATGTCGGATGAACCATAGCTAACTTTACAGGTATTTCAAAGCTATATGCAACACTGCCCACTCGCTGCGCAATCCTGTATGGCCCAATGAATCTCGCCGTCAGTTTCCCCTTAATACCAAATCTCTGTTGACCTTTCCAAGGGGAAACCTTCTGGTATACCATGTCTCCCTCCTCAGAGCTCAGTCCCTCGTGATATTGATCTGCGTATTTCTTCAATCTATCATGTGTGGCTCGTAACCTCTGAAGAATCTGTCTGATCTTCTATGTGTGATCAACAACTATCTTAGGCCCTACTGTCATTGTATCTTTTGACTTCGCCTAACACACAGGTGATGTACAAGGCCTCCCATATAGTGCCTCAAAAGGTGGCATGACAATGCTCGCTTGATAGCTGTTATTATATGCAAACTCACACAAAGGCAGATAATCTTCCCACGAACCCCTAAATTGCAATATGTAAGCTCTAAGCATATCCTCAAAATCTGTATCAGTCGCTCTGATTGTCCGTCGGTCTGAGGATCGTAAGCTGTTCTAAACTGCAACCTGGTGCTAAACTACTCATGCATAGCCTCCCATAGTTTCGAAGTCAATCAAGGATCTCTGTTTGACACAATGGAAACCGGTACCCCATACAGTCTAATAAACTCCCGCTCAAATAATATGCTCAACTGGGGAAATGTGTATTTCATTGAAATTGGAATGAAATGAGCCAATTTTGTCAGTCTATCAATCACCATCCAAATTGCATCGTGACGCCTCGAGGTCTGCAGTAGTCCACTGACAAAATACATGGTGATGTGTTCACATTTCTACTGTGGAATGGGAAATGTCTATAACAATCCACCGAGTCTCCTGCGCTCAGCCTTCATCTGTTGGAAAATGTGACAACTCTTGATGTACGCGCTTACGCTTTCATCCCTGGCCACCGTAATAGTCGCTTCAAATCAAGGTACATCTTTCTCCGACCAGGATGAACTGTGTAGCGAGACTGGTGTGCATCTTCCAGAATCCCATCTCGTATCACTTGATTTGTAGGTATCCACAATCTCCCTCGGTGTCTCAAACACCAATCCGTGGTCTCTACCTAATCACTGCACTCTGGATCCCGAGCCAGACCACTAAACCTCTGGCGCATGTTCAGATCCCTTTGAGTGAAGACGTAGCGTAAACTCTGACGATCTGTATACAATATGAACCTCTTTCCATAGAGATAATGCCTCCAAGCCTATAGTGCAAAGACGACAACTGCTAGCTCCAGGTCATGCACTGGATAATTTCCCTCATGGGGTCTCAACCTCATAGAAGGATAGGAAACTGGTCTACCCTCCTACATCAACACGCGTCCTAGACCAATGCCTGATGCATCTGTATAAACTACCAAAGTCTTGCCCTGCTCTGGCAATGTCAATACTAGAGCGGAAGTCAACCTCCTATTCAAATTCACGTAAAACCTCGCTCACACCAATTTGACCAATCAAACCTAACATCCTTATTGGTTAGTCTCATCATCGACGCTGCAATCGAAGAAAAATTATGCACAAATCGTCGATAGTATCCTGCCAGTCCAAGAAAATCCGTATATCGGCAACATACTCAGGCGTCCTCTAGTCAATGATAGCCCGAATCTTTTCTGAATCAACAAAAATACCTTGGTCACTAATGACATGTCCTAAAAATCTCACCGCGCTCAGCTAGAAGTCACACTTACTGAGCTTGGCGTATAATCTGTGCTCTCTCAGTGTCGTCGAAACTACCCTGAGATGTCCTTCGTGATCCTCACGAGTTGTACTATATATCAAAATGTCATCGATGAAGACTATGATGAATCTATCCAAATACGGTCTCAAGACCCTGTGCATCAAATCCATGAAAATCTCTGGGGCATAATTTAGCCCAAACGGCATGACTATAAACTCAAATAGCCCGTATCTCATGTTAAAAGCGGTCTTCTGGATATCCTCCTCTCGAATCCTCAACTGATGATAACTTGAACGAAGGTCAATCTTCAAGAAGAATCAGGCACCCGCCGACTGATCGAACATATCATCTATCATAGGAAGTCAGTATTGGTTCCTAATTGTCACCTGATTCAACTTCCTATAGTCTATGCACATCCTCATCAAACCATCCTTTTTTTCACAAAAACACTGGAGCTCCCCAGCGTGACATACTAGGGTGAATAAAACCCTTCTCCAAAAACTTATCCAACTATCATCTAACCTCCTCCTGCTCCGATGGTGACATCCTATATGATCTATTGGTGATCGGATGTGTCCATGGTATCAACTCAATGATAAACTCAACAGGTCGTGGCGGTGGAAATCCTGGTAGATCATCCAAAAATACATCAACAAAATCTCTAACTACCGCTACGTCCTCAATCCTGACCTCCGTTCTAACCTCTAGCTATACTATCCCTGCAAATGCCTCCATCTGCTGCACTATAGCTAGTCGACCTCTAGTGATAGGTAAATCAGTCGCGGATCCAACCAGTGAGAACCCTGGTATCCCAAGAATACAAAACTCTATCCTTTTACCATAACAATGTATTCATGCATGATAGGGTGATAACCAATCCATCCTAAGAAGTGCGTCTAACTCTAAGTACTATAATACTGGAAGATCAGCTGGTAACTGATGTCCCTCAACCTTTATCATCACGTCTCTACATATCTGGTTAGGGTATATCTTGTCCCCAGCGGCCGTACTGAGGACAAGGTGCGTGTCTAGTGTCTGTGTATCTAACCTTAACACTCCAACAACATGTCCAAGAATAAACGATAACGTACTACCAGAGTCAAACATAGCAAGCATAGGTCGAAAAAAATATGTAATGTACCCTCGAGGAGCTGTCAGGTCGCTCTGCCATCTGGATGTGCTACAACATGAGCTTTCTCTGGCTTACTCTGGTTTTCAACGTGGTGACGATGGTGTCCTGCAGTCGACCCTCCAATGTCCCCTCTGACCACACCTGTGGCATCTGCGGTTATCTTGCCTTCCACTCTATCCATCTCTAGATCTCAGACCTTGACCCTGGTCTCTCTAACCCCTGTCATGTCCCCCCTGATCTTGACCCTAACGATACATCTACAGCTGTGGCCTACGCTGATCTACCGGTGCTGATGTGATGGCATGCACCGGCCGTCTCTCCTCATACTGGAACTGACTGCTTTGATGATCATCCCTGTGGCCCCTGTCCCGTCTGTCATCCCTCTGACCTCTATCCCGAAGATATTTCTGTCTCTTCGGCCTCTGGTCCAGCTTAAAACTCTATCCTGTGTGTACCTTAGTACCAGTCATAAGCCTTTGCCATCTCTCTGCATTAAATATGTCTCATGTGCCAGTGCTCCATCAAATATATCCTGCAAAGTGGGTGCCCCAGAGGATACCACTGCCGAAGTAATCCTGTCATCAACTCATCCGGTGAAATAGTAGATCTGCAGATGCTTCGTCCAAGCTACTTTCATAAAAAATTGAAGTAGGTATCGGAATCTCTCCAGATACTACATCCATGTCCGGTTACCCTTTCTCAGGGTCAAAAACTCCTACCTCAGTCTCAGTCTCACCTTCATAGGTATGTACTGATCATAGAACAGCTCCCTGAACTTAACCTATGTCATCAGCTCTGGATGGGTGTCCTGATACATGGTCCAGCATATTATGGCGTGGCCTCTCAAGCATGCTCCTGATAGTCGTGCCTGAACACTCTCACCATTCCTCATTAGCTTATGGAACCGATAGTGAGATACAATCCATTTCCCCGCAGCCTCTATGTCACCACCTCCATAAAAGAAGCTTGGCTGAAACTTCAGAAACTCCCTCAACATCTTTGCTTTTGGAGCTATGCCAAATCCCGATTTAATAACAGTAGTAGTCGTAGTAGTCGTCTGATCTGTAGTCCTGGGTGGATGCGTATGAGTCAGCGTCTCCAAGGAAACACCAACTACGATGGCTTTCTCTAATTGTGTATCCGCTACTACTCTCTCAACTGGTGTCTGGGGAGCAACCGTTGCGACGGCGGTCCTCGTAGGTACCGTAACTGCTGCTGGCTCTCTGGGTGTAGCAACTACTGTAGCAAGTGCCGTCAGTACGGCGGTCTGATCTCATAGAAACCATAACACCTCGGCCATCTGCGTCTCCTGAGCAGAGAGTTGATCCTCCATACTGGGGCAATTGGGGAGTCTCTAGCTGTACCACTAGGCTGACCGATCTCTTAAGGCATCATTGCCTGTCCGTCCATGATCTGCATCGAGAAGCATGCTCCAAATCAGTCTCGGTGTATATACATATATCATATATATAATGAAAATATATCACGTATATAAACTCTAACTCTACTCGCCCAACATCACTGCCCAACTAAGGTTTTAAGGCAATAACATAAGGTTTCCACAACTAAGGTTTATTTATTAAGTCATATGCTCTTTCATTTAAAATTTTACATGTTTCTCGAACTTGGGCACTGATACCAACTGTGTCGGCCTCCATCGCCCCTGGGTGATGTGTCTCCGTGTACTCATTGCCAACTGGCCCAACTACACGTATCCGTCACCTGCCCGTCCTCTTCATGTCTTGCAAATTCTGTCCACGTATGTATTATGATTATCTTTATTTTCTTAACTTATTCTTTGTATGTATTTAACTATTTCAACTTTTACTTAATTTGTAGTTTATTCTAATACTTAACAAAAATATTGGGTTGTTTCTTACAAGTTAGCATAAATAAGCGGAAGCCTCAATTGATATGATTAGTATAAGTAATTTAGCATGGTAAATATTCTTCAAAAGAGAAAATCATATTGTGGAAAACCCTGTAAAGTACTCTTTATATAAGCGAAAATACAACAAATAAAGTAATATATACATGTACGGTGTCATCTCAAGTCTCCCAATGACCAAAATATACAAAATCTCAAAAATAAACACGTACGAGTAGGTCCTTGACAGCGGGCAATCAGATGTAGTCACCTAGGATCCCCTTACCCCTACTGGTATTAGGATCTGCACTGAATCATCATAAAAGACAGATGACGAGTCCAGTAAGTAAAGTCTTAAGGAACTCCTCTGAGCATTAGTATAATTAAGTAAAAGAAATGCAAGGAATATTGTCAAGTATACATGCGGAATATAAAAACATACAACTGTAAATGGCTCATAACATGAATAGATAACAAACAAGCTAACAAATGTGTATGCTCACTCTAGATGGACTAGACTGTACATCGGGTCACCAAGCTCCCACCAGTGGTCGCGCCTAACTGGCCCGATACTTGGTCCCTCGCGACACTGGCCAAATCCGCCGTCACCGAGATGTGCACCAAAGGCAAGCTCAAGTCACCATTCACTAAGGGCCGGGTCACATATGCTACAGTCCAGTGCATCATGAACTCACTACCAGGAAATCCGGGGGAGTAACCACAACCCATGTCCAAGTAACGGAATAGAGTAATGAACAACAAGGAATGATAGAAGTGAAATGTAAAAATAGAATCAAATAATCAGAGTCTTTCAGTTAGGTTTTACAAACCTCACACCGCTCTCCGACCTCCCTGGACTCCCGTATCCGACTCGACAAGCTCCCGAACACTGAGTTATGGTCCACTAAGTCCCTGAAGTCCAATTTTAATAAGTTTAGGTTGGTTATAATTGTTTAGACATGTATTATGTTGAAAATCACCGAAACAGCCCCTAAATTCATAGTCCATCTGTCATTAGCGCGCTAATAGGTCTACTTAGCGCTAGGTGGAGTTAGCGCGCTAATGGATCTACCTAGCGCTCTATATAAAGTTAGTGCACTATGGACTCTGTCTAGCGCGCTATTGTTCTTCATTTTGAAAAATAGTTGGAAACCCAGAACAATTAGCACGCTAACCAACCCAGTTAGCGCGCTAATTGTCCTCTGTGACAGAATTCTCAAGTCAAGAGTTCTATCCTACCCCTCTTAATTAGCTACTTTAACCTGATTTGCATCCTTTCCAAACATTTTTAACTCCAAAGTAGCAACTAGAATACTCTAGAACATCAAATTAACCCAATTTTTTCCAAATTCATGCATTCACACAACTTCCTAATTTTTCTTAATATCATCAAATCTAGTTAAAACAATGGAAAATCCTCTATGAATATGATCTAATAACATGTAATTCATCAAGATAAACCAAGAATTCATTGACCCAAACCTCAGATTCGAATTACATTAAAAAATCTCGAAAATGGGTTCATTAGAATGTGTATTAGATGAAGAAGATGGTTACCTTACTTGCTTCCCTTAATTTGGTCTCTAAGGTGATGAATCTCCAGCTTAAATCCTCTTCTCTTCAATGAATTTCTCTGTTTTTACATGTAACATGTGAGTGGTTTGATAGGAATCCCACTAACTTCTATATATATGTTTGGTCTTGATCAAGTGTGCATATGTATCTCGAGGATTATTTTGTGGTTATCAAGCACGATGTCCTACACCTTCCGATGACCCTAATAGCACACTCCTTTCTTAAAGTAACTCAAAGTTATGATCTAGATATCCATCTCAAGGTCCATTTTTATCCCATACAACTATAGGCTTATTTATTCTACTAATGTCATATTATCTTAAGCCTTTTTAAAACCATATGGTTAGTATTTTATTTATAAATTTTAATCAACTCATGGTCCCACTAACCTTCGGCTACCCGATACTCGGTGCCCCGCGTCTTGACATGCATTTCGAGGCGCGCCATAACCTATTGTTCAAATTTAATTTAATTAGCCTATGGTTACATTACCCATTTCAATTTGATTTCATATTCATATTTCATGAATTTGTCGAGTTTCTTTAGTGTACCTGTACTTAGCCTCTCGATACCCACATTGAAACGCACTTCGAGGCAACTACCCGTCACACAACCTCGCATGATATTGTTATTCAACATATACACATGCGTTGTATTTACCAAATAATTTAATAAATTGCATCGCAAATAAGCAATCCAACACACAATCAACTAATGTACCTAGGTCGACTTGTGTCCTAGCCTACCCGCGACGTCTACGTGGATCTGAGCTGGTGTCCATATCTGCAATTATGATATAAATAACGACGCTAATAAAATGGGTCATTACACTTCCCTTGCTTTTATTGCATTGAATGATTCTCGTTCATCTTCCGAGTTGTTATATCCTACCATTTTTTTCATTAGTTGTACTCCAACATCATTTATAGTCCTATCGGGCAACATAGCTAATTCGGTATCAAAACCCACCCTGATTATCCTATAAAATTTAGTGATCAAAATTGTGAATTGTAATCCTTCATTCTTCGTAGTCTACATAGCAAACTACATAGAATCATGTATAATTTTTTCAACATTAATATAACCTTTTTTTATCACTATATTGTACAATAAAGCAACTTTGGTTGTTTAGTCCCCAACTTCACCTAGGTAATGAAATACTATGCTTTTCAATCACTTTATCATCTTTATCATGTTGTGTGCAATGCCTAATTAGAATAGACATATTTCCATCAAATCTACTTCAATCCATTATCGTGATGGAAAAGATTATAACTTGCAAACTAGAACTCTACCTATCGGTGTAAATAATGTAAGCTCCACATTGCTTTAAGTCTCAAATCATTAGATTCATAACCAACTAAGTTTACTATCCACGCCTCTCTAATCATGAACTATCGCTCTATGTTGTGTATTTTATGGTTATACCGTTCATATCCAGATTAAAATCTTCTTTGACCATGATAACTTCTAAAGCCTTAGTTCATTAAACATGTGATCAAGGTGTCTAAAGCATTACACCAGAATCAATTCAAATTCTAACCATTGCACTTTTTATTATCATTTTTCATTCCTATTCAAAGCATAACATTCATATCATATGATTCATTGACCCTTAAGATAAATAGACTACTCACACATCGTTGAGACACACATATCATAATTCAACATGGAAATCATTGGAAATCAGAGATGGATATAAATATTACCTTGAATTTAATTATTGAAACCAAACGTGAATTGCAAACGAGGAGTCTTCAATGATTTCTCTAACAAATACTCATTAATACTTAAACTCAATGATAAATTACTTTAATGGTGGCTAATCTCCTTCTATGTGGCGATGTCTTATGAGTTAACCACGTGCCTTGTATTCCCATTGCATCAACACATGTACCCACGATGCCAACTCTGACTTTGTTGGTTTTTTGTTTCGTTTCTTCTCATTTTTCCTCAATTCCTTCCATTACACCTTAATTCTCTAAAAATGCAATAATAGCATGAATTAGAACTCATTTAAGGACATTTATACTAAATATACAACTAAACTAACCCTATATACGTATAAGAAATCACTTATTAACTTTGCATTGGCATAAAATTCATACACAATTCCAATCACTCCTCTAACTTCATTCTTTCTATAATCTTAAGTGAAATGCTCCCAATTTTGTTGTCTAATAAATTTATTCACTTGTTTGTCATATTTGGCTGACGAATTTAGACATCTCTCACAAATAAACTCCCGATGCTGAATGTCCTCGTATCAGTCCTTTGACTATGTACTAATGAAATATTTGGACTTAAATGACCTAGGCTCATCTATGGGATCTCTTGAAGTTGATGCCTCAAATTCATTTGTTCTTACATGCTTAACTCGCTCCCATTTTCTCGGCATTCTCTTCAAATTCAAGCAACTACACTACAAATGCAACTAGCAATTCGGGTCTTAAAATCACCTAAAAATCACAATTCATATCACACGGATCATTCACACACCAAATAACGCAAAAACATAGACTATGTCTCTATGGGTAACATTAATGTTCAATATTCACACAACTTGCATATCCTTATCCTTCACAACCTCAAATCTACTATTCATGCAATTTCATCAAAATTTTTCAAAATTTAAAGCATAACTAATGAAATTGTAAATTTTACCTCATTGTCGGATTATTTTTTGGTGTATTACACTCATCCAAATCTTTATCATTCCAAACCCTCTCACTTTTCTAACAAACTAAAACCCTAGCTCTCTTTGAAGTCAAATTCCTAAATTCAAGCCCAAGCTTTTCGCCTAGTGAAAATTCACAATCCACTTGCTTTTTTTCACTCTCAATCACTAGGAACTCTCTTATATCACTTATAAATTATCAAACTTTGGTTTTAAAGGAATGTATACTTGGTGGTTATATTAAGGTTTTGGATGCAAGTGTGAAGAAAGAGATGTACATGGAGTTCAAAACCCCATTATCGACACTAGCGCCGTGATAGTGTTGAGGACGCTTTCACATTTTTTGTGCTCTTCTTAGCACCCTACTGGCGCAATCACTCATTCCTATAGCACCGTAGGTTATTCCCATGGCGTCGAGCAGTCTATCAAAGTGTTTCGCATATATTTTCCTTTAATTATTATTTAATGTTTCTCCAACTT
The DNA here is from genome assembly GCA_039657325.1 of Stephania cephalantha. Classification (NCBI taxonomy): domain Eukaryota; kingdom Viridiplantae; phylum Streptophyta; class Magnoliopsida; order Ranunculales; family Menispermaceae; genus Stephania; species Stephania cephalantha. Next base: position 18,649,875 of record CM077576.1, read on the forward strand.
TGTGTTTCACTAGCACAAGATGTCGTGATTGCATGAAATCCATGTAAATATAAAAATTTCATAAAACTTACATGTGATTTGACCATGTACTTCACATTTGCCATTTAAACTCCTTCGCTCTTTTACGCTCTTTAATGAGTTTCGTGAGACATTTCCATTCTGATGAATCATCACCCGACAAATGGTATTTCTTGCACATTCGAAACAAATATTTAGAAGTTAGAAACTAAAACATGTTAATTGTACATACTAAACTAAATAACTAACTATTAACTAAAATTTAAAAACTTGAAAATTTTAAACCCTGGGCTACCTGCTAGTAGCACTTAATTTAACGTCATTAGCCTGAAGCCTTATCGCTTATTTAGTCCAAGTCTAAATCAAGATACTCCAATTGTAGATTGGAGATTATGTTATCATTCCCATTCGGATGTATTTCTTCTCCATCAACAAAGAAAACTTTCTTTGCATCATCGCCTTCATCGATACTCATCGTGATCTTCTTCTTCCGTGTGTATAAGTCTGCATCAGTAGTGTTCAAGAATGGTCGCTCAAGTATCATAGACACATCATCATCCATATTGTGATCTATCACATCAAAATCTGTGATGAATGTGAATCTACTAACTTTCACATGCACATTCAAGACTCTTCCTATTGTTGGTATAAACTTGCTATCAACTACTTATAAATTTGTCATATCGGGATAATTGATCTTCAAATCGGCATGAAACATGTGCTTTAGTGGCATGACATTGACTGAGGCTGTCGTATGACATAAGAAATTTCTTAATCGGTGCCCATCGATGCTTATTTGTATGCATATTTCTCCGAGATCTCTCATTTTGATTGGTTGGAGTCATGGTACGAACTTGAACTTTGGTTTTGGCTTCCTTAGTACTACCTTGATGATATTGCCTTTCCATACTTCTTCAGAAGCTCTTTCATCTTTTTGCTTGGCCTTCCATTATTTTTTTCCTTTCTTGTCACTCTTTAAGTCATTGATTCTTTATTGCCTGACTCCCTCGAGTTCATCTTTCCTTGCTTCATTTTTGTACTCATGCAACTCTTCATGCTTCCTCATAGCCAAAGTATTAACTTTTCTGGCTTGTACATCACTCGATCATTTCTTAGCTCATTTGTTGTTATAGTGCTCATCATGTGAAGAGCACTAACGTTAACCATGCGATTGGTGATGGTATTGCTTAGAAACTTTCATTCATTCATTGAGTTCAAAACAATGGCTAATTTTCCAATCTGTCATTCTAAGTTCTTGACTGACTGTGATCCCTCATCATTTATCCTCTTCATGGCTTGCTTTACTCCTTCCATATCTTTTTCTTGCTTCTCATGGCTTTCCCTATTGCTCATGTCCATGGCATGCAAGTACTTCTTAATTGACTTCAATGAAGCCATCTCTTCACTCTGTCCTAGCTTCCCATATTGGACTTGTTCATCAAAGCCTTGAGTTAACTTTAATGCATTATCAGGATTTCCATACAAGAAGTTTAGGTTGTTGTTATTGTCATATCCTTGATAAAACCTTTGAGAAGCCATTCCTCTCGGCCTAGAGTTGTTTCCATAGTTCTGGTTGTTCATGATGTTGATGTCCTCATAATCCATTACTTGCTACATGTTCATTTTGTTAACCACCATGGCTTGGTGATTATTGAGTTGTTGCACTGCTTGTGTACCTTGATGTTCAATTTGAAGTATTGCCATTTAACTGCTCAGATTTGATAGTTGTGCTATAATTGCAGCAAATGAATCAATCTCGTATACTTCTGCTAGTTTCTTCACTATGGAACGGGTACCAACTATAGAGTTTTGAGACATAAAATCAAGGAGATCCAATGCTCTATCTTCATCCTTGGTTAGTAGAGAGCCACCTACTGCGGCATCTACTGGTGTTCTCATGCTATGGTTCATCCCATAGTAGAAAATCTAGAATTGTACCCATATCACGTATTTGTGTCTCGGACATCTCCTAAATATCTCTTTGAATCTTTCCCAAGTTTCAGTAAGAGAATCGACAACTTCTTGTTTAAATTGACTAATTTCCAGTTTTCTTTCACTGACCTTAACTAGGGGAAAAAACTTATTAAGAAATCATTCATTAATTTGCGCCCATAAGGTTGTATTCCCTGGATTTAGTCCTTGGAACCAGGACTTGGCTTTTTGACCTAATAAGAATGAAAAAAGTCTAATCCTGATCACCTCCTTTGTAACTTTGGTGATGTGCATGGTGTCACACTTCTATAACAAATTCTCTATATTTGCAACTGGATCTTCATTTGCAAACCAGTTGAACAAACTATTTTGCACCATGTTTATCAGAGATGGACTTAGTTCGAACTCTATTGTGTTGGTTAGAAGACTTATCACTCTGTTGTAAGTCTCCTGAACTTTTGGCTTAAAGTAGTCATAAAGGCATCTCTGTCCTCGCACTCTATCCTTTACTACAAGATCACCTATGGGTTGGTTATTCCAAAACCCTGTTATTGGTTTCTTGCTTGATCCTTAGCCATCTTGATTCCTTTCTTTTTCTTTCCTTTCTTGGTTCTGTCAATCTTATGGTTGTAAGGCACTAGTTATCCCTAAAAAGAAAACACAAAAGATCAAGTATAGAAAATAAAACTTGAAACTTAAGCCTTTTATTTTATTTTATTTTTATTTTTATGAAGTTAAAAGTAAAGTACTTAAAATAAAATTTGGCAACTTTTCAAACAAACTAAGTCTAAGTGGCTATATGTCCCAGACAATGGCTCCAAAAACATGACCTCGACCATAAGTATAATGGCTCAATTGTAGTAATAGTGTAATCAACTTATGTTTACTACAAATTTCATCCCCTGGGAAAGGTGTATGTGCTCACTACGTACTTAGCTGTAATGAATCGATTACTAAGGAATTTTATTTTTAAATGGTTTTATAACTAAACTAAACGAATCTATACTATCAAATCAATGTAATTTACTTTTAACTTTTATATTCAAACTATCTTAGTTCATAACTTCACCTAGGTAATGAAATACTATGCTTTTCAACCACTTTATCATCTTTATCATGTTGTGTTCAATGCCTAATTAGAAGAGACAAACTTCCTTCAAATCCACATTAACCAACTAAAGTGATAGAAAAGGTTCTAATGTGCAAACTAGAACTCCACCTATTAGTGTGAATAACGTAAGCTCCACATTGCTTTAATGTTCCAAATCCTTTGATTCATTACCAATTAAGTTTACTATCCGTGCCTCCTTAATCAACAACTCTTGCTCGATGTTGTGTATTTACAGTTGTACCATCAATGTCCGGCTTAAAAGCTTCAATGTCCATGATAACTTCTAAAACCTAATATCAATAAACATGTGATCAAGATGTCTATAGCACTCATAATCAATACAAATTCTAATCATTCCAATTTTTATATTCAATTTCCACTCAACTTCATAACATAGCATTCATAGCATGAGATACATTGATCCCTAAGATTAATAGACTACTCACATTTCATTGAATCAAACATGCAAATAGTGGTATTCATTGAAATCAGAAATATATTGAAATACTTCAAATAAATCAATAAAAATAATACCGAATCACCACACGTAAGTCTTCAATGTTTTCTCTCCACAAATCGTTCTAATACTCAAGAAAAATGTAAATCTATGCTAAAATATGTTAATGGCTCCTAATGGTTGATATATGGTGAGTTTACCACGTCCTTATCTCTATTTATATTTCCTAAACACAATTAGAAGCCCTACTTTACAAGTTAACATGAACTAGAACTCTAACTTTCTATTTTTTTTTATTTTGGCGCTATCACTTAATCCTTGGCGCTTATGTGTAATGCCACGACATCGCCACTGCGTCGCCTCTTTTGTCTGCTTTTCTTCTTTTAATTGACCTCGGCACCATCCCTTTCACATTCGACGCTGTCCCTTAGGCTCAATAGTGCCACTACTCTGCTAACCTCTTATCTCATTTTCTTCACTTGTCTTCTCTCCTACGCCATGCTTAGGTCCTCCATGTTGTGCCTTGTGCCCTATGACGACCCTTTCCTCTAAATAGGGCACCGCCTGACCTAATTGTGTGATTAAGCCCTAATTTTAGCCATGTAGGACTTAACTTAGTATTAGTTATCCTTTTTATTTAGTTCTCCTCGTTAAACACGTTCAGGATAAGTAACACACATATCACATTATTATTGAGTTTCATAGTTAGTTAAAAATTTTATAGTTAAGAAAATGTAGCAAAAGTCTTAACAGCTATGCGAAGCAATTATTTAAAAATCCAAAGTCTGGAAACTAGGAAACAACATCACATGCGTATAAATATCATAAAGATAATAATATAGTGATCTAGTCAAGTGTCAAGTCGGGGAACTATCCAATCAACCCAATATACAACCCAAAATGTATAAAAGAGACATAAAGTAAATAATAAATCCTAAGTCGAGACCTACAAAAGTGAGGAATAGAAAATTGTTGAATGCTCAAAGGTAGTCGCCAATCTTCTCCTTGTCCGGCCTGCTGCTCGACGGATGTACATCCATCGTCATAAAAAGAACGGTGAGTACAATGTAATAAATTAACTCCTGGAGGCTCTTATGTACATTTCCAAACATAATTAATTGGTATTTAAAAGCATAAATATAGTGATGAATTGCTGAAAAGGAAATATGCTAGGAAATACTATAGTCAAACAATATGAGACTGATAAAGGCTAAACAGTAATGATCTAGGTCCGATCGGCCGTGAGTTCTATCACTAGGCCTTTATTTCACTATCTTACGGTGGAGCTATTCTCTATACCTCTATCGAAGGTGGAAACTGAGCTCTACGACTCTATGATCATCCATATCCCAATCCACAAAGGCGGAGCTGAGCTCTACGCGTAAATTGATAATCTGTATATATATATACTTGTCGCCTACCTGGGTCCCATACCCCGTGTGACGAGTAAGTGTAGTGGTGACTGCCAACATCCTCGGTAGTCCAGTAACCCCGTGTGCTGCGCATCTCATAATCATGCAATAGACCCTAAATTCTAGCACTACTTTATAATCTCAAGGAAGACAAACATTATGGATTCGAAGACAAGGCAATATGCTTTAAAGCCAACATTCAAAGAATACAAGTCTATATGTATATTCCAATCTCATTCCTTAATCCTAATAGCATTTTATTATTTTTCATCAAAACGACAAAAAATACTTAAAACATAAGAATAGAGTCAATGATTTCCATAAGCAAATGATATCATGATAAAAACACTCATATAATGAGTAAATATGAAACAAATTCATGATATCAGAATACAAGACATTTCATAGTCAAATGAACTGTAAAACAAAAGATTATTTGAATGAAATGTCAATAAGAACCTCAATAAGATTACATACAAGTCTTACAATGTATTCCTAGCTTAACCGATCTCTCGACACCCCAAAATGCATACCCAAACTCTCGAGACTTTTCCCTAGGCTCCTTGTATAATTTAGCATGTATTAGAGTGTGTTTAGACCCTTAGTTTGGGTTTTAGGCTAATTTAGATAGGTTAAGTGTGTTTTGAAATAGTGCAAATTTTTAGTGCCATCAGAGTACCCAACGTGCTAGGTAGTTTATCTAGCACACTAATTACCCTATTAGCGCGCTAGGAGTTTCATTTAGTGCACTAGAGCAGCTTAGCACGCTAGAGAATTCCTCTGGTGCGTTAGGAGCGGTAGAACTCATAATTTTGCAATCAGAATTATGAGTTTTCTCTTAGGAATGGCCTCCTCGAAAGCCTCAGACCCCTATTTCCCACCACCAGGGATCCTTAATATCCTCCTCCATCAAACATATACCAGACACTTCAAATAATTCATCTTTCACATCAAAATTTGGAGATTTGAATATGCATTTTGTTCAAAAATTTAAGAACAATTAAAAACTTCAAAAATCCGTAACTTTTTGATTTCAAGTGAGGAATTCAAATATGTAAACCAATTTTTAAAACGATAGCATTTATGAAATTATATAAAAACCAAAATTGTACTAACACTTCTAATTTACCAAAAACCTTTAATTTCAAAGACCAAGGTTGAAAGACTCACTTAATGCTTCATTTAGCTCATATAATCAATGAAAAAGGTTTCCAAATCCATTTTGATTACAACTTCCTAATTCAAGACCCCATGTCATAAAATTAAAGCATGTAAAGATGATGAACTTCATTACCTAAGTTGTTGCTTGATTTCTAGCTTGTTTTCTTTAACATGATGATGAATTTGATCTTTTGAACCCCAATTCCAGCAACAAATCACCTTTGAATTTTCTCTCAAAATGGATCTATGATTTGCATGTTCATCCCAATCACATATGTGTATATAGTTAGGTAGGATTGATTTATATCCATTGATCTAAATGTTCACACTCATCTAGAGACTAATCTAATGGCTTTAATTTTGTTGCAATTCCACTTACTCTCCACTAACTCACCTATGCTAACACCAAACAATACTCCATTGGTCTCTTGATGTGTCCTCACGTTTCTCAAGGAACGTCATATGGCTATTATTTTATTTTACTAACTTATGCTACATTCCTTATAAATTAACTATAGCCACATCAAATTTTAACTAATTAAGCCACATTAATACATCTAATTAAATAATTGACTCACCATGTCACTCTCTACCCGGTCCCATGATTGCACGCATCTTGAGGCACGTCCTCACTCACATATCACCACTAATAAATGACAAGTAGAGGTGACTTAGTAGTCTACACATTTACGATACACTAGGAAGTCATCAAACAAATCTAATATATACCTCGGCCACGTGCCTCGGTCAGTGCATTATCTGGATTTCCATATGAAAAGTTAGGTTGTTCTATTCTTGATGGTATCTTTCAAGAGCGATTCCTCTCTGCTTGAAGTTTTTTCCATAGTTCTGATTATTAATGAAGTTGACATATTCAAACTTCATCCCTTGTGGCATGTCCAATATATCAAACACCATTGCTAGGCGATTAACATGTTGTTGAATTGCTTGCACTTGTCGATTTGAGTGTCCCATTTGTAGCTTTTCCATCTGACTACTCAGGTTAGATAATCTTGCCATGATCGCTACTTGTGAATCAATCTGAAAAATCCCTTCTGGCTTTCTCACTATAGAACGAGTTCCTACTGTAGAATTCTGGGACATAAAATCTAGAAGATGTAGTGCTCCATCTTCATTATTGGTTAGTAGAGAACCACCTGCTGCGACATTCAATAATGTTCTTGTGCTATGATTTATTCCATAGTAAAATATTTGCAATTGTGCCCACTTCACATATCAATTTCATGGACATCTTCTCTGCATTTCTTTAAATCTCTCCCAAGCCTCACCAAGAGACTCAGTATCGTCTTGCTTGAATTGGTTTATCTCCAATTTCCTTTCATTGAATTTCACTGGGGTAAAAAAATATCTGAGAACCTTTCATTAATATTCACCTAAGAAGTCATGCTTCTTGCATTCAGTCCTTGAAACCGGGAATTGACTTTTCCACCCAATTAGAATGGGAAAAGTATAATCCTAATCACTTCCTTCGTAACTCCATTATTGTGAATAATATCACATTTCTCTGAAAAGTTCTCGACATGTGCAACTCGATATTCACTTGCTCACCAACTGAATAGGCTATTCTGCACCATGTTGATGAGAAATGGTCTCAACGCAAATTTAGTGGTGTTGGCAGGAAGCCTCATCACTACATTGTATTTTCTCTTGCACTTCTAGTTTTAAGTAATCTTGAAGACATATATGTCCTTGTTCTTTGTCTTGCACTACTAGATCACCTTTGGGTTGATTATTCCCTCGACCCTGATTTTGGTTCTAATTTTTCGCTTGATTATCTGCCATCTTAGTCAATTCCTTCCTTTTTCCTTTATTTGTTCTGCCAATTTTTTTATCGTAAGTCACTAAGTCCTTATCACCTTGATGACGCATGCATTACCAGTTCCCGGATAACGAAAACACATAAAGATCAAGTGTAAATTGTCAAACTAGAAACTAAAACTCTATTTTTTTCTTTTTTATAAACTTAAAAGTAGAATGCTAAAAATGAAATTCTTAACAATTATGTAAACTAAACTAAACTATGTGTGGCTTCCTATCCCCGACAACGATGCTAAAAACTTGATCATAACAACAAGTATAATAGTTCAGTCATAGTAATAATGTGATCAACAAAGGTTGATTACGAATATCATTACTTCGGGAAAGTTTTATAAGGAGAAGGCTATTTAGTTAAGTTCCATGTATTGTTAAGAAGGTCTATTTTTGTTTCAATTTAAACTAAACTAATATATTCTGTAAAAACAATGTAAATTAACTTGTTTTATTATATTGAGAAAACTCTTAGTTCACAACTTCATCTAGATAATGAATTACTATGCTTCTCATATAATATTTTCTTCATATTTCTTATTTGTGTGCAATGCATAACTAGAGAAGACAGATTTCCTTAAAATTCACTTCAACCCACTGTCGCGGTGAAAAAGATCTTAATGCGCAAATTAGAACTCCACCTATCGATGTGAATAATGTAAGTCTCACATAGCATTAAGTACCAAATCTTTAGACTCATAATTACTTAAGTTTACTATCTATGTCTCCCTAATCAACAACTATCTATCAATGTTATATGTTTTATTAATGTGTTGTTCATATTCAGCTTAAAAGATCCAATGGCCAAGGTAACTTCTAAAACGCCTAATCAACAAACATATGATCAAGATTTTCAAGCATTATGCATAGAATCAAACACAAATTCTAACCATTGCACTTCTAAAACATTATAATCAATTCATACTTCTTTATGTATCATTCATACCAAAATGTCTATTGATCCCTAATAAATAGGCTACTCACTCATCATCATCAAAAACAAACAAATCATTATATTCATTGCAATCAAAGATTAAATCAAATAACTTTAATTAAATCAAAGAACAACAACGAATCACCACGATTGGAGTCTTCAATGTATCTGCTTCAAGACTTTTCTTAATACTCAAATATAATGTAAACTATATTATATTATTGTCTTCTATGCTCCTTGGCGAGTTTGCCACGTTCTACTACCTATTTATACTTCTAAGACTCCTAAAAGTACAATTAGAAACCCTAATTAACAATTCCAAATGAACTAGAATTCCATAACTTTGTATTTTTATCTTGACGTTGTTTGTAAGTGAATCCACGCTCCCTGTGTAAAGTGACAATGCCGCCACAACGTTAACATTTCATGTGTATTTTCTCCTTTCAGTAGACTCGACACCCCTGTGTAAACTGCCTGACGCTGTTTATGTAAACCCTACAACGTCACTACTGCATGCACAATGTCAATTATCATGCATCTCTTCCTTTGGTCTCCACTCCTTCTCCATGCCTTCCATTCTTTCTCCACGACATCAACTGTTGTTGCCCAGATGTCAACTCTATTTTTTCCCTTTTTCCTTCATTTCATCATGAAATTACTCCTTTGTCTCTTTTATGCCTTGTAGACCTAAAAACACACAAATACCATCAATTCGAGCTCATTCTAGGATATTTGGACCATTTATACAACTAAACTTGTCCTATATATAAGTCTATTTAAACAATTATCACACTTCTAAAATATTCTACTCAATTCATACTTCGCATCGTATTCATACCATAGGATCCATTGATCCTTAACAAAAATAGACTACTTACTCATCATCATCAAAAATACACAAATTATGGTATTCATTGCAATCAAAGATTGAATCAAATAAAATTTAATTAAATCAAATAACAATATTGAATCACCACAATTGGAGTCTTCAATGTATCTCCTTTAAAAGCTCTTCTCAATACTCAAATCTAATGTAATATAGGATAATCTATGGTATTCTATGGTTGTCTATGAAGGTTGATTAGTTTGCCACGTTCTAATACCTATTTATACTCCTTTTAATCCTAAAAGTACAATTAGAAACCCCAAATAACAATTACAAATGAACTCAAACTCCAAAACTTTTTATTTTTCTAATCTTGGCGTTGTCTGTAAGTGAATCCACACCCCTTGTGTAAAGTGGCAGCGCTAACCTTTCATTTGTATTTTCTCCGTCTTTCAGTCGACTCGCCACTTGTACAACTGCCCGGCGCCGTCTATGTAAAACCCTCAACGCCACCACTGCATGCATAACATCAACTTTTTTGCATGTCATTATTTGATCTCCATGCCTTTTCCATACCTTTTGTTCATTTCTTTCGGCGTCACATGTCTTCTCGGCGGCGTCAACCTTACTATTGTGGTTATTTTCCTCATTTCTTCATGAAATCTCTCCTTTGTCTTTTTTATGCCTTGTAGACTTAAAAACACATAAATACCATCAATTAGAGCTCAGTCTGAGATATTTAGACCATTTATACAACTAGACTAGTCTTACATATAATTTTAATTAAAGTACTTATCAGAAAGTTGTCGAATTTAGAGGTTGTTCATGAACTAACTGAATTCAGGCTCACTACTATCAAAGTATGTGTACCCTATCAGCTTGGAAAATAAAGAATTGAGTTTCACAAGCCTGTCGACATCTGTAATACATTTGCGGTTCTCGTATTACTTCGTATTGAACTTGTTGGTCCCACTAAGGTGACAAGTGTATTTGGTAAAAGGTACATTTAGGCATGTGTTGACAAATTTTCTCGTTTTACTTACGTTTTTATTCCTAAAAGATAAGTCATATGCTTTTGAATAATTTAGTGATTCGTGCTTGAGGTTGATAACTAAAAGAGCAGCTACTGGTAAACACATTGCGAGAATCAAGAGTGACCAAAGGAGAGATTTTGAAAACTCAAGGTTTCAAGAGTTATGTAGAAAATTAGGAATTCATCAGAATTCATCAAGAATTCTTTGCTCCTATAACAACTCTACAAAATGGGATGGTAGAGAGGAAGAACATACATGTGTAAGATATGGCAAGAGTTATGCTCATATCCAAAGAACTCCATACCAAACTATGGGTAGAAGCTATGAACACTGCGTGCTACATCATCAACAAAACATATCTCCGTTCATTTACTCACAAAACACCTTATGAATTGTGGAAAGGTAAAAAGCCTTATCTTGCCTATTTTCACATCATTGGAAGCATATTTTTGTGTTGAAGGATAGGGAGGTGCCGGCAAAGTTTGATATAAGGAGCGATGAAGCAATTTTTGAAGGATACTCGTCAAATAGCAAGGCATACAAAGTATTTAACCGACACACCTAGAAAGTTATGGAATCCATAAATGTTACATTTCATTATTCTACATCAGAGAAGATAGCTCCACAAGTTGAGATGACCGATGTTGAACCTGTTCCAGTTGCAACCGCCCCTAGCGACCTAGTTGCAACCACCCTTGAAGCATCTTCCAAAATTGATGACATTTAGAATTCTTAGGGGAATGAAACAAAACTACCCACTGTTATTCGAGAACCTTATACAAGAACTCAGAGAGACCATCTAATAGACAACATTATTCGAAAGAATGAAGATGGAATAATCACCAAAGACACATCAATAATATACTACAAAAGGCTAGCAAGGTATGTCTGCGACGTTTCTACTATAGAGCCAAAAAATGTTGCTGATGCATTGTTGGATAAGAATTGGACTATAGAAATGCAGGAAGAGCTAAACTAGTTTTAGAGACTTTATGTTTGGACATTGGTACCGAGACCACAACATGTTAATGTGATAGGTTCAAAGTGCATTTTTTTTAAGAAAAATTTGATGCATAGGGAAAGGTGGTAAGAAACAAGGCTTGATTGGTGGCTCAAGGGTATAACCAGGTAGAAGGAACAAATTTTGATGAAACTCTTGCACCTCTAGCTCGTTTAGAATCTATTCTTCTACTTCTTGTTGTTGTAGATTCTCTTAGTTTTAAGTTGTATCAGATGGATGTCAAAAGAGCATTTTTAAATGGTACGATCAATGAGCAACCAAAAGGATTTTGAAATCCTTCCTTCTTAGACCATGTCTACCAGTTGTAGAAAGTATTATATGGGTTGAAATAGGATCCACGAGCTTGGTTCAACCGACTTGCAAAGTTTTTACTAAACCATGGGTACAGTCAAGGAAGCATTGATAAGACTCTAATTGTGAAGCATCAAACTACATCAATACTTCTAGCACAAACCACAATAAAGGCAAGTAGCCACTTTGGTTTTGCACTAAGCAACAAAGCGAATTTGAGGAGAAAAACCTAGAAGGCTAATGTGGTGGATAAGTGATAAGTCTATAATTAGACAGTGTTTTATATCATATTTAAAGTTGATTTTAGATGTAACAAGCTATATTACAATATTTTTTCTCTTATGTTTGTGATTTCATGTCCTATTTATATTATATGAAGAAATGAACGAAAAGTGAAGAAAATAAAGAATTTAGTCAAAAGGTAAAAGACCCAACGAATCAATAGTGAATTAGGGTTTATAGAGGATTTTATAAACAAATCAGTGAAAGACAGAGAATCATTTCCACCAATGTGCCTTGCGAATCAAGGTTTATAGTGGATTTGGTGACAAGTCACTGGAGTCGGTTTCGAATTGTTTGGAGCAAATCAAGGAATTTTATTTTGATTGGATATGTACTACTAGGAATACTATATATATGAACCTTGGGCTTCAAAATCAATTTCCCTTGAGTATCCTAGATCATATTTATTGCTCTTGGAGCCATATTTATTAGTTTTATTAAGTTTTAGTTTAGTTTTATTGTTCATTGCTTTTGGACACGATTTGAGCTTTCAAAGTATTCAATAAGAGGTATTTATTAATGTCATTTATTTATTTTATTGCTATGTTTAGTATGAATATGAGTGAGTAGTTTATTAATCTAAACAAAGTCCAAACATGAACTTGATCCATTTTGTAATGTAGTCATAATGAAGACTGATTAGTACTTAATGCTTTAAACTTAACCATATTCTTTAATTCACTGATTAAATAAATTGTTATTTGCGGATTACAATCACGAAACTTTGTATTAGATGCATAGTCTAGAATGTGTATTGTTATATTTAGATTCTATGTATAATTTAAAATAGTAACTAGGATTGTTTAAAGAGGTATTTTACCTTTTAGATGTCCTAGGAAAATTGAAATCGAAGTTTAATATTGAAGTGGCTTTTCGAAGGTATGAGGCTTAGTTGTCCTAATTTTATTAATTTAATCCTTTTAAAACACAAAGAAATTAATCAGACAATAAAAACTGGTGGTTTAATAAAAGTTATCGATTTACTTATGATTCAAATTTAATGATTTGAAAATACTTAACAAATTGATTAAAGTATGATTATGACTATGATTTGAGTAATATGTTTGACACAAAATGGATTAATGTTCCATTTTTTTGATATTTGTTTAGATGTTTGTTTTCTATAGAATAAAATTGATTTGATTTGTTTTGATTTTAGTGAATTTGAATTGTTTTTGTTAAGTTAGTTTGATTATTTTAATTGATTGCTATAATTTGATTAAATATTTCAATTCATGTTTTTAATTAAATCAATTAAACTAAAGTTAAAATGTTAAAAAACTATTGGAATCCTTTTTCCTAGAGAAGTTTGCAAAATTCCTATGGAGAGGATCCCACTTATCACTATTACTAATAATAAGGATATATGAAAAACTTATTATACACGCTTAACACATGTCGATTTTTAGCCCCGTTACCGAGGAATTTTACATAATTTCTTTAGGGTTTTTATCGTTGTATGGTCTACACACTTTTTCATTCTACTTCCACAGGATCTTTACATCCGTTTTAATCATAATTGAAGACAACAACAATATAGGGAACACCAAGCAACGACAATGGAAGCAAACAATAACATTAATAATATCATTAATAGTAATGACAATAGAGAACTTACTATTAGGCAAGCAATAAAAAAGTCACAGCTTTTCAGCCAATGTGCATTCCCTATCCTGAAGTATTTCTTGAATTCAAACTAAGATTTGGATTCATTAGTGCCTTAACTAAATCTTATTGTAAAGATAATGAAGCCAAAAAACTTATAAAGGAATACCAACATAAAGTCAATGGGATGAAACCTAAAGACAATACGTTAGAACAAATCAAACTTAAAGCTTTTCCTTTTGCACTAAAAGATTAAACACAAGATTGGTTGTTTCAACTTCTTCAAGATTCAATAACTATATGGGTTCGAATGTTAGAAGCTTTTCTAGATTAATATATGTATGCAAGAAAGATTAGTTCCTACAAAAGACAAATCATAGTCGTAAAAATGAAAGATGATGAAAACTTTAATGAATTTTGGGATTGGTTTCAAAGATTAATTTCTTCTTCTCCATAACATGAATATACACAAATAGTTTTATTAGAATACATCTACGAAGGACTTAATCATTTTGAACAAAGATTATTAGACACTGTATGTGGTGGATTATTATTCGATGTAACATCAACTTTAGCAAAAGAAGCTATTAATAAAATGATTAAACAATGTAAGCAATATCATGAAAAGACTGAGACATCAAGGGAGAAACCTTTGAAGTTAGTAATAAAAGAAGTAATACATTTGACGAAAAAGGTGAAGGATTATCTAGCATGGGTAAGTTACTATTAAGAGATAGATAAAACAAAGTTAAACCATGTGGATTTTGAACTTACATATCCTAGGGATGCGTGTCCTACTTTATGCGAAGAAAACACTAAAGAGGTCAACGCGGTTATGAACCAATTTTCTAGTCCCCCAAGAAATAATATAAAAACAATAGTTACTACATTGGAAAACCAAATTCAAACCTTGTCTATGGTCCACAAAATCATAATTACACCACTTATAGAATAAGAGCACAAATATAATCTACACCGGTTCAATAACCTCAAAAAACTGTTCAGCCTATGCAACCGAATCTAGAGCGAATCTTAAATAATTTTATGACTCAAATCCATCAAAACTTTTCAAAAATTTCTCAAAATCAAGTTAAAACTAATACATCTATTAATGAGATGAAAAATCATTTAAATTAGATGTACCAACAAATTAATATGTTAAGTAATCAAATTAAAGGATTAACTTAAACTACAAATCCTACAAATGAAGCAAAAGTTAATGTTTTATTTTGTGATGATGAAAAAGAAATACATATATCAGACTATATACCCAAGAAAGGTAAAAAAAAATAACATACATAAAGCAATAGAGGAAGTAGAAGAAGACATGATGACCAATGTCATTCCTACTAGAGAATGGATAGCTGACCAATTTAAATATACACCTTTTCTTGAGAGATTGTGTCACCTCCTCGTCATTTGGATGACTTGTCGGCCTAAATTACCTTAATCCCCTCATAATCTAGTCAGCCCATTAGAAAGCCTGATTCGTTCAACAATAAAGTAGAGCAAATTGGGAAATCACATTCCAATTGATTTCAATTCCTTAATTAAAGCTCCAAAACTAAATTTATATCCTCAGTGAAAGTTAATTCATGTTTTGTTTAATTGGAGCAACTAAGTAAATTATACAGATCATTCTCTATTTTTTATGAAAATCTTGGCAACACCTTGACCGTAACAGCAAGTATAAAGATTCAATTGTACTAATATTGTGATCAACAAAAGTTGATTACATATATCGTCCTCTGGAAAAGGCATATGCACTTAATTAAGTTCATTATATTGTTAAGAAAATATCTTTTGTTTTGATTGAAACTAAACTACTATATTCTATAAAATCAATGTAAATTAATTTGTATTCTTATATTGAGAAAACTTTTAGTTCACAACTTCACCTAGGTAATGAATCACTATGTTTCCCATATCACACTTCCTTAATCTTTCTTATGTGTGTAGAATGCATAATTAGAATAGACATATTTCCTTAATATTCACTTCAACCCACTATCGGGGTGAAAAAAATTCTAATGTGCAAACCCGAACTCCACTTATCGATGTGAATAATGTAAGTCTCATCTAGTATTAAGTATCAAATCTTTAGACTCATAAACACTTAAGTTTACGATCCATACCTTCCTAATCAATAACTCTTTATCGATGTTATATATTTTACATTGTTCAGTTCCTGCTTAAAATCTCTAATGGCCATGTAAACTCCCCCTAATCACAACCATGTGATGAAGATGTTCATAGGATTAGAAATAGAATAAAGCACAAATTCTAACAATTGCATTTCTATTCATTATAATAAATTCATAACTTCTTTTGCATAGTATTCTTACCATAGGATCCCTTGATCAGTAAGATAAATAAACTACCCACTCATTATTGTCAAAAAACATAAAATTTATGGTATTAATTGTTACCAAAGATTAAATTAAATAACTTTAATTAAATCAAAGAACAATACCGAATCACAAGAATTGAAGTTTTAATTTATCTCCTTCAAAACTTTTCTCAATACTCAAATCTAACGTAAACTACGCTAATATATGATGGTGGGTGCTAATATCTCATAATCTATTAGCTTACTACATTCTAATACCTATTTAGACTCCTTAAAATACAATTAAAAACCGTAATTCACAATCACAAACAAAATAAATTTCAAAACTTTCTATTTTTTTTCCCAACATTACCTTTAAGAGATCAATGTTCCCTATGTAATGTGACAGCGCTACCACATCTTCGACCTTGTATGTGTGTTTTCTCCTCTTAGTAGACCCAACGCCCCTTGTGTAACTACTTAGCGCTGTGTGTGTTAACCCCGTGTCCTCCATGGCGTCAAGTATTGCTTTGTACTTTTGTCCTCATTTCATCATAAAATCACTTTTTTGTCTCTTTAATGCCTTGTAAACATGAAAAGACATAAATACTATCAATCATTGCGAGATATTTAGGATAATTATACATCTAAAATAGTACCATATATAAGTCTAATCAAACAATTATTGTAATGACATGTTACCTTAAGTTGGTTATTAGCGTTAATCTAAATTCTAATTAACTCGAGTTAAGCTCGTGGTCAAGCCTAGCTTGTCTCGATTAGCGTGTGCGTGAATTTATGTGCCATTTGGTGTTTATATGCATTATATTATTTATTATGAAAAATAATTGGATTATTTGGCCTATAATTTAATAATTGAGAAATTATTTGGACACCTAATATCGTGTGTGGGTCAAAGGTGACACACATGAGTAATGGGGTAGCGTGCACGCCCGAGTGAACTCGTTGGCACGCATGACGAAGTCATATGCGTGTTAATATAGGCTTATATATTTATATCTAAAACTTATTTATAAATATGTTTTGAAAATAAATACATAATTAATAATTCGTGGGTGCTTAGTGGCATGTGGGGTCGAGGGTGACATGTGTAGGAGGTACGATAGTGTGCATGCCCGACGGTGGTCATTGGTGCGCATGGTGAGTTTATAGGCTCGAAATATAGGTTATTTATATATTTATATATGTATATTATATGTATATATATAAATAACAAGTAAATTTTAAGTCAAATGAAAAAAATATATACATTGGATTCACCTCGAGACATGTGTTACGCTTAAGTCGAGGAAGTGAATGGGTTGTACGTTGGTTAGTTTGAAGAGAAAATCAATGTGCATGGATATACATGTGTCAAATTATGTATCACTTTAGGGAAAGTGACTTTGGTTTATATCTTTTAGTTCATCCTTGAGATTCGTATGTGCGAATCTCGAGGAAATGTATTGACCATACTTAAGTTGGTCAGGATGTGATGTGTTTAGTAATAGCAACAAGATCGACCTCGAGATATGCAACACATATCTCGAAAAAGATCAAAATATTAATTGAAAGGATTTGAACCATCAAATCTGTCTTGAGATTTGTGCGGTATGAGTCTCGAGGAAATCTAACATTTATCATAAATTAACAAAACATCGCCTCAGTTAGTTTGATTTCGACACTGAAATTGGAGAAAGAGGGGAGAGATTGAATTCAATTATGGGAGAAGGAGGGGATGGAGAAATTTAGAAGGTGAGGTTGTTTTGTGTTGGTTGTTGTTGTTGTTGTTGTTGTTGTTGTTGTTGTTGCTATTGATGTTGATGTGTGTTTGTTGTTGTTGTAGATATGGTATCAGGTAGGGAGGCATGGATGAATAACTATGCAATTCATCTGAGGAAAGAGACGACATGAAAGCCGTCTCCCCTCCCAAAAGTGCCCAATGATCAAACCAGAAAAAAATTAATTTTTGGCAAACATAGAGGCTCTCTTATGATGAGGAAGAAAGGACTTGGCCCTGAATTGGATCGGTTCAGCTCGATTGAGTCGAACCTAGTTCGATCTAGTTCAGATTTAACCCTTTTTAAGTAAAAAAAAAGAGAAATTGCTGGAAAAAAGGAAAAAAATCTAGAAAAATAGGAAAAAAAAATAAAAAAAATAATATTTTCACTAAATAAATAGAAATTGATGAATTTCTGTGACAAGTAAAGAATTCAGGATTCTATCCAAACGTTATAACGTGTTTTTACCTCAAAAAATGTGAAATAGTCGTATTGATATGATTGGGAACAGTGTATGGGTTCGAATTAATGAGCGTTGGACCCAAATTGATGAAAATTTGTTTAATTTAGGTTCTTGGTCGATCAAGAAAAGTCTATGAATTTCAGGAGTTGTGTAAATCGGTAAAAAAGTTATGAAAGCTCCGCACAAGTAAGTGGGACTCATATTCTTATCGACTATGCAACGTAATTAGTATATTTACCTCATATAGTTTTATGGACTGGGAATGGGCCAATGTACCGTGACTTGACTGTATTTGTTTTGAAATGTGAAAGTGTCGATAAGGTGAACTGGGACTGAGTGATGTGAAGGTTAGCCTAGAAATAAATTCTGCCTTTTGTCATAATAAAAGGAAAAGGTTAGCCTAGAAATGGATTCCGCCCTCACATCCTCAGTAGGCTAGAGTTTTAACTTCGTCATTTACTATCCAGTTAGGGTAGTAGCTCAATTACACATGAATATACTAACATAATCACATGATGACCAACATGGGGGTTATGTGGATCTTATTCTTGGGGGTAGTTGAGAGTAGGATTCTCAAGTTATTAGGAGTTGATAGCTCGATTACATTTGAATTCACTAGCAAAACCCCATGTCGGTCAACATGTGGATTCTACAGACGTATTCTTATGTAAGGCGAGAGTGTAACTCCAAAATACATATGAAATAACAAGTCACGAGTACAGTTGCAATTGACCTTTGAAGATCCATTCCATTATTAATTGATATATCATTTTAATTTCTGAATAGATATACTGTTCTTTACTCGCATGATGACTAAGTGAGCTGCAAGTCACACATCTCTTTTCATTTCATATGTATCTTCACCATCATTCAGGTATCTTACCGTGGAAGAATACTGAATTCTTTCAACATATCTAGTCAGATATATTGTCCTTTATTCAATATTCTATAAACTACTAGGAACAATATTGACTAACTGAGCTGTAAGTCACACAACTGTTTTCATTTCATATGTATCTTCACTGTCATTAAGGTATTTTACATCAACTCCAATTTACAATAACTAGTAATTTAATTTAAAACTTCACTACTGACTGATCGCTTGGTGTAGCACTATATTTGAACCAATATACAACATATTCACTGATATTAGTTGTAAATTATTTTGGTTCAAAACTTTCCGCTTTAGGAGTTAGATTCCTTATAAGATCCTTGTGAAGATATATTACGTTCCATCAAACTTATAGTTTGATATCTTAAGTCTTATCGAGACTTAATGACCTAAAATTTCCATTTTCATGCATATGTGAGAATGTCTTGACCATTTAGTTGCCTATACTTCAGCTTCAAATTGACTCCAACGAAACTTCATAGACTTTTTTATTTCGACTATCATCAATTCATTCGATTATTCAAAGATGGTAGACATCACACCGATCTTCTATGCTATGAATGAATCATAATTATGAGACGGAGTTATTCAGACTTTTAGTCATGTACAACTACTCTAGTATCTAGCCTTGAAAGGAGTCTGTTCGTGTCACTTCCATCAGTCACAAGTCATCTTTACATCTCATTTTATTATATACATAAAGTCTATTATGTTCGGGTTTTATCAATCTTAGCTATTCTCACATTGATTTCAATTTTGGTCCCTTTATAAACTTAATGCTTCTTAATCTGGACTTAAAAAGGAAGTTTATATCTTTTCTCATTTTTGAAGACTTAGCTAAGGATAATACGACTTCTTATGATCATTCAATCAATTGAAGTTTTCTTTGGCTAACCTTTATTAGAAACAGGGATACTTTGCAACTCGAACACTTCTACTATTTGTTATTGCCTTATTTTGTTTCCATTAGTCTCATATTTCCCAACTTTTCTTTTACTCAAAAAGAAATTCGGTACTTTTCAAGAGACTGTGTACGAGAACTTTATATCTTACTGTTCATTAAATTACTTATAATGAATTCACCTTTCCATTATTATTCAATTGAAGAGAGAGAAAAATTTGAAATTCCAAACTATTGATCAACTTAACGACTATTCAAACACTTACAGGATTCTATTTCAATTCTTTAAGTCCTATAAATGGAGATTCTTGCAATATAGTAACTCATACTGACATCCACTCAATCAATACGTCTATCTCTTCATTTATTATATTTTAGGTTGCAGTGATAAATGTCATAACTAAATGTCGTTAGAGATGATTATTGGGTACTTTGAATCTCAAAACACAATCGCTTATTTTGATGTTTAATAGATAATCCAAGCTATTATTAGACCACTTCCCCAATACCTTAACTTTTAATACGTCGATCTTATCACTATACCTTTAATTTTTAGTTAGAAGTTTTTTTGTTGATCCTTGTTTTGTAACAACACCTAATCTGGTGTTAAAAAAGATTGATTCTAACTCGTGTTTTCCATTTGTCTTATCATTTCTTTATTTGACTCATAGAACCACTACACTTAACATCACTTATAGAGAAGTAACTTGAGTAAATAAACAATCAAAAATTTCAGTACTTCTTTTTAGAAGTCGTTTGATTATATTAAACTATGGTTCTATTGCCCTTTTACTGTGTGTTTTGTTTTGGAAAGGAGAAAATACTATACTTTAAAGTACTTTATTTTCATAGAAATCGACTTAAACAACTTGACTTATTCTATCACAATCACATTGTGATTCTCAGTCATAATTGAGTTTGTCTAATCAATTCCTACTTTCAAAACCATGTGTCTCCATTTTCCTTGTTGAGACTATTTTAACAATTTCCTGAGCATTTTGTAATTGGAATAGTTCGATACTTTCGATTTTTAAGAAATCCATGTTCAGTACTTATATACTTGAATCATTTGAATTTCTTTTCTAACCAATTTCCTATTGGCTTCATAGCTGATACTTTCATCAATTATATTAGTACCGAACCACTTACAATACCTTTATGAATTTTGACTTCACAAGTCTATTTCACATCCCTTTATGCCCAGTTTCATTTCATAAGATTATTCTCTCTTTTAATTATCCATTTCTTATCTTACTCGTTGTGTGTTCGAGTTAAGTTTCCAACGGACAAGGAGAATAAACTTCTTATCGCCTATCTAGCGATGATAAAGACATACAACACAAACATAACACAATAATTTCAATACCTTAGCTCACAGTCACTTCCAAACTAATCGCACTTAATCACCCTTTGGTTCTCAACCAAAGTCTATCATCAATTGAGCCAAGCATAGGCTCTTATAACAAGTTTTTCATCCCCCTCGTCATTAAGACAACTGATCGGCCTAGATTACCTTAATCCTTTGATAATCTAGTCAGCCTAATCCATTTTTTAAACTTTGACCTCAAAATAATAATTATTGCAATCATTTCTAAGGCTCCAAAACTATATTTATATGCTTAATAAATCTCAATTCATGATTTGTTCAATTTTGAGCAAATTAAAAGATCATATCCATATTTAATAAAAATTTCAGCTGCACCTCCCTTAAAAGTAGGCTGCCGAAAAATTCACCTTATAGATAGCAAAATTGGGGAGAGGCCTATAAGGACTCATAACTCACCGTAGTTCATAATACATATCAAATTCAAATTTCAGAAATAACTTAAAGTCTCCGATAGCTTAATCACAACTTCACAATCTCAAATAGACCAAAATTGAATCATAAACCTTTCAATGTATTTTAAACTAACTTAGGAGTCTCTCACAACCATTCAAATAAACTTCGCGTCCTACACTCACCCAAAGAATCCCCAAATAATAAATATAAACAATTTAAAACAAGAATTTACTTTTATTTGTGAAAGAAATCACCAAAATCTTCAAGCCTTGTTTGTTCTTCTTTGTCTTCACATAGAACCTGACATCACCAAAATCTTCACATAGAGTGTCTACTCATGGATTAGACATTGATAGAGCGAAAATAGAGCCAATTAAGAAATTTCCTATACCAAGAAACATTAAAGATATAAGGAGTTTTTTAGGACATGTGGGTTTCTATCAAATGTTTATAAAGGATTTTTCAAAAATCACTATACTATTGTAAACATTGTTGGAAAAAGATGTTCCATTTGAAATGAGTCTTGCATGTGTAAAAACATTTGAGACCTTCAAAGTAGTTTTGATTTCGGCACTAATAGTGGTAGGACCGGATTGGGAATCTATATTTGAAATAATATGCAATGCAAGTGACTATGTTGTAGGAGCAGTGTTTGGCCAATAGAGAGATGGAATGTTTAGAGCTATATACTATGCTAGTAAAACATTGGGTCAAGCACCACAAAATTATACTACCACAGAAAATGAGTTATTGGCAGTAGTGTTTGGTTGCGAAAAGTTTAGAGCGTACATAGTGGGATCAAAGGTCACTATGTATACTGACCATGCTGCAATCCATTATCTGTTTGAAAAAAGTGATGGCAAACTAAAGTTAATTAGATGGGTGTTATTATTGCAAGAGTTTGAATTGGAAATCAAAGATAAGTAAGGAAATTAAAATTTGGTTGCAGATCATCTATCTAGGTTACCTCATAAAGAATGTGATACAAGGAAATCGGTAATCAAAGTATTCGTGGACGAGCAATTATTTCAAACATCCAAAGTAATGGGGTATCTCGATTTAGACTCGGACGAAACGAGCAGAAAGGCATCAAGCTAATGATGTTAAATTAAGCACTACTAAGAGGCCACCCAGGGGTTTTTATTTCAAGCTTTTGAAATTCAGACAATTAATTATTTAGTTAGCTTAGTTAGAACAATCCAAACATTTTGATATTCTATCATTTGAAAGTTTTGTGATAAATGAGCAGGAGAGACCATTTGCCTAGTGACATTTCATCAGAATAAAAAAGTCTCAACATATGCGGCATACATAAAGCATCAAAGAGTTATAGGGATATTATTATATTGTGTTTTTGTGTGTTAGTGTTATTCATGTTTCATGCTTATTTTTAAACTTTGAGGATAAGGTTTGGTTTAAGGTTGGGAGCATCCAAACTAAATTATGGGAAGTGCTAAGAAATAATGAAATAAAGATAAATATGATCGTAAAATTTAATTTTTGAAGCAGTTAAAAAGGAAAGCATGGTAGTGTTTCTTTTTTTCTATTTACTTACTATTTGAATGATTTTAAGTGGTATAGATTAGGTTATATATTGTATAATAATGAATAATTAATTCATTTGCATAGATTATGCCTTTAATTAAGGATGAGTAAGAATACAAGTATCTTGTTGACATGAAAATCAAGAGAGTGTCATAAATTTTTGAAGAAAATAAGAAATTTAGCGAACAACGGTATGATTTCATGATTAGAATCCTAGAGTTAGGGAAGACCATAAAATTTGAAACAAAAGCAAGAAGAACAATAAAATAATTCAAGTGAATAAATTTAGATTTGTGAGGAATTCTATAATAAGTATGAATCGTAATGAGTTAAAAGTAAACAAAGACTTTATGTTGAGAGGAGAAGAAATAGGCACCATGTGCAATGAATAAGTTGGAGTTAAGACTTGCTTGATAAAGTGAAAATGAGAAGTGCTAACAAGAGTTTAAAAATATAAAATTAGAGAGTCCCACAATTTCTACAGGGAAAGGAACAAAAAATATGATGGTTGGAAAAAAGAGAGAAAAAATGGAATCCATAAGAAAAGGAGTAGGGACCCTGTACCTAGAAAATATGAGGAGAAAGGAAAAAATAAAAAGAGATATAAGATAAAAAATGGAAGGCGAAAGTTAAATCAAAACTCTTCAAAGAAAAGATTTAGCTTGAGTCGAAGTAGTTTAGTTGAGCTAAGTTTTCATTCCAACTATATTAAGTCCTATGGACTCTTGAAAATCTAAAGTCTGCAAAACTAGTATGATCTATATGCTTATTTGTGAATTTTTGAGCTTAGTGAAAAATCATGAGATTGTACACTTGCTAGTTGAGTATTGAGGTAATATAAACTTGTGAGAAGTGGTGGTTTTAGTTTTGAACTACTTTTGAGTTTCAAAAATTAATTTTATGTGTTGTTAAATTCTACATGTTTCTGAAAGTATAAGTTTTTGCCATTAAAAGCTTTTGAGTGGATTATTGACTTGAACTTATTTGAAGTAAAGGATAGTCCATGAATGTGTAAAATATGTATGGACTTAAGTAGTAGTGGTAAGAATACTTAGTAAAATACATTTTCGCTCAAGACATGTAAAATCCTAAGTTTGGAGTATTTGATAAGTTACTATTTTGACTTATATATAGCACTAGCTTAGTAGTATATTTTGTGTTAGTATCCTAGAATGACCTAAAATTGATAATATTTTTTTTTTCAGGTATATAATTTATAAGGGAGACAAAAAAGTGATTTCGTGGCAAAACAAGGATAAAATAGACAAAAATGTGATTAATGTCGTGGGAAGAGTATACACAGCGTGGGCAAGGCGTAGGGAAGGAATAAAATAAGAAAAGTGGGTCAGTAGTGTTGGCACAGTGGCAGTGCCAGGGTGGACTACACAGGGAGCTGAGCTCACTGAGAAGAGAAATGCAAACAAAGAGGCCGAAGCTGTGGCAGTGCTGTGGCTTTACATAGACATCACCGAATCACTTACAGACAGCGCCGAGACATAGAAAATAGAATGTTGAGACTTCTAATTCGTTTGGAATTGTCTATTAGGTTTTTAATTATATTCCAAAGTGAGTGTCTTAAGGGTATAAATAGGATTCAGAACTTGGTAAACACACCAACCACCGCCCATTATCACACAATACCATACTAATCATACATTAGCATACAAATTGGCCTAGTTTACTTTGTTCTTGACTATTAAGAAAAGTTTGAAGGAGAAGAAATTGAAGACTCACATGTGGTTCTTCGTTATTCTTTTCTTGATTTAATTGAAGTTATTTAATTCTATCTTTGATTGCAATTAATACATTAATGTGTATGTTTTATTCAATGATGTGTGATTAGTTCATTAATCTTAGGGATCAATGGATTCAATGGTACGAATGCTAGCATAAAGTAGTTATGAAGGGATTATAAAGTTAAAAAATGCAATGGTTAGAATTTATATTGAGATTAGATGTAATGCTACGAACATACGTGTTTGTTGATTAGAGGTTTTAGGAGTTATCATGGCCTTTTATGCCGGAGATGGATGATACAACCGTAAAATATATAACATCAATAAATAGTTATTGATTAAGGAGGCACGGATAGTAAACTTAATTGTTTATGAATCAAAAGATTTAGAACTGAAAGCAATGTGGATCTTACATTATTCAAATCGATACATTGAGTTCTAGTTAGCACATTAGAATCTTTTTCATCTTGACAGTGGGTTAAAAGGATTCGAAGGAAATATATTTATTCTAATTGAGCATTGTGCACACATAATGAAATTAAAGAAGTGAGATAAAAAACATAGTTATTCATTACCAAGGTGAAGTTTTGAACTGAGATCTTCTTAGTATAAAAGTACAAGTATTTACATTATTTTGTTTGATTAGAATAGTTTAATAAAAAAACAATTAAAAAGGAATTTTCTTACCAATAGAGTAAGTTTGACTGAGTACACTGAGTGCAATACACATTTTCCTAAAGACGATATTTGTAATCAACATTAGTTGATCACATTATTACTACAATCGAGTTATCTTACTTGCGACCACAATCAACAGGTCAATAGGTTTTACGCCTAGAAATTTGCAATGAATATACAAAATCTAAACCAGCATTGAGACATTCTTAAAAAATCAACGCCAAGATAGAGAACTAAAATAAAAAACTATTATTATATAAAATCTCAAACGAAATAGAAAACAACCTACTACTAGCTATTGAGCTTCATCTTAGACCTAGTTATTAAAGAACTTAACCGCACATGGAAACTCTACCTTGTTCTACTCCTAAATCACTCTGAATATAATATATTTTTGTTCATAGAGGTGCCTCCTTTATATATGTATAATTAGGTAGAAGAATAAAAACTATAGGGAATAAGAACCTTCTAAAAAGTCCCAAAACTTCTATTATGCGTTGTTGGCGCCACCCATCTGGCTTCATCCGTTCAATTTTGGCGTCGTGTGTTGTCCTACCATGACGCCTTGCTTAGCGCTGTTTGTCAACTCTGGTAGCGTCAAGTCTGCCGAACTTTGACTAATGTTCGACTTCTTTCTCGATTTTTCCCGAATCATGCACAAATGCTCAAGTGCCTTGTAAATCTCTAAAATAATCATAGTGAGCCATAAAACCCGACTTAGGACATGACTTACATAGCAAAACACCTACGAAAAAGAGCATAAATAAAGACGCATTAGAGCACACACTGCAAAATGGCTTGTCCATTCTATATGGATGATACAAAAGCATTTCAACTTTGCCACGGTAGGAAAGCTTCATAGTTTGACTGTCATCGTCGATTTTTGCCTTTAAACTCAAAATTTAGGAAAGACAAAAAAAGGTTTTTGAGAGGAAAAATAGTAATAACTGACCAACCTCCATTGATACAATCTAGCAAAGAAGTTTTCATTGAAATCGAGTTCTCGGGATTAATGAAAGTGATGGAAATCGGCCTCGATTCGAAAAATGCAGAGATTGCTAAGTGAAAAGCCTTTTATATGCAAGGATAGGCTTTAAGTTGGCTCCAGTGGATGCATAAGAACAACTAATTCTCCACATAAGAAATCTTTAGGAAGGCAATCAAGCTACGTTTGTGATCGTCCACATAGGAGAACTACCAGATCGCCCTATTTCAGTTATGACAAACTAGTTCTTTCACCGACTACATAGTTGCGTTTGAGAAGCTTACCAATCGGATAGTTGGTCTACCTGAAGAAACTGCGAAAGTCGCATTCATCACCAGACTGAAACTCACAAACTCACCATTAGTAAGCCCCTACTCACAAAAGCCTGCTCAACCAATGCTTAGAGCATATTTATTACCCTCGAGAGTAACAGCGCCACACCAGGCTCCGAGTTCCTCTATACAACTACCCGTTCGCTACTTGTATCCACAGGAGATTCAGGAACGTCGATCAAAGGGTTTATACTTTAATTGTGAGGAGAAGTTTTTTCTGAGGCACCGTTGCAAGTCGAAGCAGTTTCTCTCGTTGTTGGATAATACTGCAAACACCCGCACCCTAGACCCGACTATTCCTGACATACCCAGTCCCTCACCTGGCCTCCTTACCTCACATCCGACACCCCCACCAGACAACTTACTTGAACCTAACCAAGTCTATTTTCATATGTCCCCGACCGCCATTAATGAATCCATCGACCCACATACACTTCGACCCCAAGGAACTATTGGCGATCTTTCCGTGTCCATATTGGTTGACAATGGCAACTCACATTACATTATTCAACCTTGTTTGGCTTCCTATTTACACCTACCCACTACCTCTATTCCCTAGTTCTTAGTCGTGGTAGGTTATGGGGCATCAATACCATGTTCAGGCCACTACCCCCTTACGTCATCACGATACATTCTCACACCTTCCTAGTAGACTTCTAAGTAATACCGATTCAGGGAGCTGATGTTGTCATAGAGTTTAACTTTCTTAAATCCATTGGTTCGTTTCTGTTGGACTTTGCAATCCCGTAGATGCAAATCTACCATGAAGTGGAACTCATCATACTCAAAGGGGACCACAACCTACCACTACCTACTACCCTCGCCCGACTACGTCGCCTTTACAATACCAGAAAAAATTACAAAAGTACAATACTTAGTAGTTTAAATGAGGAAAATAAGTGTGGTTTTGGTTTAATTCAAAAATTAGGCTATGTCGCCTATCAAAAAGGCGCTATCAGTTGGGTGGCTTTTTTTCGCTGACGTGGACACATGAATAGCGCCTTTTCGGTCCACGTAGGCCAGCCTTACACTGATAGCGCCTTTTCAAAAGGCGCCTTTTCAAAAGAATCTATCAGTGTAAACGTCCACGTGGGCTAACCACGTGGACTTGGCCCGAACGAATAGCACCTTTTGAAAAGGTGCTATTCGTTCGGCCAATGTCCACGTGGATCCACGTGGACATGGGCCGTCAGGGTACACAGATAGCGCCTTCTCAAAAGGCGCTATCCATGTACCCTCCCTTCTTCTTCCCGAAACAGGGACGCAGAGAATATATTCTCTCGCGTCCTCGTTTCTCGGTAGGAAAGGCAGGGGCTACAATTTAGGGTAGTAGGGTAGGTCACGGGTGTGTTGTAGGGGGGGTGCATCGGGTATTTAAGGAGGGGGGGGCGAGGTCGGTTGAAGGAGAAACAAGGGATTTGGGATTTGGCCAAAAAGAGGAGGCGATGGGTCGCGATTTGGCCAGAGAGACGTGGGGTTGTCGACCAGCGGTGGAGAAGGAGGAGAGGGAGTTGACGGCTGAAAGAGGAGCAGCGAGGAAACGCAACGTCAGTGGCAAGCGAGCAAGCGAGCAGCAATGAGCAAGCAGAATGCAGCAAGAGCAAGAAGCAAATGCAATGCAAATGTGCAAGGCAGATAGCGGAGGAGAAGGAGGAGGTTAGTTTAGTTTCGTTTAGTTTAGTTTAGTAGTTTAGTTAATCGTCTTTAGGTAGTTAGTTTAGTTAGTTAAGTTAGTTTAGTTTAGGTTTTTAGGTTAGTTAGTGTAGTTTAAGTAGTTAGGTTAGTTTAGTTTAGGTAGTTAGTTTAGTTAGTTAAGTGTAGGTAGTTAGGTTAGGTTAGTTTAGTTTAGTTTAGTTTAGTTTAGTTTAGTATAGTTTAGTTAATCGACTTTAGGTAGTCAGTTTAGTTAGTTTAGTTAGTTAAGTTAGTTTAGTTTAGGTATTTAGGTTAGTTTATGTTAGTTAGTTTAGTTTAGGTAGTTTGGTTAGTTTAGTTTAGGTAGTTAGTTTAGTTAATTTAGTTAGTTAAGTTAGTTTAGTTTAGGTATTTAGGTTAGTTTAGGTTAGTTAGTTTAGTTTATGTAGTTTGGTTAGTTTAGTTTAGGTAGTTTGTTTAGTTAGTTAAGTTTAGGTAGTTAGGTTATGTTAGGTTAGTTGCAAGAGATGTTTGCCAAATTCGTTGGTTAGTAGTCAACTTTGCTGAATCAAGAATTCCACGATATTTTTACGAAACGAAGATTTCACGTATGCTTTGTGCATGGAGTGGATTTAAGGTGTAGGAGTGCAAGGATTTTGAAAAGTTGTTTGTGTATTTCAAGTCGTTATGTGTGCTAGATTCGAGGTAGTTATGTTAGGTTAGGTTAGTTAGTTAGTTTAGTTTAGTCTAGTTTAGTTTAGTTAATTTAGTTTAGGTAGTTAGGTTATGTTAGGTTAGGTTAGGTTAGTTTTAGTTTAGTGTAAGACTCTTTATTTGTTTAAAGGTTTACTTTGGTTTTTAGTTAGTTATGTTTGGTTAGTTTAGTTCAGTTTTGTTGTTCGGTTAGTTTAGGTTAGTATAGTTTAGGTTGTTAATTTATTTAGTTTAGTTTAGTTGACCCTTATGATTTTGTTAAACTATGATGGTAAACTGTGTCATTGTTCTCATGTGTCCTTCAATATACACAAAAGTGGAACACATTTTATTGATTTTGAAATATTTTAGTCCATTTAAAGAAAATAATGGGAAAAAATTTTTATTGCAGGATTATTAAATTGAAGGCAAAAAAAGGAGGAAAATAGTAAGTTTACAAATTTAATATTTTCATCATTATTTATTTGGATTTGTTATAATTTTCATGATATGTAGTGACATAGGTATTGTGTTTTTGAAAAATGGTCGATATATTTATTTAATGGTATGTCTGCTTGAGGATTAAGTAACTCAAACACAAATAAATGAGTATGCTCTGTAGTTGCGCTATTAAGGCGATCATTTACATCAGAAAGTTCCATTTGTGTTTAAAGTTCTGACTGGAAGAATAAAATTCATGGCTTAAATTTTTAAATGAAAACCGTGCTCCTTATGACCTAGTTTAGTAGGTTTGATCGTTTGACATGTAAGTATGAGTTATTACGTGATTGGGAGTGCAAAGAAATGAGTATGCTCTGTAGTTGCGCTGTTATGGCGATCTTCTACATCAGAAAGTTCGATTGCGCTTTAACTTCCGTTAGTAATCAACTATTTCACTTAATATATTTGTGCATTTGTGTGTAATCATTTTACATCAATGTTCAATAACTTATGTAGGTCATGGAACATAGGAACATCCCTTTTCTATTTTATGCGTACGATGAAATTGTTAATGGTTTAAATGGCATCGCGTACAGCCACCCCCATCAGTAGTGTTGATGGTTAAGTTTGGGACGAGTGGTCGTCAATTGATGGATGACGTGTGTAACGCGTTCAATATCTCATCTACGGAGACTCTAGTTAAGATGACATATCGCCACGTGATAATCCTCCCCGGAGGTTCGCATTATTTCATCCCTGTGTTGCTGCACGATACGACACACTTCGACTTGATGTGGCCGACAGTGGCAAATTTACCAATAACTGCAACGGTAGATATCTATTTGACATTTGAGTCAATCGACTCATTTCAAAGTCGTACGGTTGATTCGCAAGTCCGCAATGAAAATTTCGGCACATCAGACGCAACATTGATGATGGAAAGACTGCATATGCAATCACCACAAGGTGAGGTCGCGCAACATGGATTTGTCAGTCCATTACATGAAGACATTAATGCCTCTAGTGACGATGAAGTTAACGAGGACACCAATAATGATACAGATGAGTACATACGTCCCAACGAGGATGCTACAACAGCTGTCGATTACGATAACGTCAATGTTTTCACGGATGATCCAAGATATGAACCTCCGGGTGCGGAAAATATGCAAGATGATGAGCAGTTTGCTATAGATGAAGAGATTTTGTTGGAGGAAGCAACTGATGATGAAATTCACCAAGCATTACCGGTGTATAATGAAATTGATTGGGAGGTGGCTAACTCCACTGCGACCCAACATTGTCATCAACAAACTGGGGGGGACATGTCTAATTTCAATTTGGAAATAGGGATGTGCTTTGAAACAAAAAAGAACTACAACATGCCGTCAAAGTGTGGCATGTTAATAGAAATTTTCAATATCATGTGATGGAATCAACTACAACTATGTGGGCGATTAAGTGCAGAAGTGCGTAACACGGGTGTATGTGGCGTCTTCGTGCTTGTTTGCGAAAGAAAACACAATTATGGGAGATCACACAATTAGACGTACCGCACAACTGTATTAATCCCGACGTAGAACGCGGTCATGCCCAACTTGACGCCAATATGCTAGCGCAAGAGATCCAAAGGTCGTCCAGAGCGATCAATCAATAACTATCAAGGCATTAATACAAATAATTAAGGGAAAATACAGACACGAAGTAAACTACAAGCGAATGTGGGATACCAAAAGGAAGGCAATTGCATGTGCATTTGGAGATTTGGATGAGTCATACGCTTTATTACCAAGATGGTTGGTGGCTGTGAGGAATAAGAGCCCGGGGACAAGAATCAAGTGGTCACATAGACAATGGGATGCTTGCGTGTCCCCAATTTCGTCGTGTGTTTTTTGCATTTGAAGCATCGATACAAGCTTTCAAGTTTTGCAGGCCTCTCTCTTCAGATTGATGCGACTTTCTTATATGGCAAATATAGTGGGAAGCTAATGATTGCGATCTCTGTTGATGGTAATGGACACATACTACCGATTGCATTTGCCGTTGCAGAAACCGAATCTACTGATTCGTGGGGGTGGTTTTTCAGGATGTTGCGCAAACACGTGACAAATAGAGATGGACTTTGCATTATTTCTGATCGTCACCCAGGCATTTTGGAGGCGGTCAACACCCCGAGCAACGGTTTTTGTCCCCCAAAAAGATACCACCGTTATTGCATGCGACACTTGCTTAGTTATTTTAACACCCAATTCAAAAATGACCCCTTGAAAAAACTCCTTGCTCGAGCAGCCGCTCAACATCAAGAACGAGAATTTACTGCGTACATGGAGCGTTTTGCATACTTATCATCATGAACACGTCAATGTCTGCAATATGTCAATGTCATCCCCAAAGAACTATGAACTCAATCGCATGACGGAGGCATGCGGTACGGATGGATGAATTCTAATGGTGTTGGTATGTATGAAATGCAAGTTATGTTTTGCACTCAACTATATAGTTATCGCTTAAGTAATATTACTTACACGAATTTTATCGTCACTTGTAGAGTGTTTTAACGGTGTATTGAAGGGGGCTCGATTCTTGCCAATAACAGCAATGACTCAGATGATTTACTACACATTGGTGACATACCACAATCGACGTAAAGAGGAAATCGATGAAGCAATTTCTAACAACATATCCTACACAAAATATGTCATGGATAAACTCACATATTATGAACAATCTGCAAGGAGGCATCAAGTCACTTTGATCAATCGTGACATTAGTGAGTTTGAAGTGCTGACTGGAAGACATGGAGATCGCATGCATAAGGGCAACAACACCCAAGTCCGTCATCCTAAAGGATCGGGTGTGCAGTTGCAATAAATGGCAATCGTTTGGTTTCCTTGCTCACAGTGTTAGCTGCATGTGCCTTTATTCGAGTGAGCTACGCGCAATTCATTGAGCCATACTATAGGATAGATGTGTACGCACAATGTTACTCCTATAATTTCAAAGCCATCCCAGATGAGAAATATTGGCCGACTTTTGGGACGAAAATCATACCCGACCCTAGGTGCAGACGTGGCCGAGGGAGACCAAAGGGAACGCGAAGACAAAATGAGATGGATCTTCCTAATGTCTCGAGGCCCTTGCGATGTGGCGTATGTCATCAAGAATGACATAGAAGAACGACATGTCCTAATAAAGACCGCGAACAAGTCCCTATTAAGAAGAACCGGTGTGGTATTTGTCGTTCAAAGGGACATAACAAAAAAAATTGTCCGAGCAGACCTCAACCTTCTAATGAAAATCGATAGTCGATTTTGTATATTTTTTGTCATGGCGATAGTTGGTAATTTGATTATATTGGAAACAAATGAGCATTCATTATTGTTTGAACATATATGAAAGAGTTATTGTTTGGTTTCCGAACAACACGATTAATTTTTTTTCAAATCATTCATTTGTAGTTGTACAACAATGGATCCAGGTCCATCGGATCCTTCACTTTTGCAACTCCAATCTACACACGATCATCGCGCACCTGGAGGGGTGAGGTAAACTATTTTTACATGTATACGTCAAATGTTCTTCATAATCGTATAATATATATATATATATATAGATTAGTAAATTATCAATTATAAGGTGTACGAAACATTGCGCGTACGTCGAAGACGTGGTGTCGTTGATCGAACGATACAGGGTATCATTCGAGGATGATCCCATATCTTCATTCGAGTAGGTTCTATGGGATTTACCGCGTAGCATTTTCAGCCTTGATTGGGCTTTAATTACTGCATTCTTTGAGAGATGGCGCCCTGAGACACATACATTTCACATGCATTGTGGGGAGTGCACAAGTACACTCCAGGACGTCTAGGTACAGCTCGGCTTACCTATCAAAGGTATGCCTGTGACGGGAACGATCGATATAGACTATGCTGATGTGTGCGAGAGGCTACTTGGTCGAACTCCTACTCGAGATGACATTATTGGTTGTAAATTTAAGGTCGAATGGCTCGAACGTAACGTACCACCTATAGATGATGACAGCGATGAGGAATCGGTGCAACGTTATTTCGATCGTACATACTGCAACTTATCGGTGGTTGTCTATTCGCCGACAAGTCCAACCGATTTGTACATTTGATGTTTCTACCATTGCTTGAGGATTTCCAAATAGTTGGTAGTATAGTTGGGGGAGTGCATGTTTGGCTTATTTGTACAGGGAGTTGTGTCGCGGATCTCGCGCAGGTGCACATGAGGTTGCAGGCGCGTCAATTCTTGTACAGCTGTGGGCATGTGATAGATTTCCATTCATAGCACCACGACGCCTAGGTGTGTCTAGAGTTCGACCGCGAACAGTGGATGGAAACACATGCTTATGGACGTTCCATTGGGACACATGTAATACAAATATTATCTCATAATTTCTTTAACATTTACTCCATTTTCATTTTTCATAATTTATTGTTTTGTATACAGGTGGCTCGATGCATTTTCGGTTACACAGAGTGCGACACACGTTTTATCAGCTTACCGTGATGCACTCGACTCGCAAAATGATAATGATGTAGTATGGCAACCATATGCTGAAGTAATCGGGTCTCTTCCCGAATACTGTGGCAACCCTCGTCGCCCCGGGGTGATGTGTCTCCGTGTACTCCTTGCCGACTGGCCCAATTACACGTGTACGGCACCTGCCCGTCCTTCTTATGTCTCGAAATTCGTATCCACTTGTGTGTACATCGTATAAATGACATATTCATAGGAAGGCGTATTTAAATGCAAGAATTACTAATAATCAATTTAACAAATCCTAGTGTGGAAAAACCCTGAAAAGTACGAGGTAGACAACTGTACCATATAAAGAATAGGCATGTACAAGGTCATATACTCCGTAGTTCCCAAAAGAATCAAAATATCAAAACAAAACACACGTACAAGTAATCCTCAACGGTAGGCAATCAAAGGTAGTCTCCTAAGATCCATTTGCCTTTACTTGTACTCAGATCTGCACTCAATCATCACAGAAGAAAATAGATGACGAGTCCAGTCAGTAAAATTTCAAGGAACTCCTCTGAGCATTCAAATAAGCAAGTGGAAGTCAATAAATACTATTAAATAAACATGCGGAATGTAAACATGCAACTGTAAGTAGGGCATCGCATGCATAGATAACAATAAAGTGCAAATGTGTGTGCCTGTTCCAGTCAGACTAAAACCATACTTCGATATTCCCTTTCAGGATCTCACTAGTGGGCGCACCCAACTAGATATCACCTGATCCCTCTCGGTAGCCGGCGTAGACCTATGACGCACCAACACATGTAGCAGTTCAATAGCTCGGGTCGTTATCCATCGAGAACTCCTGATACACATGCTATGGTCTAGAATGCATAGACACACAACGGAAAATCCGGTGGGAGTAACTCAACCAACCGTGCAAACAACGACAAGATATAGATATAGGAAAAATCACAAGGAAATATTGGAATTGAATGCAATTACGTAGCAAAATAAATACTCAAGAGTTTTTGCCATTGGGTTTTACAAACCTTACAACGCGCTCCACTACCCCTTAATCAATCCCCGAGTCCAACTCCACTTAGTCCTTGGTCGCCAATTGATCACCGTGTCAACCTATGTCCATTTATTAATAATTTAAGTTAGCATGACAATTTACCACAAATTTCTAAAATTTTAGGCCAAATTGCTTATTTCGCACTTTTCGAGGTAAAAACCCCGCAAAATTCGCATCTGGATTATCCAAATATTTCATTTGTCATAGAAATTCATAAGTTTCTATTTATGTTATGGAAATATAATTTTTTTCGAAATTTTCCCAATTTTTCCAGAATTTTTCTTTATTTTTCTTCTCTTTTTCTCTTTTCCTCTTTTTTTTTTTTTTTAAAACAATTTTGTTTGGGTCGGACCCAACCAGGCCCTGGACCAGAACAGGTCCATGCTCGGCCCATGCAGGGGGGTGCACACATGCGCGCGCGTGTGCACCATCTTCCCCGATCGAACCACTGGTTCGATCGAGAGCATAACATTTTTTTTTCTTTTCCTCCGTGGTTTGGGTTGGGGTTGCTCTCCACCCCAACCCCCGTGGACTCGATGGCAGGGGAGACACCCCTGCCATCACCACCGCGACTCGGTTCGCCTCCATGGCCGAACCCCTGTCTCGCCACCACGGCCAACCCGAAACCCACAACCAAAAACCACTAGGAACTCACATCGATTGTGACATCTCCACCTTCTCTTTTCTCCTTCCTTGCTCGTTCCTTCTTCTCCTCCTCCTCCTCTCCTTTTCTTCTTCTCCTCTCGGTCTCCCGATCGGCTGTGTGTGTGCATGGAGTGTGTGTGTGAGGTGTAGGTGTAGGTGAGTTGAGTGGACACGTGTTGTTGAATTTGGACAAGTGTTGTTGTTGAGTTAGGTGTCTTGACACCTAAATGTGACACAGCTAAGACATTCGCCCGTGTTTTCGGCATTTCGACGCCCGGTTTCGCGTCCGAACCGTGATATACGCGTACCGCCGCGTCGCTAGCCACCCAATATCTATTCCATATTATTTACTTGGCAAATTTTTATTCAATTTGTGTGTTTTCGTTTCCCCGACCTAATATTCGGTCCCGTCGACTACATGATACCCGCGTCGATACGTATATCGAGGCGAATACATTTCACACACCCTCACACGTATTATTTTGCAACATACACACATGCGATGTATTTGAATAAATTACACCGCAAATAAGCAACCAACACACCATAAACTTCCATACCTAAGTCCCCGTGTGTCCTAGCCTACCGCGGCGTCCACGTAGATCCGAGCTGGCGTCCGTGTCTGCAAATTGAATAGACATTATTAAAATGGGTCGTTACAATTCTTCCCAACTAAATAAATTTTTGCCCCGAAATTTAACTGTAACTAAAGTCCCACACCAGAGAATAGTTGAGGTTATCACGTCCTCATCGTCGACTCGAGCTCCCAGGTTTGTCCTTCCGTCTTATGATGCTGCCAACAAACTAGGACCTTCGCGAGTTCCCTGTTCCGGAGAATCTGTACTCGACGATCAACGATCTCTATCGGTCTCTCCTCATAAGTCACGTCAGGCTATATATCCACCTGTCCCAACTCAGTCATCTCTCTCGGGCCTGACCTAGTGAGTCTTAACATGGAAATGTGAAATGTCGGATGAACCCAAGCTAACTCAGCAGGTAACTCCAACCGATATGCAACAGGGCCTACTCTCTGTGCAATCCGGTATGGCCCAATGTATCTCTGCGCCAGTTTCCCCTTAATGTCAAATCTTTGTTGACCTTTCCGAGGAGAAATCTTCAAATACACCATATCGCCCTCGTCATGGCTCAGACCATCGCGATACCTATCCGCGTATTTCTTCTGTCTATCCTGTGCAGCTCGCAGTTTCTGACGAATTTGTCGAATTTTCTCTATGTGATCAACAAATATCTCAGGCCCTACCGTCACTGTATCTTCCGGCTCTGCCCAACAAGCAGGTGATCTACAGGGCCTCCCATACAGTGCCTCAAATGGTGGCATACCAATGCTCACCTGATAGCTGTTATTGTATGCAAACTCACACAGAGGCAGATAATCCTCCTACGAACCCCCAAATTGTAATATGCATGCCCTGAGCATATCCTCCAAAATCAGAATTAGCCGCTCTGACTGTCCATCAGTCTAAGGATGATAAGTTGTACTAAACTGCAACTTGGTGCCAAATTGTTCCTGCATTGCCTCCCATAGTTTCGAGGTCAATCTGGGATCTCTGTCTGACACAATGGACATTGGCACCCCATGAAGTCTAATAATCTCCCGCTCAAACAATATGCTCAGCTGGGGAAACGTGTATATCATCGAGATTGGAATGAAGTAAGCTGACTTCGTCACTCTATCAATCACTACCCAAACTGCATCGTGACACCTCGATGTTTGCGGTAGTCCACTAACGAAATCCATAGTGACATGTTCCTATTTCCACTGTGGAATAGGAAACGGCTGTAATAATCCACCGGGTCGCTTGTGTTCAGCGTTCACCTGCTGGCAAATATGACAACTCCTAACGTACGCACCTACGTCAGCCTTCATCCCTGGCCACCAGAATTGTCGCCTCAAATAATGGTACATCTTAGTCCGACCAGGATGAACTGTGTAACGAGACCGGTGTGCATCCTCTAGAATCCCGTTCGTATCTCTTGATCCGCAGGTATCCACAATCTCCCTCGGTATCTCAAACACCGATCTGTGGTTTCTGCCCAATCAGTGCATTCCGGATTCCATGACAGACCACTGACCCGCTCATAAAGCCCATCAGCCCTCTGACACTCGGCAACCCGTTCAATCGATACAGTCGGTATCCTCAACTGACAACAAATGTGTTGTTCCGCCGTAGTCGACAACTCGGCCATGCACATAACTGATGCTGCTTGTAATAAGCCATGCTCATTTGTCATATGCTGCAGAACAGTCTGATTGTCGAGTCCACTCCTGCTCAATGCGTCTGCTACGACGTTCGCTTTGCTAGGGTGATACTCAATAGTGAAGTCGTAGTCCTTCAGCAACTCTAGCCAACTCCGCTGGCGCATATTCAGCTCCCTTTAAGTGAAAATGTACCGTAAACTCTTGTGATCTGTATACAACACGAATCGCACTCCATAAAGATAGTGCCTCCAAGCCTTCAGTGCAAAGACGACAGCTGCAAGCTCCAGGTCGTGCACTGGATAATTCCGCTCGTGGGGTCTCAACCGTCTAGAAAGATAGGCAACTCGTCTACCATCCTGCATCAACACACATCCAAGACCAATACCCGACGCATCTGTATATACTATCAAGGTCTTTCCCGGCTCCGACAATGTCAATACTGGTGCAGATGTCAACCTCCACTTCAATTCACAAAAAGCCTACTCACACTACTCTGACCAGTCAAATCTGACGTCTTTCTTAGTCAGTCACGTCATCGGCGCTGCGATCGAGGAAAATCTTGCACAAATCAGCGGTAGTATCCGGCCAGCCAAGGAAACTCCGTATATCATCCACAGACTCAAGCGTCTTTCAATCAATGATCACCCTAATCTTTTCTGAATCCATTGAGATACCCTGCTCACTGATGACATGGCCTAAGAATCTCACCGCACTTAGCCAAAAGTCACACTTGCTAAACTTGGAGTACAGTCGGTGCTCCCTCAGTGTCATCAAACCTGCCCTGAGATGTCCTTTGTGATCCTCACGAGTCCTGCTATAGATCAAGATATCGTTGATGAATACGATGATGAATATGTCCAAATACGGCATCATGACCCTATGCATCAGATCCATGAAAATCGCTGGAGCGTTCGTCAGCCCAAACGGCATGATTGTGAACTCAAATAACTCGTATCTCGTGCTGAAAGCAGTTTTCTAAATATCGTCTTCTCGAATCATGAACTGGTGATAACCTGAGCGAAGGTCAATCTTCGAGAAGAATCTGGCACCCGCCAGCTGATCAAACAGATCATCAATCCTAGGAAGTGGGTAACGGTTCCTCACAGCGACTACGATTCAACTTCCTATAGTCGATGCACATCCTCATCGTACCATCCTTCTTCTTCACAAACAAGATCTTGGAGCTCCCAAGGTGACATACTAGGGTGAATGAAACCCTTCTCCAACAAATTCATCCAACTGTCGTCTCACCTCCTCCTGCTCCGCTGGTGCCATCCGGTAAGGTCGACTGGCAATCGGCCGCTTCCCTGGTATCAGCTCGATTATGAACTCAACGGCTCGTGGCGGTGGCAATCTGGGTAAATCATCTGGAAATACATCGACAAAATCCCAAACCACCGGAACGTCTTCAATCCGGACCTCAGTTCGAACCTCCGGCTCAACTATTGCCGCAAAAGCCTCCATCTCCCGTGTTGTAGCTAGTCGGCCTCTCGTGATGGGTAAGTCAGTTGCTGATCCAACTAATACGAACTTCGGTATTCCAGGAATATGAAACTCTATCCTCTTGCCGTAACAATCTATCCGTGCATGATAAGATGCTAACCAATCCATCCCGAGCAGTGTGTTAAACTCTAAGTACTCCAATACTCGAAGATCCGCTGGTAGCTGATGTCCATCCACCTCTATCATCACGTCTCGACATATTCGGTTAGGGTATATCTTATCCCCAGCAGCCGTACTGAGGACAAGATGTGGCTCTAGTGTCTGTGTAATTAACCCTAACAATCCGACAATACGTCCAGCAAGAAACGATAAAGTACTACCAGAATAAAACATAGCATGCATGTGGTGACCAAATATAAGTAATGTACATTCAATAAGCTACCTGGTCGCCCCGCTATCTGGCTGTGCTAACGCATGCGCTCTATCTCTGGCCTGGTCTGACGTTCGCCGTGGCGACAGTGGTGTCCGACAGTCAGCCCTCAAATGTCCCATCTGCCCACACCGGTGACATCTACGGCTCTCTTTTCTACCCGTATGTCCGTCTCCAAATCTCAAACCCTGACCCCGGTGTACCTGACCCATGTCATGTCCCCTCTGATCTCGACCTTGACGGTACTTATGTGGCTGTGCCCTTTGTCGATCCACTGGTGCTGAGGTGATAGCATGAACTGGTTGTGGCTCCTCATATCGGAACTGACTACCCTGAAACTCGTCCCAGTGGCCCCTATCTCGTCTATCATCTCTCCGGCCTCTATCCAGACGATCCATCGGTCTCTTCTGCCTCTGACTAGACTGAGAACTCTTCCCTGACTGTACCTCCCTACCCGTCACACGTCGACCAGCCCTCTGCAGTAGGTATGTCTCATGAGCCAATGCCCTATCAAAGATCTCCTGCAGTGTCGTGGCTCCGGTCGAGACAACTGCTGACGCAATCCTGTCATCAACCCCTCTGGTGAAATAATAGATCTGTAAACGCTCTGTCCCGACGACATCTAGAGAGAACTGAAGCAAATGTCGGAACCTCTCCATA
This sequence comes from Stephania cephalantha, assembly GCA_039657325.1. NCBI lineage: Eukaryota > Viridiplantae > Streptophyta > Magnoliopsida > Ranunculales > Menispermaceae > Stephania > Stephania cephalantha. Next base: position 18,690,954 of record CM077576.1, read on the forward strand.
TACTGCATCAAGGTCGTATTACCATGTCTCAAGGCTAGGAACTCCTTCCTCAGCCTCATCCTAACCTCTATAGGTATGAGTATCCGTATATGTCGTCCACCAGACCGCTGCATGCCCTCTCAAACAGGCTCCAGAGATTCGTGCATGTACAGTCTCATCGTTCCTCATCAGCTTATGGAAACACTGATGAGACACTATCCATCTCCCTGCAGCCTCATGGTCACCGCCTTCATAAAAGAATCCAGGCTGGAACTTCAAAAACTATCTCAATAGCTTCGTCTTTGGTGCCTGAACTAATGCCAATGTAGTAGGAATATCAGTAGTGGGGTGGCAGTAACCTGGTCCGTCGTCGTGAGTGGAGGCGTAAGAGTCGACGTCTCTAAATGAACGACAACTGCGGTAGCTGTCTATGTGGGTGCCTCTGCCGCTACCCCCTGAACTGGTGTCTGGGTACCACCGGAACAACAGATGTCCCCACCGCTACGGTCACAACTACCGACTCTCTAGCTGAAGTGAGTGCCGCCAGTACCGCAGTCTGCTCTCATAATAGCCGAAATACCTCGGCCATCTGTGTCTCATGTGCCGAGAGTCTATCCTCCACACTCGTTGTAACCGGGACATTCCTAACCGCATCACTAGTCTGTCTAGTCTCAACTGGCGTACCAGACTATCCGTCCATGATCCGCATCGAGAATGTGCTTCGGATCGGTCTCGAAGTATGTACATATATCATATAATAAAATGAAAATATAACATGCATCGAGAATGTGCATATAAGTCCTAACTCTACCCGCCTCACATCACTTCTCAGCTAAAGTTCTATGGCACAAACTTCGGGTTTTCCACATCTAAGTTTGTTGATTAAGTTTTATTGTCTTAGGACTTCCTCTTTGCTCTGATACCAACTGTGGCGGCCCTCGTTGCCCCAGGGTAACGTGTCTCCGTGTACTCCTTGCCAGCTGGCCCAATTAGACGTGTACGACACCTGCCCATCCTTCTTCTGTCTCGAAATTCGTATCCACTTGTGTGTACATCGTATAATTGACATATTCAACGGAAGGCGTATTTAAATGCAAGAATTACTAATAATCAATTTAACAAATCCTAGTGTGGAAAAACCCTGAAAAGTACGAGGTAGACAACTGTACCATATAAAGAATAGGCATGTACAAGGTCATATATTCCCCAGTTCCCAAAAGAATCAAAATATCAAAACAAAACACACGTACAAGTAATCCTTAAAGGTAGGCAATCAAAGGTAGTCTCCTAAGATCCCCTTGCCTTTATTGTACTCGGATCTGCACTCAATCATCACAGAAGAAAATGGATGACGAGTCCAGTCAGAAAAATCCCAAGGAACTCCTCTGAGCATTCAAATAAGCAAGTGGAAGTCAATAAATACTGTTAAATAAACATGCGGAATGTAAACAGACAACTGTAAGTAGGGCATCGCATGCATAGATAACAATAAAGTGCAAATGTGTGTGCCTGTTCCAGTCAAACTAAAACCATACTTTGGGATTCACTTCCAAGATCCCACTAGTGGGCGCACCCAACTAGCTATCACATGATCCCTCTCGGTGGTCGGCGTAGACCTACGACGCACCGACACATGTAGCAGTTCAATAGCTCGGGTTGTTATCCACCGAGAACTCCTGATACACATGCTATGGTCTAGAATGCATAAACACACAACGGAAAATCCGGTGGGAGTAACTCAACCAACCGTGCAAACAATGACAAGATATAGATATAGGAAAAATCATAAGGAAATACTGGAATTGAATGGAATTACAAAGCAAAATAAATACTCAAGAATTTTTTCATTGGGTTTTACAAACCTCACAACGCGCTCCACTACCCCGTAATCAATCTCCAGGTCCAAGTCCACTGAGTCCTTGGTCGCCAATTGATCACCGTGTCAACCTATGTCCATTTATTAATAATTTAAGTTAGCATGACAATTTACCACAAATTTCTAAAATTTTAGGCCAAATTGCCTATTTCGCGCTTTTCGAGGCAAAAACCCGGCGAAAGTCGCGTCCGGATTATCCAAATATTTCATTTGAAAAAGAAATTCATAAATTTCTATATATGTTATGAAAATATAATTTTTTTCGGAATTTTCCCAATTTTTCCAGAATTTTTCTTTCATTTTTCTTCTATTTTTCTCTTTTCCTCTTTTTTTTTTAAAAAATTATTTAGGTCGGACCTGACCCGGCCTTGGACTTGTTCTGGGCCCGGCCCATGCAGGGGCACCATCTTCCCCGATCGAACCAGTGGTTCGATCGGGAGCATAACATTTTCTTTTCTTTTCCTCCGTGGTTTGAGTTGGGGTTGCTCTCCACCCCAACCCCCGTGGACTCGATGGCAGGGGAGACACCCCTGCCATCACCACCGCGACTCGGTTCGCCTCCATGGCCGAACCCCTGTCTCGCCACCACGGCCAACCCGAAACCCACAACCAAAAACCACTAGAACTCACCTCAATTGTGACATCTCCACCTTCTCTTTTCTCCTTCATTGCGCGTCCCTTCTTCTCCTCCTCCTCTCATTTTCTTCTTCTCCTCTCGGTCTCCCGATCGGCTGTGTGTGTGTGCATGGAGTGTGTGTGTGAGGTGTAGGTGTAGGTGAGGTGAGTGGACACGTGTTGTTGAATTTGGACAAGTGTTGTTGTTGAGTTAGGTGTCTTGACACCTAAATGTGATACAGCTAAGACACTCGCCCGTGATTTCGACATTTCGACACCCGGTTTCGCGTCCGAACCGTGATATACGCGTACCGCCGCGTCGCTAGCCACCCAATATTTATTTCATATTATTTACTTGGCAAATTTTTATTCAATTTGTGTGTTTTCGTTTCCCCGACCTAATATTCGGTCTCGTCGACTACTTGATACCCGCATGGACACGTATATCGAGGCAAATCCTGTTCACACACCCTCACACGTATTATTTTGCAACATACACACATGCGATGTATTTGAATAAATTACACCGCAAATAAGCAACCAACACACCATAAACTTCCATACCTAAGTCCCCGTGTGTCCTAGCCTACCGCGGCGTCCACGTATATCCGAGTTTGCGTCCGTGTCTGCAAATTGAATAGACATTATTAAAATGGGTTGTTACATACTGTACTAACGGTCACGGTAGTTGGCTTTCGACGTGTCCCCTAATTTGTTTCCACATAGTCGAGTGACATCGACCAGAAAGGGTTATGAGACAATTTGGAATGATACAAGTTGTGCCACCAAACTGTGCTTACGACACCCGACTGCACCGCATCGAATTGTGTGGACGCAATCAAGTAAATTCAGTGACTTTTCACGCAAGTTTTATACAAATGTGGGAAAATCGTGGCCACAACATAGTCACAGCGACACAAGATGAAGGGCACGATCATCAAGACTACATGACGTGGTATCGCTCAGTCACTAGAAGATTCATTGGACACGACGGGGCTTTACGTGACTATTCGGTAAACTTGAAACTCTTATTTTTTCTCGAACAACTAATATCTTATATTGGATGCTTTGAACTCATGTTTTTATATCAGTGTAAATTGGTGCATCGACTGAGGCGAGTGTTTATTGAGGATGGGTACGAAAAAGGTCTTGCTGCGCTTGATGAAGAGATTAAAATTTTATACGAAGATGAAAGACAAAGGTCTACTATATGGAATGACGGAATTAATGTCGAACAGGACATAAATGAGGATAATGAAGAGGATGATGAAGAAGAGGATCGAGACGAATCAAATAGAGAGGTGAGAAGAAGAAGAACACGACCAGAGACTGTGGGGGAATGCACCAGACTTCTTCGTCCACCACGTCCATCTAGTCAGACTGAGATTGCTGCAGAGAGTAGCTGACGTTCTCCTCCAGCACGTTCATCTCGTCCGAAAGCGAGTACAACAGAGACTGTTGGCGAGAGTAGCCAACGCTCATCCCCACCAAGTCATTCTTCTCATGGGTACATTCCTGCATCGTCCACAATGCAACCAGAACCTCAAATGTTTGTACCCAGGCCGCCGATCATGAATCTTCCTCCTTACCATTTTGATCCTTATGCACTCGGGCCGTCGTCTTCATATGTGGACCATGGAATGCCTAGACATCAAATGTATCCGTCATTGCCTCAATACATGCCGAGTCCGTATACTCCACCATGTTATAATTACAATATGTCATATAGTGGAGATGGCTCATTCATGAACTTGTTAACCATGTCGCCGCCTCATGTTCCTTTCGCCCAACCGCATACAGGAAGCCACTATTTTGGGATGGTTCAACCTCCTATTTTTGGGAGCATTAGTAGCAGAGGTGAGTCGAGTGAAACACCAGAGGAAGAACATCAATCGACTCGACGTCATTCAATGCCAGATCACCAACCTCAACAACCTTAACCAGATGTACAAACACATCATCCAACTAGACATAGAGTACGTCCGATTTGCATCTCCGAGCAACAACGTCAACGTAACCGTCGTAATAGACCTGTATGATGAGCTTTCTTGAAGTCGTGGTTTTTTTTTTACAGCTTATATCTTGGGTGAACGAAGTTGATGTATACAACCTTCTCATAGAATGAACTTATTTTTTTACAGATCATTATTGTTTTAATTTTAAGCTCTCGACAAAAAAATAACGTGGTTTTGCCCTATAATTATTTTATTCTTCGTATCTCTACTTATCATCATGAGATAGAAGTAACACAAAAGTTTAAAGGATGAGTTGCACGCTTACTATGGGTTGCACGGGTTGTCTGCCTCGCGATAAGTGCGTGACGTTTGCATGTGGTGCATGGTCTGCAGTGGATATGCATGGGTTGTCCCCTCGAGATACGTGCATGACATTTGCATGAATTGTCCACCTCGAGATACGTGTCTGGCATTTGCATTAGTTATCCGCCTCGACTTACGTGCATGACGTTTGGATGGTTTGCATGTACTACAGTAGGTTGCATGGGTTGTCTACCTTGAAATATGTGCTTCACATTCGCATGGTTTGCATGGATTGCACGAGGTTGCATGAGACACCTCGAGATATGTGTGTGACGTTTAAATGGTTTGTACTTACCACCTCGAGACATGTGTGTGATGTTTGCATGAGTTGCACGAGGTTGCATGGGTCGCCCACCTCGACAGACGTGTCTAGCATTTGCATGAAATCTCCACCTCAGCTGCATGGGTTGTCCACGTCGATATGCATGCGTGTTGCTTACATTGGTTGTCTACCACGAGATACGCGAGTGCCGCGGGTCGTCCATCTCCATATGCACATGTCGTTCATAGGGCAAAAAATTTTGTATATATAGCTCAATTTCAAAAGGAGTCATTCATAGAATGTTTAATTTTGTATAGATAGCTCCTTTTCAAAAGGAGTTATCCATACATGCGTGCATGCATGCCACCTCATCATCAATACCTCCTTTTCAAAAGGAGTTATACCTTACTTTTGTAAATTAAAAGTAAACCTCACTATTTTGTGAAATATAAACTATATCTACCCCACTTTTCTAAAAACCCCACAATACCAACTCCATAGCCTCTTTCTATGCATTCACAATCATACCTAATTCTTCTGACACACCCTCCTACTTCTCCATACCGAACCTTACTACCCCACTTGCATCCAACACTAGTAACCCTGACCTCTTAGCCCTCTTAACCAAATTCACTTCCATCTTCCAGCTACCCTCTACCCTACCCCCGCATCGTTCCTATGACCACCATAGTCACTTATTACCCAAAATCGCCCTGAAAAACATCAAACCATAATGATGCCCATACTCCCAAAAGGAAGCCAATACTTTGATCATCTCAGATAAGTTACAACAAAGGGTTATCTATTCAAGTACTTGTCTATTTTTTTTACCAGTTATCAAGTCAAAAAGAAGGATGGATCTTGGCGATTTTGTGTCGACTATAAGGCTCGTAACACTATCACTGTGCATGACTGTTTCCCTATACCTACAATTGACGAGTTATTGGATGAGCTGAGTAGGGTGACTATTTTCACTAAACTCGATTTATGATCGGGTTACTTCCAAATAAGGCTCGCACCGAAAGACACATTCAAGATGCCATTTCGCACTATGGACGGGCACTATGTATTCCAAGTTATGCCCTTTAGGCTTACTGGTACCCAATCTTACCTTCCAGGTAGAGGTGAATGATCTATTTCGACCCTATATACGATAATTTGTCTTGGATTTTTTCGACGACGTCATGGTTTTCAGCAAGGATTGGAACTCTCACCTTCAACACTTATGGGTAGTTTTCCAATTACTTCAAGCTAACCGCTATTTTGCCGAATTTTCGAAGTGTTCTTTTGTGGTGGATTTAGTTGCTTTTCTAAGACACATTGTGTCTGTGAAATGGCGTGGCTGTTGATCCAGCCAACTTGTAGGCCATCTAATCTTAGCCCCATCCTCACAATCTCACGACACTCCGTGAATTCTTTGGCCTCATGAGGTACTACCATCGTTTCGTGCATAATTACGCGATGACAGCAGGACTGCTCACAGACCATTTGAAAGAAAATTCATTTCCAAATGATACAACAGCAATGGACGCCTTCAATCACATCAGGGAGACCATGCTAACTCTATGTACCCTCTACCTAACCAATTTCTCCCAACCATTTGATGTTACAACTGATGCTTCCTCTTTTGCTGTATGAGCAATCCTTCAATGAACCGCATCCCTATTGCTTTTTCCAGCAACAAACTTTGCCCAATGCTTCAATCCTCCTCTGCCTATACACGTAAAATATATGCCATTACCGAAGCTGTTAAGAAATGGTGTCAGTACTTAGTAGGCAGGAAATTTAACATATCTACAGACCAAAAGAGTTTATGAAGTCTACTGATAGACAACCCAAACTCCAGAGCAACAAAAATGGTTTACCAAGCTCTTGGGTTTCGATTACAAAATCTTCTACACCCTAGGTCGTGATAACACAGTTTCAGACGCATTCTCCAAACGGCGACGGGAGTCACCGTCCCTCCTCCTTGTAATCTCCTCGATCACATTCCCTTCTTGCAGGAATTCAAACAATTCTGCATCAACAACCCAGCAGGACAAGCCTTACTCTCCAAATCTCATTCAAATAAAAAGATGCAACTGGTATTTGACTTTAAACGAAGACTTGCATTCTATAACAATCGCATCTTTGTCCCCGCTGAGACCAACTTGAGACCTACCAACTGCCTCTCGCCTTGCCTCTGCGTTCTATTGGTCTGGACTTCTATGGAACGTCAAGCAGTTCATTGGGTAATGTACTACTTGCTGCCAACACAAATACTCTACTGAGAAACCCTATGGGACACTACAAGCTTTCCCAATTCCCAACCAAGTCTGGTGGATTTGTTCATGGATTTTATCACAGGTTTACCACCATCTCAGGGATGGTCTACTATTTGGGTCATGGTAGATAGACTCACCAAATATGCCCATTTTATTGGTCTTCCCCACCACTACATATCAATGGATCTCACCACCAAATACATCACTCAAATTTTTTGATTACATGGGATTCCCAAATCCATCATAAGCGACAGGGACAAGATGTTTACAGCCGATCTCCATCGTCGATTGTTTCCTTCATCGTCGGACCTGTCTCCTTAGCTGACTTAGTGGACCCCCTACAACAAAATGATGCAATCTTAAACAATTTGAAGACAAATCTCAAGAAAGCCCAACCATGCATGTAATCCCAAGTAAATCTACACGACCAAGATAAAACATTTGAACTAGGGACTAACTTTACCTCAAACTAAGCCCAACCATGGATGTTCCACCCTCGTCTCAAGTCTACCTTGTGTTCCATGTTAGTCTCCTTCGCTTTCAAAAAGGAGACCCATCATCACGTCAACGTTCTCTTCCTCCAGACATTTAAGACCTCCCCCCATAGGCTATCCTCCAAAAAATTCTTAGTCAGAGACTTTTGAGCTACCCATATAGGGATATCCAATAATTCGTCGTCGCGTCGGCCAGACAAAACACATGTAATGAATGCTGGGTCTCTTGACTTGCCTTCTCTAAGGTTATCCATCCACATAATCTTGAGAACAAGAATTTTCTCAAAGAGCACGACAATGATATGATCTAACTAACTAGACCCAACACTTGTGATGTATTTGGGAATGCCCTCATTGACGGCCAATGCTCAAGGCCCAAACGCAATGCAAGGAAACCATTTTAGGCCTCTGATTATGTGTAACTTATGGGCCTGAAGTCATGTATGTTTTGTTATTCCAAAACCTTAACTTGTACGCAACACGGGACGTCTATTAAAGGGTGAATAGTATTAAGAAATACAAAAAGAAGTTATTTTCCTTTTTTGTTTTACTTATCTGAACCCTATTCAAACCCTGAGTTCTAAGGAATACCTATCAGATTACTGCTATTATTCCCGCCTCTCCCCTTCGACCCTTTTTGATTCAACTCTTCATAGGTATGTTTTCCCATTTTCTTATAATTTTTTTAGGAAATATATATTAATTTAAACATATATATATATTAGATATGTGATTTTGTAAGCCTTTTTTATTTTTTTTCCTTGTACTATGAAAGTCATGTATGTGATGATGGATATTGTTATCTTAAACTACTGTGATTCACTTGAATTGTATATTTTGTTTTATTTTGTTATTCCAAGTCATAAATGAATGCATAAGAGAAGTGAGAAAAAAAGGGGAGGAGTCCCCCCAGCACGACACTTGCCTTTGTCCATGTGTATGAATCATGGCGCAGACTATGTCCTTGGCTAACTACAATTCCAATTCTAACAATTCATCAATCTTACGATTCCATCCTAACCCTTCCTAATATTACAACTAATTGCATCATCTACAAGACTCGTCCTCTAATGGTAACTAATTCTTGTCAATTACATGTGCAAATCAGCATGTTATAGCTATGGACTAGGTTTAATATATTATTTATATACTTATCATATATGAACCAAATTTGATCCCAAATTTTTTATTCTTTAGGTTTAACACTACTTCGCTTAGATTTTGATAAATTTTATTGTCTATACTCTCTTTTGCTTTAGATCTATCAAGAAATGGTACCTGAGTTTAGTTTTATCTCTTCTTCAGTGTTAGGCAAAATAGTTGTTCCTAAATTAGTAGCCATGTGATTTGTGTTTGATGTTTGTTTGCGTGTCCTGCATTTTCAAGAAAATACACTAACTTTATTTTTGTGAATTTCTTTACTCTGCAACAATTTTAAGCTCTTAAAGCAATTGGAGTGACTGAAACGTTTCTTGCGATCAACTACAAACCATAGGTGAAATGAAGACACCATCCTCTCTTTCAATAGTTGATAAATCTTGATGACCATTTTATTAAAAATTTCATTTCTTATAGCTAACTTTATTTCGTTACTTTTAACTAATGAAGCAATGGTATGCTTTTAAAGAATTGACCTCAGCTTTGCCTACAAAATCTAATTGATTTTCAAGAGTCATTTTCAATGAAACTTCTTTACTAGTTTCTTTATGTTTTTGTAGATTAAACTTTCTTTCATGATGTATTCACAATTTTGTGGTTTTGTTTTGATTATGATTCAATTGACATGGGAAGTGTATGCGTTCTTTGTTATAAGTGACTATCTTTATAACAAGTGAAATTTTACGAAAATTATTATATACTTCGAATTGACATGACAATATTTTTACTAAAGAATTACCTTTTCATTTCGTGAATGTCGCAAATCATCTCATTTAAATTTCAATCCTTATTTTTCTTAAACAATATATAAGTGCTTCATAAAGATGTACCACATCTTTTGTTTTCTTATGAGCTTGAGAAACATATAATTAATTTGAACATATTTGGCTTAGCAGTATTGCGTTTATACTATATAGTAATGTAGATCTTTTTGTTAAGTGTATAATAAAGAAAGTATCACTTCTATATATAAAACAACCAAGCCATCACCCTGTCCTTGTTGAATATCTTAAATTGTTAATATGAATTGGATTTAGCCTGTTAATTCAAGTTAGTATGATAATTGTGAAATGTTATGGAAATTTGAGACATTCTAGGCATTCTCCCACTGTTGTTTATTAGGTTCTGAAATTTTTGGTAGTACATTTTATAAGTGAAACTCTGCATAAATTTTTGTAGAATATGCAATACTAATTGTATAATGTCTAATATGTTCAAGTTGTGCTCCTTTTTTTATAGGTATGTATTATGCATAAAAAATAAAATGATTAAATGCTATTTTTTAGGTTCAGGAACATGTTTTTTTTATTTCCTTCCATCCAAACGTATACATATATGTTCATGAAATGTTAATATGACTTGGATTTGTTCGTTTTGTTTCATTTATTTTTATAATTGTTAAATGCTTTCATTCGGTTACAACTTGCGATTTTAATCCTTTTTGAATATCTTGAAATGTTAATATGAAATGGATTTAGCCTTTTTGGTCATGTTTATTTGATATTGTGAAATGTTGGGAGATGTGAGACCTTCTAGGCATTCTCCCACTGTTGTTTATTAGATTCTGAAATTTTTGATAGTCCATTTTATAGGGAAAATTCTATTAAATTTTTTGCAGAATATGCAAACTAATGGTATGATGTATGATATGCGCAAGTTGTGCTACTTTTTGTATAGGTGAATTGTGTTTGAGTTTGGTATGAATCTTCTTTAAACACGATTAGATTCAATCCTAGCGCCAATAACATCGAGGAATGGAAAGACTCACGTCGTAAGAAAAAAAGGGCAACATATGATATGTGTAACCAATCCCAAACTAAGTTGTTCCTACTGAGATATTGGTAAGTGTCATGGTTATTTGACGTTTCCTTCGAACTTATAAGTTTGTACACTACTAATATGTTGTAAACTTTGATCTTTTGTGTGTAGGCTCTATATAAGGAAGATCTTGCTCCTAATAATGTCTTCACATGAAGGATCGTAATTGGTAGATATTCATTGATGGTAGATCAACACGGTTGCATGCAGGTGTCTTGTTTATAAGTGAGCTCTTTTATATTTAACGATAGAACAAATGTAACTTATTTATATTGGTTACGACCGCAAATATTGTACCAAAATGCATATGAAACCAATTAACACAAATCTAAGTTAGTCTAATTTTCAAGTTAAATATGTGCATCAACTTAAATATGTATATTTAATTTAATTTGGTTATAAAATAAAATGCATACCTTTGGAATCGATGTATATATCGTTGTAAGTTCCACAGTCCATGCTTTCAAGTTCTTTAGTTCTTAGTTCTCTTTATTTTAGTGGATCAACTATCGTCTTAAGATGGTTAGTCTGTCCATTTATCTTTTTGCTTTCTTGTCATTGTATTCGTTTGTTCTTTCAGGTGTGAGTTCAACTAAGCTTTGTAGCAAGCACTACTTTATGGCTTATAATGGCTATACATGGAATCTATCATGCAGTTGCTCGTCATAGTAGGTCGGCGATTCATTGGATAACTTGGATTAGTGAGAAGGTTTTTTAATCTTCTTTTTGAACTACTAATCCCAAATGACCATTTTAGACATTGCGAGACCATGCACGTCGCATACTGCACACTCCAAATGCTCAATAGTTTATAGATGGTACCTGGCTCATAGGAAGATGGCTGAAAAAAGCTTTTGCAATTTAACAATCCAACTTTTTTATACTTTATGAGCTCTTCTAATTGATAATGAAAGAAAGAGACATGGAGTGGTTTTGTTACTCCACTACAAAATTTTGATTTGTATCATATAAACCTTATCTAAAAGAAATGTACAGTAGAGGGAAAGAAATGGTAACACACTAGTCTCATTCATTTATTTTCTGTGTTGTTTTGGTAAGCTTTGTTTTCCAAATTTTGTCATTTCATTTGCTTCCATGACATAAATTTCATCATTGGTTGCTCATAAGCTTTTATGTTGTGATCTCATTCAGTCTTCTTAACTTTGTTTTATGTCATTTTATGTGAAACAATTCTTTCTTCTAATTGTAATTTTTGAAAAGTTGTTGGTATAAAATGTTTACTGCACAGGTAATCTATTAGAAATTTGTTTCTTTAATACTTTGTGCTAATTGGTTAACAACGATAAACGTAAATAAAATGCACATGTAAGTTCTCTATAAAATGCATCAACTTAAATATGTATATTTTATTTTCAAGCTTTGATGCCTTTGTTTTCATGCAGGGGCAAATCGAGAGGAGGCTCGAGGAGCACACTCAGGCTACTCCGAACCAGCCAATGGATGAGGAGAAATTCTACTATGATGCGATGGGGGATTGCCCAAAGAGATGTGTCTATAGGCTCGATTCATATGGCATCAGGAAAAAGATATATGGAGATCGTGGTGCTTGCAAGTCCTAAAAGCCAATGGTGCGGTGTTCAGAGTTCGATGCAATCATTTAGGAGCTCACGCTATTCGAGGCTTACATGCAGAGCTGGTTGGGAATGCGCATGGACTTCGGAGTGAGCACCTTTTAGGCACCACAGTTGTCGCTACCACCATGACCACCACCCTAGGAGCACAACCAACAAGTTCGAATGGATTCGACTCATTTACAAGAGCACCAGCACGACGTCAATGATCGAGACATCCAAGATTGGATTGATGAAGAGCACCTTGGTAACGAGAGTTAGGTATTTTAGTTCCGTTGTATAGATTTTTGTTTGTAAACAAATTTCAAACAATGTTTTATGCATATTAAGATCAAATTCTCTTTTTTAGGTTCCATTTAGAATAATATTTTAAAATTTTCTATGAATGAATTGTATGGGATTTGCTTTTGGATGATGTTATAGCACCCCAAGGAGTCGTTGTAGGGGTGTCGGGTGATGGAAAATGCCTAATTGGACTGCTACAGATTTTGTGTATAGCTGAACCCTGTAGTAAGGAAATGTGAATTAAAAAAAATTATGGGCATTCCAACGGATTAGAAATGGATTAGCAATGGAAAGCAAGTATTCTATTGCTATTCCATCTCTAAGTAGAAATAAAATCGAGATGGTTTATTAGTTAAATTTTGCTGCTAATCCATTTGTAATTAGAGACAGAATAGTAACGGTAATTATAGTACTTCGTTGCTATTTCGTCTTTAATTAGAAATAGAATAGCAATAGACTACGGAATGCTATGAAGTCTATTGCTATTACGATTATAACTATAAATGGAATTGCAACAGTCGTCGTAGTATTCCGTTAATATTTCGTTCCTATTTATATCTCTGTTCCATCTCTATTTGAGGACGAAAATTGATTTTTGTTGCTAATTAATTAGCGATGACATTTTTTCGATGAATTTCATTTTGTTCCTATTCCATTTATGATGTTATTTCCATTGGTATTCCATTGCTATTTTATTTCTATTCCGTTGCTATTTCAATGCTATTCCATTGGTAATTCACTATTTTTTGTAGTGTCGTCCTTATCCAAAACGAATCCATCCCCATAATTAATTCTAGTCCATTCCTCGTGGTTGCATAAGGAAATTCATGTTTGAATCCATATTCTGGTTTTGGGTAATCGTTATTTTCTTTCCTATGAAATTTCGGCAATCTAAGTACCGCTGTGAATAATCCACTGGTCTTCTTCATACCATGGACATTGTTTTATTTTCACTCTAATGGCCATTCGCTTAAAACTCCCTAAGTAAAACTTCACAACCAATCTCTCTAAGGATATCTATATCATCATTAACATTGTAATCCCTAGTCAACAATCCAAGTTTCTCTCCCTTATTATTGTCATAATCCTAAGCCCGTACTTTATTTAATTCTTCACATTGAAACCCCTCTCCGCTATTATTTTTCTATTTTTCCTAATGTCTCTCTTCATTCTAGCAAGAGCATTGGCATTTTTTAAATTATCAACATTAAAAGAATTTGTGGAGTCTCCTCAATTTCCTCTTCTTCCGACTCGTCACTAAGATCTAATGGTGGAGAAAGTTTTCTTCGTGTTCTAACTCTAGGATTGTTTATTGAAATTTCAATAAGACTAATGCGTGTGGGTGGAACTTTGGATTTTGTTTTGGATTTTGCAACTGACACTACTTTTCCCTTCTCCTCTCTTGAACTTCTACCTTTCCAACTTCGCGCCATTTTTCCAAATCAAATAATCACAATCCAAATTGAATTTAAACATGTAATTCATTCAAAACCAATTATTGAAAACAATTAAGTAGAATTCACAATTCTAACTAAAAGGAGAAATTTGGCATCGAAGTCTTTACTTAAAATCAATTTTTCTTACCATTTTCATGATGTAAATCAATTTGTAATATAAATTTAAGTATTTCTAAAACAAAACACACCCCTCCTCTCCCCCAAACTCATTTGCAACTCAATTTCGAACTAATTATATATAAGGATCTTTGAAAAGATGAAAATACCAAAATTTTGAAATTTATTTATAAACCAAGAATCATCGTAATCACTATTTGCATTATATTGAAATCAATGAATTCATTTATCATGATAACTAGATGAATTCAAATAAACGATTTTGAAATCAATTGAAGATTTTGTAAAAATTCATCAAATCAAAAATTTTCAACATAAAAAGCTAGGGTTTTATCATGATTACCTTCTTGAGAGTGAATCCCCTAAGATATAGCTCTTGAATTCCTTTAGATTGACCTTCCAAGCTTGAACTTGAAATTCCCTTAAACCCTAATGCGGTTCTACTCCCTCAAACTTGCACTATTATAGGTTGAACGAAACTAGATCGAGGTGGAAATAACTTAAATGCATTGAAATCTAGCTTAGAAAGGTTGAATCTACGCAAAAATTTGGTGTTCGGATGAAATAGGTGTAATGATTGATTTGTTTGAAATGATTCATGGTGTTGTGAATTGGAGTTTTGTTTTAAAAACTCAAGTTCATGCCCAGTGAATCGGGGTTTAAGTGAAATTGATGGTGATTCACTACATAAATTAGTAGGTTTTTTGGTTTTGTGGCTCACCGATTTTTCCAGCGAATCGGCTATGAAGGTCGATTCGTTGCTTATTCGCCAAACTTAAATTTTCACTTAAAATATTTATGTATTGTCACCGATTTTCATAGTGATTCATAGTGTTATACCTATTCGCTAACAATTTGATGGACTTACTTTACTGTTTTTCCAATTTTAATTCACAATTACTGATACACCAATCATTATAATCAATATAAATGTAGAATTTATTAGAAATTTGAAATTTTGATTAGGATACGTAACTAACTAATAATTTAATTTTATTAAATAAATAAATAAACAACTAATGAAAATTTGCAAAAAGGCCAAATAAACATAACAATTCGATCACCCCTCCCCCATTTGAAAGTTCTTCGGAGTTTAAATTCCAAACATATTTTCAATGCAAGAGTCAAAATGTGAGAGAATAAAAAATATTATATTAATGTTAAATCTATACTAAATCAAATCATAAATAAACATAGGATATGGGCTGCCTCCCATAGAGAGTCTTTGTTTCCTATCATTGGCTCAACTAAAAAATTCTAGAATTAGACTAGATCTCTAAACTTGAATATATGATTATCCACTCTAGTGCTATACTAGAATATTTATAACAACTTGAGAAGTGGCAAAGAAAGGCATCCTAAATTTTGAAGGAGGATCTTCAAAGATAAAGTGCGACAAAACCAAAAAATTCGTAACCACCAATATTAGTTTCACTGAAGTATCATGTGGTAAACAAATTCGTTCGAAAACAAGTTCATCCAACTCCAATTGAGTATGTAAAAAACAATGTATCAGCATGAGATATGCATTAGATCTCGTATCACACTGGGCTCTAAAGTACCAAACCCATTTAATTTTTATATTCAAATGTATACTCCCAAGGTCATTAAGCTTCACAAGACTTAAATTCAGCTTTTTTAATTCTCATTCTTCTTTGCTTTAAAATCACCCACCTTGTTAATATTTTTCTCATTCTCCGGTTGCTTAACCCTCTATTCTTGAGTTACTTTATTCCATTTGAAGTGTTTTAAACTTATTTTTCTTCAAACTTCATTTTCAATTTCCATCGTTACTGCATTAATTTCATAAATTTTAGCATTTAGATCGCCGTGACAGTTTAATTCCAAAGAATAATTATTATTAATTTCATTATCAAGTAATTCATCATATTCATCATTAATATGTTCATCGTTAATTTTGAATGTAATAATTTTGTTTTCAAATTCCACGGACATCGTTCCTTCAAAAATATATGTTATTTAGTTTTAGCTGTTTTAAGAAAATGTCTACCTAATAATATAGGCGAAGAATTAGGTGATAATGAATCTCCCATTTCCATGATATAAAAGTCGATTGGAAATACTAGGCCATTTACTTTTACCAAAAATAACTTATTTTGTTTTAGCTATTTTAATGACTGTATTATCAGCTTAAGTAAGAGTAATAGGTGTATTAGTCAATCGTACTATTTTGAATGATTCATATAGTTTGAGTGACATTACATTAACTGATGCTCTGAGATCACACATATAATATAGCAAATTTAATAGAAGAAGTACATATTGTAATAGATATTACAAACATTCTTGGATCGCAACATTTCTCAAGTATTTTTTTCTTTATTAAGGATGACACCTTTTGGCCCAAATCTTCTTCAGATTCCTCTAAACTTTTATCTTTAGATTCAAAATAAATCTTTCAAAACTTCATCATAATTTGATAATTGCATAATTGATTCTATCAAAGGTGTATTTATTTCTATTTTCTTAAATTCTTAAAAAATATCTTCATTAATTTTTTTCCTTTCTGGCATCCGCTAATTATTGTGGAATGTGAGAAATATAGTGTATATCTTAATTTAATTTATCAAGAATACTATCATCTTTCTCTTCTTTAATCATTTTAGAAGTTAGTAACTAATTTTCATAAGCTTCTACTCAAGCTAAATACGATTGGTACAATCTGTGAAATTCGAGAATTTATAAACTTGATTAGACAAATAATTAAGTATTTTCATATTTAAATTGGAATTTAGGCATCCAAGGTGGGACCAACGTATTAAGGATTGGAGATCATGAATTAAATGTTATTTTTGTGTGTCGTGTGACAAATTGGTGTAATATACTATATTCGACATGAAATAGGGTCGAGCGAATGTATAGACGCGGTGTTTGTTTGTTCCGAAGCGCATTGGAAATTTTCTCCAATTTTGGCAAAATTGAGGTATTCTTCAGGGTTTAACTTGGGCGTAAAATATAAAAGATAACCATGAAAATAAAAAGAATGCAAGGAATTGTAATTGACTTTCTTGATTTGGTGGCAATTGATGATGGAAATATCATGGGAACTGAATTCTGAGGTATCTAAAGAAGTAAATGGGTTTAATAAGATCCATTTTAGGAGGTTTACATGGAGTGAGATTTTTTCCTAAGTTATGCCCATGTTAATGTTGATGTTTCAATTGAAAGTGAGGTTTTCATGGAGTTTAATTTGAAGTCTTGAAGGGTTTCATTGTGGACAACATAGCTTAATTTCTGAAGGTTGTTTGTGAGGCTTAAGACATTCATTTGAAACTTAAATTAATGAAAAATGAGACTGTGTACAATCCATAGGGCTGTCATGAATTTATGTAGAAGTTCTCCATCAAAATGCAATGAATCGAGCTTAAATACTATTTTACAAGATCGCATAACTTTTTATACATTTATCAGAATAGTCTAATTTCAATATATGTTGTTGATTGATTTGCTAGATAACTTCGCACCAAAAATCACGGTTTTTGGATTTTTTCGAAAGTTATTATTTTTCAAAGTTGTTGTCCTAAGATTTCTATCAATTATGTCTGGTTTGGGGTTTTTAGCTTAACTCCTCCTTCGTTGGAATTGAGCATATCATTCCTTTTCATAAAGCTAAGAATAAAAGGCTTCAACTTTGTCATAGGGCGTGTTCTCCAAATTTTAAGGTTTGGATGCCCAAAAATGGACTGCAATAGTTCAGCTGGGAATAACAATCTAAATTAACGTCTCTTACTTAAAAGAAAATGATGAGAAATTGTTATAAAGTAGTGAAGTTGAGTTAAACTCGAAGTAATGAATGAATTCTATGGTTTAATAGAAAATATGGAAGTACCTGAAAGCCCAGGAATATTATGTGAGGCTTCGCAACCAACTTTGAGTTGGTTTGATGATAAGTAACCTTTACAGTGACTCTCACATTGATGATTTATCTATTTGCATGAATTACATTTATTAATAGTTATGCATATATGGGAGAGTGAGATAAGCTTGTTTCGGAGTCTTGTCTGCTTGAAATTAGATTTCAATCCTACCTCAAATGTCGGATAGTGAAACTAATTCCGGAGTCAAACACCGAAAAGTTATCTATGCATTTCATAAGCTCTAATATTGTTTTCGTACTATTTTTGAAAAATGACATTTGATTATAGCTAGGAAACAGAAATGGAGTGGATTGCACAATTGTATATTTATTTTGTTAATTTCTTTGCTTTGTGATTATTTTATATTATTCATTTGCTATTATTAGGTGCATTAGATAGTTTAAAGTTTACTTATCAGACATCATTTTTGCTAGAATGGTGATAGGTTTATTTAGTACTTACAAAAAAAGGAAAAGGTTGAAGACTTTTGTGATATCTTTTAGAGCTTACTTTCTCTATATATGACTTGATTTTGTGTATATAATCTATATTGTTTATTTTGCATAGGAGTATGACGTTCTTTAAATTAGACGTGATTTTCATTGAATGATTATGAGAGTTTACTAAGTAAGTTTAAATAAGTTGAGAGGTTTATGTTTCAATTTTGGTCAATTTTGGGATGGTAATGTTATAATTAATCAATTAGAGACTCTAAGTTAGTTTATAAATTTGAATTTAATATATATTGGGAATTGTGGGGGGTTGTGAGTCCTTTTAGGCCTTACCCCAATTATGTTGTCCATTAGGTGAAAGTTTTTTCGACATACTACTTTTAGGGGAGGTGTGATAAGTGTTTAATTAGACTTATATATTGGACTAGTTTAGATATATAATTGGCCTTAATATCTCAGAATGAGCTATAATTGATGGTATTTATGTGTTTTAAGGTCTATAAGGCATAAAAGAGGCAAATGAGTGATTTTATGATGAAATGAGGAGAAAAGACACAAAACCATACTTAACGTCGTGGGAAGTGACACAAGATGTTGAGAAGTCGTGAGATCAAAGGAAGAGATGCAGTAGAGGTGACGTCCTGGCACCGCTGTGGGTTAGCACACATAGCACCAAGCAGTTACACAGGGGGCACTGAACCTACTAAGTGGAGAAAACACACATACATTATAAGAGATTAACACCCACCGTCAGGACAGAAAAATAGAAAATTTTGGAATTCTAGTTCATTTGGAATTCTTAATTAGATATTCTAAATGTGTTCTTAGGAGTCTTACGAGTCTAAATAGGTATTAGAACATGGTAAGCTCATAGATTATGATATATTAAGACCTACCATCATAAATTACCATAGTTTACGTTAGATTTGAGTATTGGGAAGAGTTTTGAAGGAGATACATTAAATATTCAGTATTTTTCTTTAATTTAACTAAAGTTATTTGATTGAATCTTCGATTGCAATGAATACCATGAATTGTGTGTTTTTGATGATAATGAGTGAGTAGTTTATTTATATTATGGATCAATGGATCCTATGGTATGAATACTATGCAAAAGAAGTTATGAATTGGATATAATGCTTATAATTGCAATGATTATAATTTGTGTTTGATTCTATGTATAATGCTATGAACATCTTGATTACATGTTTGTTGATTAGGGGTTTTAGGAATTATCATGGCCATTGGAGCTTTTAAGCCGGATATAAACAACACAACCATAAAATATATAACATCGATAGATAGTTGCTGATTAGGGAGGCATGGATAGTAAATTTAAGTGTTTATGAGTCTAAAGATTTGGTATTTAATGCTATGTGAGACTTACGTTATTCACACTGATAAGTGGAGTTCTAGTTTGCACTTCAGGATCTTTTTCACCACAGCAGTAGGTTGAAGTGAATATTAAAGAAAACCATCTATTCTAATTATGGATTGTGCGCATATAAGAAAGATTTATGAAGTATGATATGGGAAGCATAGTACTTCATTACCTAGGTGAAGTTGTGAACTAAGATTTTTCTCAATTTAAGAATACAAGTCAATTTACATTGATTTTATAGAATAGAGAAGTTTTGTATAAATCAAAACAAAAGAGATCTTCTTAACAATATGTTCTGGTTTTTTCAAAAATTGCTCACTTGCACTAGGGCCAATCATTCATGTATCTAATACCTAATTATCTAACTTGACCATCATGTTTTGCTTGTGGAATAGCCTTCGTCAAAGGATCTATAACATTGTCTTGTGTAGGAACTCTACTAATATTCACATCTCCACTCTCAATGATTTCTTGAACGAGATGAAAACGTCTAAGTATATGTAGGATTGGTGGTGTGATCTTGGTTCCTTGGCCTTGGCTATCGCCCCATTGTTGTCACCATACAAACAAATAGGGTTAGCTATACTCGAACCACACCAAGTTCAAATATAAATTTTTTTGTTCAAAACTGCCTCCTTAGGTGCATCGCACATTGCAAAATACTCAGTTTCTGATATAGAATCTACCACAGTTTCTTGCTTTGAACTTTTTCAGCTCACTGCGCCTCCATTCAAAATAAAGACATATCCAAACTGCTATCTAAAGTCATATATATCAATTTGAAAATTGGCATTTTTGTAACCGTTTACAACACACTCATTTTCCAAACTTCCATATACTAAGAACATTTCTTTAGTCCTTCTCAAGTACTTTAAAATGTTCTTTACTGCTATCCAATGACTCTCATTGGGATTATATTGATATTAGCATGTTGCACTCAAAGCATATGATACATCGGATCGAGTGCATAACATGACATACATGATAGATCCAATAGCTGATGCATATGGAACCGTATTCATGCGCTCTCGCTCATCATTAGTCTTCATAAATTGAGTCTTGCTGAGACTTATACCATGAGACATTGACAACAACCATGTTTTAGAGTCTTACATACTAAACCTATTTAGTACCTTGTCAATATAAGCACTATAACTTAGACTGGTCAGCCTTTTAGATCTATCACTATAGATCTTAATCTGAAGGATGTCATTTTCAATGAGTAATATATCATCAACATAAAGTACCGTGAAAAGAACCATCTTCCCACTTACCTTCTTGTATACACTAGGCTCATCTTCATTTTTAATGAAACCAAATTCCTTAATTGCTTCATCAAAATGAAGTTTCCAATTCTGAGAAGCTTGCTTTAATCCATTAATATATCTTTCAAACTTGCACAACTTCTAGAATCCCAACTCTAAGAAGCTTGCTTTAATCCATAAATAGATCTTTGAAACTTGCACATAGATCTTTGAATCTTGCGCACCTTGCTAGAATTCCCAGAAGGAACGAACCCTTTAGGTTGTATCATATACACATCCTCAAGTAAATTTTCATTTAGAAAAGTTGTTTTGACGTCCATTTGTCATATCTCATAGTCATAATATGCAACTAGGGAAATCAGAATTCTAATGGATTTATGCATAGCTAAAGGAAAAAAAAAATTCTCATCATAATCAAAACCTTGAGTTTACCTAAAACCTTTTGCTACTAGCTATGCTTTATAAGTATGCACATTGCCATCCATGTCAGTTTTATTCTTGAAAACCTATTTACATCTAATGGTCTTACCACCTTCAACTAAATCAACCAGGTTTCAAACTTTGTTATCATACACAGATTGCATCTCAGAATTCATCGCACTAAGCCATTTATCTACCTTAAGGCTAGACAAAGCCTCTTGGTAAGTAGTAGGCACATTTTGATCCTTAAGCAACACCTCACTACTATCAGTAAAAAGAAATCCAAATCTCTTTGGCTGATGCCTTACCCATCAAACCTACGCATGACTCGTGATACCTGTAGAGGTCAACTAGTTCAAGACTTTATTGATCTCCCACTAGCGATTGAGTGTTTATTTGTGGTTCTTGAACTTCTTCAAAACTCATTTTATTCCTATTGTTGTTTTTTTGTAATAAAGTCTTTTTCCATAAAAATGGCATTCCGAATAACAAACACTTTGTTCTCATTGGGATTGTAAAAGAAGTATCCTCTAGTTTCTTTAAGATAACCTATAAATACACACTTGGTAGATTTGGCTGATAGTTTTTTTTAGATTTGTCGTCGTACAAAAACCTTACAAACCTAAATATTAAGTATAGACAAACTTGGCCCTTTCCCAAAACACATCTTATATGGTGTTTTATCACCCACCTTTGAAGTAATACAATTCAGTGTAAATGCAGAAGTTTCCAATGCAAAACCCCAAAAGGAAATAGGAACATCTGTATGACTCATCATAGATCGAACCATATCCAATAAAGTTCAATTTCTCCTCTTAGAAACACCATTCAATTGTGGAATTGTAAGAAGAGTAAATTGTTAGACAGTCCCACTGTTTCTAAGATGATCATCAAACTTTTGGCTCAAATATTCACCACCTCGATCTGGTCAGGTGCCTTAATAATTTTACCAAGATGTTTTGCACTTCATTCTAAAATTTTTGAATCATATCAACAGATTCCATTTTCAGTTTCATGAGATACACGTAACCATATCTATAGAAATCATTAGTGAAAGTAATAAAGTACGATAACCACCTCCAGCCATTGTGTTTATAGGACCTCATATATCAGTATATATTAGACCCAATGAATCACTTTCCTTTTCATTATGTCCAGTAAAGGGATTCTTTGTCATATTTCCTAGAAAACAAGATACACATTTTCATATGACTCTAAATCAATCGAATCTAAAAGTCCAACTTTATGGGGTTTACAAATGTGTTTCCCATTTATGTGACCAAGACGATAATGCCAAAAGTAGGTTTGATTAAAATTATTTAACTTGAATATATTTGTATTTACGTTATGAATAGGAGTATCTATGGACCTTTTCATATTTAGAATATAAAAACCTTTACACAAATTAACATTCACATAGAAAACGTCTTCATGAGAAATGGAGCATTTATTATTCGCAATAATGAAATTAAAACCATCTAAGTCCAAAAATAAAATTGAAATTATGTTTTTGCTCAAGGCAGGGACATAATAACAATTATTCAAAACCAAAACAAGTCCATTATACAAAATTAACTAAGCATCCCTACAACTAACACAACTTCCTTTGCTCCATTTCCCACTCATAAGAAGACTTCTACTTTCTTTAGCTTTATACTTTTGGTAAGACCTTACACATTAGTACAAATGTGAGATCCATATCCGAAATCCAATACCCTGAAATCACTAGTAGACAAGTTAACTTCAATGACGTAAATACATGAAGCAGTAGTTGCACTGCACTTATTTTTCTTTAGATCTTCAAGATAGAGTTAACAATTTGTGAACCAATGCCCAGGTGCATGGCAGAAATAACAATTTCTTTCTTTTTCCTTTTCCTTATGGGAATGTGAAGTAGAAGCAGCCATATGCTTTACTTATTTCATAGGATTTGTGATAGTCACAACAGGCTTGGCAATTTTGGCCTTGTCTTTGCCCTTCTTTTTTTGAGCCTTTCCTTTTGGAATCATCAACACATAAGTAGAGGGTTTCTTGACATTCTGCTCAGCAGTCTTAAGCATCAAATGCAACTCTAATATAGACTTCTCCATATTATTCATGTTATAGTTCATCACAAATTGTTAACAACTATTGGACTTTGAATTCAAGATCAAATCCGTAGCCAGCTCTTGGCTTATAGAAAATCCAAGTCTGTCAAGATGGTCAATATAGCCCTCCATTTTCTGAACATGAAGACTACCTATCGCACCCTCATCCATTCTGCAAGAATGAAAGTTTCTGATTGTCTCGAATCTTTCTTAGCTAGGCTGTCGTTGGAACATTTCCTTCAGAATCATAGCCATGTCGTAAGCTTCCTTGTGTTCCATGTCCTTCTGATGTTCTAGAACCATGGTTGCCAACATAATGCATGCAACATCAATTGAATCGTTGACATGCTTAGTATGAGCATCCTTTACGGCTCTTAAAGCATTGGCTGGTGGTTCCTCAGGAATAAGATCTCCATGACATACAACTTTCATTCATGATTGAGAACAATTCTCAAGTTTATGAACTAGTCAAGAAAGTTTATCCCATACAACTTATCATTCTCAAGGATAGATCACAATGACAAGGGATTAATGTGATTTGAAGAGGCCTTAGATCTACAACAAAGATTACGCAAAAGTTTATTTTAGTATAAAGGAATAGACTCCCACTAAATTAAGAACCCTCTTAAAAATACTAAGTTAATTTAAGGGACTAAAATTCGTATTTCAAATAATTCCAAGACATCTAAGGCATGACACTTTGAATTAGGTTATTTAGGTATGTACTTATTACCAATTACATCATATGCAACTTTTAGTGATTCTTATGAGATTATGACACATTTATGTCTTAGCATGTTTTATCTCATCTTGTGCCTAAAGCACAAAGCCGTTTTAATAGATTTATCAAGTATAACCATTTCAAACAATAAAGTAAACGTTAATCAAGTTGCCTCACCAAGATAACACAATACACTCTGTAGAGGTTGACCCATATTGATGTAATCGAAGATTTGATAAGTGTTTGAGAATGGATGACACTTGACTTAAAATTTGGAAGAGGGATATTTTTATTTGTTTTAGTGATCATAATTTAAATGAGATGAATATCATATATTACAATGCATGTATAGTCACTAAAAAAATTAGGATATTTTACTAATATTGACTATCATACGAATTTCCTTGCGCTACGAATAGGTAGCAGCGGCTCGTCAGCAGGCAAGAGTACATGGGGCAGCGCCCCCCATTTTTTTTGACAACGAATTCCAGTTCGAAAAATTAAAAATTGCCTTCGATTTCTCATTATTTTGTCAATCTAATTGACCGAAACTACCCCTTATTTTAATTTTAAAAAATATTAATTAAATCGTTTTAATTAACTCGAGCCTACCTCTAACTTAATATCTTATCCTAATCCAATTAAATTTTAAGATACTTTGAATTTTTATCCATTAAGAATTTGTTATATATCTCATCTATCTTATAGGATTTGTAATTCTTATCCGATTAAAAGTTTCTCCTATCTAATAGGAACATACTAACAGATAACCACAATGAGATATATGATTAAAACCAATTTCCATTCTTATTCATAAAAAATAAGCAATTGAATCAAGAAACGAAATATTAATCCTGCATTCAACCCAATATCTTTTTAAATTAATCATATTAACCTAATCAAGATTTCTATAATGGAGACATACATAATTATGTATTCAACACTAGAATCACATTAAGCTAAACGTGACTTCTGCCATGTGAACATACAAAATTTGCATTGTTCAATATTAAAACATATGTTACTCGAAATATCTTCAACATGAATTTTATCACTTAATCAAATCATGCTAATGTATCAAATACATTAATTAACAACATGCTTTAAAACCATTTCTTGATAACAATTATCACAAAACCTATGTGTATATCATATATACATTAATCAAGATCATTTTCTTAGACGTATGTTATATAAACATCAGAGAAAACATACAAACATTTAATAGAACTGAGTCTAAGGCTCTGATACCATTGTTGGGTTTTGGGTTCATACGTAGCGAAAAATTCAAAACAATTTTTGAAAAAACTCCAACAAGATCGAAATTAAGTTCCATTAAACTAGAACTTCAAAAGTAAATCATACCTTAAATCCTACTTTCCTTCTTTGATTCTTCGATTTCCAAGATGTTCAAATGCGCGTCCTCTATCATAAATCCATGCACAAACGGTTACCATAATTTGGAATGCCAACCCTAAGAGAGATGTAAAACATTTTTTTCTTTCTCTCTTAAAATTTAGGGAACTCGAAAATAGCAAAAAAGAAATCTTATTTTGTTTTAGAGTTTCAACTCTATTTATATGTGTAGATAAGCTCACTTTAAAAATCTAAACGCAATACAACTATTGTATTTAGGCAATTCAATCAAATTACACGAACGCCCCTATTAATAAGTTATTATATAACAAATTGTAAGGGCTTTTATGTTTTAAATTTTATCATACAATATTCATTACTCTGGACTAGTTGAAATTGCACAAAGCCATTCTTTGTGTGTGGCGCAATAGGTTCATGCGATATTGGTAGCATTATGGTATATAAGTCATAAGTGGTCTCTAGTAACGCATTATGACTATCCAAGTAGCATGAATATCAAAATCGGTATAACCTAATGAATAGAATATATCATTTCCTTCTGTCGTACGATATCCTTTGATTAAACGTAAGGTATGAAAAGTCACCCTTAATGTTTAATTGCACTAGTCTCGATCTTTAAGTAACATCCAAGTGACATTGATCATATCAATTCACATCGACTTGACCATTATCAATCTATAGTATTAAGGGATCCGTTGATATTTCTCTTTATACAAGAGGGACAAATTCTATCTCGATTACACACTTTCGCACATTATTCACATGCTAATCAATCACAATGTTTATAATTATCCGGTTAGAGACAAATTTTAATTCTGTCAAATCACTATGATTGTAATGTTGAAGTCTCTGGTATTCTCAAGTCAAATGAGTAAATCATATAGCTATCATAAGCAACACCTATGACTTAATCCATATGGTGTTCTTATATTGGGTCGATCCAGTACCTTGTTCCCTTAAAAGTAATCATGATCTCGATTTGTATCCCTATACAAATGATCATCACATGACCATCTGTTAAGATTCACACTAGTTTTAATTCATTATAGTTCCCAATATAATGACCGACTAGGGACATTTAGGATATTTCAACAAATACCCATTGATCTTATTATAAGGTAAACATGCAATCACTTATAATATAACAACAAACAAAAACCTCCATATTATTAACTAAAATTATAAGATAAACAATGTTTGTAGATTGACCTAGGACACTTGCCCCAGCATAATATAGTGAACTTAACTAAGTGCGTGCGTCCATATAAACCTTTCTAAGAGGAATAATTTCCATAAGCAACATTTGATAATCACATTATTACTACAATTGAACTGTTATACTTACATTTATGATCAATTTTTCGGTAGCCACACTTAATTTAGTTTAGTTTGCACATTTTTTAAGAATATTATTTTCAACAATTTACTTTTAAGTTTATAAAAAGAAAAAAAGTTTTAGTTTCTTGTTTGACAATTTACATTTGATCTTTTTTGTGTTTTCTTTCTTAGGGAGAAGGTAGTGCATGCGTAATCAAGGTGATAAGGACTTAATACCTTACAATCTGGAAATTGACAAAATCAGGGAAAGAAGAAAAATGAGACTAAGATGGTGCGTGATCAATGAAAAACTAAAACCGAAATCATGGTCGAGGGAACAATCAACCTGAAGGTGATATAAGTGCAAGACAAAGAACGAGGATAGAATATCTTCGAGATAACTTTAAAATCAGAAGTGCAAGAGATGTACAATGGAGTGATGAGGCATCCAACCAACACCACTAAATTTGATTTGAAACCATCTCTCATCAACATGGTATAAAATAGCCTAGTCAATGGGTCAGCAAGCGAGGATCCAGTTGCACATGTGGAGAACTTTCTGGAGAAGTGTGACATTGTTCACATTACTAGAGTTACGAAAGAAGTAATTAGGATAAAACTTTTCTTATTCTCATAGGGTGGAAAAACCAAATCCTGATTTCAAGGATTGAATGTTAGAAGTATGACTTTATGGGCGGATATTAATGAGAGGTTCTTGGACAAATTCTTTCCCCCAGTGAAAGTCAGTGACAAAAAATTGGAGATCAACCAATTCAAGCAAAATGACATTGAGTCTTTTGGTAAGGCTTGGGAGAGATTTAATGATGTTGAGAAAACGTCTAGGACATGGATATGTGAAGTGGGCACAATTGGAAATATTTTACTATGGAGTGAATCATAGCACAAGAACACTGGTGGATACCGCAGCAAGTGATTCTCTACTAACCAAGAATGAAGACGGAGCACTAGATTTTCAAGATCTTATGTCCTAAAATTCTACTTCAGGAACTCGTTCCACAGAATGGAAGCAAACAAGACTTTGAAGATGTCAACTTCATGAATAATTAGAACTATAGAAACAACTTCAGGCAGAGAGGAATGGCTCCTCAAAGATATTATTAATGATCTAACAACTCAAACTTTTTATATGGAAATCTTGATAATACACCGAAGCTACCTTAAAGTTTTGATCAACAAGTCCAACAAGGGAAGCTAGGCCAAAGTGAAGAAATGACTTCGTTAAAGCCAACTGAGAGATTATTGTAAGCCATTGACATAAACAATGGAGTATGTCATGAAAGGAATGAGAAAGAAATGGAGAATGTGAAATAACCTCTGAAGCGAATGGATGATGAAAATGCCTAATCCATAAAGAATTTGGAGAGACAAACTAGTTAGCTAGCAATTGCTTTGAATTCAAGAAAAGAAGGACAATTTCAAAGTAGCGCAATCACAAATCCTAAGGAGAATGTTAGTGCCATTCACATGATGAGCACTATGGCAACTAATGAGCCAATCCATGAGCAAGTGATGTACAAGCCAAAAAATGTCAATACTTTAGCCATGAGAAAGTTCAAAAAATCTGAAGATATGCATGAAAATGGAACAAAAGTAAGACAAGATGAACTTGAATGGTTCAAGTAACCAAAGATCAATACCCAAAGAAGTAAAAAGAAAGGGAAAAAATAATGGAGAGTTACACAACAAGATAAAGCACCTTCTGAAGAAGCATCAAAAGGAAATAGCATCAAGGTTGTTCCAAAGAAGTGGAACCAAATGTCAAGTTCACATCGAGACTTCAACTAATTTAGAGGAAAGATCATTGAGATATATGCAAACCATAAAGCATTGATGGGCATCAGTTTAGAAACATCTTGTGTGACACAAGAGGCTCAGTCTATAAAAGACATGTTATAAGCAAATTTAAAGATCAATTGTCTCGGTATAACAGATTTGCAAGTAGTTAATGGTAACTTGGTACCAACAACACCGTGAGCCATGAATATGCATGTGAAAGTAGGTAAATTTACATTTTTCACTTATTTAGAGATTATGGATCATGATATAGATGATGATGTATATATGATAGTTGGGTGACAATTCTTGAATACTACCAATGCAATTTTGTACGTGATGAAGAAAATGATTACAATGAGTATAAAAGATGTTGAATATAGTGAGAAGATTATCTTTGTTGAAGGGCAAGAAGAACTTCCAAATTAGAGATATATTAGTATCGCCAATCTACAATTAGATTATCTCCATTTTGACTCAGACTAAACGAGTAAAAATGCGCCAAGCTAAAGACGTTAAACGAAGCAATACTAGGAGGCAGCCTAGAGGTTTATAATTTAGGATTTAAAATTTAGTTATTTATTTTATATTAGATAAAACAATCCAAGGGTTTTGGTGAGTGCTTTTCTAATTTTTCCAACTTCGTGCTAAACGTGTAGGAAAATATTATTTGTCGAGTGAATTTTCATCGGAATGGAGTCTCAACATACTCAACAAAGAGCGTAAACGAGTAAAAGAGTTAGAGTGGTCAAGACCAAGTAAAACGACAAATCACAGGTAAGTTTCTATGAAATTTTCATATAAAAGGTATTTCACGCTGTCCTGACGCCTTATGTAGTAATACACGGAGCCGGGAGAGTGCCAATAAGAAGTTAAATGAAGGTCTCAAAAATTACAAAGGACTAGTTGACGCTGTGTGTACAAACATATGGCGCCATATGCCAATATGGGCAGTTGCTGGACAGCGCCGACCTCTGAGTATTTTATGCTCAAAGTAGACATGACGTCGTGTTTACACTGTGGTGGCATCGTGCCCTATAAAGGATAACATCGATGTCGATTAATGGTTTTTAAAACCTTTCCAAAATAAAACTTACATACGTGCAACATATTCCAAACACCACCAACCAAGCATACATCCATCAAGTAAGTGAGAAAAAAATGTTCCCTGTGATCAAGAGTGAAAAGGGAGGTTACGTCACGGATTTGCACAAAAGAGGATAGTTAGGCCATTGATTCTTAGAAGTGAGTCAAAAGATCAATAGGGTATGAATTTGTGAGCAAAGTGAGAGGGCTTTGATTGATAGAGGCTTACAGAAGTAATCTACATCGGAAAGTAGTCCGACATTGAGTTAAGTTTTCGATTTCATTGGTTATGCTTTGAGTTTTTGATATTTGAGATGAAATTGAATGGATAATGGAAATTAGGTTTTTGGATAGGAATTTTAAGTTGTGTGGATTTAGAGCATCATTGTGGCTTACTGTGGATAAGTATGTCCTTTTTGATTTATTAGGCATTTGAATGACCCTAGTGAATTAAAATTTGATTACAGGTGATTTGAAGACCTGTTGTTAATTTTTAGCAGTTGTTATGAGTTTTTGAGATAATCACAAGAACAAGTAAGCAAACAAGTCAACTTGGTAAAGTTAGGGCTAATGATAATTAGGCATCAACATCGAGAGCTCAAAATGATGATGCCCTGAGGCCATTCAAATCAAAGTTCTACATTAGTAAGGAGGCCAAGGTTTATTTTAAGACCTTGAGGAAAAGGTTTGGAGTTTGGGGTGCATCAACACTACGGGAAGTGGTAAGAAATGATGAATTAAGGATAAACAATGCACGTATGATCATAAAATTTTATTTTAAAAGCAGTTAAAGAAGAAGAATAGTAGTGTATTTAGTTTAATTCTATTTCTTTTACTTATTATTTAAATGTGTATATGTAGTATAAATTAGGTTATATATAATAGTATAGTAATAAATTAATAAAGTAATTCATTTGCAAAGTTCATGCCTTTATTTGAGGATGAGTAAGAACACAATTATCATGTTGATATGAAACTCAAAAGAATGTTATAATCTTTGAAGAAAATAAGAAGAGAAGCAAACAACGATATGATTTCATGCTTAGAGACTTAGAGTTAGGGGAGTTCTTCAACTTGAAACCAAAGCAAGGAGAATACCAGAACACTTCTTGTGAAAAAAGTTAGAATCATTTGGGATCTAACTTTTTCCACAAGAAGTGTTCTAGTTTCTGCCTTTATTTCAAGTTCATGGTCTCCCCTAACTCTTGGTTTCTAATCATGAAATCGTACCCTTGTTTGCTACATTTCATTATTTTCATCTTCAAAATTTTAAAACACTCCCTTGAGTTTCATATCAACAAGATACTTGTAATCTACTCATCCACAATTAAAGGCATGAACATGCAAATGAACTACTTATTCATTACATATTACTATATATAACTTAATCTATACTACTTAAACATTCAAATAGTAAAAAAAAATGAAAAGTTTATACACTACCAGGCGTTCCTCTTTAACTGCTTCAAAAACAAATTTAAACGATCATACCTGTAGTGTTTATCCTTAATTTTCAACCTATCTTACCACTTCCCATAGTGTGGTTTAGTGTCAATGCCCCCAAACTAATACCATACCTTCTCCTTAAGGTTTAAAAATAAGCCAGAAATATGAAAACACTACAAGACACGAACATATATAATAACACAAGTTATATAATCATAAACTAAACTAAACAAAGAATATTAACAACAAAATATTTAACAAAATATCCAAAATGATATGGTATCAATGTTATTCTAATCTCTAAATGTCTAAAGGACTCCTAATACATGGACATCATGACTGCTCATCATCATCGTCATATGCATCGTCAGCTCTAGCGTAAGATGGTGTCAAAGGACGCTCCACCTTCCTGCTCTACACCAAATCTAAATCGAAAACAAAAGCTGGTGCTGCTGGAAAACTAAATGACCTATCAGTAGGTTTCATCCATTTGCTCTTCTCATACCTATGTATGTTCCTCTGATGATCAACATGGTTGGGTGATGTTGCGCCCTATCCTCTCTATATCTTGCTCATATCTCAACATGGTTGGGTGATACTGCACCCTATCCTCTTGGTACTATCTCAACATCTCGGCTATCCAAAGTCTTTGTTGTCGTAGAGTCAAGTCCTCTAGTGGTGGTACTGGTGCCTGTGGTGGAGGTGGTGGAAAGACCTTAGGATCGTCAATTCCTGCTCTTCAATCTGTGGGTTTACAAACTCGTAGCCCTCAACAAATCCCTACTGCTATTGCTCTTCCTCTTCTCCATAACCTTCATCATGCAATTCCTTAGCTAATTATGTTGTCGTTGTTGCTTGATCCTCTTGTCGTTTGGCCAACAACTCAGCCTCAAGTCTAGCTTCCTTGGCTCTCTCTCTCTCCTAGTCGGAGTCTTGATAACCAGTTAGTTATTTAAGTGTGAGCATGAATGCTTTATCCATAGTTAGTTGAGCCTCAATTTCAAATTCTTCATCATTTCTCAATCGCACTCCAGCCTTTAAGCACATCTGAGTAATCAAGATAGGAAACAACAATTTGTTGTCTCTTTCTTACATGATAGACTCCCTCAGATTGTTGTAAATGATATCGCCGATGTTAATTCCCTATTCTTTTTCATCCCATAAAGACAAGCCATTTTTGGTTTGTTGATCTCACCCCGCTGAGAGGTGGAGTATAATGAAGCAATGAGGAAATGTTGCCACATTCTGTAAACTTTCCTAGCACTCACCTTTTTTTTGTGCTTCGGCACATTCTCAGCTCCCATAACACATCCTTGTTGTCCTTGGACAACCGATGCTCTTTCTATAGCTTTCAAAGGGTATAGGTTATAATGTCTCTTATATAATTTATTCGGGAAAGTTGTTTTGGATCCATACAAACTTAAGTACTCCAATCCATAGATGGTATTAATCTCATGTATATTAAAGGGAACAAAATCCCTATCACCTTCACTGGCTCATCCTTGATAGAAAACTTTGCATTACCATAAAATTCTTAAACAATACTACTCAGTCCTTTAACTTCATTATTTCTATAACCTTGAGTGAGTTGCTCCGAATTTTGATGCCTAAATAAGTTATTCACTCTATTATCATACTGGGCCGACAAATTTATTCCTATTTTCACAAATGAATTCTTATGTTGGATATCCTCGTATCAATCCCTAGCCTCTCTACTAATGAGAAATCTGGATTTAAACGGTCTAGGCTCCTCTGTGGGATCTCTTGAGGTAGATGCCTAAAATTCATTTGCTCTAGTTTGGCTAACTTGTTTCCTTGTTCTTGCCATTTCTTCAAATTCAAGCAACACAATCAACTAGCAACTCAGGACTTCAAATCACCAAAAAATCAAAATATATATCACACGCATCATACATATGTCAAATAATGCTAAAACATCAACTAAATCTCTACGGGTGACATTAATTATCAACATTCACACAATCTTTCAAAACCAATCCTACAACCTCAAATTTACAATTCAAACAATTTCATTAAAATTTCTCAAAATTCAAAGCATAACTAGATGAAATTATAAATTTACCTCAATGCCCAATAAATTTTCGCTGTAGAACAGTTATACATGTCTCTATCAATCCAAGTCCTCTCATTTTTCTCACTAATTGGAATCCTAACTCTCTTTGAAATTAAAATCCTCAAATCAAGCCATAGCTTTTTAACTTGTGCAAATCCATAATGCACTTGCCTTTTTCACTTTCAATCAGGAGGTACTCTCTTATCTCATTTAGAATATATCAAACTTTAGTTCTAAAAGGATGTATGCTCGATGGTTGTAGTGGGGTTTTGGTGCAAGTGTGAAGAATGAAGTGAAAATGGGGTTTATACACTTTAAAACGACCCTGGTGCCGTGCCTTATAGGCACAGCACCGTGACAATGTCGCAATTGCATCGAGGACACAATGGAGAGTTTATTCTATTTGTGCCTACTACTCTCTCAGCACCGTCACTAGCACCTAAAGCACCATGGTTAATACTCACAGCGTCGAGCTATCTGCCAATGTCTTCGCGTGCATTTTTTTA
Organism: Stephania cephalantha; assembly: GCA_039657325.1. Lineage (NCBI taxonomy): Eukaryota > Viridiplantae > Streptophyta > Magnoliopsida > Ranunculales > Menispermaceae > Stephania > Stephania cephalantha. Next base: position 18,724,993 of record CM077576.1, read on the forward strand.
ATTCCACTTCGATGCTCCTCCGACTTTGTGTATCACTCACACAAATCCTTGTAAATATAAAAACTAATAAATTTTACCTTTGACTTACCCATGCAACTTACCTTTACTAGTTTAAGATCCTTTGCTATTTTTCGGTTTTTAATGAGTTAGCGAGACATTTCCATTCCAATGAATCATCACTCTAAAAATTGTCTTTCCTGCACATTAAACATAAATTTTTGAAAGTTAGAACCAAAACGTGTTAATTTTAACTATTGAACTAAATAACTAACTACTAACTAAAGTTTAAAAACTTAAAACTTAAAAACACATGGGCTGCCTCCCACTAGCAGTTAATTCAACGTCATTAGCCATATGCCTTTTTAGCTCATTTAGTCCAAGTCTAAATTGAAGAACTCCATCTGCAAATCGAAGATTATAATGTTATTCCCATTCAGATGTACTTCTTCAGCATTGACAAAGACAACTTTCTCAGTATCATTGCCCTCATTGATACTCATCGTGATCTTCCTATCTCTTGTGTACAAATTTGCATTAGCAGTGTTCAAGAATGGTCACTCAAGTATCGTAGACACATCGTCATCCATATTGTGGTTCATAACCTCAAAATTCACGATGATTTGTGAATCTACCCACTTCCACATGCACATTCAAGACTCTCCCAATAGTAGGTATCAAGTTGTCATTAGCTACTTGCAAATTTGTTATATCGCAACTATTGATCTTCAAATCTGCGTGCAACCTATCCATTAGTGGCATGATATTGACTTAGGCTCCCGTATCACATAAGACATTTCTGAACCGGTGCCTGTCAATGTTTATCGGTATGCATATCTATCTGGGATCTCTCTTTTTGATAGGTTGAAATCTTAGGATGAACTTTGGTTTCGGCTTCTTCGGAACCACATTGATATTATTGCCTTGTGGGGCTTCTTCAGAAGGTCCCTCATCTTTTTGCTTGGCCTTTAATTGTTGCTTCCCTTTATTTTTCTTTAAGGCATTGATTCTTTGTTGCTCGAATCCTTCGAGTTCATCTTCACTCACTTCCATTTTTTGCTCATGCATCTATTCATTCTTCCTCAAAGTTAAAGTGTTGACTTTTCAGGCTTGTACATCACTTGCTCTTGTCTTGGCTCGTTTGTTGCTGTAGTGCTTATCATGTGAATAGCACCTACGTTCTCCTTGGGATTGGTAATGGTGTTGCTAGGAAACTATCTTTCTTTCCTTGAGTTCAAGGTTATAGCAAGTAGACATATTTGTCTTTCTAAGTTCTAGATGGATTGTGATTGCTCATCATCCATCCTCTTCATGGCTTGTTTCGCTCCTTCCATATCTTTCTTGTGATTCTCATAGCGCTTTCTATTGCTCATTTCCATGGCTTGTAAATACTTTCCAATTGACTTTAATGAAATCATCACTTCACTCTACTCCAACTTCCCATGTTGGACTTATAGATCGAAGCCTTGAGGTAACTTCAGTACATATAAGATCAAAATTTTCTGAAGAGAAGTTCGGGTTATTGTTGTTATATCCTTGATAAAATCGTTGAGAAGCCATTCCTCACCACCTGAAGTTATTCCCATAGCCTTGATTGTTCATGAAGTTGATATCCTCATACTTTATTCCCTGCTACATGTCCATTTAGTAAACACCATGCCTTGGTGATTAATGGGTTTGTTGTGCTACTTGTGGACCTTAGTGTCCCAAAAGAAGTTTCGCCACGTGACTGCTTAGATTTGATAGTTGTGCCATAATTGCAAATCGCGAGTCAATCTCATACACCCTGCTGGTTTCTTTACTGTGGAACGAGTACCACGTGTAGAAAATTTGTTGCGGCCTCTACTAGCATTCTCGTGTTGTAGTTCATCCCATAGTAGAAAATCTGGAGTTATGCCCATTTCACGTGTCCGTGTATTGGACATCTCCTTATCATCTCTTTGAATCTTTCCTAAGCCTCGTCAAGATAATTTGTGTCTTTTTGCTTGAACTAATTGATGTCAAGTTTCCTTTTGCTGACCTTTACTAGGGGAAAGAATTTGTCTAGAAATATTTTAATGAATTCCGCTCATGAGGTCATACTCCCTGCATTCAGTGTTTAGAATCAGGATTTGGCTTATCCAACAAATGAGAATGGAAAAATAGCATCCTGATCACCTCTTTTGTAACTTTGATGATGTGCATGGTGTCGCACTTCTCCAAGAAATTCTCAAAATGTGCAACTAGATTTTCATTGGATAACCCGTTAAAAGACTATTTTGCACCATGTTTATCTGAGACGGTCTCAGTTCGAAATTAATGGTGTTAGTTGGAAGCCTCATCACTCCATTATAAGTCTCCTAAAATCTTGGCTTGAAGTAGTCATGAAGGCATCTTTGTCCTTGCACTTTTCCTACACTATTAGATCACCTACGTGTTGGTTATTCCAACGGCCCTGTTGTTAGATTCTAGCTAGCTCTTTCGCCATCTTGATTCCTTTCTTTTTTCCTTTCTTGGTTTTGTCAATATCAGGGTCATAAGGAACTAGGTCCTTCTCTCACTTGCTACACATGCACTAGTTATCCCAAAAATGAAAACACAAAAAGACCAAGTGCTGAAAGTCAAACTTGAAATTTAAACCTTTAGTTTTTTTTCGTTTTATGAACTTGAAAGTAATGTATTGAAAATAAAACTTATCAACTTTTCAAACTAACTAAGTAATACTAAGTGGCTCGCTTGTAGTAATAATGTAAGCTACTTACGTTGACAACAGATATCGTCTTAGGAATATGTTTCTACACTAGTTAATTACCTATTCAACTTTGAACTATTGCTAAGAAATTCTCTTTTTTAAAGGCTTTATACTAAACTAATATCTCTAACAAAACAATGTAAATATTACTTTAACTCTTATATTAAGGATCTATTAGTTAACAACATCACCTAGTTAATATAATACTATGCTTTTCAACCACTTTTACATCTCAATATGTTATGTTCAATGCCTAATTAGAATAGATAGATTTCCTTCAAATCCACTTTAACCAATTGTCGTCATGGAAAATATTCTAATTTGCAAACTAGAACTCCGACTATTGGTGTGAATTACGTAAGCTCCACATTGCTTTAATGTCCCAAATCTTTTGATTAATAACCAATTAAGTTTATTATCCGTGCCTCCCTAATCAACAAATATCGCTCGATGTTGTGTATTTTACGGTTCTATCAATAACTTCTAAAACCTAATATAATTAAACACGTGATCAAGATGTCTAAGCTTTACGTTCAAAATCAATACAAATTCTAACCATTGCACTTTTTATAATCACTTTCTACTCATGTTCATAACATAACACTCATACCATAGGATCCATTGATCCCTAAGATTAATAGACTACTCATACTTCTTTGAAACACACATATCATAATTCATAATTGAAATTGTTGGATATCAGTGTGAAATCTGAGAATTGTAAAAACTTGATTATGATGCTAATTAAGTATTTTCAAATTTAATTTGGGATTTTAGTATATAAGGTGGAACCCACATATTATGGACAAGAGATCATAAGATATATTTTTATTTTTGTATGATGTATGCTTATTGCGTATATTATATGGTGTTTCATCGCGAAGTCAGGTTATGTTAAGGTGTATCCTTAGTTTTTCATACTCAAGATTACAAGTGCGTGTCTGAAGGGCACGAGTGAAAATAAATCATTAGTTGCTCGAAAACTAATTAACCAAGTGTTAGTCCTCGTTTGAAGATTTTGTCTCAGTTTACGTGTAAGTCAAGATTTGTGGTAATGTAATGTGAGAATGAAGTTGGTGTAAGACCTTGCTTTGAGTTTAGTATCAGTTGGCGCCAGTAAAGGTTTAGATTGAGTCTAAATTGGTGCAAATTTGGTTTGTTAGCGCAAAATAATTGGTCCATAAAGGTTAAGATTTTTTGGGTTTTGGTGTGATCAAAACCAGCGTTACGGATATTTTATGAAGATCGACTATTTTGTCAAGAGTTTGGTTCAATTTGATGAGAAATTGGATCGAGATTGAGCGCTGAAAGCTAAAACATGTCAAAATAAGGATTTTACGAATTTATAAATAAAAAGAAATTAAGCTGCTAACAAACAGCTAAGGGACTAATATAAATATATAAAAAAACAAAACCAAACATTTTGGTTTCAACCGAGAGAAAGAACGAGTTCGTTCCTAAACCTCTCAATTTGATGTTTCACTCCATGAGCTCCCGACGTTCGATTTTTACCCGTTTCTTTCCACAATATTGTAGAGCATTGCGAGATGGTCAATTTGAGCTAAGTTTCTAGGGTGAAAATAATGTATTTAGCCCTCAATTTGATAAATACTCAATGTTGGGCATTTTCCTCAATTAAATTTGAATTCTCGTGATTTCAAGAATTCTTTCGCGCGGTTTTGAGGGAAATTGGTAAAAATCATCATTAATTGATTTATTGGGTTGATTTGGAGCAATTTGGAATAAATTCGACCAACGTGGGTTAGAGTTTTGATGAATTGAACATATGTGATTCAGTTGATAACTATTTTGGAGAAGTTTTTATAGTTGATATTGATTTAAATTAGGTTTCTAGCTGAATGGATTATTGGTTTTTATCCAATTTGACTCCACAGGCAGTAGGAATATTTTGATGTTGGAATCGAGTGGTTTTGTGGTGTTTGTTGTCGAGTTTTGAAGACTTAATTGCGAAAATATTGATTTGGAGAAGTTTTCAGTTCAAAATAAAATAATGTTTGCCTAGTTAATAGGCTATATTAAAAAATTCATAACTTCTTCGTCGATTATCCAATTTGAGTGTTCTTGGATTCTATGGAAAGAGCGGCATGAGTTCTACAAGTTTCTTCTAGGTCATCATGCCAACTATTGAGGTTTTCAAGGTTAAAAAGTTACCCTAAGTTGGCTAGTTGAAAGCCACTTGAAACAATTATATAAATTAATATTTTTGGAAACTATTCTCAAATGTACTTTGGCCATAGTTTTCATTAGGTTTCGTGATTTGGTTTCACTTGAAACTTGACCCATAATATAATTGGTTATGAAAGGGAGCTACTGGAGCCATTTTCAAAATGATTTGACGCTCCGGGAACTCCAAAAATTACGCTCAAAGTTGGTTTGGTTGTAAGTAGACCCTACAATGATCTTTACTACTTATGGAATTTATCTTTGTACCTGTAATTGTATCGTAGTATGCATTACATTTTATTATTCTTGGTCATGCATAAATAGAGTGAGTGAGGAGGATAAGCTTGTTTCAGAGTCGATTTGATTGAAACTAGGTTTCAGTTCTGCCTCTACCTCGTCTAGCGAGACTAGCAGAGTCTAACGCCGACAAGTTATCTCTGCTTTTCATGATCTGTTAATACTATCTTTGTACTATTTTTGGAAGTCGACGTCTGATTATATATAATAGATAGCGACATAGTGGATTGCATGTCATGTTGATGCATATATCTTTTTATTTATTTCTAAATGCAATTACATGTCTCCATGTATAAATTTTGTGAAGTGACATTTTTCCAAATTAAGTACTAAATTTAGTGTCTCGACATTTTTCAATACCAAGGCCAACTTTTGTAAGCATAGGTCGAAAAATGCTCCAAATACAAAAAAGTCATTCATAAATACCTTCATGATATCCTCCACCATGTCAGAAAAGATAGCCATTGTATATCTCTGAAATGTTGTTTGTGCATTGCATAATCTAAATGGCATCCGTATAAATGCAAATGTTCCATAAGGACAGTTAAATATTATTTCCTCATGATATTCTAGTGCCATAGCAATTCGATTATATCCCAAATAAATATATCTAGAAAATAGTAGTATTCATATCCTACTAATCTATCCAACATCTAATCAATGAATGGTATAGGGAAATGATCTTTTCTTGTAGCCTTATTTAACTTTTGCTAATCAATGTAAACCCTCCAACAAGAAACTTTTCCAGTGGATAAGGTCTCTCCATTTTCAATCAGAATAATGGTCGTTCCTCCTTTCTTTAGTATCACATGTATTGGTGAAACTTATAAATTGTCTAAAATAATATATATGATTCCGGTGTTCAACCATTTCAAAATCTTTTTCTTTACTACTTCTTTCTTGTCAGGGCATGTCTCACTGAGCCCAGACTTATTCCCAATTACCCTAATTAGGAACTTAAACCATTCAATTACTTAACCTGAAAATAATTTTCAATTAAATCCTCAACAATGCTCCAAAACTAAATTGATATCCTCAATGAAACTTAATTCATGATTTATTTAATTGGAAAAAATTAGGAAATGTTATGAATTTCCTCTAAATCTTGTAAAAATTTCAGCAGCCACCCATAAAAATTGCATGCCGAAAAATCCACCTAATAGACAGTAGAATAAGGAGAAGCCTAAAAGGACTCACAACACCCCATAGTTCACAATATATATCAAATTGAAAATTTTAAACTATATTAGTCTTTAATTCATTAGTTACAACTTTACAGTTGCGACTAAACACTAAATGGAATATAAACCTCTTAACTTACTTTAAACTAATTTAAGAGACTGTCATAAGTTATTCAAGAGTATTTAACGACCTACGCTCACCCTGAAACCCTAAAAATATATATATAAATTATTTACAAGAGGAATTAAAATTTAAAAACTTAAAACACATCACCAAAAGTCTTATAGTCTTGTTCATTCTTCCTTGTCTTCACATAGAACCTGACATCTTCAAAAACTACTTGAACATGTCGGTAAGTAAAATCCTACACTACTTTGTACTCCTACAAATGTTACTCCGTATACATGAGGACATGTAATTGCATTTCAAAATAATAAAAATTTATATAACAAAGTCAAACAATTTTTCCTATTCAAGGTTCATAAACTGGTTGGCCGATCCAAGAATGAACCAAAAACAGTAATAAAATTCCAATACATGCTCGCCGAAAAACTTGGGTGCCTTGGGTCTTTTGTGTTCCAATCTATTTGGTCATGAAACCTCCCCTCAAGTTCCGTTCGCGAGTCGTAGCACTAACAAGCCATCGTCTAGAATGAGGTGAATGCTTGACCAAAAATGAAGCGAAATGCAATGCAGACTAAACATAAAAGCAGGTACAAAGATAAATTCCATAAATAGAAAAGACCACTGTAAGGTTTAATTACAACCAAACCAACTAAAAGTTAGCCATGCAACCTCACGCCACTTTCCCCGGCTTTCACGAACTTCCATGTGTCTTATTAAACATAAATTTTCATTTTAGAGTTAAAACTTTATTTTAATACTTAAAATTTATATTTCAAATTACAACAGAACTTCAGTCCCTTAACAACTCTCATAACTCATTTAAAGTCTATCAAACACCTTTCACACCTCTTTTCATGTGTTTAACCTCTAAATAGGTTCTATCCCCTTTATTAGATTCTAAATAGGGTCTTAATAACCTATTAAGTTCTGATAAAAAACTTTTAATTCATTTTGGATTCCAAAACAATTTATAACTCATACAAGTTTTGATTGGTTCATTTCACCAAGAAATCACCTGATTCATGTATTCATCATCTTATTTGATCCATCTAACTCATGAAAATATGATTAACAATCAAATAGTGGGATGCCAAGATTAACTTGATCATAATAAAAAAAAAATTACCTAATACATCTCATTTAATCCATAAATAGTTCAATTTTACTCGGTTATGGCATTTGCCGAGCCGAGGCTCGGCCTCATCATTTACTCGGGTAGCACATACTAAGTGCCTTAGAGATTGACCCTAGGCATTGCCCAGGCCTTCCTTATGTTTAAATAGGTCATGCCATGCATTGCAGGACATGCCTCATCATGCCTTTGACATAACAGCTAATGGGTCTCTATCCCAACATCCACAAAAGCAACGACAACTACAATACCATGTTATATATAACCTCGCCATAAACCACCACTAGCTTTCTACCCAAACAATCCCAATAAACAACAAAAAGAACAACACAACCTCACAATAGTAACTACAATACATTCTCACCAATTTATTCCTTCATTCCTAACTAAATCGAAGTTAACTACACAAACAATAAAAAATAACCACAACAACAATAACTATAGCAAGCACTTGCTTTCCCTCACCCTCTTCATCGAACCTAAAACTAAACAATTTATAACTCAATCAATAAGCAACTAAATTAATCAATTTAATGAATAGATTCAAACTTAAAACTCAACTGACAGCCATCACCTATCACCATTTAGATACCCTACTCTTCATCGTTCTATACTGCAAGTGATAGAGAAAGAGAATGTTATCCCCGAGAGATATCAATTATAAGAAAGAATAGATGAAAAGGAATGAGATTGGGAGATAATTAGAGAGAGATAGCCGAGAACAAGGAGGATAAAAAAGGAGAGAGACGAGTTTTAAAGGTTGGGAGGTAAGAGCCGAGAGATAGGGGAGAGGTTTCACTCAAAGAGAAAGAGGGAGAGAAAAAGAGAGGTTGGAGATCGAGATCGAACATGAGGGAGAGAGAATAAAGAGAATTGAGGATGAAGAACAATAGATGAGGAAGAAAGGGGTTTAGGGTTGTAACTCCTTTCAATTTCACATTGTTTGAAACGGTTTTGGGGAGGCAATTTACATATATGCCCTTCAAGTTTGTCCATTCCTTAATGCACAAACTACTCTTTTTACTAATTTCACCTCTAATGTTTTGTTTTTCATGTTTACCCTTTGTTTTTAAGTCCAAATGAAACCCAAAAAAAAACCTATTTTCGCCAAAAATTGGAAAAAATACCAACGCGCTCTGAAATACGCTGACATCGAGTCTAATTCGTAACTTGACTCTATTTTGCGAGTAATAAAGTTTATTACCCTAATTAAGCATGCATCAAGCAAAAAAAAAAAACGTTATCTCATAGTCTCAGGTCTGTAACACATGGGTCCTACCTAAGGTACCAAATTTGGATTTAAAATCTGAATAATACTTAATTATTCTTATAATCAAGATTATGAAATTTTTGGATTTCACACTTCTTCCCAACTAATTAAAAATTTCATCCTCGAAATTTAAATTTACAAGTTACTAAACCAAAAGAGATGTGAGAAAATTATTCATCATATATGTCTCTTTTAATCCAAACCTTTGAAAACCATTTCCAAGGTGAAACCGTTAAGCGGACTCAATCAACTTCGTCATATACAACAACTCGGTTGTAAAGATCACAAACACTTCAAATTTTCATTGCCAAATTCTTGGTTTAATAAAAAGTTATGTGTCTCTGGCAACAAGGAAATTTTTGAATCTCTGACGAGTTAAACAATCAACTTCGTAGAATATACGATAAACCTTATTATATTTAATATTTCACGTCTTGTATCCCATTCAAGTAACAATTCATTGAAAGATTTAGCCTATCTTGCTTTTCATAAAACAATTCTTATTCTTCTCTAAATACCATCCACAAACCATTAAAAATTCTTTCCCTATCCACCAAACTATGGTATACAATTTAAGTTTACTTTCTCTTTGCTAATCATCTTTATATTTGAACTGTCGGCTGATAAATTCTTCGACTATTATCAGTCTAAAATTATGTGTTGATGCATATAATAGTTGAGCAAAACATTGGATACTAAGTAAAGTTGCGTGTCTATCTTATCCATCACCCTTTCCAGATTTCGTTAATAGAAACCTAGAATTACACAAGTCATCCCATGACTATAGATCACATAATACATCTATCATCCTATGACAAGAGATGTCGAATTTCAATCTAATTAGAAAAATAAACATGACATATCGTGCAACTCTCACTTATTCTCTAAATGTATACTCACAATATCATTTAAATTTGTGGACTTGAAAGTAATTACCAATTCCAACTCGTCAGCCAATAAACTTAACATTTCCATTAACTGGTTAGAATATTAACAACTTTTCAAACTTTGTCAAACCCTTATCTATCCATAAGTTCACAATGAACTTTCTTACATTCATCTTATTGTCAATCTCTTCCAAATCATCTTAATCACTACTCCAGCTTCCACATTAATCAATGTACTCACAATGTTTTCTACATTTCTCTAATTACTGAGATTTCTATCTTCTCGATCTCAATCATTTACTGTTCACCATATTTACCTTATTACCTAAATAGAGAAAATTATCCTTCCATTGAATAGATACAAGAGATATCTACATAGTTCATGATTATACTTTTATGGTATAACTCTTAACTTGTATCACATACTAGTTTAAATATGTTATCTCTTTTTCATTTCTTTTCAACACATACTACTGCTTATACTCAATCGTAGTGGTAGAATATTCAATTCTTCAAACATTTCGAATTAGGATACACTGTACTCTATTTAATATTTTCAACCAATACATATAATACTTACTAAATAAGCTGTAAGTTGTATGTCTCCTTTCATATCATTTGTTTCTTCACTGTCATACATGTATCTTACATCAATTCTAAATTTACAATTACTAGTGCTTTAAATTTCACCATTGACTAATCACGTGGTGTAGCACTACATTTGAACCATTATACAACGTATTCATTGATATCAGTTGTATACTATTTTGGTTCAACATTTTCAACTTTTGAAATTTGATTCCTTGTAACATCCTGGTGTCAAACTTATAGTTTGATATTCTAAGTCTTATCGGAACTTGTTCCTCTGAAATTTCCATTTTTCATAATTATGTGAGAATTTATTGACCATTTAATTTACCTATACTTAAGCCTCCAATAGACCCTAATGAGATTTCATAGACTCTTTTTATAACGAACCTCACCAATTCATTCGATTATTCAATGACAGTTAGGTACCACACAAGTCTTCTATGCTATGAATGAATCATGATTACAATACAGAGTCTACTCGGTTCCATTTTTGTCAATCTTAGCTATTCTCCCATTTAGCTCATTCTTAGTCCCTTTACAAACTTATCACAACTTTCAATCAACACGTAAACTACTTACAGCTCCTTAATCTTAACTTACAACAACAATTTATATCTCCACTTTTTTAAATACATAGCTATAAATGATGCGACTTCTTATAACCTTTAATAACTTGAAGTCTTTTTTAACTAATCATTGTTTGAAACAAAGAAAAATTTTATGACTAAAACAATTAAACTGTTAGTTATAGTTTCGCTGTGTTCATTTGTCTCATATTTTTCTAACTTTTTGATAGACTATGTAAGATATGTATGATGGAGTAGTAATGAGTATAAAGACATTTGGAGGAGCTACAAAAGAATTCTCCATTACGATAGGACTACATCAAAAATCAGCTTTAAGCCCATAGCTATTTACTTTAGTTATGGATGAACTAACTAGGCATATTTAAGAGGATATACCATGGTGTATACTATTTGCAGATGATATTGTGTTAGTGGATGAAATAAAAATGGAGTGAATAGGAAATTAGAACTCTTGAGGAATACATTAGAATTTAAAGGCTTTAAGTTGAGTAGGAAAAACACCGAATACATGCACTGTGAGTTTCGAAACACTAGACATCGAGATGATTGAGTTATAAAATTAAGGGAAGTAGAAGTTCCTAAAGTGAATCACTTTAGATACCTAGGATCAGTCTTACAAAATGATGGTAATATTAAGAATGACGTCATACATAGAATTCAAGCAGGATGGAAGAATTGTAGAGTGCAACATGACTGATTTGTGATCGAAATGTTCCTACTAAGTTAAAAGGAAAATTTTATAAGACCGAAATTAGGCCAACTATGCTCTATGGAAGTGAATATTGGGCAGTAAAGCAACAACAATTACATAAAATGAACGTAGCAGAAATGAGGATGCTTAGGTGAATGTGTGGTAAAACTCATAAAGATAAAATAAGAAATATAGAAGTTCAAAGACAAGTAGGAGTAGCACCAATTGATACAAAGATTAGAGAAGGGCGGTTGCGGTGGTTTGGTCACCTGCAAAGACGGCCTACAAATGCCTCAACGAGAAAACTTGACTCAATAGAAACTGTAGAAATTCGATGAAGTAGGGGTATACCAAAATTAACATGGGATGCATTAATTAGGAAGGGCTTGGATGGTCTGCAAAACTAACGATCAATTGCACTTAATCGAGCACAATAGAAAAGTTTGATCTATGTAGCTGACCACAATTAAGTTGGGACTGAGGCTATGTTGCTATTGTTGTTGTTTGATAGACTATGTAAGACATCAAAGTATCTTACTAATCATCAATTCACTTTTTGATGATTTCACTTGTTCATTGTTATTCAACTGAAGTGATAGAAGAATTATAATTTCCAAACTCTTTTTAATTAACTGAACATCTAGTCAAATTATTAAAGGATGCTATTTCAATCATTTTAAGTCCTATTAATGGAAATTTTTACAATATAGGAGCTCATACTAACATTTTGTACAAATCACTTACCGATTCACAATCAATACAACTATCTCTTCTTTTATTATATTTTAAGTCATAGTGATAAGCATCTTAACTTAATTTGGTTAGAAGTGACTATTAGGTACTTTGCATTTTCCAACACAAATACTTGTGTTATGTTTTTTTTTAAATAGTTAACCCTATCTATTTCATATCTTTTTCCCAATCTTAACTTCTAACATGTTAATCTTATCCATACACCTTTCATTTTTAAGTTAGACAGTTCGTTGATCTTTGTTTCGTAACAACACCTGATGCGGTGTTAACAAAGATTACTTGTTACTCATGTATTTCCTTTCATTTTATCATAACCTTATTCGACTCATAGAACCACTACACTCAACATCGCTTATGAATAAGTAACTCGATTAATAAATAATCAAAATATTCAATACTTCTTTTAGAATTCATTTGATTGTTTTAAACCATGGTTCTATTCTACTTTACTTCGTGTTTTTACTTTGTAAATGAGACAATACTTTACATTGAAGTAATTTATTTTTATAGAAATTAACTTGGACAACTTTAACTGATCTTATCACAATCTAATTGTTAATTTTCAGTTAAAGTCCAATTCATCTAATCAACTTCTATTTTTGAAACTTCGTGTCTCCTTTTTCTTACCATTGGGACTATTTCAGAAGCAACTCTAAATTGGTTATGAATCAAAGAAATACTTTATAGAATAGGTCTTTCCGAGTTACTAATTTAGCTAGTACTAACCTTTTTATAAAACTCAAGACATTCATATCTTGTACTTCTTACAAGCCTTAATTTAGTTTTTTTATACTTACCAAATGATTCATAATTGTTTCAGACTTAAATTAAGTTTATTTATCATTTTCTTGATAGTTTCACAATTGTAATAGTCTGATACTTTTACTTTTAAAGGAGGTCGTGTTCAGTACTTGCGTTCCTAAATCATTAAGACATCTTGCTCAATCGATTTCTTATTGGTTTTATAACTAACTATTTCCCTCAATTATATTAGTATCAAACTACTTACAACACCATGTAAATTCAATCTTTATAAGCCTATTTTACTTCCATTTACGCTCAGTTTCGTTTCACAATTCTATTCTTTTTTACTTGTCTATTCTTAATCTCACTCATCAAATCTTGAGAGTTAAGTATCAAACAGACTATGAGAATAAACTTCTTATTGCATATCAAGTGATAATATAATAATATACAACAAACATATCAGAAAAAACAAAATATCTCTAGCTCATAGTCATTTCCCGACTAATTGTAATCTCATTAATGAACCTTGTTCCTGAAGACCATCACTTAAGTTCATGTATCTTAATGTAATCCAAGAGCCTTAACCTAAACATCCTAATCGACTCAATCCAAACTCATCATCATTATCATATCCTTGATTAAGCTTAACCACAGCTTTGATACCAAATTTGTCAGGGTCTGTCTCACAAGCCATACAATTACTTAACTTCAATATAATTTTTCATTCAATCATTAACAATGTTCCAAGACTAAATTTATATCCTAAATGAACTCGATTCATAACTTATTTGATTAGATCAAATTACAAAATTATACAAATTTTTCTCCATATCTTATAAACATTTCAGCAGCACCTCTCGTAAAAATGGTCTGCCGTAAAATGCAACTAACAGATGAATAGGGAGAAGCCTAGAGGGATTCACGACTCCCCAAAGTTCATAATATATAAAAATTGAAATTTCTAAACTATGTTAGAGTTTCTGATGCATTTGTTACAACTGTACAATTCCAAATAAACACAAAAATGGAATATAAACCTGTTAACTTACTTTAAACTAATTTAGGAGACTCTCATAACTTATTCGAGAGTATTTCACGACCTACGCTAATCCTAAATCCTAAAAAAATATATATAAACTATTTATAAGAAGAATTAAACTCTTAAAACTTAAAAGATATCACCAAAATTCTCTAAGTCTTGTTCGTTCTTCCTTGTCTTCACATAGAACCTGACATCATTAAAAACAAGTCGAAGATGTCAGGTAAGTAAACTTATACACTGCACTGTTCTACTGCAAATGTTAGTTCGATACATGGAGAGATGTAATTAAATTTACAAATAACTAAAATTTATATAACAAAAGGAAACCCTTTTAGTACTATTTAAGGTTTAGAGACAGGTTAGCCAACCCAATAATTAACATAAATTAGTAATAAAAATCTAATGCATGCTGCTGGAAAACTTGCATGCCTTGGGTTATCCGAATTCGAGTCTGTCTTGTCAAGAAACCTACCCCCGAGTCCCACTCATGTGTAGTAACACTAACAAGCCATCGTCCGGAATGACATAAATGCATGACTAACAATGATGCGAAATGTAATGCAGACTAATCACAAATGCAGGCACAAAGATAAAATTTCATAAATACTAAAGACTATTGTACGGTTTACTTACAACCAAACCAACTCAAAGTTGGTTGCGCAACCACACACCTCGTTCCCTGGCTTTCACAAACTTCCATGTGTCCTATTAACCAAAAAGTTTCATTTTAGAGTTAAAACTTTTATTTTAATACTTCAAATTTATATTTCAACTTACAACGAAACTTCAGTCTCTTATAACTTTAATAACTCCTTTAAAGTCTATCAAACACCTTTCACACCCCTTTTCATGTACTTAACCTCTTAATAGGTTCTACACCCTTTATTTGATTTCAAATAAGGTATTAATCACCTATTAAGTTCTGATAAAGAACTATTAATTCATTTTGAATTCCAAAACGGTTTATAACTCATACATGTTATTTTTTTAGCTTCATTTAACCAATAAATCAGCCATGTGTTCATCATTTCATTTAATCCATAAAACTCATGAAAATATGATCGATAGTCAAAAAGTGAGATATCGACATTACCATAATCACAATAAAAAAATAATTTAACTAATACATTTTATTTGATCCATAAATAGTTCAATTCTTCTCAATGAATCCACTTTCTCAATTTTATTCTCTTCCCCAAGTGTTATGGCATTGACTGAGCCATGGCTCAGCCTCGTCATTTAATCGAGTAGTACATACTAGGTGCCCTAGAGATTGACCTGAGGCATTGTCCATGTGTTCCTTAAATTTAAATGGGTCATGCTCTGCACTACAGGGCATTCCTAATCATGCCTTAGACATGACAGCAAATGGGTCGCTACCTCAACATCTACAACAATAACGACAACCACAATACCATGTTATATATATCATCACCATCAACCTCCATAAGTTCTCTGCCCAACCAATCCCAATAAACAACAAACCCATTAATAAAACCTCACAATAGTAACCATATTCCTTTCTCATCAATTTCTTCATTCCATCTCAACTTAACCGAAGTTAAGAAATTCATAAACACCAAACACAGTAGCAACAACAATACCTACAACAACTACTAGTTTTCCTTCCCCTTCTTCATTGAACCCCCAACTACATAATTCAAAACTCAATGAACAAGCAACCTAATTTATCAATTTAATGAATAAATTCAAACTTGAAACTCACCACATAGCTGTCACCCATCGTCATTTAGATTCCTCGCTCTTCATCATTTTTTACTGTAAGTAAGAGAGAAAGAGATAGCTATCCCAAGAGATATTAATTAGTGAGAGAGCATTCGAATAGATGGAAGCCGTGAGATGAAAAAAAAAGAAGATGGGAGAGAGCTGAAGAGAGAAAGAGAGAGAGATGTGAGACCAAGGAGAATCGAGAGGGAGAGAGACAGAGTTGTATGGGCTGGGAGGCGAGATTTGAGAGATAAGAGGGAGATTTCTCACCAAGAGAGAGATGGAGAGAAAGAGAGAGGTTGGAGATTGAGATCAAACATGAGAAAGAGAACATAGAGAATTGAGGATGAAGAATGATATATGAGGAAGAAATGAGTTTTGGGTTTTAGCCCCTTTGATTTCACATTGTTTGAAATGGTTTAGGGGTGGCAATTTACATATATGCCCTTCTAAATTTATCCATTCCTTAATACACAAACTACCTTTTCAGTAACTTCACCTTTCATTTATATTTTTCATGTTTATTTTTTGTTTGAAAGCCTAAATTAAACCTCCAAAAGTACCCATTTTTGCCAAAAATTATCGAAAATACTAACGCACTCTGAAATACACAAACATCACGTCTAATTCTCAATTTGACTATATTTCGCAACAAATAGAGTATATTACACCAACTGAGCACACAACACGTAAAAATAGATTTTATCTCATGATCTCAGGTCCGTAACACATAGGTCCGACCTTTGATACCGAATTTCCACTTAAAATTTGAAAAATACTTAATTATTCTTTAATCAAGTTTATGAGATTTTTGGATTTTCCATTTCATTACTGGATTTAACTGCCTTTAAGCTTCAATTGATTATTTATGATTTTCTTCCATTAAAATCTTATGCATGCAGACAGTTAGAGTGATTCCTTTTAAATATTTGATTGTCCTTCCTAATGCTTACTTATGTTCTTTTAAAACTCGAAGCAACTTTTTTTCTTCCTATTCTGTGAAAGGCGTGCATATTTAATCACAGGATATGATGAATTTTCTCCTTAGTACGCGTATCTCATATGCTCTGGCAAAGGTTTTAATCTCACAGTTGGTTCAATAAATGCACTTTCCAATTCCGTTTCTAGTATATCAAAATATTTATGAAACTTTGGCGGTCCTATTGCCGATAAAGCATTTACAACCTCCTAGAGCTCACCCTTAACTGCTGAACTTGTTGTTATCCTTTGAACTAGACAATGCTCCAGCGGGTCATTTGGCATATATTCGTTGGCTATCGTAGAAACACAATGTTAGGACCCGTCCACTAATCCTGACTTAGCATAATTACTCTAATTAGGGACCTAAACTATACAACTAACTATATGCCTCAAAATACTTTTCATTTTAATCTTTAGTAAAAATCCAAATTTAAATTTATATCCTCAATGAAACTTAATACTTGTTTTACTTAATAAGAAGAAATTAGAAAATCATACAGATTATCCTTCGTGTTTTTATAAAAATTTAGCAGCACCACCCTTAAAAATGGCCTATCGAAAAACTTTCACCTAATAGACAGCAAAATTGGGGAGAGGCCTAAAAGGACTCACAACACCCCGCAATTCACAATGTATATCAAATTCAAACTTTAAATACTAACTTAGAGTCTCTAATCAATTTGTTACAACTTTATAATCCCAAAATAAATCAAAACTGAATCCTTAACTTTTTAACTTACTTCAAACTAATTTAGGAGAATCTCATCACCTATTTAAAAGTATTTCATGACCTACACTCATCTCTAGCCCAAAACAATATATGTAAAGTGATTACAAAAAGAAAAATAAAGTTTTAAACAAAACATATACCAAAGATCTTCAAGCTTCTCCCGTTCTGTCTAGTTTTCACATAGAAACTGACGTCATCAAAAACAGCTCTAAGATGTCAGGTAAGTAAACTCCTACATTGCTCTGTACTCCTGCAAATGTTAGTCGAAATATATGGAGACATGTAATTGCATTTCCTAATGATAACAAATTTATACAACAACTTGGATCCCTCATTTCATGTTCTAAGCTCATGACAAGCGGGCCCACTTATGATGAACCTAGAACAATTCTATCTGTTCAATGCATGCTACCCCAGAGTCGACATTACTCGCCTTAAACACTGGCAGTATGTCTACTATAGAGTGGAGCACCTCACACTCTTATGATCGAAGCAGAGGCAACTCTATCCTGATGCCATGTACGCATGACCAAGAATGATGTGAAATGCAATGCAAATTAAATACAAATGCTGGTACAAAGATAAACTCCATAAATAGTAAAGACAAATGTAGGGTTTACTTACAACCAACCAACTTTGAGTTTAACTTATCGAGGTTCTCGGAGCATTGGATGACCTTGGAAATGGCTCCAATATCTTCCCTGCATAACCAATATATTATGGGTCAAGCTTCATGTTAAATCAAATCAAGAAACCCAATGAAAACTGTGGCCAAAGTACGTTTGAGAACAGTTTCCAAAAATATTAATTTGTATAACTGTTTCAAATAGCTTTCAACTAGCCAACTTGGGGTAACTTTTTCACCTTAATAACTTCAATATTTGTCATGATGACCTGAAAAGAACTTATAGTACTTATGTCCTACTTTCTATAGACTCCAAGAACACGAAATTGGATCACTGACAAAAGAGTTATGAAATTTCCAATATGGCATATAAACTAGGCAAACTTTATTTGTTTTGAACTGAAAAACTTCTCCAAATCAATGTTTTCACAATAAGATAATCAAAACTCGGCAACAAACACCACGAAACCAGACGATACTAATATCAAAATATTTCCACAGTTTGTCGAATCGAATTGGATCAAAATCAATAATCAATTTGTCAAGAAACCCAATGTAAATAAATATCAACTATTAAAACATCTCCAAAATAGTTATCAACTGAATCACATCAGTTTAATTCATCAAAAATCTAACCTACATTGGTGGGATTTATTCCAAATTGGTGCAAAACAATCCCTACAAATTTCAATCAAAATACTGGAAAAAAAATCGAGAAATTCTTAGAATTCTAATTGAATTGTTGAAAATACCCTAAATTGAGATTTACTGAATTTTGAGCCGAATACCTAGCTTCTAGCGCAAAAACTTAACTTGAAATGACCGTCTCGTGATGCTCTACAGTTTTGAAAAAAGAAATCGGACAAAAATCGGATGTAGGGAGATCGAAGAGCGAGAGATGGAATTGAGATGGTTAGGGAGGAACGAACGAAAGGTTCTAATGAAATTGACTTTATTTGATTTTTATATATATTTATATAAAAACCCTCAGTTGTTGACAAACCCCACCTAATTAGGGCATCTGACTAGCCTAGATTACCTTAATCCCTTCATAATCTAACATCCTTAACCTTTCTATCAATAAACAATTAAGGTTAAGATCTTATAATGATCAATTATAAAAACTTATTAACCACATAGGATTCTAAAATGAATCTTAAACCTCAAAGCTCATTTAGATGAACCAAATAAACATCGAAATTCTCGTAAATTTGTTTTGACAGCACCTACTTTGTTTTTAAGCCTAGATCAGAAATCACGGCTTTTAAAAAATTTCAACAAAACCTGCTCAGCTTTGGTAGAAATGTCGAAGGACTCACAATCCACCCATAATAATATATATCACATTAACAAAACTATATATTCATTCTAACTTGATCTGAAGTATTAAAAACCTTAAACTAACATTACCTTAACTCAAAATTATCTCAATTCATTCCAAGACCGTTCAAGCAATTCCAAAGGAAATCTTAACCACACTCGAACCCAAAAAACCATTTATACAATATAATATATTGAAAAACAATACATACTAAGAGAAATGAAATAAACAAGTCACAAACATTTGGAAAGCTTTCCCTTTCCCTTGTCGCTGCTAGAACCTGTCATTATCCAATTATAAAAATTTGATAATGTTAGATAAGTAAATCTCACACTATCAAGTACATCTGTAGTAATCAAATGCATTTTATTCCAATAGATTAAATGAATAATAATATCACAAGAAATAATATATATACAAGTATGCAATCTATCTCGTTTCTGTTGACTGACCACAATCAGATGATGTCTTCCAAAAGTGGTGGATAAACAGTAATAAAGATTCATGTGCTTGATAGGAAATCCCTCAAGAAGTCACACCCTCGACTATCCATAGAGTATAATCCTGGCCTGCATCATAAAAATAATGCATCGTAAACAAGTGTCTACAATGATCAGTGAGTCCAGCAGCAAAACACCACGATGTTCATCGTACCACATATATAGCCAATGAACACAATGGGACCCCCAAAGGCCTCCTTTTTCTCGTCTTCGTGAATGCATGATCCATAAATATGCAATGATAAACCGTGCATGCAATTATATTCGAGTAATACTCATAAAATGTAAAGGTTACCATATGATTTACTTAACCTTACAAACGCTATACCGAAATTCCCTTGATCTCCGACTCCTTAAGCTAGTCCACACAGGGTTTCAGTCGCGGTGCTATAATTAATTTATACGTCCTGTAAGTTTCCATAACAATACTATAATTCTCCCAACTAGTTGTAGTTTAACTGACCTAATCGCATCCTGAAAGTCCTAAAATACTTCCAAAATAAATTCTTCGATGCCCAAATTTCATTCTTCCAAGGTTTGTTTGGCAAGGGGAGCCGTCTCCGTCCTCGGACAACCAAGCTCTCACCATTCCATCAACATACAACAATACTGGTTCAACAACATCAATAGCAAGCAAACTTCAACAACACAACAACAACGATTGCCAACACAACAACACACTCACCTTATCCTCGCTTACATCGTTGATCTTTTCTCATTCTCGATCGATTTTCTCATACCATTCTTTTTCTCGGTTTCAACTTCATCATTGTCGAATTTGACAATAGGGCGATTATGTTGGTTTGAAAATAAATGTTAAGATTTCTTCGAGATTCATATAGCACAAATATCGAGACAAATCTTGCGGTTACATTTTCATTATAAAATTTTGATCTTCCTCGAGATACATACTACGTATGTCGAGGTCAATCTTTGTCTCAAAACAAAATCGAATGAGGCGGTGTATGTTCTGTATGTTTATGAAGATATATATTTGGTTTTTTTAGATTCGCATCGTACGAATCTCGAGGCAAATCTTATGACTCATTTTCATTATTTAATTTGATATTTCTCAAGATACGTGCCACGCATCTCGAGGTCAATGTTTTTGCTATTAACAATATAATCTCCACCTCTCGACCGACTTACATGAAATTAATTATTTTGTTTTTCTCGAGATACATGTCTCGTATCGCGAGATAGATCAAATGGTTTTGTATAAAAGAAACCTTACACCCTTGATTTTCTTTGAGATTGGACAACATGAATCTCGAAGAGTGGACAAATCCTTTTTAACAGTTAACCTATCACATATTCTCTTCCTCGATGCTCACACAACGCGTATCTCGATGAAAATCCAATACTTACTTTTATTTGATTTAAACTATAGGATTGATTTATATATATCTATATATAAAAACTATATTATATATAAATATATAAAAACCACCCTTGACCGTGCACACTATTGTACATCCCACGCGTGTCACCCTCGTGTCATTAGACGCCCACTAATTTACTAATTACTTTTATTTAATTTTGTGATTAATTTTTTTTCAACTTTTATCCAAACTAAATTCATAAAAATACCCCAAGTTCACTGAAATTGGAGAAATATTCCTATTGTGCTCAGAAACTTGTAGACGTCGCGTATAAACTCCACTTGACCCTATTTTTTACATCGAAATAGTGTATAATACATCAAATAGGCAGACAATACACAAAAATAATATTAAATTTATAATCTCTGATCCATAGCAAGTAGGTCCCATCTCAAATACCTAAATCTCAAATTAAGTCCAAAAATACTTAATTAGTCACCTAATCAAATTTATAATATTCTCGGATGTCACAGCTGCTTGTAAGCAGCTTAATTTCTTTTTATTTATTAATACTCGAAATCCCTATATTGTCTTGTTTTAGTTTCAAATGCTCATTTTCGATCTGGTTTTTCACCAAATTGAATCGAACTGTCTATCTTTGAAAAACTTCCACAACAGTGGTTTTGGTCACACAAAAACCCGAAAATCTTAACTTTTTCCACAACATATTAAACCCTTATAGACCAATTCTCTTGCCATACTAAACCAAACGTATATTTATTTGGAATTAATCTTAACATCGACCACTGCTAACCGACATAAAGCTTGAGGTAAGGTCTTGCACAAACTTCGTTCTCATTTTACAATACCACGGATCTCGACATGCACGAAAATCGAGGCAAAATTCGCGCATGATACTTAACCCTTGTTTACTAGTTTTCAAGCAACCAATAATCTTTATTGCACTTGTGCGCTTCAAACACACACTTACAACCCCAATTATGACAAAATGAGGATACATCTCAACACACCCCGACTACGCGACAAAATACCTTATAATCCACACACCAGGCATCAATCATCGAAAAAATAACATTTTACCTTATGATCTCCGGTCTGTAATGCGTGGGTCCCACCTTGGATACTTAAAATCTAATTAAAATCCGAAAATACTTAATTAGTCGTCTTATTAAGTTTAAGAAATTCCCGAATTTCACAACTCTTCCCCACTAATTAAAAATTGTCCTCAAAATTTAAACTTACAAGTTACTGAACCAAAAGAGATATGAGAATATGATCCTTCATATGCAACTCTTTTAATTTGAACTTGTAAAAAAATCATTTCCATGTTGAAACCGTAGGTGGATCCAATCACTTTCGTTGTATACAACAACTCCGTGGTAGAGATCTTAAACACTTCAACTTCTCTTCTCTAACTTTTTGGTTTAATGAAAAGTTATCTCTATTTCTTTGTCAATTTCGACAATTTGTGAATTTCGGACGAGTTAAACAATCAACGTTGTGGAATTATCCTATAACCTTAGTTCAGTTCCTATATCATGCCTTGAATCTCATTCAAGAATTAATACATAGCATGATGTAGCCTATCTTGCTTTTTAATAAAACCATTTTTATTTTTAATTGACTAAAATTCCATAAATTATTGATAATTTTCTCTTATTCACCAAACTTCAATATATACATCCTTGTTGGTTTTGTCATTATCGATCATCTTTTCATTTAAATTGTAGGCCGATCAATTTTTAGACTATTATCAGTCTAAAATTATGTAGTGACACAAAAAATATTTGAGCACAACATTGGATACAAAGTAGAGTTGCTTGTCTATCTGATCCATCACCATTCCAACATTTCTCAACATAAACCTAGAATTATACAAGTCATCCCATGAGTATAGATCTTTAATTACATCTGTCATCCCACGACAAAAGATCTCGAATTTCAATCCAATCAGAAAATGCAACTTGAAACATCATGCAACTTTCACTCATCTTCTAAATGTCTACTCACTATTTCATTTAAATTTGTGGACTAGAAAGTAATTACTAATTCCAACTCGTCAGCCAATTTACTTAACTCTTCCTTTGACTGGTTAGAAAGTTAATGATTTTTCTAACTTCGTCAGACCATTTCTATTCATGAGTTCACAATAAACCTCATTCTTTCACATTACCAACGTACTCACATTAGTTTTTATCATTTTTTTAAATTATGAGATTTCTCATCATCTCGATATCAATCACTAACTATTCGCTAGACTTTTTTTCTTACTTGAATAGAGACAGTTATCCTTATCTTAAGTAGATATATGCATTTGAACAGAGATCAACATATTCCTTGAGTATACTCTCATAGTATAACTTTTACTTGTATCTCATACAAGTTTATAAATATGTTATCTATTTTCCATCTCCAATCAATACATAATTTTGACTTTTCTCAGTTTACAGTGGAAGAATATTAAATTCTTCAAATATATCTTAGCCAGATATACTGTACTCTACTAAGTATTTCAACCTAATATGGATAATACTTAGTAATTGAGCTGTAAGTTGTGTCTCCTTTTATTTTTATTTGTGTCATCACCATCTATAAAAACATCTTACATAAACTCCAATTTACTATAACCTAGTGACTGAAATTTTCACCACTGACTGATTAAGTGGTCGAACACAACATTTGAACCAATATACAACATATTCACTGATATCAGTTGTATACTACTTTGGCTCAACATTTTTAAATTTTTGAGTTTCATTCCTTGTAAGATCCTTGTGAAGATATATTGTGTTTCATCAAACTTATAGTTATAAATCCTAATTTAATTGAGACTCGTTGACCTAAAATTTCATTTTCCTGTGTATGTGAAAATTTCTTGACCATTTAGTTGCCTATACTTAAACTTCCAGTTGACCCCAACAAAACATTATAGAATCTTTTATTCCGACTATCATCAATTCATTCAATTATTCAAAAATAGTTGTCGTCACAGTGGTCTTTTATGCTGTGAATGAATCATGATTATGATACAAAGTTACTTAGACTGTTGGTCATGCATAACTACTCCAATGCCTTACCTTGACTAAAGGAGTCCGTTCATGTCACTTCCAGCAGTCACAAGTCATCTTAACGTCTAATTTTATTTTATACACAAAATCTATTTCATTAAGTTTTTGTCAATCTTAGCTATTCTCACATTGATCTAATTCTTGTCCCTTTACAAACTTATTACACCTCCATTCAACACTTAGACCACTTACAGCTTTTTAACCATAACTTAGAAAAGAAATTTGTTCCATCTTTTCTCTTTTAAAAATTATAACTAAGGACGGTATGAATTATTATTATCATTCAATGAATCGAAATTCCTTAGCTAATCTTTATTCCAAATAGCGAAATTTTGCGAACCAAACAATTCTAATTTTTGCTATTGCCTTAAGTTGTTTCCATTTGTCTTAGATTTCTTGACTTTTCTTTTACTCAAAAAGAAATTTGGTACTTTTCAAGATACTGTGTAAGATATCAAAGTATCTTACTGTTAATCAATTTCATTTTTATGAACTCTCATTTCGTCATTGTCCATTTGAAGAGATAGAGAAACTTGAGTTTCCAAACACTTATTAACTCGTCATCTAATCAAACTCTTAAAGGATGCTATTTCAATCCTTTAAGTCCTATAAATGGGAATTCTTTTTGTATAAGAGTTCTTACTAACTTCCTATACAAATCAATTACAGATATTCCATTAATACATCTATCTCTTCCTTTGTTACATTTTAAGTCGTAGTAAGAGGCATCATTACTTAATTTGGTTAGAAGTTACTATTGGGTACTTTGAATTTAAAAACACAACTACTTGTGTTTTATTTAAGAGCTAATTCTAGCTATTTTCATATCATTTTTCCCAATCTCAACATCTAACATATTGATCTTATCATTGCACCCTTCATTTTCAAGTTAAATTTTTTTTGATCTTTGTTTCGTAACAACACCTAATCTGGTGGTAACAAAGATTATTTCTAACTTGTATATTTCCTTTTATTTTACCATTACTTTGTTTGATTTTTACAAGCATTGTACTCAATGTCGCTTATAATTAAGCAACTTAACTAAGAAATAATCGAAAACGTTCAATATTTCTACTTATAAGTCATTTAATTTTTTCAAACCATGGTTCTATCCACATTTCACTTTATGTTTTGTTTCGAAAATGAGACAATACTTTGCTTTAAAATACTTATATTTTTATAGAAACTGACTTTAACAATTTAACTGATCATATCACAATCCCATTGTGATCTTTCAAGTCCAAACTTAATTTGTCTAATCAATTTCTATTTTCGATACTCTTGTCTTTTTTTCTTTCATTGAGACTATTTTCAGAAGCAACTCTTCAATTGGTTATGAATTCAACCAATACTTCATAGAATAGGTATTCCCTAGTCACCTATTTAACTGATACTAAACTTATTCTAAAACCTAAGATAATCCATATTTTGTGCTTCCCAAAAGCCTTAATTTCAATTTCATGTTTTCCAAATGATTCTAAATCATTTGAGACATAAATTAAGTCTATTTTTGCACTTTCCCAAATGTTTCAAAATTGTGATAATTCGATACTTTTACTTTTAAAGGAGTCCATATTCATTCTTGCATTCTCGAATCATTTAGACTTCTTGCTAAACCAATTTCATATTGATTTTATAACTCATTATTTCCCTCAGTTATATTGGTATCGAACTACTTATAACATTTCCTTATGAATTAAGACTTCCTGAGTCTATTTCACGTATCATCATGCTTAGTTATCATTTCGTAAGTTTATTCTCTTTTTTATTGTCTGTTCTTAATCTCACTAATCATATCTAGCGAGTTAAGCATCGAACAGACAATGAGAATAAACTTCTTATCATATATCTAGCGATAATATAATAAATACATACCTAACATATCACAATAACAAAGTATTCACAACTTATAGTCACTTCTCAACAAATCGTGCTCAATCACTATTTGGTTCCAAACCAACGTTTTCCTCAAATGAGCCAAAGCTAGGCTCTGATACCAACTCTTTCAAGACCCATCTCACCAATTCCTAACTTCGCCTAATTACTTTAATTAGGCACCTAAACCATAAAACTAACTATATGCCTTAAAATACTTTCCATTTTAATCCTTAGTAGAGCTCTAAAACTAAATTTATATCCTCAAAACTCAATACTTGTTTTACTTAATCAGAGCAAATTAGAAAATCATACAGATTATCCTTCGTATTTTTATAAAAATTTCAGCAACACCTCCCCAAAAATCGGCTTGTCAGAAAACTTTCACCTAATAGACAACAGAATTAGGGAGTGGCATAAAATAACTCACAACTCCTCGTAGTTCACAATATATATCAAATTCAAACTTTAACTACTAACTTAGAGTCTTTGATACCTTAGTTACTACTTTTTAGTCTTAAAATAAACCAAAACTGAATCTTAACTTACTTCAAACTAATTTAGGAGACTCTCATAATCTATTTTCACGACCTACACTCACCCTAAGGCCTAAAACATTATATATAAAGGGATAACAACAATAAAATTAAACTTTTAAACATAAAAATATACCGAAGATCTTCGAGTTATTCTCATTCTGTAGTTTTCACAAAGAACTTAACATCATCAAAAACAACTCGAAGATGTCATGTAAGTGAACTCCTACAATGCTTTCTACTCCAGCAAATGTTAGTCCAAATATATGGAGACATGTTATTGCATTTCTATATAATTAAAAATTTATGTAACAACGTGGATTCCTCATTCCCTGTTCTAAGCTCATTACAAGCGAGCCCACTCACGATGAACCTACAATAGTTCTATAAGTTTAATGCATGCTACAAGAGTCAAAATAACTCGCCTTAGATTCTTGCAGTACATCTAGTCTGAAGTGGGGCACCTCAAACTCTTAGGATCGAAAAAGGGGCAACTATATCGGGATGTCGTGTATGCATGACTAAGAATGGTGCAAAATGAAATTTAGACTAAACACAAATGCAGTTACAAAGATAAATTCCCTAAAGAGTAAAGACCATTGTAGGGTTTACTTTCAACCAACAAACTTTGAGCTTACCTTCTCAGGGTTCTCGGAGCATTGAATTACCTTGAAAATGGTTCTAATAGCTTCCCTGCATACCTAATTATATTATGGGTCAAGCTTGAAATGAAACTAAATCACGAAACCCGATGAGAATTGCCGCCAAAGTATGCTTAAGGACAAATTCAAAATATATTAATTTATATAATTGTTTCAACTGGCTTTCAACTAGCCAACTTGGGGTAATTTTTTAACCTTTAAAACCTCAATATTTGTCAAGATGACATAAAAAGAACATGTAGTACTCATGTCCTACTTTCCATAGACTCCTAAAAAGAACATGTAGTACTCATGTCCTATTTTCCATAGACTCTAAAAACACACAAATCGGATCACTAATGGAGAAGCTATAAATTTTCCAATATGGCCTATCAACTAGGCAAACTTTATTTATTTATTTGAACTGAAAAAATTCTCCAAATCAATATTTTTTACATTTAAATCATCAAAACTCGACAACAAACACCACGAAACCACTTGATACTAATATAAAAACATTTTTACAGGCCATGGAGTTAAATTGGATCAAAACCAATAATCAATTCATCTAGAAACCCGATGTAAATCAATATCAACTATTAAAACATATCCAAAATAGTTATCGAATGAATCGCATTAATTTAATTCATGAAAGCCCTAACCAACGTCAGTTCAATTTATTTTAAATTGGTGCAAATCAGTCTATTTATATCAATTCAAAATAATCCCTACCAATTTCTGTAAAAACCTTACAAAAGAAATTTAGAAATCATGAGAATTCTAATTGAATTGTAAAATATGCCCTGAATTGAGAATTCATCAAATTTCAAGCGAATACCTCATTCCACTGTAGAAACATAGCTTGAAGTAACCGTCTCGTGATGCTCTACAGTTTTGCAGAAAGAAATCAGGCGAAATTCAGACGTAGGGAGATCTTGGAGTGAGAGATCGAATTGACATGGTTAGGGACAAACTAACGAAATGTTCTGTTGAAATGTTCTAATGAAATTGAGGTTGTTTGATTTTAAATATATTTATATATAAACCCTCATCTACTTGTTAGCAGCCTAATTTATTTTTACTTATTAATTCCCAAAATCCCTATTTTGACATGTTTTAGCTTCGGGCGCTCATTTTCAATCCCCTTTTTTAGCAAATTGAACCAAACTCTCAACACAACAATCCATCTTTATAAAACGTCCATATAAGTTGTTTTAGTGACCAAAACCCTAAAAATCTTAACTTTCTGCACGACATATTGAACACCCTTTTAGACCGATTCTCTTGCTATACTAAACCAAACTTACACCTATTTGGACTCTATCTCAACCTCGACCACTACCAACCAACACAAAGCATGAAGTAAGGTTTTGCACCAACTTTTTTCTCATTTTACAAGACCATCGATCCTTACTTACATGTTAACCGAGGTAAAATCCATGCATTATACTTAAGCCTTATTTACTAGTTTTCGAGCGACCAATATCTTTATTACACTAATATAATTTAGACACACACTTACAACCCCAATTATGACAAATTGAGGATACACCTCAAGACACCCCGACTTCGTGACAAAATGCCATATAATACACACACTAGGCATTCATCATCGAAAAAATAACATTTTACCTTATGATCTTTTGTCTGTAATTTGAAGGGCCTACCTCGAATACCTAAACTTTAATTAAAATTTGAAAATACTTTAATAAGTTGTCTATTCAAGTTTATGAAATTAGCGGATTACACACACATTCAGAAACTATATATCTAACTTTAATACTTTTATAATGCGCTCCCTCACTTGGAAATTTCAAGGTCTTGTAAATATTGAACATAACTTCCTCATCATTTACTCGTAACCTTAATTCTCATTCTTGAACATCTATCAATGTTCGTGTAGTTGCTAGAAAGGGTGTCCCTAATATTAATGGTAGCTCTAAATCTTCTACAAAGTCAATTGGAAAAATGAACTTATCCACTTTTATCGATACATAATGGTCACTAATCGATCTGCTAATTGCAAAGTCATAATGGTCGACTTTACTTCCTCAAAACCTAACTTCTTAAATATTAATAAGGGTATCAAATCTATGCTTGCTCCCAAATCATATAAGATCTTATCAAACAAATGTACTCATATATGCATGGAATTAAAAAGCTTCCTGGGTCCTTCAACTTTTAACGTTATTTCCTTTGTAAAATAGCAGTGCATTCTTCTATAAAATTTATTGTTTCATAATCTTCTATAACTCTTTTCTTACAATTATGTCCTTCAAAAACTTTGTGTAATTCGACATTTGTTCCAATGCATCAGCAAACGAAATGTTTATATGTAACTCCTTCAACATCTCCACAAACTTCTTTAACTATTCTTGATCTTTATGTTTCTTAAATAACTGAGGATATGGCAGTGATTTATTAATTGTGGATTCGCAGGAAATGCCACTCTACTTGATACCACATCCTTTTTCTACCTATCTCCCCTACCTTCCTTTTAGCCGATTCTAATTCTTTTGCTGGTGCAACTTCCTTTTTAGTACCTATATCATTTTTGAACTGTTATACATTCCTTAGGTGTTGCTCATCAATTTGCTTCCTTGTGTCATTTGATGTATCTTTTAGTTGCATTGGATTTTTAGCTTTTCTTCCACTTCTTAATTGGACTGCTTATGCTTTCTACATAGGATTAATGTTTGTCTTACTCAAAAACTTGCCTTCATTCCTTGAATTAAAAACGAATGATAACTGACCAATATGTCTATTTAGGTTCTTAATGGATTGTGATCTCTCATCATCCATCATCTTTATAGCTTGCTTCACACTTTCTATCTCATTATCATGCTTTTCATGGTGTTCCCTCTTGTTCATGTCGATGGCGTGTAAGAATTTCTTAATTGACTTCAATGAAGTCATCTCTTCACTCTGCCTAGCTTCCCTTTTTAGACTTGTTTATAGATTTTGGAGATAACTTCAGTGCGTTATCAGGATTTCCAGATGAGAACTAAGGGTTGTTGTATCCTTGATTAAATCTTTAAGGAGTCATTTCTCTCGGCTTGATGTTTTTTTCATAGCTTAGGTTTTTCACGAAGTTGATATCCTCAAGCTCCATTCCTTGTTGCATGTCCATTGGGTTAGCCACCATGGCTTGGTGATTAACAAGTTGTTGTTTGATTTACACTTATGGCCATTGTTGTCCCATTTGAAGCTTTGCCATTTAACTGCTCAGGTTAGATACTTGTGCCATTATCGCATCTTACGAATCAAACTCGCATATGCTGCTAGTTTCCTTACTATGGAACGAGTATCGAGTGTAGAATTCTGAGACAAAAGATCTAGAAGATCTAATGCTCCATCATCATCCTTAGTTAGTAGAGAACCACTTGCTATGACATCTACTAGTGTTCTAGTGCTGTGATTCATTCGATAGTAGAAAACTTGTAGTTGTGTCCATTTCACCTATCCATGTCATAGACATATCCGCAGAATCTCCTTTAATCTTTCCCAGGCTTTACCAAGAGACTCGGTATCCTGTTGCTTCAATTGATTGATTTCTAGTTTCCTACTGATCTTCACTTGGGGAATGAAATTGTCTAAAAATCTATTATTGATTTTCACCCATGAAGTCATACTCCCTACGTTCAATCCTTAAAACTAGGATTTTTCTTTTTCACCAAATGAGAATGAGAAAAGTCTCATCCTAATAACCTCCTTTGTAACTTCTATAATGTGTACAGTCTCGCACTTCTCAAAAAAATTTCTACATGTGTAACTAGATCTTCATTCGATAGCCCATTGAACATGCTATTCTACACTATGTTGATTAGAGATTGTCTCAGTTTGAACTTGGTGGTGTTGGCTGGAAGCCACATCACTCCGTTGTAAGTCTCATGAACTTTTTGCTTGAAGTAGTCATGAAGGCATCTATGTCTTTGCTCTTAAACTTGCACTACTAGATCACCTATCAGGTTGGTTATTCCGTTGGCCTTTTTGTTGATTTCGTGTTTGATCCTCCACCATCTTGATTCCTTTCTTTATATTTCCCTTATTGGTTATGTCAATCTCTGGGTCGTAACGCACTAAGTCTTTCTCTCTTTTACTATGCGTGAACTAATTCTCCTTAAAAAGAAAATACAAAAGACCAAGTGCAGATTGTCAAACTTCAAACTTAAACATTTTATTTATTCATTTTTATTTTTATTTATGCTTGAAAGTAAATTACTTAAAATAAAACTTAACAATATTGTAAACTAACTAAACTAGAATGGCTACCTATCCCCGGCAATGATGCCAAAAACTTTACCATGGCTGCAAGTATGATGGCTCGATTGTAGTAATAATGTGATCAACTAATGTTGATTTTGGATATCGTCCCAGGGAAAGGTGTATTCCACTCAGTGTACTTAGTCAAATCTACTCTATCACTAAGAAGAATTCCTTTTTAATTAGTTTTTAACTAAACTATTGTAATCTAATAAAACAATGTAAATACTTGTACTTTTATACTAAAATTTTTTTAGTGCACAACTTCACCTAGGTAATGAATAACCATGCTTTTCAACTCACTTCATATTCATTATGTGTGTGCAATTCTCAATTAGAATAAACATATTTCCTTAAATCCATTTCAAACCACTGTCCTGATGGAAAATATTCTAATGTGCATATTAGAACTCCACGTATCAGTGTGAACAATGTAAGTTCAACATTGCTTTAAATTCCAAATCTTTAGATTGATAACCAATTAAGTTTACTATTCGTGCCTCCCTAATTAATAATTATCTTTCGATGTTACATATTTTACGTTTGTATCGTCCATATCCGGCTTAAATGCACCAAGGGCCATGATAACTCCTAAAACCTCTAATAAACAAACACGTGATCAAGATGTTCCTAGCATTAGGTCTAGAATTAATACAAATTCTAACCATTGCACTTTTCAACTTTATAATCCGTTCATAACTAATTTAGCATAGCATTCATACCATATGATCCATTGATTCTTAAGATAAATTCATACCATCATTGATCCATTGATTCTTCAAGATAAATTAAATAACTTACTATTACCACAAGCACACATCATTGAAATAAACAAGAACAAAGTACATCTTTGTTTCATTGCAATCAAAGATATTTACCATGTTTTAATACCTATTTATACCACTAAGATACTTTAGAATACAATTAAAAATCCTAATAGAAAATTTTAAATGAACTAGAACTCTAAACTTTCTATTTTCTACGTATTGGCGTTGTCTGTAAGTGATATGGCGATGTATGTGTAACGCCACAGGGCCTCCCCAGCTTAAGCCTCTTTGTGTGAATTTTCCTATCTTAGTGAGCTCTACGCCCTGTGTAGTCCATCCCAGCGCCGTCCCCATGTACACATGATATCACCACTGTGCCAACACCGCTTACCCATTTTTCTTCTTTTCTTTATTTTCCATGCCTTGTCCATGCTGTGTATACTCTTCCCACAGCGTCAAGCATATTAGCCATAGTGTGAATCATAATCTTGTGCGTTTTATCCTAGTTTTGTTACAAAATCACTCCTTTGTCTTTTTTATATCTTGTATACCTGAAAACACATAAATACAGTCAATTCGTGAGCATTATGTGACATTCAAGAATTTCAAATTCTTGATTAGTAGACTAATTAAGTATTTTCAGATTTTATTTGGAGTTTAAGTATCTGAGATGGGACTCACATAATATGGACAAAAGATTGTAAGATATATTTTATTTTTTTGTGTTGTGTGCTAGTGTGTGTATTATATGATATTTTGTCGCGAAGTCAGGGTGTGTTGAGATGTATACTCATTTTTTCATACTCTAGGTTGCAAGTGCATGTCCAAAGGGCACGAGTGAAAAAAATTATTAGTTGCTCGAAAACTTATTAATCAAGTGTTAATCCCCACGTGAAGATTTTCCACGATTTACGTGCAAGTCAGGGTTGGTGGTACTATAAAATGAGAAAGAAGATGGTATAAGATTTTGCCTCCAATTCTGTATCAGTTGGCGGTCGTCAAGGTAGAGATTGAGTCCAAATTGGTGCAAGTTTGGTTAAGTATGCCAAGAGAGTTGGTTCGAGTAATTTAGGTAAGTCATGGAAAAAGTAAAGATTTTAGGATAATGGCATCACAAAAACAAGTGTTATGGAAATTTCATGGAGTAGGACTATTTTTTTCGAGAGGTTTGCTCAATTAGGTTAAAAATCGGATTGAAAACAAGCATCGAAAGTTAAAGCACTTCAAAATAGAGATTTCAAGAAATAATAAATAAAAAAAAATTAAGCTGTAGTTAAGCAGCTGATGGTTTATATATAAATATATATATAAAATATCCAAATAAAATTGTTTGTTTTGATTTTCAACAGAACGAACACTTCGTTCGGTCCCTAAACCTCTCTACTCAGTCTCTCGTTCCACGACCTCCCGACGTCTGTTTTTGCCAAATTTTTTTCTTTAAAACTGTAGAGCATCGCGAGACAATTAGTTCGAGCTATGTTTTCACGGTGAACACAAGGTATTAGGCCTGAAATTTGGCTAATACTCAATTCAAGGCATTTTCCTTAATTAGATTTGAATCCTCACGATTTATAGATTTCATTCACGGAGTTTTGATAGAAATTGGTATGGATTATTGTGAATTGATGTATTGGATTGATTTGCGGCAATTTGGAAAAAATTGTACCAACGTAGGTTAGGGCTTTGATGAATTGAAGTAATGAGATTCAGTTGATAACTATTTTGGAGATGTGGAAATATTTTTGATGATGGTATCGAGTGGTTTCATTGTGTTTGTTATCGAGTTTTAAAGATTTAACTGTTAAAATATTGATTTGGAGAAGTTTTTTAGTTTAAAATAAATAAATTTCACCTAGTTGATAAGTCATATTGGAAAATTCATAACTTATATGTCGGTGATCCAATTTGAGTGTTCTTGGAGTCTATGGAAAGTATGACATGAGTACTACAAGTTCCTTTTAAGTCATCATTACAAATATTAAGGTTTTTAAGCTTAAAAAGTTACCCCAAGTTGGCTAGTTCAAAGCAACTTGAAACAATTATATAAATTAATATTTTTGCAAACTGTTCTTAAGCGTACTTTGGCCGCAGTTTTCATTAGGTTTCGTGATTTAGTTTTACTTGAAAATTTACCCATAATATAATTGCTTATGCAGGGAAGCAATTGATCCATCTTCAAGGAGATCCGACGCTCCGAGAACTCTGAAAATAAGCTAAAAATTGGTCGATTGTAATTAAACCCTACAGTGATCTTTACTATTTAAGAAATTTATCTTTGTACCTATAATAGTATCATAGTCTGCATTGCATTTTATCATTCATAGTCATGCATACATAGAGAGAGTGAGGGGGATAAGCTTGTTTCGGAGTCTAGTTTGCTTGAAACTCGATTTTATTCCAACCTCTACACCGTCTAGTGAGACTAGCAGAGTCGAACACCGACAAGTTATCTCAAGATTTCATGATCTTTTAATACTGTCTTTGTACTATTTTTAGAAGTTGACATCTGATTAAAGTTAGGAGACAGCAACAGAGTGGATTGCATGTCATGTTGACGTATACATCTTATTATTTTTTGGAATTGCAATTACATGTCTCCATGTATCAGACTAACAATTGCGGGAGTACAAATCAATGTAAAAATTAATTGACCTGACATCATTGAGTTGTTTGTGATGATGTCAGATTTCGTATGAAAACAAGGGACGAATGGACAAGACTCGAAGATTATGGTGATTATTTTCAAACTATAAAGTGAGTTCTTATTTTAAGTTGTTTATATATATATTATTTTTGGATTATTGGGGTGAGTTTAGACGTGAAGTTTTGTTAAATTATTATGAGAGTCTCCTAAATTAGTTTAAAATAAGTTAAAAAGGCTTTTGTTTCTATTTTAGGTTTAGTAAGGGATACTTTGTGATTAAGCTATCGAAGACTCTGAGTTTGTTTATAAATGTGAACTTGACATATATTGTGAACTATGTGGAGCAGTGCGTCCTTCTATGCCTCTACCCAATTATGTCGTCTATTAGAAAAATGTTCCAACATGCCACTTTTAGGGGAGGTGCTACCGAAATTTTTAAAAATAAGGAGAATAAACCGTATGATTCCCAATTTGCTCCAATTAAACAAATAGGGAATGGAGTTTCATAAAGGATAAATTACATTTCGGAGCAGTATTAAGGTTGAAATAAATAATATTTTGACGTCAAATTTGAAAAAATGGATTAGTCTGACTACATTAGTAGGGGATGAAGGTAATCTAGGTCAGTCATTCGTCTTAATTACAAGGAGGCCGACACATTCTGGGATCTTTAAAAAAACATACTACCAAACTAGTGCTATATATGTCTAAATAATCACTTATCACCTGTTATCAATCAGGTTGAGTCTGTGATAGCAACTGGGTTGAGAAGTGACAATCACCTAGAGCAAGAAACCAGAGACAAAGCTGTTAATGCTGCTCATGTGCTATATCTTGAGAGTAGTTGCCCAAGGTTGTACAGTGCAGGAAGTGAAGTATTTAGAGAGTGGTTGCCTTATCTATCCAGAGTAGGGGGACTAGGGTGTTGGTGACCCCAACACCTATAGCCTATCTAGAGATAATTGTTTTGAAACACATCTTTTAAAGTCAATGATACAAGACATAGAAATAATGCAGGGCTAGATTGGGGACACTTAGAATTTGGTATTTATTTATTTTTTGTTTACAATTATTTACTTTCTTGTTTAGTAGGCTTTAAGATAAAAAAATTTCAGAAACCCCTCAGATTTACTTTTTTGTTTATTTAACTCGGTTTGAATGGATCCTGTATATTCAACCTCATTTTTACCTCTACTATACTCCAGTAGGATTTAGTAACCTATTATGGGTTTTAATTGACACGCGCAACACGTGATCAAATTTTTGTGTTGTTGCCGAGGATTCAGTTCCAAATTAAGTTTGGTTTTTATTTTCTTTTTGTTTTGTTCTTTAAGTTTACTAGTTTATGCACGATCGCATAACTCGATCTTAATCGATAGAACCGACTTGAGGTTGGCTAGGGAAGCTCTAAACAAAGAGCTAAGTTTCCCCTAACATATTATGACTAAGGATGCTCACTATAGTGGCGATGATTGCTAGGTTACCATGACGCATCAATGAAGATCTCCAAAATCTTCATACTCGGTAGCCCCTCTATATAAACTTCCCACCAAACAGAGAAGCTTTTGAGCTTAAGTAAAGCTTTATTCACTCTTGCCCACCTTTTATGGCATGGATAGTGAAGACTCGATGGCATTCTTGAAGGAGTTTCGACAAGTTGCTAGTCTATGACACCTCTTCAAGAGGAAGAGAATGAAGTAAAGCTTATGGCTTTTCCATTCTGCCTAAAGGATAAAACCAAACAATGGCTCTCTTATCTCCGCCCTAGCAACATTAACTCATAGCACGACATTATAGATGATTTCCTTGGCGAATGTTCCCAAAGGAAAAGGTAGCTCAACTCATTTTGGGATATGCAACATTAAGATGAAGACCAACGAGTCTTTTGGTGATTATTATGACCGCTATAAGCGCCTAATTGCCAATTTCCCATGGCATGGCCAATCCAATAAGGCCATTATCTGGTTCTTCTATGTCGGCATGGTGCCCTAGAGAGGCATATGATTGATAGTTCTTATGGTGGTTACATTCGTTGCAAACCCCAGGGTAGATGAAGCAACTCTACAAGAAAATAATACAATGGTCCTGATTATAAGAGGATATTGGTGTTGACGTGTACCGAAGTCCGTCAGTTGGAACTACTACTAGCTCCACTAATAAGAAAACTGATCAATTGGCTTCCCTAGTGGA
Source organism: Stephania cephalantha (assembly GCA_039657325.1). Classification (NCBI taxonomy): domain Eukaryota; kingdom Viridiplantae; phylum Streptophyta; class Magnoliopsida; order Ranunculales; family Menispermaceae; genus Stephania; species Stephania cephalantha. Next base: position 18,762,422 of record CM077576.1, read on the forward strand.
ACGTCTTCTAGGAAATGGCCAAGCGCATGTTAAAGCTTGCAGATTCCACTTAGCCTCAAGCCATGTGATTGATGAATGTCCTACTTTCTTTGATAATCATCAGCACGCCAATATCGTAGGTAACTAATTCCAAATGAAGATCTGAGCGTTCTTCGAAAATACCTAAAATCAAGCAACTAGAAGGAATAAATCTAATTTCAGTCATGGGCCTCAAAACGAAAATTTCCATCTTTTGCCCCAAGAGGAAAATTATTTCCTAAACCAGTGACTAATCATTCCTTACTAGAGGACATGATTTAATCTTAAGCAGCTCAACAAAGCCAATTTGCTAAAATCATAGACCAGCTCTAGGTAAAGACTCAAAAAGCACTTAATGATATAAATGCTGTGGTCCGAAACTTGGAGGTCCAGGTGGGCCAAATTACGCAAGAACTGGGAGAATTAAAAGAGAAAGGAAAGTCGCCTATGCAGAATTGTCGAAATCCTAATGCAAGTACAAAGGCTATTACACTTTGTAGTTGCAAGGGATACGAGGAACCTACATACCTAAATAGACCACCCACCTCAAAGGAAATGTCCAACGAAGAGGAAAATGAAGTTAAGAGCTTAGGGCTAGCCCCTAAACAAATGGAGGTTCCCTAAAAAAAATCTGCATGTTTATAAGGTCAAACCTTCCTTTCCTTAATGTTTGATGATGGACAAAAATGGTAGAGGAGAGAGAGATTCTTGAGACCTTAAGGAGAGTAGAAACAAACAATCCACTTCTTGATGCATTAAAATATGTTCCAAAGTACGTGAAATTTCTCAAGGAGCTCTGCATCAAAAAAGAAAGATTAAAGGGCAACAAAAAGATTCATGTAGGAGAAAATGTTATGGCAATCATGCAAAAGAAAGTCCCACCAAAATGCAAAGATCCTGGGACATTCTCGGTACCTTGCGCTATAGGGGATGTCAAAATTCCTAAAGCAATGTATGATCTTGGTGCCTCCATAAATGTGATGCCATTATCCATTTATGAGAAACTTAAAGCAAGACCTCTGGATGAGACAGGGATCGTGATCCAATTAGCAGGTCAATGGGTGGTCAGACCTGTGAGTGTATTGGAAGATGTAGTAGTTCGTGTTCCTAGCAAATTTCTACGTAGTGGACATCAAATGAGACGACCTATCAAGTTCATCATCGATGCTCCTCGGACGACCATTCATGAAGACTGCAACATTTAAGATAGACTTACACAGTGGGTCTTCAAGTTTGTAATTTGATGGAGATGTTATCAAGTTCAACATACATGATGCCATGCGACATCTGGTGGATGAGCCTATGCTAGTGTATGCAGTAGATGATGTGGAGCCCCTTGTCCAGCAGGCCTTACTCATAGGAAATGAAAATAAAGCTTTAATCGTCTTAAAAAATCATCTTGATATCATGTCACTCTATAAAGAAAGCGCATCATTTGATGCTAAACTAGAAGAAGCACTCTCCGACTTTGAATCATTTCAATCGGTACCTAACATATGTTATATGGATCTAACTACTCCTGACACCAAGCCTTTCCAATCATTTGAGAAAGCTCCCCTTGATCGAGCACAAACCATTGCTTGAACACTTGAAGTATGTATTTTTATTTGAAAAATGATACATTACATGTGATCATCACAACAAAACTTACTTCGTTTGAAGAAGAGAAGCATGTTAGCGTCTTCCACGGATACATGCAAGCAATTGGATGGATAATAACATACATCAAGGCCCAAAGCGCCTCTACTTGCATGCATTATATACACATGGAAGATAGAGCAAAGCAAACCAGAGAAGCCCAAGGGAGACTGAACCCCACTATGATGGAGGTTGTAAAAAAGAAAATTGTAAAGCTGCTAAATGCCGAGATGATCTACCCTATTTCCGATAGTGAATGGGTTAGTCATGTTCAAGTAGTCCCCAAGAAAACAAAGTCACAACAGTCATTAACTAACATGACAAGCTAGTCCCTACCCACATTTAGAACGGGTGGCTATTGTGCATTGACTATCGAAAGCTCAACACCGCCACCAGGAAGAACCAGTTCTCTCTCCCGTTCATAGATCAAATGCTGGAATGATTAGCAGGCCGCTCACATTATTGTTATCTTGACAAATACTTGGGCTTTCACCAAATACTAATGACACACAAAGATCAAGAGAAGACAACTTTCACTTGTCCATTCGACACTTTTGCCTATCGTTGCATGCCTTCTAGACTGTGCAATGCACCCGCTACTTTACAAAAGTGCATGGTAAGTATCTTCTTAGATTTTTTGGAACAATTCATCAAGGTGTTCAGGGATGACTTCACTATCTAAGGGGAGTCCTTAAATAGTTGCTTCACAAATCTGGCCAAAGTACTTAATAAGTGCATAAAAAAAAACTTATGCTTAAACTATGAAAATGCCTCTTCATGGTAGATCAAGGACTTATTTTAGAGCATATTGTCTCCACCAAGGGGATAGATGTAGACTAAGCCAAAATTGACATCATAAAGAAATTACTATATCGCACTAACGTACGTGAAACCAAAACTTTTCTTTAAGGACTTCTAGAAAGTCGTGCAACCCTTTTGTCACCTCCTTCAGAAAGAATTGACATTTTTTGATGAGGCATGTAAGGATGCATTTAACAGACTTAAAGATATGCTCACTAACACGCCAGTTATTAAGGCATCCAACTGGGAACTCCCTTTTGAAATTATGTGCAATGCTAGTAACCATGCAGTTGGGGCAATTCTAGGATAGAGGGTCGAAAAAGTTTCCCATGTCATTGACTATGCCTCTCATTTTCTTGATCCATCACAAATGAACTACACCACTACAGAAAAAGAACTTCTTGTAGTAGTGTTTGCACTAGAGAAGTTTCGTCCATATTTCGTGAGAATGAAAGTCATAGTATACTCAGATCTTACGATAATATGACATATTTTTAATAACAAGGATATTAAACCTCGTTTGATCCAATGGATCCTTTTATTATAGGAATTCGACATTACTATCATTACAAAAGTGATGTAGAGAACCTAGGTGCAGATCATCTTAGCAAGATCGAGAAATGTAGTGAACCATCCAGCCACCTTAAAGATGATTTTCTTGATGAGTACATTTACTCAGTATTGGATGATCTCCCATATTACGTGGATTTGGTAAACTTTATTACAAGTAAAATGTTTTCTCCGTACATCACTAGATTGCATAAAAAAAGGCTTAAGAATGATACGCGCCATTATACATAGGATGATCTATATCTGTGTAAGTTTGGCATCGATCAAGTAATTCAAAGATATGTGTCTTATGCTGAAAGCCAATCTATATTGGCATCTAGTCATTCTTAAGCTTTTGGGGGCATTTCATGCCCTGAAATACTGCCAAGAAAGTTTAGGAAAATGGTTTTTATTAGCCCTCTTTTTTTCATGATTCTTACATGTTTACCAAGTCTTATCATATGTAACGGCTCGCTTTATTTATGCCATTATTAATTACTTATTCATAAATTTTGAAGCTAGCTTGGACCCACATAGACGCCGCAGGTAGGATAGCGGCATGCCTGACTAGGTATTAGTTATATATTGTCTGATTGGTGGCTTTTTATTGCGGTGTATTTCATTTAATATGGCATAAAGCATCCCATGTTTTTAATTATCATATTATCTCGAGTGAGATGGTGTGAAGGGTAATTGCCTCGTAAGCGCGTCGATGTGGGTATCAAATAGGCATAGTACGAGTACATTAAGTTTTATAATACTAAGTTGAATAAAATGACTATATCAAGGTAAATATGGCATAAAATTAAGAATCAAAGTTTAGGCTAAGTCAAAATAATTGGGTACATTAAGGATTGGTGCGCTTCGAGATGCTGCCAAGAGGCGAGGACCTTGGTGTCGAGTTGTCGAGAGTGAGTAAAACCCCAATTGGTTAATTATGCATCAAATATATTAACTATAAGATTGTTGTACCTAAGTTGGTTATTTAAAAAGAAATAATTTGATTTACCTATAGTTTGATCAAATTAAATAAAGGTTAATGATGGGCATTGGGACAAGTTAGATTGTATATATCTAGGTAAGCTGTGTAGCTAAGTTGTGTCAATTGCGAGATGGACAATTGAAGCCAAGGCCCAAAGGATTTTCCTTAGGATTCTCACACATAATAGATTCCATCACAACCTATAAAAGCCACACTTAGTGGAACTATTGTTAAAACCACTACCTATTTTCATGCAATTCACTTGAAATCTCAGCAACATTATAGAGGAATTTTAGCTCCAAGTGGAGATTTAAAGCTGGAATTCGGAGATCAAACAAGGTAATGCACTCCCTTTTCCATGAAAAATAAGATTTTGAAGATTGGGTTTTAATGGCGATGTTTATTATTGTGATTGTTATTATTTTTGGGTTGTTGTTGTAGATGATGGTTAAAATAGAAGGGAAAGAGAAGGAGGAAAAACAAATGTGGTCATGTGGAGGCAGAGACGAATTGCATATAAATACAGTTTGTCTCCACAATGGATGAATTTGGAGGGCTCGCACACATGCACGCACAAAACCGAGTCTCGTTCAGGCATGCCCGACCCCAATTAAAGAAAAAAATTATTTAAAAATTTAATTAAATAAAAAATAATTATAAAAAATTATAAAAAATAGATAAAAATCATAAAATATTACAAAATATTACAAAAAACTAGAAAAATAAGAGAAAATATAAGAAATTTGAAAAAAGGTATAACATTTGATTTTGAGAATTTCTTGGGTGTTGGCACCCCGATATAACTAAAAAAATGTGACACAACTTAAAATTAGAACAAAATTCTAATTTTTAGTTTAATATTAGTAATTTAACTTAATGTGGCTATAAATCAATTAAAATGATACATTTGAACTTTTAGGGACTAAGGGGACCGTAGCTCGGGTACCGAGAGCTAGGCAAGGTCAGATTCAGGACTCCTGGGAAGTCAGAGCACGTGTTTGAGGTTTGCAAAATTCATAGGGACATCACTTGAGTATATAATTGTTATTTTTATGTTGATTTTGTCCATTCTCGCATACCATTCTATTCTACACTATTTGAACAGTTGGTTGAGATTACTCCCACCGGTATATTTATTGTGTCTTTATGGCACGCTTGGTTGTGGCACATGTAACTAAGCCCTCGGTGAATTGTGACCCGAGCTACTGACAGGGGCACGTGTTAGTGAAGCATATGTTTAGGCTAATTACCACAAAAAATCGAGTGAAAGAGTAGTGGGGCAAACACTTAAGGGATCTTGGGGATCTGAAGTACAGTCTAGTGTGACCGATACGAGCACAAACTTTGTTTATCAACTTGTTAGCTATGCACGAGATGATCCATATACAGTCGCCTGTTTATATTTTCGCATTTTTATTTAACATTTTCTTTGGCTTCTTATTTACTTAAATGCTTAGTGAATTTCCTGTGGATTTTACTCAATTTACTCGTCATCTATTTTGTCATAATGGCTGAGTGCAGATGCTGGAACGAGCAGGGGCAAGGGGATCATAGGCGACTATCTTTGATCACCTATTATCTAGGACACTCTTGTACGTGTTTAGCTTTTTAATATTTTGATTTATTTTGGGTATCAGGGAGACTAAGGTGATATTGTACATTTATATATATGCTTATCTCTTAGTTATCATGTTGCCTTATATCCAGGGTACACTATCTCTAGGTTGTCCACATTAGGATTTATGCTTAATTATACACAATATATATATATTTCATGCTTTTATGTCAGTTTAAGACTTCCGCTATCAATTTACTGCTTATTAATTGCAAGTGATTAAAACGCAAGTAATATGTGTGATTTGCAAAACTTGAAAATAAAAGACTGTAATTCCTAATTATATATGACAAGTTAGCAAGCATACCGAGAATACAGGCATGAAAAGTGATGCTAGCGAAGCACATAACACTTTGGGTCAGTGACATGGACGGTGCGGGGGGTCCACAAGGTGAGGAGTAGCACCCACCTGGTGGCCACTAGGCACAGGGCCGCCATAGTTGGTATCAAAGCCAGTGTTCAAGGAACTCGGGCAAATAACAAAAGAGCATAAAACTTAATAAATAAACCTTACATGTGGAAACCTGATGCACTTACCTTAGAACCCTTATTAGGAAGTGATTGTGAGGCGAGTAGAGTTAGTGTTTATATACATGTTATGTTTTTATTGTATATTATATATTATATATGTATATATACCGAGGCTGGTTTGGCGCACGATTCTCGATAGATGGATAGTCTACTGTTTCGCCAAATATTAGTCAGACTAGCGATCCGACTAAGGCCACTACCACTACTACTACACAGAGTGTCGATGATTTTCTCTCTGCACATAACGCTGAGTTAATGAAGATTTTTTAGTTATTAAGGACTCATAAAATACCAGTTACTACTGCCACCATAGTTACAGTTCCCGCCATAAAGATAGTTCTTGCCTTGACTATCCAACAGACGCCTATTCAGGCTACTATTCTTACGGTTCCTGAAACAATTGTTTAGAGGGTTACACTAGTGGATATACCAGTTTTTGCACTAGTCGAAACATTGACTCTTACCCCTACGCTGACGACTACAGTGACGGCTACTACAACAACTACCTCCGAGTTCACATTGTCGCCTAAGGCGAAGTTGATCAAAGAGTTTATTCACTTTTAGCCTGGTTATTTCTACTAAGGTGGTGACCCCTAGGCGGATGGGAGATGGTTACTTTCACATCAGTAGTTGCATAAGATCCTGAGAGTCGATGAGTGTATACAAGCGCGGGTTTTTGGGTCATGTTTTTTAGGAGACGTAGTTATATGATGGACTACTTATTGCGACATTCACTCAGAGCCGATAAAATGGGTACATTTCGAGACGTGTGTTCTATAATGAGTATATCTCCAAATAGGTCCAGTTATGCTTGAGAGTGGATTTCTTAGCCTTGAGACTGGGTAACCGATAGCTATTACAATAAATGAAGAAGTATCAGTATCCGATATAGTTTGCCATGGATGTTGTTAAGACAGAGCGGTTACAGATTTATTACTTTGTCTAGGGAGTAGTGGAGGTCATGGCCAGTGCGATCGTGTCAATTGGGGCACACACATTACTGGATATGTACGATCGAGCCCTTGCCTAAGAGACATATCTACTACAGAGGGGAAATAAGTGAGTACCTAGTATAGGACAGTCTGAAAGGCAGACAGGCCAGAGTTATCGTTTTGATGGGAGGCCGAAGAGACAGAGGGATAGGTTTGACAAAGATTTATGTCGGAATGACAGATGGAAGGGCAGAGACCGTAGTGATGACTAGCGGGGAGATATGTTCAAATATGAGGATAAACAGTTGGTTCATGCCATTGCACCAACACCACCAGAACAGCGTCGATAGCACCTTCAACAGCATCATCAAGATAGGGATTAGGAAAGGTGTGTCACGGTTAGAGAGACCAAGTTCAGGGTTAAAGATATGAAGACAGGCAGGATGGGAGGTAGGAGAAATGTTAATGTCATTGTTATGGTCAAAGAGGGCACTTGAAGGCTAATTGTAGGGCACCATCGGCATTACCATAAGCATAGTTGGGTCAAGCTAGCGAGGAGCATATGCAGTCACGCAACAGGATAGAAATACAACTAGACAACTTGTCGAGAGTATATTATCTATTCTGGTAGTACATTATCATTTATTACTGGACGCATGGTAAGAGAGTTACGGTTAGCATCACAGATGCTGGACACATACCTTGTCATCAGTACGGCCTCTGGGGATAAAACATACCCTAACCGGATATGTCGAGACTACACGATAGAGGTAGAGGGGCATTAGTGGCCGATAGACTTATGAGTCCTAGAGTACTTCGAGTCTGATGCACTTTTATGGATGGAATGGTTGGGGGCGTACGATGCACAAATGGATCTCTACTAGAAGACCATCACGTTTCGGGTTTCAGTGAAACTAGAGTTCACGGTAATTGGAGTCGCGATCGCAGTACACTTTACTAGAGGCCGACTAGCAACAACTCAAGAGATGGTTGCGTTTGTTGCAGTAGTTGAGTAGGAGCCGATGACACAGATCCGGATTGAGGATTTCCCAGTGGTTAGAGATTTTTGACGCGCACCGAATGCATCAATAAAATAAATTACCTAAACAAACTATTTAGTAGATAGTGGTCGATCCCACAGTGAATGGTATTCTTTCTAAGGTGAAAAACAAAGAAAAGGGAAATCGTGGGTCTAGAGAGAGTGAATGAATTAACTAATCTAAGTAACAAGGAATTAAATAAAGCAATGGAAAAAACTTAGAAAAATACCTAGGTCAAGTCATAGAAGTTCGGTTCAATAAAAGATTGGATTTGGTCTTTGATTTATGTAAAATATGCAAATCAAATATATCATATTGTAGCTATAAACCCGATAACGTACGCGGTTCCTCGCACTTCCTAATCTCGATAGCCAAGGTACAACAATGACTATTTCCCTAGCCAATCATATAACCGAATAATAAAGCACATTGGATTTAACACGCTGAGCGCAATAGGTTTTGTGAAGGCACTACACCTAGACAACCAGATCACTAGTGTGTTTAATTTAGCCTAGATTCCTAAGGTATTCAATTGGTCCCTAAAGAGGCCAATCAATTGATAACGTCAATCGCCACTAATGTGGTCTTATTGCAAAAGGACGGATGCTTACGACTCACTAGCAATTAAATCAGAGTTTAAATATGAATTTAACTCTAATTATTCAAACAATAATAAAAAGAAATAAAATATCAATGAAAAGCAATGCAATTAAAATAAACAAATCTCAGCAATCCATATATGAGCACAGTCGAACCTCCCTCACAGTCTTACTTAGGCCACGAGTTTAGTCTCTCATGGAAGAACATAAAAAAGAATAGAAAAAGAAATTGAGGGAGAGAGGAATAAGAATAGAAGATGGCCGAATAGAAGATCCCTAATCAAATAGAAGTAGGTCCATTCTAATAATACTTAAAGTCCTAATATAAAAAACTACTAAAAATTGATCCCTCGAGGTGAGAGAAACTACATTTCGTGGGTTCTTTTCTAATACATGCGTTGAGGACAATCTGTGGTTGTTGTGAGTTGATGGCAGGGTCTCGAACGATCTGCTGATGTGGCAAGCGCTGATTCAAGGAGGGACTGCTGGCGACGAGTGAAGCAAGGACATGTGGTGGTGGTGGGCGAAGGCAGAAGACTCGCACAAGTCGTGCGAATTTCTGGGAGAGTGCACGGGCACGGATCCAAGAATTATCTAAGGCCAGTTGAAGAGAAGAGAAATTGGGTTGGTGTGCTAGACCAATGAGGTAGAGCCACGTGGCGTATGAAGAGGCAGAGGAAACTCACATAGAAGACCGAAGACTTAGGAGGTAGTGACACACGGATCTCGAGGCTGGTCTCCACAGTTCTAGTGCGCAATGTACTTAAGTATGTCACAGTGCTGCGTTACTCGGCTGCTTGTCGAATGCCTCACCCACTGTACGGTACGTAACTCAAGGTAGATCCTCTGGCATCTGATCGCTACATGTAAATACACCATTTCACACCTTTTTTTGCCCCGAATTCAACCGCGCAGTCCAATATCCTTGAAAATAATAAATAAATGTAATTGGACTAATATTTTGGAGACTTAACAATAAAAAATATGTAAATAACATATATATAATTAAATAAATAAGGACTCATCAAATACCCCGAAACATAGGACTTTGCATGTCCCGAGCAAAGGTGTAAATGATAAACACACAAATAAACTAGACTCATAACATAGTCATGTACTAACAAAACTAATCATATACCCGACTTCAAAATTTATGGAGTTCCTTTGGTTTACATAGTCACCAAGTTAAGAAGCCTCTCAAAAAATTTCGAAGTTATGATATATCAAGAACCGCAACCCAAACACAATTAAGATCACGCTTTAAAGACATAGACTCAGTCAAGACAAAGGCCATCAACTACTCACGAGTTTTCTTGTTCTATACATTCAAACACGCAAGTTTACAATTTCACTTAACCTAGTTATAAGCACTCGAGCTAAATCTTTTTATTTGAGGAGTTTTCATAGATTTTTGCCTTTATTAATTTTATATATATATATTCTCTATGTTTTTTTTCCATATTTTTTCATGAAATATGGCCCCGGCTCCATTTCCTGTGGAACCTGTGGGACTGTCTGCATTTTTTGTAAGAAAACTCATGTTAGCCCTTCTCACTTTCACTATGATTAAGCAAATTCTCCAAAGTAGGTTAAAATAGTATCACTTGCACAATTTTGACCATCTGCCCCTTTTGGTATCAAGCACAAGGCTTAACCATCATACTAAGTCTCTAATCATGAAATCATAAAAATGTTGAGCTACGGGCTTGAGTGAGTATTTCTCCTAGTTTTTCTTAAGTTTCAAGTCAAAAAACGCAACCATAAAGTACTCATCCTAAACCAAAGGCATGAAACAAATTCTCGAGTGACTATAAACAATAATTAAATTGAAAACTATACTAAACAAATGCATGAAAGTGTATCAAATCATAATGAAATGGGAAAGAGAAATATGAAGGGAAAAGAAATGGAAAAAATGAGAAAATAAGGACACTAATCACCACAAATACCATCCGACAACCGCATATAACCGCATATAATTGAAAAAATTTAAACGATTTAACGTACAGTTTTCTCAAAGAAATCCATCCAACTTAATCCACATATCCTAATGTACAGTTTTCTCAAAGAAATATGAAGGCTACTATTCTTTTTCTTTTTGTTGCATGAAAACAAGTAAAGGAATCCATGCAACAAAAAGAAAAAGAATAGTAGTGAAAAAGAACATGGATAAATAAATAAGAAGATGCTACAAATGCATTCATAACAAAAGTCTAAAAAAACTAGTCAATGCACAAAATCTTGCGGGTCTAGGTGACTAAGGAAACTATAGAAGAAAAACATCATAATAAGGGTAAAAACTAATAAGCATTGGAGTTAACTCAAATGACTCCTACCAAATCTTACAAGCCCGAAGTCTTTTAACTAAGGGTGAAATCAACAAGAAGATGGAATGAAGTTTAGGGTTTTAGATCTACTTAAAGACCTGCCACTAATGCGGCGACTTAAGTTTGATTATTTCCCAACCAAGTCTCAAAACACCTAAAATCCTAATAATATGTTAATTCCCAAAAAAATGCTCAAATTATTCCAAAAAATGTAATCCATAGTGAAACCTTGCAAAACTCATGGGGTGCTCTAGTGCCTCAAGTGCTCGTCAAACATAATACCTACAGAAATCCAAGAGACCAAGTTAGGGCGTTATTAAATAATAAAAAAAAAACTAAAACCTAAACTATACTAAAATAAGTGCAGGAAATAAAAATGAAATAAAAACAAAGTTGGGTTGCCTCCCAACGAGCGCCTTTCTTTTAAGTCTTTGGCTAGAATTGGCATGATTCATCACGTGATGCCCTCTCTTTTTGAGATGTCAACAACAAATGGCGCTTCTATAGCTTTGGGCAATAAAACATGCACACCCTCCTTCAGATTGGGGAGCTCATTCGGACCTCTAACACAAAAGAATCTGTCGAATCATGATCATCCAACACAAAAGTGTCGGGAGTGTATAAAATCTCTGAACGCTCATTTATTTCCACCCCCTTGTAAGGTTTAACAAATATGCATGGGAGGGTGGGTGGTTTCACCGACACCAGAGGTTGGTCTTCCTTGTTCTCTTTTTGTGGCTCTTTTGGCCTTTTTGAAACTATTCCAATTTCTTTCTCAGCTTCATAATCTTTATTTTGTGCAATGGTAATGTCCGGCTCATGTAAAGAAACTTCTAGCGTTTCCTCTTGTTCGCTCAAATACTCATCCACAATTGAGAACTCATCAAACTCAACACTTTTTAAAGTAGCAGCATTCACGGTCTCCTTGGGTCAGAAGTTGGTTCCAAAGACAACTCTTTCTCATCCATCAAATGCTAAAGTATAGTAGTAACTTGAGTTTTTAAATTTTTCCTCTTTGGGTTTATATTCTGCATATCCTCCTGCAACGACTGTTGAGTAGTGCTTTGAGAAAGCCAGTCAGAGATCATATCTCAACCAAAGTCTGCAATGGTTCTCTGTTCTTGACACTATTGATGACTTTATTGAAAAGGAAATTCTCTGAAGATCAAGTCATTCATTGTGTCTTGTATAGACCTCTCTTCATGTTGAGGAATCTGTGGACTTCGCCTAGACATTAGAAGTTGGGTTGTGGTGATGCATAGTTGGAACCATGATGATTCCTATACTTCGCACAGTGGGGACAAGTATACTTAGGATGAAAGTGCTCCCCACAATTTCTATAAACCTTGCCCTAGTGCACAAAATATTGCGAGTTAGAAAATTAATGTTCATTACTTGACATACCTACCTTATTCACACCTTAATAGTATGAGTCTTTGAATTGACCATAATTGTTGTAGTTGGAGGCCATCGCAGAGTTGCCTGCATACATGTTAAGAACAAAGGATTAGATGGACAAAACAAAATAATAAAATAAAAAACAAATAAATAAAAGAACACCAAAGAAAGAAAAAACCAATCCCCAGCAACGGCGCCGAAAATTGTCGCGCGCCGAACATGTCAATAAAATAAATTACCTAAACCAACTATTTAGTAGATAGTGGCAAAGGGTCGATCCCGCAGGGATTGGTATTCTTTCTATGGTGAAAAACAACAAAAAGGGAAATCGGGGGTCTAGAGAGAATGAATGAATTAACTAATCTAAGTAATAAGGAATTAAATAAAGCAATGGAAATAGCTTAGAAAACAATTAATAAAAATACCTAGGTCAACACATAGAAGTTCAGTTCGATAAAAGATTGGATTTGGTCTTCGATTTATGTAAAATATGCAAATCAAATATGTCCTAGTATAGATATAGACCCAATAACGTACGCGGTTTCTCATACCCTAATCTCGATAGCCAATGTACGACAATGACTATTTACATAACCAATCGTATAACCCTATACTCAAGCACATTAGATTTAACATGATGACCGCAATAGGTTTCATGAAGGCACTACACCTAGACAACCGGATCACTAGTGTGTCCGATTTAGCCTAGGTTCCTAAGGTATTCAACCGGTCCCAAAAGAGGCCAATCAATTGAAAAGGTCAATAGTTACTAATGCGATCTTATTGCATAAGGACGGCTGCTTATGACTCATTGACAATTAAATCAGAGTTTAAAAATCAATTTAACATTAATTATTCACACAATACCAAAAGAAGTAAAATATCAATGAAAAGCAATGCAATTAACATAAATAAATCTCACAAAGCCATAGATGAGCACCGTCGAACCTCCCTCGCAGTATTGCCTAGGCCATGAGTTTAGTCTCTCATAGAAGAAAACAAAAAAGAATAGAAAAAAAGTTGAGGGATAGAGGAATTAGAATAGAAGATGGCTGAATAGAAGATCCTTAATCGAATAGAAGTCGATCCTCTCTAATAACACCTAAAGTCCTAATATAAAAAACCACTAAAAATTGGTCCCCCGAGGTGAGAGAAACTGCATCTCATGGGTTCTTTTTGATATGTTCACCGAGGACAATCTGTGGCTGTTATGAGTTTGATGGCAAGGTCTTGGACACATGTTAATTCGTGATTGGGCGGGCTGCTAACGTGGTTCGAGTAGGGACTGCTGGTGCTGGGTGAAGCGGGGACACATGGCACTAGTGGGTGAAGGCAAAAGACTCGCACAAGTTGTGCAAATTTTGTGGGAGAGTGCATGAGCACAGATCTCGAGAATTATCCAAGGCCAGCTGAAGAGAAAAGAATTGTGTTGGCGTGCTGGACCAATGAGGGAAAGCCACGTGGCACATGAAGAATGATAGGAAACTCGCATAGAAGATCAAAGACTTAGGAGATAGTGACGCACAGATCTCGAGGCTGGTCTCTACAGTTCTGGTGCGCAGTGTACTTAAGTATGTCACAGTGCTATGTCACCTTGATGTTGGTCCAATGCCTCACCCACTGTGCAGTACTTAGCTCGAGACAAATCCTTTAGCATCTGATCACTACATGTAAATACACTATTTCACAGAGTTTTTCACCCCGAATTCAACCGTGCACTCCAATATCCCTGAAAATAATAAATAAATGTAATTAGACTAATATTTTGGAGACTTATTAGTAAAAAATATGTAATTAACCTATATATAATTACATAAATAATGACTCATCAAGTTTCCTAATTATTTTCCAGATGATCTGCCAAATTAACCACCTCATAGAGAGGTCGAGTTTATTATCGAGCTTTTACCAATGATGAAGCTGATTTTTCAGTAGACCTTATAGGATGTCAGTGTCTGAACAGGAAGCGGTAAATAGAAAGCTTGATGATCAATGACAGAAGGGTTTCATCCACCCTTGTATGTCTCATTTGGGAGCTCTAGTGTTATTTGTGAAGATGAAAGATAGTTCTATGAAAATGTGTGTGGACTATAAGAAGTTGAATTAGGGGACAGTAAAAAACTGTTACCCATTCCCAGTATCGATGATTTGTTCGATTAGTTTGAAGGCGCTAAGTTCTTCTTAAAGATTGATTTGCATTTAGGCTATCATCAGTTAAGGATTCGAGATGAGGACATCAAGAATACCGCTTTCATTACAAGATTAATGTTGTTTGAGTTTATAGTCATGCATTTTGGCCGGACTAATGCCTCGATGATCTTCATGGACTTAATGCATAGGTTTTTGATTCCATACTTGAAATGATACGTCATAATCATTATCGATGACATTTTGATTTACAAAAAGACTCATGTTGAGCAAGAGATTCACCACAGAACAGTATTGATGACATTGAGGGAGCACAGGCTATATGCTGAGTTTAGTAAGTGTGATTTCTAGCAGAGAGAAGTGAAGTTTCTCAAACATATCATCTGCGGTCAGGGTATCTCTATAGATTCAGAGAAGATTGAAGCGATTATTGACTGGAGGACACTAGAGTATTTTCTAACATATGGAGTTTCTTGGGGCTAGCAGAGTATTACCGTCAATTCGTATAGGAATTTTCCTCGATTGCGGCACCGATGATGAGACTGACCAAGAAAGATGTGCGATTTGATTGGTCAAATGAGTGTGACCAGGCATTCAGGGATCTTAAGAGGAGATTGACATGACCACCAGTGTTGATATTGTCGGAGCCAAGCAAGAGTTTGTTATTTTACACAAATGCTTCAAGAGTTGGTCTTTGATGTGTATTGATGCAGGAGGGCAGACGAGTGGTTTACTTATCCTGACGTTTAAGAACCCATGAGGGCAACTATTCAGTGCATGACTTGAAGCTTACAATAGTCTTTTTGCACTGAAGGCCTGAGGGCACTATTTCTATGGAGAAAAATTCGTCTTATACACAGATCATTAGAGTTTGTGGTATATTTGTACTTAAAGAGTTCTGAACATGTGTAAGAGGAGATGGCTTGAAATACTGAAGGACTACGACTTAACCATTGTGTAGCATCCTGGTAAGGTGAAAGTTGAAGCTGACATTGAGCAGGAGTGGGATTGATAGTCAGACAGTGGTTTGACGCATGACACACAATTATGGACTGTTAGTAGCGGCATCAACCATATGCATGACAGAGATTCCTGCTACAGATAAGCTAGATATTTGTTGCCAAATGAGGGTCATGATAATATCTATGAAGTGGGTGGCTTAGTGCGATAGGGCATATTATTTGTATGATAGGTTCAACAGGTTGGCACAGGATCCCGAGTGTACAGATTAGTCAAAGATGACATATCATTGTTTGAGGCATAGAGGAAGATTGTAGGTACCAGTAGTTCCAGAGTTATGAGAAGGTATTATAGATGAATATATCTCGTTACACAGTTCATCCTGATCGAACAAAGATGTACTATGATCTTAGATGACTATTTTGGTGGTCAGGGATGAAGGCTGACGTAGGCGCATATGTTAGGAGCTATCATATCTGGCAGCAGGTGAAGGCTGAGCATAAGAGACTGGGCGGTTTATTGCAGTAATTGACCATTCCACAGTGGAAATGGGAGCACATCACTATGGATTTCGTTAGTGGAGTACCACAAACTTCTCAGAGACTCGACGCAGTGTGGGTAATGATCGATAGACTGAAAAAATTGGGGCACTTCATCCCAATTTCAATGAGGTACATATTCCCACAGGGGAGCACTTTGTTCGAGAGGGAGATTATTAGACTGCATGGGGTGCTAGTCTCCATTGTATCTGATAGAGATCCTGGATTCACGTCTTGGTTATAGGAGAGCATGCAGGACCAGTTTGGCACAAGCTGCAATTTAATATGGCTTACCACCATCAGACCAATGGCTAGTTAGAGAGATTGATAAAGATTTTAGAGGAAACGCTTAAGGCTTGTATCTTAAAGTTTGGGGTTTATGGGAGGACTATCTACCTCTGTGTGAGTTTGCCTACAATAACTACTATCAGGTGAGTATCGGGATGCATCTATTTGAGGCGCTATATGGGATGCCCTACAGATTACCTGCGTATTGGCCAGAGCCAGAAGATACAACAACCATTGGGCCAAAGATAGTTGTTGACCATACATAGAAGATTCGACAGATCAGGCAGGGACTTTAGGCAGGCCAGGACAGACAGAAGAAATATGTGGATAAGTACCACAAGGGTCTGAGCTATGAGGTGGGCAACATGGTATATCTGAAGGTTTCTTTTATGAAGGGTAAGCATAGATTTGGGATTGAGGGGAAACTGGCGTCGAGATTCATTGGACCATTTAGGGTTGGAGCACGAGTTGATAGTGTGATGTATAAACTAGACTTACTGCCACACTTAGTTGAGGTTTATTTGACGTTTCACATTTTCGTATTGAGGTGTGCTAGGTCAGGACCGAGACCGTTGATTGATTTGAGACGTCTTAAGGTGTAGCCTGAAGCGACTTATAAGAATCAGCCATTATAACGGCCTGTTTTATTAACGTTGTTATTAATTACTTATTTACAAATTTGGACGCCAACTCAGACCCACTAGGACACCGCAGATTCGCGAAGGGCATGTCTGACTAAGTACTAGTTATATTGTCTGATTGGTTGCTTTTATTGCAGCGTATTTCATTTAATATGGCATAAATCATTGCATGTTTGTAAATATCATGTTATGTCGAGTGAGATGGTGTGAAGGGTAATCGCCTCATAAAGTGTGTTGATGCAGGTATCGAATAGGGTGTAGTACGGGTACATTAAATTTTATAATGCTACTTGAATAGTTGACTAAAAATCAAGGTGAATATGACATAAAATGCAGAATCAAATTTTTGGCTAAGTCAAAATAATTGGGTACATCGAGATGTATGCCGACACGCGTGGCACTGGGTATTAGGTAGTCGAGATTGAGTGAAACCACAATTGGGTTAGTTATGCATCAAATATATTAACTATATTAATTTTGTACCTAAGTTGGCTATTTAAAAAAATTAATTTGATTTACCTATAGTTTGAACAAATTAAATAAAAGCCAATGATAGGCATTGGGACAAGTTAAATTATTTATATCTAAGTATGATGTGTAGCAAAGTTGTGTCAATTGGGAGATGGACAAGTCAAGCCAAGGCCCATAGGATTTTCCTTCAGATTCTCACACACAATAGATTCCATTATAACCTAAAAAAAACCACACTTGTAGAATTATTATCAAAACCACTACCCATTTTCATGTAATTCACTTAGAAGTCTTAGCAACAATAAAAAGGAATTACAGCTCAAATTCGAGGTTTAGAGCTGGAATTCACAGATCAAACAAGGTAATGCACTCCATTTTCCATCAATTTCATCTTTTTCAATTTGGGTATGTCCATGAAAAATGAGATTTTTAAGATTGTGTTTTAATGGTGATGTTTGTTATTGTTTTTGTGATTGTTATTATTGTTGGGTTGTTGTTGTAAATGATGGTTAGAAGAGAAGAGAAAGAGAAGGAGGGAAAAAAATTGTGGTCATGTGGACGCAGAGATGATTTTATATAAATGTGATTCGTCTCTACAGGGGACAGATTAAGAGGGCTCGCACGCAAGCTATTGCGTGCGTGCGTGCGGCCATAGGCCGGGCCGGCCCAATCCTGGCCCAGTTGGGTCGAACCTGGCCTAGCTGAACCAAGCCCAGTTGAAGCAGGCCCAACCCCCCATCAAACAATAAAAAATATTTAAAAACTAAATTAAATACAAAATAAATATAATAAAATTTAGAATTATAGATAAAAATCAGATAAAATTACCAAAAATTATAGAAAAATCCAAAAAAATAGAGAAAATATATGAAATATATGAAATTCTAAAAAAATGCATTACATTTGATTTCGAGAATTTCTCGGGCATTTGTCATCCTAGTATAACTTTACAAATGTGCCTGACGCGCGCCGAACGCGTCAATAAAATTAAAATTACATAAACCAACTATTTTTGTAGAATTGTGGCAAAGGGTCTATCCTACAGGGATTGGTAATCTTTCTAAGGTCAAAAATAACGAAAAGGGAAATCGAGGGTTTTAAAGAATGAATAAATTAACTAATATTTAAAATAAATAAACAAAACAATGAAAATAATTTGAAAACAATTAATAAAAACACCTAGGTCAAGACATAAAAGTTCGGTTCGATAAAAGATTGGATTTGGTCTTCGATTTATGTAAAATATGCAAATCAAAATATCCTAGTGTAGCTATAGAACCGGTAACGTACGCGATTCCTCGCACTTCCTAATCTCAATAGCCAAGGTACGACGGTGACTATTTCTCTAATCAAACGTATAACCCTATACTCAAGCGTATTGGGTTTAACACGATGACCGCAATAGGTTTCGTGAAGGCACTACACCTAGACAACCGAATCACTCGTGTGTCCGATTTAGCCAAGATTTCTAAGGTATTCAACCGGTCCCAAAAGAGACTAATCAATTTGTAAGGTCAATTGTCACTAGTGTGGTCTTATTGCACAAGTACGGATGCTTACGACTCAAGAGTAAATCAAGATTTAAACATGAATTTAACCTCGATTATTGAAACAATACCAAAGAAAATAAAATATTAATGAAGAGATTGAAATTTAAAATCTCACAAATCCATTGATATGCGCAGTCAAACCTCCTACGCAGTCTTGCCCAGACTAGAGGTTTTAGCCTCCCATCCAAGAACACAAAGAACAAAGAAAAATAGAAAAGAATGGGGAGAGAAGAGAGTTCGGCTCGAGAGGCCGAGAAGAGAATAGAAGTCGCCCCCCAAAACTATTTTCGATCCCCTTCTTAAAACTTCCCAAAATTGGGTTTTATTTGTGACACGTGCGCCGAGGACAATCGGATGGTCGTTAGTATTTGTTTCTATTCTCTACCACATGTCAGATTGTGATTGGTTGGACTTGCTGGCATGTGTGACGTGGCGCGTTGTGATTGGAGAAGACAACTGCTGTGATGCAGCTGGTGAGAAAGAAGGTTGCCACGTGTCGCTGTTGGATTAGTGGACAGGATGCAGATTTGCAGGCACGCGCGTCAGCTGCTGATGCGAGCGGGCGAATGAGAATGTGACACGTGGCGTGGGCCAGGTGCGATAGCTTTTGCTTGGACGCGTGGACGAATCTGGGCACGCCATTTGGCGCATTGCGGGAGCTGATGCAAGCGGTTGCAGTTGACCAACCAGTAAGGATGCGACACGTGTACTGCAACAGGAAACCAGCGAATGATGGAGTAACACGTGGACTATAACAGTGGAAAATCGCCCAGAACGCGCATATCTCGAGGCGTATCTTTCGGAGTCTGATCACTGTGTATGAGTAGTCCATTTCACGTAGTTTTTTGCCACGAACTCAACCGCGCACTCCAAACAACCTAAAAATGAACAATAAAGATAATTAGGCTAGTATTTTAGAGATTTGACAATTAATATATATAAATAACTTATATATAATATTCATAATTAACGACTCAACAGTGCCACAACTATAACTTGGAATAAAATTCTATTTTTTAGTTTAATATTAGTAATTTAACTTAATGTGGCTTTAAATTATTTAAAATTATACATTTGGACTTCAGGGGACTGAGAGGATCGTATGTCAGGTACCGGGAGCTAGGCGTGGTCGGATTCTGGAGTCCAAGGAAGTCGGAGCGCGTGTTTGAGGTTTGTAAAACCCATAGAGACATCACTTGAGTATTTAATTGTTATTTTCATATTGCTTCTTTCCATTCTTGCATACCATTCTATTCTACACTATGTAGACGATTGGTTGAGATTACTCCCACATGTATATTCGTTTTGCGTTTATGACACGCTAGGTTGTAGCACGTGTGACCAAGCCCTCAGTGAATTGCGACCCGAGCTGCCAATCACCGCGAAGAACCAAGTGAAAGAATAGTGGGGGTACCTACTGAAGGGATCATGGGGATCCGAAGTACAGTCTAGCCTGATCGGGACGAAAACACACTTTGTATCCATTTGCAGTTGCGTATTTATATTTTGCATGTTTATTTTACATTTTCTTTAGCTTCTTATTCACTTAAATGCTTAATGAATTTCCTTAGGATTTTACTTACTGGAGTCGTCATCTATTTTGTTGTGATGGCTGACTGCAGATTCTAATACGAGCAGGGGAAAATGGATCCTAGGGGACTATCTCTTATCTCCTACTTTCTAGGACACTCTCGTACGTGTTTAGCTTTTTGATATTTTGATTTATTTTGGGTATGAAGGAGATTATATAGACATTTTACATGTATATATATGCTTATCTATTAGTTATCATATCACCTGACATATTGAGTACGTTATTTCTGGGTTTTCCACATTAAGGTTTATGCTTTATGATACGCAATATATATAATTCATGCTTTTATGTTAGTTTAAGACTTTCGCTGTTAATTTACTGCCTATTAGTTGCAACTGATTAAAACACAAGCTATATGTATAATTCGCAAAGCTCGAAAATAAAGATTGTAAATCCCAATTATACACGACAAGTTAGCATACGCACCGATAATGCAGGTGTGACAAGCGACACATGCGGAGCTCGGGACCTTATGGGTCAGTGACGTGGATGATGCAGCGGTGCCCAACGAGCGAGAAGCAGCACCCGCCTGGCAGGCACGAGGCTTGGGGCCGGCACATCCTGACTCCTAAAAATCAAGTAATCTTAGCCACTAAGATCAGATGGCACTTACCCCTTACATATATGTCAAATCTTTGATATATAGGGGAATGATTTCATTGGGCTCTTTCAAGATTCTTTTGGGAATGTTTACATCCTTCTTGCAGTAGATTATGTATCGAAATGGGTGGATGCAAAAGCTACGTGCATTAAGTAAAAGTAGTTTGTGATTTCTTGAAGTCTAGAATCTTCACAACTTTTTGGACTCCACAAGCATTAATAAGTAACAGGGGAACTCATTTCTACAATAAGACAGTTCAAAGCTTCTTAAGGAAATATAATGTCCCTCACAAGACTTCAACAACATAATATCCACAGACTAATGGCCATGCAAAAAATTTCAATAGGGAAATCAAGTCTATATTGGAAAAGGCATTGAATCCCTCTTAAAAAGATTGGAGCACTAACTAAAAGATGTCATCTGGGCATATCAAACAATAGATAAGACATAGATTGGGATGTATCTATACCATGTTGTTTTTGGAGAAGCTTACCATTTATTGATTGAGTTAGAGCATAAGTTTTATTAGGCTATTAGAAAGCTAAATATGCAACTTGATGAAGCAAGGGATGAAAGGAAACTTGACTTGCAAGAATTAGAGAAGATACGAAATGATGCATGCGAAAATGCTCGTATCTACAAAGAAAAGACAAGAAAATTTCATGATCGAAACTTCTCGAAAATAGTTTCGTGTGGGACAAAGATACTTTTATTTCAATCTCATCTTGAAATCTTTGCAGGAAGTTTGTGATCGAGATGGATGGGACCATACGAGGTACTCACAGTACACGATCATAATGGCGGGGAGATTTAAGCCCTGAAAAATGGCCACACAATCATAGTGGCATGGAGATCCAAGCCCTGAAAAATGGCCATGCATTTAAAGTGACTGGGCATAGACAGAAACCGTACTATAAGGATTATGGTAAGTAATAGGTAAACTCGTCGAGCCAACGACATTAAATTGAAGCACTACTGGGAGGCAGCCCAAGAACAATTTCGTAGTTAGTAATCGATTTTAATTTTTTTTTTCTTATTTTCCTAACCTTGAACAAATTATTTTACTAAATTCTATATATATATATTGTCCATCAATTTCCACCATTTCTTTTATATTTGGTTTGCTTAGCTTGTTTTGAACCTTGAGGACCGTTGTCTTTAATCGGACGATTATAAAGGTTGTGATTGGTTACCGTGTAACCAATGTGATGAAGTTATGTAATCGAGATAGAATTTGTCCCTCTCATATAAAGAGATATCTAGTGGATCCTCGATGTATTAGACTATTAAAAGGCCTAGTCTAAGTCAATTGATATTGATCAATGTCACTTGGATGTTTTCAGTCTACCTAGAGATCGAGACTAGTACGATTGAACATGTTGGATGACAATTCCATGCTTATGTTTGATCAAAAGATATCGTGTGACAAAAGGATGTTATATACACTATTGATTAGGTTGTATCGATTTGATATTCGTACAACTTGGGTAGTCATAATGTCTTGCTAGAGGCCGCTTATGACTTGTATACCAAAATGTGTTTTGGTACACTTTATAACGTTGTATGAGCCTATTGGGTCGCACACTAAGAATGGTTTTGCGAGATTTTAAGATGGTTCGTAAAAATGAATTTTATATGATAAAATTCCATGCATTTAAAGTGACTGGGCATAGACAGAAACCGTACTATAAGGATTATGGTAAGTAATAGGTAAACTCGTCGAGCACGACATTAAATTGAAGCAACTGCTGGGAGGCGACCAAAGAACAATTTCGTAGTTAGTAATCGATTTTATTTATTTTTTTCTTATTTTCCTAACCTTGAACAAATTATTTTACTAAATTCTATATATATATTGTCCATCAATTTCCACCATTTCTTTTATATTTGGTTTACTTAGCTTGTTTTGAACCTTGAGGACAAGGTCCAAAATAAGTTTAGATGTGTTAAGGTAAGTGGACTATTGGAAAGAATAATTTGTTGAAGACCCGCAGGTATAAGCGTTACATTTTTTCCAATGTAATTGTGACTTCAGTGGAATCATGGTGGTATTTCTTGCCTTTCATCCCATTTCTTATCTCCCACTCCTTTCATCACTTAGAAATTAGTACAATAATGCATGCATGTCTAAGGTAGTTTAGTGTATTTACTTTTTTATAAAGTCTTACCTATGAGTGAAACTTTGCTTTCGATTCTTAAGGTAAAAACTTGGTCAAACTATTCGCCTTCAGACTTAGAAGAAATAGAAGAACTTTTACTCCTACTTGACAACATTATTAGATACTTGGAATATGGATGAGTCATGACTTGATACCAAAGTAGGTAGGTGATCAAATTGACTATGCAGGAAAATTTGAAATACTAGGATTATGAAACTAGGACTAATCAACTTAGAGTATAACTTTTAAAGATCTAGCACTTGTAAGAGGAAGAAATAGGCTTATTCATAATAATACGAGCTTGATGATTCTACATTGGTGATTTAACTTAACTTTAGCAAAAGTGAGAAGTGCTAATAAGAAATTTCTAAAAAATTAGAGAGTCCACAAAATTCCATAGGAAATGAAACAGGGAACTTGATGGTTAGAAAAAGCAATGAAAAATCGGTATCCATTAGAAAATGTAGTAGGGACCAGATGATAAAAAACCATATTAAGGGAGAATGTCAGGATCTCTAGTTTAATGAAAAGGTGAAAGTTCATGAAAAATAAACTCTTATAAAGAAATAAAGATTTAAATTGAGTGCTTGTTGCTAGGTTAAGTGAATATTTCCAATACCATGAACCAAATAATAACCTACCTCAAAATAAGCCATATGGACTCTAAAAGGTGTGAAGATCTGCAAATAAGCGAAAAGTGGTGATAACTTCCATTTAAAAGAATTTGTATAATAAAGAGATCAATTTGGATCCATTACTTTGATAAGGAGACCTAGAAAACCTATAAGTAAGCTGAAGGTTATGGTTTTTAGCACTTCGAGTGTTGAAGAAATGTTGTTTTGGAAAAGTGACCATGTTTGACCAGTCTTCAAAAATTTTAAGTCTCTTTTTAAATAGATTGGCCAAGTTTCGATTGAAACGACTCTGTTATTTTGCAAAGTAGGTATAAAGTCTTTAGGAATGCATCGCCCAATTTTGTCGCAACATGTTTAATCATTGTAGTCAAATAACCATTAGCTTGAGACATACAAAGTTCTAAGCTAGTGGGTATTTGATGAGTCCTTATTTATGCACTTTTTCATAGCTTTTTTTGCTATATGAATCAAGTCTAAAGCCAAGTTTTATGGCTCTATATGTTTACTTTTGAGATTTACAGCTTACTTGAGCATTTGTGCTTGCTTCGGGAAGGAAGTCAAACATTGGTCAATGTTGAACAGACTTAACGCTGTCAGAGTAAACACATAGCGCTAGTGAAGACTTACAGTTCTAAGCAAGCCGTCTCGGTAGGACAACACACTATGCTAGAACTGAACGGATGACACTAGACATTGAACTAATGGTGTCACCCATGGTGCTAGGTTCAAAAATGGAATTATGAAACTTACTTACTACGTTAGACTTTCTATATGTTTCCACATCGCCACCTGGCGTCGTACCCACATAATCACAATGCCATGGACGATGCAAACATCACTAAATATTAGTTTTTGGATTTTAGAAAGTTTTTACCCCCGGGAATTGCTTTTCTTCTACCCAAGCACACCTATATAAAATGAGGCCCCTCTATGAACAAAAATATATCGTATTCAGAGTGAATTAGGAATAGAATAAGGTAGAGTAGAACAAAAATAATAGTGTTTTATTTTAGTTCTCTATTTTGTAATGATGTTTTTAACGATGTCTCAATGGTGGTTTAGAGTTTGTATAATCATTGATGATTTTTAGGCATAAAACCCATTGACCAGCTATCAATCAGGTGTAGTCGTGATACAAACAAGGTTGAGAGGTGGCAATCAACTAGAGCAAGAAACCTAACAAACTTGTTGCTCTAGGTGAGTAACATCGAGAACTAGGCTAAATCTAGGGAGCGGCTACCCAAGTTTGTCTAGGGGTAGGTGTTCCTACAGAGGTGTTAATGTTGCTCACGTGCTCTACCTATAGCCTATCTAGGGAAACTATTTTGAAACCTATCATTTAAAGTCAATAATACATGATATGGAAATAACGCATAGCTAGATTGTGGAGTCTTAGACTTAGGTATGTCTTTATTTTCTATTTACAATTATTTTACTTTCTTGTTTAGTAGCCTTTTAAATAAAAATCTTTGAAAAACCCCCCAGATTTACTTTTCTATTTGTTGAAATCAGTTTGACTTAATCCTGTGGATTCGACCACACTCTTACCTCTACTACATTCTAGTAGAATTTGGAAAACTACTACGGGTTATATTTGACATGCAGGACAAGTGATCATGCTCTAACCTTACAACATCATATATGCGAGGAAGTCACTTACTGTCCACAAAAGGGTTGCTTACATCCGGAAATCCGATTTTGTCAAAACTGTTGTGCCATAAATCTTGTAACTCTCTCTCAAGTGTTTGCACCAAAACATCGATTTTCTAGCTAAGGTTAGTCGGTCTAATAACAAAAATAGTTAAGAACATAACTTTTTCCTACATGCACATCGATAGTGGAAGGTTGTAAGGAGTCAAAATAACGGGACATGAAGATTATGGTCTCCCATTTAATCCAAACAGGCGAAACCCATCCGTGTAGAGCCCTAAATAAATATTTCGAATCTCTGCGCTTAATGCTTTATAGACTTCATTAAAATGACACTATGCTATCGAATTCGAACAATGATGCATAACATCGTTAGGAGACACGTGTTTCCTGTTTCAGCGCAGATGTCTATCCGTTGATTCAGAAGTGAACAAGAGCTGCAATCGAGGGCCTAAGGGAAAGTAATACAGTTTTTTGCAAGGCCGTGTTTTTGTGTTCCTACCACGACAGCGTCGTTATGTCATGTACTGAGAATTGCCACACATTTAACACAATGTGAACTCAGAGTCCTCTCCCCAATATATCATACATTGGTTTTCATAAAAACCTATCTTCTCGACAAGTAGACCCAATCCTCGAATTAGTCATTTTGTAGAGTAAAAATTATCAACCAATGCATTGTTGTTAGGCAACACTTCCTTGATGAATTGTAGGAACCCATCGTAACAGCGTTTAGAGACATGGTGTTTTGATTTCATAGAAAAGAATCTAGCTATGGCAGACAATTTCAATGTGTTCTTACAACCTGACCACAATTGCTCGTTACCAACATCAATCATGTCGTATAGTTGTCGTGCTAGGAGGTTTTACTCCTCTTCCATTAGATTCCAATTAAAACTGGGCCCCGCCACGTTGTATAGCATCTATTCGTAATTCGACATCGATCAACCATAGACGATGTCGATTTTGTTGTCATAATTGTTTTTGAAATCGTTGAAAGTAGACTTGTATCCTAATATTCATTCTTAGTTTGTTCGTACCAATAGTAGTATTTAGGAATGAACCCTTACCTACATATGTAGGACTCAACAATTTGAACATCAAAGTTAGTAGAAGTTGACATTTATTGTGATTAGATGGGCAACTAATCCTACCCTCATTGTGATAAGTTGAATAATTTGCCTTCGTGAACTCTATGAATTCTTTTACCCTTACAACAAACTCCCTTCGAATAAACTTGTTATCGATACTATTATACATTCACTCTCTATTGACGGTCGACATTCCAAACAAAATACGATGACTTAATTTAGACATAAATGTTGACAATTTAGTTTTTATTTTGTAGTTATCGGACTAATCAATGCCTCTATTTTATTTGCTTGACCATGCAGGAGCGTTAGGGTACATTTATACGAATTTTTGTAAGGCTTACTAATCATGGTTGCAAGTATAACGACTCGATTGTAGTAATAGTGTGATCAACTTACGTTAATTACAAGTATCTTCCTTATGAAAAAGGTTTATGGGACTTAGTATACTTAGTCAAAATTATTGCTCTATTGATAAAGAAATCCCTTTTTAATTGAATATTAAACTAAACAATTCTATTTTATCACATAAATGTAAATAACTTTTAAACTCTTATACTAAGAAGATCTTAGTTCACAACTTCACCTAGGTAATGAATAACTTCACTTTTCAACTCACTTCCTTCATCCTCATTATGTGTGTGCAATGCTTAATTAGAATAGACTGATTTCCTTCAAATCCACTTCAACCCACTGTCATGAGAAAAAAAATTCTAATGTGCAAACTAAAACATTACCTATCAGCGTGAATTACTTAAGTTCCACATTGCTTTAAGTTCCAAATCTTTAGATTCGTAAACAATTAAGTTTAATATCCGTGTCTCCCTAATCAAAGTTATATATTTTACGATTGAACCGTTCATATCTGGCATAAAAGATTTAATGGTTATGATAACTTCTAAAACCTAAAATCAATAAACAACTAATCAAGATGTTCGTAACATTACACCCAAAATCAATACAAATTCTAACCATTACACTTTTAACTTTATAATCCATTCAAACTGCTTTAGCATAGCATTCAAACCATATGATATATTGATCCTTAAGATTAAGGAACTACTCACACATTATTGAAATAAACATGCACATAATGGTATTAATTGAAATAAGAGATTAAATGAATAACTTCAATTACATCAAGGAAGAAATACGGAACAACCACCCGTGAGTCTTCAATGTATTCTCTTCCACAATTCTTCTTAATACTCAAGAACAAACTAAAACTTTGCTAATCTAGGATAATTAGTTGCAGTCTATGATGGTGACTATGTTTACCACGTTCTTTTATTTATTTAGACTCCTAAGACACTTTAGAAAACAATTAGAAACCCTAATAGAAAATTTCACACGAAATAGAACTCTAAATTTCTAATTTCTTTATGTCTCCGCGCTGTCTGTAAGTGACCCGACGCTGTTTTTACAAAGCCATGGTGCCATGACAGCTTCAGACACTTAGCGTGCAATTTTCCTAATTCTGTAGACTCTGCGCCTTGTGCAGACCTCCCTGCTTTAGCCTGCAACGCTGCCACTATGGTGGTTGTGCTATCCAATTTTTCTTCTCTTCTTCATTTTCCACGCCTTGCCCACACTGTCAAGCCTTCTTCCCACGATTTTAACCATCTGTGCCATAGCGTCAAGTGTGGTTTTGTGTATTTTAGCCTTGTTTTTTTAGGAAATCAATCATCTCAATATGTCTTTAATGAACGGTACAAATATAAAATACACAACATTAAGAGATAATTATCGATTAAGGAGGCACAGATAGTAAGCTTAGTTCATTATGAATTTAATGATTTGGGAGGTATAGCAATATGAAGCTTACCCTATTCACACCGATAGGTGGAATTATAGTTTGCTCATTAGAATCATTTCCATCATGACAGTGGGTTGAAGTAGATTTGAAGGAAATCTATATATTCTAATTAGGCATTGCACATAACATATTGAGATGTAAAAATGAATACAAAGCATAATATTCAATTACTTAGGGAAAGTTGTGAACTAAGATATCCTTCATATAAGAGTTCAAATAAATTTTAAATTGATTTGTTAGATTGGTTAGTTAATATAAAACCAATTAAAAAGTGAATTCCTTAGCAATAGTTCAAAGTTAAATTGGTAAGCTGCTAATGCAAAAACCATTCCCTGAGGACGATATATGTGATCAACGTATGTTTATTACAATATTACTACAAGTAAGCCATTATACATACGACACGCATCACCATGGTATGCAAGAACTTTTCAAT
Source organism: Stephania cephalantha (assembly GCA_039657325.1). Classification (NCBI taxonomy): domain Eukaryota; kingdom Viridiplantae; phylum Streptophyta; class Magnoliopsida; order Ranunculales; family Menispermaceae; genus Stephania; species Stephania cephalantha. The sequence goes on from CM077576.1 coordinate 18,791,431, forward strand.
TGACTTCAATTAAGTCATCTCTTTGCTCTGCCCTAGCTTCCCTTGTTGGACATATTGATCGATGCCTGGAGGTAACTTTAGTGTGTTATCAAGATCTCAATATGAGAAGTTGGGGTTGTTGTTGTATCCTTGATAAAACCTATGATGAGACATTTTTCTCTGGCTGAAGTTGTTTCCATAGCTCTGATTGTTCATGAAGTTGATCTCCTCAAGCTCCATTCCTTGCTACGTGTCCATTTTACTAACCACCATGGCTTGGTGATTTACGGGTTGTTGTAATGTTTGCACTTGTAAATTTTTTTGTCTCATTTCAAGTCTCACCATTGGAATGGTTAAATTGGATAGTTTTGCCATGATCACAGTTTGTGAATCAATCTTATATACTCCTACTGGTTTCCTTACTGCGGAACGAGTACAAGCTGTAGAGTTTTGAGACATAAGATCTAGGAGATCTAATGCTCAATCAACATCATAAGTAAGTAGGGAAGCACTTGTTATGGCATCTACTGGTGTTCTAGTGCTTTGATCCATCCCATAGTACAAAATTTGTAGTTGTGCCCATTTCATCTTGTCATGTCCTAGACATCTCCTCAGCATCTCCTTGAATCTTTCCCAAGCCTCGCTTAGAGACTTGGCATCTTCCTATTTGAATTAATTGATTTCTAGTTTCCTTTCGCTGACCTTCACTAGGGGAAAGAACTTGTCTAGAAATCTTTTATTGATTTATGCCCATGAATTCATACTTCCTGCATTCAATCTTTGGAACCAGGGTTTGGCTTTTCCACCCAATGAGAATGGGAAAAGTCTTATCATTATCATTTCTTTTATAACTCCGATAATGTGCATGGTGTCGCACTTCTCCAAGAAATTCTCTATATATGTTATTAGATCTTCATTCGCTAGCCTGTAGAATAACCTATTTTTTACCATGTTGATTCGAGGCGGTCTCAGTTCGAACTTGATGGTGTTGGTTGGAAGCCTTTTCACTCCGTTGTAAGTCTCTGGAAAATTTGGCTTGAAGCGGTCATAAAAACATCTTTGTCCATGCACTTTGTCTTGCACTACCAGATCACCTTCGGGTTGGTTATTCTCTCGGCCCTATTGTAGGTTTTATGCTTGATCCTTTGCCATCTTGATTCCTTTCTTTCTATTTTCATTGTTGGTTCTATCAATCTCAAGGTTGTAAGGCACTAAATCATTCTCTCATTTACTCACGTGCGCTAATTCTCCCAAAAAGAAAATGCAAAAGATCAAGTGCAGATTTTCAAACTTGAAACTTAGACCTTTTATTATTCTTATTTTTCTTCTTATATGAAATTAAAATAAAAATTACAAAAAAAATTACTTAAACTAAAATTTAACAATTTTGGAAACAAACTAAGTTAATGTGGCTACTTATCGCAGGAACTACGCTAAAAACTTGATTCGTGGCCGCTAGTATAACGACTTGATTGTAGTAATTATGTGATCAACTTACATTGATTACCGATATCGCCCTCAGGAAAAGATGTATTGCACTTAGTATACTTAGTCAGAATTACTCTATTGCTAAGAAAATCCCTTTTTAATTGTTTTAAACTAAACTACTATATTCAATCAGAACAATGTAAATAACTTTTAAACTTTTATATTAAGAAACTCTTAGTTCACAACTTCACCTAGGTAATGAATAACTATGATTTTCGGTGTGCAATGCTTAATTAGAATAGACAAATTTCCTTCAAATTCACTTCAACCCACTGTCGTGAAGAAAAAGATTCTAATGTGCAAACTAGAAGTCCAGATATCGGTGTGAATAATGTAAGTTCAACATTGCTTTAAGTTCTAAATTTTTAGATTCATAACTAATTAAGTTTACTATCAGTGCCTCCCTAATCAATAACTATGTATCAATGCTATAAACTTTATGGTTGCACCGTCTATATCCGGCTTAAAAACTTGAATGTCCATGATAAATTCTAAAACCTAATATCAAAAAACACATGATCAGGATGTTTGTAGCATTACACCTAGAATCAATGCAAATTCTAGCCATTGCATTTTTTAACTTTATAATTCATTCAAACTACTTTAGCATAACATTCATACTATAGGATCCATTGATCCCTAAGATTAATGAACTACTAACACATCAATGAAATAAACATGCACATAATGGAATTCATTGAAATTAGATTAAACAAATAACTTCAATCAAATCAAAGAAAAAAATACCGAACAACCAGATGTGCGTCTTCAAAGTCTTGTTTTCCACAATTCTTCTTAATACTCTAAAATAAACTTGAACTATGCTAATCTATGATAATTAGTTGCAATCTATGGTGGTGTCTATATTTACCACGTTCTAATACATATTTATACTCATAAGACACTTTAGAAAACAATTAGAAACCTTAATAGATAATTCCACATGAAATAGAACTCTATTTTTCTATTTTCTTTATGTCTCCGCGCTGTATGTAAGTGATCCAGTGCTTTGTGTATGAAGCCACGACGCCATGACACCTTCGGACACTTTGTGTGCAATTTTTCTCATTTAGTAAACTCGGCGTTTTGTATAGACCTCCCCGGAGACGTCCTCTTTGTCCACATTTTCTTCCCTTCTTGATCCTCCAGGACTTGCCCATACTGTCAAGCCTTCTTCCTATGGCTTCAACCATATGTGCCACAACATCAAGTGTGGTTTTATGCATTTTAGCCTCGTTTCTTCATGAAATCACTCCATTGTCTCCTTTATACCTCGTATACCCGAAAATACATAAATATCATTAATTAGAGTTCATTCTAGGATATTTATACTAAATATACTACTAAACTAGTCTTATATATAAGTTTAAATAATCACTTATCATTTACTGCAATGCCTTTAACTAGACTATAAATATTTGTTACTCCTAATTAATCAGCTTTATATTATTGTTTATGGGTTTAAGGACTAAATTAGTTTAATTAGTTGGATTGCAGATTTATTTGAAAACTAACTGTAGGTGATGTCTTGAGATATTGACTAAGATAGAAATTGAAAATGCAAAATATCAATTGGTGTACTTTCAATTTCTATACTTAAACTTGACTAAGATAAAAAAGAGTATCACAACTTGAGCATATTAAACATCATACCATTATTTTTGCATATTCGACAAAACTTTTGGGAGAGTTTCCCTTATAAAAATTTCAGAACCTAATAAACATTAGAAGGAAAGTGCCTAGAAGGTCTCACATCTCCCCAACATTTCACAATATGATATTAACATTAATAAAAAGGTTGAATCCAATTCATATTAACAATTCCAGATACTCAACAAGGAGTGAACCCATAGGTTGCAACCGAAATGAAAGCATTGAACAATTGTAAAACTAAATCTATTGTAGGATAGCAAGTATATACTAGTTGGATAGCAAGTATATACTAGCTCACATGTATGGGTTTAATTGATTAGGCTTTTTGTGCAAAAATTCAAGCTATCAGCTTTTAATGGTCTAGGAAAGTTTATTCATTAGGAGCTTTGAATTCGTAATACTAGAACTAAAAAGGCTCATGAAACACTAAAATATGCTTTGACATGAACCTCCACCTTTCCTCATTGATGTCGTTAGTTCAAGTCTAGCACCATCTATTGTTCTGTTGTGACCCCTTGCTTGGTGCAGTGGGTGTTCACTGGCGCCATCTGTCTACTCTGGCGGCGTCAAGTCTGCTGAACTTTGACAAATATTTGATTTCTTTCCCAATTTTTCCTGAATCATGGACGAATGCTCAAGTACCCTGTAAATCTCAAAAGTAAACATATAGAGCCATAAAACATGGCTTCAGACTTCATCTAAATAGCAACACACCTATGACAAAGTGCATAAATAAAGGCTTATCAAGTGCAAAAGCACATTGTCAATTTTTTTTCCTTCATTGGATATTCTTCATGGAAGTAGACTTACCAAGAACAATTAATGCCTTTAATTGCTTCCCTTCTTGTATGGTAATGTATCTAAAAATTGGTACCAAAAGAATTGGGTTGCATAGAATTGACATTTCATTGTATTTTCTCTATTACTTAAGTGGGAGTCAAACTCATAGTTCGACCTCCCAAAACCTTGGCCCTTTTTGACAAGTGATGTCTTTACTATCTCATAAGAGATGCTTTGCCTGTTTTATAAGTAATTTATTGGTTATTAAAACAAGATTATCTGTGCCATTTTTAGTGGTCGGGGGAACTAAACTTCAAATCCATGATCTGCAAGCAGTCTAATCACATTAGACAAGTTCACGTAATGTTTGTCAAGTAACTAATAGGCAAAGATCCATCACTATATTAAGAGTTACTCAAATCGTAGATTAGATGTGTAATGTATGTTGAAAATCAATTGAGTATTTTCTAGCAAAGTAGATAACATAAATTTCCTTATTCGATGCGAAAAAAAGAACAGATTTCATAGTTAAACATGCATGTGTGTCTTAGTGAACAAACTTAATTTTAAAAAGCGAAAGGGAGTTTATTTTCTTGCACCACGTCGCATTTTTCCTCATTGTAGAAAATAGTGAATAGTTATCTATCTATCAAACTAGTACATAATTCTTTTTAAGGTAATACAGAGTTACCAAATAAAATGAAACATTTTGACACAGCAATGTTACTCTTATAAGGTTTTGTGCTTAAACTTGAAGGGATGAGAGTAATAAATATGCATTTTCCTTTGTTACTTCTAGTTTGAATCTGCATTACGCCCTATCCTTTGTTGACCAGCTTCGTATATACAATTCATAATATAAATAGGGGTGGTAAGAATATCAGACAAAATCGAGTTTGGAGTTAATTCTTAATTCATATCAAGAAATATTCAGTTCACCTAATACTAGTGTTGTTTTAAAGTTGGACAAAACTACTTTGACGAGACATGGTTTACGTTAAAATTCAGATGTCTAATTATCTCAAGTCGTTAAAGAATTTAAAAACTATTTTTCTATTTCAAGCTTTTTTTTATCATAAAGTCAATATAAATTATGTACAATTTAATCCCTTCTTCATTTGTTTTTAAAATAAAAATGCCAAACACAGTCCGAATCAAAATTATGTAAAAGTGGTGTGCCTCTCATACTATATCTTTTGCTTATTTATTAAGCAATTAGATCTCCAAAAGTCAGTGCACAAATGCATCAAATCCGAATAACAAATATAACAAATTACAAAAAAAAATTCATAAAAAGCAATTAAAAATTCAAAGAAAATTGGAAAAACTTACCTCAATTAGGAGCAGATCGATGAAGATGAACTAGAGCAGCGGCACCGCCAATTCCTTCAGCGGTTGTGAACTAATCAGACCCTCTTATTGGCCATCTCAAATCCACATGCTAGGAATTTTGAGTCTTCGAATTCTTTTCTGCGTGATTGAGAGGGATTAAACTCAGTTCTAGGAGCTTAGATTGTGTTCGCCCAAGTTCTCTCCCAGCAAATACAACTTAAATGTTTTACAGTAACGTGGTTCCACAAATAAAAGACACCTTTTTTTAATAAAAATAAGAAAGTGAAGAACTTAAATGACGTACCTTTCCACAGTAGCAATGAATCAGAACAAGATGACTTCTCACATTTGAAGACACCAAATATGCAAGAGAACCGTTAAAATAGTAATCAAGACTGAAAAATAATTTTTTTGTGCAGCTGCACAAAGTCAAGAACAAATAATCTTATTGATGCGTGCTGCAAGTATAACAATTAGCTTAAGTTGATCACATATATTATCCCCTGTGAAAGGTTTTTGCACTTATAGTTTACCTATTTAACTTTGAACTATTGCTAAGGAATTCACTTTTCACGTGGTTTTATATTAACTAAACTATCTAACGAATAAATTTAGACTTTACTTGAACTCTTATATTAAGGATATCGTAGCTCACAACTTCACCTAGGTAATTGATAAGTCGGTATTTATAGGTTCTTATTAGTTGATTTTAATATATTTAATATGTAAAGTCTATAAAAATATATATTTAATTATATTTATTGATCGTTTTCATGTGAAATGGAGTGCGCGGTTGAATCCGAGGCGGAAAAATATTCAAAATAGGGTATATACATGCAGTAATTAGATGTCAGACGATTTGCCTCGAGTTACGTACTGCGTAGTTGGTGCGATAATTGACAACAGGTTAAGTGACGCAGAAATCAAACGCGTTTAGGCCATTGTGCAGTGACAACCATTGATTAAGCCTCGAGATCGATGCGGCTGTACTCTCTCCCTTACATTCGTTTCTTAACTTGTGCAAGTTCCTTACTTGCCACCCTTGCCATGCATCACTTCTCTATTGGTCCAGCTCATCCTCACAAAGAACAATTTCAAGTTCCTCATAGCAGCAGCTCTCGGATGATCCTCGAGATCTATATTGGTGCACTCTCCCACGTCTTCTCACGACTTTGTTCGAGTTTCTTCACCCGATTCTAGCCACCACGTATCGAGCCCTCACGCACATACAGCGTCACCAGCAGCTTCTTCCACCAACCAAAGGGCGCCACATCACCTGCATGGCAGCAGACGATCCAATCGGTTGTTGACACATGTCTTGACTCTAAATTTCAAGTCCAAAACAGTCATAGATGCTCCTCGACGCACGTGTCAATAAAGATACCACCAATTTCGATTTCTCTCACTTCTAGGGACTGTTTTTGGGTAGTTTTATATATTAGGAACTTAGGTTTATTAAAGAAGACAACTTAGGTATTATTTTAACACCGACTTTTATATTATTGAACATCGACTTTTATATTTTTTTTAGACGCCGTAGTCGCAGCTAAATAAATCTTTACCTAGGTCGCTGAGGAAACAAGTCGGGATCATTGATTCATGGCATACCTTGTGAGATCTATGATTTTTATTATTTAATTTGATTTAATTTCTTATATTTCATTGTTGTTGATTTTAAGGAATATGGTTTAGATCTAGGGTATGTATATGACCAGTGCATGCTTTTTGATGGATAATCTATAGTTATTTTGACCGATAGTATCTGTGTAATTGTACTTTTGGACCAATAAAGTGACGAACACTCACTCATTTGTCGTTTCTTGAGTATCAACAATTGAATCTAGGTTATATCGTAAGCGGAGGCGATTCGGTTATCTAGGATCAGTATTCCCACGCATCTTTATTATTGCGGTTAGTGTGTTAAACCCGATTGGCGGATGTCTAGGGTCATGCACTAATTAGGGAAGTAGTTAGTGGCGGATGTCCTGCTATCAAAATTATGGGAATGAGGAGTTTTTGGCGGATGTCCATTTTCTATATCTATTCTTGGAGAACTTAAATTAATAACTTTTTGGGAAGGATTCAAGACCAAGATGTGCCATTGAATCTTGATCCTGATTTGTGGAACCGTAGACCTAGGTGTTACTTAGGTGTTCATTAATTATTTTCAAAATTAGTTTTGTTCCTTTATTTATTTATTTTATTTAGTTATTTAAATTATTTTTCGTTAAAGCCCCCGATTTTCGTTTGTTGTTTTTAACCATAGAAAGACTATCAATCTCCGTGGGATCGACCTTTTGCCACTATTCTACAAAATAGTTGGTTTATGAACTTTACTTTATTAACGCGTTCGGCGCGCGTCAATTTTTGGCGCTATTGCCAGGGATTGGTTTACTTTCTTTGATGTTTTATTTATTTATTTATTATTTTTATTAATTTTATTAATTATTTATTTTAATGAATTGGAGCACCCCTGGGTTTTGCTAGGTTTGACTATGGATTATATTTTCTTAGCATAACGTGAGCATTTTTTTTTGGAATTAACATGTTTATAGGATTTTAGGTGTTTTGAGACTTGGTTGAGACACATCCAACTTAAGTCGCCGCATTAGTGGCGAGTCTTTGAGTAGATCCAAAACCCTAGAATTCATTCCATCATCTTGTTGACTTCACCCTTAGTTGACAAACTTAGGGCTCGCAAGATTTGATAGGAATCTTTTTAGTTAACTCATATGTTTACTAGTTCTTGCTTATATTATGATTGTTTTTTCAAAGTTTCCTTAGTCACCTAGACATGAGAGATTTTGGGCTTTCACTAGCTTTTAGAGACTTTCATTTATGCATGCATTTGTATCATCTTCTTATTCTTTTAGTTGGATGGATTCCTTGACTTGTTTTGAACCTTGAGGACAAGGTTCATAATAAGTTTGGGGGTACTTTAGATTTGTGGATTGAGTTTGATGGATTCTTTGTGAAAGACCGCAGGTGAGATCGTTTAATATTTTTATGCGGTTATATGCGGTTATCGGATGATAATTGTGGTGTTTTATATCATTTCTTCCATTTCTTTTATTTATTATCCCTTCATATTTCTTTCTCAGTTCATTAGGATGTGATACAATTTCATGCATGTATTTTTTATAGTTTTTTATTCTTTAATTGTGTAGAGTCACCCAAAACTTTGTTTTATGCCTTTGGTTGTGGGTGAGTATATTATAGTTGCCTTTTTCAATTAAAACTTAGGGAAAAGTAGGAGAAACACTCAATCGAGTCCGTAGCCTAACATTTTTATGATTTCATGATTAGGGAGTTAGTTGATGGTTAAATTTTGTGCTAGATAACAAAAATGACTAGACGCTCAAACTTGTGCAAGTGGTAATATTTTAAACCATATTGGGGAATTTGCTTGATTATAGTGAAAGTGAAAAGGGCTAACAGGAGTTTTTTGTTAATATAGAGAGTCCCACAAGTTTCCATAAAAAATGGAGCAGGGAAACTTGTGGTGGGAAAAAGTGAGAAAAGTGGTTCATAGGAAATGGAGTAGGGACCGTATTTGTTGAAAAAAAAAGAATAAATAGAGAATAATTTTTTTTTTGAATAAAGGCAGATGTTGTGAAAACTCCTCAAATAAAAGATTTAGCTCGAGTGCTTTCACCAGATTAAGTGAGATTTTAAACTTGCGTGCTTGAATGTATAAACTAAGAAAACTCGTGAGTAGTTGATGGCTTTTGTCTTGATCGAATCTATTTCTTTGAAGTGTGATCTTAATTGTGTTTGGGTTGCGATTCTTGACATATCATAACTCCGAAATTTCTTGAGTTGCTTGTTAATTTGGTGGCTATGTAAATCAAAAGGACTCCATGAATTTTGAATCGGGTATAGGATTAGTTAAGTCAGTGTATATTTATATTAAGAGTCTAATTTAGTTTGTGTTGTCATTTACACCTTTGCTCGAGACGTGCAAAGTCTTAAGTTTGGGGGTATTTGATAAGTCAATATATATAGGTTTTTATTAGTTGATTTTAATATATTTAATATGTAAATTCTCTAAAATATATATTTCATTATATTTATCTATATTTTTCAGGTGAAGCGAAGTGCGCGATTGAATTGGGGCAGGAAAATACTCGAAATAGAGTATTTACATACAGTGATCAGATGCCAGACGATTTGCCTCAAGTTACGTACTACGCAGTTGGTGCAATAATGGACGACTAGTTAAGTGACATAGAAATCAGACGCATTTAGGCCATTGTGCAGTGACTGCCATTGACCAAGCCTCGAGATGCGGCTGTACTATCTGCCTTATATTCGTTTCTTAGCTTGTGCGAGTTCCTTGCTTGCCACCAGCACCACACGTCACTTCTCCATTGGTCCAGCTCATTCTCACAAAGAACAATTTCAAGTTCTATACAGCAGCAGCTCTCGGATGATCTTCGAGATCTGTATTGGTGCACTTTCCCACGTCTTCGCACGGCTTTGTGCGAGTTTCTTCACCCGATTCTAGCCGCCACATGTCGAGCCTTCACGCACACACATCATCATCGGCATCTTCTTCCACCAACCAGAGGGCGCCACATCACTTGCACGACAGCAGACGATCCAATCGGTTGTTGACACATGTCTTGACTCCAAATTTCAAGCCCAAAACAGTCATAGATGCTCCTCGACGCACGTGTCAATAAAGATACCACCGATTTGGATTTCTCTCACTTCTAGGGAATGCTTTTGGGTAGTTTTATATATTAAGAACTTAGGTTTTATTAAAAAGACCGACTTAGTTATTATTTTAACACCGACTTTTATATTATCAAACATCAATTTTTATATGATTTAAAGATCGACTTTTATATTTCGCAGCTAAATAAATCTTTGCATAGGTCGGTGGGGAAACAAGTCGTGATCATTGATTCATGGCATAACATGTGAGATCTATGATTTTTATTATTTAATTTGATTTAATTTATCATATTTCATTGTTGTTGATTTTAAGGAATATGGTTTAGATTTAGGGTATGTATCTGGCCAGTGCATGCTTTTAGATGGATAATTTATAATTATTTTGACCGATAGTATCTGTGTAATTGTACTTTTAGACCAATAATGTGATGAACACTCACCCGTTTTTCGTAAAACCCTTTCGTTTCGTAAGTTGCAACAATTAATAGATTTTAGGGAAGGATTGAAAACCATGATGTGCCATTGAATTTTGATCTTCATTTGTGGAACCGTATACCTAGGTGTTACTTAGGCGTTCATTAATTGTTTTCAAAATTAGTTTCATTACTTTATTTATTTATTTTATTTAGTTTAGTTAATTAAATTGTTTTTCCTTAAGACCCCCAATTTCCTCTTGTTATTTATAACCATAGAAAGACTACCAATATTTGTGGATCGACCCTTTGCCACTATTCTACAAAATAGTTAGATTCGGAACTTTACTTTAATGACACGTTCGACGCGCATCAGTTATTTAATACTATGCTTTCACCCACTTTTACATCTGAATATGTTGTATGCAATGCCTAATTAGAATAAACATATTTCCTTCAAATCTATTTTACACACTATCGTGACGAAAAAAATTCTAATGTGCGAATTAGAACTCCACCTATTGGTGTGAATAACGCAAGCTTCACAATGCTTTAAGTCATAAATCATTGGATTGAGAACCAACTAAGTTTACTATCCGTACCTCCATAATCAACAACTTTCTATTGATGTTGTGTATTTTACGGTTCTATCGTTTATATCTAGATTAAGAGCATCAATGGCCATGATAATTTCTAAAGCGTAAGTTCATTAAACACATCATCAAGATGTATGACACATTACGCGCATAATCAAAATAAATTCTAACCATTGCATTTTTATATTCATTTTTTGTTCGTATTCAAAGCATATCGATAATACCATAGGATCTATTGATCCCTAAGATAAATAAACTACTTGCACTTCATTGAACACACACATATTACAATTTATATTGCAAATCACTGAAAATCAAAGATGAATATAAATATTACCTTGAATTTAATCAATGAAACCAAACTTGAATTGCAAATGTGAGTCTTTAATGTTTTCTTCACATAAACTCCATAATACTCGAACTCAAAGTAAACCCTATGCAAAATTACTCTATTTGTGGATAATAGTTGATATTTGGTGAGTTTACCACATCCTAATATCCATTTATAGTCCCTAATAACAATTAAAAACCCTACTTTACTATTTAACTCGAATTAAAAATTCGACTTTCTATTTCCTGCTTGTCTGGCGCTGTCACTAATTTCCTGGCGTCGTGCCTTATAAGCCACTACGTTGCCGCCGCATGCATGTATTATGACTCCTTCGAGCCTCGGCGGTGTCACTACCATCACGGCGCCATCCCCTTCGAACGATAGTGCCGCAACTGTGTCGGATCTCCAAACTTGGTTTTCTTTACTTTTTCATCTCTCATATGTCGTGCCTTTCCTAACGATGTCGTGCCTTTCCTTCCCAAAGCATCAACATGTGTAGCACAATGCCAACCACGTTTTCATGAGTTTTTGCTCCATTTCTTCTGATTTTCGCTCATTTCCTTCTTTTACAGCTTAATTCCCTTAAAATGCATTAATACCATCAATTAAAACTCATTTAAGGATATTTACACTAAATATATGACTAGACCAACCCTATGTATAATAATATATAATCACTTATCAAATATCTTCAAACTTAAGATTTTGCATGTGATGGCCCCAGCTTCTAAACAGGGCACCGCCCGGCCTAATCCCGTAATCAAGCCTTAATCCAAATCACATAAGACTTAATTACGTATTAGTCAGCCTTTCGTCCCTATCTTTCTCTGAACTCATGTCTTGATCTATATTATCATTTTCATGTAGTTTAAAGATTATGCGGAAGCCATGATAATTCAAAATTCCTAAGCGTGGAAAACCAAGAAAATATAGCATCACATGCATGTATATATATGAAACTATTCACTCAACCCAATGTACAACCCAAAATAACATAACAATAATAATACAACAAAAGTTGAGACATACAAAATGAGTGAGGAGAGTCACCAAACTGCTTAGAGGAAGTCGCCGATCTTCTCCTTCCCTGGTCTGATGTTGCTCGACGGACCTACACCCACCGTCACAAACTAGACGGTGAGTATAGTGATATTTAAGTACTAACTGGAGAATTCTATGCCACATTTCCAAAAGAAACGAATGGTATTTAAAAGCATAAAATAGCGAAATAAAGTGCTGAAACAAGAAATGCAAGTAAATACCATAGTTAAAGATGTAGAAACAGACACAGGCTAAGTCGAGATGATCTATGTCCGGTCGACGGTGAGACCTATCACCTACCCTTTCCCACTCCTATATGGAGTTGCGCTCAACATATCTCACATAAATAGCGGAGCTAAGCTCTACGCTTTCCAACATCAATCTCATGTTTGCCGACCACCCTGAGTCCCATACCTCGTGTGCCGTGCAAGTGTAGTGGTGAGTCTCTGAAACCCCAGTAGACCCATGTCCCCGTGAACCACGCATCTCTCGTGCAATGGACACTAGATAATCCCTACTTTAATTTCAAAGACAAATAATCCCAAAATTTTAGGATACCAAGATAAGTTAGGCTACAAAGCCCAAAGGAAATCGAATACAAGTCCAAGTAAATCCACATTATTCAATTAGCATGTTTTTTTATCAATTTAGTTCAAGAATGAAATCAAGTGTAGGAATCAGAGGCAATGAAACAATTCACAAGGCATTATGTCACAATACTCACCCATGAATAGATACAAGAACAACATGATGTGCGAGTTCAAGTAGTAATGTCTACCTATAGACCAATAAAGCAATAAGAGAATGAAATGAAATATAAAATTCTCACAGTCGTACTTACAAGTCACACGCTTGTCCTAATCTATCCGATCTCTCGACAAGTTGAAGTGCGTGCCCATATGCCTGAGTTCTCCCTTTAATTCCCTAACATTCAATAATGTCTCACTTATGCCAAATTGAAATCGAGACAAATTTCTAAAAACAATTTTGTTTTTATTTATTTTCAGCCAATCGTCCCATTTTACGTTTATCGGGGTAAAACCCCCACAAAATGCTCGTCCGAAATTTCAAATATTTTAGTTTTCCTAGAAATTCATAATTTTCTATTTGTTTTGTCGAACTATAAATTTTCGAAAATTTTCCCTATTTTTCTGGAATTTTCCCAATTTTCCTTTCCTTTTTCTCTCTTCTTTTTTTTTTTCTGTTTTTGTTTTGTTTTTTTTTTGTTTTTTTTTTTTTTAATTTGGGTTTGGGTTGAACCGGGCCGAACCAGTTTTGAACCAGCCCGGTTCAACCAACCCATCTTCTTTTTTTTTTCTTTGGGCCTGAACCGGGTCGAACCGGGTTCAGCTCGCCCGAGCCAAACCGGCCCGGTTCAGGACACCATCTTCTTCCTCTCGCGAAACAGAGCATCGGCTCTGTTTCAAAAAAAAAAATTCTTTCTTTTCGCTGGGGTTGGGCTTCCATCCCTAACCCCAGGTTGGGCTCGATATGCAGGGGAGACTACTCCTCTGCCGTCCTTTATCTCGGATGAACTGCCATGGCGGTTCGTCAGAAACTCCCCAACTCACACTAACAACAGCCGACAACACAAACAACCACAACAAACCACACAACAACAATGAAACTCAACTCACCTTGGGGTCACTTCTTCGAGCTCGGTCTCTTTCTCTCTCAGTCTCTCTTTCTCTCCTTCCTCTCCTCGATTTTCTTCTTCTTCTCTGTTTCGTTCATTTTTTTTTCTATTGTGTCACCACTTTTGAAGATAAACAATTGAGATAAGTTTTGACTTTAGGTTCATTTGACCCATTTATATATCATTTGGGGTGGCTTGAATGTGAGCCACACATCTCAACCCACACACGTATCTCGAGGCATATAGTGTGGTTCTTGCTCACACCACTTGTCCCTTGTGTCACTCTCACGTGACTCCAATACTTGACACCTTGTGTTGAGATGTGTGTGTGTGAATCTAGATGTATATCTAGTGATGTACATTTTTTTCTTCTTAACTTAGGCTCATGTTATATATATATATATATATATATCTATTAATAGATGTGGCCACATAAAAACCACACATTGCCAAATGATTGTCAATTAATCTAAATAATTGACTCATACCCCAATATATCGCTACCTTGGTCCCACGTCGACATGCGACTCGAGGCACGTCCCCGCTCGTCTCTTTATTTTCATACCCGTAAATGACTTAGTAGTCTACCCATGTACAGTACACTAGGCATACAACACACAAATATAAAATGTACCTCGGCCCTTGCCTTGGTAAACGAACATATCACGGTGTGGGTCCCACAGTACGGGTCGTTGGGCCTGTGTAAGACGTAAACACATTTAAAGAATTTTGGGCCGTTACATTGCACATCCCGAGCAATGGTATATTTTACTAAGTCTCGTAATATTAGTTCTCATTCAATTTACATTGTTCATGGAGTATCGTTTAATTCACTAAGTTTCAAGTTAATAATACACTCAAAAGTTTTTCTTTGCAAAAACTTATCTTTTTAAGATATGCATCTTTAACAACACATATAACTTCACTTTTAAAACGCCAAGGTAGATTACAATAAAAAACCATCACTACTCACAAGTTTGCTTCATTTCTACACTCAAAAAGCAAGTGTACAATCTCATGATTTTTCATTAAGCTCATGAATTCACAAATAAGCATATATCAAAATCATCTTTGTAGACTATAGCACTTCAAGAGTCTATAGGGCTTAACATAGTTGGAATGAAACTTATCTCAATTAGCTATTCGTACTCGAGCTAAATCTTTTATTTGAATAGTTTTAGTTTACTTTCGCCTTTTTTATTTTTATTTTTATTTTTTGCTCATTTCTTTTATTTTTCTTTTCATTTTTTCCCTTTTAAAAATCCCCTCTCTTTTATCCTATGGACTTTATTATTCCTCATTTATTTCAACCATCAAGTTCTCTGCTCCATTTCCTATAAAACTTGTGGGATTCCCTCATATTTTTTTTTCTTTTATATTTCTAAGACTATTGTTAACACTTCTCAATTTGACTAAATCACGTATGTTAACTCCAACTATTATTTTACAATGCCTAGTTTCTTGCTTTTGTTTCTAACTTTAAGGTATTCCCTAACTCTAGGTTTTTAATCATGAAATCACACCGTTATTTGCAACATTTCATTATTTCTTCTTCAAAATTTAAAACACTCTCTTGAGTTTCTTATCAACAAGATAATTATAATTTACTCATCCACAATTAAAGGCATGAACATGCAAATGAACTACGTATTTATTAGATTACTATATATAACCTAATATATAGTAATTAAATATTCATATAGTAAATATAATTGAAAATTTATACACTACCATACTTTCCTCCTTCACTGCTTCAAATTTAAAATGTAAACAATCATACATGTAGTGTTTATCCTTATTTCTCAGCCTATCTTACCACTTTCCATAGTGTAGTGTAATGTCAATGTCCTCAAACTTAAACCAAACCTTGTCCTCAAGGTTTAAAAGTAAGCCTAAACATGAAAACACTAAAACACACAAACATATATAATAACACAAGTTATAATAAACTAAATTAGACATAGAAATGAAACAACTAAATAGTTAACAAAATATCCCATAGTTAAACATAAATGGTATCAATGTCACTCTCAACTCCCCAGGTCTATATGATTCCAATTACGCTGACTTTAGGTCTACACATCATCATCATCATTTGCATCATCAGCTCCATCATAGGTTGGTGTCAAAGGATGCTCCACCCTCCTACTCTACACTAAATCATGATCAAACACGTATGCTGGTGCTGCTAGAAAACCTAATGACCTATTAATAGGTCTCAATTTTTTGTTCCTCTCACATCTAGCTACATCTCTATGATGATTGATGAACATCATGAAATTGCGCTCCTCGTTCCATCGATTTTTCTTTCTCCTCTACATATCCTGTTCATATCTAAGCATGGCTAGCTAGTACTGGGCCATGTCCTCTTGGTTTTATATCCATATTTCTATTATTCATAGCCTTTGCAACCTTGAAGTTAAATCCTCTAGTCGTGGTACTAGTGCCTATGGTGAAGAAGGTGGTGGAAAGACCTCAGGACCATCCAAGTCCCATTTCATCATCTCTATAGCCCTCATAAAATTCTTACTGTTGTGGCTCCTCCTCCTCTGCATATTCTTCCTCCTCTAGCTCTTGGGCTAGTTTTATTATTGCTACTGCTATTGGTGCTTGATCCTTTTGCTGTTTGGCCAACGAATCGGCCTCAAGTCTAGCTCCCTCGGCCATCTCTCTCTCCTCTTTGAAGTCTTGATATCTAGGTGATGATTTCAATGTAAGCATGAAGGCTTCATCCATGGTCTGTTAAGCCTCTATATCAAATTCTGGTTCATCTCTCAACCTTATGACGGCCTTCATGCACATCTGAGTGATCAATATAGGAAACAACAACTTGTTGTCATTTTTTGACATTATGGACTCCCTCTAACTAGTGTGTATGATCTCTCTGATGTTAATCTCCCCAACTCCATAATTTCATAGAGACAAGCCATTTTTGTCGTGTTGATCTCACCCTACTGAGAAGTTGGGTATAGCGATGCGACAAGGAAATATCACTACATCCTATAAAATTTTCTATCACTCTCATTCTTAATATAGTTCGGCACATTCTCAGCTTCTATGACCTATCCTTGTTGTACTGGGACAATTAATGCATTTTCTAAGGTTTTAAAAGGGTATGGTTATAAGGTCTATCATATAGCTTGGTCAAGAAAGTAAGTGCGGATTCATACAAGCTTAATTCCTCCAACCCATAAAAAGTATTGATCTCACGTCTATTGAAGGGAACAAAAACCCCTCTCACCTTCACTAGCCCATCCTTAATCCTGAACTTTGCATTAGCATAGAATTAAAAAACAATCCCACTCACTCCTTTAACCTTGTTTTTCCAATAGTCTTGAGTGAGTTGTTCCCAATTTCAGTGCCTAATGAAATTATTCAATCTATTATCATACTTGGCCGGCAAATTAATCCCCCTTTCATAAATGAACTCCCGACATAGGATTTTCTCTTATCGGTCCTTAGCCTCTCTACAAATGAGAAACTTGGCTTTAAAAAGTCTAGGCTCTTCTTCTTTAGGGTTCCTAGAGGTAGATCCCTAAAAATCATTTACTCTAATTTGCATAATTTGTTTCATTGTTCTTGCCATTTCTTAAAATTTCAAGCAACTAAACAACATTGCAATGCCACTCAGTCTTCCAATCACCTAAAAAATTGAATTTCATATAACATGGATCATACATACGCCAAAAAATCAAAGACGTCAACTAATTCTCCATGGGTAATATTAATGTTCACATTCACACGATCTTGCAAAACCTATCCTATAACCTTAAATCCACGATTTCATACAATATCATCAAAAATTTTAAAAATTTAAAGCATGAATAGATGAAATTGTAAATGTACCTCGATGCCGGATTACTTTCCGATGTAGAACACTTCTCCAAGTCTTTTTCAATTCAACCCCTCTAAATTTTCTCATAAACTAGAACCCTAGAACTTTTTGGAATCAAAATTCAAAACTCCAAGCCCTAGTCCTTCAACTTGTGCAAATCCACAATGCACTTGTTTCTTTAACTATCAATCACTAGGAACTCACTAATCTTACTTAAAACCATTTTTATCAACCTTGGTGTAGAGCCTAATAGGCTTGGTGCCATGACAGTGCCGCCATTGTGTCAAAGACACAGTAGGATTAATTTTTAGTTTCATGCCTGCTGCCACCTCGGCACTGTGGCCTACATTCAGGGTGTCGTGGGTAATACCCACGGCGTCGACCGCACAACCAACTTCCTTGCAAAGATATCTTTTTTGTTAATTCTCGATCGATGCTCCTCTGAGTTTGTGTATAGATTAAACAAGGTGTCGTGACAACATAAAATCCATGATAATATAAAAATTAACAAATTTTTCCCTCGATTAGCCAATGCACCTTGCCTTCACTACTTTGACCTCTTTCCCTCATTTTGGTTTTTTATCGAGATATCGAGAGATTTCCATTTTGATGAATCATCACCCTGGGAATTATCTTTCTTGCACATTCGACAAAGATTTTTGAAAGTTAGCACTAAAACTTGTTAATTGTAATTATTAAACTAAATAACTAACTACTAACTCAAACTCAAAAAATAAAAATTTAGAACTTAAAATTAAAAAAACCCAAGGCTTCCTCTTAGTAGCGCTTAATTTAACGTCATTAGCTTGACGTCATTTCACTCATTTAGTCCGAGTCTAAATTGAGAAGCTCTTTCTGCAAATCATAGATTATGATGTCATTCCCGTTCGGATGTACTTCTTTACCATTGACAAAGATAACCTTCTCAGCATCATCGCCCTCATCGATATTCATCGTAATCTTCCTCTCTCTTATGTACAAATTTGCTTTAGCTGTATTCAAGAATGGCCACCCAAGTATCATAGACACATCATAGTTCATATTATGGTTTATGACATCGAAATCCGCAATGAATATGAATCTACCTACTTTTACATGCACATTTAAATCACTTCCTATAGTAAGTATCAAATTACCATTTGCTATTTTCAAATTAATCATATCGGGACAATCGATCTTCAAGTCGGCATGCAACATCTCTATAAGTGGCATAACATTGATTGAGGCTCTCGTATCACATAAGACGTTTCTAAACCGGTGCCCGTAAATTTTTATCGGTATGCTTATCTCTCAAGGATCTCTCCTTTTGGTCGGTTAAAGTCGCCGGATGAACTTGAGCTTCGATTCTGATTTTTTCATAACCAACTTGATGTCATTGCCCTCGGGGTTTTCTTTAGAAGGTCCCTTATTTTTTTTGCTTGGCCTTCCATTGTTGCTTCCCTTGTTTTGCAAAGCATTAATTATTTGCTTCTTGAAAACAACAAGTTCATCTTGCCTCACTTTTGAGTTCTGCTCATACATCTCTTCATTTTTCATCATAGCCAAAGTGCTGACCTTTTCCAGCTTGTAAAACACTTGGTATTGTCTTGGCTCCTTTGTTATTGTAGTACATATCATTCGAATAGAACTTATTGTGACATCTAAATATTTTATAAACTTGATTAGGATGCTAATTAAGTATTTTTGAATTTAATTAATGAATTTACGTATCAGAGGTGGGAACCACGTATTACAGGCCAGAGATCATACATCTGAAATATTATTTTTGTGTGTCGTATGACTAGTTGATATATTATACTATATTCAACGTGAAATATGGTCAAGTTGAATGTAAACATGGTGTCCGTGAGTTTTGGAACACGTTGAAAATATTTCTCAATTTCGGATGAAATTGGGGAATTTTTTAGAGATTAATTTGGACCTAAAAATAAGAGATGACCACGAAATTAAATAAAATAAATAATAAATTGGTGTGTGCCTAGTGATACGCGGGGTTGAGGCTGACACGTGTGGAATGTATAATAGTGGACACACCCAAGCATGGTTGTTGGAGGGCGTGGCAAAGTTATAGCCGCAAAAATACGTATGTTTACATGTACTTATAAATATAATATAGTTTATACATAAATATATATAAATGAATCTTATAGTATAATTTAAATTAAAAATTACACATTGGATTCGCCTCGAGATATGCGTAACATGAGCATCGAGGAAGAAAATGATTGAACGTTGGCTGTGGGAGAGGATTTATCTATGTTTCGAGTTGCGTGTCATTTCATCTTCAGAAAAATCAAGTGGTATATGGTTATAAAACCATTTGATCTACCTCGATATATGCGATGCGTATCTCAAGAAGATCAATATAATTAATTTTAGGTAAGTCGGTTAAGGTGGTGATTATCTTGTTAAGGGCTAAAAGATCAACCTCGAGATACGCAAAAAGTATCTCGAGAAAGATCAATTTAAGTAATGAAAAAGAATCATTAGATTTCCTAGAGATTCGTGCGATGCGAATCTCGATAGAATCAAATATATATAACTTCAACTTAACACCACCTCCTCATTTCTATTTCGAAATATAATTCGAAAAAAAGTGAGAATGAGTGAGAGATCGATAGAGGCAGTAATAGGAGGGGAGGCCGAGAGTGAGAAATTGGGAGAGACTAAGAGAGAGATTTCACAACCAAGGGAGGCGATGAAGATGGGTAAGGTTGTGTTTAATGTTGGTTGGTGTTTTTATTTATCAATGTTGTTTGGTGACTATTATTGATGTTGTTGTCGTGTGTTGTTGCAAAGAGGAGAGGAAGATGATGGAGGTGGTTTAATTCCAGACTGGACTGAACCAGGTTCGGTTCCACTGAACCCGACTGGTCAGAATCAGGGGTCTAACCAACCTAAAAAAAGTGAAATAAAAAAAGGCTAGAAAATTATAAAAAATTCCAAAAAATAGAAAAAATTTAGAAAAATTTTATTTTTGACAAATAAATAAAAATGGGGGACTTCTATGAAAAATAAGGAATTGTGAATTTTTCTCGAGAATTTATACCGAGGTTTTTCCTCATAATACATGTCACGATATCCGAAAATGTCCAAAATTTAGAATATTATTTTAAACCTATTCAAGTTTAATTTTCAATTTCGAACAATAATTTGCAATCAAAATTCAGATTCGGACATTCAAGGGGTTATTTTGGAGATATTTCAAGTTAATAGGACTGTAAATATCAAAATAACTGGGAAATTTGTCAAAAACTTAAGAAGTTCGAATAGGAAATTTATCTAAACTTCTCAATGTATCTATTCTCAAAATCAGGAGTTACTCTCGTAGGTCACATTATACATTGTTTTCCATTTATTGAAAATCGTCACCGTGTACATAATCCCCTATTATGTCCATAAAATACATGATCTATATATACTAGGATAACCAAGGAACATTGATAAATAAGTGAATCAATACTTACCTCGATTTAGGTTTTCGTTTTAAATTCCTTAACTTTTTGGGCACTCAAGCTTTCCTGAAGATCAAACACCTATCATAAACCATTTGTGATTAATATAGGTCTAATACCCTATATTTAGAACCCCTAGTTCAGTCCCTAAGTACTCAAGAAATCCTAATAAAAACTTAGCATAAGTGTTATTTTTGGGGTGGGAGCGTGCTCCCTCTGTAGGTAGAGTGCGCTCCAGCAACCAAGTTCATCGTCAGTGATAAAGGAAGCATGCTCCTCTACTAGGTGAAGCATGCTCCACCCTGTACTACCTCGACTGTACACATGGTAGCAGCCACTATTATGTCCATAAATCTAAAAAATAATATCCTATACTCCCAAAATGCATCAGGGAGGACCTATAGTGAGGTAACAAACCATTTCCAGTCATCAAATAACATAATTCACAAATATATCAACACCTATTATCAAATCGAGTTTCACAAAGATGAAAACTAAACTTACCAAAGTGATGATCTCTGGATCTCCAATCGTTAGGCTCCTCAATCTACGTTGAATCAGCTCATTGAATGATCTCTTAAGATCATAATCAAAACCCTCAACTCTCTCTCTCTCTCACACTTTCAATCGGATTATGGAGATAATTATGAAGTTTTTAGTTTAAATGTATAGATTTTTCTTGAGATACGCATCGTGCTTTCTCGAAACCGATCGAACGATTGATGTGTTAACATGACACCTTTAAAGTGACACATATGTTGACACAAACAATTCTTACGCTCATCTCGAGGCGATCTGACGATCCATATTATTCAAACCAATCTTATAATTCTCAATATATATATTTATAAAAGAAATATATATAAATATATATTTCTCTTGTATTTTCTCCCTAATAAATTCACCGGACATGCCAACGAGTATTCTCGGGTGTGCACATTCATTTCACGACCACCTCGTCGCACTTGGTGTATTGATTATTTATTGTTTAATTACTAATTTTTCAATTATAGGCTTATATTTAAATTCCATTTTATACTACAACCTATAAAATTCATAAACATTCCACACAAGCACAAACCATCATGCAAACATACACACGCTAATCGAGGTATGCCATACTTAACTTACGAGCCTAACTCGAGTTAATTAGGATTTGAAGATTAACACTAATCACCAGCTTAAGGTAATAGGTCGTTACAGTCTCCCCAATTTAAAACAATTTATTCCTCCAAATTAAAGTAAATATAAAATTACTTGTAGTTTTCAAGAGAAATGAAAATTATTCCTTCATATATGACTCCCAATCCCGAGTTAGTTCCTCATCTTCGTGAAATTGTCATTTCACCTTAACCATAGGGATCTCTTTGGTTCTCAGCCTCTGAATGTTACGATCAAGTATCTGCATCGGCTGCTCATTGTAAGATAAGTCTTTTCGAAGATCAAATTCATTCCAATCAATCCTTGGAGTGAACTGAGTCTGCGTCGTGTGAAGCATAGAAACATGGAAGTCATTAAGAACTCCAGCTAGCTGAGGAGGTAACTCTAACCTGCAAGCAACAATATCAATCCTTTATGTACTCGGAACGACCCAATGTACCTTAAAGCTAGCTTACCTCGCAACCCAAATCTATATAATCCCTTCATAGGTGAGACTTTCAACAGGACAAGATCGTCCTTTGAAAACTCTAAAAACCTATGATATTTATTAGTATATATTTTCTATCTTAGCTTTATTATAGTCAAAGACTGGTGAATCTACTGAATTCTCTCTATGTACTCCTAAATCAACTTCGGCCCCGACAAAATTGTATTTTCAACCTCTACCTAACATGCAGGTAAATGACAAAGTTAACCATACAGAGCTTTGAAATGAGTCATTCCAATGCTAGCCTGATAGCTGTTATTATAAGAGGACTCACACAGAGGAATGTATTTCTCCCAGTTACCACCAAACTCCAAGATAAAAGGTCAAAGCATATCCTCTAGCACCAATATCAACGATTCAGTCTGCGGATGGTATGTCGTATTAAGGTTAAGAATTGTTCCCAGCTGTCTCTGCAATTTACACCACAATTTGGACGTGAATCATGTATCTCTATCAGAAGTAATTAACACTATAACTCTATGAAATCTCAACACCTCATGTATGTATACCTCACATAATCGGTCAAGAGGGTCTCGCATTGAAACTGGCAAGAAATGCATAAACTTCGTCAATCTGTCAACTACAACCCATATGGCATTGTGTTTACGCTGACTCAGAGGTAGACTGAAAATAAAATCCATCGATATATGTTCCCATTTCCACTCAAGAATAGGCAATGAATGCAATAACCCTCCAAGTTTCCTACGCTTAGCCATAACTTGCTGACATATCTCACATCTCTTCAAAAACTCAGCAATATCATTATTTATCTTAGGTCACCATTAAACATGCCCCATATCGCGATACATCTTAGTGTTACCTGGATGAATAAAGTAAAAATATCTATGAGATTGTTGTGGCAACTTCTGCCTCAACTCATTTTGAGATGGAATCCACAATCGATCCCTAAACTGTAACACACCATCCTAGGCAATGGGTATTTGTTCCTGATAGTCACTCAGTTAAGTTGTTTATAATCAATGCACATATATAAGGTTCCCGTCTTTCTTCTTCACAAAAAGAATTGGTGCTCACCACAGTGACTAGGATGAATACCTTTTTATAGCAACTCCTCAAGTTGATTCTGCAACTCACGTAATTCCTCTGGTGCCATACAGTGCGGAAGAATAGATATAGGTTTGGTGCCAAGAATAAGATCAATGATGAAGTCAAGGACATGTCGCAGTGGAAGTCTAGGCAATTAGACATAAAAACTTTCAAAAATTCATAAACCATGGGTATCTCACTAATCTTAAGATCCTGACCAGGCTTTCCAAATGTGACAACTCCCGCTATAACTTCAAAATCTCGAGGAGTACCTTCCCTTCCACGAGTTGCAAGTCGTGAAAGATTATAGCCTTTATAGACAATAATTTCAGCAAGGTTAGGGGTATGAAAAACTATCCTCTTATAGAAATAATCAATACTAGCATGGTAGGCTGATAACCAATCCATCCCATGTAGTGCATCATATTCTAGGAACTCCATTACCCTCAGATAAATTGGGAGTTCATTTTCCCCAATTTTGATTACACATCTCTCGCAAAGACATGGCTCCCTATTTCAGCTTGATAAACTCAGTCTTTTTCCTGTTCCTGACTAATTTCAGGAAATACTGCGTATAGAACACGGTCCTAAGCTGTAGCTAAGTGGTGACAGTCTTCCCTTCTCTCTCTTAGGAATTCCACCACGTTCGTGCAGAATCAATTAACAAAAATGTGAGCAGTTTAACCTTAAACCGATCCTTTACATCTACAACAACAAATCATTACTCCATATCCAATACCCAGGTTTCAGCTAACCCTTCCTCCATTGTGCCATCAAATCTCATAATATCGTATTTCGTTAATCCCTTACGAGTTTTAAGAAATGCAGTCTTCTTAGAATCCACCGGTACCCTGGCAGCAGTCTCTAACACGTGAATATGTACTAAAACTGGTTGGCCTAGAGTTACTGTCTCAGCTCCTCCCTCAACTCTGTTAACCTCGGGACTGGTTGCAGGTTGTGCCTCAGGTCATAGTATTGGTGGTCTAATATAAGACATCAACATAGCCATAAGTTTTGCCTGAGACTCCATAAGTTCCCTTATTTGATGCTCCATTCTAGATTTCCATTAACCCTCAGTCTCCCTATTACCCTAAGGTTCAGGCCTCAGTGAACCCTCTCCTTGACCCGCCATTAGATTTTGAAGCCAAATGAGAGAAAATATCATTAAGTAACATCCAAAGAGAATAAGGAAATCATATCTATAAAGTAAATAACAATATGTGCAGCAAATAAAGTATAATAATGTTTTCATTTTCATTTTCCCACAAAAAAATCGATTAAAATTGTTTATCAAACCCTCATCTTATTCATAACTTAAGACAACTCTCAAAGTTAATAAACTTAGGTTTCGGTACAAAGGAATATGTTATCACTTAAAAAATAATTCCAAAGTGAAATCGAGGTCAAAGCTTTGTCTATTATACCAAACTGTATCAGAGTTACTACTTAACTCAAAAGTGATACACCTTAGGCTCTGACACTAAGATGTAGCAGAGTTAATATCCTGAGGCTCTGAAATAGGCTCTAGTACCAGGATGTAGCATCCCCTGTTCCAATTAGGGGGATACATGACCTGAAACCCTACTTAAGCCCTAGTAATACAGCAAGACTTAACTAGATCCAACAGCCTCTCCGTCAGTACCTACTAAACTCAACCTGTATATTGACATCGAATAAATAATCAAAGAATACACCATGAAAAATTAAAAAAATTTCGATATTTAAAAAATATACAAAAATACAAAGTATATCAAAACCTAAAACATTATTTATAAACATCCTAACCCTATTTATATATAACAAAATATATCAAAAGTGCATATATGTATAAGATTGTTCATTACATCGTAAAGAAGATACTAGACACCTAAGTCTTATCTTTGCCCTTTGCTGAAGCATTAGGTTGCAAATCTGAAATATTAAATTTGGGGTGAGCGCTCCAACTTGCTCAATAAATAAGGATTCACAAAACGATCAACATTCCATAAAATAATCAAAAACATTATGCAATATCAATATTCACCAATGTTAACTAACAAGAATATGGAAAGCATATAATTCGATAAATAACAGATGCAAATCAAACTGTCAATGACTATTACACTATGATTCTCATTTTATTTATAAAACTAAGGCTTATTACCAACTGACGCCATCAATGTGATAGCTAGACCAACACATAGGCTGATGTGTTGTCTAGCCGATCCATTAATGCCCAATGGTTATATCCAAAACCCTCTAGTGAATATGTAATGCACACAACCTATCAAATTGAGCATGAGTTATATATAGGCTGAGACATTAACCCATCTCCTATAAACCTATTCTCAAAACCAAGAGTCACTCTCGTGGGTCACATTATACATCATTTTCCACTTATTGAAAATCATCATAGTGTACATAATCCCCCATTTAGTCCATAAACCACATGACCTATATATACTAGGAATGTCAGACAACATTGATAAATAAGTGAATTCATACTTACCTCAATTTAGGTTTACGTTCTAAATTCCTTAACTTTCTGGGCACTCTAGCATTCCCGGGGATCCAACACCTTTCACAAATCATTTGTGATCAATATAGGTTTAATACTCTACATTTAAAACCCAAGTTTTAGTCCCTAAGTCCTTAAGAGATGATAAGAACTCAGCATAACTACTATTTTTTGGGGTGGGAACACGCTTCCTCAGTAGGTGGAGTGCGCTCCAGTAGCAAAGTTCATCCTCTCTGATGAAGGGAGCGCGCTCCTCTGCTACTGTCTTAAAAGTACATAGGGCAGCAGCCCCTATTCCATCCACAAATGCATAAAACAACATCTAAAACTCTCAAAATACATCAAGGAGGAACTCTAGTGAGGTAACAAACCATTTCCAGTCATCAAACAACACAATTCATAAAGATACCATCACTTACTATCAAATTAAACTTCACAAACATGAAAACTAAACTTATCAAAGTGATGATCTCTGGATTTCAAATCGTTTAAGCTCATCGATCCATGTTGAATCATATATCTAAGTGATCTCCTAGGATCAGAATCAAAACCCTTAACTCTCTTTCTCTCTCTCACTTTCGATCAATTTATGGAGATAAGTATAAGGTCTTTAGTTTAAATATATGGATTTTCCTTGAGATACTATCATGTTATCTCGAGACTGATCGAACGATTAATGTGCTAACTTGACACCCTTAAAGTGATACACATGTTGACACCATTAATGCTTACGCTCATCTCGAGACGATCATATGATCCATATAATTCAAACCAATCTTATATTTTTATATATATATATATATATATATATATTTATATCAAATATATATAAATAAATACATTTCTCGTGTATTTTCTCGCCAATAAATTCACCAGACATGCCTGCGAATATTCTCGGGTGTGCGCATTCATTTCACGACCCCCTCCTCGCACTTGGTGTACCGGTTATTTATGTTTAATTACATATTTTTCGATAATAGGCTTGTATATAAACTTCATTTTATACTACAACGTATAATATTCATAAACATTCTACACAAACACAAATCATCATACAAACACACGAACATGCTAATCGAGGTACGTCGGACTTATTCATGAGCCTTACTTGGATTAATTAGGATTTGGATTAACACTAATCACCAGCTTAAGGTAACAGCTCGTTACATCTTGTATCTAAGACCATTATAGAGATGGGCGGCGCGGCACACAGGGTCACTAGATTTTTGAAGATGTCGAGATCTCACCACTAGATTGTCTAGTACAGGGGCTATGGGACCCGAGGTCGTTGGCAATAATACATAAACGAGTAATTGTGGTGGCGTAAAGCTTAGCACTGACTTTTAATAGAGGTGTAGAGCATAGCTTCACCTTGAGATAGTGGAATAGAGTTGATGTGATTTAAATTCATAGTCAACCGACCATAGATCATAACTACTTAGCCGAGTGTCAGTTTCAGGATGTTTAACAGGAGTAATTTATAGCATGATCCTTTGTCAGGTTTAATTGCTATTTTTATGCTTTCAGATACTTGCTGAATATATTTGGAAATGTGGATAACTATTTTTCAGTATTACTTTCTACATTACTGTACTCATCGTCCCTTTCATGACTGTGGATCCAGATACTTCATGTTGCAGATTAGGGAAGGAGAAGATTGGCGTTTAGTTTTGAGTTAATGGAGGATAGTTTTTGCAACTTTTGTTGGTGATCATTTTGTGTAGCTATTACTTACGACTTTTTGTATACATTTAGGTTATATATTGGGATGAGAGATTAGACATCCCTACTATTTCATGTATTACTTTGGTTGGTTTATATGATCGTCTGTTTACTTGGTTTCACAGTAGGTGTTTTTCTTACAAATGCTTCCACTAATTTTATTAAGTCTTCCGCTAATAATTAAAATAATGTTAATAAATTCTTAATGAACTCAATAAATCATAATTAAATCTAAATTTATAAAGTCTTTGTTAAACATGTGTAACGAGATGAATGGGATGTATAGTTTGACTAATACATGGTTAAGTCCTATCTAGAGTGGGTTAGGGCTTAATGACGGGATTATGCTAGCGATACCCAGTTTGGGAAACTGGGCCGTCATAGTTGGTATCAGAGCATGGGCAGTGGAGTATAGTTTATTTGATAACATGATACCAATGTCACAATAGGTATCAGAGACACCTGACGGTCCTTGCCTAGAAAACTATTAGTTAGGAAGTGAGTGAATGTGAGATGGGGATTACTGTGTATATGTTATGTTTTGTATGTATATACGCACGAGATATTGGCGTAGTAGTTGATGACGCATTCGCTATCAACATGTAGAATACGATGGCATATCAGTACGATGATGGAGATGGTATTGCCAATTGTAGCTAGCATAAGATATCCGCTGAGGATTTTCAGAGGCTATTCGATAGAGTTGCGATAAAGGGTTAGCAGTTGGCCGACTTCATTTCAGATATGACGATAGGTATGTCCGCACTTGCACGATCAGTTACTACTTCTATTATGTCGACTGCAGTACTTTCGGCACCGAGACACATGTTGTAACGACTAATGATATAGAGCATTGGACTGGCACATTCACTGCCCAGGGACATAAATTGACCGAACTCCTCAAAATTGTGTGAGTACACTTGGTTTCGCCAGTCGTTCCCGCTGAGCCTATTACGACAGTGCTTCTAGTACCTTAGATTCCAATTATATTGGCCACTACTGCCACTGTACTGCAAGCACCCGAGCTACCTATAACAATAATAATACCTATTCCTCTATAGATGTTTTCTGTAGTAGTACCAACGGAGATTTTGGTTGACGCTACACTTGCAAGGACTGAGGGGAAAAGGAAAAGAGGCAAAAGATTTAAGAAAATGCATGAAGGGTCCAATTCATCTAGATTAGAGATACCAGTCACTACAATAGTACCGTACGTACACGCTTCTCCATTGGCTCCTACGATGGCTAGTAGACTTCTATCTATATTTTTAGTTGTTATAGTTCCATCTACGTTTATTCCTGACTTTGCCATCCGACCACCTCTGATAGTGCAATAATGTAAGAGCTTTAGCAATCTCAGGGTAGTAGAGACCATTATGTATTGGGGCAAGCGTAAAGACTCACTCAGAGATTGAGTAGATGTTGTCAAGAAGGACACATAATGAGTTACGGTCCAAAGTCAGTGAGTAGAATTCTCATGCCACCACAGGTAGGATTTGTATTATCACCATTGCAGATTGAGTAAATATTAGGTGACAATGGCCGAGATGCACCAAGATAGGGACAGACTTTGAATGCAGTTACAGAGTGGAGTAGATTACATGTTATAGATGTCGACAGATTGGACACATAGTTCGACAGTGTCCACAATCTACATATTTCCTTCAGCCAAATATAGAGAGTAGGTTGGATATAGTGACATTAGTCCACCGAGTCAAAGATTGGTGCATAGTTAGGCGATCTCTACAGCATCGAGAAGACAACCGGCATGCTATGAATATGGACATATCGGACACATGCTTAGACGATGTCCGCAGCTTCACGATTATCAATAGCCTACCATGCAGCCACATGCCGATCATGGAGCTCATATGGAGATAGAGGCGAATTCAGAGACGACATACGACCCTGGTAAAAGTATGCATTTGATTATTATTACGTTAATTACACACAGTTTGACATTAGCTGCACTAGTGATTTGGGAGTTAAAATTGATCACTAGACTGACGAGAATATCTAAAATAAGTCCATATCATGTGAGATAATAAGATAATGAAAGTAATGTTGCATGATAAGCACACTAAAACTTTCATAAGGAAAATTACGTATAGTGAGATTTTTCTTAAGTACTATGACCAGAGTGCCATATATTGTGATAGTGTGTATGTGGTAACTGAGCATATACTCACCAATAGTAATATTACAACCCAGGGTAAGCGCTCAGTGGATCCACTTGCGGTAATTGAGATACACAAGCTTTGGGGCTAGTATAATTATTGAGATAGTAAAATAAAAAAATATCTCATATGTTTTAAATGATGAAAAACAATAGTTGACTGGCGAGTGACTCCATTTTAAGGATAAGATCAAATGATGAGATTAAGCTTGTGAATAAGTTTAATTTCGAGGATGAAATTTCTATTAGATTGGAAAGCTGTAATGACTCATAATTTCCTAATATAAATTAGTCACAAATTAGGGTTACCAATCCGTGACGTGGCCCGAGAGCGGGTACATGGTTCGAATACTCAGTATGAGAACTGAGAAGTATAGTATTTTTGAGTGATGGATGCCTAGTCCGATGTATTAATGTAGACTTATTAAGTCACTCATATTTGAATATAGTTGTCGAGATGTTAGCGGAGACGTGCCTCGAGATACATATCGGCATGACACCGGGGTTAGAGAGTGCTTTAGCGAGATGTAATTTAAGTTAATGTGGCTTATATATTTAGATTAATGTTTCTATAGTTTTGTTTACATTAAATGAAACCTAAATTAGTAAAATAAAACATTAGCCATTTGATGTTCTTCGAGATATGTGTGGACACATTACAAAACCAATTGAGTAAAATATGATGTTACTAAGGATGAGTTAGTGGAGAGTTACTGGATTTGAAACAAGATATGAGCCATTAGATAAGTCTCGAGATGCGTGTGCATATTAAGATCGATGGCTAGGAATCAACCTTATCTATATATATAAGATTGTATGAAAAAAACATGAAAATCATTCTCATTTTATAACTTAGGAGTGAAGTGAATCTCTAGTGAGAAAATCAACATTTAGGAAGGAAATTCTGGTGTGTTTGAGGAGTTGATCAAATTGGGAGGATTATCAACTAGGTAAGTTAATCTACACATAGTTTTGGTAAAATTAGAGGTGTAGTTCATTTCGAGCTTTTGTATGATTTTAGATGGCAAATGAAATTTTTTTTCAAAATTGGTTTACATATTTGGATTCCTTGCGAAAAATCATTAAATTTGCTATAAAGAAGTTTAGAATTCAAAGTTAAATTAAACAAGTTATTATCAATCAAAGAATTAGGTATCGTTTTGAATTTTATTAAAAATGCATGCATAAATGGATGGGTTGATGAATATATATGAAGTGTATGATGATATTGTTGCTATGGAGGATGTGTTGGGTCTTTGGTGGGGGAGAATAGAGATCTGAGGCTTAGGTGATGGCCATTTGAAGGAGGAACCCCAAAAACTTGAAGTGCGAAGGTTTTGGGATTTCCTACATTTAGCATGCTACCTGCGTATAGCGCGCTAATTAGTGTGAGTAGTGCACTAAGGTAGTCACTAAGCGCTAGATAAACTACCCAGCGCGTTTGGTGCTCTGGACAACACATTGACTGCAATATCTTAAGTTAAATTTAAACACTTTAAATAGGCTTAACACCATAAATGAGGGTCTAAACACATTCTTAAACATATCAAATGATACCACGAGCCTAGGGAAGAGTCTCGGAGGTTTGGGTATGTGTTTGAAAGTGTCGGGAGGCTAGACTAGCCCAGGAACTTGACGTGCTTTTAAGTAAACTAATTGAGATATTTATTTCCATTTCTTTTCTATTAAGCTTCTTGTTTACAATCATTTGGATTGATGAGCCTATCAAACTCTTGATGCCATGACTTTGTCGTTTCATCTCATTTCATGAGTTTGTTATCATGACATTAGCATATGTTTAAGTGGTATTCATTGACTCTTATTCACGTGCTATGTCATTCTTGGTTGTTAAGTGTGTAAATCAAGTAGAATAGCATGTTATTAGGTAGGTTATTTATAGTGTTGTAAATCCATTCCTTTGTGCGTTAGTTTTGCAATCACTTTGTTGGATTCCAAAATTCTCACTTTTGAGTCGTGAAAGTAGTTCTTGTATTTAGGGCCATAATAGAGATGGGCATGGAACATGGGGTCACTAAATTTTTGGAGGTATTGGAATCTTACTACTCGCTTGTGCGGCACACGGGTTATGGGACCCGGGGTTGTCGGCAAGAATATATAAAAGAGTAACTATGGAAGGGTAAAGTTCAGCTCTAACCATCAACAGAGGTGTAAAGCATAGCTCAACCCTCAGATAGTGGAATAGAGTTGACGTGATTTAAATTCATTGTCAACCTGCCCTAGATCATTAATGTTTTGTCGAGTGCCAATTTCAGGTTGTTTAACTAGAGTATCTTATAGAATGATCCTTTTTCAGCTTTAATTGATATTGTTATGCTTTCAGATACTTGTTGAATATATTTGGAAATATGGATAAATGTCTCTCAGTATTACTTTCTACATTAGTGTGCTAACCGTCCTTTTTATGACGGTAGGTGCAGATACTTCGAGTAGCAGATCATGGAAGGAGAAGATTGGCGTTTAGTTTTGAGTTGACAGAGGATAGTTTCTGCTACTTTTGTAGGTGATCATATTGGGTATCTATTACTTACGACTTTTTTGTATAACTTTTAGTTGTTTATTAGGATGAGAGATTAGACGCCCCTACTATTTCATGTATTACTTTGGTTAGTTTATTGATCGTATGTTTACCTTGTTTCCACAGTATGTGTTTTTTTATAATTGGTTCTACTAATTATATTAAGTCTTCCACTGATAATTTAAATAATTTTAATAACTTCTTAATGAACTTTGTATATCATAATTAAATCTAAATGAATAAACTCTATGTCAAACGTGTGTAATGAGACAATGAGATGTATAGGGTGACTAATACGTGGTTAAGTCATATGTAGCGTGGGTTAGGGCTTAATACCGGGATTAGGCTGGGTAGTACCCGGTTTGGGGAACTGGGCTGTTACACCCCTTGCCTTGAACTGAAATCACTGAAAGATTGTTAAGAAAAACATTAGGAATTTATCAAGGACAGTGGATGAAATGCGAACCAACAATTTTAAATGCCTAAAGTAAAAAATAGGCAGAATCACTAAGGAAATGTTTAGTGATTCCCAGTACGTTGGACTTGACCATAAGGCATTAGACATCTTTAGAGTGGATGTAAGAATTCCAAGAAACATATGTACGTTAGCGCTTTGCCTGCGATTCCCAACTCCTCCAAATTTTACATATAAGATGTTAAATGACAAATCAATAATTAGACATATTTTATAGTGTAATTTAGGTTATTTTTAGATATAAATGAAATATTAAACTAGGTATTTTCTTGCTTTTGTGATTTCAGCATTTAATTAGAAAAAAGATGTAATGAAGAAAAAAAGGAAGAATATCAAAATAGTCAACTTGAGGAGAGGTCCATCAATTTCTCAGCGATAAAGGAGCACACTAGAAATCGCCATAGACATTTAGCCAACAAATCATCAGTGAATAAGGAAATGTACAAAAACTTGCCAGATAAATCAGTAAAATATAGAGAGTTAAATTTAGTGATTAACTCAACGATTTGTAAACAAAGTGGAATCGCTGACAAATCGTTGAGGTCAGTGAAGAGTTTTTTTATATAAGATCAAGGAATCTATTTTTATCTATGATTTATACACTTAGGGAAACTATAAATAGGACCTTAAGGCTTCAAAACTACTATTTTCTTTTAGCCATCTGCCTTCACAAGTTCAGTGTTATTAAGTTTATGTTTGAAGCGACATTAGAGCTTTGTTTATTTCATTAAGAGGTATTTATTTAATTATGTCTTTCAATTATATTATTTTGTTATTTATTTCTAGCATAAGTGAGCTGTTTATTAATCTAATAAATCTAGATATGTATATACTTTGAATTGCTATATAGTTATGATTAAGGAATCATGTACTTAATGCTTTAAATCTATTCATATACGTCAATCACAGATTTAATAAGTTATTATGTATTACAACTAATGATTATTTGTATTGAGTGCATAGTGGCCAATATGTTTCTTGGTATAGAGTATCTAAATCTATGTTTATGATTATTGACAACAATTATAGAAGAAGTAACTAGGATTAATCTATAGGGCTATATTCTCAAGTAGATGTTCTAGGCGATTGTGTTCTAAGTTATTTACTAATTAGCATATTTTGATTAATATTTTATTTAGATTAGACATGATTTTCATTAAGTGTTAATGCTATCGTATTTCTATTTTATTGCTTTTCATCCAATAGGTAGATTTACAATGATAAGGATATGGCTTATTTTCTATTGAATATAAGAAAATCGATGGTTTGCTAAAGGCTATTAACGTATTATAAATTAGGATTTAATGATTACAAGATTTCATGTGATATAATTATAACTATGTTATGAAGTAATGTCATGTTCTAGTGTCTGAATGCAATCTAAGTATATTACATTAATTAGTGGGGGTTTGTTTAGATGTTTGTTTAGATATTTAATTTATATTAGATGTTTGATTATTTGTTTAAATTCCATTAGATTAGTTTATTGAATTAAAATTGTTTATAGTCTAATTATTTTAATTAATTGATTGTTTCATTTTTAGATTGATAGTGTTTAATTTCCGTTTTAATTAGATTAGTTAAATTAAAGATAATTAAATCCAGTAAAACTTTAGGGTAGCCTTAATTCCTAAAAGATTTGTAAAACTCCTATGTAGATGATATCCCATTTACCACTACTACAAATAATAGAAAAATATGAAAAATTATTGTGCACGCTTGACACGTGTCTGTTTTCGGCGTTGTTGTCGGGGATTTTAAAAATAATCTCTTGGAAACCTTCTTGTTGAATGTCATATAATATGGTTGAAGACGAGGAAGAATTAACTTTTAGAAAATTTGATAGGAATGTCGCAGCTTATGAACCTATATGTGTAACTTTTACAAATTAATTTTCGAAATTTGAATTGAAGTTCGGATTCATAAATTCTTTACCGTGTTTCTATGGTGAAGATAATGAAGATGCTCAAAAGTTTATTTGGGAGTTTGCACATAACGTAAACACCTTAAAACCTAAGAATATAGAAATAGATTATGTTAAATTAAAAGTTTTTTCTTCTTTATTAAAAGGCAAGGTTTTAGATTAGTTATTTTACCTCCCTCAAAATTTCATAACAAATTGGTCAGAGATGCTACAAGTCTTTCTTGATCAATATGTCCTAGCGAGATAAATTAGTTTATATAGAAAAAAAATTAGTAATGCAAGGATGGAAATTTGTGAAACTTTTGATGAATTTTGGGATATGCATCAAAGATTAATTTCATTATGTCCAATGCATGGATTTAAAGAAAAAAACTTTAATGCAATATTTTCATGAATGATTAAATTACTTAGAATGAAGATTCCTAAACATAACATGTGGAGGGTCTTTGCTCGACATAATACCAACTTTAATAAAAGAAGCTATAAATAAAATGGCTAAGCAATCTTAGCAATAAGGTGAGAAGAGTGAATTAATAAAAAAGAATTTAAGTGAAACGTATAAAAGGGCATATAAGACACCACACGATAAGATAGATGAGCTAAAAGCCATGGTTGAATTATTACTAAAGGATATACAAAGCAAGTAAAACCTTGTGTGTACTGTAATGAATTAAGTTATTATGTTGATGAATGCTCTTTAAGACAACAAACCAAGATTGAAGAAGCCAATGCAATAATGAACCAATATGATGGGTTTGGTGATCCCGCTTATAAATTTAATAGTTATACAATTACTCACAGGCAAATGTAGGTAATCGTATTAACAATCAAGATAATCGAAGGTAACATTACAAAATAATATGTTCGAGTTGAAAAACCAATTAAGTCAAATGGCAACATAAATAAGTAAATTTGTAAATAAAAGGATATTACCATTTCAACCTTATCCTACTTTATAGGAAAAACACCAGCAATAACCTTAAGAAGAGACAAGCAGATGGATGAACCTAAAATGTTGGACCAATTAGTTTGTAGAAAAAAATAAAAGCAGAACTAGATAAAAAAATTGAAGTAACAAGTAATAGGATTCCTAATGAAAAGGGTGATGAACCAGATAAAGATAGACCAACTAATATAAAGCAACCATCCCTCATCGTTTGGAAGATGATATAAATGATAATAAATTGTAGGAAGAAAAATAAATCTTTGATACATTAAAGAAAGTAGTAGGTAATATACATATGTTTGAAGTCATTCAAAATGCACCCAAGCATCAAAAATTTATAAAAGATTTATGCACTAATAAGATTAAGGCCAATGAAAAGGTGAGTCTAGGAGAACACGCATCAGCACTAATTCAAAAGATATTACCTCCTATATGTTCAGACCCTGGAATATTATTTGTTCCATTTACGATTGAAAATATAGGAGTTTCTAAAGCATTATGTGATCAGGTAGCCTCCATAAATGTTATGCCTTTATATATTTATTTGTAAATGACAAATGTACATTTAGAAGAAAGTGGTATAGTGCTACAATTAGCAGATAAATCCAGTATTAAATCAGTAGGATTACTAGAAGATTTACTGGTCATAGTTAATAATTTAGTCTTCCCAGCATATTTCTATGTCTTAGACATGAAAGAAGATAATTTCTCTAATAGAACTTCTCTACATCAGGAAGATCATTCTTGAAAACACCAAAAGCAAAAATTGATGTTTCAAATGGAACATTAGCAATGGAAGTAGATGACGATACAATGAATTTTAATATATATGTTGCAATGAAATACCCATCATATGACTATTTCATATGCACATTAGATATGATAGATCCATTACTAGACAACTCTCTTAGAAAAGATAAAATAGATAAATTGGAATTGGTAATAGAAGACTTAGAGGAGGAAGATGATAGAAATGAGGAAACAAAAAAGATAATAAGTACTTTTGAATCATATAATGAGTTACGAGAATTTACTTATTACCTAGATTTATATAAATCATATTCAAAACTTTTACCTTCTATAGTTAAAACCCCAAAATTAAATATAAAAACTTAACCAAATCATTTGAAATATTTTTATCTAAGGGACTATGGTAAATTTTCAGTAATAATTTCTAATAAACTAACAAGTTTTGACGAAAAAAGATTAATAAATGTACTAAAAGAATTTAAAGGGCAATTAGATGGACCATAGCTGATATTAAAGGAATAAGTTTGGCTATGTGTATGCATAGGATAAATCTAGAAACTAACACAAAAGCTTCAAGACAAGCTCAACGTAGATTAAACCCGCCTATGATGTACTTAGTAAAAGCCGAAATATTAGAATTATTAGATGTAGGAGTGATATTTCCAATAATTGATAGCAATTGGGTAAGCCTAGTGTAGCTCCTAAAAAGATAGGAATTACAGTAACAACGAATGAGCACATAGAGTTAGTACCAACTAGAATCCATAACAGTTGGAGGGTAAGTACAAATTATAGGAAGTTGAATGCCTCAACTAGGAAGGACCATTATCCACTCCCATTTATAGATCAGATGTTAGAAAGAGTAGCTGGAAAAACCCATTAGTGTTGTCTAGATGGTTATTCAGGATTTCATCAAATACTTATAGCACCTGAAGATCTAGAAAAAATAACTTTTACTTGCCCCTTTGGTACATTTGCTTATAAATGTATGCCTTTTGGTTTATGCAATACACCTACAACTTTTCAAAAGTGTATGGTTAGTATTTTCTCTGATTATGTGAAAATTTTAATTGAAGTCTTCATGGATGATCTCACGATCTATGGTAATTCTTTCGATGAATTTTAGTTAATTTAACTAAAGTGCTTAAGAGATGTATAGAAAAGAATTTTGTATTAAATTATGAAAAATGTCATTTTATAGTAGATCAAGGACATATAGTGTCACATAAAGGAATAGAGGTAGATCCAACAAAAATTTAAGTAACTAAAATGTTACCTTACCCCACTATGGTGAGAGAAATACATTCATTTCTTGGCCACACAGGATTTTATAGAGGATTTGTGAAAGATTTTTCTAAGATAACACAACCTTTATGCAAACTCTCACAAAAAGTCGTTCCTTTTGAGTTTACCAATGATTGCAAGATAGCATTTGATAAATTATTGGATTTTTTATAACCACACCAGTGATTAAATCACCAGATTGGTCGTTACTCTTTAAAATAATGTGTGATGCACGTAACTATGCAGATGGAGTTGTTTTAGGTAAAAAAGTAAGAAAAGATTCTGACATTATATATTACACTTCCAGGACACTAGATCCAGTCCAACAGAACTATACCACTACTGAAATGAAACTTTTAGCGGTAGTGTTTGCCTTAGAAAAAATTAGACCTTATTTATTTGGAACATAAGTAATAGTTTATTCAGATCATGCAGCATTGCACTTATTGACGAAACAAGATGCAAAACCAATACTAATAAAATGGACATTACTTTTACAAGAATTCAACCTTAATTTAAAAGATAAGAAATGAGCCAAAAATCTAGTAGCAGATCATTTAAGTAGGTTAGAAAAAGGCGAACCACCTATATCATTAAGGGATGAATATGTGGATAATCATTTAAATAGTATAAAGACTGATGGCCCATGGTATGCTGATATAGTTAATTATCTTACCGCCAATAGGTTATCAACTTATTTGACGATAGCTCAAAAGAATAAATTTAAAAATGATTCTAAATATTATTTGTGGCATTATCCCTATTTATGAAAACTTTGTACCGACCAAATAATGATGAGATGTATACCACAGTCGGAAGTACAATCGATTATATCTCATTGCCATACTTATGCCTGTGGAGGACAATTTGGTCCACGAAGAACTACTCGTAAAATTTAAGATTCTAGATTCTTTTGGCCCATTATATTTCATGATTGTTTTTTTTATACAAAATCTTGTTCAAATTGCCAAGGAACTGGAAACTTAGGACTTATAAATCAAATGCCTTTACTTCCTATTCTTTTTTGTGAAGTGTTTGATGTATGGGGTATAGATTTCATGGGACTTTTTTCCCATCGAATGGTTATGTTTATATTTTACTTGATGTAGATTATGTGTCTAAGTGGGAAGAATCAAAAGCTACTAAAACTAATGATTCAAAAATAGTGGTTAATTTCATTAGATCAAAGATTTTCACAGTTTTAAGAGCATCTAGAGCACTTATTAGTGATAGAGGTTCATATTTTTGCAATCGATTAGTTTCTAATCTACTTGATAAGTACAACGTCACACATAGAATTGCATATTACCTACAAACTAGTGGACAAGCTAAAACTTCAAATAGAAAAATAAAGTCAATACTGGAAAAAACAATTAGTCCAACATGTAAGGATTGAAGTCTTAGATTAAAAGATGCATTATGGGCATATAGAACAACATTAAAGACACCCACAGGTATGACACTTTATAGGTTAGTATTTGAAAAACATGTCATTTACTAGTAGAACTAAAACATAAAGCATAATGGGCAATAAAAACATGTAATATGAATTATAATGAAGCAGGAAGTCAATGCAAGTTGAGTCTTCAAGAATTAGAAGAAATTAGGAATGACACTTATGAAAATGCATCAATTTATAAGGATAAAACCAAAGCATTTTATGTTGAGAAATTAGTTCCTAAAAATTCTCAAGTAGGAGATAAAGTTCTACTCTTTTGTTCAAAACTAAAATTATTTATTGGAAAACTCCGTTTAGGATGGATATGACCTTTTATGGTTGTAGATTTACTACCTGGCGTGGTAGAAATAGAAAGCTTCGAAATAGGAAAAATATTTAAAGTAAATGGTGATAAGTTAAAACCTTATAGAGATCATCAATCTCAAGACTGAGAAACAAAGTCCGCAAAGTAATGAAAAGAGGCTCAATGTTTACATCAATGCAAGTGAAACCGTTAAGAATGAAACCATTACACTCTAGATGTATAAAAAGCCGCGCAATAAGAAAATGAAATCAAAGAAGCAACAACTTGATGAGTGATGTGTGCTGAAAGTATAATGGCTAGCTTGTAGTAGTAGCGCAATCAACTTACGTTGATCACGTATATCGTCTTCAGGTAAATGTTTTTGCGCTACTTGTTAATTACCTATTTAACTTGAATTAGTGCAAAGAGGTATACTTTTTAATTGGTCTCATACTAACTAAACTATTCTAACAAATCAAATTAACTTTACTTGAACTCTTATATTAAGGATATCTTAGTTGACAACTTCATCTAGGTAATTTAATATTACGCTTTGTATTCATGTTTACATCTCAATATGTTGTGTGCAATGCCTAATTAGAATAGACAAATTTCCTTGAATCCACTTCAACCCATTGTCATGACGGAGAAAATTCTAATGTGGAAACTTGAACTCCACCTATCACAGTGAATAACATAAGCTCCACATTGCTTTAAGTCTCAAATCATTGGATTGATAACCAACTAAGTTTACTATCTGCGCCTCCCTAATCAACAACTATCGCTCGATGTCCTGTATTTTATGGTTTTACCGTTCATGTCCGAATTAAAAGCTTCAATGGCCATGATATTTTATAAAGCCTAATTTCATTAAACACCTGATCAAGATGTCTAAAGCATTACGCTTAGAATCAATAAAAATTCTAACCATTGCACTTTTTGTTCACTTTTCGTTCCTATTCAAAGCATAGCATTCATGCCATAAAATCCATTGATCCCTAAGATAAATAGACTACTCGCACTTCATTGAAACACACACAACACAATTCATTATGAAAATCATTACAAATTAGAGAAGAATATAAATATTACCTAGAATTAATCAACGAAACCGAACTTAAATTGCAAACGTGAAGTCTTCAATGTTTTCTTCACACAAACTCCTTAATACTAAAACCCAAAGTAAAACCTATGCTAAATTACTCTAATGGTGGCTAATAGTTGGTATGTGGTGAGTTTACCATGTCTTAATACCTATTTATACTCCCTAATAATAATTAAAAACCCTATTTTACAATTTAACTCGAATTAAAACTCACTTTCTATTTCCCGCGTGTTTGGTATTGCCACATACTGCCCCAGTGTTTTGCCTTATAACGCACTGCCTACCACTGCACTAACATTGCATATACATTTCTTTCACTCCCTAGTGTCCCGGCACTGTGTTCTACTCCTCTGGCACTGTCCCTTATACACAATAATGTTGTCACTACACCGGATCTCCAGAGTTGATTTTCTCACTTTTTTTTCTCACCCACGCCGTGCATTATGTTCCCACACTGTGCCCTTTCTTTCTAGACCACCACCTTGTGTTGCCATGATGCCAAGTGTGTTTTTGTGGGTTTTTGCTCCGTTTCTTCCCTTTTTTCCTTGATTCCTTCCTTTACACCTTAATTCTCTAAAAATGCAATAGTACCATGATTTAGAGCTCAATTGAATATATTTATACTAAATATACGACTAAACAAACCCTATATGTAGGTATAACTAATCACTTATCAAATACCCTCAAACTTAGGATTTTGCGCTTCCCGAGCAAAGGTGTATTCTACTAAGTCTCCTAATAACTAATTCTCATTCAATTTACATTATTCATAGAGTATCCTTCAATTTACTAAGTTTCAAATTAATAATTGACTCAAGAGTTTTTCTTTGCAAAAACATATATTTTTAAAACATGTCGCTTTAACAACACGTATAACTTCACTTTCAAAACACTAAAGTAGATCACAGCCAAAAACAATGACTACTCATAAGTTTGTTTCGTTTCAACACTTAAGGAGCAAGTATACAATTTCATGATTTCTCATTGAGCTCAGGAATTCACAAATAAGCATAGATCAAACTCATATTTAGTAGACTTTAGCAATTCAAGAGTCTATAGGACTTGACCTAGCTAGAATGGAAACTTAACTAAATTTGCTTCTCGTACTCGAGCTAAATCTTTTATTTGAAAAGTTTTAGTTTACTTCCTCCTTCTTTTCTTTATTTTCTTCTCATTTCTTTTCTTCTTTTTTTTAGTCCATGCTCCTTTTCCTATGGACTTTATTCTTCCTCACTTTTTCCAACCACCAAGTTATGTGCTCCATTTCCTGTAGAACTTTTGGGATTTTCCCATTTTTCTTTATTTCTAGAACTCTTGTTAGCATTTCTCACTTTCACTAAATCAAGTAAGATAAGTCCAACTTTTAATTACAATGCCTATTTCTTCCCCTCTTTACACTACGTCTTTATTTACTTTTTATTATCAAATAAGATTCACGCTTATTATAGAATCCTTAGAGATCTAACTTTTTCCACAAGAGTGTTATAGTTTCTTGTTTTTGTTTCAAGTTCAAGGTCTTCCTTACTTCTAGGTTTCTAATCATGGAATCACAGTATTGGTTGCTACATTTCATTGTTTCGTTTTCAAATTTTAAAAACATTCTCTTGATTTTTATATCAACAAGATACTTGTCATCTACTCATCCATAATTAAAGACATAAAGATGCAAATGAACTACTTATTTATTACATGTTACTATATGTAACGTAATTTATACTAAAACATTCATATAGTAAATAAATGAAAATTTTATACACTACCATGCTTTCTTCCTTAACTTCTTGTTGTCCCTTTCTGACATGATGGACCCCCTAAGACTGGTGTGTATGATCTTCCTTATTTTGATTTCCTCATACTTAGTAATCTCATAAAGACAAACCGTTTTCAGCTTGTTGATCTCGCCCTGTTGAGAAGTGGGGTATAGCGATGCAACAAGAAAATGTTACCACATCCTGTAAACTTTCTAACACTCCCTTCTTAATGTGCTTCGGCACATGCTCAACTCCCAT
This sequence comes from Stephania cephalantha, assembly GCA_039657325.1. Classification (NCBI taxonomy): domain Eukaryota; kingdom Viridiplantae; phylum Streptophyta; class Magnoliopsida; order Ranunculales; family Menispermaceae; genus Stephania; species Stephania cephalantha. The sequence goes on from CM077576.1 coordinate 18,834,511, forward strand.
GACCCCATCCTTTTTATCTTGAGATAACCAATGCAACTTATGTGGCTATAAATGGGTATAGATTATACGGTCTCTCATATAATCTGGCCGAGAAAGTCGGTGCGGATTCATACAAACATAATTCCTCCAACCCATAGGAATTATTGATCTCACGTTTATTGAAGGGAACTAAAACCCCTTTCACCTTCATTGGCTCATTCTTAGCCATGAACTTTGCATTAGCATGTAATTCAAAAACAATCTCACTCACTCATTTAACTTTGTTCTCCCTATAATCTTGAGTGATTTGCTCCGAATTTTGGTGCCTAATGAGATTTTTCACTATTTTATCATACTTGGCCGATAAATTAATCCTCCTTTTGTAAATGAACTCCCTACGTTGGGTTTCCTCATATCATTCCTTAGCCTCTTTACTAGTGAAAGTTTTGGATTTAAAAGGTCTAGGCTCTTCTTCATTATGGTTTCTAGAGGTGGATGCCTCAAAACTATTTGCTCTAGTTTGGTTAACTATTTTCCTTGTTCTTGCCTTTTTTCTAATTTCAAGCAACTAACACAGCAATGCAAAACAACTTGGTCTTCAAACCACGTAAAAAAATTAAAATTCATATAACATGGATCATGCATATTCCAAATAATGTAAAGTGTCGACTAAGTCTCCATGGGTAATATTAATGCTCACATTCACACAGTATTGCAAAACTTATCCTACAACCTCAAATCCATAATCTCATACAATATCATCAAAATTTTTGAAATTTAATGCATAACTAGTTGAAATTGTAAATATACCTCAATGCTGGATTAATTTTCGTCGTCGATCATTCTCTCATTTTTCTCACCAACTAGAACCCTTGCTTTCTTTGGAATCAAATTCCACAAATCCAAGCTCTAGCTCTCAACTTGTGGTAAACCACAATGCACTTGCCTCTTCACTCTAAATCACTAGGAACTCGCTAATCTCACTTACAAATGATCGAACTTTAGATCTAGAGGGATGTATGTTTGGTGTTCGGGTAGGGCTTTATGCAAGTGTGAAGAATGGATGAAAAATGGGGTTAAAACCCCTTTATTTCGACCCCAGTGATGTGCTCCTTTTTTTAGCCTTCTGCCACCTTAGCGTTGTGGCTTGTACTTACGGTGTTGTGGGTAATACCCATAGTGTCAACCACACAGCCCACATCTTCGCATATAATTTTTTGCTAATTCTCCTCCAACTTTCCTCCTATTTTATGTATAACTCACACAAGGTGTCATGACAACATAAAATTGATGAAAATATAAAAATTAATAACTTTTATTTTTTATTTGCCCATACACCTTACCTTCACCACTTTGAACTTCTTCGCTCATTATCGTTCTTTCGTGAGTTATCGAGACATTTCCATTCCAATGAATTATCACTCGATGAATGGTCTTTCATGTACATTCGAGACATATTTTCAAAAGTTAGAAGTAGAAATTGTTAATTATAATTATTAAACTAAATAACTAACTACTAACTGAAATTCAAAAACTTCAAATTCAAAAACCAAAATTTAAAACCCTGGGCTGCCTCCCAATAATGCTTAATTTAATGTCATTAGTCTGATGCCTTTTCACTCGTTTAGTCGGAGTCTAAATCGAGATGCTCCATCTGCAAATTAGAGATTATAATGTCATTCTTGTTCATATGTACTTCTTCACCATCGACGAAGACAACCTTTTGAGCATCATTGCCCTCTTTGATACTCACCGTGATCATCTTCTCTCTTATGTACAAATTTGCTTTAGCCGTGTTCAATAATGGTCACCCAAGTATGATAGACACATGATTGTCCATGTTGTAGTTCATGACCTCAAAATCCATGATTAATGTGAATCTACACACTTTCACGTGCATATTCAAAACACTTCTTATAGTAGGTATCAAATTACTATCTGCTACTTGCAAATTTGTCGTATCCAAAAAATTGATCTTCAAGTCGGCATGTATCATGTCCATTAGTGGTATGACATTGACCAAGGCTCCAGTATCACATAAAACATTTCTAAAATGGTGCCCGTTAGTGTTTATCAGTATGCTTATCTCTCCAGGATCTCTCCTTTTTATAGGTTAAAGTCGCGGGATGAACTTGAGCTTTAGTTCTAATTTTTTTAGAACCAACTTGATGTTATTGCCTTGTGGGTCTTCTTCTAGAGGTCTTTCATCATTTTTTTGACATTCCATTGTTGTTTACCTTTCTTTTTCTTTAAGGCATTGATTTTTTATTTCTTGAAACCATCAAGCTCATCTTGCCTCACTTCTGTTCCATAAAATAGTTTAACTCTTTGAGCATTAACTTTGAATGTCTTACCATATTTAGTTATTAACTCTACTACTCCGTAAGGCCAAGTAGCAACTACCTTGAATGGTCTTGACCATCATGATCTCAATTTGCCTAGAAACAACTTCAATCGTTAATTGAATAACAATACTCATTGTGTGGTGGCCCCGCGCCCTGAGGCCGTAAGGTGGGCTGTTATGCGGGTTTCGCAGCCCTTCCGACGTTAACGCCATATCAGTGTTCTCAAAATGTGTGCTAACTTGACTTATTTCGTTATGAGATTTACAAGCTTTTACTTTGAATTAACCATTTACAAAGTGTGGTATATGTTTTACAGAGTTGAATGTAGGTAATTAATAATTTACAGCGGAAGTCTTAGTGTGAAAATATACCTGTATTTTCATATACTTTCAAGTCATATAGAGTATTAGTCCTAATGTGGAAAACCCTAAACAAAGTACACTATATATAAGGTGACAAAAGTAAATATATAAAATATAGGCATTTCATAAGTCTCCCATAAACCCAAAATATATAACAAAATATGTAAATAAACAACTACGAGTAGTGTGTCGAACAGTGAGCAAGCTCAGATATAGTTGCCAAAAATCCCCTTATCCTTACTCGTAAAAGGATATACACTCAACTATCACGACAAAAGATATGATGAGTCCAATGAGTAAAATCCCAAGGAAACTCACTGAGCATTCATATGATAAAGTAAAGGAAATCCACTAAACACTATTAAATAAACATGCAGAATGTTAACAGGCAACTACAAATCGATCATCGCATTCGTAAATAATAATAAAGCATAAATGTGTATGCCCGACCCAATCAAACTAGACCATACTTCGAATTTCCTCCCCAGGATCCCACTAGTGGGCATACCCAACTTGCCCATCACCTAGTCCTCTCGATGGCCGTCGTAGACCCACGACGCACCGACATGTATATCGACAACGTAGCTCAGATCATCATTCATAGAGGACTTCTTATACACATGCTATGGTTTAGCATGCCATAAACAGATAACGAAATACGCATCGGGAGTAAACTCAACCAACCGTTCAAAATGTGACACATACAAAAATAACTTGAGTAAATAAGGAATAGAACAGGAATACATTGAACAGGATAGAGTAAAACATTAATATAAGCTAGTAAATACTCAAGTGACGTTCCATTAGATTTTACAAACCTCACAAACACGCTCCTACTTACCCGGACTCCCAAATCCAACCCCGCCTAACTCTCGGTACCCGAGCTATGGTCTCCTTAGTCCCTTGATGTCCAAATGTATCATTTTAACTTATTTATAGCCACATTAAGTTAAATTATTAATATTATACGAAAAATTAGAAATTTATTTCAAATTTTAAATTGTGGCACACTTTTCGAGTTACACCAGGATGCCAAACGCTCGAAAAGTTCTCAAAATCCAATATTGTAGTTTTTTCCCAATTTATTACAATTTCTTGGATTTTTGGGATTTCTCTGTAATTTTTTGTAATTTTTTGATAATTTCCTATATTATTCTATAATTTATTTTATTTATTATAATTTAATTTAATTTTTAATTATTTTCAATTGTTTAATGGGGAGTTGGGCCCACCTGAACCGACCCAGTTAGAGTGCCCCCTCCATCGTGTACATAGAGACGAATTGTAAAATTTTTGCAATTCATCTCTACACATCCCAGTAGCCATTTTTTTCTTAATTCTTTATATTTTTCTTCATCATCATCAAACAACCTAACAATAACAATAATCACAACAACAACAAATCACCATTAAAAACCACAAATTTTAAAATCTCATTTTCATTGAAACATAAGTTGGAGAAGACGAAGAGAATTGTGAAAGAGTGGATTACCTTGATTGATATCTAAATCCCAACTCCAAATCAAGCTTCTTAGCTCCCAATTCATCTTCTACAACTCAGATTTTTCACTAGTTTGCATGAAATTTTAGTGGAATTCATATATAAAAAACCACTAAGTGGGGGTTTTATAGTTTGATGGAAATCAAATGTAAATACGTATCTCTAGAAAAATGTTGTGGTCCTTGTCAAGGCTGTCACACACCACTTAATGACTTCATTAGGATACTAACAACCTAGTATTATACATTCTCGGATCATCTTAATGTCCATCAATGGCCTAGATTATTTTCTTTCTAAGCATAGGAAAATTAAATTCATTTTATTTGAATAATTAACTTAGGTACCTCAATATTATAGCTAGTGTATTTGATTGCTAAATTAACTCAATTGTGGTCCTACTAAGTCCCGATTACCCAACACCTAGTGCCCCATATCTCTGCATGCATCACGAGGCGTGCCAATCCTTGATGTACTCAATTATTTTGACTTAACTTAAAGCTTGATTCTCCATTTTATGCCATATTCACCTTGATTCTTAGTCATTTTATCCAAGTTAGCATTATAAAACATAGTGTGCATGTACTACACCTACACGATACCCGCGTCGACATGCTTTACGAGGTGAGCATTCGTCACACACTCTCGCACGTTAAATTAATATCAGTACACACTTGCGACGCAATATGAATCAATTAAAATAAATTAACATCACAAATAAGTAACCAACGGAAAAATATTCAAGCATTATATGAGACTTGGTGGAATCTAAGAGTCCAAGGGAAGACCTAGTTGAGACTAGGCACAAATCCTAGTTGCGCGGCTAGGTGGGAAGTCCTGAATTGGTACCTGGGCACTTTCCCAGAGCTTGTATCTTTAGGTTGTAGCACTTGCTCAGTGTAATATAAGTGGGGTTAAAAATCTAGGGGAGGCTTAGGTAGTGGACGTGAGATCGTTGGATCGAACCCACTATAAATCGTGTGTCACTTTCCATCTTCCATTCCATTCACTTGCATAGCATATATATATTCATTGATAGTGTATGTGCATTATAGTTGCAATTTGCGCATAAAGTTTTAAAAGGGCAATAACTACTCGGTAACTTAATTCACCCCTCTTGGTGACCTTGATTAATTGTCGTGAGCGTGAGTTATTGCTCGAAATATTACTAACGTATCTTTGAGTGTTCTTTTTGCAAGGATGCAAACCTTAGATCCGCTCGCGCCCGGAAGGCAACTCTTCGATTAGGCCTCAGTATTTTTGATGGAACTAAACTATGCTCGTTGGACTGAGAAAGTGAGAATGAAATTCTACATTCAAATGACAAAATAGATTCTTATGGGATGCAATTGAAAGTGGCTACACTCACTTGGGATAAGCCACTGAAAAGAAGTACCATTTATGAGGAGATAAAGATTGAGCTATCAAATGATCAAGCCATGAATCACTTGTTTTCAGTGCGCTAAGTGAAAATTGAATTTAGCAGAGTAAGTGCTTGTCAACGGCTACTTGGAAGTATGGGAGAAGGCTTGGGGTACACTATGAAGGTACCATGCGAGTGAAGAAGACCAAGTTGAGAATTCTTGAGGAGCACTATGAAACTTTCCGAGGATTGGGTCCGATGAAGACATAGCCACCTAACATCACCTCGATTAACTAATTACTATTGAATGAGATCAAGAATCTTGGAAAGAATTATGATCAAGAAAAAATTAACATCACAAATAAGTAACCAACGGAAAAATATTCAAGCTTAGTCTGGCATGTCTTAGCTTATTCGAGGCCTCCACGGGGCTTGAGCTGCCATCCGAGTCTAAAAATAATCTAAATAACGACGTCAATAATTATTGCGTCATTACAATTCTTGCCAACTAAGGGAAATTTCATCCTGAATTTAAGGTAGACTATCATCCCGAATCGTAGAATCATTCATGGTACAAATGACCCAAATAACCTTAGTCTTCTGTTATTCTCTTCATGGAAATGTAGTTGTGGCGTGAACAATTGACGTTGCCAATTCATTCTTGAACTCCACTAGACCATACTTCTGTACATTAGGATCCCTCCAATGGGCTTTTCCAACCCCATCCACTGATCAATCACCCAATAGCCCTAGTGGTAGTCAGTATGGACCTACAACCCATCGACACGTGTACCAAAGATAAGCTGCTCAAGTCGCAATTCATTAAGGGCGTCTGTGCCACGTGCTATGGCTTAGTGATTCGCATAATCACTGAGACTTCATACGTATAGCTAGGAACAAAAGTACATATATGCATAATTTAAAAAGATAACTGACAAAATGCATCAGATGACTTATCCTTGACATGATGTCTGGTCGCCTCTCGATCAAGCTGACCTATTAAGTGAGCTCTCTCTCTCGAGTCTGATTTGGCTTTGGTGGTGGTGATGCCCTCCAAAAATCAGCTCAAAGATGTCCAATCTTACCACATCCTAAACGTCAACACGTCTCCAACCTCCCTTCAGTATGCCCCCAAATCTCTAACCTTGACCTCGGTCTCTTTGACTCATGTGGCCTCCCTGATCTCGGTCCTATTGGTATTGTGGAGTCTGATGTCTAAGATACTTTGCAAGTGTGGGTGCAATAACTAGTATTGTTTGTCTGTCATCATATCTCTACCGAACTGATTGATAGTCATCTCGGTGGTCGTGATCATCTCTGTGGCTCTTATCCGACTGTCGGTCATCTCTATGATTCCTATCAGACTGATCTCTCTACTTCTTCGGCCTTCAGTTTAATCTCAAACCCTGCCCTAACTGTCCCTCAGAATCAACATTTGTGTATCTACTACCTCTCTCCATAAGAAATGACTCATGTATGAGTGTTTGATCATACATCTCTTGTATCATGCAAGCTCCGGTTGACATAATGGCACTGGCAATGACCTCGCAAGAACCTCGAACAAAATAGTATATCTATAGTCTCTCTGTCACCACAACATCTATGGCAAACTGTAGCAAATACCGATATCTATCCATATACTGTAACACTGACCGATTACCCTGTCTCAGGGCCAAAACATCCTCTCTCAAATGTAGTTGGACCTATATAGGGATATACTCATCATAAAAGATCAGTCAAAACTAGCCCCATGTTGTCGGAATCGAGTGAGTGTCACAGAATTTAGTCAACCAAATAGTTGCGGCTCCTCAAAAACATGATCTAGAAATGTGTGTTTGTATACTCTCCACGACTCTCAGCAGCTTATGCAGCCGATGGTTTGAAAGTAACCATCTCCCGACCGCCTCTGGGTCACCACTTCCTTAGAAATACCAAGGCTAAAAGTGAATAAACTACATAATCAGCTTCACCTTAGGCGTCAGTGTAAACTCAGAGGTAGTAGCTGTAGTAGCCGTCTTTGTGGTCGATGATGTAGGAGTAGGAGTTGGTGTCTCGACTGGAGCGACCACCGGTACAATCACTACAGTAACCCTTTAAACATGTGTCTTCGGAACTGTGGGAGTAGTAACCTGAACAAGCGTTTGCTGGAAAGCTGGGGCAATGATTGTTAGAGTTGTAGTAGTCGGTACTACAAGTACCGTGGGAGCTATCGCTGCTACGACGGCTGCTGTGGCATGATCCTTGAGTAACTATAAAATTTTGGCCAATTGAGCATCATGTGTCGCGAGTCAGTCATTGACACTTTATGTAGTAGCAGTGGTCGCGGCCCTAGCCGAATCACTGGTTTAACCCATATCTGGCAGAGTAGTAGACTATCCATCCATCGTGATCTGCATTGAGAAACATGCACTGAATCAGCCTCAATATATATAATTGTATAGTGTATAACGTACAATAAAAACATAACACGTATATAACCCTAACTCTACTCGCCTCACAATCACTTCCCAACTAGAGTTCGAAGGTAGGTGCATCGAGTTTCCACATCTAAATTTTTGTTCATTAAGTTTAATATATGCTTATTCATTAATTCTCGCGGTTCCTTAAATAATTGCTCTGATACCAACTGTGGCGTTGCTATCAGGTAAAAGTACAAAATATGTTTCATCCTCTAAGCTTCATTAACCCTCTTCTATGATACCAACTGTTGCGCCCCCGTGCCATGAGACCGTTGAGTAGGTTGTTACTCGGGTCCCACATCCCTGACGACGTCAACACCATGCAAATGTTCTTGAAGTGTGTGCTAAACTGTCTTATTTCGTTATATGATTTACATCCTTTTACTTTGAATTAATCATTAATAAATTGTCGTTTGTGGTTTATAGAGTTGCAAGTAGGTAACCAATAATTTACAACAGAAGTCTTAGAGTGAAAATAATTATTGATTTTCATTTACTTTCAAGTCATATAGAGCATTAGTCCTAATGTGGAAAACTCGGATTAAAGTACACTCTATATAAAGAGACAAAAATAAAAAATATACAAGTACTGGCTTCACATAATTCTCCCATAAACCTAAATTATGTAACAAAATATGTAAATAAACACCTATGATTAGTGTGTCGAATGATGGGCGAGCTTAGAGATAGTCGCCAAGAATCATCTTACCCTTACTCGTAGAAAGATCCGTACTTAGCCATCACAACAAAATAGATGATGAGTCCAGTGAGTAAAATCTTAAGGAAATTCACTGAGCATTCATATGATGAAGTAAAGGAAATCCAATAAAAACTGTCAAATAAATATGTGGAATGTAAACAAGCAACTGTAAATGGATCACTCCCGACTACCCAGCACTCGCGTCTACAAACTTTAGCATGAAATTGGTATTGATGATCAATAATGCAAAATAGTAAATGTGATATAAATGTAAATGCAATTCTTCTCTGCACATCCCAGCAACCATTTTTTTCTTAATTCTTTATCTTTCTCTTCTTTATCATCAAACAACCTAACAACAACAACAAAAACAACAAATCACCATTAAAAAACACAAATTTTAAAATCTCATTTTCATGGAAACACAAGTTGGAAAAGATGAAGAGAATTGTAAGGGAGTGGATTAGTTTGATTGATTTATAAATCCCTACTCCAAATCAAGCTTCTTGGCTCTCGATTCATTTTCTATGACTGATTTTTCACCCGTTTGCATGAGATTTTAGTGGAATTCATATATGAAAAACCACTAAGTGAGGCTTTTATAGTTTGATAGAAATCAAATGTAAATAAGTATCTCTAGAAAAAATCGCGTGGTCCTTGTCAAGACTGTCACACACTACTTAAAGACTTCATTAGGACACTAACAGTCTAGTATTATACATTCTAGGATCATCCTAATGTCCATTAATGGCCTAGATTATTTTCCTTTTAACTATAGGAAAATCAAATTCATTTTATTCAAATAACCAACTTAGGTACCTCAACATTATAATTAGGTATATTTGATTGCATAATTAACTTAATTGTTGTCCTACTAACTCCCAACTACCCGGCACCCAGTGCCCTGTATCCTAGCATGCATCACGAGGCACACTAATCCTTGATGTTCTCGATTATTTTGACTTAGCCTAAAGCTTAATTCTTAGTCATTTTATTCGAGTTAGTATTATAAAACTTATTCTATGCGTACTACACCTACCCAATACTCGCGTTGACTCGTTTTATGATATGAGCATTTGTCACACATTTTTGCAAGTTAAATCAATATCACTACACACTTGCGATGCGATATGGATTAATTTAAATAAATTAACATCGCAAATAATCAACCAACAGACAAAAATAACTATTCAACTTTAGTCGAACATGTCCTAGCCTATTCGAGGCATCTACGTGGGCCTGAGATAGTGTCCGAGTCTGAAAATAATCTAAATAATGATGTCAATAAATATTGGGCCCTTACAAGTGGTCCTGGATTTAAGGATCAGTATTCTATCCTTTTATGGTGTCATTGTCTTGATTTCTCTTTGTATAACTTAGCATTTTCGTATGCGTCAAATCTAAACTCATCTAATTCCATCAGTTGAAGTAATCTGACCTTCTATGCAGCTTGAAGATTTATGTTAAGCTTTTTAATTGCCTAGTATGCTTTGTGCTCTAACTCTACTAGTAAGTGACATGGTTATCCATAGACCAACCAATAAGGAGATGTGCCAATTGGTGTTTTAAATGCCATCCTGTATGCCTACAATGCTTCTTCAAGGTAGAATGACCAGTTTTTTCTATTATTGTTTTTAGCCTTTTTCAATAATTGTTTCACTTCTCTGTTACTTAGTTTGGTTTATCCGTTTGTTTGAGGATGATAAGCCAATGACGTTTTGTACCAAACTCCATAATTTTCTAATAACGTGTCTAAGGCTTTATGCAGAAGTGTGACCCCTCATCACTGACTATGGCTCTAGGCGTTCTAAATCGACAGAAAATGTTTTTCTTTATGAACTCTATCACCACTTTCGCGTCATTAGTTGCAGTTGCTACAGCTTCTACTCATTTGGATACATAATCCACTACTAGCAGTATATATTATTTCCCATTTGAAGTAGGGAATGGGCCCATAAAATCTATTCCTCATACGTTGAAGAGTTCAGCTTCTTGAAATGTGGTTTATGGAAACTCTTGCCTTCTATAAATATTTCCTATTCGTTTATCTAGTAGAATCCGTAATACAACACTTTAGTTGTCGTTCTTTGTGCTCCAAAGTGTCTCCCGTACGGTGATGAATGACATTGTCCTAGAATACCTGCAAATTTCTCCTCTACTACACATCGTCGAATCAATCCATCATTGCATCTCTTAAAGAGATATGGCTCATCCCAGAAATACGACTTCACATCACTTAGGAATTTATTTCATGTTGTATTGGTTAAATTTGGAGGTAACACTCCGCACGCCAAAGAGTTAACATAGTCTTCGAATCATGGTGCCTCTTTCGAAACCTCAACCCTTTGCACTTTTTGAATTCTCTAGTTTCCTAATTTCCATTGTATTAGCCTTCTCAGGCTTAAACATCTCTTAGCATTGTCTTGGCTCCTTTGTTGTCGTAATGCTAATCATGAGAATAGCACTCACATTATCCTTGGGATTGGTGACGGTCTTGCTAAGAAGTTGTCTTTCTTTCCTCGAGTTCAAGGCTATAACAAGTTTACCAATTTGCCTCTCTAAGTTCTTTATGGATTGTGACTGCCCATTATCCATCCTTTTTCATGGCTTACTAAATACTTCTCAATTGACTTCAATGAAGTCATCTCTTTACTCTACCCTAGTTTCCCCTGTTGGACTTGTTACTCGAAGCCTTGAGGTAACTTCAGTGCATTATCAGGATTTCAATAAGAAAAGTTCAGGTTGTTGTTGTTGTATCCTTGATAAAACCATTAAGGAGCCACTCCTCTCGACCTTAAGTTGTTCCCATAGCCTTGGTTGTTCACGAAGTTAATATCTTCATGTTCCATTCCTTGTTGTACATTCATTTGGTTTACCTCCATGCCTTGGTGATTTATGGGTTGTTGTGCTACTTGTGGACCTTGTTGTCCCGTCTAATGTTTTGACATTTGACTATTCATATTTGATAGATATGTCATAATTTTCGCTTGCGAGTCGCTCTCGTAGAAGCCTGTAGGTTTCCTTAACGTGGAAGGAGTACCGACGGTAGAATTTTGAGGTATAAGATCAAAGAGATCCAATGTTCCATCTTCATCTTTGGTAAGCCGAGAGCCACCTGATGTGGCATTTATTAGTGTTCTCGTTCTATGGTTCATCCCATAGTATAAAATCTGGAGTTGTGCCCATTTCACGTATCTGTATCCCAAACGTCTCCTCAGCATCTTTTTGAATCTTTCCAAAGCCTTGCCAACAGACTTTATGTCTTCTTGCTTGAACTAATATATCTCAAGTTTCCTTTCGCTGACTTTCACTAGGAGAAATAACTTATCGAGAAACATTTCATTAATTTTTGCCCATGAAGTCATACTCTATGCATTCAACCCTTGGAACAAGGATTTGGCATTTCCACCCAGTGAGAATGGGAAAAGTTGCATCCTGGTCACATATTTTATAACTCTAGTGATGTGCACGGTGTCGCACTTCTCCAAAAACTTCTCAACATGTGCAACTAGATCATCATTGGGTAGCCTGCAGAACATACTATTTAACATCATATTCATCAGAGACGGTCTCAGTTCAAACTCAGTGGTGTTCATTGGAAGCCTCATCACTCTATTGTACATCTCCCGAACTTCTTGTTTGAAGTAGTCATGAAGGCATCTCTATCCTTACACTCTCTCCTACACTACTAGATCACATACGAGTTGGTTATTCCTGCGGCCCTATTGTTGATTTCTAGCTTGCTCTTTAGCCATCTTGTTTCTTTTTTTCTTTCCTTTGTTGGTTCTTTCAAACTCTTGATCGTAAGGCACTAGGTCATTCTTTCTGTTGCTACGCATGCACTAAATATCCTTGAATAGAAATCACAAAAAAATCAAGTGCAGAAAGTCAAATTGAAACTCAAGCCTATTTTTTATTTTTTGTTTTTTTGAACTTAAGAGTAAAATACTAAAAATAAATCTTAGCAACTTTTCAAAATAACTAAGTAATTCTAATGGCTATCTTTCCCCAGCAATGGCATCAAAAACTTGATGCGTTCCGCAACTATAACATCTAGCTTGTAGTAATAGTGCAATCAACTTAAGTTGATCACAGATATCGTTCTCGGGGAAAAGTTTTTGCACTAGTTGTTAATTACCAATTTAACTTAAACTATTGCTAAGGAGTTCACTTTTTAATTAGTTTTATACTAACTAAACTATTCCTACAAATCAAATTAACTATACTTGAAATTTTATATTAAGGATATCTTAGATTACAACTTAACCTAGTTAATTTAATATTATGCTTTGTATTCATGTTTACATCTCAATATGTTGTGTGCAATGCTTAATCAGAATAGACAGATTTCCTCTAGATCCACTTTAACCCACTATCATAACGGAGAAGATTGTAATGTGCAAACTAGAAATCCACCTATCAGCGTAAATAACGTAAGCTCCACATTGCTTGAAGTCTCAAATCATTGGATTCATAACTAGCTAAGTTTACTATTTGAGCCTCTCTAATCCACAACTACCACTCGATGTTGTGTATTTTACGGTTGTACCATTCATGTCTGAATTAAACCATCAATGACCATGATAACTTCTAAGTCCTAAGTTCATTAAATACGCGATCAAGATGACTAAAGCATTATGCTCAGAATCAATACAAATTCTAACAATTGCATTTTTCATTATCACTTTTCATTCCTATTCAAAGCATAGCATTCATATCATAGAATCCATTGATCCCTAAGATCAATAGACTACTCGCACTTCACTAAAACACACACATCATAATTCATTATGAAAATCATTGCAAATCAGAGATGAATATAAACATTACCTTAAACTAATCAACGAAACCAAGCTTGAATTGCAAATGTGAAGTCTTTAATTATTATTCACATAAACTCTTTAATACTCAAACTCAAAGTAAAACCTATGTTATACTACTCTAATGGTGACTAATAGTTGGTATGTGGTGAGATTACCATGTTCCAATACCTATTAATACTCCCAAATAACAATTAGAAACCCTAATTTACAATTTAACTCGAATAAAACTTCAATTTCTATTTCATGCGTGTTTGGTGCTATCACTTACTGCCTCAATGCTGTGCCTTATAACCCACTGCGCCGCCACTACGCCATCACTGCATATGCATATTCTTTACTCCCTAATTTCCCGGCGCTGGGCCCTGCTCCTCTGGCCCCGTCCCCTATACTCCATAGTGCCACTACTACGACGGACCTCTAGAGTTGATTATCTCACTTTTTCTTCTCACCCACGCTGTGCATTATGTCCCCACACTTTGTCGTTTCTTCCCACAACGCCACCTTGTGTTTCCATGGTGCCAAGTGTGTTTTTGTGGGTTTTTTATCCGTTTCTTCCCATTTTTTCACAATTCCTTCCGTTGCACCTCAATTCCCTAAAAATGCAATAATACCATGATTTAGAGCTCATTTGGGGATATTTATACTAAATATATAACTAAACAAACCCTATATTTAGGTATAAATAGTCACTTATCTAAAAGCCATAACCTAAAGTGCAACAGCGAGTAGGGAAGCAACCGACAAAAGAAGAATTTATTGATGAGCAACAAAAGCTTTAAGTTCTAGGACATCTGATTGAAATTTACAAAGATGATCCAGGGAAAATCTTGTTCCACGTGATGATCAATGAATTCCGTTTTCTTGGTGTTCTACTTGACATAGGAGCTGATATGAATATTTTACCAAAATAATATGGTAGAAAGGTTATGTTGGTGATTGATTTTATACCACCTTTTGTTGTCAATAAAGCAAATCGTGATACGAGCTTCCAGATAGGAATGTCGATAAATATGCCAGTGCAAGGTGGATAGTTCAAGTTTCTCACCAACTTCTTAGTGGTACCATAGATTGAAAATGATGACGTGATATTGATGGGATAAACTTTTCTCAAGGAAGCTGGAGCTGTCCTTGATATAGAATAATGTATAGCTACGCTTAGGATGGGAAACGATCATATGTGTCTTCAGGATGGCTACAAGATGGATGATTACGTTAATGACGATAATTATGACAATGGCTATGAAGGGGAGAATTCTTATTTTGATGATTACCCTAAAGGACGTTATGCAGATGCTGAGAATAATAAAGAGGATGAAGATGTCAAGAATGATGAAGAATCGGTTGAGGGTCAGTTTGACTCGCTCAACCTGAACGACAAGTGATCTCATCTATCAAGTCAAGCAAATGACTATAAACAAAAGCGCTCTGTGGGAGGCAGCCCATACTCGATCTTTACTTTACTTTATGTCTTAGTATTAGGATTAGTTAGTTGTTTTTATATTCTCTCAACTTTTGACTCTTATAATGGAGATACTTTAGGAATATAATTCTGGAATAATTTCATATAAGGGTGGTTGATCGAGCCAATGTTTTTCCATATTAAAAGATTTATGATAATTAGAATATTTATTTTCTCTCTCCTTTTAACTTTCTTTTGGGATATTTCCAATTGAAATGGGGATGATAGAATTGTTTTTCAGTTGGAATATATTTGTCTTTAATTATTTTAAATAATAAAGTAGTTATTTAATAGTATAATGTTTCCTAGTTATAAATCAAAATCTCATTTTAGAATGTCTTATTGAATACTGATCAATTATACCTTAAATATGATGAATATGTATGATAAATTAATAAATTATTTGACATATTGGAAAAATAGTAAAAATCGGCCAGCGATTTCCAAGCGATACCAAATGTCACTGGAAATTGTTGGGAAAATTAGCAGTAGTTTGCAGAATTTATAGTGTAAAATGACTCAGCGATTTGTCAGCGATTCAAGTTTATACTAGGAATCGTTGAGCTAGTCGATCGATACTGAGACCAATTTTCAGCTAATCGACTGATGATGTGTCAGCAAATTCACTTACACATCGATTTGTTGAGCACGAATCCATGTTTTCAAAATAAAACCCCAAAATCGCCAAACAATAAACCCTTTTCACACCTAAAACCCTTGCACCTATTCAATTTTTAATCGATTATTATTTATATTCAACCCTTCAAAGCTTGAATTGCAGCTTCTTTAAGTGTATTCCACCTTATTCAGAAGTGATTCAACCTTGTAAACTTTGCATTCAAGTTCATACAAGTTAGGGCTTATGAGGGTGTTTTTCGAATTGAAGCTTGGAGAGTGAGCCTAAGGAGCTAATAAAGCATATTACTTAAGAGATTCACTAAAGAAGGTAATAAATCGATACTTTAGAATTCTTTTGATTTCGATATTTTGAACAAAATCAATTTGATGATATTTTCAACGAATGTGGTTTTTGAATATTTTTTGCAAATTATTTTTCAAAATGGGTTTAGATACAAATTTTAAACTTGAATATGGGTTTTCAAATGAGTTTGGGGGTTTTTTACGAATTTTTCCAATATATACATAATCGGAATGTGTCGATAAAATAGATTTAAACTTACTATTTTCAACTCTTTCGAGACTCAATGATAAAACCTTTTCACAAACTTATTTTCTTTATCTTGCTAGTTCGAGATTTTAAGCTACAGGATTTCAATTTACCTTCTTCATCATAGTTGACTTATTCTATGGCAAAAGGAGGTAGAGGAAGAAGTAGGAGTGGTAAGCAAGATAAAGGGAAGGTGGTAGTGCAAGCAAAACCAAATAAGAAGTATGCAGGTCATCTATGGAATATTATACCTATCGAGGTTAGTATTAAATAAACGAGGGCAGAGCTTAGTGATACCCTTGTCGTTTTGTGCCTTATGACCTTTTGTTTACATAGAGCTCAGAGGAGGTACTATAGTGATAGGAAGAGGGTGATAATTCCTGAGATAGGGTTTAATATTCAGGATGTGAGTAAGTATGAGGTTAAGATTGTGAGCATCATTGGAGAAAGAGGATGGGAGCATCGTTTGCTAGACTATACGGGTAGAGGAGAAAAAGGATGTTCAAGAATTGTATGACAATTTTATGCGAATGGACATGTTAGTAAGAAATTTTAATAAAGTAGTAGTGAAAGGGAAGAAAAATAATATTTCACCTGCGAGATTGAATAGATTTTTCGGTCTACCACAAAAACAGACAAAGAATGGAGGAGGATTACCCAAATGTCATTTATGTCGATAAGGAATCATATCCCTTTAACATAATCCAAGACACATTAGAGATACCTTCGAGAAAGGGATTTAGGTTTGATAGTGAGAAACACCCAAAATTTATTAAAACAACCTATTTTAGGAAAATTATGAAGAGTTGGAGTTATAATATAAATGCATGTTGTTATCAAACCAAGCAACACTTTGAAGTGGAGAACCATATAGCTTATCTACTTTACACTATAGTGATGAAAATAGTTATATCAATGTTGAGAAGAAAAAATAAATGATTCTATGAATTTTTCAATGCAGACCAATAGGAATGAAAACTACCATTCCCAATTTCGATCACTCAATTGTATAGGCAAGCAGGGGTGCAATATTGAGTTTAATGTATTGCCCAAGAAGAAAATAAATTATACAAGAGTACAAAGAATGAAGAAGGTGGTAGGATACAATGACTCAAATGATGAACAAAAATCATTTAATGCAATGAATGTGAGAGAAGCAAGAAATCAAAGCAGCAATGAAAATAGAAGGAAAACCAAAGAAGACGCATGTAACGTAGGTAGATTGATGGCTCTAGTTAATGTACCAAGTGCTTATATTTGTTCGGAACCATCTTCGTCACAGCCAAACAAAAATTCACTGGAATTAGGAGATGATAGAAGCGAACGAGATGACTTTACAACGTTATCATTCTATGTCTGAGAGAATACATGATAGTAGTTTGAAAGATTCAAGGAGAAGCATTGACATTCCATCTTTGTAGTTGCAATTTCCAACTGGGACATAACAGCTTATAGTTATGTTTCACAACCTTTTGTAGGAATAGATGAAGATAATGAAGATAATGATGAATTTACTTCTAGACACCGTCGTGTGTAGTTTATTTTCTTTTGTATGAAATCAACGAATGAATGACTTAATGTATTGCTCTTGATTAACTCTTTGCTTATGAATGTAATATGTTCCCTTTCCATTCAATTCATTTGAAGTTTATAGAACTCAATATTTATCTATTTAATTACATTTTTATTGGTAGACATATCGATTCATTTATGCTTCATGAGGTATATTTGTTTTGTTGGAAACCCAACTTAATTTTTAAACTTTGAGGGCAAGGTTTGGAATGAGGTTAGGGTATTTTAGGTGACGTATGACAAAAATAGCAAAAACAAGGAAAGAAATGTATAAGATAAGTCAAGAATTGAGCCAAAAAGTTTCGACATTCAAGTACGTTGATGAAGATTTTCAAATTTCTTTCGAATTCAAGTAAGTACGAACTTCATTTTACTTTATTTTTAGTTATGAAAAGAATTAAAATGAATATATATAATAGATCTTTAAATGGAAGTGATATTTTACAACCCAATTGAATTCAATGATAGAAGGAATCAATTTTATACCATGTTTGATTAACTTTACTAGTTGATGTATGCACTGGAT
Source organism: Stephania cephalantha (assembly GCA_039657325.1). Taxonomy (NCBI): domain Eukaryota; kingdom Viridiplantae; phylum Streptophyta; class Magnoliopsida; order Ranunculales; family Menispermaceae; genus Stephania; species Stephania cephalantha. The sequence goes on from CM077576.1 coordinate 18,852,765, forward strand.
TGAATGCCTTGTGTTAGCCATGAGAATATCGAAACAATAGTGCAAGATGAATAAGACAGATTTCTAAGATTCTTGTGATATAAAGGCTATTGATTAAGTATTTTTATAGTATATATAGAAAATTATTATGCCATAATTGAAAGAAGAAGTGAGTTAGAAATCGATGAATTTCTATAAGTTATAAAGAACAATTTCTTCAACTTTAGTGGATAGTGAGAAGTGCTAACAAGAGTTTACAATATATAAAGAGTCCTATATATTCCATAGGAAATTGAGCAGGGAATATATAATGGGAATAATGTGAGAATGTCTATAGGAAACGGAACAGGGACTTAAAAGTCAAATGTAATATATATATATATATAAAAATATTAATAAGGATGAAGTATAAAAAAATGAGAGATGAAAAGGTGGATGTTCTTAAGCTCTTCCAAGAAAAAATTAGCTTGAGTACTTGAAGCTAGGGTTGAGTGAAGTATTTCTTTGTTTAACAAGTTTTAAACGATATATTCATCGGTATCTTGGCAAAATTCCTATTGATTTCGATTGTGGTGCTATTATAAAGTATGTTCTAAAATTAAGATTAATTTGGTGGTTTTGTGTTTTAAGATTCTATAATAGTCATCGTAAGCTTGATGCTTGCCAGAGGAGATTGAGAAAACCTACATTATATACTGACCTTTGTATTGAACTTTAAGTTATAAGGAGTGTTGCATTGGATGGTTGAGTTATCATTAAGGGATGTTTTTTTTGTCTAAATCACTCTATTATATTATAACTTCCATTTACTTATGGGTAATATGTTTCCATTTGAAGATCACTTCTATATTAAAACTTCTATTATTTAAAGTTAAGATGAATTAGATTGAAATAAGTTTATAAGTAATGAAAATAGAATATGGTTGAGAGTATTCGATTGCTCGGGACATCAAAGTGCAGAGTTTAGGGGTATTTGATAAGTCAATAATTAGACATATTTTATAGTGTAATTTAGGTCAATTTTAGATCTAAATGATGATATTACACTATGTATTCTCTTGTTTTTGTGATTTCAGGAATTAATTAAGAAAAATGAATAAATGAAGAAAAAGAAAAAGAAAAGCAAAACAGTCAAACGGAGGAGAGGTCCAGTGATTTCTCAGGGATTCATGAATACATAAGAAATCGCCACCAAAATTGGCAACAGACATTAGCCAGCGAATCATCAGCGAATTGGGAAATGCATAAGAAATCGCTAGATGAATTGGTGAAGTACAGAGAGTTAAATCCAGTGATTAACTCAGCGATTTGTGAGCAAAGTGGAATCGCTGACAAATCGTTGAGGTTAATGATGAGTTTTAAAAATAAGAACATGGAATTAGTATTTATCTATGATTTGTACACTTAGGGAAACTTTAAAGAGGACCTTAGGGCTTCGAAATTACTCTCTTCACTTAGCCCTCTGCCCTCACTAGTTTTATTGAGTCTATGTTTGAAGCCACATTAGAGCTTTATTTATTTCATTAAGGAGTATTTATTTAATTATGTGTTTCAATTATATTATTGTGTTTTTTATTTTCAGCATGAGTGAGTAGTTTATTAATCTAAATAAACCTTAGATATGTATATGCTTTGGTTTGCTTTGTAATTATGATTACTGAATCATGCGCTTAGAGATTTAAATCTATTCATACACGTCAATCACATATTTAATTAGTTGTTTTTGTATATTATAACTAATGATTCTTTGTATTGAGTGCATAGTGGCCAATCTGTTTCTTAGTATAAAGTATCTAAATCTATGTCTATGATTATTGACAACAATTATAGAGGTTGTAACTATGATTAATCTATAGGGCTATATTCCTGAGTGGATGTTCTAGGTGATTATGTTCTAAGTTATTTATTAATTGGCATATTCTTATTAATATTTGATTTAGACTATGCATGATTTTCATTGAGTGTTAATGTTATCATATTTCTATTTTATTGTGTTTTATCCAATAAGTAGATTTACAATGAGAAGGATAAGACTTATTTTCCATTGAATATAGGAAAATTGATGGTTTGCTAAGGCTATCAACCTATTATGAATTAGGATTTTATGATTCCAAGATTTCATGTGATATAATTATAACTACGTTATGAAGTAATGTATGTTCTAATGCCCGAATGCAATCCAAGTATATTACATTGTTTAGTGGGGGTTTGTTTAGATGTTTATTTAGATATTTAATTTATATTGATGTTTGATTATTTGTTTAAATTGCATTAGATTAGTTTATTGAATTTAAATTGTTTATAGTTTAATTATTTTAACTAATTGATTGTTTTGTATTTAGATTGATAGTGCTTAATTCCCATTTTAATTAGATTAGTTAAATTAAAGCATATTAAATCTAGTAAATATTTAGGGTACCTTAATTCTTAAGTGATTTGTAAAATCCATGTGGAGACGATATCTCATTTACCACTACTATATATTATAAGAAAATAAAGGAAATTATTATGCACGCTAGACAAGTGTCACTAGATTTGTTGGAGAGATTTTTTGCTTGAATTTGGTGATTTGGTTAATATTTCTTCTTATCAAGTGTTTACTATAAATAGGGCTCGGGAGAAACCCTAAAAGGACTGACTCTTCCATTTATTCTCCTCTTCCAAACTTCTCTTCCTTTTTTCCTTATAGTTTTCTTTATTGTTTGTTATGGTGATTTCAATGGCCATTCTTGGCTGAGCTTTTATCTAGATCAAGGGGACTATTGTAAGTGATTCATTAGATTCTTAATTTAACTTCCATGTCTTTCATTAATCTTGTAACTTCAACATCATTGTTTTATGAGATCATTTGCTTGCATTATGAGGGTCTAGATTTATGCATTTTTGTGTAAATGCATGTGCACATCGGTTAGTGATCGTAGCCGCAAGTATAACAGCTCGATTGTAGTAATAGTCTAATCAACTTACATTAATTACATATATCATCCTCAAGGAAAGGTGTATTGCACTCAATACACTTAGTCAAATTTACTCTATTGCTAAGGAAATCCATTTTTAATTGGTTTTTAAACTACACTATTCTAATCTAACAAAACAATGTAAATAACGTGTACTATATTATATTAAGAATATCTTAGTTCACAACTTCACCTTGGTAATGAATAACTATGCATTTTAACTCACTTTCTTCATTTTCATTATCTGTGTGCCATGCTTAATTAGAATAGACAAACTTCCTTCAAATCCATTTAAACCCACTGTTGTGATAGAAAAGATTCTAATTGAAACAACCCTTCTCCTACTTAGGGTCGGGTCACCCAGCCCAGACAGCAACTTAGACCTAACACCTGAATCAGGCCCAAATAACGGTCTGGCACGCCTAAACAACCTACGGGATAACATATAGACAAATATGGCAAAAGATTGCGAAATTTGAATTTCAATAAATACCATATGTCATTATAAGCCAAAACATCGAGTATCTAAAATTCACCTAAGAAAATCAACCCTTGGGCGCCAGACGTCCTCGGGGACTGGTGCCGAGGACGTCCCCATCGGCGTTGGTGGTGCTGCCCACTTCCGACGGTGTCGCGGTGGCGCCGCCTCTATATGGGGTTTTCTATCATTTTTGTATAAACCCAACACATGTACACCATTAAAACTTGAAAAAAAAAACATGATGAAGAAGATGAGGGTGAGGGTTACCTTCTAGGTGTGGTCTCTTTGAGTTAACAGATCCAACCGATACCAATTTCCCCTTTCTCTCAAATGTGTTGATTTTGAACAAAAGGGGCTAAGGTTTTCAATTTGATTTTTACATTAGGGCTAAATTAGTGTAAGGTTTGGAAATTTTCTAAATTTCCCCTAGGGTTGGTCACTAAGATTTTGGGTCGTCACAACATCCCCAATTTTAAAGAACTTTCGTCCTCGAAAGTAAAATAAAGTCATACCTTATGGTTCGAAGAGGAATGGAAAGTTCTCCATCATATAGTCCTCCTGCTCCCAAGTCAACTCCTGTTCTCCATGGAATTGCCACCGAACTTGCACCAATAGGATTTCTTTCTTCCAAAGTTTGTGCCATTTTCTATCTATGATATGAATCAGCTGGTCATCACAGGATACGTCATCCTTCAAATCAACTTGCCCCCAATCGATCATCAGTTCATGTTTGTTATATGCCTTCCTCAACATGGAAACACGGAAGACAACATTAACTCCAGCTAACTGCGGTGGAAACTCGAGGCGAAAAGTTGATGGGCCTGTTTATTTTTTGATCTCAAATGGCCCAATGAACCTGGGAGATAACTTTCCTTTCAGTCCGAATCGGTAATGCCCTTTCATTGGCAATACTTTCAACAACACGAATTCCCCTACCTTGAACACAACTTCTCGATGCTCCTTATTGGCATACTTCTTCTTGCAACTTTGGGCGGTCTCCAATCGTTGCCTAATCAATTTTATCCTTTCGGTTTGGTCATACAAAAGTTTCAAACCGATCAACACGGCATCTCCAACCTCGATTAAACAAACTGGAGATCTACACGGTCTCCTATAAAGCGTCTCGAATGGTGCCATGCCAATACTTGCTTGAAAATTTTTGTTTATGCAAACTCACACAACAGAATATACTTATCCCAACTCCCACATAAATACAGCACACAAGCTCGAGCATATCCTCAAGTATCTGAATCAATCTCTCAGTCTGCCCATTTTTCTAAGGGTGAAAGTTCGTACTGAGATTAAGCTTAGTCCCCATCTAATGCTAAAACCCACTCTAAAACTAAGAGGTAAACATCGGATCACGATCCAATATAATAGAAACTAGGACTCCATGTAATCTGACGATCGTGTTTATGTATATGCCCTCTAACTTGTATGTTGAATACTTCATAGAAATAGGGACGAAGTGGGCTGACTTAGTTCAATGATCCATGACCAACGAAACCACATCATGACCTTTCTGAGTCGTCGGTAGCCCCGAAACAAAGTCCATCGCTATGTGTTCCCACTTCCACTGCAGAATAGGTAACAGTTGCAGCAATCCCCCATGTTTTCGCTGGTCTACCTTCACTTCCTGACAAATCTCATAATTCTGGATATAAGTAATGATGTCCACCTTCATCCCCGACAACCAATACATCCTCCGCATGTCCTGATACATCTTGTTACCCCTAGGATGAACGGTGAACCACGATCTGTGTGCCTCTAAAAGTAAATTATCTTTCAACTGTCTATGAGATGGTATCCACAATCTATCTCAAAACCTCAACGTTCCATCAGCTGAAAGTCTCCAATCTACATCATCACTGTCATCTGCAAGTATCATGTACTTTTTGTACTCTGAATCGAACCTCTGACAATCAACTACTCTAAACACAGCAACTGGCTCTGCCCTCATCCGCACTCATGCCTGGCCCCTTGAGACATCTGAGCCATCTATGAGTACTCCCTGAACATTCATTACGGTCTTAGGCTCTGTATATATTCATACACGGCTCAAAGCATCTGCCATTACATTAGCCTTCCCCAAGTGGTACTCGAGTGTGAAGTCGTAGCCTTTCAAGAGTTCCAACCATCTCCTCTATCACATGTTCAACTCCTTCTAAGTGAATAAGTACTTCAAAATTTTGTGATTCGGGTAGACATTAAATTTCTCCCCATACAGGTAGTGCCTCCACAACTTCAAAGCAAACATAACTGCCGCCAACTCTAGTCATGCACTGGATAATTTTTCTCATGTACTTTCAACTACCTAGATACGTAAGCAATTACTTTATAGTCTTGCATTAATACACTTCCCAAACAAGTCCCCAACGCATCGGCATACAATGACAACTCCCCGCCGGCCTCTGTCAGAATTAAAATAGGTGTGGTAGTTATACGATTCTTCAATAATTGAAATGCCTCCTCACATGAATCATCCCATTCATAGGCAACGTCTTTCTTAGTCAAGTTGGTGAGCGATGATGTGATTGACGAGAAACCTTGGACGAATCGTCAATAATATCCTGCCAAGTCTAGAAAACTCCATATCTTGGACGCATTAGTGGGTTGTGGCCACCTAAGGAACACCTCGATCTTCACAGGGTTAACAGATATCTCTTCTGTATTCACCACGTGTCCCAAAAACTTCACTTCTGAAACCCTAAACTCACATTTGCTCAACTTAGCATAAAGTTTGTATTCCCTCAAAGTCTGCAACACTTTCTTGAGGTGCTTCTTGTTATATGTCTCAGTCTTGGAATATATCATGATTTCATCGATAAACACAATCTTGAATTGGCTAAGGAACGGCTTGAAAACAGGGTGTATCAATTCCATAAAAATTATCGGGGCATTGGTGAGCCCAAACGGCATCACAGTGAGTTGAAAGTGTCTATAGCGCGTGTTAAAAGTTGTCTTCAGTATGTCATCCTCCCGTATACGCAACTGATGATAGCCAGATCTCATATCTATCTTAGAGAAGAACATTGATCCCCTCAACTGGTCAAACAAGTCTTCGATCCTGGGGAGTGGAAACTTGTTTCGGATAATCACCCTACTCAATTATCGGTAATCAATACACATCCTTAAAGTGTCGTCCTTCTTCTTCACAAATAACACTAGTGCTCCCTAAGGCGATACGCTCGGTGTAATGTAGCCTTTCTGAGTCAACTCCTCTAACTGAGTTTTCAACTCCTTCAACTCCGTATCCGCCATACGGTAAGGTGTCTTAGAAACTAGTCTCGTATCGGGTGTAAGGTCAATCATAAAGTCAATATCCCAATGAGGAGGGATTGCCCGAGGTCTGAAGGAAATAAATTCGGAAAGTCCTTAACCACTGGAATCTTCTCAATTAGAACTTCTTGTCTTTCCTCTCCCATAGAAGTCAAGCTCGCAATGGTCTCTATCTCGACCATACTCGCAACCCTACCACGGGTGGTGGCGTTGGTTGGTGTACAACCTTTAAACTCAAACGATGGAATACCAGAGATTTAGAAAGTTACAGTTTTGTGAAAACAATCTATCTTAGCATGATGCACTGCTAGCCAGTCCATGCCCAACAATACATCAAAATCAAGACACTCTAAGACCCGTAAATCAAATATCATCGTGTGATCCCCAATTTTTATTTTACACCCTCACATACCATATTAGGATAAATCCGTTCGGTAGAAATTGTAATCATAATCAAGTAAGTATTGTGCTCTAACCGGTGTCAACCCTAAAGCATGAACTATGGTCCCTAAAATAAGTGAAATAATAGAACTAGAATCAAACAATGTATGCATATCTCAACCATTAATGGAAACCGTATCTGCAACCAACTGACGCGAAGCCTCCCTATCCCGCTCAACACTGCATGAACTCCTCCTCGAGTAACTAGGGTTGTGCTCCCCTTAGATGGTTACGGGTCAGGGCATTTGCTCTAGATGTGTCTTGGAGTCCCACGGTGATAACTTGTGGCCTCTAGTATGTCGGAGGCGGCTGAACTACACTCGCTCATGCGCTCGACTTTGGCCCTGGTCGGTCCTTGACTTTTGCTCCCACTCTGTTGAGACTGTTGATGTAGATGCGGTGGCCTGATTGCCACGCTCTGTGTAGCCGTATGAGCAAGAGCATACGTTTGTGTAGCAGTCGCAGTAGGAGTGTGTGGCGCCCTCAAAGCTGTACCTGAACGTGCATGTCTACATGCCCTCCAAACTTTGGTTTCTTGACACTGCCGCCCTGACTGTTCTGGTAACCCCCAAAGTTACGCTTCCCATAACCATACTGAACAAATCCTGGCTGAAACTGCATGAAACCTTCACGAAGTGATGCCTCACACTCAAATGCTCGTTGGTGTGCCTGGTGATAAGTCTCAGATCCAGACGCCGCTACCATAACACAAATATCCAGCCTCAATCCATCAATAAATCTCCCCTTACAAATCCTATATGTCGGTACATACTCATGTGCAAACTCTAGCAACTCGTTGTACTTTGATGCATACTCAGCCACTGACATATCCCCTAAACTAAGGTAAGGTACTCTCGAATCTTTGCATCCTTCACTGGCTCTAGGAACCATTCTTCGTAAAAGAGACACTTGAACTAGAGCCAATTCATATTAGCTCCATGTGTCCTCTCGATAGTTATCTACCACTTGTGTGCCTTGTGTTATAACAAAAATGCCACTAACGGACAATAGTCCACTTATCAATATTCAGCGTCTTCATCCTCTTATCCATATTTAATATCAACGCCTTAGCTTCAATAGGATCCTGCTCTCCATAAAAGTGCGGCACGTCATATTTCATAAATTCCTTCTGTATCTTTCCCCTCCGTTGAGCCTCTGGATCTCCGTCCACTACCAGTACAATTACTACAGCTACAACCGTAGCAGAATCGACCCCGTCCTCCATAGGATGATCTTCCTATGTATGCACCAAGGGAGGGTTGGGTCCCTGCCTCATGGGTGTTCGCTCCACCGCTCCTATGTTTCCCTTCTGCATCAACTCTAATATCCGGCCCATATTCCATTCCAGTGATTGCGTTAGGTCCGCCAACCTCTGGTCTTGAGTAGATCTCATGTCATAAATGGCCTTTTGGAATATTTTAGCCATAGCAGTCATGCGTTGCTCTATTTGAGTGCGCCAGTTTCTCTCATCCATATCCGTTGTTTCCCTTAAATTGTAGGAGTTTCCACCTTGATTGCGCATGATACAACTGCGGAGCAAACAAGAGCAAATTAGTCTAACCAATCAAGAGAGTATGTAAAATATCTAAACGTGATAGATATTATAATACAAAGCAAATAACATTATACAAGCATTTTATTCAAGTTTTTTTCAATCCCTTCCCATCTTAGGATTGGTCATTTATGCTCATTAATTCAACTTAAACCAATGTCCCATACCATTGGTTTGTTCAACTTAACTTCGACCTTTAAAACTTAAAGGCTCTATAAACTTAGTTTTTTTAACCTATCATTTCCTAATGTTATAATCCATATGCTCTGATACCAACTGAAATGACCCTTCCCCGACTTAGGGTCGGGTCGCCCGGCCAAGACCGTTACTTAGACCTAATACATGAACCAAACCCAAATAATAGTCTAACACGCCTAAACAAACTGTGGAATAACATATAGACAAATATGGCAAAAGAATACGGAATTTGAATTTCAATAAATGCCATGTATCATTATAAGCCAAAACATCGAGTATCTTAAATTTACCTAAGAAAATCAACACCATATAGAATCTCCATAACCTTCAAATACTCGTAAATGTAATCAACTAACTAAAGGAAGGTTTAACTACTCAACAGACTTGCCTAGGTTGCAACCTTTATTAATAGTTTTCAAAACAAATAATAGATATATCATGCAATGCTCACGCTGCAAGGAGACTTCAAGAAATGGCATTCCCCTTACCACGATCTATCGCACTCATAGATGGACCTCTATTATAAGTATGGTGAGCTAAAGAACTAACGGAGCCCAATAAGAGAAGAACTACGCTCAAATATTAAACGTGTAATTAATACCTATAAATCAAAATAAAGCTAGCATGCCTTTAAAATCGGATAACATTGAAATATATAGCATGACATCATTTTCCATAAAGAATAAACATGTCATATTCATAAAGCAACTTAAGCAGATATAGGGAGTTTCAAGGGTTGTAAAACATAGGAAAATTAACTTTTACATGCAAAGGGGTACCAAGAGAGATACATTGAATGTAATAGATATAAATGCAAGTCCATTATCTCATTTGTCATTACTTCCCCTTGTTGACCCAATTATCAAAGTATAACAAATATGCATGGGTGACTTGATTCCACCGTGTGTCCACGACTCCTCAAGAGGCCCGGTTAACTTGGTTCCATCGTGCATCCACGACTCCCCAAGAGGCCCTTGCAGAAATGGGTGACTTGGTTCCAACATGTTACTACGGCTCCCCAAGAGACCCTTAATCATGTAAGGTGACTTGGTTCCACCATATGAGTATGGCTCCCAAAAGGCCTTACATGAAGTCAACCAAGGTAGGTAATGACCCCATCCCAAATTATTTTGTTAAAATAATGAATTATAAATATACTAGTAGCAAGCCACATTTAATAGATGAGCGGAGCTCCCCACTTACCTCGACTCATCGAGTTAGACTCTCTCGACCTACCTCGCATGCACGGGGCTCGATGTGAACCTCCTTGCGAATCTAGACAATTTAAACAATAATTGCATTATTCAACTACTTGGAATTCAAAGTTAATTATTTATTCAATTACTTCTGGGTGGGGCCCACTAATGTGGGCCGCGCGGGTCTCCTGTCGCCCGTGAGAGGGTTAAGTTTTGGGGCCCTTCCTAACCCATTTGAAAATATATTATTATTTTATTTATTTTGTTTATTTGTTATTTTATATTCTTTAGGGTGTTGACTGGTCAACAGTTGACTAGGGGGTTTGGCCCCTGGTCTAATGTCTAAGGGTACCACCCTTTGGCGCTCGGTGGCCTCGGGGACTGGTGTCGGGAACGTCCTCGCCGGCGGTGGTGGCGCCGCCCACTTTTGACAGCGTCGCGGTGGCACCCCCTCTATATGGGGTTTTCTATCCTTTTGTACAAACCCAACACATGTAAACCATTAAAATTTGAAAAACAATGATGAAGAAGATGAGAGTGAGGGTTACCTTCTAGGTGTGGTATGTTTGAGTTAACAGATCCAACCGATACCAATTTCACCTTTCTCTCAAACGTGTTAATTTGGAACAAAATGGGCTAGGGTTTTCAATTTGATATCTATATTAGGGCTAAATTAGTGTAGGGTTTAAAAATTTACTAAATTGCCCCTATAGTGGGTCACTTAGATTTTGGGTCGTCACACTAATAGGCAAACTAGAACTTCACCTATCGGTGTGAATAACGTAAGTTTCACATTGCTTTAAGTTCCAAATCTTTAGATTCATAACCGTTTAAATTTACTATTCGTGCCTCCTTAATCACTAACTATTTATTGATGTTATGTATTTTACATTTGTATCGTCCATATCCGGCTTAAAAGCTCCAATAGTCATGGTATCTCCTAAAACCTATAATCAATAAACACGTGATCAAGATGTTCATAGCATTACTTCTAGAATCAATGCAATTTCAAACTATTGCACTTCTTAACTTTATAATCCATTTATAACTACTTTAGCATAGCATTCATACCATAGGATCCAATGATCCCTAAGATTAATGAACAACTTACACATTATTGAAATCAACATGCACATAGTGGTGTTCATTGCATTATCAGATTAAACTAAATAACTTCAATTAATTCAAGAAAATAATACCGAATAACCACACGTGAGTCTTTAATGTCGTCTCCTCCACAAATTTTTTTAATACTTAAAAACAAAGTCAACTATGCTAAACTATGATAATTGGTCACAATATATGGTGGTATTTGTATTTACCATGTTCTAATACCTATTTATACTCCTAAGACACTAGAAAAATATTAGAAGCCCGAATTGACGATTCCACATAAATTCGAACTCTAGACTTTATATTTTCTACCTCTCGGTGTTGTTCATAAAAGATCTGATGTTGTGTATGTAAAGCCACGGCAACGCCACAGCTTCGTCCACTTTGTATGCATTTTCCCTTCTCAGTAGACTCGGTACCCTGTGAAGGCCACCTCAGTGTTGTCCATTGTGTCCCATGACGCCGCCACTATGTCGGTAATACTGACCATGTTTCTTCTCCTTCCTTCTCCTCCATGCCTTGCCCACGCTGTCTAGTCATCTCCCACGGCATCAAACATCCTTATCATGACATCAATCATGTTTTTGTGCATTTTATCCTCGTTTCCTCCCAAAATCACTTGATTATCTCCTTTACTCCTTGTATACCTGAAAATATACAAATATTGTCAATAAGAGCTCATTCTGAGATATTTATATGAAATATACTATTAAACTAATCCTATATATAAGTATAAATAATCACTTATCGTATAGGTTAGGTATCATATCTAGTAATCTTACTGGTGCACGGTGAAGGAGATTGCATTGGTACTAATTAAGATCATGGGTTGTTCGCCCTCTAGAAGTCCTACGTGTATTTACAATATATGCCAAGTAGCGGTGCACGCTAGCTATTACCTAGGGTACGTATTCTCACAGAGCATAATGTTGTAGGTTATTGAATCTGCAAAGCACTCGGTGTAGCATCCCCTATCTCGATTAGGGTAATACTCGACCTGAAACTTAATTAAGCCCCAATACACCAACCAGGCTTAACTAAAGCCAGCAGCCTGACCTTCAGTACCTGATAAACACAATTGTATATCGAATATCGAAATATAATAAAAGATAAATGCGACGGGAAATATTAATTTTTTATAATATATATTATATACAAAATTAGATTGAACCAGGATAAACATCAGTTATATAAATCTTCCCCACCATATGATATTACAAATATTGTATCTCAAATAGTGTATAATATACAAAAAGGGTTTATTACATCAAATAGAAGACCATAAAACTCATATGCCTTCTTTTTTCCCTTAACTGAAGCACTCGGCTACGAACCTGAAATGCTAATTGGAGTTAGTGCTCCAACTTGCTCAGTAAGTTAGGACTCACATAACTATCAATAGTCCATATAATCTTAAAAAATGAAGTGAAATAGCAATATGAACCAATCATTGCTAACTAGGTTTTGAAAAGCATATAAGTGATATATAAAAAAATGGAAGTTGTTTAATCATTAACTAGTATACTGCTATTCATTTTTCGATCATAAAACTAGAGTCGATTACCCTCTAACACTATTAATGTGATGGCTAGACCAATACATTGACTGATGTGTTGTCTAATTAACCCATTAATGTCTAATGATTTTATACAAAACCTTATAGTGAATGTATAAATCCACTTAACTTTTCTACCTAAGCAGAGATTAGCATATAGGCCATGAACAAAACCTATTTCCTATACAACCTATCCTCAACTCTAGGAATTATTTTCTTTGATTACACAATACACCATTTTCCTTTTTAATGAACTACATTACAGTGTACATAGCACTCTATTCAAGTCCATAAACTATAAGAACTGCATATACTACATATCCAGGTAATACTGAAAACTAAGCGACTCCATACTTACCTCGATTAGTGTTTCTTAATCTCGTTACGCCTTTCGAGTTTCCTATGGAACTTTTGGGTAAATCTAAGTAAATGTAAGTTTATTTTAGAAAGTTTTGATGTTAAACTAGTCCTAGTATGATCCTAGAACCCCGATCCAAGTCTCGTTCAAATATGATGACTGAAGCTCACTTTTCATTCATTTTGTTTTTACAATCTTGGACTCATGGCGCCATGGATGGTGCCATGGTAAAGGTCCTAGTGATGTCATTCACAATGCTAGTTTTCTAGTAAATGGTGTGGTAGGTTCCATGCCTATGGCGCCGTTCACTACAACCCTCATACAGGGTTGCTTACTTCCCCAACGACTCCAACAACTCCTCGGACCCTTTGGTCACCTAAAACCAAGTCCAAAACCTCTAAGAGAGCCTTGAAATGGGCCTTACCTTAATCACAATCCATCTAAAGATGTCAAACAACATTAAAATCATAAAATTTTATGATCTCATTTGAGTTTCATCAATTAGAACAACAACAACAGCAACAATAACAACAACAACAACTACTACTATAACAACAACAACAACAATTGAACCACCACCATGAAATGAGGTTCTATTGAACCTCTTGAGTCATCCCAACATCTCAAAACTTGTGGCTACAACCACCATGCCTCGCACTCACTATAACCAAATGAAATATCAAAATACAAAAGACACTTACCAGCTTAACGAAGAAGACAACCCAACTCTTTTTCTCTCTCTTCAAAATGTTGTGATGGTAGCAATGGTGGTGTGACGATAAGGAAGGTGATGGTATTGGTGTCCTTATTAAGAAGATGAAGAAATGAAGAGATAAGTATGATGATGATGATGTTAATGAGATCATTCTCATCTCAATCCTATTTTCTTATATTATGTGTTAAGCATGTCCACCTCATGCTCTTTCTCTAGCTACCTTAAGCATCACCTCACAATCACCCCCCAGAATGGGTCTCGAGGCACATCTAAATGTAACAACCTTCAAGTGACACGGTCACTAATGTGACACCAATCGTGACATACAACACATCTTGATGTCAATCTGACGTGTTTTGTTATTCATTTATTTGATTTTTAAACTTTAGGTTATATTAATCCAACTTATCTAATTCACACTATAACCACATCACAAAAAACAATACGGCATGCAAACTTACACATACTCTAATCAAGGTACGCCAGACTTAATCACGAGCCTAGCTTAGATTAATTAAGAATCAGATTATAGCTAATCACCTACTTAAAGTAACGGGTCGTTACACTTAGGATTGCAACCTAGTTAGTATGTGGTTGTGTCGCACATTTCCTCCAATGACATGAGGAGAACAAGGTGATGAGCAGTGGGTTAGTCATTATAGCTTACCTATAAAAATTAGTGAAAATTAACCTTTTTGAATCGATGATTAAATCCGTACTTACATCGTTCTATGTGTCTCTGTCACGGCCCAAATCTCTAACCCCGTTTTAATTCCTTAATCAGGATCACCGACCCTTGACGTGAGACCTACACTGTGATATGTACACCGACCGAGGCACGTGGCCGAGGTATATGGTATTTTTGTATTGATGCATGCCTAGTGTTATGTATTGTGTAGACTTACTAAGTCATTTTGTACGGTTGTAGGCGTCGAGACGAGAGCGGGGACACGCCTCGAGTAGCGTGCGAGTCGGGAAACCGGGTAGCTAGCATTTTGGTAAGTCTTATGTAATACTAAAATGAAATTGAATAACAATTTGTCAAGTAAATAATATGGAATATATATATTGAGTGACTAGCGATGCGGCGGTACGTGGATATCACGGTTCGGACGCGAAACCGGGCGTCGAAACGCTCGAAAACACAGACAAGTGTCTTAGTGGTGTCACAGTTAGATGTCACTTATATAAATACAACAACACACACTTGTCTTGAAATACACTACACTTGTCCAATGCCACACCACGTGCCCCACCAAACACTCCCACCTACACACCATACACACACAACACACATGCAAACACAACCGATCGATCGGGCCGAGAGAGGAAGAAAAAGAAAATGAGAGAGAGAGAGAGAGAGACCGGGAGAGAGAGAGAGAGACCGAGCTCGACGTGAACACAAGGTGAGTGGATTTTCCGTTGTTGTTGTGGTTGTTCGTGTTGTTGGTGCGGGTGGCGAACTCGGACGAACTGACATGGCAGTTCGTCCGAGCTCGAGGAAGGCAGGGGAGTAGTCTCCCCTGCATAGGCGACCCAACCTGGGGTTGGGGATGGAAGCCCAACCCCAGCGACGAGAATTAAAAAAAAAACAGAGCCGATGCTCTGTTTTTAGCGAAGAAGAAGAAGCAACCGAGTCGGGCCGACCCGGGCCTAGGTAGGTTGGGCCGGACCGGACCCCGACCCGGATGGATCGGGTCATACCGACCCGGATCCGGCTGGATCGGGGTCGGGTTGACCCAGACCCACTAAAACAAAATAAAATAAAATAAATATATATATTTAATTAGTTAAATTAATTAAACTGATTTTTAATAAATAAATCCCAGAAAATAGAGAAAAATATGGAAAAAATATATTTGTGACCCAAATCAATAGAAATTCGAGATTTTCATAAAAAGTGAAGAATTTGAAAGTCGGTCGAGACGTTATACGGGGGTTTTACCTCGAAAAACGAGAAATGGGCCGAATGGCCGAAAATAAATAAGAAAAGTGTTTCGAAATTTGTCTCGACTTCGATTTGGCCTAAATGAGACATTATTGAATGTTAGGGAATTACGGGGGAACTCAGGCGTTTGGGCACGCACTTCGATTCGTCGAGGAATCGGCTAGACTAGGACAAGCGTGTGACTGTAAGTACAACTGTGAGAATTTTATATTTCATTTCATTCTCTTATTGCTTTATTGGTCTATTGGTAGACATTACTACTTGTCATCTCACATCATGTTGTTCTTGTATCTATTCATGGATGAATATTGTGACATGATGCCTTGTGAATTATTTCATTGCCTCTAATTCCTACACTTGATGTCGTTCTTGAATACAATTGATGAAAAGCATGCTAATGGACTACTTTGAATTTAAATAGACTTGTATTCGATTTCCTTTGGGGCTTTGCAGCCTAACTTGTCTTGGAATTCTAGAATTTTGGAATTATTTGTTTTTGAAACGAAAGTAGGGATTATCTAGTGTCCATTGCACGAGAGATGCGCGGTTCACGGGGACATAGGTCTACCGGGGTTCCGGCACTCACCACTACACTTGCGCGGCACACGAGGTATGGGACTCGGGGTGGTCGGCAAGTATGAGATTGATGTTGTAAAGCGTAGAGCGCGGCTCCGCTATTTATGTGAGAAATGTTGAGCGCAGCTCCATATCGTAGTGGAAAAAGGTAGGTGATAGGTCTCACCGCCGACCGGACGTAGATCATTTCGACTTAGCCTGTGTCTGTCTCTACATCTTTAACTATGGTATTTACTTGCATTACTTGTTTCAGCAATTTATTTCGCTCCTTTATGCTTTTAAATACCATTTGTTTAATTGTAAATGGGACATGAAATTCTCCAGTTAGTACTTAAATATCACTATACTCACCGTCTAGTTTGTGACGGTGGGTGTAGGTCTGTCGAGCAGTAGCAGATTGGGGAAGGAAAAGATCGGCAATTATCCCTGAGCGCGCGGCGCGTCACTGCATCGATTGTAGGTCTTATTTTGATATTTTGATTATATGTTATATACGTCTTTCATATACTATTTGGGGTTGTATATTGGGTTGAGTGTTAGTTCCCCGACTTGACTTAGACTATTTTACTGTTTCAATGCATTTTGAGGACTTTATATATGTGATCTCATTTCCTGGTTTTCCACACTTAGGATTTTGTAAATGGCTTCCGCATAAGTTACTAATTGCTTCCGCATAATCAATAAGACTTCCGCTAATTAATTAAGTGTATTACTTATCCTGAACATGAGAAAAAAAAAAGACGTCTAGGTTGTAAAGGCTGACTAATACGTAGTTAAGTCCAGCGTGGACATGATTAGGGCTTAATTACGGGATTAGGCCGGGCGGTGCCCTAAATTAGGAGAGGGGCCGTCACAGTCTCCTTGATTTGAAATTTTCACTATTTTATAAGTTAAGAAGTATTTACATTTTACTAGATCTCGTATTTATTTTCTGGTAGTTAAATAGTTTTTAGTTTAGAGTTGTTTCCTTTGAAATCCCCCCTATTAACCTAAAGTTATCCCTAGTCTCTATGGATTTGACCCCTCTAACTGATAAGTGATTATTTAGACTTATATATAGGATTATTTTAGTAGTATATTTAGTATAAATATCCAGGAATAAGCTCAAACTGATGATATTTAAGTATTTTCAGGTATACAATGTATAAAAGTGACAATGAAGAGATTTCAAGAAGAAAAGAGGCTAAAATGCATAAAACTACACTTGTCGCAGTGGCACATAGGCTAGACACCGTAGGAAGAAGGCTTGACAGTGTGGGCAAGGCGTGTAGCACCAAGAAGAGGAAAAATGGACAGTACAGCTGGCGCAGTAGCGGCGCCATGGGCCAAAGGGGACGGCGTCGATGAGGTCTACACATGATGGCGAGTCTACTGAATGAGGAAAATTGCAATAAAGTGGATAAAGCTATCATGTTATCATGGCTTTGACACACAGCACTGGATCACATATAGTTTGTACTAGTGTAAAGAAAATAGAAAGTTAGAGTTTTATTTCGTGTGGAATTGTCTATTAGGGTTTTTAATTGTTTTCTAAAGTATCTTAGGAGTATAAATAGGTATTTGAATGTGGTAAACATAAACACCACCATAGATTGCAACTACTTATCATAGATTAGTATAGTTTTAGTTTATTTTTAAGTATTAAGAAGAATTGTGGAAAAGAAGACTTTGAAGACTCACGTGTGGTTGTTCGGTATTGTTTTCTTTGATTTAATTACAATTATTTGTTTAATCTCTAATTTCAATGATGTGTGAGTTGTTCAACATTTTTTAGGGATCAATGGATCATATGGTATGGGTGTTATGATAAATTAGTTTGAATGGATTATAAAGTTAAAAAGTGCAATGGTTAGAATTTGTATTGATTATGGGTGTAATGCTATGAACATCTTGATCACATGTTTGTTGAGATTAGGTTGTAGAAGTTATTATGGTCATTTAAGATTTTAAGCCGGATATGGATGGTACAACTGTAAAATATATAACATCGATAGATAGTTAATTATTAGGGAGGCGCAGATAGTACTTAATTGGTTATGAATTTAAAGATTTGGAACTTACAACAATGTGAAACAAAAACTATTCACACCGATAAGTAGAGTTCTAGTTTGCACATTTGAATCTTTTCCATCACGATAGTGGATTAAAGTGGATTTGAAGGAAATTCGTCTATTCTAATTAAGCATTACACACATATGATGAAGATGAAGGAAGTGAGATGTGAAAATCATAGTTATTCATCACCTAAGTGAAGTTGTGAACCAAGATCTTCTTAATATAAAAGTTTAAAAGTTATTTACATTATTTGATAGAATGGAATATTTTAGTTTAAAACTCAATTAAAAAATGATTTCCTTAGTAATAGAGTAATTCTAACTAAGTATACTAAGTTCAATACACCTTTCCCTGATGACGATATATGTAATCAACATAAGTTGATCATACTATTATTACAATCGAGTCATTATACTTGCAGCCACGATCAAAGTTTTTAGCACCGTTACTAGGGATAGGTAGCCACATTAGTTTAGTTAGTTTACAAAATTGTTAAGTTTTAGTGTAAATAATTTACTTTCTAGTTCATATATAGAAAACATAAAAAAGGCTTAAGTTTCAAGTTTGACAATCTACACTTGATCTTTTGTGTTTACTTTTTAGGGAGAATTAGTGTATGCATAGCAAACAAGTTAAGGACTTAGTGCCTTACAACCCTGAGATTACAAAACCAACAAAGGAAAGAAAAAGAAAGGAATCAAGATGGCAGAGGATCAAACACGAAAGCAACAATAGGGTTGAAGGAATAACTAACCAAGTGTTAATATTAATTGATGGTCAAGTAATGATCATGCGTACAGGGATACGAATCGAGATCATGATTACTAGTTAGAGAATAAGGTATTAGACCGACCCGCTATTAGAGGTTTTCATTAGTTGTTTTATTATAATGATTGCATCTTTACCTTATAACAAGATCCATGGGTATTTATTGAAATATCCTAAGCGTCCCTAGTAAGTCATTATACTATAAACTATAATTAATTAAGACTAGTGTGAATATTGATTGATGGTCGAGTGATGATCATGCGTATAGAGATAGGAATCGAGATCATGAGTACTTGTTAGGGAACAAAGTACTAGACCGACCCGCTATTAGAACACCACAAGGATTAAGTCATAAACTTCAATATTAGAAGCATGGTAATTTGACACAATTGAATATTGTCTTTAATCGGACAATTATAAAGATTGTGATTGGTTACCATGTAAATAATATGTTAAGGTGCGTAATCAAGATAGAATTCGTCCTTCTTGTAAAAAGAGAGATATCAGTAGATACCTCGATATGTTACACTATTAAATGGCTAAGTCCAAGTGAATTGATATGATTAATGTCACTTGGATGTATTCAGTCTACCTTAAGATCGAGACTACTGCAATTGAACATTAAGGGTGAATTTCTATGCCTTATGTTTAATCAAAGTATATAACACGACAAAAGGATATGATATATGTTATTCACTAGGTTGTATCAATTTTGATATTCAAGCTACTTGGGTAGTCATAATGCCTTGCTAGAGACCGCTTATGACTTGTGTATCAAAATGGTTTTGGTTCACTGCCAACGTCGCATGAACCTATTGGGTGGCATACGAAGAATGGTTTTTCACAATTTCAATTGGTCTAAATTAATTAATTTTATATAATAAAATTCATGAAATAAAAGCCTTTACGATTTTTTATATGATAACTCATTAATAAGGTTGTTCGAGTAATTTGCTTGAATTGTCTAAGTACAATAGTTGTGTTACAAATAAATTTTTTAAGTGAGCTTGTCTACACATATAAATAGTGGTTGAAACCCTAAAATGGAATAAGATTTCTTTTTTTCTATTTTCAAGTTCTCTGGATTTTGGGAGGGAAAGAAAAAGGTTTTTTTATCTCTCTTCGGGCTAGCACTCTAAATTGTGGTCACTATTCATATGTGGATTTCTGATAGAGGACGCACACTTGAATGTCTTGG
Source organism: Stephania cephalantha (assembly GCA_039657325.1). NCBI lineage: Eukaryota > Viridiplantae > Streptophyta > Magnoliopsida > Ranunculales > Menispermaceae > Stephania > Stephania cephalantha. The sequence goes on from CM077576.1 coordinate 18,873,134, forward strand.
AAATTGAACAATCAGAGAAGGAAATCATGAATTAAGATATGGTTCACTTTTGTATGTCAAGTTTAATGGAACTTATGTTTGATCCTGTTGGTGTTTTTCAAAACTTGTTTTGAATTTTCCGCTGCGTATGAACCCAAAACCTAATAGTGGTATCAGAGCTTGAGACTTGGTTCTATTAAACATTTTCATGTTTTCTTTGATGTATATATGAAATATGTGTGAAAACGTGATCTTGATTGACGTATATATGATGTACTTATAGGTTCTTGTATAATTGTTATCAAGAATTGATTTTAAAGCATGTTGTTAATTCATGTATTTAATACATATGCATGAATGTTTATAATATCTTGAGTAACAAATGCTTTAATATTGACGATGCAAATTTTGTATGTTTATGGTTGAAGTCTTGTTTAGGTTAACCCGATTCTGGTGTTGAATACATAGTTCATATTTGTTCAATAATTATGTATGTCTCCATGATATAAATAATAATTACATTAATATGATTAATTTAATATGATACTAGAGTTAAATGCATGATTAATATTTCGTTTCTTGATTCAATTGCTCATTTTGTATGGATAAGAATCGAAATTGGATTTTGATCATATATCTCGTTGTGGTTATTTGTTAGTATATAACAAATTTGAAACGGATAAGGATTCAAAGTATCTTAAATTCTAATTAGATTAGAAGATATTAAGTCAAAGGTGGGCCCGAGCTAATTAAAAATGTTTTAATTAATAATTTTCGAAATTAAAATAAGTGGCGATTTTGGTCAATTGGATTAACTAAAATAATGAGAAATTCTAGACACTAACTATTTGTAGTGCAAGGAAATTAGTGTAATAGTCAATATTAGTAAAACATCCTAACTTGTTTAGTGATTAAACATGCATTATAATATATGATATTTATCTCGCTTAATTATGATCATTAAAGCAAATAAAAAATCCATATTCAAAATTTTAAGTCAAGTGTCATCCATTCTTAAACACTTGTAGGCTTCGATCACATCAATTATGGTCTGCCTTCGCAGAGTGTAATGTGTTATCTTGGTGAGGCGAGTTGAGTAACGGTTACTCTATTGTTTGAAATGGTTAGACTTGATAAAGCTATCAAAACGATTTTGGGCTTTAGGCGTAAGATGAGATAAAACATGCTAAGAAATAAGATTTCATAGTCTCATAAAAATAACTAAAAGTTACATATGATGTTATTGGTAATAGGTACCTACCTATGTGTCATGCCTTAGCTATTTTGGAGTTTGATGAACATGGATTTCAGTCCCTTAAATTAACATAGTGTTTTTAAGGGGGTTGTTACTTTAGTGGGAGTCTATTCCTCTATACAAAAATAAACTTTTGCATAATCTTTGTTGTAGATCTATGGCCACTTCAAATCACACTAATCCCTTGTCACTGCGATCCATCCTTGAGAAGGATAAGTTGTTTGGAACAAACTTTCTTGACTAGTTCAGAAACTTGAGAATTGTTCTTAAGCATGAATGCTAGTTGTATGTCTTGGATGATCTTATTCCTGAGGAACCACCAGCCAATGCATTAAGAGCCATGAAGGTTGCGCATACTAAGTATGTCAACGACTCAACTGATAATGCATGCATTATGTTGGCAACCATGATTCGTGAACTTCAGAAGGACATGAAATACATGGAAACTTATGACATGGCTATGATGCTAAAGGAAATGTTCCAACAGCAAGCTAGGCAAGAAAGGTTCGAGACATTCAAGAACCTTCATTCTTACAAAATGGCTAAGGGAGTATCTGTTAGTCCTCATGTTCTGAAAATGAAGGGCTATACTAACAATCTTGACAGACTTGGATTTCCCATAAGCCAGATTTTCCATAAGCCAAGAGTTAGCTACGGATTTGATCCTGAATTCATTGCCTGATAGTTATTCATAACATATTATGAACTATAACGTGAATAATATGAAGAAGTGTATCTCAAAGTTGCATTTGATGCTTAAAACTGCTGAGCAGAATGTCAAGAAACCCTCTGCGAATGCGTTGATGGTTCTGAAAGGAAAGGCACTGAAGAAGGTCAAAAGCAAGGCTAAAGTTGCCAAGGCTGTTAAGGTCATCCCAAAGCCTATGGAACAACTCAAGCCAAAGGCTGCTTTTATTTCATAGTCCCATAAGGAAAAAGAAAAGGAAGGAAATTGTCATTTCTGCCATGCACATGTGCATTGGTTCAGATATTGCAAGCTCTATTTTGAAGATATAAAGAAAAAGTAAAAGTAGCAGGACTATTGCTTCAGGTATTTATGTTATTGAAGTTAACTTTTCTACTACTGATTCTTAGATACCGGATGTGGATTTCACATTTGTATTAATGTGCAGGGTCTCACCAAAAGTAGAAAGCTAAAGAAAGGAGAAGTCATCCTACGAGTTGGAAATTGAGCAAAGGTTGTTGCGTTGGCTGTAGGATGCTATGAGTTAATTTTACCTTGTGGACTTGTTTTAGTTTTAAATAATTGTTATTATGTCCCCACTTTGAGCAAAAGCATCATTTCAGTTTCATGTTTGGATTTAGATGGTTTTAATTTCATTATTGCAAATAATAAATGATCCAATTCTCGTAAAGATGTTTTTATGCGAATGTTGATTTGTATGATGGTCTTTATATTCTAAACACGAAAAAGTCCACAAATACTTCTATTCTTAATGTAAATACAAAGAGGTTCAAGTCAAATGATTTGCGCCAAACCTACCTTTGGCATTGTTGTATTGGCCAAATAAATGAGAAACACATTTCTAAGCTCCATAAAGATGGACTTTTAGATTCATTTCATTTGGAATCATATGAAACATGTGTATCTTCTTTACTAGGCAAAATGACAAAGAGTCCCTTTACTGGACATAATGAAAGGGCAAGTGATTTATTGAGTCTAATACAAACTAATGTATGCGGTCCTATAAACACAATGGCTTGAGGTGGTTTATGTACTTCATTACTTTCACTGATAATTTCAGCATATATGGTTACGTGTATCTGATGAAAAATGAAGGTAAATCTTTTGAAATGTTTCCAATATTTTAAAATGAAGTGCAAAATCAACTTGGTAAAACTATTAAAGCACTTGGATCAAATTGAGGTAATTAATATTTAAGCCAATAGCTTGATGATCATCTTAGAAAGTGTGGGATTGTCCCATAGTTAACTCATTAAGCAACTCCGCAATGGAATGTTGTTTCTGATAGGAGAAATCAGACTTTATTGGATATGGTTCGATCTATGATGAGTCATGGAGATCTTCCTATTTTCTTTTAGGTTATGCCTTAGAAACAGCTGTGTTTACACTGAATTATGTTCCTTCTAAAGTGGTTGATAAAACATCATATCTGATGTGGTTGGTAAAAGACCAAGTTTGTCTTTCCTTGAGATTTGGAGCAGTATGGTTTTTGTACGATGACAAATCTCTAAATAATTATCAATCAAATCTACCAAGTGTGTATTTGTTGGTTATCCTAAAAAACCAAAAGATAATACTTTCATAATCCCATTGAGAATAAAGTGTTTGTTGCTCGGAATGGCGTCTTTATGGAAAAAGAGTTTATTTCAAAAGACAACAATGAAAATTAAGTAAGTACTAAAGAAGTTCAAGAACCATAAATAATCACTCAACCGCTAGTGGGAGATCAATAAAGTCTTAAACTAGTTGAAGCCATAGGTATCATAAGGCCCGCGTAAGGTCTAATAGTGTAACACAACTGCTTGAGTGATTTAGATTTCTTATTATTGATAGTAGTGAGGTGTTGCTAATGGACCAAAATGAGCCTACTACTTATCAAGAGGTTGTGTCTAGCCATGAGGCAATAAATGGCTTAGTGCCATGAATTCTAAGATGCAATCCATGTATGATAACCAAGTTTGGAACCTAGTTGATTTACCTGAAGGTGGTAAGACCATTGGATATAAATAGGTTTTCCAGAAGAAAACTGACATGGATGGCAATGTTTATACTTAGAAAGCCCCGCTAGTACCAAAAGGTTTTAGATAGACTCAAGGTGTTGATTATGATGAGACTTTTTCTTTGTAGCCATGCTGAAATCCATTATAATTCTAATTGTCAAAGCCACATATTATGACAATGAGATATGGAAAATGGATGTCAAAATAGCTTTTCTAAATGGAAAGTTACTTAAAGTCGTGTATATGATATAACCTGGAAGGGTTTGTTAATCCTGAGAATTATAGGAAGGTGTGCAAGCTTCGAAGATCAATTTATGGATTAAAACAAGCTTCATGGAGTTGGAATCTTTATTTAGATGAAGCAATTAAGGAATTTGGTTTCATTAAAAATGAATATGAGCCTTGTGTATATAAGAAGGTCAGTAGGAGCGTGGTTGTTTTCTGTGTACTGTATGTCGATGATATATTACTCATTGAAAATGACATCCTAACCTTGCAGAGTGTCAAGTCTTGGTTTGTGAAGTTTTTATCAATGAAGGACTTAGGAGATGTAGCCAACATCCTTGAGATTAATATATATATAGGGATAGATCTAAAAGGTTGATCGGTCTAAGTCAGAGTGCTTATATTGACAAGGTACGGAATAGGTTCGGTATGCAGGACTCTAAAAGAGGGTCTTTGCCAATGTCTCATAGTTTAAGTCTCAACAAGACTCAATGTCCAAAGACTAATGATAAGCGAAAACGCATGAATACGATTTCATATGCATCAGCTATTGGATATATCATGTATGCCATGCTATGCACCCGAACTGATGTATCATATGCTTTGAGCGCAACAAGCGGATATCAGTCTAATCTGGTGAGAGTTATTGGATAGCAGTAAAGAAAATCCTTAAGTACTTGAGAATGATTAAAAAAGTGTTCTTAGTCTATGAAAGTTTGGAAAACGAGTTTCTTGTAAATAGTTATCTAGATGCAAGTTTTTAAAGTCATATAGATGATTTCATATCGCAGTCAGTTTATGTGTTTACTTTGAATGGAGGCGTAGTAAGCTGGAAAAGTTCGAAGCAAGACACTATGGCAGATTCTATAGCAAAAGCTGAGTATATTATCGCGTCTGATGCAGCTAAGGAGGAAGTTCGGATCAAAAATTTATATATGAACTTCATATGGTTCCAAGTATAACTAACCCCGTTTGCTTATATTATGACATCAATGGGACGATAGCACAGGCCAAGGAACCAAGATCACACAATCGATCCAAACAAATACTTAGACATTTTCATCATATTCGAGAAATCATTAAGAGGGGAGAAGTCAAGATTTAAAGAGTTCCTACAAAAGACAATGTTGTAGATCCTTTGATGAAGGCTCTTCCACAAACGAAAAATGATGGTCATGTTAGGTTATTAGGTATTAGATACATGAATGATTGATCCTAGTGCAAGTGGGAGATGTTGGGGTATATGCCGTAAGTCAATCTATAAACATTATTTACCTTATAATTTTAGTTAATAAAATAAAGGCTTTTGTTTGCTACTTTATTATAAATGATTGCATGTTTACCTTATAATAAGATCCATGGGTATTTGTTGAAAAATCTTAAACATCCCTGGTCAGTCATTATGATGAGGATTATAATGAATTAAGACTAGTGTGAATCTTGATTAATGGTCATGTGATGATCATATGTACTGAATACGAATCGAGATCATTAGTACTTATTAGGGGACAAGGTATTGGATCGACCCACTATGAGAACACCACATGGATTTAGTCATATGTGTTACTCATAATAGTTATATTACTTAGTCCTTCGACTTGAGATTACCATAGAAGTCAATATTAGGAGCATGGTAATTTGACACAATCAAATGTTATCTTTAACTAGGTGATTATAAAGATTGTGATTCATTACCATGTGAATAATATGTGAAGGTGTGTAATCAAGATAAATTTGTTCCTCTCATATAGAGAGAGATATCAATGAATCATTTGATAAGTTAGACTATAAAATTGTAAGGACCCAAATTAATTAAACTATGATTAGTGTTAATCTCGGGGATTAACAGTCGTAATTTGGGCGTTACATGGACAACTCGATTTACTCAGACAAGAAAATCGAGGGAATATATTATTTGTGAATAATGGCTGCTTATGTGTGATGTTTAAAACTTTATTGTAACCTCGCATGTGTGTACGTTGCTATCGCGTGAGATTGTGTAATAGGTAAACGCCTCATAAAACGTGTCGACATGTGTGTATGGTAGGTGTAAATGAATGCACTAAGTTATAATACTAACTCAAATAAAATGACTAGAACAAGGGTGAATATTGCATAAAATAGATAATCAAACTTTAGGCTAAGTCATATAATCAGGTACATCAAGGATTGGCATGCCTCGAGATGTGTGCCAAGATGTGGGGTACTAGATTCTGAGGTATTAGGTACTAGGGGAAGTGGTAGTCCACCAATATAAGACCCTAAATAGCCTACATATATATATAAAAGTGCCTAAGTTAAGTTAATTGAATCAATTGATTACAAATGCTTATAGTTAAATGAAGAAAATTGATGTCATAGATTTGCCTCAAGATTCGCACTAAAATGGAATCCTAAGAGATTTAAGTTGGAAATTTATGTCAACAAGACGAAAGTTAGTGTAGTAGGAGCTAACAAGGACCATTAGATTGACCTCGTGATACGTGAACATAATTGATTCTAACATAACCTATATATAGCTAAGTTAGTGGGAAATCTTTTCATGCAACAATAACAAATTGTGTTCTTGTGATGGACTGCTGGAAATTTAGCAAGTACAAGGATAAACAGAGGTTATCTTCTAGAGGAATTAAGCTAGGAAGATCAAATCCAAGAGTTCATCACCTAGGTATAAAGAACTCACTCTTTATTTGCTTAAATTCATCAAAATGTGTACATGAAAACTCAAGTTTAGGGGGTTTTTTGCAAAAATGAATTTCAAAGATTGTCTAAATGAGAGTTCTAAACATATCATGATGATCAATAATGTTTCAAACTAGTTTTGGCAAGAAATGGGAGTTTCATGAATTCTTGATGCATACACGATTATTTCTTAGCAAATATCTTGACCCAACCTCTATAAATTGAGCATAAATTTCTCATACAAACTCCAAATGGGGCGTATCATATACCTTGGAAAGCTTACCTTGAGATCTACAACTTTTTTCACTGGAGAAAACTCGAAATTCAAACTCATTCTAGCTCAAAAATGCTCCACAAGTAGGTTGTTGAAGTGCCAATACGAGATTTTTAAAATGAATTTTGACAAGGCTTAACTCTCTCAATTCTTATTGGAATGCGCTCATCTTTTAGTATGTTGTATTTGGGTATGTTAAATGCCTTGTGACCGAAAATCATGAGTCTTAGATCTACAAATTTGGAGAAATGATTTTTACTATATTTTTAGTCGGACTTGATTCAAATTTGGGCTGTTTTGGAAAATAGAACTCTAAACTTAATTTAAATACCTTAAGTTACTCTAAAACACAAGAAATGGATCTCAGAGGACTCGAGGATATGGTACGTCAGTTGGGAGCATAGCGAGGTCGCATTCGAGAGTCCAGAGAAGTCGAAACGCATATTGAGGTGCATAAACCCATTGGAATGCCTCACAGAATTCATGGCTTGTTTTATCGATATCGGGTTACATGTGTGACTACTAGTGGGCACACATGGGATTTATACTCCTATCTCGATTTGCGTATATATTGGTTGTCACTTGCATGGGTTACTTTTGTTTAGTGCTCATGTCGACGACAGTAGAATATATCTCTGATCGTCGGGAGGGATGTAAGGTGTTCTCTTAACTTGAAATAACGTCTGGAGGGGTTCATCTGTTAACCATAGTGTGGGTTTAGTAATTGTAAGCCTGTAAGTATATACTTGGTTCTTGTCCTGTTTTATCGATTTTTGGCAGGTTTAGGTCAGGGTTTTCTCGTGATTATACGATTGTTTATTCATTAATGCATTATTTCTGAGCTTGTTTATTTAGTATGTGATGTTTATTAAATGCTACTTTTTTTGTTGGTCGTATGCTGCCTACATTCATGGGAGTATGACTTACTATTGCCAGAGGTCATATTCGCATGTCTTGTAGTTTATTAGTTTTATTTCATGAATATTGTATGAAATTCTCTTGGAAATTTATGCATTGGACTTGTCAATGTATTTTTTGGGTGATTGAATGCAGATCTTTTGACGAGCAAAGGTAAGGGCAAGGAGGTATTGGGTGACTACCTCTGAGATAGTGACGCCAGCTCATGTTTGATTACAGTATGTATGTATTTACTTTTCATTTGGTTTTTGGATTGTATAATACTGAATATATGTATATGGATCTTTTGGTCTACTTATTTTGTCTTTTATATACATGGTATGTTTTTGACTGGTTTTCTACTACTTAGGATTGTTAATTATTGCATAATTTATTTACTTAAAGACTTCCTCTGTAAAATTGTAATATAACTTGATAAATTGATTAATTGCTAATTAAATCATTAATATTTATATGGAGATTAATTTGCTAAACTAGAGTTACTTGGAAAAGTGTAAGCAACCAGTTAGGTCGCAGGGCGTCACAGGTAAGCAAGCCATGACGGGGCAGAGCTTAGTGACTTGTGATGCGATATGTCAGGTCCTAAGGTTGCCTCGGGATTTGGGGCTGCCACAGTTAGTATCAGAGTAAGGTTCGAGGAATAGTTTAAAGAAAAGAGAATAAAACTTAAACAAACAAACATTAGATGTGAAAACCCAACGATCCTGACTTAGAATCCTAATCAGGAAGCAAATTTGAGTTGGGTAGCGATAGGGCTTACATATGTGCTTTATGTTTTTTATTTTATATATTATATACACGTATATGAAAGATACTCAGACACACGTTATTTTGATAAAGATGGACGGACGATCAAATCTGGCTAGACGTTTAGACAATTACATAACAAGTTCTTTCAAGAGGATTTCGACGTATAAGAGTATTTTAACTTATGCAACGACACACAAACCCATCTTTAATAGAGCAATGCCAACTGAGTGAAGTTCAAGGAATGAAGGGAGAGGTACAAAGGAGAATAGTGCAGACAAGTCTCTTACGAAAAATACATTTTCAATTAAGATTCATTTTAGGCTGAGGGAGAACTTAAGAAGATCTACAATATGACCCTACCGGATGAAACCTATCAGCTGACTAACCTCGACACAAATCTATAGTTATTGATGGATAGTTAGAACTAAGCTTTAGGCCGAAGTGACAGAGAGAATAGGATGATAGAGAGGATAGACAGTACGGTCTAAGCTATAAGGACGATGACTATACAGATAAAAGTTATGAAATAATAGCATTTCAAGCACCACGGCAAGGACAAACTCAATACTATAGAGGTTGAGAACAAGAATCTCAGGATCAATGTCAGAACTAAGGATTAGGTAGTGGTTGGGTAGGACCAGGACGTAGTGGTAAGTGATTCTAATGTAGACAGGAAGGGCTATTTGCTGAGATCGGTGGCATTTGTGGTAGTGACACCGGTGTACTTGAGAGCTGGTGCACGCTGTAACTGAGTTAGGCTGGGTGATGGCTGGCAACACGCTCAGGGTACGTAGATTAGTAGTTCAGTTAAAGTTCATGCATGCATGGTATGTTATGGTAAGTCATGGTAGGCCATGGTTTCTCAAGGTATGTTATGGTATAACATGGTATGTCATGGTTGGTTAGGACTATTATGTTACATGATACGAGAGGTTTATGATTACCTGGTGTTAGGTAACTGGGTTAGGTAAACTTGGGCACATAATCGAGCTAAGAGTAGGTTGCGGAGGTGTCAGACAACGTGACAGATCATGATCACCTCCACGGCACGCGCCTATGTCTCAGTGCAACACTACGTCTCATGTAATGGGTACGAGAGTGGTGAGATGTTCAAGGGATCATATAATGGTACTATCAAAGTGTGAGGTTTGGTCACACAGGGATAGGTTAGATAACTAGAGCTTCGCGAGATCTAAATTTCGGGGATGAAATTTCTCTTAGTTGGGAAGAATTGTAACGGCCCAAATTAATTAAACAGGATTAGCGTTAATCTCGAGGATCAACGGTCGTAATTCGGGCGTTACATGGACAATTCAGTTTACTCGGACACGAGAATCAAGAGAATATATTATTTGTGAATGATGGCCGCTTATGTGTGTTGTTTAAAATAGTATGTTATTGTAACATTGCATATGTGTACATTGCTATCATGTGAGGTTGTGTGAACGCCTCAAAAAACGTGTCGACACGAGTACCGAGTAGGTGTAGTACGGGTACATTAAGTTATAATGCTAACTTAAATAAAATGACTAGAACAACGGTGTATATTTTATAAAATAAATAATCAAAACTTTAGGCTAAGTCGTAATAATTAGGTACATCAAGGATTGGCACGCCTCGAGATACGTGTCGAGACAAGGGTACTAGATGTCGAGTAATTGGGTACTAGGGGAAGTAGTATTGCACCAATTTAAGACACTAAATAGCCTACATATGTATAAAAGTTTCTAAGTTAAATTAATTGAATCCATTGATTATAAATGTCGATAGTTGGATGAAAAAAAAATTGATGTCATAGATTTGCCTCAAGATTCGCACTAGAATGGAATCCTAAGAGATTTAAGTTAAAAATTTGTGTCAACAAGATGGAATTTAGTGGAGTAGGAGCTAACAAGGACCATTAGATTGACCTCGAGATACGTGAACATAATTGATTCTAACATAACCTATATTTAGCTAAGTTAGTGGGAAATCTCTTCATGGAACAATAACAAAATTTGTTCTTGTGATGGGGTGCTAGAAAATTAAGCAAGAACAAGGAGGAATGGAGGTTATATTCTAAAGGAATCAAGCAAGGAAGATCAAATCCAAGAGTGCATCGTCTAGGTACAAAGAACACACTCCTTATTTGCTTAAATTCATCAAAATGTGTACATAAAAAATCAAGTTTTTGGGGTTTTGTGGAAAAATGAATTTCAAAGATTAGGCCACTATTTTTCTTGTCTAAATGAGAGTTCTAAACTGATCTTCGTGATCAATAATGTTTCAAACTAGTTTTGGCAATAAATTGGAGTTTCATGAATTCTTGATGCATACATGATTAGTTCTTAGCAAATATCTTGACCCAACCTCTGTAAATTGAGCAAAAATCTCTCCTAAGAATACATCGTTGGAAAGCTTACTCAGAGATCTACAATTTTTTCACTGGAGAAAATAAAAAATTCAAACTTATTCTAGCTCAGAAGATGCTACATAAGTAGGTTGTTGAAGCGCTAATACGAAATTTTTAAAATGAACTTTGATAAGGAATAACTCTCTCAATTCTTATTGGACTGAGCTAGTCTTTTAGTATGTGGTTTTTGGGTATGTTAGCTGCCTTGTGATCAAAAATCATGAACTTTTGAGCTATAAATTTGGAGAAATGATTTTTACAATATTACTAGTCGGATTTGATTCCAATTTGCATCGTTCTTGGAAATAGAACTCTAAACTTAATGTATAGAACTTAAGTCACTCTAAAATACAAGAAATGGATCTCAGGGGATTCGAGGCTATTGTACGGTAGCTGGGAGCATAGCAAGGTCAGATTCAAGAGTTCGGGGAAGTCAAAACGCGTATTGAGATGCCTACCCATTGGAATGCCTTATACATGATTTTGTTTTATCAATATTGGGTTACATGTGTCACTGATGATAGGCACACAGGGGTTTTCTATTTATATCTTGATTTGCATATATATTGGTTGTGGCTAAATCACTTGCACGGTTTACTTGTGTTTAGTGCTCATGTCGACGGAAGTAGAATATATCTACGATCGTCGGGAGGGATGTAAGGTGTTCCCTTGACTTGAAATAGCGTCTGGATGGGCTCATCCAATCGTTGTTAGGGTTTAGTCACTTTAAGCTTGTAAGTATATACGTAGTTCCTATCCTATTTTATCGATTTTTGGCTGGTTAGGGTTTTCTCGTGATTATATGGTTTTTATTTATTAATGCTTTATTTTTGAGCTTGTTTATTTAGTATGTATTGTTTATTAAATGCTACTATTTTTGTTTGTCATATGCTTCCTACATTCATGGGAGTATGAATTACTGTTGCCAGAGGTCATATTCGCATGTCTTGTAGTTTATCAGTTTTATTTCATGAATATTGTATGGACTTCTCTTAAGATTTTACTCACTGGACTCGTCACTATATTTGTTAGGTGACCGGGTACAGATCATTCGACGAGTAAGGGAAAAGGCAAGGAGGTATTAGGTGACTACTTTTGAAATAGTGATGCCAACTCGTGTTTGATTACAGTATGTATCTATTTACATTTCATTGGGTTTTGGGGACTATAGAACACTAAATACATATATATGGATCTTTTGCTACACTTATTTCGCCTTTAATATATACATGGTATCTTTTTGCCTGGTTTTCCACTAATTAGGATTGTTAAATATTGCATAATTTATTTACATAAAGACTTTCGCTGAAAAATTTTAATATAACTTGATAAATTGATGAACTGGCTAATTAAATCATTAATACTTGTATGGAGATTAATTAGCTAAATTAGTGTTACTTGGAAGAGTGTAAGCAACCAGTTAGGTCGCGGGGCATCATAGGTAAGCAGGCTATGACGTGGCAAGGGTTCGTGACATGTTATGCGATATGGCAGGTCCCAAGGTTGCCTCGGGATTTGAGGCCGCCACATGAATGGCCAAGTCCAAGTGACTTGATATGATTAATGTCACTTGGATGTTTTCAGTCTACCCAAAGATCGAGACTAGTACGATTAAACATTAAGGGAGACTTTCCATGCATTATGATTAATCAAAGGATATCGCAAGACGTAAGGATATGATATATGTTATTCATTAGGTTGTATTGATTTCGATATTCATGCTACTTGGGTATTCATAATTTCTTGCTAGATACCACTTATGACTTGTGCACGAAAATGGTTTTGGTTCATTGCCAACGTCGCATGAATCTATTCGGTCGCATACAAAGAATGGATTTGCGCAATTGCAATTGGATCAAAGTAATTAATTTTATATGATAAAATTCATGACAAAAAAGCTCTTATGATTTATTATATGATAACATATTAATAAGGGCGTTGGTGTAATTTGCTTGAATTGCCTAAATAAAACAGTTGTATTACGAATAGGCTTTTCAAGCGAGCTTTTCTACATATATAAATAGAGGTTGAAACCCTAAAATGAAATAAGATTTTGTTTTTTGCTATTTTCAAGTTCTCTAGATTTTGGGAGATAAAGAAAAATATTTTTTATCTCTCTTGGGGCTAACATTTCAAATTGTGGTCACTTTTCGTGTATGGATTTTTGATAGTAGACGCGCACTTAAACATCTAGGAAATCAAACAATCAGTGAAGGAAATCATGAATTAAGGTATAGTTTACTTTTGTAGTTCTAGTTTAATGGAACCCATTTTCAATCCTATTAGGGTTTTTCAAAAATTATTTTAGATTTTTCGTTATGTATGAACCCTAAAACACAACAGAGGAACCTCCTAAAGATGCACCGAAAGGAAATAGTATCAAGGTTGTTCCAAAGAAGCCGGAACCAAAATTCAAGTTCACACCGAGACTTCAACCAATCAAAAAGAGAGATCCTAGAGATATATGAATACCATTGAACATTTATCGGCACAAGTTTAGAAGCATCTTGTGTGATATGGGAGCTTCGCTCAATATCATGCCAATAAAGGACATGTAACAAGTTAATTTAAAGATCCCCGATATAATGGAGTCGGAAGCAGTTGAGGGTAACTTAGTGTGAACAATCCGGTGAGCCTTGAATGTTAATGTGAAAGTGGGTAGATTCACATTCATCAAGGATTTTAAAATTATGGATCATGATATGGATGATGGTGTATCTTTGATATTTGGGCGGCCATTCTAGAACACTGCCAATGCAGTCTTGCACACAAGGAAGAAAATGATCACAATGAGTATCGAGGAGGATGATGATGCCGAGAAGATTGCCTTTGTTGAAGGGCAAGAAGTACATCCGAATGGGAGTAATATCATTATCTCTGACCTCCAAATGTAGTATCTCGATTTAGACTTGTACTAAACAAGCGAAAAGGTATTGGGATAATTATGTTAAACTAATCGTTATTGGTTGGCAGCCCAGGGGCTTTCTATTCAGTTTTTAAACTTCATTTAGTTATTTAGTTCATTGTATTCCTACAATCCAAATGTTTTAGTAGTTTTCTAACTTTTAAAAATTTTATGAATGTGCAGAAAAAACCATTTATCAAGTGACAATTCATCAGAAAGGAAAAGTCTCGACTAACTCAAAAAATAGTGTAAAAGAGCGAATGATTTCAAGTGCTAAATGTTTGGTACATGGGCAAATCACGAGTAATTTTTTAAGGAATTTCTATATATACATGGTATTTCACGCTGTCATGACGCCTTATGTAGTAATGCACAAAGCCGGGAGAGTGCCACTAGGGATTTAACAAAAAATATGCAAAATTATATTAATATACTTGTCTACGCCGTATGTGTAAACACATGGCTCCGTAGGCATAAGGGACGGCGCCAGCAGGGCGCCGAGCTGTGAGCAAGAAATGCTTACAGCAGACTCGACGTTGTCACGACGCAGTGGCGCGCTGTGCCTTATAAAATGCCACCTATAACGACATGTTACCTTAAGCTGGTGATTAGTATTGATCTAAATCATAATGAACCTGAATTAGGCTCGTGGTTAAGTTTGACATACCTCGTTTAGCATGTGCATGGGTTTGTGTGATGATTTGTGTTTATTTTGAATGTTTGTTGAATTTATAGGTTGTATTATAAAAAGAGAATTTATATACAACCCTATAATTAGAAAATGAATAAATAAATAAACAATAAATAGCAAGTACACCAAGTGCAATGAGGGGGTCGTGAAATGAATGTTCACACCCGAGAATACTCATAGGCATGTCCGGTGAATATATTGGCGAGAAAATACAGAAAGTGTATATATTTATATGTTATTGATATATTAATATATAAATAAAATATAAGCTTGGTTTGAGTTATATGGATCGTTGGATCGCCTCGAGATAACCATAAGTGTTAATGGTGTTCAAATTTGTGTCACTTTAGGGTGTGTCATTTTAGCACATCATTTAGTTAATCAACCTCAAGATAGCGCGATGCGTATCCCGAAGAAAATTCATATATTTAAATCAAAAGTTTCAAGTTTATCTTCACAGTTCATCGATTAAAAGAGAAAGTGTGTGAGATAGCAGTTGATGGTTTGAGGTAAATAAGGAGTTCATGAGGAGATGATTTTCAACTGAATTGAAATGATCAAACCACTGTTAGATCAGATATGATCATCTTTGTAAGTTAAGTTTTGAGTTTCAAGTTGAGTTCATAGGTAGGTGATGATTTCTCTATGAATCGTTGTTGTTATTGATCGGAAAGTGGTTTATACCTCATTAGAGGTTCTCCCTTATCAGAGGAGCACACTCCCTTCATAAATTAGGATGAACCGAGTTGGTGGAGCATGCCCCACCAAGTGAGGGAGTGTGCACCCAACCTAGAAAACAACAACTCTGTTGTAATATAGTTAGAATATCCTGAGGTCTTAAGGATTGACTTAGGGGTTCTAAATATAAGGTATTAGACCTATATTAATCATAAATAGTTTGTGATAGGTTTTGGATCACCGTTAAAGCGTGGGTGACGCAAAAAAAGTTAGGGAATTTGATAACGAAAACCTAAACCGAGGTAAGTGTGGATTCGCTTATTTATCAGTATTGTCTGGATATGTTAGTATATGTAGTTCATATAGTTTATGGACTAAATGAGGGTACTATGTAAACTATGATGTATTTACTAAATGAAAGACAGTGTCTAATGTGATCCACAAGAGTAACTCCTGGGTTACCTTCTCGGCCTATAAGTAACTCTTACTTAGTTAGATAGGTTGCTTGGATCACATATTCACTAGAAGGTTTGAGATAGAGACATTGGATATTAATGGATTACATAAATAGCACATCGGCTAATGGGTTGGTTTAGCAATTGCATTAATGGTGTTAGTGGGCAATCGACCCTAGTTTTACAAATAAAAATGGGAATCACAATATAGTAGTTATTGACAGTTTGATCTGCATCCATTATTTATTGGATTATATTCAGTTCATAATCTCGTTAGCTATTTATGGTCCATTTTGTTATTGCATATCATTCTTGATTATTATATGGAATGTTGATAGCTTTATGAATCCTTACTGAGCATGTCGGAGTGCTCACCCCAATCGGTATTTTAGGAATACCGATGACCACTAAGACTAGAGAACATAGAAGGTTAAGGAGTCTTGATCTTCTCTACGTCGTATTGAATCTTCTCTTGTCTTATATATTTGTATTGAATTATAGTTTTGTAACATCACAAGGCCTAAGAGGTTTGGTATAACCGAGGTTTATTTTAGTTGGATTTGCTTCTGTATATCGTGTATAATATCACGAAAAAGTTTTAATTTTCGCTACGTTTAATATTTTTTGTACGTCGATATTCGATGTACAATTATGTTTATAAAGAGATAGAAGGAGAGGTTGTTGGCTCTAGTTAAGTCTAGCGGGATTATCAGAGCTTAATTAGGATTTCAGACCGAGTATCGCCCTAATCGGGTTAGGGGATGCTACAAAATTGGTATCGAGACAATGGTTTTAAACCCCTTTCATCCACATCTTACACACTTGAAACCTATTCCATACATGCCCACCAAGCATACATCCCTCTAAAACCCAAGCTTGATCAATTCTAAGTGAGGAAAGAAAGTTCCTAGTGATTTAGAGTGAAAATAGAGAGTGCATTGTGGTTTGCATAAAGAGGAGAACTAGGTCATTAATTTGAAGAAAAGGTTTCAGAAAGCAATAGGGTTTTAGTTTATGAAAAAATGTGATTGGGCTTGGATTGACAGAGGCTTGGAAAAACATTCTACACCGAAAATAGTCTGGCATTAAGGTAAATTTACAATTTCATTAGTTATGCTTTGAGTTTTTTGAAAATTATTGATGAAATTGCATGAATTGTGGATATGAGGTTGTTGGATAGGAATTTTAAGTTGTGTGAATATTAACCATCAATATAGCTTATGGAGACTTAGTATGTCTTTTACATTATTTGGCACGTGAATGACCATTGTGAATGAAAATTTTGATTTCAGGTGATTTGAAAACGTGTTGTGAGTTGTTGCATTGTGTGAATTGTTGAGAATTCCAAGAACAAAAAGGCAAGCATGTCAAATTAGTGAAGTGAGGGAGAATGATTATGAGACATCATCCTCAAAAGATTAAACTGGGGATGAACCTAGATTTTTAAGTTTTAAGTTTTACATTAGCAAAGAGGCCAAGGAGAGATATGAGGTCATAGAGCATAGAGAATTCATTTGCAAGACATGGACTAATTTATCAGCTAAGTATGATAAAAGAGTAAACAATTACATTAGGCAACAAGGTAGGGCGCAATTCACTCAAGACTATAGAGAGAACAAGATTAAAGGAGTGAGTGAAATTGTTTATGAAATTTAAGCCAATGCAAAGTTTATCAAAAAGGGTGACCAAGTGAAGGTGAGAGGGGTATTTGTCCTCTTTAATGAGCGTTACAATAATAGCATCTATGGTTTAGAGCATATGAGTATGGTGGCAACCTCATAGTGTTTCTTGGACAATTTATATGAGAAACCCCATAACCTAAACCCTTTTAAAGCCATAGAGAGAACATTGGTTGTCCGAGAACAACGAGAATGGGTAATGGGAGGTGAGAATGTACTTAAGCACATTAAGAAATGGAGTGTTAGGAAAGTTCATAAAATGTGGCAACACTTTCTAGTTGCTTCATTATACCCGACCACTCAGCAAGGTGAAATCAACAAGTCGAAGGTGGCTTGTTTGTATGAGATTACAAAGTACGAGGATATCAAGGTGGGGGAGATCATCACAAAAACTTTAGGGAGTTTATCATGTCAAATAGGGATAACAAACTATTTTTTTCAAATTTGATCACTCAAATGTGCTTGAAGGCCGAAGTGCACCTGATTCAAGATGAAAAATTTAATATTGAGGCCCAAGCAACCATAGATGAGGATTTTTATGCTCACATTGAAATCACCGAGTGTTACCAAGACTCTAAGGATGAGCGGGAAAGAGACAAGGGGAACAGACTTGAGGCCGAGTTGTTGGCCAAGGAGAAAGAGGATCGCACAACAGCAGCAGCAGCAGCAATAGCAAAGTTAGCCCAAGAGTTGCAGATTGAAGGATATGGAGAGGAGGAGGATCAACAGTTGGGATTTTCTAAGGGCTACGATTTTGTAGACCAACTTATAGAAAAACATGTTCTTGATGTTTATCCACCACCTCCACCACTACAGGCACCAGTACCACCACCAGAGGACCGAACTCCATGACAGCAAAAACTTTGGATTGCTGAGATGAGGAGACGGTATAGTGAGGACAAGACTTAATATCAATAAACATAATTGAGATATAAGCAGGATAGGCATAGGAGAATGCAAGACCGACTTAATGGAAAATATAACTTCATGTTATTTGTAGATCATCAAAGAAACGTAGCTAGATATGAGATGAGTATACAAATGAGACCTAGTGATAGGTCTATTAGCTTTCTAGCAACACTGAACTACATGTTTGATCCTGATGTGGTGCAGAGAGGGAGGGTGGAGCATCCTTTGACACCATCATTTGCTGGAGCAGATGATGCTAATGATGATGATGATGATGATGCGCAGTCCTGAAGTCAGTGTCTTAGGATTTCTTTAGACCTTGGGAGATTAAAGATACATTTATATTGATTAACTATACATTTAGGATATTTTGTTATTTTATTAGTTGTTTAAATTTATGTTTATGCATTACTATATCTTGTGTTATTATTCCGTTTGATTGTTAGTGTTTCCATGTTTCAAGCTTATTTTTAAACCTTAAGGACAATGTTTGGTTTAAGTTTGGAGGCATCGACACTACACTATGGGAAATGGTAAGAAAGGATAAAAAAATGAGGAGAAACAGAATCCATAAGAAAAATAGCTGGGACCGTGCAACTAAAAAAATAAAAGGAGAAAAAGAAAAAAGGAAAGATAGATAAAATAAAGAAAAGAACGAAGAAAGTTAGATTAAAACTGTTCAAATAACAAATTTAGCTAAATTACTAGTACATTAGTTGAGTTAAGCTTTCTTTCCAACTATGATAAGACCTATAGACTCTTGAAGTGCTCAAGTCTACAAAACTAGTATGCTCTATGTTTGTTTGTGAATTCTTGAGCTTAGTGAGAAATTATGAGATTATATACTTGCTACTTGAGTGTCGAGGTTTAATAAACTTGTGATTAGTAATGGTTTTGGTTGTGAACTACTTAGGTGTTTCAAAAGGGAATTGTATGTGTTATTAAAGCTACACGTTTTTGAAAGTAAAAGTTTTTGCAAAGAAAGGCTCTTGAGTAGATTATTTATTTGAACTTATTTGGATTAAAGGATACTCCATGAATGATGTGTAATGAATATGAACTTAAGTATTAGTAGACAAAACACTTAGTAAAATACACTTATGCTTGTGACATGCAAAATCTTATGTTTAGGGGTATTTGATAAGTGGTTATTTAGACTTATATATAGGATTAGTTTAGTTGTATATTTTGTATAAATATCACAGAATGAGCTCAAATTGATGGTATTTATGTATTTTCTTGTATATGAGGTATAAAGGAGACTATGGAGTGATTTCGTCAAGAAACGAGGCTAAAATGCACAAAACCACACTTGAGGATGTGGCACATAGGCTTGAAGCCATGGAAAAAAGGTTTGATAGCATGGGCAAGGCGTGGAGGACCAAGAAGAGAAGAAAAGTAGACAGCACAGTCGGCGCAGTGGCAGTGGCAGCGGCGTGGGCTAAAGGGGATGACACCGGGGAGGTCTTCACAGGGCGCCGAGTCTACTGAATAAGGGAAATTGCACACAAAGTGGCCGAAGCTATCATGGCGTCGTGGCTTTGTACACACAGCACCAAATCACTTATAGATTGCGCCGAGACGTAAAGAAATAGAAAGTTAGAGTTCTATTTCGTGTGGAATTATCTATTAGGGTTTCTAATTGTTTTCAAAAGTGTCTTATGAGTATAAACAGGTATTATAACGTGTTAAACATAAACACCACCATAGATTGCAACTAATTATCATAGATTAGCATAGTTCTAGTTTGTTCTTTAATATTAAGAAGAATTATGGAAGAGAGAACATTGAAGACTCACGTGTGGTTGTTCAATATTGTTTTCTTTGATTTAATTGAAGTTATTCGTTTAATCTCCGATTTCAATGAATACCATTATGTGCATGTTTATTTCAATGATGTGTGGGTAGTTCATTAATCTTAGAGATCAATGGACCCTATGGTATGAATTTTATGCTAAAGTAGTTTGAATGGATTATAAAGTTAAAAAGTGTAATGGTTAGAATTTGTATTGATTCTGAACATAATGTTACGAACATCTTGATCATGTGTTTGTTGATATTAGGTTTTTGAAGTTATCATGGCCATTAAAGCTTTTAAGCTAGATATGGATGGTACAATTGTAAGATATATAACATTGATAGATAGGTATTGATTAGAGAGACACATATAGTAAGCTTAATTAGTTATGAGCCTGAAGATTTGGAACTTAAAGAAATGTGAAACTTACGTTATTCACACCGATAGGTGGAGTTTAATTTGCAAATTAGAATTTTATCCGTCACGACAGTGGGCTGAAATGGATTTAAAGGAAATCAATTTATTCTAATTAAGCATTGCACACACATAATGAATATGAAAGAACTGAGATGTGAAAATCATAGTTTTTCAATACCTAGATGAAATTGTGACTAAGATATTCTTAATATAAGAGTTTAAAAGTGATTTATATAGTTTTGATATAATAGAATAGTTTGGTCTAAAACTCAATTAAAAAATGATTTCCTTAGCAATAGAGTAATTTTGACAAAGTGTACTAAGTGCAATACACCTTTCACTGAAGACGATATCGGTAATCAACGTAAGTTGATCACATTATTACTACAAATCCATAGTAGCACTTACCACTACTGCAAATCCATAGTAGCACGGTATTTGGGATTATTATTAGTCTATTTGACAGCGCATCACACGTCGCCAATCCATGACTTATGGTCAATACTTAGGGGTCACTTAAGATTCAAAATTGGCATTAATTGAAACAACAACAACAACATAGCCTCAATCCCAAATTAATTAAAGTCGGCTGCTACATGGATCAAACTCTTCCATTGTGCTCAATTTAGTGCAATTGATGGTGAACTTTCTGAACAATTTATGCCCCTCCTAATTAATGCGTCCCAAGTTAATTTTATTCTACACTAACCTCATCGTATTTCTTTAGTTTCTAGTGAGTCAAGTTTTCTAATGGGGGATTTATTGGTCATCTTTGTAGGTGTTCAAACCACCGCAACCGCCTTTCTCTAATATTTGTGTCAATTGGTGTTACCTCTATTTTTCTTTGAATTTTTGTATTTCTTATTCTATCTTGACGAGTTTCATCATACATCTACACAAAGCATCTTTATTTTTTCTATCTTTATTTTATGTAATTATTGTTGCTTTATTGTCTAACATTTACTTCCATAAAAGCGTAGCTGGCCTAATTGTGGTCCTATAATTATTTTTAACTTGATAGAAATATTTCAATCGAACACAGATCACACATGTTGCACTCCTCTATTAATTATTTCCTATATCCAGCTTGAATTCTATATGTGACAACATTCTCAATTTTAGCATCACAATTGTATGATTGATCCTAAATATCTAAAGTGATTCACCTTAGGAACTTTTACTTTTCCTAATTTTATTACTCAATCATCTTGATGTCTACTATTTCTAAACTCAAAGTGCATATATATAGTTCTACCATGGTGATTGGAAAAAATAACTATGGATTGTGATTTTAAATTTTGACACTTGAATTTAGATCCGATGGTGAATATGCCTTGTTGGAACTTTTGTACACATTTAAGAATCATAAATGTAGCTTTCATATTAACCATTGGATCTAAATCTAATAGTAAAAATTAAAAATCACCATTATATATATACTAGTCAACAGACACGTGCTCCGCACGTAATGGACAATTAGATTTTGGATAAATATTAAGTGAATAAAAGTTTGTGTATATTTCTAATAAATCATTTTCCCTCTTTTTTTGTGGATTTGGAATGGACAATGGATAATATCATTCATAAGCGAAGTTATAAAGGGCGAGACTTTGTCTCGCCACCTAACCTGGAGGTTGTCCCACCAACTCATACGAATAGTACATTTGATTATTAATGAATCAAGTTGTGAACATATACTTAATCATATGTTATGTTTTTTACATAAAAGAAAAGAGAAAATTATTATATATTAAATTTATTTTCAAAATATTATTCAACCATAGTTGAACTTGTTGCCTTATTATATTACCGACAATAATTACTTGTCATGACAATTGGATACTACAATTTGTGAATGAAGCATATATGCAAAACGTGTGTTATACACAATCATTCGCCAATTTCTCTTTAGAGATTTGAAAAGTGAATATTTCACTTTATATATCTTTTCACCTTATGGAGTTATATATATACATACCAAAAGGGTAATGCTCCAAAAGCTCAAAATGAGCGGTTGAGTCTCAAAACTACAAAATTTAATCGATCAAATATTAATTATAATTCCGCAATTTTAATTACCTCTATGTTGAGGATATGTGGAAATATGACTGATGAGACAATAAAAATAAGGTCACGTGACCCGCCTCGATTTATTGTTTACTGCAACAAATATCGAGTGCGCACGTCAATCCAATAAATATTAAGGATTGATTTCTTGTCTCATGGTAGTTTGAGTAAAATAATGAGATATTATAAATATAATATCGCTCCCGTCCAATTAGTTCACTTCAAATTAAGAAGCATATGTTGCATATAATGATCATGATCGCAATAACAAATTTATGGACGTGGAAAAGGTGAAAATATCGAGTAAAGGTCGTATTGACAATTTCACAAAAAAATTGGAACAAAAGTGGTGCACCACTACAAAGGGCAAATAATTATTGACAATGAGCGCTCATAATTGTGACATTTTTTGGTCATATATGAAAGGCTATTTTGCCTAAATATTGTCATATATATACCCGAATATTTTTGTGACCTTTACCATGCCTTTTTTCATTCAAAGTATATTTCTCTGAGTTGTTGATCTCCTCCTTTTTAAAAATGGAATCGAAGTATACAGTACATGTACATGAGTTGTTGGAAATATATAAAAACAATTTTATTTGGAGTTTAGAACAGTACATGTCACTACAACAATCACATTTTGCAACGAAATATTTCGTTGCTAAAACCATCATTTTCGTTCTTAAAGCTGGTTAGGAACGAAAAAAATTTGTTCCTAACTTTGTGGCTAATAGTCCGTACCTAATAGTCCCCACCAACAAATTGACTATTTGTTCCTAAAGAAATTTTCAGCAGCAAATCACTTTCGTTGCTAAAACTGTTTTCAGCAACATAAGATTTTGTTGCTGAAACTGCTTTCAGCAACAAGAATATTTGTTGCTAGAGTTCTTTCCTGCAACAAAAAAATTGCAGTAACAACAATTGAATTCATAAAGAACAATTATAGTTGAATTTGAACTTGGAATTCAAATGAAATCAAATGAATTATGAAAATCGAAATGTTACACAATAACTAAAAAATGAAATCGAATTATCCTGAGTTACAAAAAGACACAAATTCATCTATTCCTAACGCACACCTAAGAAGGTAACAATCGTGTTCCACCCACGATCATCATCCTCGCTTTCCAATCGCTACTATTACTTCGATTTCATTTTCAGGAGCTCTAGCATTTTGTACTCTTACAAATCTTAGGATTATTCCTTCCATCCGCCATAGCTCTCTTTCGGCACTTGGAATTCATGGTCAAAGTCGCTCTGCAACACCGACGGCAAAGACATCAGTCAAAACACTTGTTTAGTTATTTGGGTGAAGAACTAGTCAAATTTTAAGTGAGCAAACTTTGAGAGCAAAACTTTGGAAGGTACTTACATCAGGAGTGAACTTCAGAGCAATGCATATTTCTCCACGAAATTCTTGTTCCTTGACCACATTTTAAGAAGTTGGAGGCAGGTCTCCAGCCATAAACAGTGGTTCCAGAGGAATGCTACAATAATCATCCACCCAAATAGAAACATTAGGCTCCTTTGTGCATTCAGCGATTATACAAATGCGGAATGTGGTATAAGGTTAGTTATAAGACCAAGATCAATGATGTGTAGGATACAAAAAACT
This sequence comes from Stephania cephalantha, assembly GCA_039657325.1. Taxonomy (NCBI): domain Eukaryota; kingdom Viridiplantae; phylum Streptophyta; class Magnoliopsida; order Ranunculales; family Menispermaceae; genus Stephania; species Stephania cephalantha. Next base: position 18,897,532 of record CM077576.1, read on the forward strand.
CTAAGATAATGAACAAATACCTTGCGTCCCCATAAAATCATCTGTAGTGCCGCTGTCGCTGTCCAGGATTTTGAGAGAGAGTTCAGAAATTCCTTCCGAGAGATTAAACATGAAGGTCTCGTTCCACTTCGGTTCAGATCCTTTGCCTACAGAAATCTCACATGCCTATCGTGAAACTATCTAAAACAGATAGTTTTCTTCAAATGAAGGAATAGTGAAACTGAGAATAGTTTCTAACACTCCAACAAATCTGTAGGAACTCTCTAACAGAGCATATTAGTCAACTACAATAAAATTTGAATTGATTCATAGTGGATTCAACTGCGAAAGTCAGATCCGATGTAAAAGAACATAGCATAGTTCCATATAGAATTACACAAAAGTAGTCATGTCATTCGTTTCAATGGGGTTAACAATGCCCAGCTAAATACTAATTGAGAAGTCAACTAATTTGAAGGAAAGAAAAATACATACGCACTGCACAATCACCATTCCTTAGTCTTTTCATTCATGACCTCCAAATCTTAACCTAATTGTGATTTTTGAAAATATCATTGAATAATCTCATTACACACTTGCAAACATGCACGACTGTATAAAAGTCTCTTGATTTTTCGTTAGAACCATAACTATTAAATCTATTATTTGTTGGAAATTTATAATAATAAAAAGGACATGGGAACATATAAGCCTCTCACTTGTTAGTTAGTCATTAGACAGGTAAATTTTGCATTACATACTCATTCAAATAAGAAATAATGATGTTCGCATCGCATGTTACCAATAGCCTCAGCACGATTCTTTCTTCATATGTATCACATGAAAAACACATTTTGTCATTTCTATAAGCACTATTTTTAGCACATAAAAAATTCTAACCTCCTATGGACTATCTTGACAATTCCGGAGTCATATCTGGAAATAAAAAGTTGGTTCCTTTAATTTAAACGATTACCGTAGAATTCCAACTTTCAGGAGCCTATGTTAACTTAATACTCATATTTACTTCCTGATTTTCCTACAAAAATTAGCATGCATCGCTTAAGCAGATAAAATTGTATTCCACTTCACAATACGTAAAACAAAACTATAATAAAAAAGCCAAGGTAAGAAAACAAAATAACAATATCAAATTCAACAAAAAAAAGCTATATAGCATGCAGAAAACAATTTATTTCAGGAATTTAATGACTGATACGTGCTTGCTCCATCAAAAACTCAGTTAGACCTTTAACTCTTGAACCTTTGAGACCAAAGGTCATGAAGTATCTGCCAAAGATGAAAATCAATTAACGTTAGAAAAGACACTTTATCGGGAAAAAAAAGAATAAGAAAGAAACACACTTAACATTACCAGCTACAATCTCAAAGAATACTCGACCAACCTTTAATATACAGGAAGATTCCCAAACTCCTCAGCAACCTTCAGCAAATGCTTCTTCTCTTCAACAAGATCAATTTTATTCATGCATAATAGTCGCTTTTGTCTTTCAGGTACCTCAGCTCCTAAGTGCCTAATCAATCGTGTCACCCTTTTGACTGGCCTAAATAAATGTAGAGAAGTAAATTAAGAAAACATTGTAACAATACTATTCAAAATAAATATTTTTTACAAACAGCTACAGTGGTAGCATTACCCATGAAAAACAGACATGAGAATGATCTCTCTGAATAACTTGAATAAACCCAAGAAACTAAGTGTTTAACATGAGTCAAAATAATACCGATGTTCATTAAATGACAGGAAATATCTCCATCTCCAAAGGCCCCACAGTTATCCTATCAAAAGACAATAAACATCAGTTGTCAATTAAGACAATAAAACAACACTTGACCAAAGAAAACTTAAACATGTTCAATACAAGAATAGTTGCAATCTAGGGAATTCATATTAAGTAAATCGAAGAATCAAAGACTTCAACATCGATTCACTGAACAAAAGTAAGAGAAATCAATCAGATCTCAACAAAAGTGAGACCATTAAGTACTAATCAACTCCTTAAATCATCAAATACTAATCACATTATGAATTCACAAAACCCTATGAAGAAATCAAGTCCCGTTAAACTACTAATCAACTCCAAATCATCAAATACTAGTTCTTCCAAGTAAATTCACACCATTTGAACCCCTAATTTCGCAGCTAATCATTTTTAAATCTTTCACCAGCTCGAATTCAACAACACGAATACCTGAATTTCAATTCACAACCAAATCGAGCAAATTCAACAAATGCACATACTTTTCTCCGCATTCGGCCAAACTCGCTAGACTTGAAATTCTCGCGACCCGATTTCAAAAGGTTTCTTCAAGCCAACCTCGAAATTAAGACTGCATTACATGATGGGCACCTATAACAAAAATTCACACTTCTTGTCAGCAAAATTAAAAAATTCACTAAATAGAAAGTAAGCAATTGCAACATTTGCCACGTAACATTCATTTCCACACAGATAAACCAATAAAAACAAATGTCTTTAGTCTCACTTATTAAGTCCAAGATGTTGAAAAATGTAATGTACATAGACATGAAAAAATCAAGGAATGTTTCACAAAAGATATATTGTTCTCATGTTTAAGAAAATTATAAAATGGAGTGTCTCATGTTTCCGATCCACTGCAGCTGAACATCGTTTGGGCAAAAAACGCAACCATCTTGTTTTGAAACTCCTCTTAATTAGCTCGAATTGCTTTATTTTCTTCTTGCAGCTCCGCTATGAGCTTGTGAGCACCCTCAAGTTGACTTTTGTGCTTCTCCAGCTCTTGTTGCATAGTTGCAATAGTTTCAATACCTTGATCAAATCTACTCTTCGATGATGGGAGACGTGGCCTATATCTAAGCCCTCGATAATATGTTGGGCCAGTCCCTAAAACCTGAAACATTGAAAGCAACATTAATAGTGCATCATGTCATAGTAGTTAGTTATAAACCTTGTGAGCTTAAAAAATGAATATAAAAGTATGCTAAACAAAATAATATTCAAAGAAACAATATGCAGTAGAAGATAGAGCACCCTCCTTGCGTTTAGCCACTTATGATGGTACTGATCAGTTTCATAGTACTGAACAGTTGTAACAAAACCAAATGAAGCAAACTAAATGTGACTTCATACAAGTGGCATAAAAATTTATGAGAAAAATTATGGTGTAGGAAAAAATAAATAAAGTAATTGCATACCTTTGTAGCAATATCATCACTGGTAAGATGCGGACCTTCGCCTTCTAAACTAGCAACTTGCATTTTGATCATTTCATTTTGAAATAAGAAACAAAATAGACGTTTAAGTGAATTAGATTTTTACCTACTAAAGTACTAATATATAACGTTTTCATACATAATGACGCTCCGCTAGCTCATTAATCCATCCTTTTCCAGCTTTAAAATGAGTGTGATGGAACAATTCTATTCTTGATTGCTCGAGCCCAGTCTCTGGATCTCTCTACATGTACAACAATAAAAACTAATTTAGTATACATTTCCAAAAAACAAAATACTATACAATATAAAAATCAAGAATCTAATTAAAAAATAAAAATAATACAAAGAAAGCAAGTGTTACAACCTGAATTTCTCTATGACTTAAGATGGATTTCGTGCCACATAAATGGTTGTACTTCTGAAGCTTCTGATTATTTGAATTCACTTATGATTGATGCTGCATGTAATTGTGAAAAATACATGAATTAAAAATTCTGATGATTTATGCATGTGTATTTATTAAACATTTTCCACTAACTTTGTATCTATCACAGTTGAAGCAACGACACAGCCATTTCCATTCATCAACTCTATCCACCAATTTCTTAGGTGTTCCTCTGCTTCTTTGATGGATCGAAAACTCAGAAAATGTTGATGGCATTCCGATCGAAATCTTCTGAAGGTTGATGCCATAATGTCATCACAGCACTTCCGAATATGTGGTAATGATATATCAATGTCGAAAGATTCATATTAAAATGTTTAAAAAAGGGGTGAGGAGTGGAAACAAATAAATTGCAAAAAAAAAAAAAAAATCTTCTGAAGGTTGACTTTATCTATGCTTGTCATTCTTATGTGGTAATGATATATCAATGTCGAAAGATTCATATTAAAATGTTTAAAAAAGGGGTGAGGAGTGGAAACAAATAAATTGCAAAAAAAAAAAAAAAATCTTCTGAAGGTTGACTTTATCTATGCTTGTCATTCTTATGTTTCTCTATATTGTACAAAATATTATTTTCTTTGTTTTTGCCTTCACTTTATCTATGTATCTTTTTTACGTGTATTTAATTTGTATTGACTTTAGCACCATTAACTAAATGTAGATTCAACTAATAATACATTACGCTAATGACACTAAAGATGAAAACTGTTCAGGTGGATCAGAGAAGATTGAAGTTAAGGCATCTCAACTGCCAAATGCGAATTATTCAAAGTAGAAAAAGGAAACTAGCAGTCAAAACTTGTCTAAAGAAGAAAAAGACAATTCGCCAAATTGAAACAGTAAAAATTTCAAGAGAACTGAGAAGAGGAAGGACACAAAGCAAAGCATCTCAATGCCTTAATAAGATTATAATAGAAACAACAATGGAAAGGCTATATTTGGTACCAACATCATACTTGACAACTACTGCATTGTACTTAAATCAGAAGTTGAGACCTGCAGAGATGTACTTAATCACTAAAGAAATTCATGCAGTCATTGGTTTGATACATGAGTGAGGAACTCAAACCTAAAGAAGGAAGACTACTAGAACGCAAAATAGCTTATATATTTTAGATTGGCAGTTAAATTGATGTTTGGACTCTATTTGCTATACTACTTCAAAGTGTTCGAGAGACAAATAGGGTTTAAGAAACATTATCTATAAAGAATCCTATTATGAAATTTCAAAATGTATCAAACAATTAATATTAAAGAAAATGCAAATAAAAGAAATAAGTCAAAATATAAAATTTACCAAAAGCCTATCATGCAATTGCTTTCTCTTTTCCTTTGGGATTTCATGCTAATGCTCAACTTGTTGTGGTGCAAAACTTTGAACAATAACGCCGCATTCATTTGAAAATTTTGTTGCATTTTCACACGTATGCTTCCTAACTTCTGGATTAATATTCAACTTTAGTTTTCTGAAAGGAATTCAAGCTGGATGGAAGAAATGGCGGAGTGCAACAGGGGTGATTTGTGATCGAAATGTTCCTACTAAGTTAAAAGGAAAATTTTATAGGACCGCAATTAGGCCAGCTATGCTCTATGGAAGTGAATGTTGGGCGGTAAAGCAACAACAATTACATAAAATGAACGTAGCGAGAAATGAGGATGCTTAGGTGGATGTGTGGTAAAACTCGTAAAGATAGAATAAGAAATATAGAAATTCAAAAACAAGTAGGAGTAGCACCAATTGATACAAAGATTAGGGAAGGGCGGTTGCGGTGGTTTGGTCACCTCGCAAAGACGACCTACAAATGCCCCAACTAGAAAACTTGACTCAATAGAAACTGTAGAAATTCGACGAGGTAGGGGCGGACCAAAGTTAACATGGGATACATTAATTAGGAGGGATTTGAATGGTTTGGAAAGCTCACCATCGGTTGCACTTAATCGAGCACAATGGAAAAGTTTGATCCATGTAGCCGACCCCCAGTTAATTTGGGACTGAGGCTATGTTGTTGTTGTTGTTGTTTAGTTTTCTGAAAGTCTTGACCAACTTTAGTAAGGCATGACCCTTTGTATCTCGTCTTACTTGCTTTCTTGGTCCTACACAAGCAAAGTAATAAAAAAACCAATAGTTAGTACAATTAATAAAGCAAACAACATGCCTTATAAAAAAGATAGTGAATTAAGAGTATTATACGAGAACTAGTCGGAATAGTAGATGTAGGAGGGGCACCAGCAGTAGGTGGAACATCAGCAATAGGACGTGACCGTCTATCAGGAGCCGTGCTAGTAAAAGGGTCACCAGCATAGGAGGGGCAACAACACTTGTAGGAACTAATCGGGAAAGAAAATCCAAAAGTTAGTACATTAATAAAGTAAACAATATTATTTATATACAAAAAGATAGTGAATTAAGAATATTATACAAGAACTAGTCCGAATAGTAGATGTAGGATGGGCAGCAGTAGTAGGTGGAACATCAGTAATGGGGCGTGACCGTCTATCATAAGCCATGCTAGTAGAAGGGTCAGCAGCAGTAGGAGGGGCAACAACACTAGTGGGAATTAGTCGGGAAAGAAAACCCAAATGTTAGTACATTAATAAAGTAAACAACATTCTTGATAAAAAGAAATAATGAATTAATAGTATCATACTAGTAGGTACGTCGGTAGATGTAAGAAGGCCAGCAGTAGTAAGTTAAACATAAGCAACAAAGCGTGACCGTCTATTAGGAGCCTGCTAGTAAAAGGGCCACCAACAATTGAGGGTGCAACATCAGCAATAGCAGGAGAGGCAGGAGAGGGAGCAGTAGTAGGTGGAACATAAGCAAGGGAGAATGGTCGTCTACCAAAAGCCATGCTAGTATAGGCATACACAAAAGTAGTTGAGTCATTAGGAGTGGCTCAACATGAATTATCATTTGCATCGTATCTTACTAACAATCACTATCACTTTCATAGTATCCTAAAAGTTCTTCATTGTCATCAGACTTATCATCACAGTACTCTAATAATGTATCATCATCTATATCAGAGTTTTCTTCTATAGAATCACATTAAAGTCATCCTGCAAAGTTATTGGCTCCGCACCTCCTCTATGTAGCGTTGCTTGTTCAATATTACAAGTCACTTCATTTGATTCTAAAGGTTGAAGTACACAATAATCAACTTCAGTTTCATCTTCTTGTTGTGTGTCAGTATGAACATTCATTAGTACATCCCAAATGTTTCTACTACTCACCTTTTGAAACACAAACCAATCTTTGCCAAACTTGGTATCACTTAGGTAAAATATTTGACTTGCTTAAGATGCAAATATGTAAGGATCTTCATTGTACCACGTCTATGATGTGTTAACACATTTAAAACCATGATCAATTCTTGAGTATGGCTTCTTAGGGTTAGTGTTAAACCATTTGCACTTAAAAAGAAACACACTATACCCTAAGATTTACTTAAATTCGAGCACTTCTTGTAAGACACTATAATACTCATGCAACTTGTCATTATATTCCCCTTTAACCATGACACCGCTATTTTGATAATTTCAACGATCATCACATTCTTTGACATAAAACTTCACACCATTACACACACATGCATCATAATTTCTAGCCCGGAAGTCTGGTCTACATGCCAATGCATATAATGAGTTTGAAACTTCTTGTATGGTACTAGAACGCAATGACATAACCTGGTTTAAGACGTAAAACATATGCTTTAATGTAGAGTATCATGCATGTATGAAATTTAACACAATATGCATAATTAGAAGTTGAGTCCATACTCGATTCTCAAACCAAGACGGAAATGCTTTTGATGTCTTTGAAAAAGATTCAATGGACTTTCACCATTCAAGACTTGAAGATGCTCACTGGTATATTAATTTAAAGGTTGCATGAGTCAAAGATTGTTATTTAAAGAAAGAATAATGAGTTGAAATAGTAGAAAATAATTATAAGGAACCTTATTTACTCAAGATATGGACGTATTTCCTCACTATTATGCAACACATACCAATGAGCTTGAAGACGCTCATGCATCGATAAATCGGTATACTTAGTACTATTAAGGACGAAAATCAAAATGTTTTAACACGCGAGGATAATATTAAGGAGAGATGGAGAAGTTACTTCGATAGTTTATTTAATGATGGCCAAGTTGATACTATAATAGATGAAAACCCACACCAAGAAAGAAATGTAAACTATACACGCAATATTAGAATTGTAGAAGTTAAAGAGGCATTGAAAAGAATGAAAATAGGGAAAACATGTGGCCCAGATGAAATACCCATAGAGGTTTGGAAATGCTTAGGAGAAATTGGATTGACTTGGTTAACAAAACTTTTCAATAAAATTTTAAAATCAAAACGGATGCCAATGGATTGGAGAAGAAGCACGCTCGTGTCAATCTTCAAAAACAAATGAGACATTCAAAGTTGCTCAAACTACCGGGGAATTAAACTTATGAGTCACACTATGAAACTTTGGGAGAGGATAATTGACAATAGGCTAAGGAGAGAAACAACAATATCAGAGAACCAATTTGGTTTCATGCCTGGGAGGTCAACTATGGAGGCGATTTTCCTTGTAAGACGATTGTTAGAAAAATATAGAGAAAAGAAAAAAGATTTTCATATGGTATTCGTAGATTTAGAAAAAGCATATGATAGGGTCCCTAGAGATGTTCTTTGGTGGGTTCTAGAAAGAAAAAGAGTGCATGCTAGATACATAGACACTATTAAGGATATGTATGATGGAGTAGTAACGAGTATAAAGACATTTGGAGGAGCTACAAAAGAATTTCCCATTACGATAGGACTACATCAAGGATCGGCTTTAAGCCCATATCTATTTACTTTAGTTATGGATGAACTAACTAGACATATTCAAGAGGATATACCATGGTGTATGCTATTTGCAAATGATATTGTCTTAGTGGATGAAACTAAAGATGGAGTGAATAGGAAACTAGAACTCTGGAGGAATACATTAGAATCTAAAGGCTTTAAGTTGAGTAGGACGAAACCGAATACATGCACTTGTGAGTTTGGAAACACTAGACATCGAGATGACGGTGTGGTAAAATTAGGGGAAATAGAAGTTCCTAAGGTAAACCACTTTAGATACCTAAGATCAATCATACAAAATGATGGTAACATTGAGAATGATGTCACACATAGAATTCAAGCCGATGGAAGAAATGGCGGAGTGCAACGAGGGTGATTTGTGATCGAAATGTTCCTACTAAGTTAAAAGGAAAGTTTTATAGGACCGCAATTAGGCCACCTATGCTCTATGGAAGTGAATGTTGGGCGGTAAAGCAACAACAATTACATAAAGTGAACGTAGCAGAAATGAGGATGCTTAGGTGGATGTGTGGTAAAACTCGTAAAGATAGAATAAGAAATATAGAAATTCAAAGACAAGTAGGAGTAGCACCAATTGATACAAAGATTAGGGAAGGGCGGTTGCGATGGTTTGGTCACCTGCAAAGACGGCCTACAAATGCCCGGACTAGAAAACTTGACTCAATAGAAACTGTAGAAATTCGACGAGGTAGGGGCAAACCAAAGTTAACATGGGATGCATTAATTAGGAGGGATTTGAATGGTTTGCAAAGCTCACCATCAATTGCACTTAATCGCGCACAATGGAAAAGTTTGATCCATGTAGCCGACCCCAGTTAATTTGGGACTGAGGCTATGTTGTTGTTGTTGTTGTATCCTTTGTGAGAAAGCCTTTATAAAAAAATCTCCATGAGGTGGCATGTTGTCGTAATTTTGCTCTTGATGGTTAAATGTAGTATCAATTCCACGGAGATATAGAGAGCAAAATGTAAGACACTCTTTTGAAATGTATGATTCAACTATCGATCCTTCTGGTCTAGCATTGTTCTTAACATAACCCTTGAGCGTTCGTAGAAATCTCTCTATAGGATACATCCACGTATAAGCAACAGGGCCAGCTATGCATACTTCTCGAGGTAAATGAACAGCTAAGTGTACCATTACATCAAAAAAGGTTGACGGGAAAACTCTTTCCATCTTGCACAATAATATTTTAATACTTTCTTGCATAGCATCCAAGTCATTCATATAGAGAGTTTGAGCACATAATGCATGAAAAAAATTTGACGACTCAACCAATATATTGCAAATGTCTCTTCTCATTAAGCCTCTACTACCAACAGGAAGTAATCTTTGCAACATGTCGTGGCAATCATGACTCTTCAAACCATGAACTTTACTATCATTCTCATTGACACGTTTTGCAATATTAGATGCATACCCATCAGGAAACTATACAGATTTCAAAAAAGTGCCAAAGCTTTGTCTTTGTCGATGATCTAGAGTGTAACATGCATACGGCTTAACCCAACGACCATTTTCGTTCCTTGAATGTAACTCACTCCTGATATTCAACTTAGCCAAATCTAATCGGGCAGTATTAGTGTCCTTTGTCTTCCCTTCTATATTTAGTAAAGTGCTAAAAACATTGGCGCAAATGTTTTTTTCACATGCATGACATCAAGGTTGTGTCTAAGGAGTAAGGTATGCCAATATGGAATTTCAAAGAAAATGTTTTTATGGGTCCAATTCAAATTGTCATTGATTCTTTTTTTCTTTTTATTCTTCGGATGCTTCCCATGTTTTACTTCAGGTAACCCAATAATTGCTTCAAGTATGTCATCACCTATTTGCTCTATTGGTGCCAAACTAGTCTCATTTTTGCCATTAAATGCCTTACTTGTTCGCCATGAATGGTTAGTAGGTAAGTATCATCAATGTCCCATGTAGCAAATTTTATTTATCAATCGCTGAGATGATGTGTTTTCCTTGCATATAAGGCATGCCATATATCCCTTTGTACTCCACCTACAAAGGTTAGAATATGTCGGAAAGTCATTTATAGTCCACAATACTGATGCATACATTTGAAAAAACTCACCTCTACTTGAATCATAAGTACGTGCACCACGTTCCCACAACTCTTTTAGCTCTTCTATCAACGGTTGCAAATACACATCAATGTCTCTACCAGGGGCTCGTGGACTAGGAATCAAAAGTTACATCATGAAAAATGGCTCTTTCATACATTTCCAATGTGGCAAATTATATGGGATAAGCACAACAGGCCACATACTATAAGTGGAACTCATATTGTTAAATGGATTGAAAACATTGGAGGCAAGTCCTAACCTTACATTATGAGGGTCACTAGCAAACCATTGATGCAATGTATCAAACTCTTGCCATAGCCAAGAATCGGCAGGATATCTCATCACTCCTTCAGTGTAAACACGTTTTTCTTTATGCCAAACCATATCTTCAGACACGTGTCTATAGATATATAGGTGTTGTAACCTAGGAACCAGTAGAAAGTAACAGAGAACCTTATTTGGGATCATTTTACCTTTTTTATTTTTTTTCTTTCCATCTACTCTCACCGCATTCTGGACAAGTGTTCACATTTTCATGATCTTTCCAAAATAATATGCAATCATTTGCGCATGCATGTATGGACTTGTAACCTAACCCTACCCCGTGCAACATCTTTTTAGCTTCATAGTATGACTAAAGAACGTTAACACCCTTGGGCAACACTTTAACAACTGAAGGAGCATATTAAACGACTTTTATGTCCAATGATTCATAACCTTCATATGCAATAACTTTACAATGAACGATAAAGTTGAAAACTTCTCACAACCAAGATACAACCTACGTTGTGCCTTTTTTAGCAATTCATAGAAGTCGGATGCATTATCATCTAAATGATCATTGCATTCCTAATACACTCTGCATGTTCAGTATCTATATTTGCCCCAACAAACGATCCACTATGTGCATCTTTCAACAACTCAAATATATCAAATCCTTCATTATCATCATCATCATCATCAATTGTATTTTGTAGTCTCATGTAACTCTTCAACTGTACTATGACTCTGCTCAACCCTAATAGCCTCACCATGATTAATCCAATTTGTGTATGATTGTGATATCCCATAGGCAAATATATGTCTATCGACATCTTCAAATTTTAATACTCGGGTATTTAAACAATCACAACAAGTACAACGGATCATGTCTCCACCAACATTAGATTGTGCAAATTCTAAAAACGAATTGACCCATCGATGTACTTCTTGCTAAGTCTATTTGTTTCGAACATCCAACTCTTATCCATTGTTTATACAAAACTTACATTTCAAACCATCAGCATAGAACAAAAATTGAACCATTAGCAAAGAACAAAAATCAAAGGAACAAAGAAAACTAGAAAAGAACATCTACATGCAAATCAACTTTGAAGATGTAATAGCATGAAAAGGAAAGCAAATAAAACGAAAGTCGGTTGTACTTATGGGAACAAATCAACTTTGACTATATATACACATGTATAATTGGTATTGTTACCTTAATAGTTTTGATAATATTATAATAAAATCCACTGATTTTATTATAATCAACATGTACTATGATTGTCTGAATTATATGGTGCATGGCAAAGCAACATAGCACCGTCTAGTTTCCTAAGAAGGGAGCTGTCTATTTTAAACAACACTTTGGAGCACTAATATCCTAAAAGCCAAATACACTAGCAAATGATGCAGTTAATTGTATGGTCAATAGAAATTTGAAAGAATAAGATTATTTTATAACATTAGAAGGGATGTCATAATCCTAAACACTTTTGATATACGAATTTGATGAACACAAATTTACACAGTGTATGTGCACCAAAATAATATAAGCCACAACAGAGCAACCACATTGCATTAAAACCTAATTCAATTTCCAAATCAGAGCTCCTCTGCCAATGAAGAAGAAAAATCTGAATCTAGAACAAGCTTCATCAATCAAACACACATATACATGAATGCACAGATATCTGAATCTCGCTATCTTAATTCCAGATCTAACCAACACAAAAACACCAAATCAGCTAAATCGGTCGAAATCGACGTGCATTGGCTCATCAATCGATCAAAAACCTCAACGTAATGAAACTAATGTAATCAAAGACAAGATGAGAATTGAAACGAAGAACATCGATAGATGTAGAACGAAATCCTTGTTTTCATAGAAACCAATTACAGACTCACAAACCATGAGAGCTGGCAAAACACACAAAGTTGCAATCAAATCAAATCAGAGACTCACAGAACGAATCAAATCAACGGAGCTCAAGAATTTAGCCAAAGACTCACAAATCTAAAGCACAAACCAAACGAACTTGCAATCAACTCAAATCTGGAACCAAACGGCAATGTGAGTCAACAGAGGAAGTGAGAAGATGAACTCTTTCACAGATTTGGTGTTTGAGATGAAGCTCCTTCGTAGATCTAGTTTTTGAACTGAAGCTCCTTCATAGAGAGTCGCGAGAGGAGAGAGATTGCGAGAGAAACACAGAGATTTCTCGTCGAATAGGTCGATTTCTCATTGAAGGATTGGATCTTCTGATGCGGAAGAGAGTGGAGGATCGGCGGCGTTGGGGACGGAGGCAGTGGCGGATCGTCGTCGATGGGGTCGACAGAGCTTCAAATCCTCAAGCGAAAGATACTCAATCGTTGTTTAGTGAGTGTTGATGTTTTGTCCTTTTTGCCCTTGTGAAGAGTTTTTATTTTCTAATAAGGCTATATAGCAATGAAAGCTATGTAGCTGATTCTTATCTCCTATAATTAGGTGCAAAATTAATGATTTGTTGCCAAAAAGTCAGTCCTTAGCAATAAAACTTCATTTCGTTGCTGTACATTTGTTGTTAAATGCATAATTTGTTGTAGTGTGTGTTCTTTGTTTCTTCAACAAATCATGACTTATTCACAATATCACGGTCTTAACGTTTCTTCAAAATTTATGCTGCACCTTTTCAACTTTCACTGCCTTAAGAAAATATTACTGTATTTTATTATTACTGTATTTATTATTAACTTTGATCATAATTTGTTGTAGTGTGTGTTCTCTATTTCTTCCATTAACGCAGACTCAATGCACTATGGCCGTAAGTTGGGCTGATTGTTGGGACTTGGGAGCATGAATTTATCATTGCAAAAGCTTTTTTCTTGGATCAAAGAGATTTTTTTTTTCGGTAATCAAGGAAAAGATTTAATGCGGTTATTTTGGAAGGAAGCGGGGGGAGTTAATATGATTATTTTGAAAATTAAAGATCAAATCGAAAAGACAGTTAACTGTTCAAAATCGAAATATACACACTTTCTTCCTTTTATCTTTTGTCTAATGCAATACCTTATTTACCCTTTTTATTTATAGGACAAAGAATGAAAAGTAATTAGTGTAAATAGTTCTCGAGAGGACGGTATTGTCAATAAGGCTATTTTGGCCTCACAAAGATCCTAAGGGGTATTGTCATTGTTGGGTTTTTGGGGTTCATACGCAGCGAAAAATTCAAAACAAATTTTGAAAAACCCCAATAGGATTCGAAAATAAGTTCTATTAAACTAAATCTATGAAAGTAAATCATACCTTATTCTGTGACTTCCATTTGATTGTTCGATTTTTAAGACGTTCAAGTTTGCGTCCTCTATCAGAAATTCACATACGAACGGTGACTACAATTTCGAGTGCTAGCCCCAAGAGAGATTGAAAATGATTTTTCTTTCTCTCCCTAAATCCAGAGAACTCGAAAATTGTAAAACGAAAATCTTATGTCGTTTTTAGGGTTTCACCATGTATTTATATGTGTAGATAAGCCCTCACTTAAAATTCTATTCATAATACAATTATTGTAGTGAGGCAGTTTTAAGCAAATTACACATACGCCCTTATTAATAAGTTATCATATAACAAATTGTAAGGGCTTTATGTCAAGAATTTTATCATCTAAAATTCATTACTATGGACCAATTAAAATTGTGCAAAGTCATTCTTTGTGTGCGACCCAATAGGTTCATGCGACGTTGGCAGTGAACCAAAAACCATTATGGTACTTAAGTCATAAGCGGTCTCTAGCAAGGCATTATGACTACCCAAGTAGCATGAATATCAAAATCAATACAACCTAATTAATAACGTATATCATATCCTTTTGTCGTGCGATATCCTTTGATTAAACATAAGGCATGAAAAATCACCCATAATGTTCAATCGTACTAGTCTCGATCTATAGGTAAACTGAAAAACATCCAAGTGACATTGATCATATCAATTCACATGGGACTTGGCCATTATCAGTCTATCTTATCGAGGGATCCACTAATATCTCTCTCTATACGAGAGTGATAAATTATATCTTGATTACACACCTTCGCATATTATTCACACGGTAATAAATCACAATCTTTATAATTGTCCGGTTAAAGACAACATTTGATTGTGTCAAATTATCATGGTCCTAATATTGAAGTCTATGGTAATCTCAAGTCGAATGACTAAATCATATACATATCATGAGTAACACCTATGACTTAATCCATGTTGTATTCTTATAACGGGTTGGTCCAGTATCTTATTCCCTAACAAGTACTCATGATCTTAATTCGTATCCATATACGCATGATCATCACATGACCATCAATCAAGATTCACACTACTCTTAATTCACTATAGTTCCCAGTATAATGACCGACTATGGACATTTAGGATATTTCAACAAATACACATGGATCTTACTATAAGGTAAACATGCAATCACTTATAATAAAACAATAAATAAAACCTCTATTTTATTAATTAAAATTATAAGATAAACAATATTTGTAGATTGACCTAGGGCACATGCCTTAACATCTCCCACTTGCACTAGGGCTAATCATTCATGTATCTAATACCTAATGACCTAGCATGACCATCATGTTTCGCTTATGGAAGAGTTTTCGTCAAAGGATCTGCAACATTGTCTTCTGTAAGAACTCTGCAAATCTTCATGTTTCCCCTCTCAATGATTTCTCGAATTAGATGAAAACATCTAAGTATATGTTTGAATCGGTGGTGTGATCTTGGTTTCTTGGCCTGTGTTATCGCCTCGTTATTGTCACAATACAAGCAAATAGGGTTAGTTATACTCGGAACCACACCAAGTTCTGATATGAACTTTTTGATCCAAACTGCCTCCTTAGATGCATCAGATGTTGCAATATATTCAGCTTCTATTGTAGAATCTGCGACAGTTTCTTGCTTCGAACTTTTCCACCTCACTGCGCCTCCATTTAAAGTAAACACATATCCAGACTACAATCTGAAGTTATATATATATATATATATATATATATATCAATTTGAAAACTTGCATCTGTGTAACCACTTACTACAAGCTCGTCTTCTAAACTTCCATAGACTAAGAACACTTCTTTAGTACTTCTCAAGTACTTAAGAATGTTATTTACTACTATCTAGTGACTCTCACCGAGATCGGATTGATATCTGCTTGTTGCGCTCAAAGCATATGATACATCAGGTTGAGCGCATAACATGGCATATATGATAAATCCAAAGTGATGCATATGGAATCGTATTCATGCGCTCTCACTCACCATTAGTCTTCGGACATTGAGTCTTGCTGAGATTTATACCATGAGACATTGGCAATGACCCTCTTTTAGAGTCTTGCATATTGAACCTCTTCAATACATTATCAATATAAGCACTCTGACTTAAACCGATCAGCCTTTTAGATCTATCCATATTATCTTAATCCAAAGGATGTGGGTTGCATCTCCTAAGTCCTTCATTGAGAAACACTTCCCTAACCAAGACTTGACACTCTGCAAGGTTGGGATGTCATTTCCAATGAGTAATATATCATCAACATACAACACCAGAAAAATAACCACGCTCCCACTAACCTTCTTGTATACACAAGGCTCATCTTCATTTTTAATGCAACCAAATTCCTTAATTGCTTCATCAAAACGAAGATTTCAACTCCGAGAAGCTTGCTTTAATCCATAAATAGATCTTTGAAGCTTGCACACCTTCTTAGAAGTCTCAAGATGAACAAACCCTTCAGGTTGTATCATATGCACGTCCTCAAGTAACTTTCCATTTAGAAAAGCTGTTGTGACATCCATTTGCCTAATCTCATAGTCATAATACGTGGCTATGGCAATTAGAATTCTAATGGATTTAAGCATGGCTACAGGAGAAAAAGTTTCATCATAATCAACACCTTGAGTCTGTCTACAACCTTTTGTTACTAGCCGTGCTCTATAAGTATGCACATTGACATCCATGTCAGTTTTCTTCTTGAAAACATCCAATGGTCTTACCACCTTCAAGTAAATCAACCAAGTTCCAAACTCGGTTATCATACATGGATTGCATCTCTGAATTCATGGCACTAAGCCATTTATCTGCCTCAGGGCTAGAAACAGCCTCTTGATAAGTAGTAGATTCATTTTGATCCATAAGCAACACCTCACTACTATCAGTAATAAGAAATCTAAATCTCTCAAGCTGATGTCTTACTCTATCAGACCTAAGAGGGCCTTGTGATACCTGTGGAGGATCAATTAGATCAAGACATAGTTGATCTTCCATTGACGGTTGAATGTTTATTTGTGGTTCTTGAATTTCTTCAAGACTTACTTTATTCACACTGTTGTTTTTTGAAATAAACTATTTTTCCATAAAGACACCATTCCGAGCAACAAACACTTTATTCTCAGCGGGATTATAAAATTAGTATCCTCTAGTTTCTTTAGGATAACCAACGAATACACACTTGGTAGATTTGGCAGATAATTTTTCCTGAGATTTGTCATCGTACGAAAACCTCACATCCCCAAATCTTAAGGAAATACAAACTTAGTTTTTTCCCAAACCACATTTCATGTGGTGTCTTATCAACCGCTTTAAAAGGAACACGATTTAGTGTAAACACAACGCTTTCTAAGGCATAACCCCAAAAGAAAATAGGAAGATCTACATGACTCATTATAGATCGAACCATATCCAATAAAGTCTGATTTCTCCTCTCAGAAACACAATTCCATTGTGGAGTTGCTGGGGGAGTTAACTGTGAGATAATCACATAGTTTCTAAGATGATCATCAAACTCTTGGCTCAAATATTCACCACCTCGATCTGATCAAAGTGTTTTAATAGTTTTACTAAGTTGATTTTGCACTTTGTTCTGAAATGGTTGAAACATTTCAAAAGATTCACCTTTATGTTTCATGAGATACACGTAACCATATCTACTGAAATCATCAGTGAATGTAATGAAGTACTGATAACCACCTCTAGTCATTGTGTTTACAGAACCGCATACCTCAGTATGTATTAGACCCAATAAATCACTTGCCCTTTCAATGTGTCTAGTAAAGGGACTCTTTGCCATCTTGCCTAGTAAAAAAGATACACATTTTTCATATGATTCAAAATCAAATGAATCTAAAAGTCCATTTTTATGGAGTTTAGAGATACGTTTCTCATTAATGTGGTCAATGCGACAATGTCAAAGGTATGTTTGATTCAAATCATTTGACTTGAACCTCTTTGTATTTATGTTAAGAATGAGAGTATCTGTAGACCTTTTCATGTTTAGAATATAAAGACCATCACACAAATCAGCATTCGCATAGAAAATATCTTTACGAGAAATGGAGCATTTATTATTCGCAATAATGAAATTAAAACCATCCAAATCCAAACATGAAACTGAAATGATGTTTCTACTCAAGGGATGGACATAATAACAATTATTTAAAACTAAAACAAGTTCACTAGGTAAAATTAACTCATAGCATCCTACAGCCAACGCAGCAACCTTTGCTCCATTTCCAACTCGTAGGATGACTTCTCCTTTCTTTAGCTTTCTACTTTTGGTGAGACCCTGCACATTAATACAAATGTGAAATCCACATCCGATATCTAATACCCATGAATCACTAGTAGAAAAGTTAACTTCAATAACATAAATACATGAAGCGGTAGTCGCACTACTGTTCTTTTTCTTTAGATCTTCAAGATAGAGCTTGCAATTTCTGAACCAACGTCCAGGTGCATGGCAAAAATGACAATTTCCTTCTTTTTCTTTTTCCTTATGGGATTGTGAAGTAGAAGCAGCATGGGGCTTGACTTTCTCTATAGGCTTTGTGACAGTCACAACAACCTTTTGTAACTTTAGCCTTGCCTTTGTCTTTTTTCTTCAAAGCCTTTCCTTTATGAACCATCAACACACTAGGAATGGGTTTCTTGACATTCTACTCAGCAGTTTTAAGCATCAAATGCAATTCTGATATAGACTTCTCCATGTTATTCATGTTATAGTTCATCACAAGTTGTGAATAACTATCAGGCAATGAATTCAGGATCAAATCCATAGCCAACTCTTGGCTTTTGGGAAATCCAAATATGTCAAGATGGTCAATATAGTCCTTCATTTTCAAAACATGAGGACTAACTGGCGTACCATCAGCCATTTTGCAAGAATGAAGGTTCTTGACTGTCTCAAACCTTTCTTACATTTGTCTGCTGTTGGAACATTTCCTTCAGCGTCGTAGCCATGTCATAAGCTTCCATGTGTTCCATGTCCTTCTGAAGTTCAGGAACCATGGTTGCCAACATAATGCATGAAACATTAGTGGAGTCGTTGACATGCTTAGTATGTGCATCTTTCAAGGCTCTTAAAGCATTGGCTGGTGGTTCATCAGGAATAAGATCATCCAGGACATACAACTTGCGTTCATGCTTAAGAATAATTCTCAAGTTTCTGAACCAGTCAAGAAAGTTTGTCCCAGAAAACTTATCCTTCTCAAGGATGGATCGCAGTGACAAGGGATTAATGTGATTTGAAGAGGCCATAGATCTACAACAAAGATTATGCAAAAGTTAATTTTAGTATAGAAGAATAAACACCCACTAAATTAACAACCCTCCTAAAAATGTTATGATAATTTAAGGGACTAAAATCCATGTTTCACCTAATTCTAAGACAACTAAGGCATGACACTTCGAATTAGGTTATTTAGGTAGGTATCAATTACTAATTACATCATATGTAACTTTTAGTTATTTTATGAGATTATGACATCTTATGTCTTAGCATGTTTTATCTCATCTAGTGCCTAAAGCCCAAAACCTTTTTGATAACTTTATCAAGTCTAACCATTTCAAACAATAGAGTAATTGTTACTCAACTTGCCTCACTAAGATAACATAATACACTCTGCGGAGGCAAACACATATTGATGTGATCGAAGCCTTGACAAGTGTTTGAGAATGGATGACACTTGACCTAAAATTTGAAAGAGGGATTTTTGTTTGTTTTAGTGATCATAATTAAATAAGATAAATATCATATATTTCAATGTATGAATAATCACTAAAAGATTAGGAAATCATACAAATATTGACTATTGTATGAGATTTTGGACGCTACGAACAAGCTAACGCATGTCCCATTTAGCCAGATCAATAACGAAAATCGCCCTTATTTTAATTCCAAAAATATTAATTAAAAAACGTTTTTAATTATCTCGGACCCACCATTAACTTAATATCTTATCATAATCCAATTAGAATTTAAGATACTTTGAATCCTTGTCCAATTAGGATTTGTTTTATGTCTCACTTATCTTATAGGATTTGTAATTCTAATCCAATTACAAGACTATCTCCTATCTTGTAGGAATATACTAATGGATTACTACAATGAGATATATGATTAAAATCAATTTCGAGATATTAATCATGCATTCAACATCATAATCATATTAAATTAATCATATTAACCTAATCATGATCTCTATCATGGAGACATACATAATTATTGAACAAAATGAAATATGTGTTCAAGATCAGAATCATATTAACCTAAACATGAAGTCTACCATGAACATACAAAATTCACATCGCTCAATATATGTTAATCAAAATATTACGACATGCTTTAAAAACCAATTCTTGATAACAATTATCACAAAATCTATATGTATATCATATATACATTAATTAAGATTATTTTTCACACATATATCATATATACATCAGTGAATACATGCAAATGTTTAATAGAACCGAGCATAATGCTCTGATACCACTGTTGGATTTTTGAGGTTCATACGCAGCGGAAAATTTAAAACAAGTTTTGAAAAACCCTAACAGGATCGAAAATAAGTTCCATTAAACTAAATCTACGAAAGTAAATCATACCTTATTCCATGATTTCCTTTTGATTGTTTGATTTTCAAGACGTTCAAGTGTGTGTCCTTTATCAGAAATCCACACACGAACGGTGACCACAATTTGGAGTTCTAGCCCCAAGAGAAATTGAAAACGATTTTTCTTTCTCTCCTTAAATCTAGAGAACTCGAAAATTTAAAACGAAAATCTTATGTCGTTTTTAGGGTTTCACCATATATTTATATGTGTAGATAAACCCTCACTTAAAATCATATTCGTAATACAATCATGGTATTTAGGCAGTTTAAGCAAATTACACATACGCTCTTATTAATAAGTTATCATATAACAAATCGTAAGGGCGTTTATGTCATGAATTTTATCATATAAAATTCATTACTCTGGACCAATTGAAATTGTGAAAAGTCATTCTTTGTGTGCGACCCAATAGGTTCATGCGACGTTGGCAGTATGACGACCCCTTCTCCAAATAAGGGCACCGCACGGCCTAATCCCTTAATTAAGCCCTAATCTCCCCTATAGGACCTAACAAGGAACTAGTCAACCTTATTTAAACACCTAAATACCTACCAATTATGATATCACATACAATTAACAAACTAGTTCTACTGACTAACCTATGGTTGTCTATAAATCAGAGTTCAGTTAAATTTTTTTTTTCTAAAAAGTTATTCAGCGGAAGTCTTATTTCATTACTATTGGACATTAGATCCTAAGGCTTAACCTATTGTGGAAAAACCAGGAAATAGTGATCACATGCATATAAAAAATAAAAGTGGTGATATATATAACATGTGTCTGGTCAGATGTTCCTATCACTCAACTCAAAAGTAAAAATATCATGTATATAGAAAATGTAATACAAAAGAATGCAAAACGTACAAAAATATGTCGTAGCAGTCATTCACTGGCTCAGAGGTAGTCACCAATCTTCTCTTTGCCTGGTCTGCTACTCGGCTGATCTGCACCCACCGTCACAAACTACACGGTGAGTACACGAAATTATTTAAGTAATACTGAGAGACATTGATCCACATTCCCAAACAGGCAACAAGTATCAAATGGCATAATTTAAATAGCACCTATGCTGAAAGAAACATCATGCAAAAAGATACTTGAGTTAACCAAATATGAAAGTGACTCAAGGCTAAGTAGTAATGGATTAGGGTCGGTCGTCTGTGATCTTCATCACATCAGCCTGTCCACTACAATTTGAGCTCTGTTCTATATCATTTCACTACAAATTGAGCTCCATATCATAACAATTGAAAAGGTCGTACTTACGATTACGCCTTTTCTATTCCAAGTGAATTAGTCGTCACCAGAATGTATACTTGCTAACATACCCGAGTTTTAAAACTCGTCATGCTCACCCAAGTTATTCTTGCGCCAACAAACCCCGAGGTCCGGTTACCCTGTTCGAGGCACGTTACCTCGTGTGTCAAGCAAAGTAGTGGAGAAATTCCCTAACATCCTGGACAGCCTAGTGACCCCGTATGAAGCTGAATTTCTACCATCAAATGACCCTAACCACAAGACGACTTTTAGTTTCAATAATGACTCGGTAATATAATCCAAGAAATGTAATTGCATACTAATGCACAAAGGATTAGAGTCAAAACAAAACAAACTAACCTAATAGCATGTTATATCAGTGACTTCCAAACACAACAATCAACATGACAAAGTAGAGGAATTGGAATCAATGATATACACAACAGAGTATGCTATGAGCAACATCATAAAATGAGAAACAAACAAGTCATAGCATATGGACTTCAAAGGCAATTCAGTTCGAATAACTAAGAATACATAAATAAATGGCATAAAATGTAAATAAATGTCTCAATCAGTTTACTTACATACACACAACAATTCCTAAGCTATCCGGCTTTTCGTCGCGTCGATGTACGCATCGAAACCCCGTAATAGCTCCTTTACGGTCCTAACATTTAACACTTTATCAATTTAGAGTCAAGATTAATTATGTACAATTCTTAAATTGGTCAAAATCGGTCAAAATCGAATTCGATACCAATTTGTCTATTTCGCGTTTTTCGAGGTAAAACACCGGTAAAACGTCTCGACCGACTTCCTAATTCTTGACTTTTTATGGAAATATCTAATTTCTATTTATTTGGGCCACAAATATATTTTTCCCTATTTTTTTGGAATTTTCCTGAATTTTTCCATTTTTTATCTATTTTCTAAACTTTATTTTATTAAAAATCAGTTTTAATTTAATTAAATAATTAAATATATATTTTTTATTTTTATTATTATTATTATTATTTATTGGGGTAGGTCCGGGTCAACTTGACCCGGTCCAGCCGAACCCGGGTCGACCCGATCCGATCCAAGCGGACCCAGGTCGGTTAACCCGATCTCATCGGCCTGGCCGGCATGGTCGGGCCGGTTGGCCGACCCGATGGTAGCCGGGTAGCCCGACCCGGGCTACCCCCCATTTTCTTCCTCACCAGAGCACATCGTGCTCTGGTTTTCTTCTTTTTTTTTTTTTCTTTGGGGTTGGGTGTCCATCCCCAACCCCAAGTTGGGTTTGTGCAGGGGAGACGACTCCCTTGCCGTCCCTTGAGCTCGGACCAACAACAACACCGAACTGCAACAACAACAACAACTCACACAGCATCAACAACAAGCAATGCACCTTGCGTTCCACTTCGAGCTCGGTCTCTCTCTCCGGTCTCTCTCTTTCTTCTTCATCTCGACCTTTCTCTTCTCTTCTTCTCTCGCTGCGTTTTTTCTTTCCTCTTCTCTGTGTCGATTTTGTTTATTTTTTTGTTTTTGAAGTTAGAATGAGATAAAGATGACTTTGATATATATATATATATAGCTACCTTACAACCACAAATTATATTAATTTAATTTTTTTCCTTTTTCATTTTATGCAATAAACTTGAACTAGTTACATGTACCCCACGAGCTGCTACCTCGGGCCCACATCGGCACGCAACACGAGGTAAGTACCCGCTCATCTTGGTATCTGCATACCCGTAACTGACTTAGTAGTCTACACATATACAATACACTAGGCATACAACGCACAAATATAACATTTACCTCGGCCACCGTGCCTCGGTAATGACACGTATCGCGCTGCGGATCCCACGTCACGGGTCATTTTGTCATGATTAACAAATTAAATGTGCATTAATTATTTGGGCCGTGACAATATTTCCCAACTAATAGGAAGTTCGTCCTCGAACTTAAACTAAACGAATTTAAAATACCTGACTCAAAGAGGTACGGAAATATGTCTCGCATATAGTCTTCCCGTTCCCAAGTGAGTTTTGAATCTCCATGAAACTGCCACTTGATTAATACCTTCGGGATAGACTTGTTTCTCAACTGTTGTACCCTTCGGTCAAGGATCTGGACTGGTTACTCTTCATATGAGATATCTTCACTCAAATCAATTTGACTCAATCCACTGTCGGTCTCTCACCTGCCTTTGACTTAGCTAGTCGAAGCATAGATATATGGGACACTGGATGAATTCCCGACATCTGTGGAGGTAATTCTAGCTCATTTGCAACCTTTCCAACCCGTTTCTTAATCTTGAAAGACCCGATAAATCTCAGTGCTAATTTGCCATTCAAACCAAATCGATGATGACCCTTACGAGGAGAAACCTTTAGATACATTAAAGCTCCCTCATCGTACGTGAGATCGTTGTGATACATGTCTGCATACTTATTTTGCCTCTCATGGGCTCCCTTAAGCTTTTGGCGAATCTGTCTTACCTTTTCTGTATGATCGACAACAATCTCAGGCCCTAACAAATCCCGGTCTTCTGGCTCAGCCCAACAAGATGGTGAGCGACACGGTCTGCCATATAACGCCTCAAATGGCGCCATTTCAATACTCGCCTGATAACTGTTGTTGTATGCAAATTCACACAACGATAAATATTCTTTCCACGATCCGCCAAACTCAAGTACATACGCCCTGAGCATATCTTCGACAGTTTGAATCAACCTCTCAGTCTGCCTATCAGTCTAGAGGGTGAAAGGTTGTGTTAAACTATAAGCGCGTACCATACTGCTCCTGCATACTCCGCCACATCCTGGACGTATACATAGCATCTCTGTCTGACGTAATAGTCAAAGGTACTCCATGCAGCCTGATAATCTCTCTCTCGAACAATACACTCAGCTGGTCAAATGTGTAATGAGCCGCAATCCAGTATGAAATGGGCGAGTTTCGTCAATCTGTCCACAATCACCCAGATGGAATCATGTCGATGAACAGTCCTCGGCAGTCCTCGAACGAAATTCATAGCTGTGTCTTCCCACTTCCATCGTGGAATGGGAAGTGGTTGTAGTAATCCTCCAGGTCTACGATGCTCTGCCTTTACCAGCTGGCAGATCCCACAGTTCCTGATAAACTCTTATATGTCCGCTTTCATCCAGGCCACCAAAAATGTCTCTTCATATCATGGTACATTTTGGTCCTTCCTGGATGAATAGTGAACCGGGAACGATGTGAATCCTGAAGAATCTCATCTCTCAGCTCTATCACTGCCGGTATCCACAATCTGCCTCGAAATCTAAGACATTGATCTGATGTCTCAGTCCAGTCAGTACACTAGGGACTCTGGGCTAACTCAATGAATCTCGGATATAGAATGTCAATTTTCTGATCCTCTGACACTCTCTGAGTCGACACTGCCAGAAGTCTCACCTGAGCACAAATCAGTACCTCCGTGTCGTTTGAAATATCTGACTAACTCAACCTCGCCGCCGCCTCGAGTAAACCATACTCGTGCGTTATATGACAACTAAACATCTCGGCATCTCCAGTCGGAATTCTACTCAACGCATCTGCAACGACATTAGCTTTTCCTGGATTATATTCCAAAGAAAAGTCATAGTCTTTCAAAAATTCTAACCATCTGCGCCGTCTCATGTTCAGCTCTTTCTGTGTGAAGAGATATTTCAAACTCTTATGGTCAGTATAGATTGTGAACTTCTCTCCATACAGATAATGTTTCCATATCTTCAGAGCAAACACTACCGCCTCCAACTCTAAGTCATGAGTTGGATAATTCTTCTCATGTATCTTCAACTATCTTGATGCATAGGCCACTGTGCATTTCTCTTGCATCAACACACAACCTAAACCTATATAAGAAGCATCTGTGTACACCGTGAAACCCTTTCCAGCCTCTGGCAATATCAGCACTGGTGCGGTAGTCAACAATTTCTTCAGTTGAGCAAATGCATCCTCGCATTCCTTAGACCAATGAAACTTAACATCTTTCTGGGTCAACTTAGTCATTGGTGAAGCGATCTTCAAAAAATCCTTCACGAACCTTCAGTAATAGCCTACTAACCCCAGAAAACTCCTAATCTCAGTCACTGACGTCGGCGCTGGTCAATCCAAAATTGCCTGAATCTTTGTTGGATCTACAGCAATACCTGCTGCTCCAACAACATGACCCAAAAAGTTGACCTCAGACAACCAAAATTCACACTTACTGAATTTGGCATATAGTATGTGCTCCCTCAAAGTCTGCAACGTCTCCCGGAGGTGCTACTCGTGATCTTCTCGAGTCTTCGAGTACACCAATATATCATCAATAAACACGATCACAAAGCGGTCAAGAAATGGTCTCATTACTCGGTGCATCAAATCCATAAACATGGCAGGAACATTAGTCAAATCGAACGACATGACTATGAACTGATAGTGTCCATACATCGTACTAAACGCTATTATGTATCTATCATCCTCCTTGATCCTCAACTGATGTTACCTTAATCATAGATCTATTCTGGAGAAAAATTGCGCTCCTCTAAGCTGATCGAATAAATCGTCAATACGCGGTAATGGATACTTGTTCTTGACTGTGATCTTGTTCAATTGTCTAAAATCAATACACAGTCTCAAGGTATCGTCCTTCTTCATCGCAAACAAGACCGGTGCTCCCCATGGTGATATCGAATGTGTGATAAATCCCTTCTCGCTCAATTCTTGCAACTGTTTCCTCAATTCTTTCAATTCTCGTGGAGCCATGCGGCATAGTGGTATAGATATCGATTTCGTACTGGGTACCAACTCAATAATGAAATCGATCTCCCTCGGTGGTGGTAATCCAGGTAAGTCTTCCGGAAACATGTCTGGGAACTCACACACAACCGAAATCTCTTCAAGTTTAGGTTCATGACTCTCTGCAACGATATATATCGATACCGAAGTCTCCATATCCCCACTAGTCGCAAGCCGACCTCGAGTGCTCTCGGCTCTCGGTGTACTACCGCTATACATGAACATTAGACGCCCTGGAATCTCAAATATCATTATTTTCGTAAAATAGTCGATATGAGCATGATATGATGCTAGCCAATCCATCCCTACCAACGCATCGAATTCCAGGAATTATAGCACCCTGAAGTCCGCATGTAACTCGACCCCGTCGATATTGTGCACGCTCAAAAATCTCTCCCAGTGTCCTGACACTTGAACTGACCACATAAAACCCATGATGTGGCCTCAGTCCGTCGCAAAAATGATACTCATCATCGGCATCCTCCTTCACAAGATCTCCGGCAAGCTGCCTCAAATAGCCGTATATGTCTCGGTAGCTCATCACTGTCTCGTCGGCTCCCTGTCTCAGATTCATGAATTCCTTCCTCAACATCTTCATCACCGTAGGTGGGAAGTACTGCTGATAGAACTTAGTCTTGAAGGCATCCCAAGACTCAAACTCTCCTTCAGCAGTTATAGTCGCACGCCGCCACACATCGGCGTCTCGCTGTAACATGTACGACGAGATCTCCGCTCTGAGTCTATCATCAATCTGCAAAACTCTATGTAACTTCTCCTGCGACAGGACCCCCTTCTCGATCTTCTCAAAATCTCTCTGATCGTTGAAGTATATCGATTTCAGTCTGATGAAATTTTTCACCAGCTGAACTACCGCTGTCGAACTAGCTGATGGGGGTGTGGAATATGGTGTAGACACTGTCTCTACTGCTGGAGGTGCTATCATTAGTGTCGCAGGTACGACCGGCACTACTGTCATCTTGTAGTCGCATAGGACCCGATGTCCGAGTTGGCTGTGTCTTTGTGGAGCAAATCGGGAAGTCATCAATGCAATGAAATCCGCCAACTGCTGACCCTGGGCAGCTACTCGATTTGAAAGCCTCTGGAAATCCTCTCCTGATGGTATCGAAGGTTGGCTGCCGCTCGTACCGGCATCACCGCTATCGCGTGAATCCGCCATCTCTGACTGTAAATAGATAACGAACGCGAATCAGCTACTACGTGGATAACGCATATATATACACATAACAAAATTAACATGTATATAAATATATCAAATCTCCGACTCACGTTTACTCACTTCCCAACTAATAGTTTCTAGGCGAGGATCATCTGGTTTTCCACCACTAACTAAGATTATCTAGCTTCTATATTTCTTAAATCTTTTAGTTCTTTCTAGCTGAAAAAGGTAGGCCGTTCACTACATTTTGTAGTTTGTGGTATCATATTGTAGAATCTCCATATTCTACAAGCTTCACCTTATCAAGCTTCGGTGGTAAGCCATGAATTCTCAAAACCATGGCTCTGATACCAACTGTGTTGATATCATATTACCTTAAGCCATATAGTTCTCTAAATCTAGCTCTGATACCACCTGTGACGACCCCTTCTCCAAATAAGGGCACCGCCCGGCCTAATCCCTTAATTAAGCCCTAATCTCCCCTATATGACCTAACAAGGAACTAGTCAGCCTTATTTAAACACCTAAATACCCACCAATTATGATATCACCTATAATTAACAAATTAGTTCTACTGACTAACCTATGGTTGTCTATAAATCAGAGTTCAGTTAAATTTTTTTTATCTAACAAGTTATTCAGCAGAAGTCTTATTTCATTACTATTGGACATTAGATCTTAAGGCTTAACCTATTGTGGAAAAACCAGGAAATAGTGATCACATGCATATAAAAAACAAAAATGGTGATATATATAACATGTGTCTGGTCAGATGTTCCTATCACTCAACCCAAAAGTAAAAATATCATGTATATAGAAAATGTAATACAAAAGAATGTAAAACGTACAAAAATATGTCGTAGCAGTCCTTCATCGGCTCGAGGTAGTCACCAATCTTCTCTTTGCCTGTTTGCTACTCGGTGATCTCTGCACCCACCGTCACAAACTAGACGGTGAGTACATGAAATTATTTAAGTAATACTTGAGACATTGATCCACATTCCCAAACAGTGCAACAAGTATCAAATGGCATAATTTAAATATCAACTATGCTGAAAGAAACATCGTGCAAATAGATACTTGAGTTAACCAAATATGAAAGTGACTCAAAGCTAAGTAGTAATGGATTAGGGTCGGTCGGCCGTGATCTTCATCACATCAGCCTGTCCACTACAATTTGAGCTATGTTCTATATCATTTCACAACAAATTGAGCTCCATATCATAACAATTCAAAAGGTCGTACTTACGATTACGCCTTTTCTATTCCAAGTGAATTAGTCGTCACCGGGATTTATACTTACTAACATACCCGAGTTTTAAAACTCGTCATGCTCACCCAAGTTATTCTTGCGCCAACAAACCCCGAGGTCCGGTTACAGGCACGTTACCCCGTGTGTCATGCAAGGTAGTGGAGAAATTTCCTAACATCCCGGACAGCCTAGTGACCCCCGTATGAAAGCTGAATTTCTATCATCAAATGACTCTAACCACAAGAACGACTTTTAGTTTCAATAATGACTCGGTAATAGAATCCAAGAAATGTAATTGCATATTAATGCACAAAGGATTAGAGTCAAAACAAAACAAACTAACCTAATAGCATGTTATATCACTGACTTCCAAACACAACAATCAACATGACCTAGTAGAGGAATTGGAATCAATGATATACATAACAGAGTATGCTATGAGCAACATCATAAAATGAGAAACAAACAAGTCATAGCATATGAACTTCAAAGGCAATTCAGTTCGAATAACTGAGAATAAATAAATAAATGGCATGAAATGTAAATAAATGTCTCAATCAGTTTACTTACATACACACAACAATTCCTAAGCTATCCGGCTTTTCGTCGCATCAATGTACGCACCCAAACCCCGTAATAGCTCATTTACGGTCCTAACATTTAACACTTTATCAATTTAGAGTCAATATTAATTATGTACAATTCTTAAATTGGACGAAATCGATCAAAATCGAATTTGAGACCAATTTACCGATTTCGCATTTTTCGTGGTAAAACACCGGTATAACGTCTCGACCGACTTCCTAATTCTTCGCTTTTTATGGAAATATCTAATTTCTATTGATTTGGGTCACAAATATATTTTTCCCTATTTTTTTGGAATTTTCCTGAATCTTTCCATTTTTAATCTATTTTTTGGACTTTATTTTATTAAAAATCAGTTTTAATTTAATTAAATAATTAAGTATATATTTTATTATTATTATTATTATTATTTTATTGTGGTGGGTCCGGGTCAACCCGACCCGGTCCTTCTCGGGTCAGGGTCGGCCCGGCCCGGCCCACATGGGCTCGGGTCGGCTGACCCGACTCGCATGTCGGGCTACCCCCATCTTCTTCCTCACCAGAGCACTTCGTGCTATGGTTTTCTTCTCTTTTTTTTCACTGGGGTTGGGCATCCATCCCCAACCCCAAGTTGGGTTCGTGCAGGGGAGACGACTCACATGCCATCCCTTGAGCTCGGACGACTGCCATGGCAGTTCGTCCGAGTCTCCCACCTCGGAACAACAACAACACCGAACTGCAACAACAACAACTCACACAACATCAACAACAAGCAACGCACCTTGCGTTCCACTTCGAGCTCGGTCTCTCTCTCCCGGTCTCTCTCTTTCTTCTTCCTCTCGGCCTTTCTCTTCTCTTCTTCTCTCGCTGCGTTTTTTCTTTCCTCTTCTCTGTGTCGATTTTGTTTTTTTTGTTTTTGAAGTTAGAATGAGATAAAGATGACTTTGATGTATATATATGGCTACCTTACAACCACAAATTATATTAATTTATTTTTTTCCTTTTTCATTTTATGCAATAAACTTGAACTAGTTACACCACGAGCTGCTACCTCGGGCCCACATCGACACGCAACACGAGGTAAGTCCCTGCTCGTCTCGGTATCTGCATACTCGTAAATGACTTAGTAGTCTACACATATACAATACACTAGGCATACAACACACAAATATAACATTTACCTTGGCCACCATGCCTCGGTAATGACACGTATCGCGCCGCGGATCCCACGTCATGGGTCATTTTGTCCTGATTAACAAATTAAACGTGCATTAATTATTTGGGCCGTGACAGGCAGTGAACCAAAAACTATTTTGGTACACAAGTCATAAGCTGTCTCTAGCAAGGCATTATGACTACCCAAGTAGCATGAACATCAACATTGATACAACCTAATTAATAACGTATATCATATTATTTTGTCGTGCGATATCCTTTGATTAAACATAAGGCATGGAAAGTCACTCTTAATGTTCAATCGTACTAGTCTCGATCTTTAGGTAAACTGAAAAACATCCAAGTGACATTGATCATATCAATTCACATAGACTTGGCCAATATGAGTCTATCTTATCGAAGGATCCACTGATATCTCTCTATACGGGAGTGACAAATTATATCTTGATTACACACATTCGCATATTATTCACACGGTAACCAATCACAATCTTTATAATTGCACGGTTAAAAACAACATTTGATTGTGTCAAATTATCATGCTCATAATATTGAAGTCTATGGTAATCTCAAGTCGAAGAACTAAATGATATACCTATAATAAATAACGCCCATGACTTAATCCATGTGGTGTTCTCATAGCGAGTCGGTCTAGTACCTTATTCCCTAACAAGTACTCATGATCTTGATTTGTATCCATATACGCATGATCATCACATGACCATCAATCAAGATTCACACTAATCTTAATTCATTATAGTTCCCAGTATAATAACCGACTATGGACATTTATGATATTTTAACAATACCAATGGATCTTACTATAAGGTAAACATGCAATCACTTATAATAAAACAACAAATAAAATCTCTATTTTATTAACTAAAATTATAAGATAAACAATGTTTGTAGATTGACCTAGGCCACATGCCCTAACAATTATTATATATATATATATATATATATATATACCATGGGAACCACAAAACTATGAGTCATAAATGCACAAAACATTAAATGCACAACATATTTTGAGGGGTTCCAATGACATGATTATATATTTCGGCTCTATTGTAGAATTTATATATATATATATATAGAGAGAGAGAGAGGTAGTTCTACTATGGTGTGAAAGGCGGACATTATGACTCATAGATTAAGAAAAAAAAAATACAGCAAAAGAAAGAAAAACAGCAGTTGATGAGTTATGTGGCCTTAAATGTTTCAGATTCCACAAAAAAATGGAGCACTTTATAATAAGAATCCAAGAAGAAAGACATGCACTACTGAAAGAGAAATTGGGAGAAAAAGGGAAGAAAGAATCCTTGCTTGGTAGAAACAAACATCAGATGCAACACTTGCATGGAAACGTACAAATGTTTACAATAATAAAGACACAACGCCATCAATCCAATACAGAAAAAAAAGCAAGAAAGAGAAACATCATTAGTGGCGGTGGAGCCAACATCCTTTCATGTCCAACCTCGCCATGCATCATCATCTTCATCACTCCAATGATCTGCAATCACCATATACTTGTTAATTACTTATAGGTTTATGATTGTATGTATACATACATAATTACATAAAGAAAATATTAGAATGACAACCGTAATGTCACACCACAAGACACATTGACCCACGAGAGCCTCCAGGACCTCGATCCGCATGATATACACTTGTAGGTCTCGTATATACACTGTTACATAAAGTACAATACTTTGAGAAGCGCTAGAAAGCCTAGAATGACAAAGGAGAAGTCACACTGGAAGTCACATCGGGCCTTTTAGCGGTCCCTGTATATATATCTTAGGATGCAGGTACACACAGATCCCGGTGCATAACATGTGAGTCGAGGCTGCGTGGACATCTCATTTAGGCCAATGTGTCTTGAGATGTGACTTACCCATTGTCATTCTAATATTTTCCTAAATATTATATATTACGTATTTAGAAGAGTTTTTAATTAAGGAAAAGCCACTTTAAACCAAAACTTAATTGGTAGAGTCCTTTTTGTAACTACTTAACTTGTTTACTCTTGTGGGAAATTCAAATGCTGAAGTGCAAGTGTAGGCAGAGGAGGTGTCTTCCTACAAGCATAAGTAGTTAAAAGGGAAAAATACTAAGGAATTGAAAAACAATGATAAGTTACTTGACCTACTTAACTAATTAAGCACAAGTGTAGCCAGGAGGAGGCGTCTTCCCACAAGAGATGAGAAGCTGAAGTGCAATTGGAACAAAGACTTTAAGGTTAAGGAGCTTGAGCTTGAGAGTGGTGCACAAGCAAGCTGCAGCTTCAACCTCAACCAGCCCTTGGAGAATAGGGCAGCACTCATTCACAGCAGGGTCTCCAACACCAATGTGCACCAGCCCGCCCAGCAGATTAACACATGCTCCCAACTTGAGAGTGTCAATAGGGCAAGTTTGCTTCGTCGGAGCTGGCGTTGGGCAAGGCTCTTTTGTTGGTGGTGTTCCAGTCACTGGAGGCACTGTCACTGGCGGGAGTGTCACTGGTGGCTTTACGATCGGAGGAAGAGTGACGGGAGGGAGTGTAACTGGAGGTTTGATTGGGGGAAGAGTGACCGGTGGAAGAGTAACGGGTGGTTTGATTGGAGGAAGAGTGACAGGTGGGAGGGTAACAGGTGGTTTAATAGGAGGAAGGGTAACGGGAGGAAGGGTAATGGGTGGTTTCACGACCGGAGGGACGGTGACTGGCGGGATAGTGATGGGTCCCTTAGGGGACTTGGGCTTGTGGGGTTTCTTTTGGGGCTTGGGCTTTGGGTTGCAGGTGCCGCAACCAAGGATAGGGGTGACCGCAGAGAGGAAGAGCATGCATATTATTAGGAGAGCTGAGAGCTTGGAGGAATTCATGTTTGACACAATGTGCACACTCTTACCAATGTAAAGAGTGTTGTATGTGTAGGAATACATGGAAGCTGTGTAGGTGTTTTATAGATAATGAGAGAAAACACAGCACGTGAACATGGGAGCAGATGACAAATTTTGCTAGTTGGCACATACTTGGATGTATAGTAGGATCCAATCTCTCATCAATTACTGCAATCGAATTTCGTTATCTAAGTTTATCTTTTTCCATTATTTGGATCTTAAGAATGTGCTCATCGCGCGTAAGTTACCCAATGTGCATTATTATTATTGTTCTGCATTAATGTTGGATATGGACACCATATTGGATCCGTATAATTATAAGTGACTTATGATAAGTCATGCATGTAAAGATCTTAAGAATGTGCTCATCGCGCGTAAGTTGCCCAATGTGCATTATTATTATTGTTCTGCATTAATGTTGGATATGGACACCATTGGATCCGTATAATTATAAGTGACTTATGATAAGTCGTGCATGTAAATTAATGCAATCCGAGGGCATTGAAATTGGTTTGTAAAATGTACTATATACTTAGGTAAGTCACACTCGCTATATAGCTATAATAATAAAATTAACTTTCAAACTACGGAAACTAGATCTTCCTCGAGGCTTATATATTGATCTTTGAAGTACTGGCCTCTGAACCAAATCTGGAATATTCTCCTCGAGGATGCTCGGGGTTTGCATATATCCTAGAATGAGTATGATGCAACTCCTTTGTCATTGCTTATGTCCCATTTTTCTACAAGAAAAAAATAATAGTAAAATTAACAACCAAGTTATAAGGTCCTTAATTTGAGTTTTTGTTTAAAAATAACGTTAATTTGATGTTAATAAGCTATCCTTTGGTTAAACTACCCAAAAAGTGCTCTCCTAAGAATTTGATTTCCTTATAAATGCACTACTTAAAAAGTTGATTTACAGAGAAAGATGCTCCCTATAAAATTGAATTAATATCAATGCTCTTTCTCTTTAAGGGAGAAGTTAGTTAAGATTGTCAATCAAACATGCAAAAGAAGTGACGTCGACAAAGCTCTACGGAAGTGCACCGATCCCCCTCCCACGGCCAAAATGTTTTAGATATATACAGTGTAATTAACCTTGCAATTAATACAAGCATGTATTACCTTGAAAATAATAATGTTGGGACCATTCTCCGTTCCACGCTCACTTATACGAGACTAAACTTGATTAGCAAATAGCCACCCAAAAAATTAAAGTTAAAAAGGCTGTGGCTATGTGCAACCCACAAATTCATATGGGCAAGGCACACCCAGTGAAGATGAGGGCACCCAAAAAAATTGACTACTTTCTTAAATTATCCCTGCGCGCCCCACACACAGAAATTGAATCGAACTGGTCGAAATAGTGAAGAGGAGGGGAAGAAGAAGAGCAACTGGTTCATCAGAGGGCTTTTCATCTTCGCGTCATCTTGATCTCGACGCATTCCCGCGTTCCTCAGGCTGTTGACGTCGAGGTCTTCATTGTTGCAGGAGGTTTTCTTTTCTAAGGCTCGAAGTGTTATCGAATTTGGAAGGTGAGATGTCATGTATTTGTTGAATTTGGATGTTGAATCGATGATTAATTGTTGTTATCTAAGCGTTCATTGTCGTTCGTACCCTGTTTAATGTGATTGAATTCGTTTATTCGAATGTGAGTTCAATGTCATTCGGTAGATTTAGGTATTTTTCGTTTATGGATGTGATTGGTAGGTTTATTTCGTTTCTGAGAACTTATAGTTGGTTTATCTTTGTTGGTAACACAAGAATCAATCGCATTTAGAGGTTTTAAATTGATTTTGATTTGTATAGTCTCATTCGGACACACAGGTCCGAATTAATTGTGTTTGATCAGTCACGTTGAACCGATTGAGATTTATTCAGTATTGTAAGACCGAGTGAATAAAATTCATTCGGTTGTAGAAGACCGAGTAAACTAAATTCCCTCGGTGGACTTAACCCGACTAGTACTAACTGTAGCACTTAGTTGATGAGTATTATCTTTTTTGTTTTATAATGAGTAATTGTTGTGTACTTGTGTGTAAGGTCGTTAGGCTATTTGTTCGGTGAAACATCATCGATTGAGAGTCATTGGTTCGGTTGGCCTTGACCGATCAAGAGTTTTTTGGTCTGTTTATATCCATCGACTTGTTCATTTTAGTTCCGTTTTTGTTAATCGAACCACCTGTTATGAAGAGCTATATTGTCTTTGTTTTTAAAATTGTTTGAGTAATTAGGTAATGTTGATTTTGACCTTCTATTTGTGTTATTGTTATAGGTATGGCTCTCACTAAGAACACCGCCAGTCGGGAGGAGACTAGGGCCAAACAATTGAAGGGAGTGCGGGGTGGCCGTAAAGCTCAAACGGCTTCATATAGAAAATCAAAGGAGTTGGGACGGGGTAAGGGAGCCAATGAAGTTGGTGATTTACCCAACGAGGCATCTGCATCACCAGCCTCGGAAGCGGCTGGCAAGGAGTTGGCCATACGTACGAGCCAAGTTAATGCAGCTCAACGACCAAAGACCGACTCAACTAAGGAGAGTAAGGAAGAAGCCACCCAACAAGGCGAACAAGAAAGAAGCAATCAATCTTCATCTGAGTCATCTGAAGAAGAAGGCGAACAAGTAAGTGGAGAAGAATGCAAAGAAGAAAGCAGTGAAGTTAAAGGGGAAAGTGGGGAAAAAATGGAGGAGAATGTGATAGTGGTAAGGAAAATGATAGTGGTGAAAAGTCAGAGGAGGAGGGTGGAGACGAAGGAGAAGGTGATTCAGGATCAAGGGGTGATGATGAAGAAAGTGGAGACGAAGGAGAAGAAGAGGCAAAAAAGAAGAAGAAGAAGAAGAAGAAGAAGAAGAAGAAGAAGAGGTAGTTGTGGTGGGGAAAAGGGCTTTTGCAAAGGGTGGCAGCAAGGCGAAGCCAGGAACCCCCAAAGGCAATAAGCCAACAGATGACACGTCTACATCGTTCCCTGGAGGGCTTAAGAACCAGACGTTGCTGAAGAGTTTTAACAATCATGTCGCCGCTGCGATATGGAATGGTGAAGTACGTATGAGTTTAATTAAATTAATTTGAAATAGTAAGGAATAGCTGACAAATTGAATTAGAAACACTATGTTCGGTTTTCACGAACCGAACTAATTCATTCTATTGGTTCGTTCCAACCGAGTAAATATATCTCACTCGGTGACCTTAGACCGAACAGATGGGTTTAGTTCGGTTGATTCGAACCGAACAGAGTGGTTCTCAATTGTTTTTTAACTTTGTTGACTTATTATTATTATTTTTTGGATACATATATTAGAAACACTCTGTTCGGGTTGCACAAACCGAACTAATTCATTCTCTTCGGTTGTTGCCAACCGAGTGAATATATTTCAATCGGTTACTTGGCACCGACCAGATGGGTTTAGTTCGGTTGATTCAAACCGAATAGAGTGTTTCTCAATTGTTTCTTAACTTTGTTGACTTATTTTTTTTTTGGATATATATATTGCTCGTACTGACACTAATATTTCTCAGGAACGACCCCTCCTAAGATGTATCAATCATGGCTCGCAGTTGGTACAATGGGATCTGGCGAAGTGTTGCCGAGACAGAGTTCGCCTTCAGAGCATTATTCAGGCATCCGGATTGAGTGCGCTGACCAAGTGCACATACAAGAAGGCACACAAGACCCTAATATCAGCCTTCGTAAAGAGATGGCAGCCAGAGACCAATACATTTCACCTACCATTCGGTGAAATGTCAATCACGCTGGAGGATGTCAGCATGTTGTTGAAGATTCCCGTGATGAGAAAGGTTGTAGACTGTCCCTTGATGTCCAGGGATGAGTCGATTGAGTTGATGGTCAGGGCACTCCAAGTGTCAGATGAGGAAGCCAAAAAACAGTTGAACAAAGACCATAAGGTTTTGAAGTCCTGGCTGAAGTCAAAATGGGGAGATTTGCCAAAGCCTTCAAAGAAAGGTAACGAGAAAAGGAAAGTGCTTCCTGCGGTTGAGTGCACGACCGGAGCATACTTGCGGTACCTATTGGGGTGCACTCTGTTAGTTGATAAGACATCCACGTTGGTCCCAGTTGAACTTCTAGCCTTGGTGGAGAATTTAGAAGAGGTCCATACATATGCTTGGGGTGCAGCCGCTCTAGCGTACTTCTATCGACAACCGGGATCGGCAACCCGGGTGAAAGTATGTCAGATTGCTGGGTATCTGACGTTGTTAGAGGTGCGTTCACCATAAGTTGTTGAATGGTTTATTTTTTTATTTTAGTTCGACTGAATTACTTTACTTTCTCTTTTGCAGGGATAGGTACACTACCACTTTGATGTGGTTCGCATAAAGCACGCCCGAACCCAACTTATGTTGGGAACCTTCCCCGTGTGTCAAGGTGGATCATGAAGTAGAGCGGGGCTGAACTTAGATCATGTACACCGACTTCGCATTGCACTCGTTGGTCCCAGTTGAACTTCTAGCCTTGGTGGAGAATTTAGAAGAGGTCCATACATATGCTTGGGGTGCGGGATCATAGGGTTCCACTCTCTAGCGTACTTGTATCGACAACCGGGATCGGCAACCCGGGTGAAAGTATGTCGATTATTCGGATATCCGACGTTGTTAGAGGCACGCGTTCACCATAAGTTGTTGAATGGTTTATTTTTTTATTTTAGTTCGATTCGAATTACTTTACTTTCTCTTTTGCGGGGATGGGTAATCGACCACTTAGATGTGGTTCGCATGAAGCACGCCCAACCCAACTTATGTTGGGAACCTTCCCCCGTGTGTCAAGGTGGATCATGAAGTCTGAGCGGGGCCTGAACTTAGATCATGTACACCGACTTCGCATTGCACTTGATAGTACTCGGTCAAACAAGGTGTGTGCACTCACGTTATCTTTTACTTTGGTGCACAAATTCGTAATTATTTTGGTATGATTTACGTATTGGCTTACTTGTGTGATCCTTATTTTTCCCATTTTGTCTATTAGGTTACGTGAGACCCATACTCGAGTTTGATGACAGATGAGGATATTACGGAGCTGGCTTTCTACACAGGGACCATAAAGTTTTTCGGCATTGTCGAGTCTTATCACCCGGAGAGATTTTTGCGGTAGTTAGGTCACGTACAAAGGATCCTCTCTTCACCATACAGTCATATTCGAGCGCAGAGAGGGAAGGTAGCTGCAAGCTATGTGGTGAAGTACGGTTTCCAAGCCGAGCTATGGGAGAGATGGCAAGATCATGTAATGTCCGCACAATCAAGGGGACAACGGGGGTCTGTCACATGGGCTGCGAACGAGGACTACATGGGGTGGTACATCGACGTCTCCCACCCAAGAGTTGAAAATCCGTCAAGGAGCAAGGCTGGGACGGAAGACGACGATGACATATATGATGTGAGTTAGACAAGACATTCCACCATTCCTATTAATTTATTAATTAATTTGATTCACGCTTACTATTTGTAGTGATTTGTTATTTGTGTAGCGGGTAAGACGGGCTGTGGAGGTTGTCACGGCTTGGAAGGCCTTGTTGCCTGGAGTTGGAGATACGGCTTCCGCGTTGAAGATGACGGACGAGGTGTTAAAACACCTCATTGTAGTTGGTTCGAGTGTGACGTCGGGTTCGACGACATCTTCTGCCACTCCTTCCCAACCTCCAACGTCTAAGCGGAAGGCAACCGCAGCAGAAATGGGAGTAGGACCTTCGAGGAGCCAAGCCAAAAAGAGCAGGACTTGAAACCCTTCTTCTATGATTTTTTTGTCAACCACTGACTGAGTTTTATGTACTATTTTGCATATTAAAATTGACGTGCCTGATTTTTAATTTCAATTATGAATGACTTTTGTTGTGCTATTACGAGTATTTTAAATGAGAATGTATTTCTGCTTGTTGTGAATTTGGTTTCTTTTGTATTGGTAAAGTACAGGCAACCAATCAAATTCAAAATGTTTCCTTTCATGGTCTGTTTGGTGAGTTGCCACCGAGTACTGTTGTCACGATCGGTCGAGCACGACCAATCCAACATTCGAGCACGTCGTTTTGATATTGTTCGGTCATTGTAAACCGAATTAACGTGTATGATTCGGTTCCTTCGTACCGAGCAGTTGAAAACAAATCGGTTATATACTACCGAACAAAAATTGAAGTACTTATTATGACTTTGTTCGGTCAACAACAAATAACGAGCATAACTTTACTCGGTCGTTGTTGACCGAACAGATCATAAAACAAATGAAAAATCAAAAAACCTATAACTTCATCCTTTCAAAAACATCATATACATTCATGTATCAGAGTATACAAAAGAATTAATAAACAACACCTAATTATCCTTCATGTACCGGATGCGCACAAAATTATCGCAAGTCCGATACGATGGCATCATCTAAACATTAATATATGATGTGTTATGCAAATAATGTACACCTAATCAAGGTGTGCCCAAGTCTATTGGGAGACCCATCTTGAGAATTTAGCACTTGCAGTGGGGGTTTGATGTTCAAGTTTTCACAATTGTGGGAAAGGGGAATCGACCTTGAATAACACCAGCGTAAGTGCGGTAGTTCGGTATTATGTCAAAGAGTGATTAATCAAGTAAATAGGTAACAAAAGAAAAATTAGTGCAACTTACCCTCATAAAGTGGTTGTCATTAACGTGTGTCATCACAATTACGACTTTATCACTTGGTGAATATGGTGGTGCGCCTCGGAGTGGCAGGAAGGTCATGTTACCACTCGATGATAGAAACAATACAACGACATTATAACGCATAGCAATGAAAAGTCCCATATCGGGCATTGGCATCCACTTTTGAAATGGAGCGTCCTCGGTGTCGTCGTAGTGCTGCACGGCTTATATAGTCTTGTCATAGTGATCTCCCCCGAGGATTCCGCGCCATATATCTCAATAGCCATGAAGCTCCCAATACATATCATTGCGGATTTGCTTCCATGCATCATCTTCATTATGTCCAAGGCCTTGTGCAACTACTCGGTAACCACAATTGTCATCTCCCCTAACATCGTCAACCCTTTCAATGTGATCCAACCATTCTTCAGGGGCAACACCGCGAAAACCATCTCTACGCACATTATGCAAACATGTGCGAGTTCTATAAACTTTGGGGGGCACGTCACGACTACCCTTAATGGGTACCAATTCTGGATGAAGGACGTACTCGTGATGGCTTGGATCTCTCTTGGTAGATATGTCACCCTCGTCTTTCTTAATGACCTTCCTCCTTTTACCCTCACGTGACACTTTTCCCTTCCCCGTTTGTGAGGCCTTTCTCCCCTTGTCTTTAATTTTTCAATTGGAACCACCAATGACGCCGATGACGGACAACTAATCTCTCAAAGCTGCTGCACAATACGCATGCGCAAATCCTCGGTGTGGACACTTTCAAACCTCTTAATAACCCTTTGTATTTCCGCTTTGAAATTGTATTCAATACGATTGACCGCTTGCTCGGGGTTCATGGTCAATTTCTGCCAATGTACGTGAACATCGTTTAGAGGTATAGGTGAGCCTGACAGTTGGTATGTGGCAATTTCGTGGGCACATGGAAGGCCAAATGTCCTGCGCAATGCACATCCACACCTAATTGGATCAGTACCAACATTTTCAACAC
Organism: Stephania cephalantha; assembly: GCA_039657325.1. Taxonomy (NCBI): domain Eukaryota; kingdom Viridiplantae; phylum Streptophyta; class Magnoliopsida; order Ranunculales; family Menispermaceae; genus Stephania; species Stephania cephalantha. The sequence continues at coordinate 18,939,037 of CM077576.1, forward strand.
GTTCCACCTCATTGCAAATTTACTCTAACGCATACTGCGACGCAAATCCTCGCAACATACGGTACAACGTATCGCCAAACTCATGTTGCACAACATTCAAACTCGTCTCAAAAGAAGCCTTGATCTGCGTATTTTGGCATTCTACCATACTATGGATAAACCGCCACAAATCCTCAAAGTTCCCTTGCGAGTGTCCAAGATTTTTTCAAAGTATTGTGCGCACTTTCAACTCGTCGGTCGTACCATGTCCAAAATGCAATGTCTTTTCTGTCCACGCTTTTACAAAGCGTTCTTTGTAACCTCTAACCCATGTCTCCATCAAATATTCAAGCAACCCGGGTACAGAACAATAATCGGCGGCCAAATTAGTCATTCTTGTATTGAAGGAAACTTCAGTTGTGGCACTTGTCAAGACATTCCACCTACTCAAGAAAAGGTTGAAGTCCTCATTACGTGCAAAATATTTCTTTGTGTTTCCTGTCACGCCCCGATTAATGTGACAATTACATAGAATGTGAGTCAACATGGGGAATACCGACTCAATCGCATTCATCAATCCCAACTCCCTGTCAGTAAGTATCACATCAGGTTTACCCCACCCATCCGTGAGATTATTGAGATTCTCCAAAGCCCAAATGTAGTTATCTTTTTCTCTGCGGATATAAACGCAAAATCCACGGCGAAAGATAACTCAGTCGACATCACACCAATGATCTCAAGTAAAGGCATGCGATATATGTTGGTCTTGTCCATAAATAAAACTAGCGGGAAACATCGCAATAACTTGATGGAGTCGGGATGAGCCCAAAAAAAGTCTGTAACAACTTTTGTTTCCTCATTTTTTCTATGCCACGACAGGTAACCATGTGTGTCAAGTAAATGCATGACTTGTTGCATTTGTGATCTCCCTCCGCCTCTTCCAACCTGTGTTTTTGTCTGACATTGTATATGGTGCGCATTGTCGATGAATTAGTTGTATCCCTCTTCTTTAAAGTGTCTAAAACTTCACGCGGCTTAATATTTCCTTCCATCATTTGTACCAACACAACGTGCTCTTCCGGATCTAACCGACCAGCGTATGAGTGACCCTTCATATAAGATCATATATCGTGGTTATGGCGCCCACACGTCACTGTGACACGCCATAAGTGATCCACATGTTCCTTGATATTTATTTCAAATGGGCAACCACATTTTTTGGTGCCACATTTCCCTCTATATGTCCCCCTCAATACCTCCCATGTCTCATCCATCAGAATTTTTTCCTTATCCACACTGCGTTACTCGCTTTCATTTTTCCAACTTGTTGTCGTCACCCCTATAAGAACCAGACCTCTCACACGCCATCTTTACCCTTCCCCGACGACGCCCATCACCCCCTGCATCAGAGCTCTTGGTCACTATTACAAACCCAATACTAGTACCTCGACTTTGAACCCATTTAACCGCCTCTGCCCTACTTCCAAATGGGATGTTGGAAGTGAACTCCCATGTGTGGTCAACATATGAAGTAGAACACGAATCTCCCTGCAAAATGGTTAATAAAACCATTAAAATAGACCCTTAATCATAAACCACAAAAAAATCAAACAAACTAAAAATGTATGCTTGGTCGGTAAGAATGTACCGCTTGAACAACGTCTGTTTGAATGCAATTAACCGAACATAAGTATATTGATCGGTCAGTGTTAACCGAGCTAAATCAATTTTTTCCCACCGAACAAATGCTTTCCAATCCCGAAACATTAAAAAGGTAAAAAAACATGAATTAATACCTCTCCATCTTGCACGTTCGTCACTTCTACACGTCCTTGCTCCATTACTTATGCTTAAAATCCACCAAAGACAGCAACGCAACAATGCCCTAACAACCTAAATCCAAAATTTCATGAACCATTAACTGCATAACAAAACATTGCAAATCCACGTTTTCAAAGAGTAACAACGAAGAAATCGACTCTTACAATGTTCGTGGTGAACGAAAGCGCAACTTCTTGTCGCCGGTCTTCGAATATTCGTCGGGATCAAAGTGTGGAAACTAGTGTGGGGTGCACAAGGTAGGAAGAAGATGAGGGTATGTGGGTCATTTTGGAATGTAAAGGGTAAAAGTGTCATTTGAATTAAGGGCATTTTGGGAAATGAAGAGAAAAAATTAAATGGTTTGCTCAAATCAATTTGTGGGGTGCACATAGCCGCACCGAAACTAAAATCACCACAAGAGAAAATAAATTCAAAATTCTCACCATTCATTATTTTTTTAAGAATAGTTGGGACCCAGAAAGAGATAACTGGAACACGTGTCCGCATGCTATGTGTTCACGTGATACAACCAGAATTTCGTGAAGGTGAACCGCGTTTCGTGGCGCAGTAACGCAAAAGCTGGAAAATTCACCAAAGTACACATGTTTATACTTTTAATGAGGAAAATAGGGGTCAAAACTTTTTTATTCCGGGTGGTAGGCAATAACGCATTGTGGGAAGGCGCCATCTACGTGGCATGTGACGTGGCAATTTTTTTTTTTTTTTTTTTTTTGTGAAGACATCGATAGCGCCTTCTCGTAAGGCGCTATCGTGTACATGTCCACGTCGACATGTCCACGTGGAACGACGTGGACATGTACATCGATAGCGCTTTCTGCGGCGCGCTATCAATGTCCACGTGGACAACAAAGTTTTCCGGGTCCACGCGTGGATCGGATAGCGCCTTCGCAGAAGGCGCTATTGGTGGCCACGTGGACATCAAGTTAATGGGGGCGCCACGTGGATCCACGTGGATCCACGTGGCGGTGTACTACCCCAATAGCGCGCTTCGGAAGCGCGCTATTTGTAAATAAATTTTAAGTTGTGTCCACGTGGATCCACGTGGATCCACGTGGACACAATTTTGTGGGGTGCGCGATAGCGCCTTCTCGAGAAGGCGCTATCGGCGCCCCCGTCGTCTTCTTCGAACCGACGCGAGAGAATATTCTCTCGCGTCGGTTTCGTAGGGATGCGGGGGTAGGGATGCGGGGGTAGGGGACGTAGGGGTCACGGGATTACGATCCCGTGACCATGCCCGAATAATTGCCGCCCGCCTATATAAGGCGGGGACGGGGAGCTCGGTGGAGGAAGACCACGCGCGGACGGAGGAGACACGAGCGAGGGACACAAGCGAGAGGAGGTAGAAGCGGCGGAGGAAGAAGGTCTTCTTTAACGCGCTACGAAGCGAGGAGAAAGGGAGACGACGCAGGGGAGCGAGGAGGTCCGAGCGAGAGGTGAGGCGAGAAGAAGTGGCATTTTTGTTTGCGGCGGAGCGAGCGGAGCTTTGCTGCAGGAGCGCGGAGCGCGAGCACGCGGGGCACCAATGTCTCTCGACGGAGGAGAAGTAGGAGGTCCAAGGTGAAATAGGAGGAGGTATGTACGTGATGAAAAAAATAGCGGTGAGTTTAGTTTGTGTTAGTTTTTTTAGTTTACGTATGTGTAATTTGGTTTAAGTTTGTTTGTTTAGTTAGTTGATTATTTGTTAGTTTGTCTTGTTTTAGGTATTTAACTTAGTTTAATTTGGTTTTTAGGTTAGTTAGTATAGTTAGAGTAGTTTGTTTAGTTTAGTAAGTTTGTTTAAGTTAGTCAGTTAATTAAGTTTGTTATAGCCGATTTATTATACTATTTGTGTTCTAAACAAACGAAAATACAATGTTATTGCAGAATATTTTGTTGGAGAGGAAAAGCGTGAAAAAAAGTAAGTTCGTTAATTTAGTATTTTCGAAGTAATTTATTTAGGTTAGTTTATGGTTTGCATGATATATAGGGACATAAGTATTTTGTTTATGAAGTACGGTTGATATATTTATTTATTGAACGTTATTACACGAAAAATGTAAGTGCGAAAGAATGAGTATGCTCTGTAGTTGCGCTATTATTGCGATCTTCTACATCGAAAGTTCGATTGCGCTTTATCACCACATGATTTTCAACTAATTCCTCGAACAATTTTTTGCAATTGTCTGCATTACATCTTTACATCCAATTTCAAAACATTATGTAGGGCATGTCACAAAGAAACATCCCTATTCTATTCTATGCGTACGGATCCATTGTTAATGGGGTCAATGGCATCGCGTGCTCACCCCCATCAATAGTGTAGTGTGGGTGAAGTTTGGGTCTAGTGCCCGTGAAATGATTGATGACGTTTCTAACGCGTTCCCGATCGTACGTCGAGTACTATAGTTCATATGACGTATCGTCACATGATGCCTCTCCCGGAGGCTCACATTATTACGTTCTGTGTTGTTGAATGATGCGACACACTTCGACTTGATGTGGGATACGGTGGACAAATTACCAAAGACCGCGGCGATTGATATATATTTAACATTTGAGTCGGTCGACTCAAATCAAAATCGTACGATTCATTCGCAAGTTCTTGACGAACGTGGCGGCACGCGCGACGCGGACTTACTAGACATGGACGGATTGCACATGCAATCCCCAAATGGATGAGGTAGCGCAAAGAGGGGTTCGTTGCTCCATTACATGAAGATAATAATGCGTATACCGACGATGACGAAAACGACGACGAAAATAACGATACTGATGAGGAAACGCATCACAGCGAAGAAGCTCCATCAGTTGCGGTTTGGGATGACGTTAACGTTTGCACAGATGATCCAACGTATGATCCTCCTGGTGCGGAGAATGTCGAGGATGATGAGCAATTTGCTATCGATGAAGAGATTATGTTGGAGGAAGCTAGTGACGATGAAGTTCACCAACCAATACCGGGGTATAACGAAATCGATTGGGAGGTGGCTAATTCAACCGCAACACAACATTCCCGTAAGCAAACTTGGGGGACATCCCTAACTTCGATTTGGAGATAGGGATGTGTTTTGACAATAAAAACGATTTACAACATGCCGTGAAAGTGTGGCATGTTAATAGGCATTGTCAATACCATGTGATGGAATCGACTACAACTTCGTGGGCGATTAAGTGCGTATATCCACAACACGGTTGTATGTGGCGTCTTCGCGCATGTTTCCGAAAGAAAACACTATTATGGGAGATTACACGCTAGACGTACCGCACACGTGTATTAATCCCAACGTAGAACGCGGTCATGCCCAACTTGACGCCAACATGATGGCGCGAGAGATCCAAAGCGTCGTCAAAACCGATCAAGGTGTCACGATAAAAACATTAGTAGAAATAATAAAGAAAAAATATGGGCACGAAGTCAACTACAAGCTAATGTGGGATGCCAAGAAAAAAGCAATTGAATGGGTTTTTGGAGATTGGGATGAGTCGTACGCTCAATTACCAAGATGGTTGGTCATGCGGTGAGGAGTAAGAGTCCGGGGACAAGAATCGAGTGGTCACACGTACAATGGCATGATGATGAAATAAGTACCGCGTCTCCACAATTCCGTCGTGTGTTTTTTGCATTTGAAGCTTCAATACAAGCTTTTAAGTTTTGCGAGACCTCTGCTTCGTTGACGCGACATTCCTATATGGCGATACAAAGGGGAAGCTCATGATTGCGTTATATGTTGAAGGAAATGGTCACATACTACCGCTTGCATTTGCCGTTGAAACAGTAAACCGAATCAATCGATTCATGGGGTGGTTTTTGCGCATGCTTTAAAACACGTGACAGATAGAGAAGGTATATGCGTTATTTCGGATCGTCACCCCGCATTTTGGAGGCGGTCAACATCCCAATAAACGGCTTTTGTCCCCCCGAAAGGGTACCACCTTTATTGCTTGCGACACTTGCTTAGTAATTTCGGCACACAATTCAAAAATGTTGTCCCCCCGAAAGTACTACTTGGTCGAGCAAATTGCTCAACATCAAGAACGAAAATTTATTGCGTGCATGGAGCGTTTCACATACTTATCGTCACGAACGCCACAATGCTGCAATATGTCAATGCCATCCCTAAAGAACTTTGGACCCAATCGCACGACGGAGGCATGCGGTACGGATGGATGAATTCTAATGGTGTTGGTAAGTACAACATACAATTTATTCTTTGCACTATAATACATTAAATATTCGACGAACCAATATTACTTACTAGAGTTTCATCGGAAATTGCGAGTGTTTTAACGGGGTCTTGAAGGGTGCTCGATTCTTGCCAATTATCGCGTTGACTCAAATGATATACTATAGATTGGTGACGTACCACGATCAACGCAACCAGGAAATCAATGCGGCAATCTCAAAAGGCCAAGTGTACACTGAATATGTCATGAAGCAACTCGCGATATATGAGAAATCTGCAAGGAGGCATCACGTCACGTTGATCAATCGAGACATTGGTGAGTTCCAAGTGCGATCGGAAGACATGGAGATCGCATGCATAAAGGCAACAACACACAAATCGTCATCTTAAAGGACCGGGTGTGCGGTTGTAATAAATGGCGATCATTTGGTTTCCACTTGCTCACACGTGTTAGCATCATGTGCGTTGATTCGAGTGAGCTCCGCACGCTTCATCGAGCCATACTATAGGTTAGATGTGTACGCACGCGTGCTACTCGTACAAATTCAAGGCCATCCCGGATGAGAAGTATTGGCCGACTTTTGGGACGAAATCGATACCCGACCCCAGCGCGAGACGTGGCGAGGAGACCTGGGGATCGCGTAGACTACGGAGATGGATCTTCCTAATGTCCAAAGACCTTTGCGATGTGGGATTTGTCACCAAGAAGAACATAGATGAACAACATGTCCAAATAAAGATCGTGAACGAGTACCAACTAGGAAGAACCGTTGTGGTATATGTCGTTTAGAGGGACATAACAAAAAAAATTGTCCGTTGAGACCTCAACCATCCAATGACAACCTATAGTCGAGTTTGTATATTGTGTGAAGTAACTAAAGGTCGTACATATGTTGCTTGTGTGAACTTTTATTAATTACTTATCGTTTGGTTGTGTACAACACTCATTTTATTTTGCTAACATTATATGTAGTTGTACTACAATGGATCCAGGGCCTTCGATCAATCACTATTGCAACTCCAATCTACACACAGATCAACGCGAGCATGGAGGGGCGAGGTAACATTTCTTACAAAGAATACGTCAAATTTAAATCAATAATGTATCAAAAACGTACATTAATACACTATCAATTACAAGGTGTACGAAACAATGCGTGTACGTCGAAGACGTGGGGTCGTGGATCGAACGATGCAAGATATCATTCTAGGATGATCCCATATCTTCGTTCCGATGGGTTCTATGGGATATCTCGTGTAGCATTTTTCAGCCTTGATTGGGCTTTGATTATCTTGCGTTTGTAGAGAGATGGCGCCCTGAGACGCATACATTTCACATGCATTGTGGGAGTGCACCATTACACTTCAAGACGTCCAGTGCACTAGGATTACCGATCGAAGGTATGCTGTGACGGAAACGACGGACGCAGAGACTATGCTTTGATGTCTCGTGAGAGGCTACTTGACGAACTCCCGGTAGAGATGACGTCGTTGGATGTAAACTAAAGGTCGAATGGCTTGAGCGTAACGTACCATCAATAGATGATGATAGCGATGAGGAGTCGGTCCGACGTTACGTTCGATCGTACATACTTCAACTCATCGGTGGATGTCTTTTTGCCGACAAGTCTAATCGATTCGTCCATTTGATGTTCCTACCATTCTTGGAGGATTTCCAACCTAGCTGGACAATATAGTTGGGGAGTGCTTGTTTGGCTTATTTGTACAGGGAGTTGTGTCGCGGATCTCGCGCGGGGCACATGAGGTTGCTGGCGCGTCAATTCTTTTACAACTTTGGGCATGGGACAGATTTCCATTCATAGCACCGCGGCGCCTGCGTGTTTCTAGAGCTCAGCAGCGAACTGTGGATGGACAAAATATGCTTATGGACGTTCCACTCGGACACGGTGTATGAAAGTCGATTTGACATTAATTTGCATTTTCATTATTGTCCATTTACATTTATCTTAAATTATTGTCTTCTACACGAGATGGCTCGATGCATTTTCGGTATCACAAAGTGCGACGCACGTCGTATCGGCTACAGTGATGCACTCGACTCGCAGAGGCATGAGAATGATGTGGTCCGCAACCTTATGCGTAACTCATGGGGTCTCTTCCCGATTCTCGTACAAATGGCAACGGAAGTTGGCTCTCGACGTGTCCCCTTATTTGTTTCCACATTGTGGAGTGGCATCGACCGAAGGGTGATGAGACAATTCGGCATGGTACAAGTGGTGCCACCAAATTGTGCTTACGACGCCCAACCGCACCGCCTTTGGAATTGCGTGGACATCATCATGAAAATTGGGTGACCTTCCATGCAAGCTATATACACATGTGGGAGAATCGTGGGGACACCATTGCCACAATGCAGCGATTAATGAAGGCCACGATCACCAAGAGTACATGACGTGGTATCGCTCGGTCACTAGGAGATTCGTTGGACACGACGGGGCGTTACGTGACTACTCGGTAATATTATAACTCTTTATTTTCCTCGAACATTAAATCTCTTATATTGCGTGCTCTGACCTCTTATATTTTGTATATCAGCGTAACTTGGTGCATCGACTGAGGCGAGTGTTTATCGAGGATGGGTACGAGCAAGGTCTTGCTGCGCTTGATGAAGGGATTCAAATTTTAGACGAAGACGAAAGGCGAAGGTCTACTCTTTCGCATGACGGAATTGACGTCGAGCAAGACATTAATGAGGATAATGAACAGGACGATGAAGAAGACGATCATGCCGAACCAAACATAGAGGTGAGAATAAGACGAGCACGACCGAGATTGTGCGGGAACGCACCAGCGTCCTCGTCCACCACGTCCATCTACTCGGGACCGAGATTGCTGCGCAGAGAGTAGCGAGACGATCTCCTCCAAACGTTCATCTCGTTCGAGAGCGAGTAGAGAAGAGATCGTTGGTGAGAGTAGCCGACGATCGTCGCCACCCCAAAGAAGAACCTCAAATGTTTGTACCCGTGCCGCCGAGCGTGAATCTTCCTCCTTACTATTTTGATCCATACGCACTGGGCCGTCGTCTTCATATGTGGACCCCGGAATGCCTCATCCTCAAATGTATCCATCACCGCCTCGCAGACATGCCTAGTCCATATACTCCTACTCCATATAATTACAATATGGCGTATAGTGGAGACCCTTCATTCATGAACTTGTTGACCATGCCGCACCTCATGTTCCATTCCCCCAACCCCATGCAGAAGCCGATTTCGGGATGGTTCCACCTCCTATTTTTGGTAGCATCGAGTGAGAGGTGAGTCGAGTCAAGAACCGTGAGGAAACGCAACAATCTACTCGACGTGATTCATCGCAAGACCAGCTACCTCAACAAGCTCAACCGGATGTACAAACGCATCGTCCAACAAGACAAAGAGTACGTCCGTTTGCATCACCGAGCAACAACGTCAACGGAACCGCCGAAATAGACTGCATGATGAGTTTACTTGATGTCATGGTGATTTGTAATTAACTTATATTTTGGGTTCACAAAGTACGTGTATTCAACTTTTTCATTGAATAAACTTATTTCTCACGTTTTCCATATTATTATAATGTCGTAGATTTGATTACTCTTCAATAGTTAGTTTAGTTAGTTAAGTTAGTTTAGGTTATATGTTTAATTTAACTTAAGTGGTTAGCTTAGTTAGTTAGGTGTCGGTGGTTAGGTTATATTAGTTTAGTTTGGTTAGGTTAATTAGGTTAGTTAGTTAAGTTAGTTTAGTTAGTTAAGTTAGTTTAGTTTAGGTGTTGAGGTTATGTTTGTTTAGTGTAGTTGAGTTAGGGTATGTTCCTTAGTGTAGTTGAGTTAGGTTATGTTTGCAATTAAGCTAGTTAAGTTAGTTATTTTAGTTTACTTAGTTTGTATTGTTAGGTGGTTTGGTTAGTTAATGTTAGTTAGTTTAGTTTGTTAGTTACTTTAGTTTGGTTATGTTAGTTACTTAGTTAGTTAGTTAGTTTAGTTGAAGTTAGTTAGTTAGTTAGTTTAGTTTGGTTTGGTTAGGTTAGTTTAGGTAGTTAGTTTAGTTTGGTTAATGTTAGTTAGTTAGTTTAGTTTGGTTTGGTTAGGTTAGTTTAGGTTAGTTAGTTTAGTTTAGTTAGTTAGTTAGTTAGTTAGTTAGTTAGTTAGTTAGTTAGTTAGTTAGTTAGTTTAGTTAGTTAAGGTTAGTTAGTTTAGTTTGTTAGTTAGTTTAGTTTGGTTAGGTTAGTTATTTTAGTTTGGTTAAGGTTAATACTATAGTTAGTTACTTACTTAGTTAATTAGTTTATTTAGTTTAGTTGGTTATGTTTGTTAATGTTAGTTAGTTTAGAAAAGAGAGTTTAAGGTTTAAAACAATGTACATATATATTTTCAAAATTGGTTTTTTTTTTACAAATATAAACTCCTCATATGCATATTCAAATTTGGTTGTAATTGTCGAGATCGCTCGACGACGACGACGACGACGGCCAGCGGCGAGGGTCGGAGCTACCGAGAACGACGCGGTTGGTGACCGATTGATGATGACGTGTCGGTGATGCACAGATGAATCGGCGTTTGTGAGGTTCGCATGACGTGGCGTCCGCGTGGCGGTGTGTTCGTCGATAGCGCGCTTTTCAAAAGCGCTATCGCACATGTGTCGTCCATGTCGGCGCCATGTCGGCGCCACATCACAAACGCAATTTTTCGCTCAATAGCGCCTTCTCAAAAGGCGCTATTGAATGAGCTGATGTGGCGCCGACGTGGCAATGCGTTATTGAATGATGGGATGTGGCGCGACGTGGCGGTGAGGTGGCGACCAAAATGTACGAGATAGCGCCTTTTGAAAAGGCGCTATCTCAGTACAAACCCATGCCACGTGGACGCCACGTCACCTCGAACCAAAAAATATCCCACTCAATAACGCCTTTTGAAAAGGCGTTATTGCCTACTTCCGTGATAAAAAAAAAACCTCCCTATTTTGTGAAAAAAATTGTAATGATATTGGTAAGTAATGGGTGGTTATAAAGACTTTCAGAGACGACCTATATATTTTTGTTGACGAGTCTTCCTTCTTTTTTCTTTTATTTGAGGAATGAGCAGGAATATATTGCATGCATGTTCGTCATAAATTTGGAGATGCTTTTTTAGTAATGTTGGCAAAAAAGTAGGTCTATAGCAACAATTTTTGGCGAATGCTAATAAAAAGCGTTTCCAAATTTTAATTTCAAAGACACATGATGTACAAGCCAAATTTAAATTTTTTAGTTGCGTAACATACAAGTGTCTCCAAATTAAGGACACATGATATTAAAATATCGTCAAATTTAAAATCTCGAGATGTATAATGTATAAGCGTTTCAAAATTAAGGACAATTGATAAACAAGTGTCCATAAATTTAAAATTTGGAGACACTAATTTATAAGTGTTGTCAAATTTCAAATCTAAAGACACATGATTTATTAGTGTCACTAAAGTTAAAATTGATTATGCAAACAACAAATGTTGTCAATTTCAATATTTAGGGACGCATAATTTATAAGTGTCTCATACATTAAAGACAATTGGTAAACTAGAGACGCCAAATTTAAAATTTGGGGACCCTAATTTATATGTATTGTCAAAATTCAAATTTATGGACACATAATTTATAAGTATTATTAGATTTTAAATCTAAAGATACAAAATTTACAAGTGTTATTGAATTTCAAATATAAAGACACATAATTTGCAACTTTTTTTAAATTTTAAATCTAAAGACACATAACTTACAAGTGTTGTTAAATTTCAAATCTAAGGACACATATTTGTTAGATTTTAAATCTAAAGAAACATAATTTATAAGTGTTGTTAGATTGCAAATCTAAGGACGCATAATTTACAAGTGTTGTTAGATTTTAAATCTAAAAACACATAATTTACAAATGTTGTTAAATTTAAAATCATAATTAAGTGTTGTCAAATTTCAAATTTAATGACACAATTTACAAGTGTTGTTATATTTCAAATCTAAAGATATATAAAAGCGTTCTCAAGTTTTAAACATAGTGAGACATATTGTACAAGCGTCCTTAATTTAAAGATACTTAATAAAAGCATCCCCATATTCAAAATCTAACGACACATAAATAGTAATTGTTGCCAAATTCAAGCCTATTTTACTCTCACAACTCACTAACGCTTAAAAATAAAATTTTATTTCATTTGGTATAAGAGCATCTCCAATGAGGATTTGGATTGAGGGAGAATGTGTGACATGTAGGACAAAATAGACATTAAAAGAAAAAAACAAACCTTCTCCAATGCAAATGTCCATTCCGAATGTGAAGGTGACATGGCGGGCAAGAAATACACAATGTCAACTTTGGATGTGGATTTGTGGAGGGTGCAATTCACAGCCACGTCATAGTTATTTTTTTTATTAGATTTTATTTTCATCTTTTAATTAACAAAATTTTAAAAATAAATGCCACTTTCATCAACGGGGTGCAATCCACACTACCATTGGAGATTGATTTAAAAGCAAATGTATATTTAAGCCACATGAGATTGACATCCTCTCCACGTTGATGACAAGGCACAAATTTACACTCACAATCCACATTTACCATTGGAGATCGAGAGACTTTATTTATGTACGTAGATGCTTTATTTTTATTTTTTAAAAGTTTTTTTTTTAAGATGAAAGCTTTTTTTTTAAACCTTTTTTTGAAAGGCTTGTTTTTCGTTTATGCGTTTCTGAAAACAAATAAGAAGATTTTTTTTTGAAAAAAACTTAAGGACGCATACATAAATAAAGCGTGGCTAATTTCAAAATTTAGTACGTTTATGTAGACAAGCGTCTCCAACGCTCAACTCCTGACGTATGAAACCTCACGCTTCTCTCTCTCTCTATTAGGTCGAACGCTCCCAAAATTATCGATTTTGGTTCTCGTGAGGTTTTAGGTTTTAGGGTTTGACCTACTTGCAAAAAGATCTTTATCTCCATCACCAGAGAACAATCACTTCGTCATCTTCGTCTCAAAAATATTACAAAAGTACAAATGTATTTACTTTAATTGAAGAAAATGAGGTGAAATTTTTTTGTTCGAAAATAGGCAATAACGCATAATCAAAATGCGTTATCACATTGGAAGTGATTTTTTTGCTGTGGACACATGGATAGCGCCTTTTCGCTATCCATGTGTCTTGGCCACGTGGGACGGAGTACACTGATAGCGCCTTTTGAAAAGACGCTATCAGTGTACATGCCCATGTGGACTTCGCCTTTTGAAAAGGCGTTATCGGTTACACAAAGTGCGACGCACGTCGTATCGGCTTACCGTGATGCACTCGACTCGCAAAGGCATGAAGATGATGTGGTTTTGGCAACCATATGCTGAAGTCATGGGGTCTCTTCCCGATTACTGTACTAACGGTCACGGTAGTTGGCTTTCGACGTGTCCCCTTATTTGTTTTCACATAGTCGAGTGACATCGACCAGAAAGGGTTATGAGACAATTCAGAATGGTACAAGTGGTGCCACCAAATTGTGCTTATGACGCCCAACTGCACCGCCTCGAATTGCGTGGACATCATCATGAAAATTGGGTGACTTTTCACGCAAGCTATATACACATGTGGGAAAATCGTGGGGACACCATTGCCACAAAGTCACATAATGAAGGGCACGATCATCAAGACTACATGACGTGGTATCGCTCGGTCACTAGGAGATTCATTGGACACGACGGGATTTACGTGACTACTCTAAACTTCTAACTCTTACTTTTTCTCGAACAACTAATATCTTATATGTGAGCTCATGTTTTTATATCGGTGTAACTTGGTGCATCGACGAGGCGAGTGTTTATTGAGGATGGGTACGAGCGAGGTCTTGTTGCGCTTGATGAAGGGATTAAAATTTTAGACGAAGATGAAAAGCAAAGGTCTACTCTTTCGCATGACGGAATTGACGTTGAACAAGACATAAATGAGGATAATGAACAGGGAAGATGAAGAAGACGATCGGGGCGAAGCAAACAGAGAGGTGAGAAGAAGACGAACACGACCAGATCGTACGGAACGCACCGGACGTCCTCGTCCACCACGTCCATCTACTCGGGCGAGATTGCTTTGTCAAAGAGTAGCAGACGTTCTCCTCCGAAGACGTTCATCTCGTCCGAGAGCGAGTAGAACAGAGACTATTGGCGAGTAGCCAACGATCATCCCCACCAACTCATTCTTCTCATGGGTACATTCCCGCATCGTCCACGATGCAACCGAACCTCAAATGTTTGTACCCGGGCGCCGATCGTGAATCTTCCTCCTTACCATTTTGATCCTTACGCACCCGGCCGTCGTCTTCATATGTGGACCATGGAATGCCTAGACATTAAATATATCCGCCACTGCCTCGGTACATGCTGAGTCCATATACTCCACCATGTTATAATTACAATATGCAATATAGTGGAGATGGCTCATTCATGAACTTGTTGACCATGCCGCAGCCTCATGTTCCTTTCCCCTAGCCGCATACAGAGGAAGCCAAGATTTTGGGATGGTTCCACCTCCTATTTTTGGGAGCATCGATAGCGAGAGGTGAGTCGAGTGAAGCACCGCAGGAGAGCATCAATCTACTCGACGTCATTCAATGCAAGACCAGCAACCTCAACCGGATGTACAAACACATCGTCCAACTAGACATAGAGTACGTCCGGTTTGCATCACCGAGCAACAACGTCAACGTAACCGTCGTAATAGACCTGCGTGATGAGTTTTCTTGATGTCATGGTAATTTGTTTCATCTTATATTTTGGGTGAACGAAGTTGATGTATACAACATTCTCATGGAATAAACTTATTTCTCATGTTTTCCATATTATTATAATGTGGTATCTCTGATTACTCTAGAATATTCCATAACAGAAACTCATCACTGTGAAAGATATATATATCTCGAAAAATTAGAAGATTCGAACTTATAACCTTAAGGAACTTCAATTAATTAAACAACTAGTAGCTAGCTAGGTCCTAACCAATGCATGAAACCCAGGGTTGGTTCATTGACCTCCAAGTTGGTTGGTGCTTTACTTATTTATTTTTGGTGAGTTTTAAGTACTAATTTTAAGAGTTTAGGGTACGGTATCCAAGTTCTTGAAGTGATTGACTTAAAGTTCGGTGCTTAATCAATAAATTTAATCAATCTTATTGATATTATAATCATTTAATTGAAGAAAAATCTCAAGCCGAATCATATGAAATAATATAAAGAAAGGGACTTCAATGTGAGTATGGTTAGGGCAGAGCTTTACCAAGTTAGGTGTTTTTGTAATTTGTTTATATACCTTAATGTACTGCAACTTTTTGAGGTTAAAAGTAATTTCTATTGTACAGGATCCTATGGAGTCTTGGCCTATGCAATCTATAATTTTGAATTGATTGCCCCAAGGCCTATATAGAACTATAATATATGGTTTGTTGTTTTATTATACATTTTAGCAGTACCTATTTGGGAGTACTGCAACTACTTGTGTGCAAATTTACTTTCCGTAGCTTGGAAGTGTCAACTTCAGATTTTTTATATTTTGTCACTATTTTATGAGAAAAATTACATAAGTACATTACCTTTTAGTTTAAACCCCGGAAAATAAGTGTGGTTTTCTTTTTCTTTTTTTCCAAAAATAGGCTATGTCGCCTTTCCAAAATGCGCTATTAGTTGGGTAGGTTTTTTTCGCTGACGTGGACGGTCCTACGTGGATTGTGTTACACGGATAGCGCCTTTTGAAAACGCTCTATCCGTGAAACACAGTCCACGTATGACGCGTGAACATGAGCCGCCCGAATAGCGCCTATGGGTTGCACGGGTTGTACGGGTTGTCCGCCTCGCAATACGTCCGTGACGTTTACATTGGCTTTATCACCTCGAGACACGTGCGTGACGTTTGCACGAGGTTGCATGGGTCGCTCACCTCGACATACGTGCCTGACAATTGCGTGAAATCTCCACCTCGGCATACATGGGTGACGTTTGCATGGGTTGTCCACGTCGATATGCGTGCGCGTTGTTTACATTGGTTGTCTACCTCGAGATACGCGAGTGGCGCGGGTCATCCATCTCCATATGCACGTGGTGGTCATAAGGAAGAAAATTTGTATTAATAACTCATTTTCAAAAGGAGTCATTATTGGATTGTATAGTGTTGTATAGATAGCTCATTTTCAAAACGAGCTATCTATACATTGTCTGGCCACCTCACCGCCACCTCACAAACTTCAAAAGCAATAACATCTTATCAAAAGGCGTTATTGCCTATTTTGGTTAATTCAAAGTACACCACCCTATTTTGTGAAATAAATTGTAAATGTGCCTTAATTTTTGAAAGAGCCCTCTTCGTCTCTCCCTCTGCATCTCAATGATCGATCTCTGCGTCTTCATGGTTCGTCACGTATTCTGATTGTTTGTGGAGAGCAGACTTGAAAACTAGGATTCTAAAGAACATGGAGGTAGAATGTGTGGTTTGAAGAACAGGTCGAAACCCTGGATCTGATCAACAACAACAATGGTGAAGCTGGAACCAATTGAAGATCTAATAATGAAGAACGCGATGACGAAGAATGAAAAGAAGAAGATGAGGAGCCATGGATCCATGGATCCATGGCGTTCTTCGCCTTCGATTGATTCATCGTTTGTTGTTGCTTCGAATCTGTAATCGTTTGATTGGCTTTGATTTTTCTTCTCTCTTCGATTGATTCGTTATTTTTATCAATCTCGTCTCTTTAATGATTCTCTCTTCAACCAATCAAAGCCCTAAGAGCTCTTATCTCTCGGTTGAAATCAATAAGAACCGATTAGGGAAGCAGATCTGCAGGTACGAGGTCGATCAAAGTATAAATCTTGGTCGTCAACTAAATTGCACTTCACAGGTCATTAATTTCTGTTGAATTCACTTGTTAGATTTAGATTTCGATATTAAAAAAGAACTCTGTTGAATTCATTTGTTAGATTTGGGTCATTTCCGACACTACTAAAAAGGGCGTTGTTTCTCAGCTTAAAGCCTTCAGAGACTATATCGTTAATGGCGATGTCAAGTTCGAGGACATCGCTTCTCGGTACTCCGATTGTAGCTCTGCCAAGTGAGGCGGAGACCTAAGTCAGTGTTTTTTGTTAATTAGTGTACTAATCGATGAAGATGAGCAATTTGGTTGTTCTGTGTTATTATTTATAGTGGAAATCGAAAGTTTTGTTGGTGGAGTTTTGTGATTTTGTGTTAAAGTTGTGGTATGATCATTTACTGGTTTGAATTCACTTGTTAGTTTGATCTGTACAGCCAACCACAATTAGTTTGGGTTTAGTGAGGCTTTGTTGTTATTCTTTCCCTTTTGGATCAAATGCAGTAACAGACTAAAAACCTAACAAATGCATAATGTAGGGCATTGCAATTAGTTTTTCGGTTGAAAGACAGTGCGCTACAATTAGTTTTTTGGTTATTTTTGTTGTCTATATAAGCTAAGCTGCAATTAGGACTAGTCTTGCTTGAGACATGTATTCTTTACTTACCTCTGCCATTTTAGTTTATGTTGGATCTTTACTTTAAATTGGAAAAAACTTGATAGGTTTCTATTTATCTTTGTTTTATGGATGTGGAGCAAGCTTTAGTGATTATGATATTTCACGTACTCACCACTTCACAATATGAGAAGGCCATGAGAACAGCAAGGCTAGGATTGCTAGTGCCCACCTACCATGTTATTGACTACTGATCATGATGACCGGGTTATGCCATTACACTCATTGAAGTTATTATTAGTAAGTTCACTCATTCTCATTCTATGCAATATTTATTTCATTTGTCTAGGCCTCAACGATGGTTGTGATGAATCTTATGGACGTGCTCACTTAAGTTTCAGTTTGTTGTTTATCTAGTATATTGGTTTGGAAGTTCTATAGATATATACTAAGAAGTTTCTTTCCCTTTTATCCGATACAAAGTTCAAGATGGTATGATTACTGGGGTACCTCTTTTAAGATGATTCTGAAGTGGATTTTTGGCCCAATGGATAACAGCAGCGTGTCATGATAAGTCGGTATTTATAAGATTTTAGTAGTTTATTTTAATGTATTTAATATAGAAAGTTCCCTAAAATATATATTTAATTATATTTATTAGTTTTCTTGTGAAACGGAGTGTGCAGTTGAATCCGGGGCAAAAAAATACGTGAAATAGTGGATTTATATGCAGTGATCAGATGCCGGAAGATCTGCCTCGAGTTACATACTGCGCAATTGGTGGAGTAGTGACTAGCAGGCCAAGTAACGCCTCAGGGTAACTCACTTAAGTTACACAGTTTTCAGAGCCATTGATTTCTCCTCAGGATGCGTGCGGAGAAGACTCCCAGTTTGACGCATACACTCGTGTGATTCTAAACCAAGTCAGTTGCATGCCACGTGTCACTCTGCTATTCGACCAGCACACCAAGCATCCTCCATGTGGCAGCCCTCCATTGGCCCTCCACTGATCAGCAGGCGTCCAGCTCAACAATTTCTCTCCTCACAGCAGCAGCCGTCCGTCATCCTCGAGATGTGCGTTGTACACTTTCTCACATTTTCACCGATTCTATGTGCGAGTTTCTTCCCCTGACGCGCAGCCGACACGTGTTACGTTTTCAGCAGTCCATAGCTAATCTAGGAGAATTTAAATTAATAATTTTTGGGAAAGATTGAAGACAATGATATGTCATTAAATCTTGATTCTGATTTGTGGAACCGTAAACCTAGGTATCCATTAATTATTTTAAAAGTTATTTTCAATATTTTATTTATTTAGTTTATTTAGTTTAGTTAGTTAAATTAATTTATTTTAAAACCCCCCATTTTCTTTTTTATTGTTTTTAACTTTAGAAAAACTATCAATATCTGTGGGATCGACTCTCTGCCACTATTCTACAAAATAGTTGGTTTATGAATTTTATTTTATTGACGCGTTCGGTGCGCGTCAATTTTTGGTGTCATTGCCGGGGATTGATTTTCTTTCTTTGGTATTTTTATTTATTTATTTATTTTTACTTATTTATTTTAATAAATTGGAGCACTTCGTGAGTTTTTTTTTAGGTTTGACTATGGATTATATTTTTTTTAGCATAATTTGAGCATTTTTTTCCTTGGGATTAATATGTTTATGTTGTAAATTGAGTTGGAACTTGCTAAGAACTAGATAAGGAAAATAGAAGACTAAGAACTTCTACTACTACAAAAGAGAAGAGAAGAAATAAGATAGTTGAAATGAGAAATTTTCATTCAACTTGGTGTGTGAATTACAATGGGGTTGTCATCCTTTATATAGGCCATTTGGTGATAATGTGTACAAGTTATACATACACCACAAGTCATACAACACATCACAAGCAACATAGACAATACATGGAAGAGTTGGTGTACATTGGAGATGATTACAAGTTACATGACAATACATAGACAAGTGGATGTACTATTAAGTGAGAAATACAAGTTACATGACTACATAATATGTTGGTGTACATGCATGGTCATCCATATTCCACAACACTCCCCTTTGGATGACACTTGCTTAGAGATTGTGCATCGTTAAAACTTCTACTATGAAAAATCATGTGGAAAAAAAAAGTAAAAGAAAAAGAGTACACTATTCTCATAAAATATTAAGATGGGTATAATATTGTTAAGATTGCCTCATTAAAAACCTTGCTAGGAAAACTCAATGGGATAAAATCATAGCTAAAGGAAAAAGAGTGCAATACACTAATAAATAACTCCCCCTCATGTGAACATGAGTGAAACTTGTTCAGTTTCTTTACTCGCAATGTCTTTAAGTTTACGCATGTCAATACTATATGTAAGCCTTTTAATTATCGTAGTTGGTAAGACTTTTGTGAATAAATCAGCAAGATTATTACTTGATCGGATTTGCTTGACATCAATTTCACTATTCTTCTAAAGCTCATGCGCATAAAATAATTTTGGTGAAATATGTTTTGTTCAGTCCCTTTTTATGAATCATTCACTTAATTGTGCAATACATGTTGCATTATCTTCATATAATATGGTTGGAGAATCTTTTATTGAAGACAATCCACATGATTCTTGAATATGTTCAATCATGTTTCTTAACTATACACATTCACGACTTGCTTCATTAATTGCAAGTACTTCAGAATGATTGGAAGAAGTAGCGACCATAGTTTGCTTTACTAACTTCCATGATACAACAGTATTACCATAGGTGAATACATATCCCGTTTGAGAACGGGCCTTGTGGGGATCAGATAAAAATCCAGCATCAGCATAACCTTGGAGATTCAATTTTACTCCTCTCGAGTAAAATAAACTCATGTCACTTGTTCCTCGAAGATATCGGAAAACATGTTTAACACCATTCCAATGTCTTCGAGTTGGTAAAGAGCTGTATTTTGCAAGTAGGTTGACAACAAAACAATGTCAGATCTTGTACAATTTGCAAGATACATAAGTGCACAAATTGCACTTAAATATGGTACCTCCGGACCAATTAGCTCTTCATCACTTTCATGAGGTCGAAATGGATCCTTATCCACTTCAAGTGATCTGACAACAATTGGAGAGCTCAATGGATGTGCCTTGTCCATATAAATTTTTTTTAATATTTTTTCAATATAATTTGATTGATGGACAAGTACTCCACTTGAAAAATGTTCGATTTGCGAACCAAGACAAAGTCTTATTTTTCCAAGTTCTTTCATCTCAAATTCTTTTTTCAAGTATTCGGATGTTCTAACGATGTCGTCGTGGTTTCCCACTATATTTAAATCAACATATACATCAATATTCACAAATCCTGTTGATGACCTTTTAATGAAGACACATGGGCAAAGCGGATTATTTACATATCATTCTTTCAGTAAATAATCACTAAGAGTTTGTACCACATTCGTCCCGATTGTTTCAATCCGTACAAAGACCTTTGTAATTTTATAGAATGCATGTTATGAGGTTTTGATTTTATTTATTCGGATATTACAAATCCTTCATGGATTTTCATATATATCTCACTGTCTAGGGATCCGTACAGATATGCTGTAACGACATCCATTAAACGTATATCAAGCCCTTCAAAAACTGCAAGGCTTATCAAGAACCGAAATGTGATTGCATCTATAACATGAGAATATGTTTCCTCATAATCGATGCCAGGTCTTTGTGAGAAACCTTGAGCTACAAGTCTTGCTTTGTACCTTGTAACTTCATTTTTTTCGTTTCTCTTTTGTACAAATACCCATTTATATCCAACAGGTTTTACGCCATCTGACGTTTGAACAATCGGTCCAAAAACCTCTCGTTTCCTTAACGAGTTTAGCTCTGCTTGGATAACATCTTGCCATTTTTGCCAAATAGGTCTTTTTCGACATTCGTCCACTTATCATGGTTCTGGATCATCATCATTTTCACATATTTCAAAGGACACATTGAAAGCAAATATATCATTATGAACAATTTTATTTCGATCCCAAATCTTACCAGAGTTTAAATAATTTATTGAGATATAATTATTTTCATATTTTTCTTCTTTTTCTAGAGGCAGTTGTTCCTCGTCAGAATCGACTTGTTTTGACAAATCCTTATCAAAGGATTCTTGTGCTTTCTCATGAGTATTTTGATTTGTATTTATTTTTACTCCCGTTTTTCTCTTTCGATGAATTGTATCATTTGAACCAACTGGTCTTCCACGCTTTAAGCGTTTAGTTGGTTTTTGTGCATTTTGTTGCACATAGACATCAATTCTTGCAGGAGCATTTATAGCTGAAATATGTGATTTTGTCACTTGTTTTGCATCATTAAATGCATCATGTAATTGATTTGCGATTTGTTGCAAATGAATGATCTTTTGAACTTCAAGTTCACACTGATTTGTGCGTGGATCATAATGTGATAAAGTTGATGCATTCCAAGCAATTTCGCTCCATTCCTTTTGAATTGACTTCTTATCTCCCCCTAATGGTGAGAAAATTGCTTCATCAAAGTGACAATCAGCAAAACGTGCAATAAATAAATCCCCTGTTAAGGGCTCAAGGTATCTTATAATGGACGATGAGTTAAATCCAACATAAATCTCATGTTTTCGTTGTGGACCCATCTTAGTTCTATTGGGAGGTGGTATAGGAACATACACTGCATAACCAAAAATTCTCAAGTGTGAAATATTTGGTTGTTGACCTAAAATGAGTTGCATAGGTGAATGTTCATGGTATGCAGTAGGCCTATAACGAATGATAGATGCCGCACGAAGGAATGCATGTCCCCAAACGAAAGTTGATAACTTAGTTCTCATGATTAAAGGTCTGGCAATTAGTTGAATGTTTTTGATCAGAGATTCTGCCAAACCATTCTGAGTATGCACGTGTGGAACAAAATGATCAATGGTAATTTCTATAGACATGCAATAATTTTTAAATGCTTGAGATTGAAATTCCCGCATTATCAAGACGGATGGTCTTGATTGGGTTGTCGATGAATTATGCTCTTAACTTAATGATTTGTGCTAAAAGTCTAGCAAATGCAACATTGCATGGTCGAAAGCAAACAAACATGTGACCACCTAGTTGATGCATATATCAAAATCATGAAATATCTAAATGGTCCACAAAGAGGATGAATAGGTCCACATATGTCTCCCCGAATGTGTTCTAAGAAAACTGGGGATTCCACAACAATTTACTTGAGGATGGTTTAACTATCAATTTACCTTGAGACCAACTAGCACAATTATAATCACCAGCTGAAAATATTTTGTGACTCCTTAAAGGATGTCCTTGGGAATTATTAATTACTCTTCGCATCATTGATGATCCTGGATGACCAAGCCGGTCATGCCATAAAATGAATGTCTTTGGATCATTAATTTTCTTATTTAAGTCGACATTCTTTTCGACATGCCTTATATGAGTAAAATATAATCTAGAGGATAAAGTCAGTGAATTTTTCTAACACTTCTTTTTTTTTTTCTATTTGAAATCAATGTGACATAGATAAATTTTCTATTATTTTCGTTCATAGTTTCAATGTGATATCCATTTTGTCGAATATCTTTAAAGTTTGAGTAAATTTCTTCCTAATTTTTCAGAGTATAAGGCATTTGTCAACATGAATTGTTGTTCCCCCAGGCAACATAATATTTGCTCTTCCGAGCCATTAATCAAATTGAAGATGCGGATATTATTTGAACATTAGCCTCAAATTACGTTCAAATTGGAGAAATATTCTCTGTTTTTAAGGATTGTGTGCGTTGTAGCACAATCAAGAAGGCATATATCGCTCTTATTTGATTCATGATTTGAACACATGATTTGTTGATCCATCTAGACAAAGAATGTTTGACAAATTAGAAAAAGAGTCATATTTCAATGATAAAATTCATAATATTTTGCCTTTGATTTTGAAGGCATGGTAAAGGTCACAAAAATATTCGGGTATATATATGACAATATTTAAGCAAAATAGCCTTTCATATATGACCAAAAAATGTCACAATTATGAGCGCTAATTGTCAATAATTATTTGCCCTTTGTAGTGGTGCACCACTTTTATTCCAATTTTTGGTGGAATTGTCAATACGACCTTTACCTGATATTTTCACATTTTCCACGTCCGTAAATTTATTATTGCGATCATGATCATTACATGCAACATATGCTTCTTAATTTGAAGCTGAACTAATTGGACGGGATCGATATTATATTTATAATATCTCATTATTTTACTCATCTACCATGAGACATGAAATCAATCATTAATATTTATTGGATTGACGTGCGCACTCGATATTTGTTGCAGCAATAAATCAAGGCGGGCCACGTGACCTTCTTTTTATTGTCTCATCAATCATATTTCCACATAGCCTCAACATAGAGGTAATTAAAATTGCGGAATTATAATTAATATTTGATGATTAAATTTTGTAGCTTGAGACTCCACAAATTTCATTTTTGAGCTTTTGGAGCATTACATTTTTTTGGTATTTATATATTTATAACTCCATGATGTGAAAATATATACAAAGTGAAATATTCACTTTTCAGGTCTCTAAAGAGAAATTGGCGAATGATTGTGTATAACACACAATTTTGCATATATGCTTTATTCACAAATTGTAGTATCTAATTGTCATGACAAGTAATTCTTGTTGGTAATATAATAAGACAACAAATTCAACTATGGTTGAATAATATTTTGAAAATAAATTTAATATAAAATAGTTTTCCATTTTTTATGTAAAAACATAACATATGATTAAATATATGTTCACAACTTGATTCATTAATAAACAAAATGTACTATTCGTATGAGTTGGTGGGACAACCTCCAGGTTGGGTGGCGAGACATAGTCTACTTAATACCATGCCTCCTCGAACGGGATAACCCGTCTTCCTTTCAATGTTTAGCTTTACCGGGGACAAGGCTTACCCACTATCAACTCAAACTTATAGCATTATTCGTATTATAAAATCAAGAATAGAACAATAACTAATCATTTGTAGTTTTAAGAGAAAAACTATATGTCACACATTGACTTTTGATTTCTGATGTAGAAGATCGTACAAGACGCAACTACAGAGCATACTTTCGCAATCGGTGACGTTATAATGCATAGTATATGAATAAAGTATGCATATAGAAGTGATGCATGTAATAAAGGAAGCACCCATGATAATATAGAAATAAATTGAACTTATTTAAATAACAAAAGTTATACCTTCCTAGCTTTGTCTCCTTAACAAGCCTTCTTGAACTTCAAGATCTCCTTAATGCTAGAGCAAGCTCATGCTGATAACGTGTTGTAAATTGAGTTGGAACTTGCTAAGAACTAGAAAAGGAAAATAGAAGACTAAGAACTTCTACTACTACAAACTACTACTACAAAAGAGAAGATAAGAAATGAGATAGTTGGAATGAGAAGTTTTCATTCAACTTAGTGTGTGAATTACAATGGGGTTAACATCCTTTGTATAGGTCATTTGGTGATGATGATAATTGTACTTATACAATGTGTACAAGTTATACATACACCACAAGTCATACAACACATCACAAGCAACATAGACAATACATGGAAGAGTTGGTGTACATTGGAGAGGATTACAAGTTACATGACAATACATAGACAAATAGAGGTACTATTAAGTGAGAAATACAAGTTACATGACTACACAATATGTTGGTGTACATGCATGGTCATCCATATTCCACAACATTTTATATGATTTTAGGTGTTTTGAGACTTGGTTGTGACACATTCTACTTAAGTCGCCGCATTAGTGGCGTGTCTTTAAGTAGATTCAAAACCCTAGACTCATTCTATCATCTTGTTGATTTCACCCTTAGTTAACAAATTTCGGGCTTGCAAGACTTGATATGAATTATTTGAGTTAACTCCTATTTTTACTAGTTCTTGCTGTAGTTATGATTGTTCTTTCATAATTTCCTTAGTTACCTAGACATGAGAGATTTTGTGCATTTACTAGTTTTTAGAGACTTTCATTTATTCATGCATTTGTATCATTTTCTTATTCTTTATCCATGTTCTTCTTTACCACTATTATTTTTTTTTTCGTTGCATGGATTCATTGACTTGTTTTGAACTTTGAGAATAAGGTTCGGAATAAGTTTGAGGGTATTTTAGGGATTGTGGATTGAGTTGGATGGATTCCTTTGCTAAAGACCGCATGTGAGATCGTTTAATTTTTTATGCGGTTATATGCAGTTATCAGATGGTAATGGTGGTGTTTTATGTCACTTATTTCCTAATTTCTTTCATTTATTGTCCCTTCATATTTCTTTCTCATTTCATTAGTAATTGATACACTTTCATGCATGTATTTAGCATAGCTTTTTATTTTATTTTATTGTTTAGAGTCACTTGAAACATTGTTTCAAGTTTTTGGTTGTGGATGAGTACACTACGGTTGCCTTTTTGACTTGAAACTTAAGGAAAATTAAGAGAAACACTCAATCAAGCCCGTACCTAGATTTTTTATGATTTCATGATTATGGACTTAGTTGATGGTTAAGTTTTGTGCTAGATAACGAAAATGAGTAGACGGTCAAGATTGTGCAAGTGATAATATTTTAACCCACGTTTGGGGAATTTATTTGATCATAGTGAAAGTGAGAAGGGATAATATGAGTTTTCTTAATATAGAGAGTCATACATGTTTCCATAGGAAATGGAGCAAGGAAACTTGTGGTGGGAAAAATTGAGAAATACGGTCCATAGGAAATGGAGCACGGACCGTATTACTTGAAAAAAATGTGGACAAAAAATAGAGAATAAAAAAATAAAAAAGGCGAAAGTTGTGAAAACTGTGACGCCCCCTCTCCTAATCTGGGGCACCGCCCGTCCTAATCCCGTAATTAAGCCCTAATCATATACACGCAGGACTTAACTACGTATTAGTCAGCCCTTACAACCTAGACGCCTCTTTTCTCGTGTTCAGGATAAGTAATACACTAGTTCTACCAATTTATAAAATTTAGAGTTAATTAATTTTTTTTATTAAATTAATTAATTAACAAAAGTCTTATTGATTATGCGGAAACAATTAATAACTTATGCGGAAGCCATTTATAAACTCATAAGTGTGGAAAACCAGGAAATGACATCATATATATAAAGTCCTCAAAATGCAGTGAAACAGTAAAATAGTCTAAGTCAAGTCGGGGAAACTAACGCTCAACCCAATATACAACCCCAAATAGTATCTAAAAGACATATATAATATATACAATCAAAATACCAAAAGAAAACCTACAATCGATGCAAAGGACGCGCGTCGCGGGCTCGGGGATAATCGCCGATCTTCTCTTTGCCGGCTACTGTTGGTAGACGGCTCTTCACCCACCATCATAAAAAGGACGGTGAGTACAAGAATAAAACAGTAATCCCCGATGACAAGTTTAATTTGCATTTCCAAATATTCAAATTGTATTTAAAAGCATATAAATTGGAAAACTGGAAAATAAACCATATGCGAGTAAATACAAGAGTTAAACAAGTGATACTGACACTAGGCTAAGTAGTGGTGATTTAGGTCCGGTCGGCAGTGAAACATGTCACTTCGACTCAATAATTATATAGCATAAATGACTCTAACCCAAACGTTATCAGGGACTCTAACCCCGGTGTGTAGACCACCTCAGGGACTCTAACCCCGAGTGTCATAGAGTGTCAAGTAACACGTGCCGACATCCCCAGGGACTCTAACCCCGTGAGTTGCGCACACCTCGATTGAGTACGGAACCTAAATGCAAAAAGTACTTTTTAAATTTCAAGAAATACCAAGTATGGATTGTCAAGGCATAGACACATCTACACACCTAAGCAAATAAGGAATACAAGTCCTCTTAAACATTTATAAGATATTCACTAGCCTAATAGCATGCTATTTATCATTCGATTCACATTTAAAACAACAAGAATAGACAGAGCATGAGATAGAATCAATGAATTAAACCAAATGAATGGATATCATGCAAACTAGATTCATCAAGTGAGCATAGACACAAAGAACACGTGATATAAATATACAAAGGCAAAATAGTCAAAAGGATTATGTAAGGACAACAATTAATAGAAATGAAATGCCAAGTAAAGTTGCCATTGAGTATACTCATAACAACGAAGTAAAGTCATAGCTTTACTAGCATCTCGATACTCCGAATCTTGTATTCGCTCTCCGTACCCATTTCCTAGGTTCCTAAGTTTGGTGTCTCAGTAGTTCAAATATAATGGGTTTAAGCTCAATTTAGTGGTGTTTATTGTGTATTCAAATTGGTTCAATAGACTTTAAATCAATCTTCCTAAATCAGCCCCTAAAGACTAAATTAAGTTTCAATTTCAGTCCTACATTTTAATGCACTTTTAGGCATGAAATGGTCTAAATATCAAAATCCTCCATCAGTATTATTATTGTTGGTCTCTCTCTTAGCTTTCCGGAAAGGTTTAGTTTACAAAATTCTGATTTAAAATGAAAGAGATGTAATGATTTTACTAAACATAGGTCTAATTGAGATTTAATCCGACCAACGGACTTAGAAAATCTATTTCTCCCAATCTATAGTTCCTAAAAATGTGATTTTTGGTCACAAGGCAAAAGATATACCCAAATACAACATACTAAAAGATCAGCTCATTTGAATAAGTAGTTAGGGAGTTATGCCCTTAACAAGTTTAGTTTCAAAACTTTCATTTTTAATTCCAGTACCTATTTGTAGAGCATGCTTGGATATAAAAACATTTGAATCAGAATACCTTCAATTAAGAAAAGTTATTCCCTTTTAAATAAGCTTTCAAATACCACTAGTTTGGATATAAAATGGGCAGATTATGACCAAATTACCCAAGTTGATTCCTAATACATGCAGAATTCTAGTTTTGGTGTTGCAACTTAAAAAATTCATATCTTTATGATTTCAAAACCAAATTAAGAACTTCAATAGAGCTGGATTATCACCTTGAAATGAGGAATCTAAATATATAAATCAATTGCAAATACTCAATCATCTACCATCTGAAATAAGCCTAAAACCAGAACTTGTTCTAATTTCAACTAAAAATAGATGCGTACCTAGTTAATGTAGCACCCTAGCTTGAGAATTTCTCACCAACTCCCATGGATTCCTTCAAAACCTTGATGATTCACTTATCTCCAGCAATTCCTTCTTCTTCTCCAGAAAAAATGAATGAGTGATTTGGTTTGCATGTTGTTTGATCACTAATATTATATATTAAGGTGATGTTCCTTCTTAGCCCTTGATCTCCATGAATTTATGTATCCCGAGGAACATCTAATGGTCCACCTCTTGCCATATATCCCACTAACTCCCAGTATCTCAACCTCAAGTGACACCATTTCATTACTCACCTAGTTCCTAAATGTGCCAATGTGTATCTCTAGACCAATCTTATGCTTTTCATTTAATTTACTCAACTATAAGTCTTTAATTTGATTTACATTAACAAACACAACCATAGGCTTATAAGTAATTCCTTATTTCATATTAATATTAAATAAGACTTACCAAAATGCTAACTACGCGGTTCCTCGACTCGCACGCTACTCGAGGCGTGTCCCCGCTCTCGTCTCGACGCTTACAACTGTACAAACCGACTTAGTAAGTCTACACAATACATAACATTAGGCACACATCAATACAAAAATACGATATACCTCGGCCACGTGCCTCGATCGGTGCATGTATCAGAGTGTAGGTCATACGTTAAGGGTCGACGATCCTGATTAAGGAATTAAAACGGTGTTTAGAGATTTGGGCCGTGACAAATATTCCCAACAATAAAAATTTCGTCATCAAAATGAAGTTTAAGTTATGGTTCTACCCGAATCGAACATGTACGATAATCTATCCGGCATGTAGTCCTCCCGCTCCCAAGTGAGTTTCGTGTCATCGTGGAACCGCCACTTGACAAGTACCTTCTTCAGGTGGACTTGCTCCTCAATCTATCTTGTACCTTCCGATCTAGGATCCGAATGGGTTGTTCTCATAAGAGATGTCATCGCTCGGGTCGATCTAACTCAAGTCAACCGTCGGTCGCACGCCGCGCTTCGACTCGGCTAGTCAAAGCATCGAAATGTGGAACACTTTGGATGGACCCCTGACATCTGTGGAGGCCATTCAAGCTCGTATGCCACTTTTCCGACCCGTTTCTTAATCATGAAAGGCCCGATGTACCTCGGTGCAAGCTTGCCTTTTCCCCCCAAATCTCTGGAGACCCTTTCGAGCGGAAATCTTTAAATAGACAAAGGCTCCCTCGGAATACGGGAGATCACAACGATACTTATCTGCATATCTCTTATGTCTCTCATGTGCTCATCTGATTCTCTGACGGATCAGTTTGACTTTTTTCGTGTGTTCAACAACAATCTCAGGCCCCACTATCTCTCGGTCATCTGCCTCTGCCCAACACGATAACGAGCGATACGGTATGTTGTTATAAGCGAACTCACACAACGATAGGTACTCCACCCAAGATCCGCCAAACTCCAACACGCATGCCCGCAACATGTCATCGATGACCTGAATCAATCTCTAAGTCTGCCCGTCGGTCTGAGGGTGGAAAGCCGTACTGAACTGTAGGCGCGTACCGTACCGCTCTTGCATACTCCGCCACATCCTGAACGTATACGAAGCATCTCTATCTGACGTGATCGTTAATGATACCCGTGCAGCCTGATAATCTCTCTATCAAATAGTACGCTCAGCTGATCGAACGTGTAATGCGATGGCACTGGCAGGAAATTAGCAGACTTCGTTAGTCAGTCAACTATAACCTAGATTTAATCATGTCTCCTCGCGGTCCTCGGCAATCCTCTGACAAAATCCATAGAGATGTCTTCCCACTTCCATCGAGGAATGGGAAGCGGTTGTAATAATCCCCCGGATCTGCGATGCTCGGACTTCACTTGCTGACAGATACCACAGTTCCTGATGAATCTAGACACGTCTGCCTTCATCCCAGGCCACCAGAAATGTCTCCTCATGTCGTGGTACATCTTAATCCTGCTTGGATGTACGGTAAATCTGGAACGGTGAGACTCTTGAAGGATCTTATCTCTCAGCTCCGGTACATCTGGTATCCACAACCTGCCCCGCTATCTCAAACACTGATATGTCATCTCTGCCCAATCTGTACACTCTGCACTCTGCGCTAACTCGCTGAACCTCGAGTACAATCGGTTAGTCCTCTGACTCTCTGACACTAGCTGTGTAGACACAGTCTGTAGTCTCATCTGTGCACAAATCATCACCTAAGTATCGGTAGGAACCTCTGTCTGACATGCTGTCGCCGCTGCCTCGAGTAATCCGTACTCATGCATCATGTGACATCTGACCACCTCGGCATCTCTAGTCGGTCTCCTACTCATCGCATATGCGATTACGTTCGCTTTTCCTGGGTGATACTCTAAGGAAAAGTCGTAGTCCTTCAAGAACTCCAACCATCTGCGCTGTCTCATGTTCAGCTCTTTCTGTGTGAAGAGATATTTCAGACTCTTGTGATCAGTGAAGAGTGTGAATCTCTCTCCATACAGAAGGCATCTCCAAGTCTTCAGTGCAAATACAACGTTTGCCAACTCTAGATCGTGCGTGAGTAGTTCTTCTCATGTATCTTTAACTGTCTCAATGCGTATGTCACGACACCGCTGCCCTGCATCAACACACAACCTAGACCCGTATGAGAAGCATCTGTGTACACTAGAAATCCTCTCGGCCTCTGGCGATGCTAACATCGGCGCGATGTTTAATGACATGTTCAACCGAGTAATTGCAAGCATCGCACTTCTCGGTCCACTCATAAGCAACATCCTTCTGTGTCAGCCTCGTCATCGATGAAACGATCTTCGAGAAATCCTTCACAAATCTACGGTAATATCATGCTAACCCCAAAAATCTCATGATCTCCGATGCGATGTCGGTGTTTGGCCAATCCATGATCGTCGAATCTTGGCCGGATCTCTCGCAATCCTCGCCGCTCCAACAATGTGCCCCAAAAACTTGACCTCTGCAAGCCAAAATTCACACTTGCTGAACTTAGTGAAAAATCAGTGTTCCCTCAATGTCGCAACGTCTCTCTGAGGTGCTGCTCGTGATCCTCATGTGTCCTCGAGTATATCAAGATGTCGTCGATGAAGACTATCACGAAGCGGTCGAGATATGGTCTAAGTACCCGGTGCGTCAAAATCATGAATACGGCGTGGCGTTGGTCAGCCAAAATGGCATGACAGTGAACTGGTAGTGTCCATATCTGGTGCTGAATGTTGTCTTGGACCTATCCTCATCCCGATCCTAAGCGATGATACCCCAATCTCGGTCTATCTTGGAGAAAAAAGCGTGCTCCTCTCGGTGATCAAATAAATCGTATATCCGCAGAAATGGGTACTTGTTTCTGTCTATCACTCTGTTCAACTGCCTGTAGTCGATGCATAGTCTCAGAGTGCCATCCTTCTTCTTCACAAACAGAACTGGCGCTCCCATGGTGACATCGAAGGTGTGACAAACCCCTTCTCCCCCAGATCCTTAAGCTGAGTCCTCAACTCCTCTAACTCCTTCGGAGCCATGGGGTATGGCGGTATCATGATCAGCCTGGTACCCGGTGGTACTAGGTCGATGATGAAGTCTAGCTCTCGCGGTGGCGGTAATCCAGGTAAATCCTTTGGGAAAACATATGGGAAGTCTTGAACAACCGATATCTCCTCTAGTCTGGGTCCCTAACTCTCCGCTACTGCGTACAACACTACCTAGAGTCTCCATCTCTCTACTAGATGCAAGTCGAACTCTCGTAGTGTTGAGTCTCATGATCGGGGGTGCTGTAGTAGTAGCTGTGGTGACGGGGGCGGTCGAAACAAGTGCAGTCATCTGCGCCGACATGTAAGTGATGAAATCGACAATCTGTCGCTCATGAGCGGTCGTCTGGTCATACATCCTCTAAAAATTGTCAACTGATAGGGTGGGAGGTGATCTAACGGCTAGCTCCGATGTCTCCGACCTCGCGCGAATCCCCCATCAGTGTCTTCAAGTGGACAGCGAACGCGAATCAGCTACTACGTAGCATAACGCATATATATACATATAGAACCTAACACGTACATATAAGAAATCCCCATCTCACGTTCACTCAATTCACAACAAAATAATTCATAAGCAAGGATCATCTGGTTTCCACTTCTAATGTTTGTGTTTCATACGAGTTCATGTTTTTCTCATTTATCCCTAAGGTTCTAATACCTATGCTCTGATACCAACTGTAACGGCCCCTCTCCTAATCTAGGACACCGCCTGGCCTAATCCCGTAATTAAGCCCTAATCATATCCACGCAGGACTTAACTACGTATTAGTCAGCCCTTACAACCTAGACGCCTCTTTTCTCGTGTTCAGGATAAGTAATACACTAGTCCTACCAGTTTATAAAATTTAGAGTTAATTAAAACTTTTTATTAAATTAATTAATTATCTGAAGTCTTATTGATTATGCGGAAGCAATTAGTAACTTATGCGGAAGCCATTTATAAACTCCTAATAAGTGTGGAAAACCAGGAAATGACATCACATATATAAAGTCCTCGAAATGCAGTGAAATAGTAAAATAGTCTAAGTCAAGTCGGGGAAATTAACGCTCAACCCAATATACAACCCAAAATAGTATCTGAAAGACATATATAACATATACAATCAAAATACCAAAAGAAGACCTACAATCGATGCGATGACGCGCGCGGGCTAAGGGATAATCGCCGATCTTCTCTTTGCCCACTTTTGTGTAGACGGCTCTCAGCACTGATCATCATAAAATGGACGGTGAGTACAAGAATAAAACAGTAATCCCCGATGACAAGTTTAACTTGCATTTCCAAATATTCAAATGGTATTTAAAAACATATAAATGGGGAAACTGGAAAATAAACCATATGCGAGTAAATACCAGAGTTAAACAAGTGATACTAACACTAGGCTAAGTAGTGGTGATTTAGGTCCGGTCGGCAGTGAAACATGTCACTCCGACTCAATAATCATATAGCACAAGGGACTCTAACCCAAGTGTTACCAGGGACTTTAACCCCGGTGTGTAGACCACCTCAGGGACTCTAACCCTGAGTGTCATATGGTGTCAAGTAACATGTGTCGACATTCCCAGGGACTAACCCCATGAGTCGCGCACACCTTGATCGAGTACGAGACCTAAATGCAAAAAGTACTTTTTAAATTTCAAGAAATACCAAGTATGGATTGTCAAGGCATAGACACATCTACACACCTAAACAAATAAGGAATACAAGTCCTCTTAAACATTTATAAGATATTCACTAGCCTAATAGCATGCTATTTATCATTCAATTCACATTTAAAACAACAAGAATAGACATAGCATGAGATAGAATCAATGAATCAAATCAAATGAATGGATATCATGCAAACTAGACTCATCAAGTGAGCATAAACACAAAGAACACATGATATAAGAATACAAAGGCAAAATAGTCAAAAGGACTATGTAAGGACAACAATTAATAGAAATGAAATGCCAAGTAAAGTTGCCATTGGGTATACTCACAACAACAAAGTAAAGTCCTAGCTTTACTGGCCTCCCGATACTCCAAATCTTGTATTCGCTCTTCGTACCCTTTTCCTAGGTTCCTGAGTTTGGTGTCTCATTAGTTAAAATATAGTGGGTTTAAGATCAATTTAGTGGTGTTTATTGTGTATTCAAATTGGTTCAATAGACTTTAAATCAATCTTCCTAAATAAGCCCCTAAAGACTAAATTAAGTTTCAATTTCAGTCCTACATTTTAATGCACTTTTAGGCATGAAATAGTTCAAATATCAAAATCCTCCATCAGTATAATTATTGTTGGTCTCTCTCTTAGCTTTCCGGAAAGGTTTAGTTTACAAAGTTTTGATTTAAAATGAAAGAAATATCATGATTTTACTAAACATAGGTCTAATTGAGATTTAATCCGACCAGCGGATTTAGAAAATCTATTTCTCCCAATATATAGTTCCTAAAAATGTGATTTTTGGTCACAAGGCAGAAGATATACCCAAATACAACATACTAAAAGATCAGCTCATTTTAATAAGTAATGAGGGAGTTATGCCCTTAAGAATTTTAGTTTCAAAACTTTCATTTTTAATTCCAGTACCTATTTGTAGAGCATGCTTGGATATAAAAACATTTGAATCAGAATACCTTCACTTAATCAAAGTTATTCCCCTCTAAATAAGCTTTCAAATGCCACTGGTTTGGATCAATTTGGATATAAAATGGGCAGATTATGACCAAATTACCCAGATTGATTCCTAATATGCAGAATTCTAGTTTTGGTGTTGCAACTTCAAAAATTCATATCTTTATAAATTCAAAACCAAATTAAGAACTTCAATATAGCTGGATTATCACCCTGAAATTAGCCTAAAATCAGAACTTGTTCTAATTTCAACTAAAAAGATGTGTACCTAGTTGATGTAGCACCCAAACTTGAGAATTTCTCACCAACTCCCATGGATTCCTTAAAAACATTGACAATTCACTCCTCTTCAGCAATTCATTCTTCTTCTCCGGAAAAAATGAATGAGTGATTTGGTTTGCATGTTGTTTGATCACTAATATTATATATTAAGGTGATGTTCCTTCTTAGCCCTTGATCTCCATGGATTTATGTATCCCGAGGAACATCTAATGGTCCACTTCTTGCCATATATCACACTAACTCCCACTATCTCAACCTCAAGTGACACCATTTCATTACTCACCTAGTTCCTAGATGTGCCAATGTGTATCTCTAGACCAATCTTATGCTTTCCATTTAATTTACTCAACTATAGGCCTTTAATTTGATTTACATTAACAAACACAACCATAGGCTTATAAGTAATTCCTTATTTCATATTAGTATTAAATAAGACTTACCAAAATGCTAACTACCCGGTTCTCAGGCTCGCATGCTACTCGAGGCGTGTCCCCGCTCTCGTCTCGACGCCTACAACTGTACAAACCGACTTAGTAAGTCTACACAATACATAACACTAGGCACACATCAATACAAAAATACGATATACCTCGGCCACGTGCCTCGGTCGGTGCACGTATCATAGTGTAGGTTCCACGTCAAGGGTCGATGATCCTGATTAAGGAATTAAAACGGGGGTTAGAGATTTGGGTCGTGACAAAAACTCCTCAAATAAAAGATTTAGTTCGAGTGCTTTCACTAAATTAAGTGAGATCTTAAACTTGCGTGCTTGAATGTATAGACCCAGAAAACTCGTGAGTAGTTGATGATCTTTATCTTAACCGAGTCTATGTCTTCAAAGTTTGATCTTAATTGTGTTTGGGTTGTGAGTCTTGACATATCATAACTCCAAAATTTCTTGAGTGACTTGTTAACTTAGTGACCATGTAAATCAAAGGAACTCCATGAATTTTGAGTCGGGTATCGGATTAGTTAGGTCATTGCATATTTATATTAGGAGTCTGGTTTAGTTTGCGTTGTCATTTACACTATTGCTCGGGACGTGCAAAGTTTTAAGTTTTGGGGTATTTGATAAGTCGATATTTATAGGATTTTAGTAGTCTATTTTAATGTATTTAATATAGAAAGTCTCTAAAATATATATTAATTATATATATTAGTCATTTTCAGGTGAAACGAGAGCGCGCGGTTGAATCTAGGGCGAAAAAAAATATGCGAAATAGTATATTTTATATGCAGTGATCAGATGCCGTAAGATTTACTCGAGTTACATAATGCACAGTTGGTGGAGTAGTGACCCGCAGGCCAAGTAGCGCCTTAGGTTAACTCACTTAAATCACAAAGTTTTCAAAGCCATTGATTTTTCTCGGGATACGTGCAAAGTGGACTCCCAGTTTGACGCCACACGTGCGATTCTAAACCAAGTCAGTTGTATGCCACATGTCACTTTGCTATTCGACAAGCACGCCAAGCACCCTCATGTGGCAGCCCTCCACTGATCAACTGGCGTCCAACTTAACAATTTATCTCCTCACAGCAACAGCCATCCATCATCCTCGAGATGCGCGCTGTATACTTTCTCACATTTTCACCGATTCTGTGTGCGAGTTTATTCCCCTAACGCGCAACCGACACGTGGTACGTTTCCAGCAGTCCGCCACATCATGTAGCA
Organism: Stephania cephalantha; assembly: GCA_039657325.1. Lineage (NCBI taxonomy): Eukaryota > Viridiplantae > Streptophyta > Magnoliopsida > Ranunculales > Menispermaceae > Stephania > Stephania cephalantha. Next base: position 18,975,704 of record CM077576.1, read on the forward strand.
GTTCTTCAGCCAATCCGCTGCTGCCACGTCAACATTTTCAACTATCTCGTCCAATCGGCGGTTGACGCCCAACAACCACCAGATGCTCATCGGTGCACGTGTTACGAGACCAAACCCCAAATTAGTTTATTTCACCTCCCGGACCAATTTTTAGTAGTTTATTATATTATGAACTTATGGTATTATTGAAGAATCGACTTTTATATTTTGAGGTATCGATTTTTATATTTTTGGGATGCCAGAGGCTTTTGACATAATGTTTGGCTAATTAAATCCTTACTTAGGTCATCATGTAGCGCTTCTTGACCAATCCGCTGCTTACCACGTCAACATTTTCAACTCTCTCGTCCAATCGGCGGTTGACACGTGTTCTAGGCCATGAACGCCCAACAACCACCAGATGCTCCTCGGCGCACGTGTTACGAGACCAAACCCAAAATTAGTTTCTTTCACATCCTAGACCAATTTTTAGTAGTTTATTATATTAGGAACTTATGGTATTATTGAAGAATCGACTTTTATATTTTGAGGTATCGATTTTTATATTTTTGGGATGCCAGAGGCTTTTGACACAATGTTTGGCTAATTAAATCCTTATTTAAGTCGGAGGGGAAGCAAGTCGGAATTCTTGATTCATGACTAAATTGTGAGATCTATTATTTTATTATTTAATTTGATTTAATTTCTCATATTTCATTATTGTTGATTTTAATGAATATGGTTTAGATTTAGGTTATGTATATGGCCGGTGCATGCTTTTAGGTGGACAATCTATAGTTAATTGGACTAATTGTATCCGTAATTGTACTTTTGGATCGATAAAGTGACGAACACTCACTCGTGTGCCTAAAAACCTTTCGGTTCTTGAATGCGCAACAATTAAATCTAGGTTAAATCGGAAGCGGATGCGATTCGGTTATTTAGGATTAGTATTCCCACGGATCTTTATTATTGCGGTTAGTGTGTTAAACTTTATTGGCGGATGTCTAGGGTTATACATTAATTAGGGAAGTAGTTAGTGACGAACGTCCTGACTATCGCGATTAGGGGAATTAGAAATTTCTGGCGGATGTCGATTTTCCATAGCTAATCTAGGAGAATTTAAATTAATAATTTTTGGGAAAGATTGAAGACCATAATATGCCATTAAATCTTGATTCTGATTTGTGGAACCATGGACCTAGGTACCCATTAATTGTTTAGAAAGTTATTTTCATTATTTTATTTATTTAGTCTATTTTAGTTTAGTTAGTTAAATTAATTTATTTTAAAACCCCAGATTTCCCTTTTTATTGTTTTTAATCTTAAAAAGACTATCAATCTCCGTGTGATCGACCATTTGCCACTATTCTACAAAATAGTTGGTTTATGAACTTTATTTTATTGAGTGTGCTATTTAGTAGTTTTGTTCATCAATTCCTGAAAATGTTTTACTCCTACATGTGAAGCATCTTGAGAAGGTCTTGTCCCATCTAAAGTTAGTATTTTGTATGTACAACCATGTATGCTGATATTATTGTTGTGTGAGTGATGAAGAGTAGTGGTGGCACAAGCAAATGCTTGCACATTCCTTCTCTCTTTTTAATGGAATTTTTTAGACAAAGATGGAACTTCTCGGAACTTTTTGTTAGGTAAGTTCTATTATTAAGAGGTTGTGGTGACCAAATGGTAGGTTTAAGTTCACAAGTAATTAAGGAGTTTTTCAGGAAGTCTCGTTTTTTATGTCATGGATATATGCCTTATATTTTTTAGGTTAAAGGGAGATGTAACTTGAACTCAATATTAATTATTCACCGTAGAAATACAATATGTTATATTCCTTCTTGCTCTCTCCCTTTTCATTCATTTAAATCATTGTCTTGATAGTTTCTATAATAGTATCTACATGCTTTTATTCTGCTATTTAGCTAACTTTTGTATTTGAGTGTTTGGTAAAGGCAAGGGTAAAGTTTACTGTAGAACCACAATCGGTTAATCATTTTTTTCTTGTTCTGCAGAACCATAGCATCTTAATCATTTTTTTCTTGTTACATTTTTTTTCTTCACCCTGCATTGTTCTAGATTTTAGGTATACTTTGTCTTAAATTAATATAACACTCTCCTAGTGATACTAATGAATTGATTATAACTAAGATCCTAAATTAGGATTTGAATCATGCGGCATGCCTTATAACTATTTATTGGTTTTATGTTGCAATTTTTAACACTATTAGCACATGCCCATTGATATGATTATTGTTTAGAATGTTCTTTAGCGTCCTTTGTTTTAGAATAAGTTGCGTATCTGTGAGATCATTTGCTTCTAAATGGCTTTTACATTGTAAGTAGGAAGCCGCAATGGATTAGATTTAGCTAGAATTAGGATTTGTTATGTGTCGGATCCTTAATTTGTTGTGATCGAGTCCATGAAGTATAAGTTGCAATTAGTTAGATGTAGCTATAGTTAGGTTTCCTCTACATTGTTTATGTTCTGCCAAGTTTGTAAGAGCAACTCTTCATCTCTCTCTATTTATTACGATTTTATGTGGATCTCTTGGGTTACATGTTAAGGTGAAGGCGTCCAATTATTTGACTTCATTTATATATTTTTTGTGATTTTGAGGAAGTTTGTTATGCTTTAATGAAATTATTGGACTGATTTTAAGGAGCAAACCTCCTACTATGTGAAAAATCTAATAGTGTTTTAAATTCTTGTTATATATTCTTGATTAACATACATACCCTTTTTTATCTATGCATAAAAATACCTTTAATACACAAAACTGAAGTAATGTTTGATTTACCCTATACTGTTAGTTTGGGAGATACTTGTTTCCATGAAAATTGATGTTGCTCTATTAGAGCTGGAGTAATTATAATGATGAGCTACTTGAAACTTGATATGAAACTGGAAATCTAGTATTTAGGAATGGTCATGAACTAACACCATGGCGACTTGATTGAGATGGGTTTATGCTCTCCTGCACTCAAGAACGAATATTCCAAAGATTGATCATGATGAATTGAAATCTATCAACAAGTATCTTTGATGTTTGAATTAGGATTTTTCAAATTATCTATGCATTCTTATACAAGTCTCCTTGCATATCACTATGATTGTGCATGAGATCAGGTAAAGGACTTTGATTGACATGGCCGTGGATCGTGACTGCTCAAAGATGTAAGTAAGAGCTTGGGCCATCTATATGGACTAGCCTTATTCTAGAAAACTTACATCCTTGCAATTTCATGTTTGCTCTAAGGTATCTAATTTTCCTAGCTTTCGTTTGTTGTTGTGATGGATGAATGCTATTAGATTTGTTTTTCAAGTCAAGTGTTGGTCTAATGTGCATATTAGCATGATTGGTTGTATGTGTCTCAAATAATTCATCCCTATTGTTAGCTTTATGTTGCACTATGAAGAGAGAATTCATTTACTCTCACGTTAGTATTGTTAAATCAAATCAGCCTTACCATTCACTTTTCTCTCTTTATTTTGTAGCTATTGATGTTTTTGTACGTACATTGTGCTCAATACAAGATTCATCCAAATAGGTTGGCTTTTCTTGAATTTATTCTCTTTCTTTCTTCCTCCTTTGTAGCTATTGATGATGTTGTTGTACAAGTTCGTTATCTAATATAGCTCTTTTTTCATATTTATTACTTTCATTGAGTTTTATTTTTAATAAGGTTCTTTGTAGCAATCGATGATGTTTCGGTTGCATAAGTGATGTTTCATGAAATTCTCAAAAGATTATGAAGTATTCATTGTCCTGATTTGAGCTAGTGAGTTGGTGATGTCCCTGTTCAGTGCTGTCATAATAAAATAGATAAAAGACCTTTTTGTCTTACTGTTTTACTATATATTCCTTTTCTAGGTTGATCTCAAACTAGTGCCGCGATTAGATCCCTCAGTTCAAAGAGATAAATGCTTTTATGTAAGAGTTAAAGGGTTCTTTTTCACTTTGTTGGCAAAAATTGAAATGGCCATGAATCGCTTGTAAGGAAGAGTTGGGTTCTTTACCATGTTTGCCCCCAAAATTCAGGATGAAGGGTTGGCGTTGTTTCGTTTGATTTTTACGTCAATTTTCTGTCATCGTATCTTGCATTAGGTGCTCATAATCCTTCGATTATCTATCTAAAGTGGGTTTTTGTGTATTTTAGATAAGTTGTTAGATTCCAATCATTTACAAAGTATATTGTGCTTTAGGGCACTTGAAATTTGTTCATTTTTATTGCTTTATTGGTATCAAGTTGTCTAAAAAATTACTTCAATAATAATTCCATTTCTTCCTATTCTCATATTTCATATGGATTATGGAAGGTTTGATTTGTTCACTATGGTCAATTCTTTGTAGGCATGGATACATGATAGAATAGAATGAATGTATGTAACCTTGTTGTGTTGTCTTTGTTTCTTTCAATTATTTATGTTTTGGGGGGCTTTTTTATTTGAGTTTTTCATTTCTTGAATTGATTGATTAAAGGTTCCGGTTCTGGGAGGTGCCAAGTGAAGAAGAAAGTAAGATTTGCAGATGATGTGGTGGAGCTATCATCCAACAATGAAAAGTTATAAGGAGAAGTTCAAGAGTTTTTGTAAGTAGAAGTAAGATTTGCAGATGTGTTGATTGAAACATCAAAAATAGATTTTTAAAGCTCTGTTTCAACAAGGAAATTCGACTATATATTGTTGTTTGTTTTTTTCACCTTAAATTTGTAAATTTGCTAGTTTGATTATTGTTCAAATAATATAAATAATTTTTTTCTTCTATTGATAAATAATACTCATGTAAGTAGAACTAGAAACATTTTTAATTTATACATAAAGTTTTCCTTCCAATAATATTAATATTAATTGTTTATATATATATATATATATATATACAAACGATGACGTTATATATGAATGCGTTGTCAACTTAAAGACACTATGTGTACATGCGTTGTCAATTTAAAGACATTAAGTGTACATGCGTTGTTACTCTAGAGACACTAAAGTGCACATGCGTTGTCAACTTAGAGACACTAAGTGTACATGCATTGTCAACTTAGAAACACTAAGTGCGCATGCATTGTTAATTTAGAGACACTAAGTGTACATGTGTTGTCAATTTAAAGACATTAAATGTATATGTGTTGTCAACTCAGAGACACTAAGTGTACATGCGTTGCCAATTTAGAAACACTAAGTATACATGAGTTGTCTACTTAGAGACATTAAGTGCACAAATATTGTCAATTTAAGGACGCTAAGCTTACAAGTGTCCTTAATTTAGGGATGCATATACAAAGAGTGTCTTTAAATTAGAAACGCATAAAAAATAAATTTCCTCAAATTAAAGACATAAACAACAAGCGTCCCTACTTTAAGGACACTTATAGTAAAAGTGTCCTAAATAAATGTTACCAACACATACCTTTTGTGTCTTAAAAAATTGGGGCGACATCACTTTTACCAACACAAGTGGTGATATTTTATGATGCGTCGGTAAAGTTTTTAGAGGCATTAATTAGTGTCCTTAAATGAGTAAATTAATGTCGCTAAACACACAATGTTTTGTAGTGTGAAAATCTATATGCAAGTCAGCACTTGCGTGTTTGTAACTTTTTATTTGTTGTTGTAATGAACTCCTGTGTTTTTTTTTTTTGGTCACGAAATGTGAAGAGCTTTCAGATCTATTCATGAGCAACTAATTAAATCAATGAACTCATTGGTTTGTTTAGATAGTTTTGCTGCGAATTGGAGATAGTCATGCCGATGAAGTTCAAGAATTAGCTTGCAAATTCTTGACAGGATAATGATGAAGTCCAAGAATTAGTTTGCAAATTCTTGGAAAAATATGAAAAGATATGACAGGATGGCATTTTGGTAATTTTGGTGAAGTTCGGGCGTTTGAGTTTCGGCGTTCCGGGGGCATGGGTTGATTGGAAACGACGTGGAGATCACGGATCACTGCTACGCCGCGTTTACGACGTTTTTCGGCGAAATTCCATCGTTTCGCCCTCCGAAATGGCAATTTTACTATTTTAGGAAAGTTTTGTTTAGCTTATAACTTTCATTAGGAATTTCCGTTTTTATTGCCGTTTGCGGCATTTGTTTCTATTTTTCGTCTAGTTTCCAGTTTAGGGCTTTTAGGGCTTTTTGGACTTTTTACTATTTTTGGCAAATTTTAGGGTTTCGCTATTTAAGCGACCTATTGGATGTAATTCGCAGTTTTTTTGCTTGAATAAAAGAATTTTCGAACTTTGGCTTAAGTTCTGACCTAGATCGAGTTGTTCGTGGATTCGTTCAACTGGTTTAGAAGATCTCCGCTGTGTCACATGCCATGCTCATGCATTAGAGAAAATTCCAAACAGTACCAGTTAATGCATTAAATATTTCTTTTTTTTATTAATCATGGGTATTCAGACACTTGTCTGACTAATCTCATGGGCCTTGAGACTTCGGAAAGAGATCGCCAATGATCCGACATTTGGCTGCCGTAGAGAATTGAACTCGAGACCATGTGCCTAACTCACACAGTCTTGCCTTCACCTTTAACAGTAGGCCAACCCATCCGGGTTTTAATGTAACAAATATAATAGTACAGAGAATAACAATGCTATAGAAACTTTTGATTCTGTTCACATTATTTTGAAATTTCATTTACTACAAAAAATAAATCAACGTTTCAATAATAAGTCCACACTCCACAAATTCTTGATTAATTTTCTTTCCAAAAATAACGCTCCACAACTTCTTTGAATACACAATCACTTAATATAATTTTCATTTTTTTTGTCTCCTTAGGCACTTGAAACTTGAGGTTAAGGTACTCTTCTGTATATAGAACAGACCCTGTTCAAGTACGATTGTAACCATTTAATATAATTTGTAATTAATTGATATTAAGTGATTGCGATAAGACTTTATGAAAAGTTTATTCAAATTGAAAGAAAATAAGAAGTGATCAAGAATATTGAAAGCGCAAGAGCTAATGTTTGTACTCGGAGAGACGAGGCAACCATGTGAGGTGGGAGCAGACTAAACTATGTAAATTAAGCTAACTAGCGGTTACATATATTGATCATGTGGTGGATCGAGTTTTGTTTCTTAATACGTGACTAGTTTATGTTGTGCATGGGCGGTGTGTTTCTGGACTTTCTACTGAACCATTCGTAGTTCTTCTGCTGCACCAATCAAGCTCATTCTTTTCGACGTCTACTTCTAGGCCCAGCTTTCATTTTCCATGCTACTACAGTCTATTCCAACTTTGCTTTATATATTGATCTTTAACTAGGTAGGTAGTATCATAACGGGAATGATACTTGTGCTCTTTTTTATTACAATCGATCTCTTTTAAATAAGCATTGAGCGATTTATATATCTGCCGCACCGCCTTGTTTAGCCAAAAAAATATAGAACTAGCTCAATGAATGTATCAACCGTTACCCGAGATTAACCATATACGAATATAGAGTTGTGACACGTTAGGACTGATAAACCCTCACATTGATGAATGAGTAAATCTAACATTAGAAACTTTGAAGATCAAAATTAGAAATTATTCAAAACCCTTGAACGATGATCAATTAATCACTCAAACGGAAACAAATTGGAGATTTCTGCTTCATTGGCTAACCTCTTGCAAATTAATATTTTCTTTTACAGCAATTGAACAATGTAGTTGAGTATAGCATTATTTTTCTATAGGAACGAGACGTTATTTCAATATAGCTAAGATATATACACTAATATATGTACAAAAGCCGAAAACAATGCGTTTCCCTCAAAATAAAGTCGAAAAAACCCTTAAGGGAAAAACACTTCGTCCCTAAATTTAAACAACCTACGACCCACCATTCATCAGACGAGCCAATGATAAAAACTCCTTCTGAGATGGTGTCGTACTTTCACCGATTCAACTAGGTTGAACCCATGATCATACGACTGAAATTACAAAAATGGGAAGAAAAAATTACATTTGGGTAAGAACCCCAAGGGGCATACCCCTTTTACAAATAAATAATTTAAAATCCTAATAATGGAGCCCAACTTCTGTCCAAATCATTCCATCCCAATTTCTTCGCTTCCGATGTCGCCCGAATCTATCCCCCAGCCTTGTTCCTCGCTTTCAACCACACTTTATCCCACGAACAAGTCGAATCACCAAAAATCCTATTATTTCTTTCAGCCCATATCTCTTTAAGAATTGCTTGAGCTCCTGCTCGCAATAACAGTCTTCGTCTCGTGCCTTGATTTGGCGTCGCATCATTCGCTAATACCTGTCTGACCTATGTGACTTGCATTCCAATGATCCCAATCTCTCTCCAAACTTCCCACCATATCCTCTGTGCATAGGAGTATTTTAGAAACAGATGATCTAGGCTTTCACAATCGCTATAACACAGTGAGCATCGAGATCGCATACTAGTCCAAGTCGGTCTTCTTCTTTGCAAAATATCAATTGTGTTAATTCCTTCACATCATATTAGCCAAGCCAAAAATTTAAACTCGGGAGGGCTGCAGGACTCCCATATTGTCCTGTATGCTCCGCATGTATTTGCTCATTGACCTTCTCTCAACAAAATCTTTGCATCCCTCACTATGAATGTTTCATTGTCATTACCCCACAACACCCCTCTGGTCCTCCATGTTTCATAGTGGATTTATCCCCTGCAATCTCCCACACAGCGAATTGGTTTCCTCTTCCTCTTGAGCAGTCCGACGTCTTCTTAGATTCAGGAGCTAACTCTCTTCCCCTACGTTTTCTTGATTTGTGTATGCTTCCGATAGTAGAATATCTTGTGTTCTTGTTGAGGCTAAAATAGATGGATACTCCATAACTAAGCTACTATTGGACAGCCAGGAATCCTTCCAAAACTTTATATCTCCACCATCTCCTACTTACACCCTAGTACCCTTCAAGAATTTAGGGAAACACCTCATCACAAACCGCCATGGGTTTCGGTGTTGGGTTTTTGGGGTTCATACTCAGCAAAAGATTTAAAACAATTTTTGAAAAACCCCAACAAGACAAAAAATAAGTTCTATTAAACTAGATCTACATAAAGTAAATCATACCTTAATCCGTTATTTACTTCTCTGATTGTTCAATTTTAAAGACGTTTAAGTGCATGTCCTCTATCAGAAATCCACACATGAATGGTGATCGCAATTTGGAGTGCTAGTCCCAAGAGAGATTGAAAACGCTTTCTTTCTCTCTCAAAATCCAGAGAACTCAAAATTTGCAAAACCGAGAATCTTATATCGTTTTAGGGTTTCAAACTCTATTTATATCTGTAGATAAGCCCTAACTTAAAATCATATTCATGATATAACTATTGTATTTAGGAAGTTTAAGCAAATTACACATACGCCTCTATTAATAAGTTATCATATAAAAATTATAAGGGCTTTTATGTGATGAATTTTTTATCATATGAAATTCATTACTCTAGACCAATTGAAATTGCGCAAAGCATTTCTTTGTGTGCGATCCAATAGGTTCATCGATGTTGGTAGTGAACCAAAACCATTTTGGTACACAAGTCATAAGCGGTCTCTAGCAACGCATTATGATTACCCAAGTAGCATGAATATTAAAATCGATACAACCTAATGAATAACACATATCATATTCTTTTTTCGTGCGATATCCTTTGATTAAACATAAGACATGGAAAGTCACCCTTAATGTTCAATCGTACTAGTCTCGATCTTTAGGTAAAACTGAAAAGATCCAAGTGACATTGATCATATCAATTCACATGGACTTGACCATTATCAATCTATCATATCGAGGGATTTACTGATATCTCTCTATACGAGAGTGACAAATTATATCTTGATTACACACCTTCACATATTATTCACATGGTGACTAATCACAATCTTTATAATCGTTCGGTTAAAGACAACGTTTGATTGTGTCAAATTACCATGCTCCTAATATTGAAGTCTATGGTAATCTCAAGTCGAAGGACTAGATGATATACCTATCATGAGTAACGCCTATGACTTAATCCATATGGTGTTCTCATAGCGGGTCGGTCCAGTACCTTATTCCTTAACAAGTACTCATGATCTCGATTCGTATCTGTATACGCATGATCATCACATGACCATCAATCAAGATTCACAGTAGTCTTAATTCATTATAGTTCCCAATATAAAGACCAATTGTGAACATTTAGGATATTTCAACAAATACCTATGGATCTTACTATAAAGTAAACATTCAATAACTTATTTTAAAACAACAAATGAAAACCTCTATTTTATTAGCTAAAATTATAAGATAAACGATGTTTATAAGTTAACGTAGGCACATTCCCTAACATCTCTCACTTGCCCTAGGGCCAATCATTCATGTATCTAATACCTAATGATCTAATATGACCATCATGTTTGGCTTGTGGAAGAGCCTTCGCCAAGGATCTGCAACATTGTCTTCTATAAGAACTCTGCAAAACTTCACGTCTCCCATCTCAATGATTTCTCGAATGAGATGAAAATGTATAAGTATATGTTTGGATTGGTGGTGTGATCTCGGTTCCTTGGCCTGTGCTATCGCCCCGTTGTTGTCACAATATAAGCAAATGGGGTTAGCTATACTAGGAATCACACCAAGATCAGAGATTGACTTTTTTATCCAAATTGCCTCCTTAGCTGCATCGAAAACTACAATATAATAAGCTTCTACTGTAAAATCTGCTATAATATCTTGCTTCAAACTTATCCATTCAAAGTAAACACATATCCATACTGTGATCTGAAGTCATCTATGTCACTTTGAAAACTTGCATATGTGTAACCATTTACAACAAGCTCGTATTCCAAACTTCCATAGACTATGAGCACTTCAAGTACTTTAAGATCTTTATTCTCCAATTTCCCATAAATTGGACCCCGCCCGAACCTAAGCCCACGTACCCCCGAGCTCAGGTCAACGCAGACCTAGTCGTACTTAAAGATGTTCTTTAAATAACTCATCTATTACTATAAAAACGTTAGGTGACTATTATCATCATTGAGATCGGAGCTTTCCCCTTCTTTGATATCTCGCACTCGCCAAACCTTGTAAGTAAAGCTAGTAGGACATATACAACATTTCAAAATACAACTAGAATAATCAAAGCATATGATACAAGTCGGGTGCATAACCGACATACATGATATATCCAATAGACCGATGCATATGGAATCGTATCCATGCACTTTCACCGCTTACCAATAGTCTTCGAGATATCCATGAGTCTTGTTTAGACTTATACAATGAGACGTTGGCAATAACCACTGCCGGCCACCTCCGCCACCGCGTCGCTGCAGCCTGCCGTTGCTTTTTGCGCAGTCTTGCATGTCCGCGTCCGACGCTGCCCTGTCCGCCATCTCTGAGCCTATTCTCTCTCTCTTCTTTTCTCTCATTTCTTTTCTCTCCTCCATCCGATTCTTATCCAAATCTTTTTGAGAAGAAACCAAATGTGGCCTCGAGATTCGTGTGGAGCGGAACTCGAGGCACATCAAAAACATATATATTCACATGCTTTCCTTAAAAATTAGGCAGCGCACATCTTGAGGCACCATGAATAGTCAAACACTACCACCACATTTCACAATCTCGACACTCGCGCCACACGCATCACGAGGCGCATCCAATGTATATATATATATATATATATATATATATATATATTTAACGTGACCACATTAAAATCACTACATCGATCCCAACTTGTCAATATAAACACTTTGCGACTTAGGCCGATTAACCTTTTAAATCTATCCCTATAGATCTTAATCCAAAAGATGTAGACTTATACAATGAGACATTGGCAATAACATCTCCTAAGTCCTTTATTGAGAAACACCTCCCTATAAATAACCAATACTTGACACTCTACAAAGGTAATGTCATTTCCAATGAGTAATATATCATTAACAAACAATGTCAGGAAAACAACCACGCTCGCACTGACCTTCTTGTTTACACAAAGCTCATCTTCATTTTTTAAGGAAACCAAATCCCTTAATTGCTTCATCAAAATGAATATTCCAACTCCGAAAGCTTGCTTCAATCCATAAATGGATTTTTGAAGCTTGCACACCTTTATATAATTCTCAGGATGAATAAAACATTCAGGCTGTATCATATACACGTCCTCAAGTAGCTTTCTATTTAGAAAAGTTGTTTTGACATCCATTTGCCATATCTCATAGTCATAATATGTGGCTATGACAATTAGAATTCTAATGGATTTAAACATGACCACATGAGAAAATGTCTCATCATAATCAACACTTTGAGTCTGTTTGAAACCTTTTGCTGCTAGCCGTGCTTTATAAGTATGCACATTGCCATCCATGTCAGTATTTTTCTTGAAAACCCGTTTACATCCAATTGTCTTACCACCTTCAGGTAAATCAAGCAGGTTCCAAACTCGGTTATCATACATTGATTGCATCTCAGAATTCATGACACTAAGCCACTTTATCTGCATCAGTGCCAGACACAACCTCCTGCTAAGTAGTAGGCTCATCCTGATCCATAAGCAACACCTCACTACTATCAGTAACAAGAAATCCAAATCTTCCAGGCTGATGTCTTACCTTATCAGACCTATGAAGGCCTTGTGATACATGTGGAGGTTCAACTAGTTCAAGACTTTGTTGATCTCCCACTTGTGGTTGAGTGTTTATTGGTGGTTCTTGAACTTCTTCAAGACTTACTTTATTCCTATTGTTGTCTTTTGAAATAAAATCCTTTTCCGTAAAGACACCATTCCGAGCAACAAACAATTTGTTCTCAGTGGGATTATAAAAGTAGGATCCTCTAGTTTTTTAGGATAACCAATAAATACACACTTGGTAGATTTGACTGATAATTTTTTAAAGATTTGTCATAGTACGAAAACCTCACAGACTAAAATCTTAAGGAAAGAAAAACTTGATTTTTTTTTCAAACCACATTGCATATGATATTTTATTTACCGCTTTAGAAGGAGCACGATTTAGTGTAAAAGCAAAAAATTTCTAAGGCATAACCCCAAAAAGAAAAAGAAAGATCTGCATGACTCATCATTGATCGAACCATATCTACCGTTTTCTCATCTCATAAACATAATTCCATTGTGGAGTTGCTGGAGGAGTTAACTGTGAGACAATCCCATAGTTTCTAAGATGATCATCAAATTCTTGGCTCTAATATTCACCACCACGATCTGATCAAAATGCTTTAATAGTTTTACCAAGTTGATTTTATACTTCATTCAAAAATTTTCAAAATATCTTAAAAGATTCATTTTTATGTTTCATGAGATGCAAGTAACCATATATGTTGAAATCATCAGTGAAAGTAATGAAGTATTGATAATCACCTCTAGCCATTGTGTTTATAGGACCGCATACATCAATATGTATTAGACCTAATAAATCACTTTCCATTTCATTGTGTCCTATAAAGGGTCTTTTTTTTCATCTTGCATAGTAAACAAGATACACATATTTTATATGACTCAAAATCAAATTAATCTATAAGTCCATCTTTATGGAGTTTAGAAATGTGTTTCTCATTTATGTGGCCGAGACGACAATGTCAAAGGTAGGTTTGATTCAAATCATTTGAATTGAGTCTCTTTGTGTTTACTTTGAAAATTGGAGTATCTGTGGACCTTATAATGTTTAGAATATAAATATCATCACACAAATCAGTTTTCGCATAGAAAACGTCTTTACGAGAAATATAACATTTATTATTCGCAATAATGAAATTAAAACCATCCTAATCCAAACGCGAAACTGAAATGATATTTCTGCTCAAGGTAGGGACATAATAAAAATTATTTAAAACTAACACAAGTCCACTAGGTAAAATTATCTCATAGCATCCTACAGCGAATGCAACAACCTTTGCTCTATTTCTAACTTATATGATGATTTCTCATTTCTTTAGCTTTCAATTTTTGGTGAGACCCTGTATATTAATACAAATGTGGGATCCACATCTGGTATCCAATACCCAGGAATCACTTGTAGACAAGTTAACTTCAATAACGTAAATACCTGAAGTAATAGTCGCACTACTCTTCTTTTTCTTTAGATCTTCAAGATAAAGCTTGCAATTTCCGAACCAATGCCCAAGTGCATGGCGTAAATAACAATTTCATTCATTTTCCTTTTCTTTCTTGGACTGTGAAGTACAAGCAGCCTTAGGCATGACTTGTTCCACCAATATTGTGATAGTCACAATAACATTGTCAACTTTAGCCTTATCTTTGCCATTTTTCTTCAAAGCCTTTCCTTTCTAAACCATCAACACATTACCAATGAGTTTCTTAACATTATGTTCAGCAGTTTTAAGCATCAAATGCAACTCAGAGATAGACTTCTCCATGTTTTTCATGTTATAGTTCATCACAAATTGTGAATAACAATGAGGCAATGAATTCAGGACCAAACCCGTAACCAAATCTTGGCTTATAGGAAATTCAAGTCTATCAAGATGGTCACTATATCCCTTCATTTTCAGAACATGAACACTAAATGAAGCATCCTCAACCATTTTGCAAGAATGAAGGTTCTTGACTGTCTCAAACCTTTCTTGCCTAGCCTGCTGTTGGAACATTTCTTTCAGCATCGTAGCCATGTCGTAAGCTTCCATTCGTTCCATATACTTCTAAAGTTTAGGAATTATGGTTGCAAACATAATGCATAGAACATCAGTTGAGTCGTTGACATGCTTAGTATGTGCATCCTTCATGACGCTTAAAGCATTGGTTGGTGGTTCCTCAGGAATATGATTATCCAGGACATACAACTTGCGTTCATGCTTAAGAATAATTTTCAAGTTTCTAAACCAGTCAAGAAAGTTTGTCCTAGACAACTTATCCTTCTCAAGGATGGATCACAGTGACAAGGGATTAGTGTGACTTGAAGAGGCCATAGATCTACAATAAAGATTATGCAAAAGTTCATTTCATTATAGAGGAATGGACTCCTACTAAATTAACAACCCTCATAAAAATGATATGTAAATTTAAGGGACTAAAATTCATGTTTCACCTAATTCCAAGACAACTAAGGCATGACACTTTGAATTAGGTTATTTAGGTAGGTACCAATTACCAATTACATCATATGTAACTTTTAGTTGTTTTTATGAGATTATGAAGTCTTACGTCTTAGCATGTTTTATCTTGTGCCTAAAGCCTAAAACCGTTTTGATAGCTTTATCAAGCCTAACCATTTCAAACAATAGAGTAACCGTTACTCAACTTGCCTCACCAAGATAACACAATATACTTTGTGGAGGCAGACCCATATTGATGTGATCGAAGCCTTGACAAGTGTTTGAGAATGCATGTACAATCACTAAACAAGTTAGGAAATTTTACTAATATTAACTGTTATACGAATTTGCTTGCGCTACGAATTGTTAGTAGCGGTCCTGCTGGTCGGTTAGCGGGCGGTGGTTCCGCTTATTTTAATTTTGAAAACTATTAATTAAAACATTTTTAATCAACTCGGGCCTACCTCTAACTAAAAATCTTATCCTAATCCAATTAAAATTTTAAGATACTTTGAATCCTTATCGAATTATAATTTAAGATACTTTGAATCTTATCCAATTAGAATTTGTTATATATCTCACCTATCTTATACGATTTGTAATTCTTATGCGATTACAACTTTATCTCCTATCTAATAGGAATATACTAACAGATAACCACAATGAGATATATGATCAAAATCAATTTCAATTCTTATTCATATGAAACAAGCAATTGAATAAAAAAAAGAAATATTAATCATGCATTCAACCCCATAATCATATTAAATTAATAATATTATCCTAATCATGATTTCTATCATGGAGACATACATAATTGTTGAACAAAACGAACTACGTATCCAATACAAGAATCACATTAACCTAAACATGACTTCTACAATGTGAACATACATAATTTGCATATTTAAATATTAAAATATATGTTAATCGAAATATTATAAGCATAAATTCTATCATTGAATCAAATCATGAGTATATATCAAATACATAAATTGACAACATGCTTTAAAACTAATTCTTGATAACAATTATCACAGAACCTCTATGTACATCATATATACATTAACTAAGATCATGTTTTCACATATGTATCATATATATACATATGAGAAAATATAAAAACGTTGAATACAATCGAGCCTATGGCTCTAATACACTGTTAGGTTTTTGGGGTTCATATGCAGTGGAAAATTTAAAACAATTTTTGAAAAACTCCAACAGAACCGAAAATAAGTTTTATTAAACTAGATCTACATAAAGTAAACCATACCTTAGTCCGCGATTTCCTTCTTTGATTGTTCGATTTCTAAGACGTTCAAGCCCGTGTCTTCTATCAGAAATCCACACAAGAATGATGACCACAATTCAGAGTGCTAGCCCCAAGAGAGATTGAAAATGTTGTTCTTTCTCTCCCAAAATCTATAGAATTCGAAATTTGCAAAAATGAAAATTTTATCTTGTTTTAGGGTTTGAACCTCTATTATGTAGATAAGCCCTCACTTAAAATCCTATTCATAATACAACTATTGTATTTAGACAGTTTAAGCGCATTACACATACGCTTGTATTAATAACTTATCATATAACAAATTGTAAGGGCTTTTATGTCATGAACTTTATCATATAAAATTCATTACTCTGGATTAATTGAGATTGTGCAAAGCCATTCTTTGTGTGCAACCCAATAGGTTCATGTGATGTTGGTAGTGAACCAAAACTATTTTAGTATACAAGTCATAAGCAGCCTCTAGCAAGACATTATGACTAACCAAGTAGCTTGAATATCAAAATCGATACAACCTAATGAATTACATATATCATATTCTTTTATCGTGTGATATCCTTTAATCAAACACAAGGCATGGAAAGTCACCCTTAATGTTCAATAGTGCTTGTATCGATCTAGAATTGTTTTGCTTTATAGGTAATACTTGCATGTTTAGTGTTTGAGCGAGACTTCTATGTTATTAAGCTCTGTTGGTTCTTTAGCTCACTCCACTTACATCTCAGGTATCCACGTTGCCGCTAGATCGAGAAATGGGAGAGGCGATAGCTTGAAGCATTCTCTCTTAATGTGAACCTTGTATTATATTATCTATATATATATATATATATTCATTTTTTAAACTATTAAACTTGGTTTGTATTTAAATTAGGTTTTTTGGGTAGTTTGAACGCTATCCCTTGTAGTTGAGTTATTTGGGAGCCTTTGGATGACCTTACATGGTCTTACAAAATGAAAAACCATTTATAATTCTTTGGTAGACGCATGGATTTGCTCTATGTTTAATTTTGCAATTTTATTTCCATATTGACTTTATGATTACTCTGCAAGTTATTGAGGTGAACCAGACTGCTTTCTTGGGCCCGATTCGGTTGTTGTGCATGGGAGGTGGTCTAGGCCGGCGACTCGAACCTAGGTCGGGGGAGGGTCGTCACAGCTGGTATTAGAGAATAGGGATTAAAACCTAGGGAAACTTTAGGTTGGTGGAACCTAAGTTCTTAGATCCTTTATGATTTAAAGGTCAAGTGTAAGTTAGACAAATAAATGGTATAGAGTATTGGTTCAATGTTGACGTAACATACCTAAATGATAAATCCTAGGATGGAATTGAATAAAAGAAATTTGACAAAAGTTTTATTATGTTGAATATTTGTTGCCTGATATATATAAATATATCGTTAGATATATAGATAATTGTCTTCCCTATTATACTAATTTTCTCCGGTGGCTTCCGCGAATGGACAAAGAACTTGAGTTCCACGAGACAGTGAAGGGAATGACAATGAATGATGCAAGAAAATTGTAGCGAACTTCTTGGGAAAGAGTTCACACACAATTTAAGAATGTCAATAACGACTGCTACGAGAATGAATAAGCTTTGATTGGAAACTACATGGTGTGATGTGCCTATACTTAGTAGTAGTGTATCAAATAAAATGTTTAAGCAAAAATAATGAAATTTGAAAGGGTAGCGAGTCGCCACGCTACATACGTAAATGGAAGTAGCAACGTAGTTGAACTTTGAGAAGTAACTCTCACTCTTAAAATTCTAATAAAAGAAGTTATTGATTCTAGGAAGGATGCCAATGAATCTTGGTCATAGATAATCAAATTTAGTTAGTTTGGCTAGGAAACTAAACTTGAACACTTAATTCGAGATAGGAAGGACACCTGTACTCTTAAACGTCTAACTCTCAATTAAAGATGTAAATCAATGGTGTATGATTTGACTAGAAGGTCATTACTATTATTTGACTTTCATCGTTACATGCGATCTATTTTCCTCGAAAAAATGAGTCTTTCGACTATATTGGACCATGATTTTGTGGTGTTTTGAGTTGATGTTTATCAATTTTCAAGGAAGAACTCTACTTGTTATACACCATTTGATAGCATAATTAAGTGTAAAAGGAAACGACTTATTTTTCTTTGTGTTCAAAATGAAATAAATAGGCTTTTGAGTATTTCAAAGATTTGTCATTTTAACTTCACTTTGGTTTTTACAAAATGAAATTAACTTTGATTCAATAAACATGGTTGAGAATTCTTGAATGATTAGTTTTATGACAGTTTGGCCTAGTTCGGGTTGTATGAAAGAGTTTTACAGAAATTGAAGGTTCTTGACTTAATGAAAATGCAAAGTATAGGTTTGTACCTAAGTTATTATCTTATGGAGGAAAAAAAACCTTTGTGTGGTTATGATTTACTCTTTAAGTCATATCGATAAAATTGATTTGAAAAGACATTTACAGTCGCTCGAAAATCGATGATGGATTTAAAATTTTCCTATGAAATTAAGTTTAACTCGATTTTGAAATAGGGTATTTTTTTATGAAAACACAAGACTTTGGGAAAGTCTCAATTCAAAATTTACTTCTTGATAATAGAATTACGTTTCCTAGAATTTTAATCAATCTTGTACAAAAAAAGATAACTCTAAGCTAACTTATCGAGGGATTGAATATCAAGATTGAGGATCCCAAACTGAGGGTTGTGTTCTAGTTAACAGAATAACCTATAAAAAAGCTCAATGAGAAAATATAGTGAATACAACTTAAATGTTGCACACTTTGATTAGTGTCGTGCTAATACACTTGACGATGGTCGAGTTACAAACAATTGGAGATCCCAAATCAAGGACTATATTTGACGATATCGCCACGTGTGAGGATCGTGTTGCAAAGTAGAAATTTGTAAATGTTGAAAGAACCCAGGACATGAAGTTAAAATAATACAAATCAAAGGCAACCGACAAAAAGACAAATTGTTCTAACTTAATTAGAAGTGAGTTGACTCATAAAAATTTGGGGATAAAAATTGATAAATTGTTTTCGAAATAAATGTTAGGTACGCGGCGGCGGTACCATAATTGAGAAATTAAGGAATACCTCAACATTGAATGCTTTAAATGAGTCAAAATGTCTATAGCTTAAAGAGTGCACATCATTGTTGGTGATATTGTATAAACCCAGTGATAGGTGAATAATAAAATTTGGGATACTAAGCTAAAAGAATATCTTTGGTATAATTGTTGAATAACAGACACATAAACTATTAACTATTAAGTCAAAGTGAAACCTAACCTGATTGATAGGGGAAAGTTTAATGAAAAATATTGCCGATGAATAAATAATGTAACTAAGATCACCTAGTCAAAGTCAACGATGAGTTGACTCTTAAAATTGGGGATTTTAAGATCGGATCGACCTGTGGGAAAATGAAAGAGTAAATTAGTGGAATGGAGTCATTGTGAACTCATGGGAGAAGACGCTTGCTGCGATAACTTTCCATAGTCGTAGGACTTGCAAGGGGAAGTAACTTGTCCAAAACTTTTAAAAAATTCCAAATTGAAATGGTGATGTCTAGAAAAATCATGAAAATCACATGTGGAAAGTAACTCGAAATTTCTCGAAAAGAGATAACGTTATATCAGGAGCCGGACTACCAAACTAAACGGTTTTGGGAAAGATAAAGGACCAAACTAATAGTAAATTGATGATTTAAGATTGGGGATCCTAAGCTAGGCTCAAATCTTAATAAAGTTCATACCGTGTAACATGAACAATGCGAGAACTTGGAAGGATAAGAAAATGCCTAAAACTAGCTATTAAACATGAATCTTTATGTGGAGATAAAATTCTTTAAAACTTGACACTGTTAGGATTTGCTAAACAAAAAGTGTTGCAAGCATTGGGGAGTCAAAGAGCCTAGTGTAAATTCAAATGTGGAAATCCTAACCGAATGGTGTAAGAGAACTTGAAATGCAACCTAAATGAAAAAGCGATAGGTGTACAAAGACGACCAAGTGTTGAGGATATCGACAAGTGGTAAGATGTACAAAATATTCATGGTGGATACCTTAATAAGTGACAAATGAATAGTAGTTTATATGACATGAAAGGTTCACCTAAGCATAAGGTAAATCTGAGTTGTGTAGAGGGAATTTGCACCAACTAAGTTTGCTTTAGTAAAAGTTTCAAATGAATGGATGTATGTTGTAGGATATTTGGTGAATTAAGAAGCGTGAACCTTATCTGCATTAGAAGTTAAATCATTTGATTAATGATAATGACAATACCCAGTGTATGGATTATGTATTCCTAAGAAACAACGGGAAAGTCAAACTTAAAACATAAAAGTCAAACCACCTTGTTTCTTGTTGAGAAGTTATAAAAGAAATTGTAAGATCTAAGAGTTAGCTCAGGAGGATGATAAGAGACGATTATGCAATAAATGTGAAGCTTGACTACGTTAAAAGAATTTAAAACAATTACCCAGGATCGTGAAAGTTGATTGGTACGAAGACACAATGCTAAGTCTAGCAATTCGAGTGATTACGATATAAGACCTTAGTATGAAACAAAGATTACAATGTAACAAAGCGCATACAAATGAATACTGAAAGCCGCTTAGGGATAATAACAATGATGATTATTCCACAGCTTATCAAGGGTGGAAGCTTGATGTGTAAATAAACAGTTAAATGTGACAGAGAAGTTACATGGTGGATCGTCAATTAAGAGTTGACTCGAATCATGAACCTACAAGAATAAACGTCGAAAATAGTATGTTGACAGTAATGTTAAGATATTTTTTTCAAAGGAATACTATGTCTGCTCATTTGTAGCCTTCATAGATAATTCGCAAGGACATGATGAGTCATTCATTGATATATGTGTAACCGAGATGGCGACAAAGATGGTGTGCTAGGGTTCATATTATAGCAGATAGCTATCCTTGTTCCTACTACCAGTTGGCGGTATGGATTTGTTGCCAAATAGGCATAGATGTTTTATGACAAAGACAGGCACCAGATCACCTCTCAGTATGGTTCTCTCTACTTGTTGGTTGGACGACTTCAGTGCACATTGCGACTTCGGTGGAGATTACAAAGGAATACCCAAAAATGCATGGGCATACAAAGACTTAGGGAATAGCTAAGGTATAATGACTATATTGGGACGTATACGAGACATGTCTTGTGAATTTTGGCCTGTAGGACAAAAATGATACTACTGATAAGTTGGAGTTAAGAGTAAGATTATATTTCACGCGGGGTATAAGCAGATTTTACAGATGTAGATTTGCATAAAATTTTAAAAAAGTCGTAAAAGAAATCATTACTAATCAACAATTCGGACTACGGATATGCTTTACTTTTACTTTCGAGGATGAAATTTCTTAAATTGGGGACGTTGTGACGACCCAAAAATCTAAAACATCCATCCCAAGGGCAATTTAGTAATTTTGCAAAAAAACTCTACATGGTAACCACGTCACAAACCAAAGCCTATATTTGCCAAACGGACACACAAATTAGGAGAGAAAGGTGGATGAGAGATAGATGTGGAAATTCATGGTGAGGGTAGTACTCCAAAGCTAAGAGAAATCACATGAAAAGGTAATACTCACCCTCATCTTCTTCATAATGCTCTCTTTTGAAGTTTCCAATGATTTATAATTGTGGGTTTGTGCAAAAAGGGTGGAAAACCTAACTTTGAGGGCAGCGTCACCACAACGTCGATGGAAATAGACAGTGGTGAATTGCTAACGTCGCTGAAAAATGGTCTTCACTGGAAGAAGGGCAGAGGGGCGATGCCATCGCTGGAGTAGGGCGACAGACCGCTGTCCGCCGCCCAATAGTGGTGGGGATGGGAGAACCTCCCCCACTAGCGCATGGGCGCTGGGTAGAGCAACGCGCTGCTAATTGTCACCAGGGATCAAATCGACCCTTGGTCCTTAAACCAGGGGTCAGTTCGACCCTTGGCTTAACTAACTGGGTTCGATTCGGCCCCCGGACTGAACTAGGGGTCCGTTCGGCCCTAGACCGGTCAACAGGGACCAAAATGGCCCCAAGACTTTTTAAAAAATAAAATTATAAAATTATATATATTAAAAATAAATATTTGACTTCAAAAGGGGTGCGCTATCGTGTCCTCAAGGAAGATCGGTTGAGTACCACCCCTCGCACCAGGCGACGGGGGATCCGCGGACCCACACTAGTAGACCCTGAAATTGTGACAGCCCCAACCTTAAAAATTGAGCACCGCTCGGCACTAGGCCTCTAGGGCTAGCAAAAGTTGCCCGGACCCGTTTGTCAGGTTTTGTCCGGACCCGTTTTAAATGGGTTCGAGCAATATTTTTGTAAAAAACATACGTGTCTGGATAATTTTTTTTGTCCGTTTAAAAATACGGGACCGGGTCCGGGCAAAATTTCAAAAAAATGGGTACTCGTTAGTGATTGATTTGAAGGGCATATAATTAATTTCACAATTCATGTATTTTAAGTTTTAACGTTACTAGCCCTAGCCGGTTAGCCCATTTTCTCCCATCTCCGGTTCTCCCTCACGACCTCACAAGTCACAACATCACAAACCCTAACGCCGCTCTCACCGCCTCACTCCGCCTCTCACCGTCTCTCACCGTCTCTCACTGTCTCGACTCTCGACTCTCACCGCCTCACTCCGCCTCACGGTCGTCTCTCCGCCTCGCGTCTCACGGCCACGCACCGCGGCTCACTACCACGCACGGCGTGCCTCAGTTCGCCTTCGTCCGCCTCTCACTCGCCGTCGCTCTCGCCTCACGGTCGTCTCTCACCGCCACTCCGCCTCACACGGCTCACTGCCGCTCCTCCTCACCCTCAGTCGTCCATCTCACGGTCATCTATCACCGGTCACCACCATTGCTCCTCACACGGCTCACTACCACTCCGGGAGCCGTTGAGGGTTTTTTTTTAAATAATTGATAAATAAAATATTTAATCATATTTAAAAATAAAAATCGGACAAACGGGAGCCGTATGTTTTACAAACATACGGGACTGGACAAAAAAAAGTGTCCATTCTAAAAATGGGAACGGGTCCGGACACTAAATTTAATCATTATAGAAAGTGGTGTCCGGTCCCGTTTATGTCCGGTCCCGTATTTTTGCCAGCCCTATAGGCCTCCATTAACTCCCAGTAAACTAGTTTGGAGTTAATAAAGACCTAGTCAGCCTCACAAACCTGTTTTCAGTACCTGATAGTCCACACAACAAAGTGTATGTATATAAATGAAATCATATGCAGCGGAATTTAAATGTCATGAAAATGCGATAAAAAATAAATTAAAAACACAATGAGTTCTATGTGTGGAAGCTAGAATGTGGAAACCCCGTACAACGAATACAATATACAAAGTATACTATCTCTTAACCTAAATACCCATTTAAAGAACATAATTATTATAATATAAATACATTAAACGACCTACATATGTCGCACATGAATGTTCTTGAGCTCAGAGATTATGCCTGCAATTGTCACCAAAAGCGAAGACAATCACAGTGAGTAAATCAAGAAGAAGTTCAACAATAACTTAGATTAAACAATAAATAAGTCTATAAATCATGCAGGAAAGAAACGAAGATGAAAAGAACAATAAAGCGCATGATAGTCAGACTACAATGATCAACAATGGAGACTGAGTGACCCGCAAGTAAGTGGCCCTGACTATCTACCCGTGGGCTCAAAGCCATTTGATTACGAGTAAGTGTCAAATACTAGCACGGTAGGACCAAGTCCGCTTCAACCGCACCTAATCCGTTCGGCACTATCGGCTCACTTGAGTTGCAGCCCGAGAAAACATTCCAAAGGGAGCCACAGCTGCAACCGGATGCTAACCGCAATGGAATCCTTGAAGTCCCGTGAGGAGCCACGACACCTGGCAGATGCTCACTCAGAGGATTCAGTCTTGTCTAGGAGCCACGAGCTATACTCGGATGCTCAACTCACGAGTAAACAACGATTCAACTCGACCACTTAGACCCTACATCACTCGATAGGGAAGTAAAGTCCAACAATATATTTTTCATCAAGATATGCAAGGAAAGGAAAATAATTAATATTGAATTTCTTACTTGTTTACTTACTAAACAATATCATAAATTGCCACGTCAAAATCGATCATTCGACCAACCTAGTCGAGTCCTTGTTTATCTACAATCATGCATATATAGTAAAGTTGTTTTAGGGACCATTTGACAAATTAAAGTATTACTTTCATTAGTTCATAAATCTATCAATCATAGTTTTTCAAGTAGCATAGCTTACTTTCATATGCTAGTAAAATAAATTTATAGTTATTCACTCAAGTATTTGCGTTACAAACTTGTCTAAGTTCATTTGACTTGAATAAATGATTTTTCAATGAGCAAGACACTACCTAAAACCACTACTCAGTTCCAAGAAAATTGAAACAAGTGTAAACTCATAAAATCTTGCTTTCATCCTCAATCAAGCCAAATTGACTTATTTTGATAAAAAAATATCTTAAATCATCACAAGGAGTCAAATAAAGTTAAGGATGTATCAAATTCTCAAATTGAGTCCAAACCCATGTTAGAACAATGTTAAGTTCATTTCTTGGATTCCAAACAAATATGATAAGAGAGTAAGATTATTTTCAATAAGTTAAAAATTCATCAAAGTAATAACTCATGAAAGTATAGTTTGTTTCATTAATCAACAACTTAAAAGATGTTTAAGAGAAGGAATGAGAGGGTTAGAGTCTCACCATAGCCTTCAATGGAGTCTTCGACTCCAAATGCCCTCGAAGATCCCACGCCTAGTCGAGATTTACTCACTCATAACATTTTATGACAAGATCCTAACATTAGAATCCACGTTTGGTTATCTTTAAATCAAACCCTTTGTTTGAATCTCCATTACCTTCTCTTCTCTTCTTTTAGCGAGTAACCACCATCAACAATCAACACCTCATCGGAGTTCACGCCATCACGCGATGTTGTTGACCCGTTCTTCGCACCGCGCGTCCATTTGTCCGCACCGAGCTCCGCCGCCTCTCGCTCTGCCTCTCGCTTGCGGGACTCCAAGCTTCTTTGAGGCTCTGTCCGTGCGCCTTTGCTTTGCGCTTTTCGCATAGTCATAGTCTGCGCCGTCCGCGTCCTTCGCACCGTATGCTGCTCCCTTATCGGAGCTCTCATCAGCCGCCACCTTACTTTTTTGCTCTTAGCCGTCTCTCTATCTCTCTCTATTTGTGTGTATGTTGTGTTGTAGCTAGGGTTTTTGTGTTGTAACTTAGAAATTAGGGTTTTTATCCCCTTTTTATTTGGTTGAGTGAGAAATTTGGGTTAGGACCCAACTTATTTGGTTTCTCTTTGTTCTACACATTGTAACACTCCAAATTTGATATGCATTATGCATAAAACCTAGCCTTGTCCTCACTTAGCCAATTTAAATAAATTAGTGTTTAAAGTTTTGTCATCGCGCACGCACTTAGTTTAAATTAAGTCACGCCAAGTCGCAGTATCATATAGTACTCGTAGTATTATGCTAGACAAAATTTAAAATTATTTTATTTATTTTCTTTTATAAATTTTTGCACACTTCGACTTACCCCTCGATTGGGCATTTGACCACTAATAATTTGAAATTAGCGATTAATTAATGAATTAAAAATATGGGTTGTTACAGAAATAAAATTTAAAATAGATTTGAATTAGTATATAACTTGTCAATGTTGTGAATGTGTCTTTATTTTTTAGATTTGCAAAGCGGTTCACGTTGAGCTCTGAGCTAGCAAGGATCGACATTACTTAGCGCGACGAGTCAAGGTAATTAGGGAGCTTTGCTCTTGCATTAAATATGGTTTAAATATTAGATAAATAGAAATTTCATATTTATATCAAAAGACTTGAGATTGAGTTTCATTTAGTCAATTGTATGAATATGCTTATCTATGAATGTATGTAATATGATCACTCGTGTTATTTGATAAAAAACGGTGATGTAGCAGTATGCCTAACAAAAGAGAGTGCTCCGCGCCACCATAAATGGTGGTGTGGCAGTATGCCTACCAAAAGATAGTGGTGCGCGCCACGAGTTGCAGTGGTGCGCGCCACGAGTTGTAGTGGTGCAGCTTGGATCCCACCAAAAAAGAGTGGTCTGCACCATGAAATATCAAGTTTACAAGTGGTCTCAATCAGTGATGGCTTGGAAACGCTTACTATTGGTTTGATGGAAATAGATGGAGGTCACAATGGCCATTATGACTACCAATGGTTCACATCACCTCGAGGGTGAGTTTTTTGATCACCGAATTCATACCATTAGCTAATATACATTGAATGGAACAATGACTTATATTTACTACTATTTTATATGGTAAATCTCTTGTTAGACCCTGTTCCATGAATAAATGGAGTTTATTTACAAAATACGAATTCTCTTTCATGATATGGTTTCAAAAAATGCTCACTTTCTTGATTATTGATTTATGAATATTACTTTTATGTTTCAATGGACTTCTAACTTGTTTAGACCCCCATTAGGAACAAGAACCATGTTTCCATTACATTTCATTAAATGCTTTACAATTCGTTTTACTACTTCATGTGTAGAATTGTTTTAGTTTATAGGTAATACTTGCATGTTTAGTGTTTGAGCGAGACTTCTATCTTATTGAGCTCCGGAGGTTCTTTTAGCTCACCCCACTTACATCTCAGGTATCCACATCGATGCTAGATCGAGAAAAAGGAGAGGCGATAGCTTGAAGCCTTTTCTCTTAATGTGAGCCTTGTATTGTATTATATATACACTCATTTTTTGAAACTATTAAACTTTGGTTATATTTTAATAGGTTTTTGGGTAGTTTGAACATTATATCCCTTGTAGTCGAGTTATCTGAGAGCCTTTGGAAAACCTTACATGGTTGTACAAAATGAAAACCCATGTATAGTTCTTTGGTAGACATAGATTTGTTCTATATTTTATTCCACATTTTTATTTCCATGTTATCTCAATGATTATTCTGCAAGTTGTTTAGGCAAGCCGGACCACTTGCTTGGGTCCGATTTGGTTGTTAAGCTTGGGAGGTGGTCTGGATTAGGTGACCCGACCTTAGGTCGTGTGAGGGTCATCAAACATAAACTCAACTAAACTTTTGAGGGCAGAAAGCTGAGAGAAAAGAGACATTTCGAAGCCCTAAGGTCCTATTTATAGTTTCTCTAAGTGTACAAATCTAAGATAAATTAAATTCTTTTTTCTTAGATAAAAAAACTTGTCACCGACCTCAACGATTTTTCAGCAACTCCTCTTTGTACACAAATAGTTGAGTTAATAACTGGTTTTAGCTCTTTGTACTCCACCGATTCAACAGGCGATTTTTAGTACATTTTCCAATTTGTTGATGATTTGTTGGCTAATCTCTGATGCCAATTTTATAGGAGATTTCCAGTTTAAACTCAAATTGCTGGCTAATCGCTGGACTTCTCTAGCTGATTGTTTGTTTTTTCTTCATTTTCTTTATTTTTCCTAATTAAAACTTGAAATAATAAAAACAAGAGAAAACCTAGTGTAATATCATCATTTATATCTAAATAAACCTAAATTATAATATAAAACATGTGTAATTATTGACTTGTCAAATACCCCTAAACCGATTTCAACCTAATTCATCTTAACTTTAAATAATAGAAGTTTTAAAATAGAAGTGATTTTCAAATAGAAACTACCCACAAGTAAATGAAATTTATTATAGAATAGAATGATTTAGACAAAATGAGATGTGATGACCCCAATTCCTATAACTAGGGTCGCCCATCCTAAACCATCGCCAAACCCCTTGAGATAACCCAACGAGTCAGGCGATGATCTACTAAGCCTTAACCTACAGAAATAACATAAAACAATCTACCAAAGACTACTAAGACATATAAATAGTGCGGAATAAAAGTCTTCTAAGTCTAATAGTTACGGAAATAAATTAGAAAGTCTTACAAAGTTCAACAACTTGCCTATGGGTTTCACAAAGTCTACCCATTGTAAAATCCCCTATTTATTACTTAATATCTCAAAATATATAAAATATAAATAGAACAACCTTCCAAACAAGAAAATAGCTTCATGCTACGACCTTGCCCTTTCCTCTATCTTGAGCATCAACTGAGGTACCTGGAGGGGTAAAGTAGTGGGGTGAGCAATATTTCAATGGGCTTAGTAAAGTAGAAGCCCACTTTACCCTCAATCATCCAAGTAATACCTAATGCGTAATAACTAGCATGAACAAGGTTATTCATTAATTCTTACTATCTTTTCGGGCATGAAAGGATAACATAAACAAGCATACTATAATAATGCAAGATACAACGAAATAAAGCCCGAACAAGATAGTCAACAAGATAACAATGATAACATGAATGCCATAGAGTTAACAAAATGGAAATTAGATAATTCAATAACCATGAGCCGAACACCTACAAAGCACATCAAGGGGAGACCCCGAACAGCTAACAAGAACATCTAGGCTACACTTATGAAATCTGAACAAATACACACATCAAGATTTTATAACCACTATGGAAGAAGGTACAGGTGGCCGCCGACCCTTCAACACAAGGTGTAAGCATGCATTCATCAATACCTGTATATTAGTTCCACAAGCATTCATAAATAAAGATATCAAAGGACCAGATGAAATACAAAGCTAGATATACTCAACTCGATTCCAACAAGATATCAACTATTTACTATCATGAATTCTAGCATACTTAATAGCATGGCATGATTGAAGATAAAGCAAAACTACTACCTTGAAGTGATGCTATACTATCCAATCTTAGCTAAGAAGTTCCTATCCAATTCTCCTCGCATCTACATTGGTATAGGTTGATGTTCGTGTCATAAGTATGTTTGTTGACATAATTTTACTCAAATTCGTATTAATATCTTGAAAAACAACTTAAAAACCTTTCGAATAAATGTCACACCTTCGCCGCGGCGACAAAGGTTTTCGAGGTTATTTACCGTTGCCCCGACCCTTGTCTCGACATTATTTGTCGATTGAACTCAATCATTTTTTGAAAACATAACTTTTAATTTTTGAAAAGCGTCCAACACCCTCCTAGTGCCGTAGGTTTACCCACATGGCGTTGGGACGAAATTGTTGACTTTGAAATGAAAACCATAGTTTAGCCGCAACAATTTTCCAGTGTCGTATGTTACACGTCATGACGCTGAGGAATCGTTGGGTCAACTTCAACAACGACCCAGGCAATGCCGTGGCCAGCGCCATACCGCGTGTTGGTGAGGTGCTAACACGTCGCTCGGCACAAATTCGAGATTTTTAGATCCGAATGCAAAACCCAAATTTCCCAATGACACATGCCGACCACAAAGGGTTCGAATTCGATCAAAACATTAATCAACACTTTGTTTGAAACCACAAGATCAATCCAATTTAATCAAGAACATGTTCAAAACTCAAATCCTTCATTAAAACATAGATCTTGCAATTCCAATTAAATAACCTAAATAAGAGGAGATGTAGATGTCCCAAATAAGAATCGAGCATGGGGTTCATATTCCATCTTAAAACATCAAGAGAAAACTATGATTTCCGTCTAAAATCGAATGCGCCAATCGAATAGAGAAACTGAAGAAGGTGAGATAAGTTTTTTACTTAGCTTTTAAGATCTTGATGAGGGTTTCTTCTCCTCCTCCACCAAACCTACGAAGCAAGTGTTCTTGGTTTCCTCGTCAATTCCTCTAAGTAGTGTTTTCTAACCAAAAATGGCTTTAAGCCCTAATTTGGTTTAAATACTTAGTTAACACAATTAGGGTTATGTTAACCAATCACAACCCTACATCTCTTCTTGATGGGTTTAAACACTAGGATGATCCTAGAGTCCACCTTAGATCCATCATTCCTTTTGTTTTACAAAAGTACCCTCATGTATATTTACAATATTTGCCATTATGATTTATTTAAATCATCTAGCAAGTCATTTTAAATTCTTTCTCTTTCACTTAAGTTAAATATCACACTTAGGTCAACAACTAGTATTATATAATACACATGCAAACACTTCATTTCACAAATATCATGCATATTTACTAAAATAACCTTGATATCAGGACAATTTACATGAATATAATTTAGGGGCGTTATAGGAAACATCCTTTAATGATAACTCAACCACCTAATGCGACACTCCTTAGAAGTTAAAGTTCAATACTAAGGTCAGCACATAATGCAGGTTTTCTCAATCTCCACTAACAAGCATCAATCTTACGATGACTAATAAAGAATCTCAAAGCCCAAAAACCACTAGATTAATTTTAGTTTTAGAGAATAGCTTATAATAACACCACAATCAAGATCAATAGCAATTTTGCCAAGATACCAATGAATATATCATTTAAAACGTGTTAGACAAAGAAAATACTTCACTCAACCTTAGCTTAAAGAACTCGAGTTAAATCTTTTCATTGAAGAGTTTAAGAACATCCACGTTTTCATCTCTTATTTTTTCTACTTCATCTTAATTACTTATTATTATATATATATATATATATATATATTTCGTTTGACTTTTGAGTCCGTGCTCCATTTCCTATGGACATTCTCACATTTTTCCCACTAGAGATTTCGTGCTCCATTTCATATGGAGTCTATAGGACTCTCTCTCTATATATGTAAACTCTTGTTAGCACTTCTCACTATCCACTAAAGTTGAAGAAAATATTCTTTCTAATTTATAAAACTCATCGATTTCTAACTCATTTCTTCTTTCAATTGTGGTATAATAACTTTTTATATATACTATAAAAATACATAATCAATAGCCTTTATGTCACAAGATTCTTACAAATCGGTCTTATTCATCTTGCACTATTGTTTTGATCTTCTACCCATTCTCATGACTAACATAAGGCATTCAATTCAGTGTACATATCAACTAGTAAAGTTAATAAAAAAGGGTATAAAAATTGATTCCTTATATCATAGAATTCACATGTGTGATAAAAATATCACTTCCATTCAAAAATCTATTATATGTATATTCATTATCATTTTTTTCCTAACTAGAAATAAAGAGAAAAAATTAAATTCATACTTACTTGAATTTATAAGAAATTTGAAAAATTTCGTTAACTTTCTTGAATATCAAATTGAAATTTTGAACTTTTTGCATCAATTCTTGACTTAACTTTTACCTTTTCTTTTCTTTCCTTGCTTTCTTTGCTATCATTGTCATATTTCACCTAAAATACCCCAAAACTTATTCCAAACCTTATCCTTAAGGTTTAAGAATTAAGTTAGTTTCCAATAAAACAAATATCCTCATGAAGCATAAACGAATCGATGTGTAATAAAAATGTAATAAAATGGACAAATATTGAATTCATCAAATTTCAAATGAATGGAATGATAAGGAAACATATTTCATTCATAAGTAAAAAATTAATCAAGAGCAATATATTTAATTATTCATTTATTCATTGTATACAAGAAAAAATAAACTACGCATAGCGGTGTCTAAAAGTAAATTCATTATTATCTTCATCATCTTCATCCATTACTGTAGAAGGTTAGGAAACATAACTATCAGCTGGGTTGTAAATCCCCATTGGGAATTGGAACTGCAAAGACGGAATGTCGACGATTATCCTCAAGTCTTGCAAACGACTATCATGCCTTCTCTCAGACATAAAATGAAAACTTTGTAAAGTCATCTCGTTTGTTGTTATCATCTCTTCATTCCGGGGAATTTTCGTTTGGCTACACATAAGTGAAGAAAATATGGACTAAAAAAAGCCTTCCATCTTAGACTATGACGAAGATGGTGTCAAACTCGTATCAACACTTGGTACATTTATTCTAGCCATCAATATTTTTGCTTTCCATGCCTCTTCTCTTGTCTTTCTTCTATTTTCAGTGTTGCTCGACCTTCTTTCTTCTCTCGCATTTATCGCATTAAATGATTCTCTTTCATCCCCCGAGTCATTGTATCCCACCATTTTCTTTATTCTTATACCTCGGTATCATTTATTGTCTTCTCGGGCAATACATCGAACTCATTATCGAAACCTACCTTGGCTTGCCTACACAGCTGAGTGATCAATTTTGGAAACGCTAGTCCTTTATTCTTATTGGTTTGCATTGCAAAATTCATAGAATCGTATATAATATTTCCAACATCTATATAACCCTTCTTTATAACTATATGGTAAAATAGAGCAGCTTAAGGGTTATTCACTTCAAAGTGTTTCTTGGTTAGGTAAAAACATGCATCTATAATATAACTCCAACTCTTTGTAATTTTCCTAAAATAGGTGGTTTCAATAAGTTTCGAGTGTCCCTCACTATTAAAAGTAAATCCCTTACCCGGAGGTATCTCTAATGTGCCATGGATTATCTAAAAAAGATAGGATTTCTTATCTACATAAATGACATTCAGATAATCTTCCTCCATTCTCTGTTTGTTTCGTGGTAGAATGAAAAATCTATTCAACCAAGCATATGAGATAACAATTTTCTTCCTTTTCACTACTACTATATCCTATTCCTTACTAACATGACTATTTGCATAAGATTCCCATCCTCTATATCTGATGATGGTCACAGTCTTATCCTTATACCTACTCACATTCTAAAAGAGACGATCCAAACCCCAGTGGGCTTGGATCACTCAGCCTAAACAATCACCAAACCCTTCGAGATAACCCAGTGATGTCGGGCGATGATCGAGTCAGCCTTAACCTGCGGAAATAAACCATGACATTCTACAAAATAGATTAAACTAGGCTAATAGGTGCGTAATATAACAAAGCCTTTATTGTCTAATAAAATGCGAAACTAAATGTAGAAGTCTTGCATACCAAATTAAACATAAACTGAATCATGTATTATAGGTTCAAACATCTACCCAAATAAATCCCATGTTTATTATATAAAGTCTGAAAGCAAATAGATAATTATTATTCAACCTCACAAATAAGAAAAGAGCTTCTATGCTAAAGCCTTGCCCTTTCCTTTGTCCTGAGCAGCAGCTGAGGTACGTGGAGGGGAAGGGGGAAAGTAGTGGGGTGAGAAAAATATATCAATGGGCTCAATAAAGTAGAAGTCCGCTTCTACCATAAATCATTCAAGTAATACCTAGTGATAAAATCAAACTAGATTTCAACTGTTCAGATCATAAGATCCATTATCATTTTCTGAGCATTAAAGACATACATAATCAAGTATAATAATATAGCGAGATAAAAGAACAATAATGCCCAACCGATACTTCAATAAGGATAACGATGATACCGAATGCCTTAACAGTCAGAAGAAATGGCAACTGATATATCCAATTGGACAATGGGCAATAACTTATCCTTTCCTCAATGTTGTAGTTTAGGCAACAACAGGTTTACAAAGTCTGAATGCCAATAGTACTATCATGCAGTAGGTCTTAGCTTATCCTTCGCCCAATGGTGCGGTTTAGACAACACGAGGTTCACAAGTCTAAAGACCTATTGACCTTACATAACTTATCCTTTCCTTAACACTGCAGACCAGACAGCCTGGGGTTCACAAGTCTAGAAAAACTTCGTAGAGTCATATTGGAGGAGGGACTAGATGCCTTCGACCCTCCAACCGTGGTACCAAGTATATTCATTCAACATATATCAGTTCTACATGCATCCAAGAGATAAAGTAATAAAAAGGGACATGATAAGCAACATATCAATGAAAGATATCATGTAGATTCCAAGTAATTTATATACCAATTACTAAAATAAAATCCTAGCGTATCTACTAGCATGGCATGGTCGATAATAGAGCAAACCCTACTTACCTCGAAGCGCTGCTATCCTATCAAATCCTAGTTCGAGAAGTTCCTAACCCAGTTCTCCTTGCTCTACTTTGGTATAGGTTTACATTTCATTATTAGTGTACTTGTTTGAGGTAAGTTTACTTAATTCGCATTAATATCTTGAAAATCATATTAAAACCCTTTTCGAATTAATGTCACGCTTTCGCCGCGGTGACAAAGGTTTTTGGGGTAAGTTACTACTGCCCCGATTCGTGTCCCGGTGATATATTTTGATTAAATAGCGAATAAGACTAAATTTTGGAAAACAACGAAATAACTTTTAATTTTGGAAAAATCATCCAGCGCTGTCCCAGCATCGTGGTTTTTACCCACAGGGCGTTGTGCGAGATCGCCGAGAAAGCCGAAAATATTATCTAGCCATTTGCCAGCGTCGTATGTTATACGTCACGGCGCTGGGAGATGGAGCGGGAGATCGCTAGACTCGATTTCTACTTCATCGATCCTAGTCGGCACCATGACCAGCGTCGTACAGTCTGTAAGCAAATCGCTGGCACAACACTGGACACAAAATCAAAATTCTAACATACAAACTGAAATTCAACTTCTTCAGTGACACACATCAATCCCTAAGGGTCTAAACTCGAACGAAACATCGATAAACCACTCGTTTGAAGCCACAAAGCATTTAACCATCACCAAACATTTAACCATCACCTTAAAGATCCAAATCAAATCATCAATTAAAAGCATAGCTTTAACTAACACTTTTGAATCAAATAAAGGTACAAGATTTGAATCCAAAATCAATATTTTAAAATCAGCGAAGAAAGGACAGGATGAATCATATCCAAAACCCAAACACCACGATTCATCCCCTATCATGAAAATCAAATCAAAGAATGGAAGATTAGAGAAGAAAGATGAATGATTTACCTAGCTTTGTGTGCTCTTAATGTGAGTTCCCTCTCATCCACCAACAAAACTTCCTAGAGTTCTCTTTTTAAATTGCCCCATAGCTCATTCCAATAAAAGTGGCTAGAAGCCTTTAAGTGGTTTATATAGCTTATTAGAGAAGCTAGGGTTTTGTGGACTAAGTTCAACCCTTCATCTCATCAAAATGAGCTTAAGTGTTAGGATGATCCTAGAGCGCACATTAAGTTCATCTTTTATGTCTTTTACGTATATGCCCTCATGTATATTCACAATCCTTGCCATTATTTTTTATTTATATCATTTAATAATTCCCTTTTCATTTACTTAGGCTAATTCCACACCTAAGTAAACTAGGTATTATATAATACACATATTTAGTTACACCAATAGACAAATACAATGCATATCTATTAATTTATTTTTATGTCGGGACTTCATTATAGATTTGAAAAAATTAGGGGCATGACACTGAATATTAAACCTTATCTCAAGAATTATGACCCCCTTCTTATTACTATAGTACCTCCTTTGAGCTCCAGGTCTCACAAACAAAGAAAAGTCATTAAGCACTAAATGACTAGGGTATGGATTCTCAAGATGTTCTTCCTCATCACATGACAATGGAGATTTCTCTCTAAGTTCTTCCTTCCCATGTTTAAGTTCTATAATACTAACCCTGGTAGGTATAATATTCATTAGGTAGCCTGTATATTTCCACTTAGGTTTTGCTTTCACTACCCCCTTCCTTTATCTTGCTTACTAGTCCCACCTCATCCTCTTCCTACTCCAGCCATAGAAACACTCAACTATGATGAAATAGGTAACTTGAAATCCTGTATTCGAAAATTTCAAACTATCAAGGTAAGAAAAATAAGTTTGTGAAAAGGTTTTTATCATTGAGTCTTGAAAGAGTATAAAATAATACGTTTAAAATAATTTTATCAACATATTCCTATCTTAAATAAGTAAATATTAGGAAAATTAGTAGAAACCCCCAAACTCATTTGAAAACCCACATTTAAATAGAAAATTTGTATCTAAACCCATTTTTTTTAAAAAAATTTGCAATAAAAACTCAAAAATCACATTCATTGAAAATATCATTGAAACCAATTTTGTGAAAACATCGAAATCAAAAGAATGCTAGCGTATCAATTTATTACCTTATTGACAGTGAATCTTTCAAGTAATATGCTCTATTAGCTCCTAAGACTCCCTCTCCAAGCTTCAATTCGAAAAACACCCACCTAAGCCATAACTTGGTTGTATGAACTTGAATTCGAAACTTCTATGGTTGAATCACTCCTAAACAAGGTGGGATACACTTAAATAATCTATAACTCAAGCTTTGAAGGGTTGAATGTAGACAAAAATCAATTAATCAATCGAATGAGTGTAAGGGATTTTAGGTGTAAAAGGGTTTATTGTCTATCGATTTGGGCTTCTATTTTAAAAACGCTGATATGTGCTCACCGAATTGGTGTTTAAATGGGTTTGTTGACAAATCACGAGTTAAATCGCTAGAAACTGGTCTCGGTGGTCCACTAATTAGACGATTCTTAGTATAAAATCTGAATCGCTAGCAAATCGATGAGTCATTTTTACACTAAAAATTATGCAAACTTCTGTCGATTTACCCAGCGATTCCCAGTGTTATTTGGTATCGCTAGGAAATCACTGACATATTGTTGTTTTGGAATATATCAAATATTTTATTAATTTTTCACACATATTCATTGTGTTTAAGGTAGAATTAATCAGTATTCCACAACAAATATTCTAAAATGAAATCTTGCTTTGCAACTAGGAAACATTATACTACTCAATAACTACTTTATTACTTAAATAATTAAAGAAAAATATAATTCAACCGAAAAGAAACTCGATCATCCCGCCCTCGATTGGAAATAGCCTAAATGAAAGTTAAAAGGAGAGAGAAAATAAATATTCTAGCTATCCTAAATCTATTAATACGGGAAGACATTGGCTCGATCGACCCCCTTTATATGAAATTATTCTGGATTTATATTTTTGAAATATCTCTATTAAAAGAGTCAAAAGTTGAGAGAACATAAAAATAATTGACTAATCATAATACTAAAACTTAAAGTAAAGATAGAGTATGAGCTACCTCCCATAGAGTGTTTTTGTTGATAGTCATTGGCTCGACTTAATAAATGATGTCACTCGTCATTCAGCTTGAGCACGTCAAATTAACCATCAACTAGTTTTTCATCATTCTTGTCATCTTCAGCTTCTTTATCATTCTCAACATCCGCTTAACATCTTTTCAGGTAATCATTACGATAAGAGTTCTCCTTTTCAGAACCATCGTCATAATTATTATCATTGACGTAATCGTCCATCTCATAACCATCCTGGAGACACATATAATCATTTCCCATCCTAAACATAACTATACGTTATTCTACATCGAGAACAGCTCCAGTCTTTTTGGGAAAAGTTCATCCCATCAATATCACGTCATCCTTTTCAATCTATAGTACCACCAAGAAGTTGGTGAAATACTTGAACCGTCCCACTTGCACTGGCACATTCATCGACATTCTTAGTAGAAAGATCTTATCACCATTTGCTTTATTTACAACAAAAGGTGGTATAAAATCAATCCTCAACTTGGCCTTTATGCACCATTTTTTCACTAAGATAATCATATCAACCACTTTGTCAAGTAGAACACCCACGAAATTGACGTCATTGATCATCATATGGAGGAAAAGTTTCCTTAGGTCATCTTTGTAAATTTCATTTAGATGTCCTAGATCTTGAAGCTTTAGTTGCTCATTAGTATATTCTTCTTCCACCGGTTGCTTCCCTACTTGCTATTACACTTCAGGTTGTGGCTCTTCATGTTGTTGCTTCTTTGATTTCTTCATCTTATTGCGCGACTTTTTATACATCTTGGGTGTACTGATTTCATTCTTAACGGTTTCACTTGCGTAAATGTAAACATTAAACTTCTTTTAATTACTTTGTAGACTTTATTTCTCAGTCTCAAGATTGATGATCTCCATATCCCGTCAACAAGATTTTCATAAGAAAGTTTAAACCTATGATCGTTTACTTTAAATATTTTTCATGTTTTGAAGCTTTCTATTTCTACTGCGCCATGAGGTAATAAATTCACAACAATGAAAGACCTTATCCATCTTGAACGGAGTTTTCTGAGAAATAATTTAAGTCTTGAACAATAGCGTAGACTTTTATCTCCTACATGAAAATTTTTAGGAACTAATTTCTTATCATGAATTGCTTTGGTTTTATTTTTATAAATTGATGCATTTTTATAAGCGCCATTCCTAATTTCTTCTAATTCTTGAAGACTCGACTTATGGTAGTTTCCTGCTTCATTATAATTTATGTTACATGCTTTTATTGCCTAATAGGCTTTATGTTCTAGTTCTACTGGTAAATGACATTTTTTCCAAATACTAACCTATAAGGTGTCATACATATAGGTGTTTTAAATAATGTTCTATATGCTCATAATGCGTCTTCTAATCTAAGACTCTATTTCTTCCGTGTTGGACTAACTGTTTTTTCTAGTATTGACTTAATTTCTCTATTTGAAGTTTCAGCTTATCCACTAGTTTGTGGGTGATATGTAGTAGATGTCATATGTGTGACATTGTACTTATCAAGTAGATTAGCAACTAATCGATTACAAAAAAATGAACCTCTATTACTTATTAAGTGCTCTAGTAGCTCCAAAAACTGTAAAAATCCTTGATCAAAGGAAATTAAAGACTATATTGAATCATTAGTTTTAGTAGCTTTTGCTTCTACTGACACGCGCTTTCGAACGCGTTAATAAAATAAATTTCATAAACCAACTATTTTGTAGAATAGTGGCAAAATGTCGATCCCACAGAGATTGGTAGTCTTTCTTAGGTTAAAAACAACAAAAAAGGAAAATTAGAGATTTTAAAATAAATATTAATTTAACTAACTAATCTAACTAAACTAAACTAATTTTCAAAACAATTAATAAATACCTAAGTAACACCTAAGTCTACAGTTCCACAAATTAGGATCAAGATTCAATGGCAATCATGGTCTTCAATCTTTTCCAAAAAGTCATTGATTTATATTCTCCTAGATTAGCTATAGAAAATCGACATCCGCCAGAAATTCCTCGTTCCCCTAATCTCGAGAGCCAGGACATCCGCCACTAACTACTTCCCTAATCAATGCATAACCCTAGACATCCGCCAATAAGGTTTAACACACTAACTGAAGTAATATGGGTATATAGGAACACTAATCCTAAATAACCGAATCGCATCCGCTTCCGGTTTAACCTAAATTCAATTGTTGCACACTCAAGAACCGAAAGGGTTTAACGATAAACGGGTGAGTGTTTGTCACTTTATTGGTCCAAAAGCACAATTACA
The DNA here is from genome assembly GCA_039657325.1 of Stephania cephalantha. Lineage (NCBI taxonomy): Eukaryota > Viridiplantae > Streptophyta > Magnoliopsida > Ranunculales > Menispermaceae > Stephania > Stephania cephalantha. The sequence continues at coordinate 19,015,190 of CM077576.1, forward strand.
CGGATACTAATGGTCTAAATAACTGTAGGTTGTCCCCCTAAAAGCATGCACTGATCACATACATACCCTAGATCTAAACCATAATCATTAAATCAACAACAATGAAATAGGAGAATTAAACTAAATTAAAATAATAAAATAAAGATCTCTTATAATATGCCATGAATCCATAATCCCGACTTGTTTCCCTTTCGACCTAGGCAAGGAGTTGATTAGCCGTACATGACCATCAAAGAAAATATGCTAAAAAATATTAATCAATGTTCTCTCCTAATACCTAATATTCCTAATACATAAAACTACTCCAAATTGGTCTTGGGAGGTGAGAGAAACTAATTTTGGGGGTTGGGGAGGTGAATCGTGCGTCGAGGGTGATCCTATGGCTGTTTTGGGCTAAAAAACTGGTGTCCTCCATGTGTGTGAACCGCATTGGTGCATTTTATGCTGGAGCGCTGATGTGTCGCGTCCTGATTGGCTGGGAATGTTGTGATGATGAGCTGGTGGCCAACCGGATGAAAATACATGGCGTGAGGAAGAGAGCTATTCGTTTAGTTCGCGGTTCGTGCACTGGGCAACTGTGCTAGTGCATATCCCGAGAAAGATCAACAGCTGCTGAACGAGGAAAGTTTGTTGTTTGTTATGCTGTGATGTGTTGATGCTGACGTGGCAGCATGTGATTGGTGGAGCTGGCTGCCTTGCTTGCAAGCTGGAGGGATGGTGAGCATGAGGTGGCGCTTGCTGGTTGGAGGAGAGAAAATGAACGATGTGCTGTTGTACTGTTGTCCAATAAGAACTCACCATGCGGCCGTGTGTTGGACATCGTACACAAATACTCACCTAGAATTGACGACATTAGCAGAGTTCAAAGAGTTGTTTTATGATCAGTATATACCCATAGAGTTGAGGTCGAGATTGAGATACGAGTTTCTGGCTTTGAGATAGGGTAACCGGTCAGTATTACCGTACATGGATAGATATCGGTACCTGATACAATTTGCCATGGACGTCGTAGGCACCAATAGACTACATATTTATTACTTCATCTGAGGTTTGATTGAGGACATAACCAGTGCCATTGTTTCTTCTGGAGCTAAGAAACTGTAAGAGATGTATGATAAAACGCTTACCCATGAGACACATCTTATGCAAAAGGGCAATATGCGTTCATCTACTGAGTCGGAGAGCCAGATTGGACAAAGTTCTAGGCAAAAGAGACAAAGAGATCTAGATGATAGAGAATACATACATTATGGTCAAGGGTGTAGGGATGATGATCGGCCAGCCAGAGCTTATGATATACCCGCAATACCAGCGCCGCCGTAGAGACAAACTCAAGACCAGGGAGGTAAGCACTAGAGATCACAAGGTCAAGCCCAGTGGTCAGGGAGTCGGCGGCGGGACCGGATGGATGATCACTTGTTTGCGATGTGGGTAGGAGGTTCATGTCAAGAGGGACAGTTCATGGAGATCGACGACTCTGATAGTGGTAACATCAGTGCAGACTAGAGAGCCAGTGCATGTGGTGACTGAGCTAGGTCGGGAGACATCCCAATAGTGGGTTCAGGGTACGTAATTTAAAATTTTGAAAAATTATAGTTAAGGTTCATGCATGCATGGTAGATCATGGTGGACTAAGGTAGGTTGCGCTATGGCATGGGAGTGTCATGGTATGTCGTAGTTGGTTATGACTATTATATTAAGATACATGATATGAGAGGTTCATGGTTACCTGGTGTTAGGTAACTGGGTTAGGGAAACATGAGAACGGAATCGAGCTGAGAGTACGTTGCTTAGGTGTTGAAGAGCGTGACAGATTATGATCACCTTGGTAGCATACGCATATGTCTCGGTGCCACACTCCGTCCCTAGGATGGGTACGAAAGTAGTGGGGTGTTCAAGGGACCATAGACTGGTACTATCAAGGTGTGAGGTGTGGCCGCACAGGGATAGGTTATATGCATCAAAGTTTATTCAAAATCTAAATTTCAGGGACAAAATTTCTCCTAGTTGGGGGAGAATTGTAATGGCCCAAATTAATTAAATTAGGATTAGCTTTAATCTTGGGGATTAACGGTCGTAATTTGGGGGTTACGTGGACAACTCGGTTGACTCGGAAACGAGAACCGAGGGAATATGTTATTTATGGAGGATGGTTGTGTATATGTGTTGTTCAAATCATTATTATTGCATTGCATCACATGTGTGTACGTTACTATCGGGCAAGTTGGTGTGACGGGGAGTTACCTCGAAATTCATGTCGAGACGCGGGGCACCTGGTGCAGAGTAGTTGAGGGATTAGTGAGACCACTAATGGGTCCATAAGAGGTTCTAAAAATCTGAATCATAGGTATTATAATGGGCTTAAGTTAATTTAATTAGATTAAATAGGAAAGGCCTATAGTTTGGATTATTAAATTAGAAACCATGAGACTGTCCTAGAGATATGTATTGACACATCTAGGAACCAAGTGAGTTACAAATTTGTGTCATTCAAGGAGAGTAAGTGGGAAATCCGTTGAGAGATAGGCCATTAGATGAATCTTGGGATACGTAAACACATAGAGATCAATGGATAGGAATTAACCCTACCTTAATATATACGACGAGTTGATAAAAAACACATGCAACCAAGCCACTTGTATTTCTAGAAAATCAAAGAGAAGAGTAGGAGATTTGGGAGCTGGATTTCATCATTTGAAGGTGGAATTAGGAGATCAAACACAATGTAATCACCCTCCTCATCTCATACACATGAAAATGAGCTAAATTGGGTGTTTTGATGTAAATGTGATAATTGAGGATTAGGTCACTATTATTGTTTAATTATTGATGAATTACAAGTATTTTTAGCATTCAAGTGAAAATTATGAACTGGTTTTTATAAGAATTGAGGTTTTGATAAATTTGGGAGAAACTATTGAATGCATGGAATTTGATGATTTGATCTAATTGGTGTTATTCAGATGGTTTGAATGATGTTTTGGAGTTATTATTGAATGTAGAATGATTTTGTTGGGCGTGGTTAGCTAATTAGGGAGTAGATGACAGAATTCTCGAGTTGAGAATTTTGTCATAGAACGCAGTTAGCGCGCTGACCAAGCTGGTTAGCGCACTAATCAGTTTGGGTACTTAACTATTTTTCAAAATAAAGAACAGTAGCGCGTTAGACTGATTCCCTAGCGTGCTAATCATACCTAGCGCGCTAATGACATATGAAAACTGAATTTAAAGGGCTATTTTTTGGATTTTTGACTTAATATATACCAAAACCCTATCAACATACTAAATATGTAAAATTGGACTTCAAGGACTTAAGGGACCGTAGCTCTGGTATCGGGGAGCTAGTTAATTCGGATTAGGGAGTCCGGGGAAGTTAGAGCACCGATTGAGGTGCGTAAACCCATTTGAATGCCTCAGAGAATTCATGGTTTTGTTTTATCGGTATCGGATTACATGTGTGACTGTTGGTAGGTACACATGGGGTTTCACTCCTATTTCAGTTTGCGTATATATTGGTTGTAGCGAAATCACTTGCATGGGTTACTTATATTTAGTGCTCGCGTCGACGACAGTAGAATATATCTACGACTGTCAGGAATGATGTAAGATGGTCCCTTAACTTGAAATAGTGTCTAGAGGGGTTCATCCGTTAACTATAGTTGGGGTTTAGCCACTATAAGCCAGTAAGTATATACGTGGTTCCTTACCTATTTATCGATTAATGGTTGGTTTAGTGTAGGGTTTTCTCGTGATTATACATTGTTCATTTATTAATGCTTTATTTCTGAGCTTGTCTATTTAGTATGTGCTGTTGATTAGATGCTGCTATTTTTTCTTGTCACATGCCGCCTACATTCATAGGAATTTGACTTACTGTTGCAAGGTGTTATATTCGCATGTCTCACAGTTTACCAGTTTTATTTCATGAATATTGTGTCGACTTCTCTTGGGATTTCATTCACTAGACTCGTCATTGTATTTGTTGGGTGACTGAGTACAGATCCTTCGACGAGCACGGGCAAGGGCAAGGATGTATTGGGGCGACTACCTCTGAGATAGTGATGCTAGCTCGTGTGTGACTACAATATGTATGTATTTACTTTTCATTGGGTTTTAGGGACTATAAAATAATGAATACATGTATATGGATCTTTTGTTGTATTTATCTCGCCTTTGATCTATACATGGTATCTTTTTGCCGGGTTTTCCAGTATTTAGGATTGTTAAATATTACATAACATACTCATTAAAAGACTTCTGCTGTAGAATTGTAATAAAACTTATTAAATTGGTTAACTGGCTAATTAAATAACTAATACTTATACAGAGATTAATTAGCTAAACTAATGTTAGTTGGAAAAGTGTAAGCAACTAGTTAGGTCATGGGGTGTCATAAGTAAGCGAGCCATGATGTGGCAGGGCTTGGTAACGTGGGATGCGACATGGCGGTTCCAATGACGGCCTTGGAGTTTGGGGCCGCTACATGGAAGGGATTGATTACTTTTTGTTAGCTAAATAATAGGTAAAAAATTGAAATGAAAGTGCAAGATAAACAAGGCAGATAACTAAGAATCTTGTTATAAAAAGATTAAAGATCAAGTATTTTCTATATATGTAATGGAAAGAGTTTATGCAACAACTAAGGAGAAAAATGGGAAGTAGCTAATAAATTTTAGTTAGTTGGAAAGAATGCTTCCTTGATTATAGTGAAAGTGAGAAGAGCTAACAAGAGTTTTTAAATGAAAACATAGAGAGACCCACTAATTTCAAAAGAAATGGAGCAGGGAATCTAGCGGTGGGAAGAACAAGAGAATAGTTCCTATAAAAATAATAACAAACTCCAAAGAAAATAGAGCAGGGGACTGTAGGAATATAATATAAAACATAAAATTGATGTGTGTGTTGCAAGTATAACAACACATTTCTAGTAATAGTGTAACCAACTTATATTGACTACAGATATTGTCCTCCTGAAAAGGTGTATGCACTCACTACGTACTTAGCTACAATTACTCGATTGCTAAGGAAATCTTTTTAATTGATTTTATAATTAAACTAAAATAATCTATACTAATGAATCAATACAATTTACTTAAATTCTTATATTTAAACTATCTTAGTTCACAACTTTACCTCGGTAATGAATCAACTCACTTTATCATTTTCATTATGTGTGTGCAATGCCTAATTACAATAGACATATTTCCTTCAAATCCATTTTAACCCACTGTCGTGATAAAAAAGATTCTAATGTTCAAACTAGAACTCCACATATCCATATGAATAACGTAAGCTCCACATTGCATTAATGTTCCAAATCTTTATATTCATAACCAATTAAGTTTACTATTTGTGCTTCCCTAATCAACAACTATCACTTGATGTTGTGTATTTTACAGTTGTACCGTCCATATCCGGCTTAAAAGCTTCAATGGCTATGATAACTTCTAAAAACTAATATCAACAAACACATGATCAAGATGTTCTTAGCATTACACTCCTAACGAATACAAACTCTAACAATTGCACTTTTAATATTTATATTTTATTCATGCTAATAGCATATAATTCATACTATATGATCCATTGATCCCTAAAATTAATAGACTACTCACACTTCATTCAAATAAATGTGCGTATAGTGGTATTCATTGAAATCAGAGATATAAAAGAATAACTTCAATTTAATAGATAAAAAAATATTTGAATTGCCACACGTGAGTCTTCAATGTCTTCTCACCACAAATTGTCCAAATACTCAAGAATAAGTAAATCTATTCTAAACTATTTTAATGGCGGCTAATCTCTTGTATGGTATGTTTACCATGGTTTCCTATCTATTTATACTCTATAATCACGTTTTCAAGCAATTAGAAACCTTACTTTACAATTTAACATGAAATAGAACTCTAACTTTCTATTTTCTTTTGTCTCGACGTTGTCACTTTAAGCCCGGCGATGTTTTTGTATTGCCGTGGTGCCGCCACTGTGCCACCACATCTGTGTGAAAATCCCTCTTTTATTAGACTTGGCGTTGTCACTTATGTCTCCGGCGCCATCCTTTTAATCTCTACGGCGCCGCCACTGCGCCCGCTTACTTGTCACTTTTCTTACATTCCTTGCTCTTCCATATTGTGCCTATGTCCTCCACACTGTGTCTATGTGCCCAACAACGCCATACCTATATGCCACACCGCCAACCACACTTTGATGAGTTTTAGGTATGTTTCTTCTCGTTTTCCTTCCTTTTCTTTCTTTATGCCTTGTTTATCCGAAAATTCATAAACACCATAAATTAGAGCTCATTTAGGGATATTTATACTAATATACAACTAAACTAACCTTATATATAAGTCTAAATAATCACTTATCAAATACCCACAAACTTAAGATTTTGCTCGTCCTGAACAAAAGTGTATTTTACTAAGTCTCCTAACTACTCCTGCTACTCTAGTTCTCATTCACTTTACATTGCTCATGGAGTATCATTTAATTCACTAAGTTTCAAGTTAATAATCCACTCAAGAGTTTTCTTTTCAAAAACTCATAATTTTCATGACATGTAGCTTTAACAACATATATAACTCATTTTCAAAACACCAGAGCATATCACAACCAAAACCATCACTACTCAACAAACTTGTTTCATCTTGACACTCACGTAGCAAGTGTACAATCTCGTGATTTCTTATTAAGCTCAAGAATTCACAAATAAGCATAGATTAAATTGATCTTAGTAGACATTGGCATTTCAAGAGACTATAGGACTTAACATAGTTGGAAACGAAAACTTAACTCAACAAAGCTAGTAGCACTCGAGCTAAATCTTTTATTTGAAGAGTTTTAATTTAACTTCCACCTTCTTTTCTTTATTTTTTCTCTTATTTCTTTTCTTTTGCTCCTTTTTATTTTTATTTCAAGATCCCTGCTCCTTTTCCTATGGATTCCATTTTTCTTCTATTTTTCCAACCATTAAGCTATATACTCCATTTCATATAGAACTTGTCGAATCTTTATTTTTCTATTCTAAAACTCTTGTTAGCACTTCTCACTTTCACTTAATCAAGTAAGTTAATTCCAACTTTCATTTAAAATTCCTATTTCTTCCCATTTTTGCACTGAGTCTTTATTTACTTTTTATTTTCAAGTAAGATTCACACTTATTATAAAATTCCTTAGAGATCTAACTTTTTCCACAAGAATTGATCTAGTAATTTCCTTGCTTTTGTTTCAAGTTCATGGTCTTCCCTAACTCTAGGTTTCTAATCCTGAAATCATACCGTTGTTTGCTACATTTCATTATTTTTTGCAAAAATTTATAAACACTTTCTCAAGTTTCATATCAACAAGATACTTGTATTTTACTCATCCAAAATTAAAGGAATGAACATACAAATGAACTACGTATTCATTACATATTACTATATATAAACTAATATGTAATACTAAATATTCAAATAGTAAGTAAATGAAACAAATAATACACTGCCATTCTTTCCTCTTTAACTACTTCAAAAATAAAAATTAAACGATCATACCTCCAGTGTTTATCTTTATTTCAGCCTTCTTACCATTTCCCATAGTGTAGTGTAGTGTTGATGCCCCCAAACATAAACCAAACCTTGTCCTCTATGTTTAAAAATAAGCCTGAAATCATGAAAATATTAAAACAAACAAACATATATAATAACACATGATATAATATCCATATAGCTCATTTATACTTTATAAATATCTCGCATTTGTTTTGACTTCTCCCGCACATTGTAACATATATTCTCAAAAGTTACAAAACCATTACGTGTTAATTGTCCTTAACTAGACTAACTAACTAAAATTGAAAACTTAAAATTTATAAACCCATGGGTTGCCTCCCAATAGCGCTTAATTTAAAGTCTTTACCCTTACGCCTTTTTGCTTGCTTAGTCCAAGTTTAAATCGAGATACTCCAATATTTTTTATGTTTGCAATATTTTTTATGTTTGAAACAATTTCTCATCCACAAATACTTTGGTTACCGACTTCCATGTATTACATTCTTTATGAGGTAACATTGATAGATGATCAACCAAATTTTCACTTCCATTCTTACCTTTGATTTCCAAGTCAAACTCTTGCAATAATAATACCCATCAAATTAGCCTTGGTTTTGTTGGGTTATTGGGGTTTATAGGCATTAGAAAACTCAAAATAATTTTTGAAAAACTCCAACATGATCGAAAATAAGTTGCATTAAACTAGATCTACAAAAGTAAATCATACCTTAATCTGTGATTTCCTTCTTTCATTGTTCGATCTCCAAGATGTTCATCGAAAATCCACATGTGAACGGTGACCACAATTTGGAGTGCTAGTCCCAAAAGAGATAGAAAACATTTTTCTTTCTCTCCCAAAATTCAGAGAACTCGAAATTTGTAAAAACAAAAATCTGAATTCATTTTAAGTTTTCAACCTCTATTTATATATGTAGATAAGCTTTCTTAAAAACCATATTCATAATAAAACTATTGTATTTAGGCAGTTTAAGCAAATTACACATATGCCCCTATTAATAAGTTATCAAATAACAAATCGAAAGGGCTTTTATGTCATGAATTTTATCATATAAAACTCATTACTGTGGACAATTGAAATTGGGCAAAACCATTCTTTATTTGCGACTCAATAGGTTCATGCGACGTTGGCAGTAAACCAGAACTATTTTGGTACATAAGTTAGGAGCGGTCTCTAGTAAGGCATTATGACTACTCGGTAGCAAGAATATCAAAATTGATACAACCTAATGAATAACATATATTATATTCTTTTGTCGTGCGATATCCTTTGATTAAACATAAGGCATGGAAAGTCACCTTTAATGTTCCATCGTATTAGTCTCGATCTTTAGGTAGACTGAAAACAGTCAAGTGATATTGATCATATCAATTCACTTTTACTTGGCCATTCAACTATCTAACATATCGATGGATCCACTAATATATCTCTATACGAGAGGGACAAATTCTTTCTTCATTACGCACCTTTACATATTATTCACATTGTAACCAATCATAATCTTTTTAATCGTCCAGTTAAAGACAACGTTTGATAGTGTCAAATTACTATGCTCCTAATATTGAAGTTTATGGTAATCTCAATTCAAAAGACTAAATGATATAGCTATCATGAGTAATACCTATGACATAATCCATGTGGTGTTCTCATAGCGGGTCAGTTCAGTACCTTATTTCCTAACAAGTACTCATGATTTTGATTTGTATCCCTATACGCATGATCATCACATGACCACCAATCAAGATTTACATTAGTTTTAATTTATTATAGTTCGTGGTATAATGACCGACTTAGGACATTTAGGATATTTCTACAAATACCAATGGATCTTACTATAAGGTAAACATACAATCACTTATAATAAAATAGCAAATGAAAAACCTCAATTTTATTAACAAAAATGATAAGATAAACAATGTTTGTAGATTGACATAGGGCACATGCCCTAATCGGTTTGACATCCTTTTTTGCAGAAAAGAAACAGATTGGTGCATGGTCAATATATATAATGGCTTTTAATCCCACTATATAAGCTCTAAACATGTCACATGCAAACACACTGCCAAAAGCTCCTTTTCTGAGGTAGTGTAATTACGTTGTGCTGGATCCAAAGTTTTACTTGCATAGTATATAGCTCTAAACATTCTGTCTCTTCGTTGGCCTCACATTGCTCCCACCGCATAGTCATTTGCATCATACATTATTGCAAATTTGGATTCCCAATTTGGCACTACTATTATTGGTGTCGAAATCAAATCTACTTTCAAGGTCTCAAATGCTTTTATACATGTAGGACACATTTCAAATGGAACGTCTTTTCCAACAATGTGCACAATGGTTTAGTGATTTTTGAAAAATCCTTAATAAACCTTCTGTAAACACCTGCATGTCCTAAAAAGCTCCTTATATCGCTAATGTTTCTTGGTATAGGAAGTTTTTCAATTGGCGCTATTTTTGCTCTATCTACCTCTAATCCATGAGCATATACTTTATGTCCCAAAAAAATTCCTTCTCTACCATGAAGTGACACGTTTCCTTATTAAGTACTAAGTTTGTGTCCTGACAACTTTTCAATACTAAGGCCAGATTTTGTAAACATAGGTCAAACGATGCTCCAAATACAGAAAACTCATCCATAAATACCTCCATGATATCCTCGACCATATCAGAGAAAATAGCCATCATACATTTTTGAAATATTGTTAGTACATTGCATACTTCAAATGGCATCCGTCTTAATGCAAATGTTCCATAAGGACAAGTAAATGTTGTTTTCTCTTGATCTTCTGGTGCTATAGCAATTTGATTGTATCCTGAGTACCCATCTAGGAAGCAGTAGTATTCATATCCTGCCAATCTATCCAACATTTAATCAATGAATGGTAAAGGGAAGTGATCCTTTCGTGTAGCCTTGTTTAACTTTCGATAATAAGTGCAAACTTGCAAACCAGTTAATGTTCTCGCATATAAGGTTTCTCCATTTTCATTTTGAATAATGGCCATTCCTCCTTTCTTTAGTACCACATGTAATGGGGAAACCCACGAACTATCTTAAATAGCATAAATGATTTTGGCGTTCAACTATTGTAAGATCTCTTTTTTTGCTACTTCTTTCATTACGAGGTTTACCTTTCTTTGAGCTTCAATTTATTGTTTATGATTTTTTTCAATTAAAATCTTATGCATGCATACTGTTGGACTAATTCCTTTTAAGTCTTTGATTGTCCATCCCAAGCTGACTTATGCTCTATCAAAACTCGAAGCAATTTTTCTTCTTTCAACTTCATCGATACTATTGAGATGATCACATGATATGTTGAATTTTCTCTTAAATATGCATATATCAGATGCTCTGGCAAAGGCTTTAATTTCATTGTTGGTTCAATAACTTCACTTTCCACTTGTCTCTAGGTTCTCGAAACCTTTATGGAACTTTGGAGTTCTATCGGTGATAAAGCATTTACTGCATCCTGAAGTTCACCTTTAACTGCAAAACTTATTGTTATGCTTTGAATTAGGCACTACTCCAGCGGGTCATTTGGCGTATATTCCTTGGCTATCTCAAAAACACAATAAAAAACTACATCTCTAACTTTGATGCTTTTATAGTGCTCTCCCTCACTTGGAAATTTCAAGGTCTTGTGGATATTGAACAAAACTTCCTCGTTGTTTACCCGTAACCTTAATTCTCATTCTTGAACTTCTATCAATGCTCGTATAGTTGCTAGGAAAGGTATCCCTAAGATTAGTGGTACTTCTGAATCTCCTTCCATATCCGGCACTACAAAGTCAATCGGGAAAATGAACTTATCCATTTTTACCAACACATCTTCAATTACTCCTTTTGATAGGTCAATGATTGATCTGCTAATTGCAAGGTCATATTGCTCGATTTTACTTCTCCTAGACCCAATTTCTTAAATAGCGATAAGGGCATCAAATTTATACTTGCTCCTAAATAACATAGTACCTTATCAAACAAGTGTACTCATATGGTGCATGGAATGGAAAAACTTCCTGGGTCTTTCCACTTGGGTGGTAACTTCCTTTGTAGAATAACACTACATTCTTCTGTTAAATTTACTATTTCATAATCTTCTGGTCACGCTTTTCTTGACATTATGTCCTTTAAGAACTTTATGTAATTTGGCATTTGTTCCAATGCATCTATAAAAAGGATGTTTATGTGTAACTTTTTTAACATCTCTGCAAACTTCTTGAATTTCTCTTAAACTTTTTATTTCTTTAATCGCTGAGGATATGGCGTCGGAGGATTTATTAATAGTGGGTTGTAAGGAAATGTAACTCTCACTAGTACCATGTATTTTCTATACTTATCTCCCATTACTTTCTTTTGAGTCGATTATGATTCTTTTGCTGGTGCAATTTTTTTGGGTACCTATGTCACTTTCTAAGTGTTCTGCATCCCTTTCGTGCGGCTCATCAATTTTTTTCCTTATGTCGTTTGGTGTATCTTTTGGTTGCACTGGATACTTAGTTGTTCTTTCACTTCTTAATTGGACTCCATGCGCATTTTCCATAGAATTGATGCATGTGTTACTCAAAAATTGTCCTTCTTTCCTTGATTTTAAGGCAATGGCTAAATGATCAATCTATCTTTCAAGGTTCTTTATGGATTGTGATTGCTCATCATCCATCCTCTTCATGGCTTACTTCACTCCTTTCATCTATTTCTCGTGATTCTCATGGTGTTCCCTATTGCTCATGTCCATGACATGCAAAAGTTTCTCAATTGACTTTAATGAGGTCATCTCTTCACTCTGCTCTTGCTTCCCCTGTTTGACTTGTTGATCGAAGCCCGAAGGTAACTTCAGTGCATTATCACAATTTCTATACGAGAAGTTTGGGTTGTTGTTGTATCCTTGATAAAACCTTTGAGGAGCCATTTCTCTCGGCCCGAAGTTGTTTCCATAGCCTTAGCTTATCATGGAGTTGATTTCTTCATATTCCACTCCTTGTTGCATGTCCATTTGGTTAACCACCATATCTTGGTGATTAATGGGTTGATGTATCGTGTACACTTGCAAACTCTATTGTCCTACTTGAAGTTTCACCATTTGATTGCTCGGGTTGGATAATTGTGCCATAATTGCAGCTTGTGAATCAATCTCATATACACCTACTGATTTCCTTCACTATGGAACAAGTATCTTGGATGCGAGTTCGAGACATAATATCTAAGAGATATAATGTTCCATCCTCATCCTTACTTATTAAAGAACCACCTGCTACGACATCTACTAGTGTTCTCGTGTTGTGGTTCATCTCATAGTAGAAAATCTTGAATTGTGCTCATTTTACGTATCCATGTCTTGGACATCTCCTCATCATCTCCTTGAATCTTTTCTAAGCATCTCCAAGAGCCTGAGCATCTTCTTGTCTGAATTGATTGATTTCCATCTTCCTTTCACTACCCTTCGCTGGGGGAAAGAACTTGTCAAGAAATCTTCCATTGATTTTTGCCATTAGAAAATCTACTTCACAATTTAACACGAAACATAACACTAAATTTCTATTTTCTTTTGTCTCGGCGCCGTCACTTAAACTTCGACGCGTGTGTGTGTATTACCATGGCGCTGCCACTGTGTCGCCACTTATATGTGCAAATCCCTCTTTCAATAAACTTGGCAATGTCACTCCTATCTCCGGCGATGTCCCTTTAGTCTCCACGGCACCGCCACTGCGTCGGCCTTTATATCTCTTTTCTTCTCTTCCTTGCTATCCGACGATGTGCCCATGTCCTCCATGTTGTTCTTATGTGTCCCACAACACCACACCTATATGCCACAACGCCAACCACACTTTGGTGAGTTTAAGCTCCATTTCTTATCGTTTTCACTCATTTTCTTCTTTTATGCCTTGTTTACGTGAAAATGCATAAACACCATCAATTAGAGCTCATTTAGGGATATTTATACTAAACATACTACTAAACTAACCTTATATATAATTCTAAATAATTGCATATCAATATATATATATATTGATATATATATATATATATATATATATACAAATTAAAGGAAGTTTGTGAAATAACTCTTCAAATAAAAGATTTTGGTTGAGTGCTTATAGCTAAGTTAAGTGAATTATACCTTTTAATTCCAACATATGAATATGAGATACTGATTATTCATGAATAAAAATTCTTATTGACTTTAATTGTGGTGATATTTTAAATAATGCCTGAAAATAAGATTGATTTAGTGATTTTTGTATCTTGAGATTCTATATTAGTTATTATAAGCTTGATGCTTGTCAATGGAGATTGAGAAAACCTATGCAGTGCCTTGACCTTATTAATTGGTTTAACTTTGAATTCTGAAGTGTATTGCAAAATTAGGAGGTTGAATTGTCAAATAAATGGGTTATTCTTTAATTCTTTCTATTCTATCATGATTCTCATTTTTATGAAACTAATATGTTTCTATTTTAAGATCATTTCTATTTAACAATAAGAGTATATAATGATGAAATCAGAACGAGGGAAGAAAAGAGAATATGATTGAGAATATTCTTTTGCTCGGGACAACAAAGTGAGGAGTTTGGGGGTATTTGACAAGTTAATAATTAGACAAGTTTTATAGTTCATTTTAGGGTGATTTTATTTGTACAAGACTATATTACACATGGTTTTCTCTTGTTTTTGTTATTTTAGGTAATAAATGGAATATGTGAAGAAATTGAGTAAAAAGGAAGATTATGAAGAAATTGATCAAGTGGAAAAAGTATGCGAAGAATCATCAAGAAGGAATTAAGGAAAAACTGAATTTCAATACCAGCAACTTTCCCGCGATTCCTATTTACACAAATCTCCACTCACATCGGTAGAAACAGGGACTTCAATTCAATCGATTTACTCAATTCCACTTAACCTTATGGAATTGCTGGAGCAGATTTTGAGGATTTTAGATAACAATGATTAGTTTGAGTTGGTTTGGACTGTTTACTACCTAAAATACTATAAATATGACCCTATGGTTACGAAATTAGTAGTCCTTGAGTACTTAGATCAATATTTCATTGCTCTATAAGTCATTCTTTATTGTTTTAGTTTATTACTTTATTGTTCATTATTTTTGGAGAAGATTTGATGATTTAAAGTATTTATTCTAGAGTTATTTATCTATGTATTTCATTAATATTATTGCAATGTTATTTATGATTATGAGTGAGTAGTTAGTGAATCTAAACAATGTTTGAACTTGAACTAGATCTGTTTTGCAATGTAGTTATGATGAGAAAATTATGTGTTTAATGCTTTAAACCAATCGTATTATTTGATTCACTTATTTAATATGTTATTATCTATTGATTTAATTATGATCTTTGTATTGCATGCATAGTCTAGAATGCGTATTGTGATATTTTAATTCATTATCTAATTTAAAGTAGTAACTAAGATTGTTCGAAAGGTATGATCATTAAGATGTTCTAGGTGAATTGGAGATCTAAGTCTAATGTCAAAGTGGCTTTCCAAATGTATTAGATTTAGTGGTTCAAAGTTTTCATAAGGTGTAATGAGGTTTTACTGCATGAAGTTAATGTCTTTATTGTTGGGGTATGTGCCTTAGGCCAATTCTGTAAACGTTGTTTAACTATTATAAGTAGATGCATGTTTCTTTTATAATAGTATCCATGGATAATTAATGTATTATTCTAAATGTCCCTAGTCAGTTATTATTATGGCAACAATAATAAATTTAGACTAGTATGTGTCTTGTTTGATAATCATGTGATGATTATGCATATACGGATACAGATCAAGATTATGAGTATTTGTTGGGAACTGGTGCTGGACCGACCCGCTATGAGAACACTACATGGTCAATGTCATAAGTGATTCTCATGAGAGTTATATCATTTAGTATTTTGACTTGAGATCACCAGAGACTCCAACATTAAGAGCACAATGATTTGATACAATCAACTGTTGTCTTTAATCGGATGATTATAAAGATTGTGATTGGTCATTGTTTGACTAATGTGTGGATGTTGTGTGATCAAGATGGAATTTGTCCCTATCTTTTTGAGAGAGATATCTATTGGGCCCCTCGATATGTTAGACTGATAAATGGCCATGTCTAATGAATTGATTGGATCAATGTCACTTGACAATTTCAGTCCACTCGGAGATCAAGACTAGTAGATTGAACTATAAAGGTGACATTCCATGTTTTATGTTCAATCAAAAGATATCGCATGACAAAGGGATATGATATACATTGTCTATTAGGTCGTATTGATTTATTGATCTTCATGCTACTTGGGTAGTCATAATGTCTTGCTAGAAACTGCTTATGAATTGTGTACCAAAATGGTTTTGGCTCACTGCCAACGTTGTATGAACCTATTGGGTCGCACACAAAGAACGGATTTGCACGATTTAATATTGTCTGGGTTAATGAATTTTATTTGATTAAATTCATTTTGAAGATTCTCATTAAATGTCATAGTTTGACTAGGATTCAAGATTCTCATACATTTCTAGTGTGACTAGAAATTTTGTCTCTTAGTAAATCCTATTTTGAATAGGACTCTAATTGGAATTATAGTATGACTTTAATTCTTATTTGAGTTTTAGATAAATTTTAACTCTTATTGGATTAGTAATTGTAGATTCTCTATGACTCTATCCTTTTTAGAGTTTGACTTTATCTAGGACTCTATTTGGAGTGTGACTAGGAGATGAAGTTCTTTTACAACTCGACCTTGTGTACTATAAATAAGACATTAGGGTCACAGTTGTTGTAGAGAATTCCCGAGAGAGATTTTTCCTAGAGAATTTTTGTGAGAATTTTTGTCCTAGGATTTTTGGGGCTAGCACTCCAGATCGTGATCGTCCGTTCGTGTGTGGATTTCTGATAGAGGACGTTCGTTTCTCGCAGCATCTTAAAAAGAATCGATCAATACCAAAAAAGGCAGACATGGAGTTATTTTTGCTAAGGTATGATTTTTATTGGCACATCAATTTAATGGAATCAATAGGATCTTGGTTCGGGGATGTTCGAAAAGGTTTCGAAAACTTCCTCTGCGCATGATCCCCGAAACCCAATAGTGGCATCTAAGCCAGGTTCGATTTCATTAAATTTTGTGGAATCCAACCTTAGCTATTTAATTGTCTATCATAAATATACGATATTTATCAAATTTTATATTATGTTGTTTATGGCGTATGCAAGGTTTGTTATTTAATGTTTCTTATCATGACATGAGTTCACTTATTGATGACTTGACGAATTGACCATTAAAAGTGGTGTAGCTTCTCAACCTCCTCCTTCAACATGACTAAATCACTTAACCTTTGATTTTGTAACCAAGCCATACTTGGCCAATGAAACAGTTATCCTCTTGTTAGTCAATTGATTGGACAAGTATCACATTGTATCACATTAGCGAAGGGCGTCAAAATAGTGTTGTTGATGTAGTCGCACCGTCACACACATACATGCACAAAACGGGTGCGCATCAAACTTGGCGGGTAAGATCTCACTATTTGTGTACGTAGATATGTGTAATTTTATATGTTGGTGGTTGTATGGGATATGAAAGCAATGATATTGATAAAAAAATAAAGAGCTTTGGCTAAGATGGGATTCGATCCCTAGTTACCTAACTCGTTGAAGTGCCTTAACCATCCTAGAAAGCAAATCAACTTGTAATAAGATTACAAATTAAAATTGATTTACAAATCTGATTGTAATAGGATTACATAATAAAATGAAGGGACTTTTGTTGAGAGTAGGATTCGATCCCAAGACCCCCTCATTCCCAACGATTGCCTTAGCCATCAAGGCTAGCTAGCCAAGTTGTAATAGGATTTCAACTCCATTTATATTAATTGGGCTATATATTAATTTCCAATTAATTGGATGAGGTTATTGTTCATCAATTGGATTGATTGGCACCCATTAATATTAATTATTAATTTAATTAGAAGGTGTTTTAATTGAATTAACATCAAATTAAATTAGTGGGACTATTATTAATATTAATTAAAATATTTAATTAAAAGGGGTTTTAATTAAATAAAGTCCGATAAAAATTATATTAAGATATATTTAATTAATGAGATTAATGAAAATATAATCTTTCATGCACTTGGAAAATTTTAAGGTATTTAATTTCCTTGATTTGTTTTATGATGCCTTGTTGATATATGAAGATATTTATTCTTGTTTTGTATAAATGATCTTTATTCTATGCATATTGGGTATATATGATATTCCATAATTAAATAGATGCTAGAATTAATCATTGTAAAAACACTACATGGATCATAAAACTTGATAAAAAAATCCCTCGATTAGAATTTTAAGTTAATTCCACCCATTTTAAACACTTGTCAAGGCCTCGATCACATCAATATGGGTCTACCTTTGCTGGGTATATTATGTTATCTTGGCGAGGCAAGACGGGTAACGGTTACCTGGATGTTTTAAATTGGTTTGACTTAATAAAGCTAAAAAAAGGGTTTTGGGCTTTAGACATAGATGAGACATAACATGTAGTGACATATGATGTCTAGGTCTCATAAAGAACCTAAGAGTTCCATATGATGCAATTGGTAATTGTTACCTACCTAAATAACTTGATTTTGAGTGTCATGCCTTAGCTGTCTAAAAATTAAGTGAAATATGGATCTTAAACCATTAAATTAATATTTACAAGGGTTATTGATTTAGTGGGAGTTTAATTACTCACTAACAAATTATTCTGCATAATCTTCTAAGTGTAGATGTTAAACTCCTAGTAACAATAATTCATAGCAACTGCGATCAATCCTTGAGAAGGATAAAATAATTTCTAAGACTAATTTCCCTGTTTTGATTAAAAAATTGATAAATGTTATCAACCATAAAATAAGGATTTATGTCTTAGATTAATGGTTCCTTTTAAACTACCATCTATTAGTACAAGGATTATATGTCATGTTAGCCAATATAAAATCGAACTTTAGGAAAGATTCGGGCCGTGAAAACTAATGATATGAAAGTGACACTGAAGGAAATGTTCCAACAGTAAGTCACATGGGAAGGGCATAAAATTGTAAAATTTCTATATTCTTGTAAAATGGTTGAGAACCTATCAATATGTCTTTATGTTTGGAACATGAAAGAATTATATTAATTATCTCAAAAGGCTTGAATCTTCATGTGCCAAAAGTTGGCAGTAGATCTGATCTATAATTCATCAAAATAGTTTGAAACTACATAATTTGAAAGACATGGAGAACACCGTTTACAGTTGCATATGATGTTCAAAACTGTTAGACAGAATAATAAAAAAATGGGCCTGATATATATTTGATGGTTCGTAACATAAAGGAATTTAATAAAGAAAGATAAAGGGAAGGTAAAAGCTATAAAAGGTGCTTGTGTCGGAAATAGAAACCTTAGTTGTGAGCTAGACTTTGTCAAGTTCTAAAGAAAGCCTTAAAGAACGGTTTTATTTTTCATAAAATGAAATTGTTCATTTTATAATGAATTACAAATCCTATCAGGAAGACATAATTTTGAATCGTTACGAACATTTCAAAATGAGTATAAGAAAAAAAAATTACTTGACAAACTATTAATATACTTTGATGAGATCAAGGTGGATAATATTTGAGTCAATAATTTAAGTGACCATCTTTGAAATTGTGAGATTGTCTCGCATTTAACTCCACTAGGAACGTTATTTGAGAAATGATGTTTTAAGAGGAGAAATCGAACTACATAGGATATAATTTGATTTATGATGTGTCACACAAACTTTCCTATGATGCCTTATTGAGGCTATACATTAGAAACCAAGGCACTCACACTAAACCTTATTTTTGTTAAAGTGGTTGATAAAACTCCATATATGATATGAAATAAAAAGGACATACTTTGTCTTTTCTTGAGATTTGAGGCGTCGAGACTTACGTAAGACGTTAAGTTACATAAAATAAGATGCCTAAATCTTTTGTTCCTAATTGTGGTTGAACACTATGATACTATTTTATACAATTGAGAACAAATTGTTTGTTGCTCAAAACGATGTTTTTCTAAGTAAAGAGTTTATTTTAAAGACACTATTGGGAATAAAATAAATCTTGAAATGTTCAAATGCACAAATGAGAACCGAACCACTTTAGAAAAATCAACAAAGTTTTGAACTAGTTGAGTATACACAAATAACATATATCTCTTGAAAATATAGAATAATAACAAATTGGCCAAAGAAGTTTGGAATTTCTTATCATTGATAGTTGTGATGTATTTTCGGTACTGGATCAGAATGAATCACTACTTATCAAGAAACATGTCTCATCTAGATTGGATGAAAAGACTAAATGTAATGAACTTTTTTTTTTAATTCGTGTACGTTATCCAAGTTTGGAAGTTGAATTATTTACCTGGAGATGGTATGACCATTGGATGTAAATGTGTTAAAGTGACATGAAAATGAAAAGATGCATACTTAAAAGCATGGCTTATTGAAAATTCCAACCTAAATCAAAGTGTTGATTATGATAAAATTTTTCACTAGTAGCTATGCTCAAGTTCTAGAATTCTATTATCATTGCTTCATAGTTTGACTATAAGATATGACAAATGGATGTCAAAAATAACATTGCTCTATGCTCCTTAAGGATGTGTATGACACAACTTAAGGGTTTTTGATTATCTTGAGAATTTGAGAAAGGTATGCAAGCTTAAAGGATCCATTTATGGATCATAGTAAGCTTATCAGAGTTGGGATCTTTGTTTTGATGAAATAATTAATGAATTACATTAATTGAATCGAAGATAAATCTTGTTTATACATAAAGGTTAGTGGGAGCGCAATTATCTTTCTGAATCTGTATGTTAATGATATTTTATTCATTGGAAAAGACGTCTTAACCCTGCAGAATGTCAAGTCTTGGTTAAGGAAAATTTCTCAATGAGATTCTTAGCTAATTAGGGCTATATCCTTGTTATATAGATCTATAAAGATATATCTAAGAGGCTAATTGCTTTAAATAAGAGTGCTTATATAGAAAAATAACTAAAAAGGTTTCAGTGTATGAGATTCTTAAAAGAATTCGTACTTATGTCTTATAACATAAGTCTCTGCAAGACTTAACGTCTTAAGACAAATGATGAACGGGACAATGTGAATAGGATTTCATACGCAGAAGCTATGAGAATCATCACATATGTTATACTTTGCAGTAAACTTGCTATGTCATAAGCTTTAGGAAAAATATACATACATCTCATAGATTCCAGTGAAGGTAACTGGATATTTATTAATAACATTCTTAAGTACTTCAGAAGCACTTGAGAGATGTTATTAGAATTACATATGTTTGAAAGATATGAGTCTTGTAAATGGTTACACGATGTAAACTTTCAAATTAATATAAAAGATTAATGATCGCAATATGGATATGTGTTAACTTCGTTGGAATGAGTTGGAAATGTTCTACACTCACTCTAACAAGTTCTATAACATAAACTGAGTTTTTAGCGGCATTTGATGCAGCCAAAGAAAGTGTTTATATCATAAGGTTCATGATTGAATAAGGTATGGTTCCAAGTGTTGGAAATAATGTTGGCTTTTATTGTAAAACCAATGGACAAATTTAGGTTATGAAACCTAAATCACACTATAGATCTAAACAATCACTTGAGCATTTTTGTCTCATAAAAGAGAGAACGTAAAGATTTGCAGAACATTAATAACAAAAAATGTAGCAAATACATAAATAAACTTCTTCTACTAAGAATGCATTAAGGTTACTCAGTATTGGATACGTGTAGGATTGGACCTAGTGCAAGTGGGAGATGTTGGGGTATGTGCCCTAGGCCAATTCTGTAAACGTTGTTTAACTATTATAAGTAGATGCATGTTTCTTTTATAATAGTATCCATGGATAATTAATGTATTATTCTAAATGTCCCTAGTCAATTATTATTGTGGGAACAATAATAAATTAAGACTAGTATGTGTCTTGTTTGATAATCATGTGATGATTATGCGTATACGGATACAGATCAAGATTATGGGTATCTGTTGGGAACAGGTGCTGGACCGACCCGCTATGAGAACAATACATGGTCAATGTCATAAGTGATTCTCATGAGAGTTATATCATTTAGTCATTTGACTTGAGATCACCAGAGACTCCAATATTAGGAGCACAATTATTTGATACAATCAGCCGTTGTCTTTAACTGGATGATTATAAAGATTGTGATTGGTCATTGTTCGACTAATGTGTGGATGTTGTGTGATCAAGATGGAATTTGTCCCTCTCTTTTAGAGAGAGATATCTATTGGGCCCCATGATATGTTAGATTGATAAATGGTCATGTCTAGTGAATTGATTGGATCAATGTCACTTGACAATTTAAGTCTACTCGGAGATCGAGACTAGTAGATTGAACTATAAAGGTGACATTCCATGTTTGATGTTTAATCAAAACATATCACGTGACAAAGGGATATGATATACATTTTCTATTAGGTTGTATTTATTTATTGATCTTCATGCTACTTGGGTAGTCATAATGTCTTGCTAGAGACCGCTTATGACTCGTGTACCAAAATGGTTTTGGTTCACTGCCAAGTTGTATGAACTTATTAGGTCGCACACAAAGAACGGATTTGCGCGATTTAATATTGTGTGGGTTAATGAATTTTATTTGATAAAATTCATTTTGAAGATTCTCAATAAATGTCCTACTTTGACTAGGATTCAAGATTCTCATACATTTCTAATGTGACTAGAGATTTTGTCTCTTAGTAAATCCTATTTTGAATAAGACTCTAGTTGGAATTATAGTATGACTTTAATTCTTATTAGAGTTTTAGATAAATTACAACTCTTATGGATTAGTAATTGTAGATTCTCTATGAATCTATCATTTTTAGATTTGGACTTTATCTAGGACTCTATTTGGAGTGTGACTAGGAGATGAAGTTCTTTTACAACTCGACCTTGTGTACTATGAATAAGACATTAGGGTTACAGTTGTTGTAGAGAATTCCCGAGAGAGATTTTTCCTAGAGAATATTTGTGAGAATTTTTGTCCTAGGATTTTTGGGGCTAGCACTCCAGATTGTGATCGTCCGTTCGTGTGTGGATTTCTGATAGAGGACGTTCGTTTCTCGCAGCGTCTTAAAAAGAATCGATCAATACCAAACAAGGCAGGCATGGAGTTATTCTTGCTAAGGTATGATTTTTATTGGCACATCAATTTAATGGAATCAATAGGATCTTGGTTCTGGGATGTTCAAAAAGGTTTCGAAAACTTCCGCTGCGCATGATCCCCAAAACCCAACATTTATGTATTCAAATGGGTTAGCTCAATAAAACTAGAACGTGGCTTTTTCACCAATATAAGGAGAATAAATGGCTGGCTAAAGGTTGTTTGCTTACTTGTGATTAGAGTTTAATGATCTATGATACTTTAGAAAGTATGCTCATAAATATATTGGTTAAAGTAACATGTTTGGAATGCAAAACGTGTTTATGTTTCATTATTCTGGATGTTTGTTTTTAGAAATTTATTTATCATTGAATTGAATTAACTTGATTGATATTGAATTTGAATTGTGTTAGTTAAGTTAGTATAATTAGTTAATTATTATTATATTATAGATTGAATTTCAATTAATTAATTAATTTAAAGTAAAAATAATAAAAATCATTAAAAGTCTCTTTTCCTAGAGAAGCTTGATAAATCCTTGCGGAGATGATTCTTACTTACTAGTACAACAAAATGTTAAAAGTATAATATAGGAGGGAAATTTATTGTAGACGCCTGACACGTGTCACCATCTCCAGAGCTACTATGGGGACTCGATCTTATCTACAAAATTCTAAGATCACTAAGGAAAAAGGTATTCCTTGATTCTTTTTCGTGGTCATGACATTCCTAACCGCATTGTAAATGGCCTTGCCAACATTAATATAACCCAACTCTTGAACAATATGATACAACAAAGGCACCTTGTAATTCACTACTTCAAAATATTGAAAACTCAGCTGCAAGCTTGCATTGCTAAAATGATTTTCTTAAAATTATTTCATGCTTTCATGATTTTCTTAAAATTCTTTGTTTGAATGTGCTTGATATACCCATTCTTACTTCGAATATATCCATCCCTCGAGATTGCCTCCAATCCACTCCTAATTATCTCATGGGGAAAGCCATGCGTAGTTCCATACTCCGGCTTTGGGTAATCAATATCTTCTCTTATATGAGATTTAAAAAATCAATACCGGTATATTCTTTGTGGAGAATAATACTCTGGCCTTTTCTAATTATGGATACAATTTTATTCTCACTTATATGCCCATTAGCATAAAATCCTCGAACAAATATTTTAGAACCCACCTCCCTAGGAATATCCACATTATCATCGTGGTCACAATCCCCGGTTCATTTCCTTTATTATATTCAAAATCTTCGGCCCATACTTCAACTCATTCTTTAAATTAAATCCCCTCTCCAGGATCACTTTTCTAGCAAGAGCTTTATTGTTAATTAGATCAACCACATTAAAAGTAAAGCCCCTCACCACTTTCGATTTTCCTCAACTTTCTCTCCTTCCAAATCATTACTATTTTCTATGGGTGGAGTAGGTTCTCATTCTGGTCTAACTTTAGGAGTATTAATTGAAACTCTCATTGGCCTAATTGGTATAGGTGGAACATTGGATTTGGTTTTGGGTTTTTCTATCATTGTGACGGCCCCTTTCCTAATCTAGGGCACCGCCTGGCCTAATCCCGTAATTAAGCTCTAATCATACCCATGCAGGACTTAACTACGTATTAGTCAGCCTTTACAACCTAGACACCTCTTTTCTCGTGTTCAGGATAAGTGATACACTAGTTCTACCAATTTATAAAATAGTAACTTATGCGGAAGCCATTTATAAAATCCTAAGTGTGGAAAACCAAGAAATGACATCATATATATAAAGTCCTCAAAATGCATTGAAACAACAAAATAGTCTAAGTCAAGTCGGGGAACTAACGCTCAACCCTATATACAACCCCAAATAGTATCTCAAAGACGTATATAACATATACAATCAAAATATCAAAAGAAGACCTACAATCGATGCAAGATGCACCGCGGCTCGTGGATAATCGCCGATCTTCTCTTTGCCCGACCCGTTGGTAGACGCTCTCGCACCCACCGTCATAAAAAGGACGGTGAGTACAAGAATAAAACAAGAACCCCGATGATAAGTTTAATTTGCATTTCCAAATATTCAAATGGTATTTAAAAGCATATAAATGGGAAAATTGGAAAATAAACCATATGCGAGTAAATACCAGAGTTAAACAAGTGATACTGACACTAGGCTAAGTAGTGGTGATTTAGGTTCGGTCGGCAGTGAAACGTCTCACTCCGACTCAATAATCATACAACACAAGGGACTCTAACCCAAGTGTTACCAGGGACTCTAACTCCGGTGTGTAGACTACCTCAGGGACTCTAACCCCGAGTGTCATACATTGTCAAGTAACATGTGCCGACATCCCCAGGGACTCTAACCCCGTGATTCACGCACACCTCGATCGAGTACGGGACCTAAATACAAAAACTACTTTTTAAATTTCAAGAAATACCAAGTACGAATTGTCAAAGCATAGGCACATCTACACACCTAAACAAATAAGGAATACAAGTCCTCTTAAAAATTTATAAGATATTGACTAGCCTAATAGCATGCTATTTATCATTCAATTCACATTTGAAACAACAAGAATAGATATAGCATGGGATATAATCAATGAATCAAATCAAATGAATGGATATCATGCAAACTAGACTCATCAAGTGAGCATGACACAAAGAACACATGATATAAGAATACAAAGGTAAAATAGTCAAAAGGACTATGCAAGGACAACAATTAATAGAAATGAAATGCCAAGTAAAGTTGCCATTGGGTATACTCACTATAACAAATTAAAGTCCTAGCTTTACTGGCCTCCCGATACTCCAAATCTTGTATTCGCTCTCTCGTACCCTTTTCCTAGGTTCCTGAGTTTGGTGTCTCATTAGTTCAAGTATAGTGGGTTTAAGCTCTATTTAGTTTATTGTGTATTCAAATTATTTCAATAGACTTTAAATCAATCTTCCTAAATCAGCCCCTAAAGACTAAATTAAGTTTCAATTTCAGTCCTACACTTTAAAGTAATTTTTAGGCATGAAATGGTCAAAATATCGAAATATAATTTTTCCCAATTTTTTCGGAATTTTTCCAAAATTTTCCCTCATTTTCTTCTCATTTTCTGTTTGGGTCGGACTGACCGGCCTTGACTGAAACAGTCCAGGCTCGGTCCATGGGCCGAGCTCGGCCCGTCTCGGGGCCCGGCCCAAAGTGGGGGGTGCACACACCGCACACACGCACGCGCGTGTGCACCTTCTTCCTCCCGATCGACTGGTTCGATCGGGAGCAACATATTTTTTTTATTTAAATCTCGGTGATGGGTTGGGGTTGCTCTCATCCCCAACCCCGGTGGAATACCACCTCGGCATAGTTCGGCCATGGGGTTCGGCCTCCATGGCCGAACCCCACTCTCGGCCACCCCACCGCCAACCACCCGAAACCCACAACCACAACGAAGGCTCACCTCAACCGTGACGTCTCCACTTTCCTTCCCGGCGCGTTTCTTCTCATCCTCCTCCTCTCCTTTTTCTTCTTCTTTCTCCTCTGTCTCTCGGCTCCCTGTATTTTCGTGCGTGTGTGTGTGTGTGTGTGTGTGGTGTATGTGTAGGTGGGGTGGTGTACAGATGGTGTGGAAAATGGGACAGGTGTTGCTTGGGGTTGTAAAAGTATGACACCTAATCATGACACCGCTAAGACACTCGCCCTTGTTTTCGGGCGTTTCGACGCCAGGTTTCGCGTTCGAACCATGATATCCGCGTACCGCCGCGTCGCTAGTCACTCAATATATATATTCCATATTATTTACTTGACAGATTTTTATTCAATTATAGGCCTTTAATTTGATTTAAATTAACAACCACAACCATAGGCTTATAAGAAATTCTTTATTTCATATTAGTATTACATAAGACTTACCAAAATGCTAACTACCAGGTTCCCCGGCTCGCACGCTACTCGAGGCGTGTCCCTGCTCTCGTCTCGACGCCTACAACTGTACAAACCGACTTAGTAAGTCTACACAATACATAACACTAGGCACACATCAATACAAAAATATGATATACCTTGGCCACGTGTCTCGGTCGGTGCACATATCACAGTGTAGGTCCCACGTCAAGGGTCGGTGACCCTGATTAAGGAATTAAAACGGGGTTACAGATTTGGGCCGTGACTAATATTCCCAACAAAATGAAAATTTCGTCCTCGAAATTAAGTTTAAGTTACGGTTCTACCTGACTCGAACAGGTACGGGAATTTATCTCGCATGTAGTCCTCTCGCTCCCAAGTGAGTTCCGTGACATCGTGGAACTGCCACTTGACGAGTACCTTCGGGATGGACTTGCTCCTCAACTGTTGTATCTTCCGATCTAGGATCTGAAGGGGTTGTTCCTCGTAAGAGATGTCCTCGCTCAGGTCGATCTGACTCAAGTCAACTGTCGGTCGCACGCCTGCCTTCGACTCGGCTAGTCGAAGCATCGAAATGTGGAAGAATGGATGGACCCCTGACATCTGTGGAGGCAATTCAAGCTCGTATGCCACTTTCCCGACCCGTTTCTTAATCATGAAAGGCCCGATGTACCTCGGTGCAAGCTTGCCTTTCACCCCAAATCTCTGAAGACCCTTCCGAGGGGAAACCTTTAAATAGACAAAGGCTCCCTCGGAATACGCGAGATCACCACGATACTTATCTACATATCTCTTATGTCTCTCCTGTGCTCCTCTGAGTCTCTGACGGATCGGTTTGACCTTTTCCGTGTGGTCAACAACAATTTGAGCCCCCACTATCTCCCGGTCCTCTGGCTCAGCCCAACACGATGGCGAGCGACACGGTCTGCCATACAAAGCCTCAAATGGCGCCATCTCAATTCTAGCCTGATAACTGTTTTTATAAGCGAACTCACACAACGGTACGTACTCCGCCCAAGATCCGCCAAACTCCAACACGCATGCCCGCAACATGTCCTCGAGGACCTGAATCAATCTCTCAGTCGCCCGTCGGTCTGAGGGTGGAAAGCCGTACTGAACAGAGGCGCGTACCGTACTGCTTCTTGCATACTCCGCCACATCTTGGACGTATACGTAGCATCTCGATCTGACGTGATCGTTAATGGTACCCCGTGTAGCCTGATAATCTCTATCTCGAACAGTACGCTCAGCTGATCGAACGTGTAATGCGATGCCACTGGCAGGAAATGAGCAGACTTCGTCAGTCTGTCAACTATAACCTATATTGAATCATGTCTCCTCGCGGTCCTCGACAATCCTCTGACAAAATCCATAAAGATGTCTTCCCACTTCCATCGAGGAATGGGAAGCAGCTGTAGTAATCCCCCGGTCTGCGATGCTCGGACTTCACTTGCTAACATATACCATAATTCCTGATGAATCTAGACACGTCTACCTTCATCCCAGGCCACCAGAAATGTCTCCTCATGTAATGGTACATCTTAGTCCCGCTCGGATGTACGGTAAATCTGAAACGGTGCGACTCTGAATGATCTCATCTCTCGGCTCCGTACCTCCGGTATCCACAACTTTGCCCGTATCTCGAGACAACGATCCGTCGTCTCGCCCAATCTGTACACTCGCACTCTGCGCTAACTCGCTAAATCTCGAGTACAATCGGTCGGTCCTCGACCCTCTCGACACTCGTGTAGACACGGTCCGTAGTCTCATCTCGTGCGCAATTCATCACCCGAGTATCGATAGGAATCTCTATCGACATGCTTTATCGCCGCCGCCTCGAGTAATCCATACTCATGCATCATGTGACATCTCGCTCTACTCGGTCTCCTACTCAAGCATCTGCGACTACGTTCACTTTTCCTGGGTGATACTCTAAGGAAAAGTCGTAGTCCTTCAAGAACTCCAACCATCTGCGCAGTCTCATGTTTAACTCTTTCTGTGTGAAGAGATATTTCAAATTCTTGTGATCAGTGAATAGTGTGAATCTCTCTCCATACAGAAGTTGCCTCCAAGTCTTCAGCGCAAATACAACCGCTGTCAACTCTAGATCGTGCGTAGGGTAGTTCTTCTCATGTGTCTTTAACTGTCTCGATGCGCATGTCACGACACCGCTACCCTGCATTAACACACAACCTAGACCCGTATGAGAAGCATCTGTGTACACTAGAAATCCTTGTCCACCTCTCGCGATACTTAACACCGGCGCGGTAGTTAATGACCTCTTCAACCGAGTAAATGCACTTCGCACTTCTCGGTCCCACTCATAAGCAACATCTTTCGTGTCAGCCTCGTCATCGATGAAGCGATCTTCGAGAAATCCTTTACAAATCAACGGTAATATCCTGCTAACCCCAGAAAGCTCCTGATCTCCGGTACTGATGTCGGTGCCACCTAATCCATGATTGTCTGAATCTTGGCCGGATCCACTGCAATCCATGCTGCTCCAACAATGCGCCCCAAGAACTTGTCCTCTGCAAGCAAGAATTCACACTTGCTGAACTTAGCAAAAAGTCGATATTCCTCAATGTCTGCAACGTCTCTCTCGAGGTGTTGCTTGTGATCCTCACGTATCCTCGAGTATATCAAAATGTCGTCGATGAATACTATCACGAAGCGGTCGAGATATGGTCTAAGTATTTGGTGCATCAAATCCATGAATACGGCGGGGGCGTTGGTTAGCCCGAATGGCATGACCGTGAACTGGGTGTCCGTATCCGGTGCTAAATGATGTCTTGGACCTATCCTCATCCCTGATCCTAAGCTGATGATACCCCGATCTCAGGTCTATCTTGGAGAAAAAAAATTGTGCTCCTCCCAGCTGATCAAATAAATCATCTATTCGCGGAAGTGGGTTTCTGACTGTCACTTTGTTCAACCGCTCGTAGTCGATGCATAGTCTCGATCGCCATCCTTCTTCTTCACAAAATGAACTGGCGCTCCCCACGGTGACATCGAAGGTGTGATGAATCCCTTCTCCCCCAAATCCTTAAGCTGAGTCCTCAACTTCTCCAACTCCCTCGGAGCCATGCGGTACGGCGGTATCGCGATCGGTCTGGTACCCGATACTAGGTCTATGATGAAGTCTACCACTCGTGGTGGCGGTAATCCAGGTAAATCCTCTAGGAAAACATCTGGGAAGTCTCGAACAACCGGTATCTCATCTAGTCTGGGTCCCTAACTCTCCGCTATTGCGTACAATGTTACCTAGAGTCTCCATCTCCCCACTAGATGCAAGCCGAACTCTCGTAGTGCTGAGTCTCGTGGTCGGGGGTGCTGTAGTAGTAGCTGTGGTGACGGGGGCGGTCGAAACCAGTGCAGTCATCTATGCGACATGTAGGCGATGAACTCGGCGATCTGTCGCTCCTGAGCGGTCGTCTGGTCAGACATCCTCTAAAAATTGTCAATTGATATGGTGGGAGGTTGACTGCCGCTAGCTCCGGTGTCTCCAGCCTCGCGCGAATCCCCCATCGGTGTCTTCAAGTGGATAACAAACGCGAATCAGCTACTACGTGGCATAACACATATATATATATATACATATAGAAACTAACACGTATATATAAGAAATCCCCATCTCACCTTCACTCTATTCCCAACAAAATAGTTCCTAGGCAAGGATCATCTGGTTTCCACTTCTAAGGTTTGTGTTTTATACGAGTTCGTGTTTTTCTTATTTATCCCTAAGGTTCTAATACCTAGGCTCTGATACCAACAAAGGACATCCCCTTTCCTAATCTAGGGCATCGCCAGGCCTAATCCCGTAATTAAGCCCTAATCATACCCATGCAGGACTTAACTACGTATTAGTCAGCCTTTACAACTTAGACACCTCTTTTCTCGTGTTCAGGATAAGTAATACACTAGTCCTACCAGTTTATAAAATAGTAACTTATGCGGAAGCCATTTATAAAATCCTAAGTGTGGAAAACCAAGAAATGACATCATATATATAAAGTCCTCAAAATGCATTGAAACAACAAAATAGTCTAAGTCAAGTCGGGGAACTAACGCTCAACCCAATATACAACCTCAAATAGTATCTCAAAGACGTATATAATATATACAATCAAAATATCAAAAGAAGACCTACAATCGATGCAGTGACGCGCTGCGGGCTCAAGGATAATAGCCGATCTTCTCTTTGCCCGGCCTGCTGGTAGACGGCTCTGCACCCACCGTCATAAAAATGACGGTGAGTACAAGAATAAAACAGTAATCCCCGATGACAAGTTTAATTTGCATTTCTAAATACTCAAATGACATCATATATATAAAGTCCTCAAAATGCATTGAAACATCCAAATAGTCTAAGTCAAGTCGGGGAACTAACGCTCAACCCAATATTATTTACTTGACAAATTTTTATTCAATTATAGGCCTTTAATTTGATTTACATTAACAACTACAACCATAGGCTTATAAGTAAATCTTTATTTCATATTAGTATTACATAATACTTACCAAAATGCTAACTACCCGGTTCCCAAGCTCGCACGCTACTCGAGGCGTGTCCCCGCTCTCGTCTCGACGCCTACAACTATACAAACCGACTTAGTAAGTCTACACAATACATAACACTAGGCACACATCAATACAAAAATATGATATACCTTGGTCATGTGCCTCGGTCGGTGCACGTATCACAGTGTAGGTCCCACGTCAAGGGTCGATGATCCTAATTAAGGAATTAAAACGGGGTTAGAGATTTGGGCCGTGACAATCATCAGTACCTTTTTTCTCCTCTTTCAAACCTCTACCTCTTTCGCTTCCGACCATTTATCAAGTCAAATAACACAAGCCCAAATAGAAATTTACACCTATAAATCATTCAAAACCATTTGTCGAAAAAAGTTCGGTAGAATTCAAAATAACTCTACTTAATCAAGGAGAAATTCTTTTGAAAAGCTAATTTAAAAATCAATTGAAAATTTAAATAAAAGAACTAAGATCAAGTATTTTACTCATTATAAACTTATATTCGATTTTTTAAATCTTTCATAATAGGAAACAATCTTGCGATAAATTCAAGTCTTTGTAAAACAAAACACACCCCCAAACACATTTAAGACTTAATTTCAAACTAACTTAATAGAAAAGTCTTTGAATTGATAAATATCAAGATTTCAAGAATTTTTTTCTTTGTAAATTAAGAATCATTGTATTCACTATTTATATTCTATTGAAGTCGATTAAATCACTTATCAATAATAGTAATACAAATTCCAATAAACAATTTTCAAAACCAATTCTTCATCAAAACCAAAAATTCTCAATTTTAAAATTAGGGTTTGTCCGTGATTACCTTCTTGAGTGTGAGTCCTTTAAGTTTACAAACTTTGAACTCCTCTAAATCTTTCTTCTAAACTTCTACTCGAAATTCTCTTGCTAAAGCCCAAGTATGGCTCTACAATGTCAAATTCACACTGTTTTAGGTTGAAAGAAACAACATTGAGGTGGGAGTCATTTTACTACACTAAAATCTAGTTTGGAAAGGTTGAATCTATGCAAAGATCTAGTATTCGAATAGAGTGGGTGCAATGATTTGTGTGTGTTAAATAAGTTATGTATGTGAATAAGGGTTTTGTTTTAAAAACTTAAATTCGGGCCCAGTGAATAAAGGTTTTAAGTGGATTCACTGGTAATTCATTTTTAGTTAAATTGATGGAAATAAGGTTTTTGTGCCCTACTTATTTTCTCAGCGATTTCCAGTTGTAATGTTGATTCCCTGGTGAAGTGCTATACTTGAATTTCACTAAAACTTTACGCTCATTGTTACCAATTTGGTCAGCGATTTACAGTATAAACTCACATCACTCATGATTTGCTAGACAAATACTATTTATCCAATTAAATTCATAATTATCATATATATATATATATATATCACTTATAATAATCAATATAAAGGCTTAATTCACTAAAAATTCAAAAAATTGAGTAGGTTATGTAACTAACTGATAATTTATTACTCTATTTATAAATTGCATAAAAGACATAATATATTTGCAAGAAGGACGTAACAACTCGACTATTCCCCCTCATTTAAAACTACTTCAGAGCTTAAATTCCGAAAATATTTTGAAAACGAGAATCAAAATGTGGGAGATTAAA
Organism: Stephania cephalantha; assembly: GCA_039657325.1. Lineage (NCBI taxonomy): Eukaryota > Viridiplantae > Streptophyta > Magnoliopsida > Ranunculales > Menispermaceae > Stephania > Stephania cephalantha. The sequence continues at coordinate 19,047,995 of CM077576.1, forward strand.
AACGTATTATACTAACAAATAGGAAATAAAGTTAGAATATGGGTTGCCTCCCATAGAGTGCTTTTGTTTACTTTCGTTGGCTCGGCTGAATCACTCTAATACTAAACCGGATCTATAAACTTGAACTTAGGATTGTCTACTGTAGTGCCATTCTAGAATGTAATTGTTTGACCATTGATAAGTGTTTATTTAAACTTATATTTAAGGTTGGTTTAGTAGCATATTTGATATAAATATCTTGGAATGAGCTTTAACTGATGGTATTTATGTGTTTTTAGGTATACAAGTATAAAGGACACAAATGAGTGATTTCATGATGAAATGAGGAGAAAATACATAAAAGTACACTTGACGTCATGGTTAGTACACTTTACGCTGTGGGAAATGACAACAAGGCGTGGGCAAGGCGTAAAGAATGAGAGAAGACAAGATAAGTCATGCAATGGAGTCGATGTAGTGGCAGCGTCGTGGTGTTGTACACACGGCGCCGGGATAATGTACACAGGGCACTGAGCCTACTATGAGGTGGAGAATTTACTTGAAAAGGCCGAAGCTGTGGCAGCGACGTGGCTTAACACACACAACGTAGGACACTTAGTGACAGCGCTGGGACATAAAAAATAGAAAGTTTAGAATTCTAGTTCATTTGGAGTTACTAATTAGGGTATTTTGTTGTATTCTAATGAGTCTTAAAGTTATAAATTGGTATTAGAACATGGTAAACATACCCACTGTCAGGACCCGTCTCACAAAGCCTTGACCTAACCTAATTATCGCAATTAGGTACCTAATCCTACGGTTAACTACCAACCTCGAAATGACCGTTAATTCAATCCTTAAACTGCTCCAAATACTAAATTAGAATCGTTATTAAACCTCAATTCTCGACTTATTTAAATGGAGCGAATTAGGAAATATTACGAAATATTTTCCGTATATTTATAAAAAATTTGGCAGCACCTCCTCTAAATATGGACTGTTGGCACCCAAAACCTAATAAACAGCAGAATGGGAAGAGGCCTAAAAGGACTCATAACTCCCCGCAGTTCACAATATGATATAAATCAAAAATTATAAACTGAACTGCAACTAGTAAACCTTAGATACAAAACTAAATCTCAAACTGAAACGGAAACTATTCAAAGCCTTAAATATATAAAAGTGAACTGTTTAAACCTCAATCCCTATTCAAACCTACTGAATTTACGAACTTTTCAAAAGTTTTTCCTCAGTGATACGCGTCCTACGCTCAGCATGAAAACCCAAAACAAAAACAATATAAACATACATTACGTACATGGGAATAGCTCCTCAGCGAAAAAATCCTCTAGCTTTCTCTTTCCCTTTCGATCTTCCATAGGCTCAGAACCTGACAAAGCCATTTCGATAACGACAAATACAGTGTGCACCAAATAAACAGTGTCAGATAAGTAAACATCTACCTTGCTTCGTACAACAGATAATAACAAGAGATAATAGAAGTATTGCACGATAAAATGAAATACTGAAATAAATATACAAAATGAATCCCTATTTCTTGTTCCAAGCTCATAACGAGCGGGCCCTCTCACAATGAACCTAGAACAGTACTACGAGTGAATGCATTCTACCCCGGAATCAACCATTACCCGCCTTAGACATTTGTAGTACGTCTAGTCTAGAGTGGAGCACACCTCACACCCTTACGACCCATAGCATGGGAAACTCTATCTGAATGCCATGAATGCAAGATCAAGAGTCTCACTCCCTTACTGTGCAAAATATATTCCATATTACTATAAAAAGCAAAATAGTGTTTACTTATAGTCAAACCAATGTAAGTTGGTTATTCGAGTCCTCACTCGCCCGTTCCTCAATTCCCTTGTACCGAAATCCTAATAAATCACAAAAATCCTTAATTTATGAGTCTCGACTCAATTATATCATTTTTCAACAATTTCTCAAAATTCCCTAATCCTGTCGGTGTTTAAATCCCTTAAAAAACCCGACAACACATTGAAATACTCAAAATACTTTTCGAGACTTTAATTCCACTATTTGATTTTCAATTATTGCATCTTTATTAATAATTTGCCTTAAAAACTAATTTATATAATTTTTGGAAATTATTTTGGTAATGTAGGCTAATTTAGCCTAAATTACATCTTTCGAGACAAAACCCCGAATAAATGTTTTGCACACATCCCGAATCGCATATTTTTTATAAAAAAATATAATTTATATTTATTGGGCCCAAAAACCTATTTTTTCAGATTTTTATCTATTTTCTCATTTTTCTTTTTCATTTTCGAATTTAAACTGATTTTTTTATATAGGAGGGGAGGGGTTTGGTCCCTTGAACCGGGTCCGGTTCGACCCGGTTCAGGGGAACCATCCCCTTCCTCACAATGAGAGAACGAACAGAGCAAGCTCTATTCGTTCTCTCCCTCTCTTCCCTGATCTCTTCTCTCTTCATCTTCATCTTCTTCCTTGCCCCTACCTCACCTCCCTCCATTTTGTTTTTCTTCTTCCTCACGTTCACCTCCCTCTTCTCTCTATTTTCTCTTATCCTTCTTCCTCTCGCCATTAATGGCAGCAGCGACTCTGCTGCTGCTGTTTTTTTTTTCTTTTCGATTAAACTCTTCTCTCTCTCTTTCGTTAATCAATAACAACAACAACAACTGCAAAACAATCCCAAAACCTCACCTTGATCCTTCGATGTCAACAGCCTCGGTTCTTCTCCTTCGTTGCCGTCCAGTTGAGAGAGAGAGAGATGTAACAAAGAGATGAGAAAGAGAGACGACCGAGAGGGATGAGAGTGTGAGGGGTTGATCGAGAGAGAGAGACGTGAGAGATTAGTGAGAACAAGAGAGACGTGAGAAATCAGTCGAATGAAGAAAACGGTGAAGAAACAAAGCAGGGGCTTCGTTTGGTTTGTCAAACCAAAAGGGATAGCCAAATGACCTTTTTGCCCCTCTCATTTTATCCTCAACAAAATAAAACAACTGCCCTTTTAAGTAATTTGCCAATTTTCTATTTTATTTTCATGTTTATCCCTTATTTTTGTGTTCAAATTAAACCCCGAAAATTACCCCAATTTCACCAAAAATTGGCGAAAATATCAACGCACTCCGAAACACCCGTACAACGTGTTGAAACGCTAATTCGGACTTATTTCGCGATGAATTAAAATATATTACACACAATAGGCACAAAGCAATAAAAAAAATTATTTACCTTATGATCTCCGGTCCGTCACGCGTGGGTCCCACCTCGGATTCCTAAAATTCAAATGAAATCGAAAATCATTAATTAGTCATCTAATCCGGTTTAGGAAATTCTTGGATTTCACAATCCACTTCACAAGTATAAGTGGAATTTCATTGTTCTTAATCTTTCGATCCATGATCTGAATAGGTTGCTCCTCATAAATAATATCTTGCCTCAAATCAAATTGATTCCGTTCTGCGATATGATGTGAATCCAGTTCCTTCTTACGAAACATAGAAACATGGAATACGTCGTGAACTTCGGCAAGATGAGACGGTAAAGCAATCCTGTAAGCAACTTTTCCAACTTTCTGCACAACTTTCTGTACAATCCTTTCTGAGGTGACACCTTCAGATAGACCCAATCACCAATGTGTATTCAACAAGTCGGTGATAGAGATCATAATAGCTCTTGTGACGGCCCCAACTACAAATAAGGGCACCGCCCGGCCTAATCCCTTAATTAAGCACTAATCTCCCCTATAGGACCTAACAAGGAATTAGTCAGCCTTAGTTAAACACCTACACACCTACCATTTATGATACCACCTACAGGGGTTAACTTACTTACTTACTAGTGACTAACTATGGTTGTCTATAAATCAGAGTTGCTAAATTTTTTTTTTCTAACAAATTATTCAGCGGAAGTCTTATTTAGTTACTAATGGAAATGAAATCCTAAGGCCTAACCTATTATGGAAAAACCAGGAAATAAATAGCACATGCATATATAAACAAAAATGGTGATATATATAACATGTGACAAATCAAAAGTTCCTATCACTCGACCCAACCGTAATCATATCATGTACATAAAAACGTAATACAAAAGAATACAAAACATACAAAAGTATGTCGTAGCAGGCCTCTACCGGCTCGAGGTGTCACCAATCTTCTCTTTGCACTGCCGCTGCTCGGTGATCTGCACCCACCGTCACAAACTAGACGGTGAGTACATGAATTTATTTAAGTAATCTTGAGAGACATCGATCAACATTCCCAAATCGGCAACAAGTATCAAATTGCATAATTTAAATAATAAACATCGTGCAAAGAGATACTTGAGTTAATCAAATATGAAACCGACTCAAGTTAAGTAGTAATGGATTAGGGTGCATCGGCGCGATCTTCATCACATCACGGCACTGTCCACTACAATTTGAGCTATGCTCTATAGCATTTCAATACAAGTTCGAGCTCTATATCATAATGTCAAAAGGTCGTACTTGCAATTACGCCTTTTCTATTCCAAGTGAATTAGTCGTCATAGAATGTATACTTGCTAACATACCCGAGTTTTGAAACTCGTCATGTTCACCCAAGTTATTCTTGCGCCAACAAACCCCGAGAGTCCGGTTACCCCGTTCGAGGCACGTTACCCCGTGTGTCATGCAAGGTAGTGGAGAAATTCCCTAACATCCCGACAAGTCTAGTGACCCTCGTATGAAAGCTGAATTTCTATCATCGAATGACCACAACCACAAGAACCACTTTCATATTCAAAAATGACACAAAGACATTGGAGTCCAAGATATGTAATAGCATACTAATGCACAAAGGATTTGAGTCAAAATAAACAAACTATCCTAATAGCATGCTATATCACCGACTTCCATACACAACAATCAACATGACAAAGTATAGGAATTAGAATCAATGATATACAAAACGAGTATGCTATGAATATCATAAAATGAGCAAGCGAACAAGTCATATCATATGGATTTCAAAAGCAATTCAGTTTGAATAGCTGAGAATAAATAAATAAATAGAATGAAATGTAAATAAATGTCTCAAACCAGGTTTACTTACATACACACAACAATTCCTAAGCTATCAGAACTTCAGTCGCGTCGATGTACGCACCCAAACCCCGTAATAGCTCCTCTAGGATCCTAACAGTTGAAAATGTATCAATTTAAATTCTAAGTTAATGATTTAACATCCCTAAATTGGTCGACATCGGTCAAAATTAAGTTCAAGACTAATTTACCGATTTCACGTTTTTCGAGGTAAAACCACGATATAACGCCTCGACCAGACTCCCGAATTCTTCACTTTTTATAGGAATATTGAAGTTTTATTGATTTGGGTCACAAATATATTTTTCCTAGTTTACGGAATTTTCCTAAATTTTTTTCATATTTTTATCTATTTTCAGGAATTTATTATATATTAAAAACAGTTTAATTTAATTAAATAATTAAATATTTATTTTATTTTTATTTTGAAGTTGATCCGGGTCAACCCGACCCGATCCAGCCGGACCGGGTCGGTCGACTCGGTCCCTCGGGTCGGGTCGGCCGACCAATGGGTTCCGACCCGACTCCCATGGTCATCTTCTCGCGAGAAACGGAAGCGGCGGCTCTGTTTCTTTTTTTTTTTTTTTTTTTTTTTTTCTTTGCGAGGCGTTGGGGTTGGCTCCAAACCCCAATGGGTTTTGATGGCAAGGGAGATCCCTTTGCCATTTCCCCCGTTCCTCTCTCGGTCGGCCATGGAGGTTCGGCCTCCATGGCCACGACACCGGCAATAACAACAACAACCAACAACACAATAACAACTGAAGTGAACAACTCACCTTGCTTGGTCGATCTCTCTTTTTTTCTCCCGGTCTCTCTTTCTCCCGGTCTCTCTTTCTTTCTTTCTTTCTTCTTCCCGATTTCGATTGGTATCTCTCTGCGTTGTTTTTTTTTTTTTTTTGGAGAGAGAGAGAATGAGATAAAGATGAAACATACATATATATATATATAATGTATATAGTAGGTGATGTGGCCTCATTTGGTCCACATCCTCATATGAAATATATATATATATATATATATATATATATATATATATATATATATATATATATCTATATATGTGGCTACTTTCCCACCACAAATTATCTTCATTTAATTAATTTAATTTTTTTTTAAAAGTTGATTTAACTAATTACACTTACCCCACGAGCTGCTGCCTCGGGCCCACGTCGGCACGCAACACGAGGCGCGTCCCCGCTCGTCTCGGTATCTGCATACCCGTAAATGACATAGTAGTCTACACATATACAATACACTAGGCAAACAACTCAACAAATATAACATTTACCTCGGCCACCGTGCCTCGGTAGTGACACGTATCGCACTGCGGGTCCCACGTCACGGGTCATTGTGTCCCAATTAACGAATTAAACGTGTATTAATTATTGGGCCGTGACAATACTTCCCAACTAATAGGAAGTTCGTCCTCGAACTTAAACTTAACGAATTTCAAAAAATGTACACGACTCGAAGAGGTACGAAATCTTTCGCGCATATAGTCTTCCCGTTCCCAGTGAGTTCGAATCTCCATGAAATCGCCACTTGACCAACACCTTCGGGATAGACTTTTTTCTTAATTGTTGTACCATTCGGTCAATAATCGAACTGGTTGCTCTTCATATGAGATATCCTCACTCAAATCAATCTGACTCAAATCAATCGTTTGTCGGTCTCTCGCCTGCCTTCGACTTAGCTAGTCGAAGCATCGATATATGAAACACCGGATGAATTCCCGACATCTGTGGAGGTAACTCTAACTCATAAGCAACCTTTCCAACCAGTTTCTTGATCTTGAAAGGCCCGATGAATCTCGGTGCTAATTTGCCTTTCAAACCAAATTGATAATGACCATTACGAGGAGAAACCTTTAGATAAACTAAAGCTCCCTCATCGTACGTGAGATCGTTGCGATACATGTCTGCATACTTCTTTTGCCTCTCCTGGGCTCCCTTAAGCTTCTAGCGAATCTGTCTTACCTTTTATGTGTGATCGACAACAATTTCAGGCCCTAACAAATTTCGGTCTTCGTTTGAACAAGATGGTGAGCGACACGATCTGCCAAATAACGCCTCAAATGGCGCCATTTCAATGCTCGCTTGATAACTGTTGTTGTATGCAAATTCACACAACGGTAAATACTCTTCCCACGATCCGCCAAACTCAAGTACACATGCCCTGAGCATATCTTCGAGAGTTTGTATCAACCTCTCAATCTGTCCATCAGTCTGAGGGTGAAAGGCTGTGCTAAACTGTAAGCGTGTACCATATTGCTCCTACATACTCCGCCACATCCTGGACGTATACATAGCATCTCTGTCTGACGTAATAGTCAAAGGTACTCCATGCAGCCTGATAATCTCTCTCTCGAACAATACACTCAGCTGGTCAAATGTGTAATGAGCCGCAATCGGTATGAAATGGGCGATTTTGTCAATCTGTCTACAATCACCCGAGATGGAATCATGTCTATGAACAGCTTCTCGCGATCCTCGAACAAAATCCATAGCTATGTCTTCCCACTTCCATTGTGGAATGGGAAGTGGGCGTAGTAATCCTCCAGTCTACGATGCTCTGCCTTCACCTGTGGCGATCCCACGAGTTCTGATATACTCGATATGTCCGCTTTCATCTCGGGCCACCAAAAATGTCTTTTCATATCATGATACATTTTGGTCCTTCCCGGATGAACAGATGAACCGGAACGATGTGAATCCCGAAGAATCTCATCTCTCGCTCTGCGCTTGCCGTATCCACAATCGCCTCGAAATCGAGACAACGATCTGTTGTCTCCGCCCGATCGGTACATTCGAACTCTGCGCTAATTCACTGAATCTCGGATACGGTATGTCGACTTTTTTATCCTCTAACACTCTGCGAGTCGACACCTTTGTCGAAGTCTCACTGAGCAAAAAATCGGTACCTCCGTGTCATTAACAATATCGACGACTCGGCCTCGCCGCGCCTCGAGTAAACCATACTCGTGCGTCATATGACATCGAATAGTCTCAGCATCTCCAATCGAAATTCTACTCAGTGCATCAGCAACGACATTTACTTTTCCTGGATGATATTCCAGAGAAAAGTCATAGTCTTTCAAAAACTCTAACCATCTGCGTTGTCTCATGTTCAGCTCTTTTTGTGTGAAGAGATATTTCAAACTCTTATGGTCAGTATAGAGTGTGAACTTCTCTCCATACAGATAATGTCTCCATATCTTCGAGCAAACACTACTGCCGCCAACTCTAAGTCATGAGTTGGGTAGTTCTTCTCATGTATCTTCACTGTCTTGATGCATATGCCACTTGTACCACTTCTCTTGCATCAATACACAACCTAAACCCAACGAGAAGCATCTGTGTACACCATGAAACCCTTTCCACCTCTCGGTAATATCAACACTGTGCGGTAGTCAACAATTTCTTCGATTGAGCAAATGCTTCCTCGCATTCATCCGACCAATGAAACTTCACGTCTTTACGGGTCAACTTGGTCATTGGTGAAGCGATCTTGAAAAATCCTTCACGAACCTTCGGTAATAGCCTGCTAACCCCGAAAACTCCGAATCTCGATTCTTGACGTCGTACGCCGGCCAATCCAAAATCGCTTGAATCTTTGTTTGGATCTACACAAGAATACCTGCTCTCCAACTACATGACCTAAAAATTTAACCCTCGAGACAACCAAAATTCACACTTACTTGAATTTGGCATATAGTTTGTGCTCCCTCAAAGTCTGTAACGTCTCCCCGAGTCTTGCTCATGATCTTCTCGAGTCGTCGAGTACACCAATATATCATCGATAAATACGATCACAAAGTGGTCAAGATAAGGTCTCATTACTCGATGCATCAAATCCATAAACATGGCGGGAGCATTAGTCAAACCAAACGACATGATTTGTGAACGATAGTGTCCATACCTCGTACTAAACGCATTACGTATCTATCATCCTCCCGATCCTCAATGATGATACCACGATCGTAGATCTATCTTGGAGAAAAAGCTGCGCTCCTCTCGGTGATCGAATAAGTCGTCAATACGCGGTAATGGATACTTGTTCTTGATCGTGACCTTATTCAATTGTCGTAATCAATACACGATCTCAAGGTACAATCCTTTTTCTTCACAAACAGGACCGGTGCTCCCCATGGTGATATCGAAGGTGTAATGAATCCCTTCTCGCTCAATTCTTGCAATCTGTTTCCTTAATTCTTCCAACTCTCGTGGAGCCATGCGGTATGGTGGTATAGATATCGATTTCGTCCACACCAACTCAATAATGAAATCAATCTCCTCGGTGGTGGTAATCCGGGTAAGTCTTCCGGAAACACGTCCGGAAACTTCGCGCACAACCGGAATCTCTGCAAGTTTCGGTTCATGACTCTCTGCAATGGTATATACAGATATTAAAGTCTCCATCTCCCCACTAGTCGCAAGCCGACCTCGAGTGCTAACGGCTCTCGGTGTACTACCACTATACACAAACACTGGACGCCCTGGAATCTCAAATCTCACTGTTTCGCAAAACAATCGATATGAGCATGATATAATGCTAGCCAATCCATCCCTAGCAACGCATCGAATTCCAGAAATTCTAGCACCCTGAAATCTGCAGGTAACTCGACCCCGTCGATCTCTACTGAGCATTTCTCCACCAGAGAATTAGGGTACACTCTATCTCCAACTGCCGTACTCAAAATCAAATGGACTCCGACACTAACTGGTTTCAACCCTAACATGCTGACTATGCGACCAGAAATGAAAGAAACTGTAGAACCCGAATCAAATAAAACATAAGCTCGATAACCGCAAATAGAAACCATACCCTCAATAAGTTTCCGTGTAGCGTATGTGTCAGGCTGTGCAATCGTATGGACGACCTCTCGACGCTGTGGTGGAATCGATGTCGTGTTGTGGACAATCTCGGCGATGTGTCCCTCATGACCACATCGATAACAAGTGATCGCTCTCGGCCGAACATGTGTCCGATCCTGGGCATGTGCGGATGCATGTCTCTTACACCTGTGCAGGCTGTCTCGTCCTCGTCCTCTACCTCTACCTCTGCCTCTACCACCATCTTCGCGACGTGGAGGCGGTGGTCTTGGTAAAGCTTCGGTAAAGTAGACGTAGTAGGAGCTAGAAGTGCGGTCGGACGGTGGTGGTACGTTAAGAGGTCTACCCACAATAATCTGCGCAAGGTGTAGGAGATGCTACATAAGGCACAATTGCCCCTTGAACACCCATATCCCATCTCCTCGGTCCTTTGCCCTTCTGTCTCCTACGTTCATACTCCGCCATCTGATCAGGTGTCATCGCAGGTACTAAGGGTGTCCGTCGACCACTCGGCTCATATAATAAGTCTCGTGAGCAAGTGCACGTTCAAAAATCTCTCCCAGTGTCTTCGCACCTTGAACTGACCACATAAAACCCAATATCTGGCCTCAATCCGTCGCCAAAATGATACACATCATCGGCATCCTCCTTCACAAGATCTCCGGCAAACTGCCTTAAATAGTCGTATCTATCTCGGTATCTCATCACTGTCTCGTCGGCTCCCTGTCTCAAGTTCATGAACTCCTTCCTCAACCGCTTCATCACCGCAGGTGGGAAGTACTGCTGATAGAACTTAGTTTTGAAGGCATCCCAAGACTCAAACTCTCCCTCAGCAGCTATCGTCGCACGCCACCACACATCGGCATCTCGCTGCAAGGTGTACGACGAGATCTCCGCTCTGAGTCTATCATCAATCTGCAAGACTCTATGTAACTTCTCCTGCGACAAGACCCACTTCTCAACCTTCTCAAAATCCCTCTGACCGTCAAAATATACAGGTTTCAGTCTGATGAAATCTTTCACCAGCTGAACTACCGCTGTCGAACCAGCTAATGGGGGTGTGGAAGATGGTGTCGACACTGTCTCTCCATTCTTTGGAGTTGCTAGTATCGGTGTCGCGGGTACAGTCGGCACTACGATCGATACTGTAGTCGTCGTAGGTCCTGCTGTCTGAGCTGGAGGTGCTGGTAGGGCAAAGTGGGAAGTCATCAGTGCAATGAAATCCGCCACCTTGACCACTGACGATTACTCGATCTGAAAGCCTCTGGAAATCCTCTGCTGATGGTATCGAAGGCTGGCTACCGCTCGCATCGGCATCATCTCTATCGCGTGAATCCGCCATCTCCGACTGCAAATGGAGAACGAACGCGAATCAGCTACTACGTGGATAACGCATATATACACATAACAAAATTAACATGTATATAATAAATATATCAAATCCCCAACTCACTTCCCAACTAATAGTTTCTAGGCGAGGAACATCTGGTTTTCCACATCTAACTAAAGTTTTCTAACTGCTACAATTTTTTTTTTTACATCTTTTAGTTGTTTCTAGCTGAACAATGTAGGCCGTTCACTACATATTGTAGCTGTGGTATCATATTGTAGAAACTCCATATTCTACAATCTTAAAGTCATGTTTTCTCAAATCCATGACGTTAATACTAACTGTATTGGTCTTTATAAACATGGCTATATAAGTACGCCAAGCTTTATAAACCTTGGCTCGATACCAACTGACGACCCCCCAACTACAAATAAGGGCACCGCCCGGCCTAATCCCTTAATTAAGCCCTAATCTCCCCTATAGGACCTAACAAGGAATTAGTCAGCCTTAGTTAAACACCTACACACCTACCATTTATGATACCACCTACAGTTAACTTACTTACTTACTAGTGACTAACCTATGGTTGTCTATAAATCAGAGTTGCTAAATTTTTTTTTTCCTAACAAATTATTCAGCGGAAGTCTTATTTAGTTACTAATGGAAATGAAATCCTAAGGCCTAACCTATTGTGGAAAAACCAGGAAATAAATAGCACATGCATATATAAACAAAAATGGTGATATATATAACATGTGACAAATCAAAAGTTCCTATCACTCGACCCAACCGTAATCATATCATGTACATAAAAACGTAATACAAAAGAATATAAAACGTACAAAAGTATGTCGTAGCGAGGCCTCTACCGCTCGAGAGGTCGTCACCAATCTTCTCTTTGCCTGGTGCGCTTACTCGGTGATCTGCACCCACCGTCACAACCTAGACGGTGAGTACATGAATTTATTTAAGTAATACTTGAGAGACATCGATCAACATTCCCAAATCGACAACAAGTATCAAATTGCATAATTTAAATAATAAACATCGTGCAAAGAGATACTTGAGTTAATCAAATATGAAACCGACTCGAGGTTAAGTAGTAATGGATTAGGGTCCGCATCGGCGCGATCTTCATCACATCAGCCTGTCCACTACAATTTGAGCTCTGCTCTATAGCATTTCAATACAAGTTCGAGCTCTATATCATAATGTCAAAAGGTCGTACTTGCAATTACGCCTTTTCTATTCCAAGTGAATTAGTCGTCACCGGAATGTATACTTGCTAACATACCCGAGTTTTGAAACTCGTCATGTTCACCCAATTTATTCTTGCGCCAACAAACCCCGAGGTCCGGTTACCCCGTTCGAGGCACGTTACCCCGTGTGTGTCATGCAAGGTAGTGGAGAAATTCCCTAACATCCCGACAAGTCTAGTGACCTCGTATGAAAGCTGAATTTCTATCATCGAATGACCCTAACCACAAGAACCACTTTCATATTCAAAAATGACACAAAGATTGAAGTCCAAGATATGTAATAGCATACTAATGCACAAAGGATTTGAGTCAAAATAAACAAACTATCCTAATAGCATGCTATATCATCACGACTTCCATACACAACAATCAACATGACAAAGTAGAGGAATTAGAATCAATGATATACAAAACAGCAGTATGCTATGAATATCATAAAATGAGCAAGCCGAACAAGTCATAGCATATGGATTTCAAAAGCAATTCAGTTTGAATAACGAGAATAAATAAATAAATAGAATGAAATGTAAATAAATGTCTCAAACCAGTTTACTTACATACACACAGCAATTCCTAAGTTATCCGGCTTCCGTCGCGTCGATGTACGCACCCAAACCCCGTAATAGCTCCTCTAGGATCCTAACGAGTTGAAAATGTATCAATTTAAATTCTAAGTTAATGATTTAACATCCCTAAATTGGTCGACATCGGTCAAAATTAAGTTCAAGACTAATTTACCGATTTCACGTTTTTCGAGGTAAAACCCCGATATAACGCCTCGATCGACTCCCGAATTCTTCACTTTTTATAGGAATATTGAAGTTTTATTCATTTGGGTCACAAATATATTTTTTCCTAGTTTCTGGAATTTTCCTGAATTTTTTTCATATTTTTATCTATTTTCGGGAATTTATTATATATTAAAAACAGTTTAATTTAATTAAATAATTAAATATTTTTTTTTTTTTTAAGTGGATCGGGTCAAGCGGACCGGGTCGGTCGACCGGTCCCACGGGTCGGTCAGGCCCGACCCGTGGGTTCGGGTCGACCCGACCGACTCATGGTCATCTTCTTGCGAGAAACGAGCGGCGGCTCTGTTTCTTCTTTTTTTTTTTCTTTGCGAGGCGTTGGGGTTGGCTCCCGACCCCAACCCCAATGGGTTTTGATGGCAAGGAGATCCCTTTGCCATTTCCCCGTTCCTCTCTCGATCGGCCATGGAGGTTCGGCCTCCATGGCCACGACACCAAATAAATAACAACAACAACAGCCAACAACACAATAACAACTGAAGTGAACAACTCACCTTGCTTGGTCGATCTCTCTCTTTTTCTCCCGGTCTCTCTTTCTCCCGGTCTCTCTTTCTTTCTTTCTTTCTTTATTCTTCCCGATTTCGATCGGTCTCTCTCTGTGCGTTGTTTTTTTTTTTTTTTTTTTTTTTTGGAGAGAGAGAGAATGAGATAAAGATGAAACATATATATATATATATATAATGTATATAGTAGGTGATGTGGCCTCATTTGGTCCACATCCTCATATGAAATATAGATATATATATATATATATATATATATATATATGTGGCTACTTTCCCACCACAAATTATCTTCATTTAATTAATTTAATTTTTTTTTAAAGTTGATTTAACTAATTACACTTACCCCACGAGCTGCTGCCTCGGGCCCACGTCGGCACGCAACACGAGGCGCGTCCCCGCTCGTCTCGGTATCTGCATACCCGTAAATGACATAGTAGTCTACACATATACAATACACTAGGCAAACAACACAACAAATATAACATTTACCTCGGCCACCGTGCCTCGGTAGTGACACGTATCGCACTGCGGGTCCCACGTCACGGGTCATTGTGTCCTAATTAACGAATTAAACGTGTATTAATTATTGGGTCGTGACAACTCTTTTGCCTGTCTTGAGCAGCTTTCAACTTCTGACGAATCTGCTCAACTGCTTATGTGTGATATCGTACAATTTGTTGCCCTAACTCGGCTAAAACTTCTGGTTTAGCCCAACACGACGGTGCTCTGCAAGGTCGACCCTATAATGCTTCGAATGGCGCCATTCCAATACTTGCTTGATAACTATTATTGTACGAAAACTCACACAATGGAATATATTCCTCCCATGAGCCTCCATACTCAAGACCACATGACCTCAACATGTCCTCCAAAATCCGAATCAACCATTTTGTTTGACCATCGGTCTGGCGATGAAATGCAATACTGAATCATAGTTGAGTGCCAAAACGTTCCTACATACTTTGCCATAACCTAGAGGTGAACCGAGTACCTCTATCAGAAACAATAGAGAGCGGTACTCTATGCAAACAAATAATTTCACGTTCATAGATCACACTCAACTCTGGAAAACCACAATTAAGAGCTACTGGGAGAAAATGAGCAGATTTTGTCAATCTATCAACGATAAACCAAACACTATCATGTTTCTTTTGAGATCTAGGCAAATGAGTTATGAAATCCATAGCAATATGCTCTCACTTCCACTTAGGAATGGGCAGTGGCTGCAATGTTCCTCATGGTCTCCGCCTTTCGGCCTTGACCTGCTGGCAAATCTCAAAGCGTCTAACATAATCAGCAACATCAGACTTCATCCCTGGCCACCAATACAAACGACATATGTCATGGTACATTTTGGTCCTACTGGGATGAATAGAATACCTAGACCTGTGAGACTCCCTGAGTATCTCATCTCGGATCTCAGCCACTAACGGAATCCATAACCTACCCCTGAATCTCAGACTCTGATTACTAGATTCTGTCCATTCTAAGTTATCGCTACTCTTTGCCAATTCCCTGAACTTTTCACCATCACATCATTTTGTTGGCTCTCAATAATTCGCTAAATAGAGACAGTCTGCACCTTCAGTTGAGCAACAACTGAGAAATTTTAGAATTCTAGAAGCTCTGACAAAGACATAAATGCAACTTCCTCGAGTAACTCATATTCATAGATCATATAACCGGCCACTTTCAATGCCTCTTCACCCTTCCTAATCAGTGCATCAGCTACAACATTAGCTTTCCTTGGATGATATTCAAGACTAAAATCAAAACTCTTCAAATGCTCCAGCCATCGCCTTTGTCTCATATTTAATTCCTTCTGCGAGAACAAGTACTTCAGACTCTTGTGATATGAAAATGAAGTAAATCTTTCCCCATATAGATAATGTATCCAAAGCTTCAACGCAAACACGATCGTTGCTAGCTCGAGATCATGAACATGATAATTCTTCTCGTGAGTTCTCAACTGACGAGATGCATAAGCTATAACTTTGTTATCCTGCATCAACACACAACCTAAACCGACTTGAGATGCATCTATATAAACTACAAACTCTTTATCTGGATCAGGCAACACCAATATTAAGCTTTTTCACAAGCGTTTGACCACACAAACTCTACATTCTACTGGGTCAACCTTGTGATAAGCGAAACTATTTTAGAGAAATCCTGCACAAATCTACGATAATTACTGGCTAAACCGAGAAAACTTCTAATTTCTGTCACAGTGGTCGGTTCCGGCCAGCTCATAATTGCTTTAATATTCGTAGGATCTACTGCAATTCCATCAGCTCCAACTACATGTCCCAAAAATTTAACTTTGGAAATCCAAAGCTCGCATTTATCTTGAACTTGTCATACAGCCGATGACTTCTCAAAGGTTGGAGAATAACTCCGAGGTGTTCTTCATGTTCCTCACGAGTTTTTGAATATATCAGAATATCATCAATATAAACAATCAAGAAGCCATCTAAATACGGCTTCAGGATCCGCTGCATTAAATCCATAAACATAGCCGGTGTATTGGTCAAACCAAATGGCATTACAGTGAACTCAAAGTGACCATACCTCATACTAAAAGCAGTCTTATCTACATCCTCTGCCATAAATCTCAACTGATGATAGCCAGATCGGAGATCAATTTTCAAAAAGAACTTAGCTCCGGTCAGTTGATCAAACAAATCATCAATACGCGGCAAATGATACTTATTTATGATTGTCACTCGATTCAACTGTCTATAATCCTTACACATTCAGAGGCTTCTGTCATTTTTCTTCACAAAAAGAACTGGTGCGCCCAAGGTGACTTGTTAGGATGTATGAATCCTTTATCAATCAACTCTTACAATTGAATCTGTAACTCTGCAAGTTCAGGCTTAGCCATTCTGTACGGCGGAATGGAAATGGGTTTAGTTCTAGGAACTAAATCAATAATAAAATCAATCTCCCGTGGTAATGGTAAGCCAGGTAAATCATCGAGGAAAACATCTCGCAAATTCACACAACAGAGGAATATCTTCCAACTTTGACTGATCTCTTGCCTCTGTACTAACCATTCGTGCAAGAATCTTCATTTCCCGACTAGTAATAATCCTACCTCTAGTCGCCGGTAAATCGAATAACTTGCTCCGTATAGGTAAACATTGGACAGCCTGGAATGTGGAAATCTATCGTCTTATGGAAACAATCCAGGTGTGCGCGATATGCAGCAAGCCAATCCATTCCTAAGAGTGTATCAAACTCTAGGAACTCTAACACATGAAGATTTGTAGTCATATCATGTCCTACAATCTCCACAATACACTTCTCGCATATAAAATGCGGATATAATTTGTCTCCAGCTGCAATCCTGAGAACTAAATGTATGTTGACTCTCACCAGAGTCAAATGCAACTCATCAACCATTCAGCCACAAATAAATGAAATAGTAGAACCAGAATCAATTAAAACTTTTATAGGACGATCGCAAATAGAAATAATATATTCTATTAGATTTTTGTTGGCGTCCACATCAGGTTCAGCGATGACCTGAACACGTTCCCTAGCCTGAGGTCTAGACTGAACTGATGATGAATAAATTTGTCCCCGATTCAACTTAGGACAATCTTTCTTAAGATGCCCCATCGATCTTGCTCAAAACATGGTCCAATCGGTCTCCTGCCCACTGACGAAGCTTGTGTACTGGTAGGCCTCGGGTATAACCCTTATTAACTCTGCTACCTTGTCCTTGTGACTGTGTTTGTGACTGAGACGGCGTCTGTGTGCGCTGAAAGGTCGATGGAACTGATCGATATCGCGACTGAGATTGCGACTGAAACTACGTACGTCTCTGCGGGATATAACTCGTAGCTGAAGGCTGAGAAGATTTATCAGGAAACCTCGAAACAAGTGGAAGAAAAGTAGTAGCTCGTATAGAACCTGGGGTAGATGATATTGATCCTGAATCCCCACTCTTACCCCAACTTTCCCTCCTTCTGTCCTTCCTACTTCGCAACGCTTTGATCGCTATCGTAAATCGAACCCGTTTCCACGGTAACTTTCCGTCGCATTTCCTTATCTTGGTGAAAGAATTCAGCCATTTCAAAACCCTTAGCCACCTCATAAGCGTCAGTAAATGTCCCTAGCCTCATCGTTGACATTGCAGTAGAAATACTTTCTTTCAAACCTAGTTTAAACTTCTGGATTTTGTTGACTTCTGGCATATCTGTCTACCCAGTTACTATCAACTAATTGTTAAACTTTGCTGCATACTCCGCTATTGACATATTTCCCTGCTCAAGGTAATCGAACTCAATTTTCTTTTCTAAAATCATAGTTTCAGTAAAATATTCTCGCCTGAATGCCTCAAGAAACTCGGACCACATTTCATAAGCTGGTCGTGTCTCGAGTACAGTTCTCCACCACATCAAAGCCTCTGACTCGAGATGATGAGTTGATAAAGTGACCTTCAAGTTCTCTTGAGTATTAAGCAGCCAGTGGATATTCTCGTGATTCAAAATCCACTCATCAGTCTTTTACAAATCATAACCACCATAAAATCTCTGTGGACTATTCTTTTTGAACTCACTACGCAACTTGTCTTCCCTAATCGGTTGGACAACTGTTGGCCTTTCCATTGGAATAACTGGTGGTACAACCCTCACTGTACTGCACTGGTCGAGCTATCGAGGTAACTTTGCTCTCTCCCGAACCGCATGATCGATCCCGAACTACTGGAGCTGCTAACACGGTACCCTGAGTCCTCATTTGAGAAAGTGTATCGATGATCTGCTGATGCTGTGCAGTGATCATCTTTGTCCACTTACGAAACGACTCAAAATCTACGTACCGAGGATCCATAGGGTTTCCGCCCTGTCCACTTATGATTCTGCAAAACAATTTGCACTTAATCATGAATAAATAATTATATATCAATCGATATAACGATATAGAAATAACAATCATAACGTCAATATAATGTATTCCCAACTCACATTCACTTCCCAACTAATCGCGCTCAGTTGCACTTTGGTTTTCAACCAAAGTTTATCCTCACGTTTAGCCAGACCTTAGCTTTATCACCCTTTGATTCTCAATCAAAACTTATCATTAATTGAGCTAAACCTTAAGCTCTGATACCAACTCTGTCAGGACCTGTCTCACTAAGGACTGACCTAACCTAATTATCCCAATTAGGTACCTAATCCTACGGTTAACTACCAACCTCGAAATGACCGTTAATTCAATCCTTAAACTGCTCCAAATACTAAATTATAATCGTTATAAAACCTCAGTTCTCGACTTATTTAAATGGAGCGAATTAGGAAATATTACGAAATATTTTTTGTATATTTATAAAAATTTTAGCAGCACATCCTCTAAATATGGACTGCCGGCACCCTAAAACTAATAAACAGCAGAATGAGGAGAGGCCTAAAAGGACTAATAACTCCCCTCTGTTCACAATATGATATCAATAAAAAATTATAAACTGAACTGCAACTAGTACACCTTAGTTACAAAACTAAATCTCAAACTGAAACTGAAACTGTTCAAAGCCTTAAATATACAAAAGTGAACTGTTTAAACCTCAATCCCAATTCAAACCTACTGAATTTACGAACTTTTCAAAAGTGTTTCCTCAGTGATTCGCGTCCTACTCTCAGCCTGAAAACCCAAAACAAAAACAATATAAACATACATTACGTACGAGGGAAAATAGCTCCTCAGCAAAAATCCTCTAGCTTTCTCTTTCCCTTTCGGTCTTCCTTAGGCTCTGAACCTGACAAAGCCATTTTGATAACACCAAATACAGTGTGCACCAAATAAACGATTAGTCGATAAGTAAATCTACCTTGCTTCGTACAACATGTAATAACAAAAGATAATAGAAGTATTGCACGATAAAACGAAATACTGAAATAAATATACAAAATGAATCATCATTTCCTGTTTCAGGCTCATAACGAGCAGGCCCTCTCACGATGAACCTAGAACAGTACTATGAATCAATGCATGCTATCTCAGAATTGACCATTACCCGCCTTAGACGCCGTCAGTAGTCTAGTCTAGAGTGGAGCACACCTCATAGCCTGATGACCCATAGCATGGGCAACTCTATCCGGATGCCATGAATGCATGAGCAAGAGTCTCACTTCCTTACTGTGCAAAATATATTCCATATTACTGTAAAAAGCAAAATAGTGTTTACTTATAGTCAAACCAAAGTAAGTTGGTTATTCGAGTCCTCGCTCGCCCGTTCCTCGAACTCCCTTGTATCGAAATTCTAATAAATCACAAAAACCCTTAATTTATGAGTCTTGACTCAATTATACCATTTTTCAATAATTTCTCAAAATTCCCTAATCTTATCGGTGTTTAAATCCCATAAAAATCCGACAACACATTGAAATACTCAAAATACTTTCCGAGACTTGAATTCCACTATTTAGTTTCCAATTACTTCATTTTTATTAATAATTTGCCTAAAAAACTCATTTATATAATTTCTGGAAATTATTTTGGTAATTTAGGCTAATTTAGCCTAAATTACATTTTTCGAGACAAAACTCGGAATAAATGTTTCGTACACGTCCCAAATTGCATATTTTTTATAAAAATATATAATTTATATTTATTGGGCCCAAAATCCTATTTTTTCGGATTTTTATCTATTTTTTCGGTTTTCTTTTTCATTTTCGAATGTAAACTGATTTGTTTTTATATAAGAGGGGAGGGGTTTGGTCCCTTGAACCGGGTCCGGTTCGACCCGGTTCAGGGGAACCATCCCCTTCCTCACAATGAGAACAGAGCAAGCTCTGTTCGTCTCTCCCTTTTTTCCGTGATCTCTTCTCTCTTCATCTTCATCTTCTTCCTTGCCCCTACCTCACCTCCCTCCATTTTGTTTTTCTTCTTCCTCATGCTCACCTCCCTCTTCTCTCTGTTTTCTTTTTTCCTTCTTCCTCTCGCCATTAATGGCAGCAGCGACTCTGCTGCTGCTGTTTTTTTTTTTCTTTTCGATTAAACTCTTCTCTCTCTCTTTCGTTAATCAATAACAACAACAACAACAACAACAAAAACAACAACAACAACAGCAAAACAATCCCAAAACCTCACCTTGATCCTTCGATGTCAACAGCCTCAGTTCTTCTCCTTCGTTGCTGTCCAGTTGAGAGAGAGAGACTGTAACAGAGAGATGAGAAAGAGAGACGACCGAGAGGGATGAGAGTGTGATGGGTTGATCGAGAGAGAGAGACGTAAGAGATCAGTGAGAATGAGAGAGACGTGAGAAATCAGTCGAATGAAGAAAACGGTGAAGAAACGAAGCAGGGGCTTCGTTTGGTTTGTAAAACCAATAGGGATAGCCAAATGACATTTTTACCCCTCTCATTTTAGCCTCAACAGTATAAACCAATTGCCCTTTTAAGTAATTTGCCAATTTTCTATTTTATTTTCATGTTTATCCCTTATTTTTGTGTTCAAATTAAACCCCCGAAAATTACCCCAATTTCACCAAAAATTAGCTAAAATATCAACGCACTTCGAAACACCCGTACAACGCGTTAAAACGCTTATTCGGACTTATTTCGCGACAAATTAAAATATATTACACACAATATGCATAGAGCAATAAAAAAATATTATTTACCTTATGATCTCCGGTCCGTCACGCGTGTGTCCCACCTCGGATTCCTAAAATTCAAATAAAATCGAAAAATCATTAATTGGTCATCTAATCTAGTTTAGGAAATTCTCGGATTTCACACCCACCAGCACAGAATATCACCAATTATCATACATTACAATAGATTACAACCAATTAGCTGAGTTCACATTGTTCTTGAGTATTAAGAAGAGTTTTGGAGGAGAAGACATTGAAGAGTCCACTTGTGGTTATTTAGTATTGTTTCCTTGATTTAATTGAAGTTGTTTAATTCAAGCTTTGATTTCAATGATGAGTGAGTAGTTCATTAATCTTAAGAATCAATGGATCTTATGGTATGAATGTTATGCTAAAGAAAGTATAAATCGATTATAATGATTAAAAGTGCAATTGTTAGAATTTTTTATTGATTTTATACGTAATGCTATGAACATCTTGATCACATGTTTTTTGATTAGTGGTTTTAGAAGTTATCATGGTCATTGTAGCTTTTAAGCTGGATATGGACGATACAACTGTAAAATATATAACATCAATAGATAATTATTGATTAGGGAGGCACTGATAGTAAAATTAAGTGGTTATGAATCTATAAATTTAGAACTTAATGCTCTGTAGAACTTACGTTATTCACACTGATAGGTGGAGTTCTAGTTTGTACATTATGATTTCTTCCACCACAATAGTGGTTTAAGTGAATTTGAAGGAAATATGTTTATTCTAATCGAGCATTGCATACACATAATGAACATGAAGGAAGTGAAATATGAAAGTATAGTAATTCATTTACTTAGGTGAAGTTATGAACTCAGAGTCTTCTTAATATAATAGTAAAAGTTAATTTACATTGTTTTCTAGAATAGAGTAGTTAGTCAAAACCAACTACAAAAATATCTTCTTAGAAATATAGTTAACCTAAACAAGCGAAATGTGTGCAACACACCTTTCCCTGTGGACGATATTCATAATCAACACTAGTTGATCAAATTATTACTAAAATCAAGCCGTTATACTTGGGGCCACGATCAAGTTTTTGGCTTCGTTGTCGTGGAAAGGTAACCACACATTAATTTAGTTTAGTTTAAGAAATTGTTAAGATTTTATTTTAAGTACTTCACTTCCAAGTTTTTTTAAAAAAAGAGTTTAAGTTTCAATTTTGGTGGTCTACACTTGATCTTTTATGTTTTCTTTTCAAGGAGAATTAGTACATGCGTAGTAAAGGAGAGAACGACTTAGTGCCTTATGATCCTGAGATTGACATAACCAACAAGGGAAAGAAAAAAAGGAATTAAGATGGCAGAGGATCAAGTGGGGAACCGAAACCAATATCAGGGCCAATGGAATAGCCAACCTAAAGGTGATTTGGTAGTGCAAGATAGAGTGCAAGGACAGAGATGTCTTCGTGACTACTTTAAGCCAGAAGTTCAAGAGACATAAAACGGAGTGATGAGGCTTCCAGACAATACCGCCGAGTTCGAACTGAGATCGTCTCTAATCAACATGGTGTAGTATAGCCTATTCAATGGGCTAGTAAATGAAGATCCAGTTGCACATATAGAGAATTTTCTGGAGAAACGTAACATTATGCACATTACTAGAGTTAAAAAGAAGTAATCAGGATGAGACCATTCTCATTCTCATTGAGTGGAAAAGCCAAATCCTAGTTCCAATGACTGAATGTAGGGAATATGACTTCATGGGCATAAATCAATAAAAGATTTCTAGACAACTTATTTCCCCTACGAAGGTCAGTGAAAGGAAACTAGAAATCATCCAACTCAAGCAGAAGGATATCGATTCTCTTGGTGAGGCTAGGGAAATATTCAAAGAAATGCTGAGGAGATGTCCGGGACATGGATAAGTGAAATGGGCACAACTACTGATATTCTACAATGGAATGAATCATAGCTCCTGAACATCAGTGGATGCCGCAGCAGGTGGTTCTCTACTAACCAAGGATGAAGATTAAGCATTAGATTTTTTGGATCTTATATTCCAAAACTCTACAGTCGGTACTTATTCCACTGTGAGAAAGCCAGCGGGTGTATACGAGATTGATTTGCAAGTTGCAATCATGGCATAACTATCAAACCTGAGTAGTCAGATGCTGAAGCTATTAATGGGACAACAAAGTCAACAAGTGTAAAAGATACAACAACTCGTTAATCACTAAGCAACAGTGGTTAATTAATTGGACATGCAATAACGAATGGAGTTTGAAGATGTAAATTTCATGAACAACCAGAACTACAAAAACAGTTTCAAGTTGAGAGGAATGGCTCCTCAAAGTTTTATCAAAGATACAACAACCCAAACTTCTAATATGGAAATCATGATAATGCAGTGAAGCTACCTTCTGGTTTTTATCAACAAGTCCAATAAGGGAAGGTTGGCCAAAATGAAGAAATGACTTCATTGAAGTCAATTGAGAAATTCTAGCAAGTCATTGACATCAACTATAGGGAATGTCATGAAAAGAATGAGAAGGAGATAAAAAAATGTGAACCAAACTCTTAAGATGATGGATGATGAAAGAACACAATCTATCAAGAACTTGGAGATGCAGATTGGTTAGCTAGCCATTACTTTGAATTCAAAGAAGGAAGGGTAGTTTCTAAGGAATACTATCACAAATCCCAAAGAGAATGTTAGTACTATTCACATGATGAGCACTATGGTAACGAATGAGACAAGACAAGAGTAAGTGATTTACAAGACATAAAAGGTAAATACAATGGCAGTTAAAAAGATAGAGAATCCTGAAGAAGCACATAAGGTAGAGGTTTAGAAAGATGTACCATGGTTCATAAACTATTTCAATTATTTAGCGTGAGTTTGTTTCTTCCAGATTTCACAAATGCAGTAAGAAAAAATTTCTGAATGAAGTCAATTCATACTTTTGGGATGAACCATACTTATTCAAAAAATGTAATGATGGGTTGATTTGACAATGTATAGCAGAGGAGGAATTTGCATGTATCTTTGAAGGATGT
Source organism: Stephania cephalantha (assembly GCA_039657325.1). NCBI lineage: Eukaryota > Viridiplantae > Streptophyta > Magnoliopsida > Ranunculales > Menispermaceae > Stephania > Stephania cephalantha. The sequence continues at coordinate 19,072,419 of CM077576.1, forward strand.
CATTTATCACCATATGATGAACACTTTGGAGCACAAAAAACAACAGCTGAAGTGTTACAAAGCGGATTCTAATGGCCAAATCTATTTACGGATTCATATATTTTTGTGAAAACTTGCAATGAATGCCAAATAAAAGGAAATATTTCCAGAAGACCAGAGTTTCCATAAACCACTTTTCATGAAGTCGAGCTATTCGACGTATGGGGAATAGATTTCATGGGACAATTCCCTACTTTGAATGGGAAACAATATATATTTTTAGCAGTGGATTATGTATCCAAATGGGTGGAAGCCATAGCAACCGCGACCAATGATGTGAAAGTAGTCATAGAATTCATAATATTTTATGCCGGTTCGAAACACCTAGAGCATTGGTCAGTGTTGAGGGGTCACATTTCTATAACAGAAGATTTAGAACATAAAGCATACAAGGCTATAAAAAAGCTTAACATGAATCTTCAAGCTGCAGGAAAGACTAGATTACTTCAATTAATGGAGCTGGATGAGTTTAGTTTGGATGCATATGAAGATGCTAAGTTATACAAAGAGAAATTGAGGCAATGGCATGACAAAAAGACTGAATATCGATCTTTTGAGCCAGGACAACTAGTCTTGCTATATAATTCAAGAGTGAAACTATTTTCGGGTAAATTAAGATCATGATGGTCAAGACCATTCAAGGTCGTTGCTAATTTGTCTTATGGAGTGGTGGAGTTGATGAGCATATATGGTAAGAAGTTGAAAGTAAATGCACCAAGGGTTAAGTTATTTTATGGAATTGAAGTGAGGCAATATGAACTTGAAGGACTCAAACAATAAATGATCAATGCCTCGAAGAATAACAGAAGGCGAAGAAACAATGGAGAGCTGAGCAATAATATGAAGAACCTTTTGAAAAAGCACCGAAAGGAAATAGCATTAAAGTTTTTTTAAAGAAGCCAGAACCAAAATTCAAGTTCACAACTATACTTCAACCAATCAAGAGAAGCAATCCTGGTGATATATGCATACCATTGAGCATTGATGGGCACCGATTTAGAAACATCTTGTGTGATATGGGAGCCTCAATCAATGTAATGCCTATCAAGGACATGTTACAAGAAGATTTGAGGATCAATTGTCTCGATACAACAGACTTGCAATTAGTTGATGGTAAATTAGTGCCAATAATAGGGAGTGTCTTGAATGTGCATGTGAAAGTGGGTAGATTCACATTTATCACTGATTTTAAGATTATGGATCATAATATAGAAGATGATGTGGCTATGATATTTTGGCGGCCATTCTTGAACACTGCTAATGTGGTCTTGTACATGAGAAAGAAAATGATCACAATGAGTATCGAGGAGGATAATGATAGCGAGAAGATTGTCTTTGTTGAAGGGAAAGAAGTACATCCGAACAGGAGATATATCATTATCTCCAACCTACAAATGGAGTATCTTGATTTAAACTCGGACTAATTGAGGAAAAAGGCATCAGGCTAAGGACGTTAAACGAAGCGCTACTCGAAGGCCGCCCAGGGGTTTTTAATTTTGGTTTTTAAATTTTAGTTAGTTTTTTATTTAGTTTAGTTAGAACAAAACAAACGTTTTAGTAATTTTCTAACTTTTGAAAGTTTTGTGCTGATATTATAGGAAATACCACTTGTCCGGTTACATTTCATCGGAATGAAGAAGTCTCAAATAATTTTGCAAATAGCGTAAAAGAGCAAAAAGTTCGAGGGGTATTTTATCACTTTATTAGTTGTTTAAATTTTACATTTATACATTTTATGTTTAGATATTAAATTATATTATTATTATTATGTGCGTGTGTGTTAGTGTTTTATATTTTAGGCTATTTTTAAACCTTGAGGACATGGTTTGGTTTAAGTTTAGGGGCATCCGCACTATGGGAAGTGGAAAGAAAGGATGAAATAAAGATAAACACTGTAGGTATGATCGTAAATTTTTTTTTGAAGCAGTTAAAAAGAATAGAATTGTATTGTATTTTTTTCATTTACTTATTATTTGAATTTGTATAAGTAGTATAGATTAGGTTATGTATAGTAATAGTATAAATGTAATGAATAAATGATTCATTTGCAAAGTTCATGCATTTAATTGAGGATGAGTAAGAATACAAATATCTTGTTGATATGAAACTCAAGAGAGTGTTATCAGATTTTTGAAAAAAATAAGAATTGTCGAAAACAACAGTATAATTCCATGATTAGAAACCTAGAGTTTGGGAAAGGCCTTACACTTGAACAAAAGCAAAAAGATTAACTGAACACTTCTTGTGGAGAAAATTAGATTTCTAAGGAATTCTATAATAAGTACGAATCTTACTTCAGTACAAAGAAAAAAAAACTTAGTACCAAAAAGAGGAAGAGATAGACATATTATTTAATGAAATGTTGGAATTAAAGTTGTTTGATAGAGTGAAAGTGTGAAGTGCTAACAAGACTTTTAAAAAAATTAAAAAGAGAATCCTACAAGTTTTACAGGAAAAGGAGCAGAGAACTTGATGGTTGGAAAAAGTAAGAAAAACAGAATTCATAGGAAAATGAGCAGGGAATATACAACTAGAAAATATGAGGAGAAAAAGAAGAAGAGATATATTTATATATATAGAGAAATGATGAAGTTATATTAAAACTCTTCAAATGTAAAGATTTAGCTCGAGTACAAGTAACGTAGTTAGGTTAAATTCTCTTTCCAACTATACTAAGTCATATGAACTCTCGAAGTGCTAAAGTCTACAAAACTAGTATGATCTATGCTTATTCGTGAATTATTGAGCTTAATGAAAAATCATGAGATAGTACACTTGCTACTTGAGTGTTAAGGTGACATAAACTTGTGAGTATTGATGGTTTTGGTTGTGAACTACATTTGAGTTTTGAAAGTGAATTATGTGTTATTAAAGCTACATGTTTTTTAAAATATTAGTTTTTGCAAAGAAAAACTCCTGAGTGGATTATAAATTTGAACTTATTTGAACTATAGGATACTCCTTGAACTATGTAAATTGAATAATGAACTATAGGTAGTAGTAGTAGTAGTAGTAGTAGTAGTAGTAGTAGTAGTAGTAGTAGTAGTAGTAGTAGTAGTAGTAGTAGTAGTAGTAGTAGTAGTAGTAATAGTACTTAGTAGAATACACTTTTACTCGGGACGTATAAAATTTTAAGTTTGGGGGGTATTTGATAAGTGTTTATTTAGACTTATATATAGAGTTAGTTTAGTAGTATATTTGGTATAAATATCCCGGAATGAGCTCTAATTAATGGTATTTATGTGTTTTCAGGCATATCACGTATAAAGGAGACAAATGATTGATTTCATGATGAATTAAGGCGAATACGCACAAAAGTGCACTTGACTTAATGTTGTAGGAAATGACTACAAGGCGTAGGCAAGGCGTGGAGAAGGAGAGTAGACGAGAGAAGTGGTGTAGTTGAGTCGATGCAGTGGAGGCACCGTGGTGTTGTACACGCGACGCCAGGACGATGTACACAAAGTGTCGAGCCTACTATGAGGGGAAAATTTATATAAAAAGGGTGAAGCTGTGGCAGCGCAGTGGCTTAACACACACAGCGTGGGACACTTACTAACAACACCGGGAAATAAAAATAGAAAGTTTGGAATTATATTTCGTTTAAAATTGTTAATTTGGGTTTCTAATTGTATTCTAATGAGTCTTAGAGGTATAAATAGGTATTAGAACATGGTAAACATGCCCACCACCACAAAATATCACCAAATATCATAAATTACGATAGATTACCACCAATTAATATGGTATACATTATTCTTAAGCATTAAAAAGAGTTTTGGAGGAGAAGACATTAAAGACTCTACTTGTGGTTATTCGGTATTGTTTCCTTGATTTAATTGAAGTTATTTAATTCAGTATTTGATTGCAATTAATACTATGATGTGTATGTTGATTTCAATAATGAGTGAGTGGTTCATTAATCTTAGGGATCAATGGATCATATAGTATGAATGTTATGCTAAAAAAAGTTTAAATGGATTATAATGATTAAAAGTGTGATGGTTAGAATATATATTGATTCTATACGTAATGCTCTGAACATCTTGATCACTTGTTTGTTGATTAGAGGTTTTAAGCCAGATATAGACAATACAACCGTGAAATATATAAAATTGATAGATAGTTATTAATTAGGGAGGCATGTATAGTAAACTTAAGTGGTTATGAATAAAAATTTTTTGAACTTAATGATATGTGAAACTTACATTATTCACACCAATATGTGGAGTTCTAGTTTGCACATTAGGATATTTTCCACCACGATAGTGGGCCGAAGTGAATTTGAAGGACATTTTATATTCTAATTGAGCATTGCATACACATTATGAAGATGAAGGAAGTGAGATATGAAAGCATAGTAACTCATTTACCTAGGTGAAGTTATGAACTAAGAGTCTTCTTAATATAAGAGTTTAAGTTAATTTACATTGTTTTCTATAATAGACTAGTTAGTTAAAACCAACTAAAAAGATGTCTTCTTAGCAATAGAGTTAACCTAACTAAGTGAACAGTGTGCAATACACCTTTCCCTTAGCATGATATACGTAATCAACACTAGCTATTCACATTATTTCTACAATTGAGTCTTTTTACTTGCGGCCGCTATTAGCCATTCACTATTAAATGATTGTTTTATTTGGAATATCCATGGTAGCTATAGAAGTGGCTAAGAAATGGTTTCCTCAAATTAAAGGAGGATCTTCATTAACAAAATGTGGCATAACCAAAAAGTCTATAGGTAAAATAAACTTTTTTAATTGAATGAAACATTCGTAACCACTCCTATAGGTTTTATTAATGAACCATTTGGTAAAGAAATGTCAAATATCAAAGTTTTTTAATTCAATAATTACTACTAATCCGAGATTAACGTGTCCTAATTCTGGTTTAGTCCGCGAGTCAGAAGCCGAGGATCGATGAAATAAGATTTACATGTAATTTTATTTTTATGTGATGTGTGTCTAGTGTTGTGAAGTATATATTATGTTATTTTACAAAATTCAAGTTGATTGAGTAAATACGAGATTTCATGGGGTCTTTGTCTCGAGATAAGTGTCGAAATTGGTCCCGATAGAGTTAAAATATTGATCTAAACATTTATTTCAAATTTTGTGAAAAATATAATTGTATTTAGAGTTAAAAAATATGAATTTGTACATATAATTGGATTTAATAAGATGACGTTCCCACACCTCGAATTACTTGTGATATTTGTTGTTTGAGAGTTTCAGAGAACATTGGTAAATTCTCCAAGCCTAGGTCGAAGTGAGGTATTTTTTAAGGTTTAATTTGGACAAAAAATGGAAGAGATTATTATGAAACAAATTGAAAAAAGCCAAATGACTAAGAAGGGCATTGGAGGTGTATAGTTACGGATAAATGCAGGGAGTAATTTGGTCATTCATCACCCTTTTTTTAACAAAACAAAATCAAAATAGGGGGTCTTCTCTTCATCGCCCTCACTCTGAATTGATTCCACTGGTGTCTTCATTTTTTCCACTTTACGTTTCTCCCTCTCTTGCTCATGTTTCTATGGCGTAACCTTTTTTTTCTCTCCACTATTTTTGGATCGAATTGAGATCGATAGAGAAGAGAACCTATGGGTTGTAGTGGACTTTGGCGATGTATAAGGTAATGATTTCATATTGGAATTTTGATTTTTAATGACTATTGGTACGAATATAAGGATTGGTTTAGTAATGAATTCAAATTAGGATTCATTGTTGACTAGTTGTTTGAGTTAGAGAGGAGAGGATGAGATTGTAACATTTGGAAAAAAAAAAAAAAACAATTTTAAAAATGAAAAATAGAGGTGTTGAGGGAAGGAGGTGACCAGAGGAAATAAATGACTACGGGGAGGTTTGAAGAAGACGATAGGGTGGGGATCCCAAACCCCAGTTGATGAAACCCAAAACTTAGAATGAAATAAAAAAATTAGTAAAACAAAGAAGCATGACTGAGCTAAGGGAGGAAGAAAATTGGGAGTTTGATCCCCTAGATCATGCCAAACTGGGTCTAGTTCAACTGATTCCTACCAATCTAGTTCAGGGGATCAAACCCCTCATAAGAAAAGGAAAGAAAAATGAAAAAAAAAATTAAATAAAAAATAAATGGAAAAATCCCTAAAAAGTAGGGAAAATTCTTAAAAATGTGATTTTTGACAAATTAATGGAAATCAAGGATTTTTATGAAAAACGAGGATTTTAGGATTTTCTTGAGGATTTATATCGGGGATTTTCCCTCGTAATGCGTGTTACGACACTAAAAATGTCAAAATTGGGAAATTTGTTTAAAAGCCTAGTCAAGGTTAATTTTTTTATTTCTAACCACAATTTGCATTCAAAATTGAGATCTGAACGTCCGAGGATTTGATTTGGAATGATTTCAAGATTTTCGAATCAAGACGGGACTAATTAAAATATAATATATTAGAAAAAATTGTGGAATGATTGTGGAATCTTACCGAACTTGTAAATGAATTGTATGACCATAATTGAACCCTGTGAATTATTTTACTGATACAGAGCGCAAAGAGTTTTAGTATCACGTTTGTAAGGTTAAGTAAATCTCGTTGTAACTTTTACATCGTATGATTATAATTTTGTATAAATGACATTGATCCTTGATATTCCATTATTTGTTATACATGCATGCATGGGTGGGGAGGATAAGGTCGATTTGAGTCTCCTTATAGTGTTTACTATACTGTGGGTATAAGGTAGAACACAATATTAACCTCGAAAAATGCGAAATCGGCAAATTGGTCTTGAATTCGATTTTGACCGATTTCGACCAATGTAGGAATTTTACATAATTAAGCTTGAATCTAAATTGATAAATTGTCAAATGTTAAGACCCTAAAGGAGCTATTACGGGGTATTGGGTGCGTACATCGACTGGACGAGAAGCCGGATAGCTTAGGACTTGTGTTGTATGTAAGTAAACTGAGTGAGACATTTATTTACATTTCATTCCATTTATTTATTCATTCTCAGTTATTCGAACTGAATTGCCTTTGAAATCCATATGCTATGACTTGTTTGTTACTCATTTTATGATGTTGCTCATAGCATACTTTGTTGTGTATATCATTGATTCCAATTCTACTACTTTGTCATGTTGATTGTTGTGTTTGGAAGTCAGTGATATAGCATGCTATTAGGTTAGTTTGTTTATTTTGACTCTAATCCTTTGTGCATTAGTATGCAGTTACATCTCTTGGATTCTATTCCGAGTCATTATTGAAAGTGAAAGTGGTTCTTGTTGTTGAATTTTGGGGTTCATACGTAGCGGAAATTACAAAACAATTTTGACAAAAACCCCAACAGGATCCGAATCTAATTCCATTAAAAACGTTTAAACCATGAAAACTTAATCATACCTCGGTCGCAATATACCTTCATGAAGGTTGATCGATCTCTAAGGCGCTGCCAACGACGAACGCCCTCTACTAGCAGTCCACACACGAATGGCGGCCGAGATTCGAAGTGCTTGCTTCGAGAGAATACCAAACCTTTTTGTTTCTCTCCAAAACGATCCAGAGCGTACCAGAAAACCTTAATTCGTTTCTAAAATGAAAATAGAGTTTCGGCCCTTAATTTTTCATACGTGTGTTCTAACTTAAAGCGTATATTTATACAACCCTTGTATATAAACGGTTAAGTAAATTACACATATACCCCTACTTAAAGTAGTATAAGTGTAATACACCACAAGACGTTTATGTCATGAATTTTATCATATAAAATTCATTTTTCTCAACCATCTTAAAATCTCGCAAAACCATTCTTAGTGTGCGACCCAATAGGCTCATACAACGTTGGCGTGTACCAAAACACATTTTGGTATACAAGTCATAAGCGGCCTCTAACAAGACATTATGACTACCAAAGTTATACGAATATCAAATCGATACAACCTAATCAATAGTGTATATAACATCCTTTTGTCACACGATATCATTTTGATCAAACATAAGGTATGGAATTGTCATCCAACATGTTCAATCGTACTAGTCTCGATCTCTAGGTAGATGAAAACATCCAAGTGACATTGATCAATATCAATTCACTTAGACTAGGCATTTTAATAGTCTAACACATCGAGGATCCATTGGATATCTCTCTTTATATGAGAGGGACAAATTCTATATTGATTACACAACTTCATCACATTGCTCACACAAGTAACCAATCACAAACTTTATAATCGTCCTAAGTTAAAGACAACGTTTGATTGTGTCAAATCACCGTGTTCCTAATGTTGAAGTCTCTGGTAATCTCAAGTCGAGGACTAAAAATATACCTATCATGAGAAACACCTATAACTTAATCCATGTGATGTTCTCATAGCGGGTCGGTCCAAAGACTTTGTTCCCTAACAAGTACTCGTGATCTTGATTCGTATTCCTATACGTATAATCATCATATGATCATCAATCAAGACTCACATTAGTCTTAATTCATTATAGTTCCCAGTATAATGAACGACTATGGACATTAATGATATTTTTGTAAATACTCATGGATCTTATTATAATGTAAACATGCAAATTAATTATAATAAACAACAAATGAAATCCTCTATTTTATTAACTAAAAGTATTCATAAAGACAGTTAATGGATTGACCTAGGGCACATGCCCCAACATCTCCCACTTGCACTAGGGCCAATCATACATGCATCTAATGCCTAATGATCTAACATGACCATCATGTTTTGCTTGTGGAAGGAATGGATCCGCAACGTTGTCTTCAGTAGGTACTCTGCAATTCTTCACGTCTCCCCTCTCAATAATTTCTCTGATGAGATGAAAACGACTGAGTATATGTTTGGATTTGTGGTGTGATCTAGGTTCCTTGGCCTGTGCTATTGCCCCGTTATTGTCACAATACAAACAAACAAGGTTAGCAATACTTGGAACCACACCTAGTTCGAAATGAACTTTTTGATCCAAATCGCCTCCTTTCTTTGCATCGACGACGCAATATACTCAACTTCATTGTAGAATCTGCCACGCGCTCTTCTTCGAACCTTTCCAAACTTCGCACCCTCATTCAAAGTAAACACATATCCAGACTGCGATGTAAAATCATATATATCAGTTTGAAAACTTGCATTTGTGTAACCATTTACAACTAGATCATTTTCAAAACCTTAATAGACCAAGAACACTTCCTTAGTCCTTCTTAAGTATTTAAGAATGTTCTTTATCTTGCTATCCAAAGTGACTCTCACCAAGATCTGATCGATATCTGTTTGTAGTGCTCAAAGCATATGATACATCGTCGAGTGCATAGCATGGCATACATGATAGATCCAATAGCGATGCATATGGAATCTTATTCATATGGTCTCGCTCATCATTTGTCTTAGGACATTGAATCTTCTTGAGACTTATGCCATGAGACATTGGCAACAATCCTCTTTTAGTCTTGCAAATCGAACCTATTCAAGACGTGTCTATGTAAGCACTCGACTTAGACCGATTAGCCTCTTAGATCTATCCCTATAGATCCTTATCCCTAGGATATAGGTGCATCTCTCTAAGTCTTTCATTGAGAAACACTTCCCCAACCAAGACTTGACATTATGCAATGTTGGGATGTCATTTCCAATGAGTAATATATCATCAACATACAATACCCGAGAAAAACAACTACACTCCCACTGACTTTCTTGTATACACAAGGCTCATCTTCGTTCTTAATAAAACCAAAACCCTTGATTGCTTCATCAAAACGAAGATTCCAACTCCGAGAAGCTTGCTTTAATCCATAAATGGATCTTTGAAGCTTCCATACCTTCCTAGAATTCTCAGAATGTACAAAACCTTCAGGTTGTGTCATATACACGTCCTCAAGTAGCTTTCCATTAAGAAATGCTATTTTTACATCCATTTGCCATATCTCATAGTCATAATATGCTGCAATGGCAATTAAAATTCTTATGGATTTAAGCATGGCTACTGGCGAAAAAGTTTCATCATAATCAACACCTTGAGTCTGCCCTAAACCTTTTGCTACAAGTCTTGCTTTAAAAGTATGCACTTTGCCATCCATGTCAATTTTCTTCTTGAAAACTCATTTACATCCAATGGTCTTACCACCTTCAGGTAAATCAACCAAGTTCCAAACTTGGTTATCATACATGGATTGCATCTCAAAGTTCATGGCACTTAGCCATTTATCTGAGTCTGGTCCAGACATAGCCTCTTGATAAGTGGTGGGCTCATTTTGATCCATAAGCAACACATCATGACTATCAGTAATGAGAAATTTGAATCTCTCTGGCTCATGTCTTACCCTACCAGATTTAAGTGGGCCTTGTGTCACTTGAGGAGGTTCAACTGGTTCAGAACGTTGTTGAACTTCCAGTAGCGGTTCAGTGTTTATCTGTGATTCTTGAACTTCTTCAAGATTTATTTCTCTCCCACTAGTGTCTTTTGAAATAAACTGTTTTTCCATAAAAGCACCATACCGAGCAACTAACACTTTGTTCTCAGCGGGATTATAAAATTAATATCCTTTTGTTTCCTTAGGATACCCCACAAATAAACACTTGTCAGATTTATGTGCTAGTTTTTCTGAGACTTGTCGCTTTACATAAGCCTCACAACCCCAAATCTTAAGGAAATACAAACTAGGTCTCTTCCCATACCATATCTCATATGGTGTTTTATCAACCGCTTTAGAAGGAACTCGATTTAGGGTGAAAACTGCAGTTTGTAATGCATAACCCCAAAAAAGATAATGGAAGATCTGCATGACTCATCATAGATCGAACCATATCTAATAACGCTCGATTTTTTCTTTCAGAAACTCCATTCCATTGTGGAGTTGCTGGTTGAGTCAATTGGGAGACAATCCCACAATTTCTAAGATGATCATCAAATTCTTGGCTCAAATATTCACCACCTCGATCTGACCGAAGTGTTTTGATAGTTTTACCAAGTTGATTTTGCACTTCATTTTGAAACGCTCGAAACATCTCAAATGATTCACTTTATGTTTCATAAGATATATATAACCATATATGCTGAAATCATCAGTAAATATAATGAAGTATTGATAACCTCCTCTAGCCATTGTGTTTATAGGACCGCATACATCAGTATGTATTAGACCCAATAAATATTTTGCCCTTTCACTGTGTCTAGTAAAGGGACTTTTAGTCATCTTACCTAGTAAACAAGATACGCATGTTTCATATGTTTCTAAATCAAATGAATCTAGAAGTCCATCTTTACGGAGCTTCGTTATGCGTTTCTCATTTATGTGCCCGAGACGACAATGCTAAAGATAGGTTTGATTCGAATCATTTGACTTGAATCTCTTTGTATTTATGTTAAAGACTGGAGTATCAGTGGACCTTTTCATGCTTATAATATAAAGACCATCACACAAATCAGCATTTGCATAAAATATGCCTTTACGAGAAATGGAACATCTATTATTCGCAATAATAAAATCAAAACCATCCATATCCAAGCATGAAACAAAAATGATGTTTCTGCTCAAGGCATGCACAAAATAATTATTTAAAGTTAAAATAAGTCCACTAGGTAAGACTATGTCATATGATCCAACAACAGGGCGGAACTCTTGCTCCATTCCCTACGCGGAGGATGACTTCTCCTTTCTTCAACTTTCTACTTCTGCAGAGTCCCCGCACATTTATACAAATGTGAGATCCACATCCGATATCTAATACTCAGGGAATCACAAGTAGATAAATTAATTTCAATAACATAAATACTGCGTAGTGGTAGTCGCACCGCCTCTTTTATTCTTTAGATCTTCCAGATAGAGTTTGCAATTTCGAACCAATGTCCAGTGCATGGCGAAATGACAATTTCCTTCCTTTTCTTTTGGGTGTTTTGAAGCGAGAACAAGTCGGGATTGACTTGTTCCACAAGTTTTGTGACAGTGTGCAACAGAGCCTTGGCAACTATAGCCTTGCCTTTGCCTTTCTTCTTCATTCCCTTTCCTTTTTGGACCATCAACACATTACTGTAGGGGTTTCTTGATATTTTGTTCGGCGCTTTTGAGCATCAAATGCAACTCGAAATTGATTTCTCCATATTATTCATATTGTAGTTCATTACAAATTGTGAGTAACTCTCTAGTAATGAATTCAGGGATCAAATCCGTAGCCAACTCTTGGCTTATGGGAAATCTGAGTCTATCAAGGTGGTCAACATAGCCCTTCATCTTCGAACATGAGGACTAAAGAATCTTGCAAGAATGTAGGTTTTTGACTGTCTCGAACCTTTCTTGCTAGCTTGCTTGTTGGAACATTTCCTCCAAATTACATGCCATGTCGTAGGCTTCCATTAGTTCCATGTCCTTCGAAGTTCAGAAACCATAGTTGCCGACATAATACATGCAACATCGGTAGAATCGTTGACATGCTTATTATGCGCATCCTTCACAAACTTTCGCAAAGATTGGGTGGTGGGTCCTCGGGGATTGGAGCATCTAGGACATACAACTTGCGTTCATGCTTGAGAACAATTCTCAAGTTTATGAACCATCAAAAAGTTAGTCCCGATAACTTATCCTTCTCAAGGATGGATCGCAGTGACAGGGGATTATTGTTACTTGAAGAGGCCATTGATCTACAATAAAGATTATGCGAAGTTTATTTTAGTATAGAGGAATAGACTCCCACTAAATTAACAACCCTCATAAACCATACTGTTTATTTAGGGGACTAAAATCCATATTTCACCTAATTCTATGACAGCTATGGCATGAAACACATAACTAGATTATTTAGGTAGGTAACAGTTACCAATTACATCTTATGTAATTTTAGATACTTTTATGAGATACGGGACATCTTATGTCTTATCATGTTTTTTTTTATCTCATCATGTGCCTAAAGCTCAAAACTATTTTGATAGCTTTATTAAGTCGAACCATTTTAAACATTTAGGTAACTCTTACCCAACTAGTCTCACCAAGATAACACAATACACCCAGTTATGGCTGAAACTATATTAGTGTGATCGAGGCCTTGACAAGTGTTTAAAATGGATGGCACGAGACTTAAAATTTAATAGATGGATTTTATTCAGTTTTAGTGATTTTATGTAAACAATGAAATATCATATATTTTATTGATTTGTTCAATCACTAAACAATTTGGAAAATTTTATATTGTTCACTAATAAAAGAATTTACGTGCGCTAGGATTAGTTAGACGGCGGTCCCGCTAGCCGATTAGCGGGCGGTGGTTCCATTGACCACAATGACGGGGAACAGGGCGTCGGTCAGTTTTTTTTTTTTTTAGGAGACAAATTTCAATTCCGAAAATTAAAATTCGCTAAAGAAAATCATATTTTTCGCTGATTTTAGTATCCTAAATTAACCCCTTAATTTATCCGAAATTAAGTCAATTAAAACATTTTAATTAACCCAGGCACACATCTAACTAATCATCTTATCCTAATCCAATTAGGACTTAAGATATTTGAATCCTAGCATATCACCAATAACAAAATTCTCGATATTTATCTCATATCCAGTAGGGATAACGAAACCGATTTTGCTAATGTCTCATAATCTAATTAGTTATCTATCTCTTATTAAATAGAAATTTCAAAACTTAATAGATATAACGAGATAAATAAATAATTTCAAAAAATAATTATTTGCAATTTCGGTCCTCATCCAAATAATCACAAACATGTAATTGAATCATGAACTACTATCCCAATCGAACCTAATCATATTAGTTTCGAATTAATATTAAGACTCATACAATTTAAGAAACTTAAAACAATGTAACCTAAATATGCATACTGAATTACAGAGATTTCATCCATGCATCAATACACGAAAAATAAAGATTATACCTAATGGTGTCATGGATCACTGAACACGAAATTCAATTTATTAAAATTATTAAGCATATACGAAACTGATTTCAATTAAATCACGAATATTTGTATCATATACACAAAACATGATAATAAATCTCACATAAAACTTATGTATATCACATATACATAAACTATTAACATGCTTTCAATCATATATCATGTATATATAAGAAGAAAACATGCAATGAATTTAATGGACTCGAACCTGGCTCTGATACCATTGTTGAATTTTGGGGTTCATACGCAGCGGAAATTACAAAACAATTTTGACAAAAACCCCAACAGGATCCGAATCTAATTCCATTAAAAACGTTTAAACCATGAAAACTTAATCATACCTCGGTCGCAATATACCTTTTTGAAGGTTGATCGATCTCTAAGGCGCTGCCAACGACGAACGCCTCTACCAGCAGTCCACACACGAACGACGGCCGAGATTCGAAGTGCTAGCTTCGAGAGAATACCAAACCTTTTTGTTTCTCTCCAAAACGATCCAGAGCGTACCAAAAAACATTAATTCATTTCTGAAACGAAAATAGAGTTTCGGCCCTTAATTTTTCATACGTGTGTTCTAACTTAAAGCGTCTATTTATACAACCCTTGTATATACGGTTAAGTAAATTACACATATACCCCCACTTAAAGAAGTATAAGTGTAATACACCACAAGGACGTTTCTGTCATGAATTTTATCATATAAAACTCGTTTTTCTGAACCATCTTTAAATCTCGCAAAACCATTCTTAGTGTGCGACCCAATAGACTCATACAACGTTGGCAGTGTACCAAAACACATTTTGGTATACAAGTCATAAGCGGCCTCTAGCAAGATATTATGACTACCCAAGTTGTACGAATATCAAATCGATACAACCTAATCAATAGTGTATATAACATCCTTTTGTTACACGATATCCTTTTGATCAAACATAAAGCATGGAATTGTCATCCAACATGTTCAATCGTTCTAGTCTCGATCTCTAGGTAGATCAAAACATCCAAGTGACATTGATCAATATCAATTCACTTAGACTATGCCTTTTAACAAGCCTAACACATCGAGGGATCCACTAGATATCTCTCTTTATATGAGAGGACAAATTCTATCTCGATTACACAACTTCATCACATTGCTCACACAAGATAACCAATCATAACCTTTATAATCGTCTGGTTAAAGACAACGTTTGATTGTGTCAAATCACTGTGTTCCTAATGTTGAAGTCTCTGCTAATCTCAAGTTAGAGGACCGAAAAATATACCTATCATGAGAAACAACTATGACTTAATCCATGTGATGTTCTCATAGCGGCCTCGGTCCAAGACTTTGTTCCCTAACAAGTACTCGTGATCTTGATTCGTATCCCTATACGTATAATCATCATATGATCATCAATCAAGACTAACACTAATCTTAATTCATTATAGTTCACAAAGTATAATTATCGATAGGGACATTTAGGATATTTCGTAAATACCCATGGATCTTATTATAATGTAAACATGCAAATTAATTATAATAAACAACAAATGAAATCCTCTATATTTTTTAACTAAAAGTATTCATAAAGACAGTTAATGGATTGACCTAGGGCACATGCGCCAACAACACTTGTGGTTAGGGTCATTTGATGATAGAATCTCAACTTTCATACGGGGTCACTAGACTTTTCGGGATGTTAGAGAATTTCTCCACTACCTTGCATGACACACGGGGTAACGTGCCTTGAACGAGGTAACCGGACCTCGGGGTTTGTTGGCGCAAGAATAACTTGGGTGAACATGAACATGAGTTTTAAAACTCGGGTATGTTAGCAAGTATACATTCCGATGATGACTAATTCACTTGGAATAGAAAAGGCGTAATTGTAAGTACGACCTTTTGAAATTATGATATAGAGCTCAATTTGTAATGACATGATATAGAGCAGAGCTCAAATTGTAGTGGAGAGGCTGATGTGATGAAGATCATGGCCGACCGACCCTAATCCATTACTACTTAGCCTTGAGTCAGTTTTCTATTTGGTTAACTCAAGTATCTCTTTGCATGATGTTTCTTTCAGCATAGTTGCTATTTAAATTATGTCATTTGATACTTGTTGCATGTTTGGGAATGTGGATCAATGTCTCTCAAGATTACTTAAATAATTTCATGTACTCACCGTTTAGTTTGTGACGGTGGAGTGCGGATCAATAGAGCGTACCAGACCAGACAAAGAGAAGATTGGTGACTACCTCGAGCCGATGAAAAGACTACTACGACATATTTTTGTACGTTGTGCATTCTTTTGTAGTACATTTTCTATATACATGATATTTTTACTTTTGGGTTGAGTGATAGGAACATCTGATCAGACACATGTTATATATATCACCACTTTTGTTTATATATGCATGTGATCACTATTTCCTGGTTTTTCCACAATATGTTAGGCCTTAGGATCTAATGTCCACTAGTAACGAAATAAGACTTCCGCTGAAGAACTTGTTAGAGAAACAAAAAAAAAATTTAACTTAACTCTGATTTATAAGACAACCATAGGTTAGTCAGTAGAATTAACTTGTTAACTATAGGTGGTATCATAATTGTTAGGTGTTTAGGTGTTTAAATAAGGCTGACTAGTTCTTTGTTAGGTCCTATAGGGGAGATTAGGGCTTAATTAAGGAATTAGGCCGGGCGGTGCCCTTATTTGAAGAAGGGGTTGTCACAAAAACTTGCTTGTAAGTTAGCAAAAATATATTAAAGGAGGCCTTAGCTTATGGTAGCTATAATTATTGATTTAAAAAATTTGGCGAATAAAATAATAACAGTTTTAACGAGAATTAATTAATTAATATAGGGGAAGTGCATGCATGCGTACATGCTACTATAATGTAAGATAGGACAGAGGAGATTTAATGTGGCTCGTCGGACGCAGCGGCTTTATGTGGTGCTGTGCAGAAGGCTGTCCACAGGTAGATTTTGATCTTGTCGTAACAAGTGGTGCCAGTGGTGGAAGATGCGGTGGCTTCGATTCTGATTTGAGGCTGTGAGTTTATCACTGAACCCACCACATGTTTGGGCACCATCTACTGGTACAATAATTGCATGTGCCCACATGGGAATATACCTTAACGATTCCTGGTTTTTTTTGTCGTTACTTGGACATATTTGTGCCGTTAATTCAACTGCGGATCTACAAAAACATGTAACCGGTCCACCATCTTAATTAACTCACGAGAAGCAACTCCCTATTTGAAAGGTAATTTTGTTTTCATTACAAGTTTAGGAGAAGCAACTTCACTTTTTTAAGAAGCAATTTTATCACAATTACAAATTTAGTAGTAATTTTAAGTTTGAAGTTGAGCGAACAGATCTAATTGATCTAATCGATCGTGTACTAGATATTGAATCTGTAGCTCAAACTCTAATAGGAGTTGTAGTTGAACTTGAGTCAATTTGTGTATCACACAGTCATTCCCAAGTTTGTGTGTTACTAGGACTCATATTCGTTGACAAAAGTGACAAAGTGAAGACGCGATGAAAACATGCTAGTCAAAGTCGAATTACAATTAACATATATTTGTATATGTTTTAAGCATGGATTTAGTACGTTGCATATTTGAATATATATATATATATATATAGTTTCAGGTATCGTGTCCTCTCTACGCTCGCGATGAAATTTTTTTAATAATTTAATAAGTATATATGAAATTGTAATTTAGATTTAAAAATTTGACGAAATGATCAAATTATAAATGAATAAAGCAGATAATGAACATTTTAAAAGTAAGCAATTGAATATTTAACATGGGTGTATTCAATTGAGATTTTAATAGACTTTTGATTACTTTTATAAGTGAATGACTTTTATAAAGTTTTAGATTTTGGTAGACTTTTAAAGACTTTGATAAACTTTTATGTAGATTTCATTATGATGACTTTTATCGACATTTAAGATTTTTAGTGACTTTTGTGAACTTATTAAACATGATTTTGATGATACTAATAGATTATTGCGATTCTTAAAATGAAACAAATATTTTGCACTTTATTATAAAAAAATAAATAATTATATTTTTTTCTTAAGAACTATTACTAATTTTTTTAAAAATATTTTTGTGTTTTAGTAAAAAAAAAAACATATAAACATATTAATGAATTACTCTCAAGGTAGTAGCATAACAAATAAGTAAATAAATATCAACATAATAAATAAGTAAATTAATCATCTTTTAGTGGTAGAAAATAATCAAGTAAGATCATTGGAAATATTTTTTTTTGAGATAAGATCATTGGAAATATTATTGTAAAAATTTTGCACTTTATTTTTTTGTTTGACTTAAGCAAAAAAAAATTATATTTTTTCCTTAATAATGATAGTTTAAATTCTAAAAAATGCACTTCTTGCATTTAAAAAAAATTATACAATTATTTTCCTCAAAAATAATAATACTACACTTTTTGAAATTATAATAATACACTAAATAAATGAAACTTCTTTGTCAAAAAAAAACTATCAAAAATGTATAGTGATGCAAGAACGAGATTTTGTTAATAATGACATCAATCCATTTTCATCAACATAGATATTAGAATATAATGGGTGAGCAATGAAATCCAAGAGTTGTAGAATGATTGGAGAAGTTGTTAAAAACAATTGATAAGAAAAAGACCTCTTGTGAACACTGAAGTCCTTATTGAAGAATGTAACCAAACAAAAATTAGAAGTCTCTAAACGTTTCTGGGTTGAGGTGAGGAAAAGTTTAAATTGAATACCCCAAAACTACAAAAGTCAAGATTTGTAACCAATCTACAAAAGTCACAAAAAAATTAAATACACTTTACTTTTATGAACTCTCTAAAAGTTTAAATTGAATACCCCAAAACTTTTGTAAACTTTTTAAAAGTTTATAAAAGTCTACATTGAATACACCTTACTTTTATAAACTCTCTAAAAGTTTTAAATGAATACACCTAAACTTTTTTAGTCATTAAAAGTAACCAAAAGTTTATTAAAATCTCAATTGAATACACCCCTGTAAATAACTTTCTAATTTTAAAAAAATATGCATCCTAATAAAAATGTAAATGAAAGAATCATATTCTCGCTGATGTTAACATCCTTGAAAATAAAAAAATTAAGAGTTAGTATACCACATTACATTTATTTAGCAAAATTAATTAATACGATGAAGTTGTATTTAATTAAAGTTTAAATAACTTACTTGATAAAATGGTATTTTCTTTGTTCTTTTTTAGTCTGTGAATCTTTTAAATAAGTGTCACTTCTCTTCTTTTTAATTTCTTTATCCACAACGTTTTCTTGGTTTGTGTGAGACTTTCAATAACATATATTTATCACTGTGTAACCTTCTTTTCCTTTATTGAAATTGAAGGAAGTTAGTTTTACAATGAATGTAAGACTTCTTTCTATAATTTTTTTTAAAAATTTCGATGGAACATTATTTTTGAGTTTCATATCCTAATTGAAGTAAAAAGAGAAAATTTAATGTAAAAGTTAATGGAAGAAAAAATTAAAAGTAAAAAGTTAATGAAAGATATACTTAATAAAACCACGTAATATAAAAATATATGTTCAAAATATGCTTAAATCAATCAAAAAACCTACTTGATAAAACCACTTAATATAAAAATATATGCTCAAAATATTTACATCATGTATATTAGCTCATACTTAGCAAATGGCACCAAGTTTTATATGATTGTTGATGAATGCACACAAAAATAGTATTCTTATTTAATCTTTTATATACAGTTTAGGTGTTAGGTATAAAGTGAAGTGCTTTAGGCCTCGTTTGGTTCGTTTTTGCTAACTTACAGTATTAGTTCGGAGTTATCTCCTTGGAGTTAATATTTTCATGTTTGATTCAACTTAAACTTGCAAGGAAGATTCAAATTTTTAAACAATAAAAAATATAAATTGACGTAAATAGCCTTCAATCAAGAAATAAATGAGTAACAAAATGGTCATTAATGAGGGGTAATTGTGTCCACAACTCCTTGGAGATCCTAGGGAGGTGGTGGGGATATATCTGTCACCCTATGGTGTATTTTAATAGGCAAGTTGGGCAACCAAATGAGATTACTTCATAACTCCATGTGAGTTATTTCGTTGGAGATATCTCCACCTCATACCAAACAAGACCTTAGTTTACATGTTATAATCTTTCATGTGGTTGAGTTGATTAGTTGAAGTTTAAACTAAGGCAACCAATCTCTATTAATTGGTAGTTGAATAATTAGAAACGGATGATACTTATTGTGAGATTTAATTCAGCATGATTGCATATAAAGTCTTTTTTATTGTTTTATGATTAATTAGAAACGGATAATACTCCAAGTCACTCTATAAAACTATAAACATTGACCTTTCTAAGTTACCACACCAATATTCTCATAGGCATTTCATCAAACTAAAAAAGAGCGTAGGTCAAAACGTTAAAAAAAGTTACGAAGGAAAAATATAGTATTCGTGCTCGTGCGCGCGTGCGCACACACACACTATATATTCAACCAACTTTATTTTCTTGTATACTTCACTACAACAACAACAACAACAACATAGCCTCAGTCCCAAATTAATTGGGGTCGGCTACATGGATCAAACTTTTCAATTGTGTTCGATTAAGTGCAATTGATGGTGAGCTCTCTTGTATACTTCACTAAATGAAAAAAATTCTTTTGGTCTATAGGAGGCTTTTAATTCTTGAGCTAAGTGTTAGACATAGTCAAAACACTAAAAAGAAGTATACACATAGTAATAACAATACAAATACACATGTCCATTTAATGGGTTTTCTAGTTCTACTTCAGTTTTCTTAAGCTGCATTTTTTGGATTGGAAGCTCATCATCGCCACTTTGTAGAGTAGGATTACTGCTTGTATGTGGATCAGACCATGAAGCATTTGTTGTTGATTGAATAAGAGATTCATCAAACAATTTTACAGCACCCTATTAAACCATCAATACAACTTGTACCTCAACATTGACCTATCTAAGCTACCACACCAATATTCTCATAGGTATTTTATCAAACAGTTTTATACTACCCCATCATACCATTAGTAGGCATTTCATAAAACAATTTTAGAGTACCCTATTAAACCATCAAAATAGACTTTAAAAATTCAAAATCTAATATTCTCATAAAAATTCAAAAGCTAATGTTTTCATAGGCATTTCATCGAACAATTTTAGATCACCCTATTAAACCATCAAAACAAACTTGTATTAAAAAACCTCATAATGGCATGTCCAATAAGAACATAGTACAAATTTAGTAACACAATCAAATAACTTTACCATGCTGTAGATCTAAAAGATAATACCACCAACATGTCCAATATGTATCAGTTGAAATCATGCAATCATCACAGGTTATCAATTTCCTGTCTAGAATTTTTGATTGATCTCATCGTTATCTGTTTGGATGTGGACCTGTTGCTGGTATTATCTTTTAGATTTACAACATGTTAATTTCTTTTCTAGTTTGTGGGTGCTTCCATCGGTGTTCGACCTTAATATGCTTCACAATATGCTTGATATCTGCCAATTTTATATTAATTTTAATCTTTTATTTTCTTGCTTTAATATCACATTCTTGGTCTATTAAATGCCATTTAAACATCATAATTGGCATTCTATTTGATCTGTATTGAAAGCAATATGTCTAGAGTTATATTGGCTGTTTGATGGGGATTCTTTCAAGATAGACAAGCTTTATTGGAAACTTTGAATATTTCCTTAGTTCTTGTCTTCGCAAACCCTGATATTACACATCTTAGTTCCAGTGATGCTGTTAGTTTTTTTTATCAAATTTATCTATTTTCTTCTTTGGATATAGAAACCTTGGAACTGAATGTGTAAATTTTAAACTTGTTTAATTTGTTACTTTTATGTTAATGATCCAAATATAAAGAACTCTCAAGCTATAACAAAGTTTCTTGCCTAAGTTCCTTGATGATTGGTTATTTTGCACTCTCGCATACCTTCGAGTTAAGCCTTTATTGGTGAGTGGTTATTATCTTTACTAACTCTTTCTCAATATATATTCATGTTTGTCCATGTTTTTCTTTACCGAAGTTTCATTTGAAGATTGGTTCCTAACCTCCCATTTTCGGAGAACCTCTTAATTGCAAAAATTTTAGGTGCACTAGGTTCAGGTTCCTTACTTACTTCCTTTTCATTTCCATTGAAGTCTTGAGCTTGAATAATATCATCATCACCAAGTCTCATTTGTTCCATGGTATTCATCAGTCTGACTTTGGGATCTATCTCATCAAAAGTAACATGAATGGACTTTTCTATGATCTTAGATAATCCATTGAATACTCTATAAGCCCTACTATGCATGGAATATCCTAAGAATGTGCAGATGTTTGACTTTTAGGTCGAATTTGTCTAAATGATTCTTATCATTCGAAACATACCATGTGGAGCCAAATACCTTAAAGTAGCCTATGTTGGGTCTTCGACCTTTCCGTAGCTCATAAGGAGTCTTGTTCACATTCTTGTGAACATTTTTCTTATAAGACGTAACATGTTGTGTTATTTGCTTTGGCCCAAAAGTGCTTGGCTATGTTGTATTCATTCAAGATGGTTCGACACATTTCTTAAAGGGTCTGATTCTTTCTTTCAACCACTCCATTTGATTGTCGTGTTCTAGGAGAGGAAAGTTGGTGTGAGTACCCTTGCCTTGTACAAAACTCTTCTAGATTTTTGTTGACAAACTCACCTCCTCTATCACTTCTAAAGATAGTAATTTGTAGTCCTTTTCATTTTCGACCAAGGCACAAAACTTGACAAAAACTTCAAAAACTTTATGTTTGTGTGCCAAGAAATAAACTCATGTGTATCTAGTGAAATCATCGACAAGAATAAAACAATATGACTTACCCCCTAGACTTTGTGTTTGTGTAGGTCCGAACAAGTCTATATGGATTAGTTCCAAGTCTCTAGTCACATTACTAGTTACTTTTGTCTTGAATGAATATTTCACTTGTTTACCAAGAATGCAAGATTCACACTCCTTGTCTTTCTTATACGTGCATTTAGGTATACCTTTAGCCAAGTCATGCTTAGATAATTTTGGCAAGTTCTCCATGCTAGAATGACCTAGTCTATGGTGCCGCAACCATGCATCACATTCATTTTGAGCACTAAGCATGAAATATTTTGCATATGCATCTCATAAAAGTTTATGGCATAAACATTCATATCTCTACATGCAACAAAGATAGTATCATGCTTCTCATTCTTAACTATACATTTTGATGATTCCAACATGATATTAAATCCTCTATCACGCAATTGACTAATGCTAAGCAAGTTACGTTTCAATCCA
This sequence comes from Stephania cephalantha, assembly GCA_039657325.1. NCBI lineage: Eukaryota > Viridiplantae > Streptophyta > Magnoliopsida > Ranunculales > Menispermaceae > Stephania > Stephania cephalantha. The sequence continues at coordinate 19,095,700 of CM077576.1, forward strand.
TCAACAAGATAGACATTAGATATGGATAAGGAATCGTTACCTACGATGTTGATGCCAATTACTTTTCCTTTGTTGTTATCACCAAAGGTAGCCTTTCCACCATTATATTGTTTGAGCTCAATGAATTGACTTACATCTCCAGTCATGTGCCTTGAGCACCCGCTATCCAAGTATCATGAGGTGTTCCTCCTCACATCCTACACAATGTGAAAGGCACTAGATTTTGGTACCCAAACTCCTTTGGGTCCGAGAAAGTTAGTATCATAAACATTATTTACTACCCATGCTAGTTTGCCCTTATTGGTCTTATTCAAGGCACATTTACCGACATTATGTGATCTATTGCATTTTAGGCATTTATTAGTGTCGATCAATAATTTCTTATAACTCAATAGGCTAACATTATAGGATATGCCTCTTTTGTTGAGTGCACGTCGTTGTGCTCCCAACATCATGTCAAACATCTTTGTACCATTAATGAACTTAGTCATCGTGGAGTTCAAGTCCTTTACTTTCTTGACTAAATTATTTCTTTCATTTATGAACAATTCCAAATCAAGGTCATCAATAATCTCATTTTGCTTCTCAATCTTACTTATGGCTTTGATCAAGTTCTTTTTAAGTTGATTGGTCTTTTTGACCTCTTTTTCCAACTCATTTTTAAGGTCATGAATGCTAAGCTCTTCATTTAAGTCATCAATATCATCAAAATCCAAAGAGCTAGATTTGTGTACCTCATTCTTTGCCATAAGAAAAAATAGCCTTCTTATTTTTCAACTCGGAATCAGAACTAAATGAAGATGAATCATCCCATATAGCTTTGAGGCTATTCTTGCCCTTTCTTTTGTCCTTACTCTTCTTGGAACGACAATTGACCTTAAGATGCCCCATTTTGCCACACTTGAAGCAAGTTACTTCACTTGACTTCTTTCCTTTGCTTCCACAGTTGAACTTCTTCTCGAACTTGTTGCGCATATACACAGCTTTATAAAGTCTCTTGGATAGCATAACCACTTCCTCCTCAAGTTCATTTTCATCATATGATTCATTATCATCATTGATCTCAACTGGTGGACTAGAAGCTTTCAACTTAGTCAATGGACTATTTGCTTTCAAAGCTATCTCCTTCCTTGACTCTTTCTTTGATGCATCACTAGATGCTTCCAATCTAGCTCGATCCTTTAGCTCTAATTCATGAACCGTCAACTCTCCACATAGAGCGTCAAAGGTATATTATCCAAGATTTTGTGGCGATTGAATAGCGTACTTCTATGCAACCCATTCCTTAGGCATGCCTCTAAGGAACTTATACACCAAGTTCTCTCGATCGTAGTGCTTTCAGAGATTCTTCATCTCATTTAAGAGCTTAGTAAATCGAGTAATTGCGGTGGTAATTTCTTCATCGGCTCTAATTCGGAATGTTTCGTAATGCTCCTCAAGAATCCTCAACTTCGTTTTTTTTTCATTTAAGTAGTACCCTTATAATGTACTTCTAGTTTCTCCCATACTTCCTTAGTCGTGTCGCATGAACTCACTCGGTTGAATTCATTTTCACTAAGTGCACAAAATAAGTGATTCATGGCTTGATCATCGTATAGCTCAATTCTGGTCTCTTCGGGAGTGTAGTCCTTTCCGGCCATGTTGGATGGAGTGTAGGCATCCTTGATAGAATCCCACAAACTTCTACCTTGTAATCTAATGTAGAATTTCGTTTTTACTTTCCAATGAGCATAGTTGGTCCCATCAAAGTAGGGAGGCCTAGAAGATGAGTTGCGTTCCCTAAGGTGAGTGGAATCTAAAGTATGCATCCTTGCAAGAAAACACTCAAATAGGTTATTAACACTTTGAGCAGTAACCTGCTCTGATACCAATTGAAACCACACCTAAGATGGGGTGAATTGGGTGAACCAAGAGGTTATCGCTATATAAAACTTTTTAATCAACTGATGAAGCTAAAACACCATCACAAGCAATAAGTAACATATTAATGCAAAGGTGAAGGATGTAGAGGATAAGGAAATAAGACACAAGATTTATAGTGGTTCGGTCCAACCGATCTACATCACTACCTAACTCATCGGTAAGGATGTTCAAGCCCCCACTTATATTACCAATAAGTGATACAACCTAAGCGTACAAGCCTAGAGTGCCTAATTGCAAATTAGTTCTTCCCACCTGGCCTCAACTAGGATTTTTGCCTAGCCTCAACTTGGTCTTCCCTTGACTTAGATCTCACTAAGTCTTACAATCAATAGCTTACAACAAAGATTAATGATTACAATGAAAATTTGCCTTACAAAGTAAAGTGATAATAAGTCCAATCCTTATAAGCCTCCTAGAGCTATACCACTCTAATGAATGCAAGTATGGACACAACTAAGATATCAATGAATTTGATGAGTATATACAAATCTTAGTTAAGAAATCGGCAAATCAAATTCGATTAAAAGCATGCACAGTTTCAAATCAAGTAAACAAATGGTGTTGTAGAAAATCAAGATTTAGATCAACAATTGTTCAAAACAATCCAAGGGTTTAAGAGATAAATTTTAAGTACAAGAACCCAAGTCAAATGTGTTTGACAACACTACAAATGATTCCTACACAAAACTCCAATTAAAGAATACAGATTAGGCACAAATAGAGTAGGAAATCAAGAGATCTTACAACCCTAAGTATGAGACCCAAAAATCTGATTTAGAGTGTGGATTGTAAGGCTTAGAACACTTCTCCAGTATCAACTTCAAGGGTTAATCAATGGCCTTCATAGATTCAAGTGGTTGTGAGCAAAAAATTCACAAATTTCAGGGCAAAACTTGGATGTATGAGTGTAGTAGATCAAAATTTGTTCAATGTGTGTTCTTAATAGTTTATTTTAGTTCTGAAGCCCTAAGAAGGAGTTGGTGACTGTTATGTTGATCTAATGGTCTAAAATGATCCCTACATTCAAATTAAAGGTGGAGATTCGACTTTTCAAAAAACTGTCAGAACTCTGCATAGCGCGCTAGGTAGCTTGGATAGCGTGCTATTTGCAGGTTGTGTGCTATCATGCTTGCCTAGCGCGTTGGATAAGGGCTTCGAAACAATTTAGTTTTTGGTTTTTTTAAATAAACTCCCCAATGGTCGTACGACTTTATTAAACCTATGAAAACACTTCACACATGTTTAGTACGATCTATAAAACATATTTGGACATCCCAAATGATATCACAAACCCTGAAAATCAAGAATCTCGATTTCATGAAACATGTAGGGGCTTTTCTACAAATATTTTTGATGAAACTAAAAAAGCTGTCCAAATGAACATCTGTGCATTCAAAACAATTTCAAACGTTTGTACACCTCAAATACATGCTTTTAAACATGTTTGTATGACTTTAAGTTATTTTGAATTTCATGGAATTGTAAATCACATATTTATGACTTAAAGTACTTTGAAAATCATGATTCATGTAATGCATGATTCTAATGCATTTGGCTTGTAGGAATGGAACTTATATACATCACATAAGTTGTACAATTGATAGCTTTGGCTTTCCAGTCCTTGTATCCTTGTATGAGTTGAGTCTTACGCTTGTCCGGCTTCAATTTGCCAATTTGACTTGAACTTGTAAAGACGCAACTTTAAGCTTAACTCTCCTTTGGAACTTGTGATTCCTAATAAGGGTGATATTGTGAAACACTGAGTAAGCTTATTAGAAACCTTTCACTTTTTTTGTTGCCATCAAAATCTTTGGTGAAGTGTATGTCAAACCCCACCTAATAAGGGCATCTGACCGGCCTAGATTATCTTAATTCCCTGATAATCTAGCAGCCTTAACCTCTCTATCAATAAATAATTAAGATTAAAATCTTATAATCATCAATTTTAAAACTTTATCAACCACGAAAGATTCTAAAGAGAATCTTAAAGCAAAAAGTTCAGTAAAAATTAATTATATAATCCTCAAAGTTCATTATGATTAACTACATTATCCTCAAAAATTTGAAAAAAAATTTCGACAACACCTCCTCTATTTCTAAGCCTACACCGAAAATTTCAGCCTTCAAAAATCTTCAACAAAACCTGCTTAGCTTTGGTGGAAATACCAAAGGATTCACAATCCACCCATAACAATATATATTGCCTTAACTGAATATATGATCATTCTAATTTAATTTAAAATATCAAAAACCTTAAACTAACATTACCTTAGCTCCAATTAATCCTTCTCAAAATCGTTCCAATCATTTCAAAGGAAATCATATTCACACACGAGCCCAAAAGCTCATTTATACAGTGTAATATATTTAAAAATAATACATACATAAAGATAAAGAAACTATCAAGTCACAGACAATCTGACAGCTTTCCCTTTCCTCTGTTGTCACTCGCACCTGTCATTACCCAATTAAAAAAATTTGATAATGTCAAATAAGTAAATCTCACACTATCCAATACACCTGTAATAATCAAATGCATTGTATTCCAAGAATTTAAACAAACAATAATATCGCAAGGAATCATAAATATACAAGTATGCAATCCATCCCGTTTTTGTTGACCAACCACAATCAGAAGAAGTCTTTCCAAAAGTGGTAAGTAAACAATAATAAAGATTCATGAGTTTGACAGGAAGTCCCTCGGGAATTCACGCCTCAACTCTCAATGGAGTATGATCCTGGCCAGCATCACAAAAACATCCCATCCTAAACAAGTGTCTACAACGATCAGTGACCCCAGTCGCAAAGCACCACGGTGTTCATCATATCACACATATATCCAATGAACACAATGAGACCTCCAAAGGCCTCATTCCTCTCATGTCTGTGAATGCATGATCAATAAATATGCAGCGATAAACCGGACATGCAATTATATTCGAGAAATACTCATACAATGTAAAAGTTACCATGGGACTTGCTTAACCTTACAAATGCGCTACCAACGTTCCCTTGCGCTCCGAGTCGGTCAACTAGTCCACACAGGGTTTCAATTGCAGTCCTACAATTAATTTGTAAGTCCGGTAAGATGTCATAACACTTCCACAATTGTTTTTCAATTAATTGCACTTGCATTGACCGAATCGCGTCCCAAAACCCTTAAAATACTTCCAAAATATATTCTCTGATGCTCGGATTTCATTTTTGATTCAAAATTATTATTCGGCATCGAAAAGTACATTGTCTAGGCTTAAATATAATTTTCCAATTTATTATATTTTAATTAGGCCTGTCACGACTCAAAACCTCCAAAATCCCTCCAAATCAACTCTTCGGATGTTCAGATCCCAATTTTAACTCCAAATTGTGATTCAGAATCGAAAATTAACCTAGACTAGCCTTTAAAACAATTTTCCAAATTTTGGACATTTTCGGGTAACGTAACACGTATTATGAGAAAAACACCTGGTATAAATCCTCGAGAAAATTGCATAATCCTTTTTTTTTTAATTAAAATCCTCAATTTTCACTAATTTATCCAAAAATCCTATTTTGTCAATTTTCTCAATTTTTCATAGATTTATTTCATTTTTTTTTCCAATTTTCAAAACCATTTTTTTAATTAGGAGGGTTCCCCCCACAACCCCCCCCCCCCCATCACCCGCCATCTTCTTTCCACGGACGAAACAGGACGAAACTCAATTATTATTTTTTCTCGTTTGGGGAGGGAAACAGAGGAGCTCAAAGTTTCCTCACCCCCCATCGCGTATTCCTACCCCACCTCTTCCTTCAACGTTCTTTCTCCCTCCCCCACGGTTTTACAGGCCCACCTCCATCTCTGTTTTGTTGTTGCTATTTTGTTTTTTTTTATTTATTTATTTCGATCTCCTCCTCTGTCCTTCAATTCAATCAACAACAACTACAACAACAACACATCTCCTCGATTTCAAATTTATATACAAAAACTAGTCCCTAACTTTATTTTACAGTCCATGAATCGAAACCCAAAATACAAAAACAAAATTTCCATTGCCTTATCTTCATAGTCCCTAACCAACAGCAGCTTCACAATTTCTTTTTTTAATCAACAAAAAAAGTAATAATAGAGAGAGAAACAGTGGAAGATTTGATGAAGAAGGGAGTGATTCACAGTGAGGGAGAAACGAAGCAATGAAGAACGAAGAAGAAGGAGACGATGAAGCCCCTTCCCCCTGTTTGATTTCAATTATAAGTAAAAAGGTAGATAAATTACCAATATAAACCTTCTAATATTATCCTTGACAATATAAACAGTTCCTTTTTTTTGGTAATTTACCATTTTTCTATTTTTTCTTATTTATCTCTTCAATTTTTTGTCCGAATTAAACCCCGAAAAATACCACACTTTGACCAGAAATTGAAGAACTTATCAAAGCGCTCCAAAACTCTTGAACAACCCGTCTTCACACAAAAATCGAGGTGTGGGTCCCACGTCGACTCGTTAAGTCCAATTAAAGTCAAAAACTCGAATTTTTAAATTTAAATTCAATTATTTGTCTCAAAATTTGAAACTAATGTTTATGTCAATATTTTAATTTTCTCGCACTTGCCTACAGTGATCATCTAAAGGCTGTAAGTATTGCTATCATTACAATTATACTTACTAATGCTTTGCCATATGTTTTAAGTGTTTTCTTGTTTATCGTAGTCGGTTTTCTAGATTTCACTCGTACCTAAGTTTTTCCTTTGATTCTCGTGGTTTTGCATCGCTGGTTTTCATCGCTTTCCTAGTCGCGTTCTAAGTCTCGCAGACAGAGAGTAAGTTGAGCAGTAAATCGTTGACCAAGTGTGTGTTAACCTACTTGCATTTCTATGAGTAATCTTCGTAAAAATTTAGCCCGAGTTCTATCCTTTAAACCTACACCGATAAAATTTGAAAATGGTTCATCTTCTTCCTCTTCTGATAAAACTCCAACTAAAAAAATGTCTAAACTCGATCTTAAAAATATTAGTGAAATTTCTTATTCAAATATTGATCAATCTCTTCGCAATTGGAATCTTCCAGAAATTGAACCCTCTTCTATTTATCATAAAGATCTTTTTCTAACAAACAAGATTTTATAATCAAATTAGAAGAAGATACAATATCCATCAATGATGAAAGTCAAGAGATTTATCTCATTTCTCCTGAAAAATTCAAAAACATAAAGAAACTCATAAATTCTTGCATATTGGCCTTATTCAAGTTGCAATTAAGCCTCTAGTTACTTTAGGGCTTAATACCTCAATGTTAGTCTCATCGAGAGATAAACGTCATCAAGAATTTAATGATTCCTTATTAGGAATGATTGAAGGTAGCCTTCTTTGAAGGACCTATCTATTTCAATTGTTTTCCTAATTTCACATTCAATTTACATGATGAATTATCACATGAAGTCACTGTTTAGGTATTTATACTCAAGGATTTAAAATGAAAGGCATAATTTCTAATGTTGCGGTTGTTTATCGCATCTATTATAAATTAATGCAAACCATTGTTCTGATGTTGCATACACAAATTTGCATACCTAAACATCAACCCTCTTCCTAACCAATATTAAAAATAATACAATTGATCGTTCTCAATTGATTAATTGGAAAGATATTTCAATCCCACATCGCTGGACTATCAAAGATACAAACAAAGAAGAATGTCAAAAATGACAAACTTCTCAACAAATTAATCAAATTATAACACATGATGATGGTAAAGTTGATATTATATTTGCTCCTCGAGCATCTACATCAACTTCTACTTCCACTTCATTTTCCTCTCAGTCAAAGCGTTATGCTACTCCCACACCATCTAATGTTTCGGATGAAACTAATCCTGCTCCTCCTCCACCTGCAATTGGTGTTGCATATCCCATTTATGCATCTTCAACTCATGACGATAATGTCAGTATAAATGATTTTGTCAATATCATATTAATGTTGTTTCTATCATTGAAGAAGAAACACCTCCCGATTTTCATATGGAATATGACTCATTAAAACAACAGCTTTTAACTCATCCTTATAAACCAATATTTTGTAAATTAATTCCTTTCAAAAAACAAGCAATTTTTCATGAAAAATATTTTGACTATGTCAACACCAATCAAATAAATATATCGTTTTTTGACTGGTTATCTCAAAAATGTCCTCAAATTTCTATTCAAATTAACACAATTTGGGAAAGCACCACTGGTGAAAAATTTGATCAAACTCATCCGCCTTTGGCCCCTATCAAGGTGAAAGACAATATTAAAGCATCTCCTTTTAAAACTCCTTTTACTGAGGATGGTTTAGTAACCAAACAAGATATGTCTCATGTTATTGAACAAAATAATTATACCAATATATATTTATCAAAATTAGCATCAGCAGTTTCTGCTAAACCACTTAAACCTCATGTTTCTACTCCACGTGATAGCAGCTCCTACTATTAAAAAATCTTTTTTTCCCTCATCTTCTACTAATCTACTATTATCATCATTTTCATTACAAGCAACAAAATATTCTGATGAATTTTTAGACAAATTAACAAATCAATTAGCCCAGCTAAATTTGTCTACTCCATCCAGTAAAACTGGTCAAACTTCTTCTAGTAAACCTTCTTCTTTATCACCATCTACTCCTACTAATACTAAAAATAAAGAAAAGGTTCCAATCATTGCTAACTTAGATCAGTTATCTAAAATTGAAACAGATCAAAGTTCCACTTCTTCATCACTTTCACAAATAACTTCTAATGATGACAATTTGTCTGATCATATTTCAGTCAATCGCATTATGCGAAAAAATTATTCAAAAAATCGTTATCCATTGCAAAAGCAATTTTATTCAAGACCATCTCCCGCTGATCTTATTCTCGAAGAAAAGATTCCGCGAAATCAAAAATATGATGGATCTACCATCTATGATTGGAATATTGATGGTTTATCTGAATATCAAATATTAGACGTTGTCTTAAAAATGCAAGTTTATGCAAAAGCATGTTCTATTCATAAACATCCTGAAACACAAATTGCATTAGCCATTACTGCTAGTTTTACCGGACAACTATATGGTTGGTGGCAATATGTTTTCACTACTGAAAATCGTAATAGCATAGTTTATGCTGTTCTTAGAGATACAAATAATAATCCTATTCTAGATGATTCAGGCAAACCCCAGCCTAATGGTGTTGACACCTTAATGGCTAATATCATCTGGTATTTTGTTGGTCAGCTTGATTCGCTTAATGAAAAGATCGGTGATCAGCTTCAAAACAAAAGATGTCGAACACTAAATGATTACCGATGGTATAAAGAAACATTCTTTTCTAAACTCTATCTTTTAACTGAGCAACATGATACAAATTTCTGGAAAGAAAGATTTATTGCTGGATTACCACCATTCTTTGCCGCTAAAGTCAAAGAATATATCAAAGATCAAAATAATGGTTCTATGAACTGGAGTGTTTTATCCTATGGGGGTATTACCCAATATGTTCAATCATGTGCTATTTCTATCTGTAATGATATGCGAATTAAGTGCCAATTACAGAAAGAAAAGAATCCCTTAAAACGTGATCTAGGTAATTTCTGTTATGACTTTGGTCATAATGTTGATATTACTCCTTTAGCAAAAGCTAAACATCAACGTTTTAAACGACATTCTACAAATCAATTCTATTCTAGATCTAAACCTCGCCCAAAAAGAAATTCTACTAAGTTTTCTAAATCTTATTCTAAAGCCTCTCATTCATCTTCTAAAAAGAAAAATGTTTGTTATACCTGTGGTAAGCCTGGTCATTATGCCAATAAATGTCATTTAAAAAATTAAACAAAAAGTTCACAATGTTCAGTATAATTCAACTGATTCTGATTCATCCTCTAATTCTGATAATTGTCATTGTACAAATAATATGCTTCATACCTCTTCTTCTGGAACATAAATAAATGTTTTAACTGCTCATGAAGAACTTATATTTTCCATTGGTGAACAAATAACTGATCCTTCTTTGAAGTATAAATATTTTTAGGAATTAATATCTAAAGTCCCTTCTTCTGACTCAATTCCTACAGATATTCCTGAACCTACAATGAGTGATAAAAAACAACAAAAATTCAAACAACAATTAAATTTGGATCCTACAAAATATACTTTTTCAAGCTTAATGCAAGTTGTTAGCAAAAAACCTCATCAAACAACTATTCAATCACTACAATCAGAAATCAATCACCAAATCTGAAATTAAACTCCTAACCAATAGGGTTTCTACTCTTGAAACGCTTTTCTCGAATCGCCTTCGACTTTGATCCTAATAATGTTTTTATTGAAACAATTACTAGATATACACATCAACGATGGTTTACACCTATTACTCTTGCCATCAAAGAATTTTCTTACAAAGGCACAACTTTAATAGATTCTGGTGCAGATCTAAATTATATTCTTGAAGGTTTAATACCTCTAAGATACTTGTGAATCGACAAACAATCACATCCTCACAAGCCAATGGCAAACAATCAAAAATTAAATATAAAATTTATGTTGCACATATTTGTCATCAATCCATATGCATTCCTACTTCATTTATCATTATTAAAGGACTTCAACATGATATATTATTAGGAACTCCATTCATTATGTTTATTCAACCCTTTTCAGTTTCTTTAAAAGGTATTTCTACTACAATTAATGATAATAAAATTTTCTATTCTTTTCTTGAGCTTCCTAAAGAAAAATATTTAAATCAAATTATAAATCAAATTGATTTCAAACAAAACCATATTAATTTCTTACGAAATGAAATTCATTTTCTAAAAACAGATCAATTTTTACAAACTCCCTCTTTTCAAACTAAATTGAAATCTTTTCAGACGAATTTACAACAACAATGTTGTTCTAATTTTCCTTCTGGCATTCGGGATCATAAACATCATATTGTTACTCTCCCTTACATTCCTGAATTTAATGAAGCTAATATTCCTACTAAAGCCAATCATTCTCAAATGAATTCTCGCGTGAGAACCCTTTGTCAAAATGAAATCAAAGATTTAATAAAGAAAAAATTAATCACTCCTTCTCAATCTCCTTGGAGCTGTACTGCATTTTATGTTGAAAATGCTCCTGAACTTGAGCGCGGTGCGCCTCGTCTTGTCATCAACTATAAACCTTTAAATAAAGTTCTTAAAACTATTAGATATCCTTTGCCAAATAAATATGATCTCATCAAAGCTACTACTTCTGCCGTAGTATTTTCAAAATTTGATCTCAAATCTGGTTTTTGGCAAATTCAAGTTCATTCTGATGATATATATAAAACTGCTTTCAACACTTCATTTGGACAATATCAATGGAATGTTATGCCTTTTGGCCTAAAGAATGCTCCTTCAGAATTTCAAAAAATTATGAATGATATATTCAATCCTTACCATGATTTCATTCTTGTTTACATTGATGATATTTTTGTATTCTCTAAATCAATTGATCAACACTGGAAACATATATATACATTTCAGGCACTCATCATTAAAAATGGCCTTGTGCTATCACAAACAAAAATGCATCTATTTCAAACAGTTGTTACCTTCTTAGGTTTTAAAATATCAAACCAAACTATCACTCCTGTTAACAGAGTTATTAATTTTGCTGATAAATTTTCTGATCAGTTAACTGACAAAAATCAATTGCAAAGATTTCTTGGTTGCCTTAATTACCTTTCTGATTTCTATCAAAATTCAGCGATCGATAGAAAACCATTACAAGGATTATTAAAAAAGGATTCTAAATTTATTTGGACTCATGTGCATACCAAAGCTATTCAAACCATAAAACAAAAGGTCAAAGCTCTTCCATGCCTTCATTTGGCAACTGCGAATTATTTTTAAATAATTCAAACTGATGCATCTGATACTGGTTATGGAGGTATCCTCCTTCAAAGATCTCCTTCTGGAAAAGAACAACTTGTTTGTTTTACTTCTAAACTTTGGAATCAAGCCCAACTCAATTATGCGACTGTAAAAAAGGAAGTTTTAGCCATTGTGCTTTGTGTTCAAAAATTTTACGCCGATATTTTAAATCAAAAGTTTTTGATTCGTGTAGATTGCAAATCTGCAAAAGAAATTCTTTTAAAAGATGTCAAAAAACTGGTTTCAAAACAAATTTTCGCTCGCTGGCAAGCAATCTTAAGTATATTTGATTTTGATATTGAATATATTAAAGGTACTGATAATTCTTTCCCTGATTTCTTATCAAGAAAATTTCTCACTTCTTCTTCTTCTATCCATTGTTTACAGATCATGAATAAAGGTAAAACTCCTGCGACGAATCGATTTCAACCTTTATCATCTCCTGAAACTCATTCATAATATACATTGACAAACCGTTACCTCATTCTCTTACTTGAGAACCATCTTATTGACAAATCCCTTGATACCCAAATCAATTTAATTATGCCTCCTGGCCTTCATTTCATCCCTTCTCGTCCTCATATAACCATCAAATTTTATGAAAGTGTCCTGATTCATACACAATCTGTGCATTTTGAACATTTTACAAGAACGAATTCCGATGAAGTTGCTTATTCTAAATTCAAGATTCAAAAGGTGTTATCTCCTGTTGAATGGTGTTCTCTGAACAACTCCATACAACATAGTCCTTTCTTTTATCAGTCTATGACTATTGCAAAGGATAAACCTGCTGTTTTTGTTAATTATAAAGATTATATGGATGCATGGCGAAATGATATATTTTATCAGGATCCAAAAACTAATCATTCATGGTACATCACATTCAAGAAGACAATGAAACTTTCTCTACCAACGTGGTTCATGGCCGACTGGTGGACTAAATTTGGTCCTTCAGCTGAGATTTTGCCTCCAACTGTGTTAGCTAAATATGAAGAATCGAAAGTGTCTCTGTTGCATTTTCTTCATCAACATTCAATCCCCTGGATTCTCAAATGGCAGTATGCTACCCATCAAGTCATCAAAAATAACATTACCCATACTTATCTTTCGCAAGATATCTCCTGCAAATGGTCGGATAAGTTTAATTATGCTTTTATCACTAAACCTATAACTCCTACAACACCCATTAAGCTCACCGAATTTCCTTCTCTCTCATCCAGTTATAAAGATATCATTGCTAAACCTAAACCCACTGTGGCCTCTTCATCTCTCAACCCTGATATTGCCCAGGTCATTCTTGATCAATTAAAATAAATGCAGGATACAAAAAAACAAATGCAAAATTCTCATCAGCTTCTTCATAATCGCCTTCAACAAGTTGAATCTAAATGTTCTTCATCAACAAGATCTTTTTCTGATGATAACATTCATGCCATCTCTAATACATAATTATGACTAGCCGTCAAGCATTTGCTCAATCTATCCTAAATCCAGCTATTCAACAGCCTCTGGTTGATCTTATTTATCAGGAATTATTCTCCAATGGAGTTGAAATTGTATGGAATACACCTCACTCGCGTTGTTCGCTGAAAATTTTCCCTTGTCACATATGTTTTTTATGGATAGATGAAGATATTCGGCTACTCCTTGCCTTATGGTATCTATTGGGTTGTCCCATTATTCGTGTTTACATTCAGTATCCAGCTATTTTGAGATTTCCAGATTATGTGCATTCTGCACTTTGGGAATTTCTCCACTCCCCACCAATTTTGTATTATTGTTTATTTTATCATCAAACCACTCTCACTTAATCAGGCCCATGCCGTATGACTTTTCAAGCCCATGCTTCCTGGACTTGTCCAGCCATCAGGCCCATGCCACTTATCTTTTCAAGCACATGCTTCCTGGCATTATTTGCCAGCCCACATCATGATCGACATCGACAATGAGAATGAGAATCTTATCTCAACTTCCTCCATGTAGCTTTCGATAAAGCGGCTTTATAAAAGTGCTACAATCATTAGCTTTTACTTTTTTGAAGAGTCAGCACTGTTCTTAGCTTTTACTTTTGTGTAAGGTCAAGTACTGTTCTTAGCCTTTACTTTTGCGAAAGGTCATTCCTGTTGTAATTTGTTTGTGAACTACTTGCGAGTAGTGCGTCTATAAATAGCTGTTGTTTGTTTCATTGTAAGTATCGAGTCTTGGATCGAGTCTAAGCAATTTCAGAGTATTTGTTCTTGTTCTATGCTTTTATGTACTTGTGTTCTCTATCAATATAATAATAATAGAGTCCTTTTATTTTCTATTTTGGGACTTTAAAGCCCTCGCTTCTTGTTTTGACCCTCATTTCGTTCATAATCCCTCGTTTGCCTTCAAATACGTAGCGGGTCGCTCAATTGCTTGAGAAGTTTGTCGTTTTTGACATTCTTCTTTGTTTGTATCTTTGATAGTCCAATGATGTTGGATTGAAATATCTTTCCAATTAATCAATTGAGAACGATCAACTGTATTATTTTTAATATTGGTTAGGAAGAGGGTTGATGTTCCGGTATGCAAATTTGTGTATGCAACATCAGGAACAATGGTTTGCATTAATTTATAATAGATGCGATAAACAACCGCAACATTAGAAATTATGCCTTTCATTTTAAATCCTTGAGTATAAATACCTAAAACGACAGCTTCATGTGATGTTAACTGACAAAAATCAATTGCAACGATTTCTTGGTTGCCTTAATTACCTTTCTGATTTCTATCAAAATGCCGCAAACGATAGAAAATCATTACAAGAATTATTAAAAAAGGATTCTAAATTCATTTGGACTCCTGTGCATACCAAAGCGGTTCAAACCATAAAACAAAAGGTTAAAGCCCTTCCATGCCTTCATTTGGCAACTGTGAATTATTTTAAAATAATTCAAACTGATGCATCTGATACTGGTTATGGAGGTATCCTCCTTCAAAGATCTCCTTCTGGAAAAGAACAACTTGTTTGTTTTACTTCTAAACTTTGGAATCAAGCCCGACGCAATTATGCGACTGTAAAAAAGGAAGTTTTACCCATTGTGCTTTGTGTTCAAAAATTTCAAGCTGATATTTTAAATCAAAAGTTTTTGATTCGTGTGATTGCAAATCTGCAAAAGAAATTCTTTTAAAAGATGTCAAAAATCTGGTTTCAAAACAAATTTTCGCTCGCTGGCAAGCAATATTCAAGTATATTTGAGCGACCCGCTACGTATTTGAAGGCAAACGAGGGATTACGAACGAAAGGAGGGTCAAAATAAGAAGCGAGGGCTTTAAAGTCCCAAAATAGAAAATAAAAGGACTCTATTATTATTATATTGATAGAGAACACAAGTACATAAAAGCATAGAACAAGAACAAATACTCTGAAATTGCTTAGACTCGATCCAAGACTCGATACTTACAATGAAACAAACAACAGCTATTTATAGACGCACTACTCGCAAGTAGTTCACAAACAAATTACAACAGATCGACCTTTCGCAAAAGTAAAGGCTAAGAACAAGACTTGACCTTACACAAAAGTAAAAGCTAAGAACAAAGTCTTGACTCTTCAAAAAGTAAAAGCTAATGACTCGTAGCACTTTTATAAAGTCGCTTTATCAAAAGCTACATGGAGGAAGTTGAGATAAGATTCTCATTGTCGATGTCGATCATGATGTAGGCTGGCAAATAATGCCAGGAAGCATGTGCTTGAAAAGATAAGTGGCATGTGCCTGATGGCTGGACAAGTCCAGGAAGCATGGGCTTGAAAAGTCATACGGCATGGGCCTGATTAAGTGAGAGTGGTTTGATGATAAAATAAACAATAATACGAAATTGGTGGGGAGTGGCGAAATTCCCAAAGTGCGTAATGCACATAATCTGAAATCTCAAAATAGCCGGATACCGAATGTAAACACGAATAATGGGACAACCTAATAGATACCATAAGGCAAGGAGAGTAATTTAATATCTTCATCTCGTCCATAAAAAACATATGTGACAAGGGAAAATTTTCAAACGAACAACGCGAGTGAGGTGTATTCCATACAATTTCAACTCCATTGAGAATAATTCCTGATAAATAAGATCAACCGTAGGTCGTTGAATAAATGGATTTTGGATAACTTGAGCAAATGCTTGACGGCTAGTCATAATTCTGTATTAGAGATGGCATGAATGTTATCATCAGAAAAAGATCTTGTTGATGAAGAACATTTAGATTCAACTTTTTCAAGGCAATTATGAAGAAGCTGATGAGAATTTTGCATTTGTTTTTGCGTATCCTGCATTTGTTTTAATTGATCAAGAATGACCAGGGCAATATCAGGGTTGAGAGATGAAGAGGCCACAGTGGGTTTAGGTTTAGCAATGATATCTTTATAACTGGATAAGAGAGAAGGAAATTCGGTGAGCTTAATGGGTGTTGTAGGAGTTATAGGTTTAGTGATAAAAGCACAATTAAACTTATCCCACCATTTGCAGGAGATATCTTGCGAAAGATAAGTATGGGTAATGTTATTTTTGATGACTTGATGGGTAGCATACTGCCATTTGAGAATCCAGGGGATTGAATGTTGATGAAGAAAGTGCAACAGAGACACATTCGATTCTTCATATTTAGCTAACACAGTTGGAGGCAAAATCTCAGCAAAAGAAACCAAATTTAGTCCACCAGTCGGTCATGAACCACGTTGGTAGAGAAAGTTTCATTGTCTTATTGAATGTGATATACCATGAATGATTAGTTTTTGGATCCTGATAAAATAAAACATTTCGCCATGCATCCATATAATCTTTATAATTAACAAAAACAGCAGGTTTATCCTTTGCAATAGTCATAAGATCGATAAAAGAAAGGACTATGTTGTATGGAGTTGTTCGAGAGAACACCATTCAACAGAGATAACACCTTTTGAATTTTGAATTTAGAATAAGCAACTTCATCGAAATTGTTCTTGTAAAATGTTTGAAATGCACAGATTGTGTATGAATCAGACACTTTCATAAAATTTGATGGTTATATGAGGACGAGAAGGGATGAAATGAAGGCCATGAGGCATAATTAAATTGATTTTGGGTATCAAGGGATTTGTCAATAAGATGGTTCTCAAGTAAGAAAATGAGGTAACGGTTTGTCTATGTATATTCGAATGAGTTTCGGAGATGATAAAGGTTGAAATCGATTCGTCATAGCAGGAGTTTTACCTTTATTCATGATTTGTAAACAATTGATAGAAGAAGAAGAAGTGAGAAATTCTCTTGATAAGAAATCAGGGAGAGAATTATCAGTACCTTTAATATATTCAATATCAAAATCAAATATACTTAAGATTGCTTGCCAGCGAGCGAAAATTTGTTTTGAAACCAGATTTTTGACATCTTTTAAAAGAATTTCTTTTGCAGATTTGCAATCAACACGAATCAAAAACTTTTGATTTAAAATATCAGCTTGAAATTTTTGAACACAAAGCACAATGGCTAAAACTTCCTTTTTTACAGTCGCATAATTGCTTTGGGCTTGATTCCAAAGTTTAAAAGTAAAACAAACAAGTTGTTCTTTTCCAGAAGGAGATCTTTGAAGGAGGATACCTCCATAACCAGTATCAAAGCCTACAGTGATCATCTAAAGGCTGTAAGTATTGCTATCATTACAATTATACTTACTAATGCTTTGCCATATGTTTTAAGTGTTTTCATGTTTATCGTAGTCGGTTTTCTAGATTTCACTCGTACCTAAGTTTTTCCTTTGATTCTCGTGGTTTTGCATCGCTGGTTTTCATCGCTTTCCTAGTCGCGTTCTAAGTCTCGCAGACAGAGAGTAAGTCGAGCAGTAAATCGTTGACCAAGTGTGTGTTAACCTACTTGCATTTCTATGAGTAATCTTCGTAAAAATTTAGCCCGAGTTCTATCCTTTAAACCTACACCGATAAAATTTGAAAATGGTTCATCTTCTTCCTCTTCTGATAAAACTCCAACTAAAAAAATGTATAAACTCGATCTTAAAAATATTAGTGAAATTTCTTATTCAAATATTGATCAATCTCTTCGCAATTGGAATCTTCTAGAAATTGAACCCTCTTCTATTTATCATAAAGGATCTTTTTCTAACAAACAAGATTTTATAATCAAATTAGAAGAAGATACAATATCCATCAATGATGAAGGTCAAGAGATTTATCTCATTTCTCCTGAAAAAATTCAAAAACATAAAGAAACTCATAAATTCTTGCATATTGGCCTTATTCAAGTTGCAATTAAGCCTCTAGTTACTTTAGGGCTTAATACCTCAGCATTAGTCTCTGTCAGAGATAAACGTCATCAAGAATTTAATGATTCCTTATTAGGAATGATTGAAGGTAGCCTTGCTGAAGGACCTATCTATTTCAATTGTTTTCCTAATTTCACATTCAATTTACATGATGAATTATCACATGAAGCTGCCGTTTTAGGTATTTATACTCAAGGATTTAAAATGAAAGGCATAATTTCTAATGTTGCGGTTGTTTATCGCATCTATTATAAATTAATGCAAACCATTGTTCCTGATGTTGCATACACAAATTTGCATACCAAAACATCAACCCTCTTCCTAACCAATATTAAAAATAATACAGTTGATCGTTCTCAATTGATTAATTGGAAAGATATTTCAATCCCACATCAGTGGACTATCAAAGAAACAAACAAAGAATAATGTCAAAAACGACAAACTTCTCAACAAATTAATCAAATTATAACACATGATGATGGTAAAGTTGATATTATATTTGCTCCTCGAGCATCTACATCAACTTCTACTTCCACTTCATTTTCCTCTCGATCAAAGCGTTATGCTACTCCCACACCATCTAATGTTTCTGATGAAACTAATCTCGCTCCTCCTCCACTTGCAATTGGTGTTGCATATCCGTTTATGCATCTTCAACTCATGACGATAATGTCAAGATAAATGATTTTGTTGAATATCATATTAATGTTGTTTCTATCATTGAAGAAGCAAACACCTCCCGATTTTCATATGGAATATGACTCATTAAAACAACAGCTTTTTAACTCATCCTTATAAACCAATATTTTGTAAATTAATTCCTTTCAAAAAACAAGCAATTTTTCGTGAAAAATATTTTGACTATGTCAACACCAATCAAATAAATATATCATTTTTTGACTGGTTATCTCAAAAATGTCCTCAAATTTCTATTCAAATTAACACAATTTGGGAAAGCACCACTGGTGAAAAATTTGATCAAACTCATCCGCCTTTGGCCCCTATCAAGGTGAAAGACAATATTAAAGCATCTCCTTTTAAAACTCCTTTTACTGAGGATGGTTTAGTAACCAAACAAAATATGTCTCATGTTATTGAACAAAATAATTATACCAATCTATATTTATCAACATTAGCATCAATGAGCTTTCTATAAACCACTTAAACCTCATGTTTCTACTCCGTGAGTAGCGCTCCTATTATTAAAAAATCTTTTTTCCCTTATCTTCTACTAATCTACTATTATCATCATTTTCATCACAAGCAACAAAATATTGATGAATTTTTAGACAAATTAACAAATCAATCAAATTCTAAATTTGTCTACTCCATCCAAAAAAACCGTCAAACTTCTTCTAGTAAACCTTCTTCTTTATCACCATCTACTCCTACTAATACTAAAAATAAAGAAAAGGTTCCAGTCATTGCTAACTTAGATCAGTTATCTAAAATTGAAACAGATCAAAGTTCTACTTCTTTATCACTTTCACAAATAACTTCTAATGATGACAATTTGTCTGATCATATTTACATCAATCGCATTATGAGAAAAAATTATTCAAAAAATCGTTATCCATTGCAAAAGCAATTTTATTCAAGAAAATCTCCCGCTGATCTTATTCTCGAAGAAAAGATTCTGCGAAATAAAAAATATGATGGATCTACCATCTATGATTGTAATATTGATGGTTTATTTGAATATCAAATATTAGACGTTGTCTTAAAAATGCAAGTTTATGCAAAAGCATGTTCTATTCATAAACATCCTGAAGCACAAATTGCATTAGCCATTGCTGCTGGTTTTACCGGACAACTATATGGTTGGTGGCAATATGTTTTCACTACTGAAAATCGTAATAGCATAGTTTATGCTGTCCTTAGAGATACAAATAATAATCCTATTCTAGATGATTCAGGCAAACCCCAGCCTAATGGTGTTGACACCTTAATGGCTAATATCATCTGGTATTTTGTTGGTCAACTTGATTCGCTTAATGAAAAGATCGGTGATCAGCTTCAAAACAACAGATGTCGAACACTAAATGATTACCGATGGTATAAATATACATTCTTTTCTAAACTCTATCTTTTAACTGAGCAACATGATACAAATTTCTGGAAAGAAAGATTTATTGTTGGATTACCACCATTCTTTGCCGTTAAAGTCAAAGAATATATCAAAGATCAAAATAATGGTTCTATCAACTGGAGTGTTTTATCCTATGGGGGTATTACCCAATATGTTCAATCATGTGTTATTTCTATCTGTAATGATATGTGAATTAAGCGCCAATTACAGAAAGAAAAAAATCCCTTAAAACGTGATCTAGGTAATTTCTGTTATGACTTTGGTCATAATGTTGATATTACTCCTTTAGCAAAAGCTAAACATTAACGCTTTTAAACGACATTCTACAAATCAATTCTATTCTAGATATAAACCTATAAGCCAAAAAGAAATTCTACTAAGTTTTCTAAATCTTATTCTAAAGCCTCTCATTCATCTTCTAAAAAGAAAAATGTTTGTTATACCTGTGGTAAGCCTGGTCATTATGCCAATAAATGTCATTTAAAAAATTATAAACAAAAAGTTCACAATGTTCAAGTATAATTCAATCGATTCTGATTCATCCTCTAATTCGATAATTGTCATTGTACAAATAATATGCTTCATACCTCTTCTTCTCGGAACATAAATAAATGTTTTAACGCTCATGAAGAACTTATATTTTCCATTGGTGAACAAATAATGATCCTTCTTTGAAGTATAAATATTTTTAGGAATTAATATCTAAAGTCCCTTCTTCTGACTCAATTCCTACAGATATTCCTGAACCTACAATGAGTGATAAAGAACAACAAAAATTCAAACAACAATTAAATTTGGATCCTACAAAATATATTTTTTCAAGCTTAATGCAAGTTGTTAGCAAAAAACCTCATCAAACAACTATTCAATCACTACAATCGAAATCAATCAAATTCAAATCTGAAATTAAACTCCTAACCAATAGGGTTTCTACTCTTGAAACGTTTTCTCTTCAATCAGGTTCGACTTTGATCCTAATAATGTTTTTATTGAAACAATTACTAGATATACACATCAACGATGGTTTACACCTATTACTCTTGCCATCAAAGAATTTTCTTACAAAGGCACAACTTTTAATAGATTACAGTGCGAGATCTAAATTGTATTCGTGAAGGTTTAATACCTCTAAGATATCGTGAATCGACAAACAATCACATCTCTCATGTTGCCAATGGCAAACAATCAAAAATTAAATATGAAATTTCATTGCACATATTTGTCATCAATCCATATGCATTCCTACTTCATTTATCATTATTAAAGGACTTCAACATGATATTTTATTAGGAACTCCTTTCCTTCGCTTTATTCAACCCTTTTCGGTTTCTTCAAAAGGTATTTCTACTACAATTAATGATAATAAAATTTTCTTTTCTTTTCTTGAGCCTCCTAAAGAAAAAGATTTAAATCAAATTATAAATCAAATTGATTTCAAACAAAACCATATTAATTTCTTACGAAATGAAATTCATTTTCTAAAAACAGATCAATTTTTACAAACTCCCTCTTTTCAAACTAAATTGAAATCTTTTCAGACAAATTTACAACAACAATGATGTTCTAATATTCCTTTTGCATTCTGGGATCGTAAACATTATATTGTTACTCTCCCTTACATTCCTGAATTTAATGAAGCTAATATTCCTACTAAAGCCAATCTTCTCAAATGAATTCTCGCCTGAGAACCCTTTGTCAAAATGAAATCAAAGATTTAATAAAGAAAAAATTAATCACTCCTTCTCAATCTCCTTGGAGCTGTACTGCATTTTATGTTGAAAATGCTCGTGAACTTGAGCGCGGTGCGCCTCGTCTTGTCATCAACTATAAACCTTTGAATAAAGTTCTTAAAATTATTAGATATCCTTTACCAAATAAATATGATCTCATCAAAGCTACTACTTCTGCCGTAGTATTTTCAAAATTTGATCTCGAATCTGGTTTTTGGCAAATTCAAGTTTATTCTGATGATAGATATAAAACTGCTTTCAACACTCCATTTGGACAATATCAATGGAATGTTATGCCTTTTGGCCTAAAGAATGCTCCTTCAGAATTTCAAAAAATTATTAATGATATATTCAATCCTTACCATGATTTCATTCTTGTTTACATTGATGATATTTTGGTATTCTCTAAATCTATTGATCAACACTGGAAACATCTATATACGTTTCAGGCACTCATCATTAAAAATGGCCTTGTGCTATCACAAACAAAAATGCATCTATTTCAAACAGTCGTTACCTTCTTAGGTTTTAAAATATCAAACCAAACTATCACTCCTGTTAACAGAGTTATTAATTTTGCTGATAAATTTCCTGATCTGTTAACTAACAAAAATCAATTGCAAAGATTTCTTGGTTCCCTTAATTACCTTTCTGATTTCTATCAAAATGCAGCAATCGATGGAAAACCATTACAAGGATTATTAAAAAAGGATTCTAAATTTATTTGGACTCAAGTGCATACCAAAGCTATTCAAACCATAAAACAAAAGGTCAAAGCCCTTCCATGCCTTCCTTTGGCAATTGCGAATTATTTTAAAATAATTGATAAAGAAATTTATCAGCAAAATTAATAACTCTGTTGACAGGAGTGAAAGTTTGATTTGATATTTTGAAACCTAAGAAGGTAACAACTGTTTGAAATAGATGCATTTTTGTTTGTGATAGCACAAGGCCATTTTTAATGATGAGTGCATGAAAGGTATAGAGATGTTTCCCGTGTTGATCAATGGATTTAAAAAATACCAAAATATCACAATGTAAACAAGGATGAAATCATGGTAAGGATTGAATATATCATTCATAATCTTTTGAAATTCTGAAGGAGCATTATTTAGGCCAAAAGGCATAACATTCCATTGATATTGTTCAAATGGAGTGATGAATGCAGTTTTATATCTATCTTTAAAATGAACTTGGATATGCCAAAATCCAGATTTGAGATCAAATTTTGAGAATACTACTGCAGAAGTAGTAGCTTTGATGAGATCATTTTTATTTGGTAAAGGATATCTAATGGTTTTAAGAACTTTATTTAAAGGTTTATAGTTGATGACAAGACGAGCGCACCACAAGCTCAGTTCGGAGCATTTTCCACATAAATGCAAGACAACTCCAAAGAGATTGAGAAGGAGTGATTAATTTTTTCTTTATTAAATCTTTGATTTCATTTTGACAAAGGGTTCTCAAACTAGAATTCATTTGAGAAGGATTGGCTTTAGTAGGAATATTGACTTCATTAAATTCGTGAATGTAAGGGAGAGTAACAATATGATGTTTACGATCCCAAAATGCGAAGAATATTAGAACAACATTGTTATTGTAAATTTGTCTCAAAAGATTTCAATTTTGTTTGAAAATAGGGAGTTTGTAAAAATTGATATGTTTTTAGGAAATGAATTTCATTTTTTAAGAAATTAATATGATTTTGTTTGAAATCAATTTGATTTATAATTTGATTTAAATATTTTTCTTTAGGAAGCTCAAGAAAAGAAAAGAAAATTTTATTATCATTAATTGTAGTAGAAATACCTTTTGAAGAAACCGAAAAGGGTTGAATAAACTGAAGGAATGGAGTTCCTAATAATATATCATGTTGAAGTCCTTTAATAATGATAAATGAAGTAGGAATGCATATGGATTGATGACAAATATGTGCAACATAAATTTTATATTTAATTTTTGATTGTTTGCCATTGGCAACAGAGATGTGATTATTTGTAGATTCATAGTATCTTAGAGGTATTAAACCTTCACGAATACAATTTAGATCTACACCTGAATCTATTAAAGCTGTGCCTTTGTAAGAAAATTCTTTGATGGCAAGAGTAATTGGTGTAAACCATCGTTGATGTGTATATCTAGTAATTGTTTCAATAAAAACATTATTAGAATCAAAGTCAGGAACTGATTCAGTAGAAAACGTTTCAAGAGTAGAAACCCTATTGGTTAGGAGTTTAATTTCAGATTTGAGCTGATTGATTTCTGATTGTAGTGATTGAATAGTTGTTTGATGAGGTTTTTTGCTAACAACTTGCATTAAGCTTGAAAAAGTATATTTTGTAGGATCCAAATTTAATTGTTGTTTGAATTTTGTTGTTTTTTATCACTCATTGTAGGTTCGGAATATCTGTAGGAATTGAGTCAAGAAGGGGACTTTAGATATTAATTCCGTAAAATATTTATACTTCAAAGAAGGATCAGTTTTTTGTTCACCGATGGAGTATGGGTGATGTTATTTTTGATGACTTGATGGGTAGCATACTGCCATTTAAGAATCCATGGGATTGAATGTTGATTAAGAAAGTGTAACAGAGACACTTTTGATTCGTCATATTTTGCTAACATAGTTAGAGGCAAGATTTCAGCAGAAGGACCAAACTTAGTCCACCAGTCGGTCATGAACCATGTTGGTAGAGAGAGTTTCATCGTCTTCTTAAATGTGATATACCAGGAATGATTAGTTTTTGGATCCTGATAAAATAAAACATTTCGCCATGCATCCATATAATCTTTATAATTAACAGCAGGTTTATCCTTTGCAATAGTCATAGACTGATAAAAGAAAGGACTATGTTGTATGGAGTTGTTCAGAGAACACCATTCAACAGGAGATAACACCTTTTAATCTTGAATTTAGAATAAGCAACTTCATCGGAATTCATTCTTGTAAAATGTTCAAAATGCACAGATTGTGTATGAATCAGGAGACTTTCATAAAATTTGATGGTTATATGAGGACGAGAAGGGATGAAATGAAGGCCAGGAGGCATAATTAAATTGATTTGGGTATCAAGGGATTTGTCAATAAGATGGTTCTCAAGAAAGAGAATGAGGTAACGGTTTGTCAATGTATATTCTAATGAGTTTCGGGAGATGATAAAGGTTGAAATCGATTCGTCGCAGGGAGTTTTACCTTTATTCATGATCTCAAACAATGGATAGAAGAAGAAGAAGTGAGAAATTCTCTTGATAAGAAATCGGGAGAGAATTATCAATTATCTTTAATATATTCAATATCAAAATCAAATATACTTAAGATTGCTTGCTAACGAGCGAAAATTTGTTTTGAAACCATATTTTTGACATCTTTTAAAAGAATTTCTTTTGCAGATTTGCATTCAACACGAATCAAAAACTTTTGATTTAAAATATCAAACTTGAAATTTTTGAACACAAAGCACAATGGCTAAAACTTCCTTTTTACAATCGCAGATAATTGCGTTGGGCTTGATTCCAAAGTTTAAAAGTAAAACAAACAAGTCGTTCTTTTCCAGAAGGAGATCGTTGAAGGAGGATACCTCTATAACCAGTATCAGATGCATAAGTTTGAATTATTTTAAAATAATTCACAGTTGCCAAATGAAGGCATGGAGGGGCTTTAACCTTTTGTTTTATGGTTTGAACCGCTTTGGTATGCACATGAGTCCAAATGAATTTAGAATCCTTTTTTAATAATTCTTGTAATGATTTTTTATCGTTTGCGGCATTTTGATAGAAATCAGAAAGGTAATTAAGGCAACCAAGAAATCGTTGCAATTGATTTTTGTCAGTTAACTGATCAGGAAATTTATCAGCAAAATTAATAACTCTGTTGACAAGAGTGATAGTTTGATTTGATATTTTGAAACCTAAGAAGGTAACAACTGTTTGAAATAGATGCATTTTTGTTTGTGATAGCACAAGGCCATTTTTAATGATGAGTGCCTGAAAGGTATAGAGATGTTTCCAGTGTTGATAAATGGATTTAGAAAATACCAAAATATCATCAATGTAAACAAGGATGAAATCATGGTAAGGATTGAATATATCATTCATAATCTTTTGAAATTCTGAAAGAGCATTCTTTAGGCCAAAAGGCATAACATTCCATTGATATTGTCCAAATAGAGTGTTGAATGCAGTTTTATATCTATCTTTAGAATGAACTTGGATTTGCCAAAATCCTGATTTGAGATCAAATTTTGAGGATACTACTACAGAAGTAGTAGCTTTGATGAGATCATTTTTATTTAGTGAAGGATATCTAATGGTTGTAAGAACTTTATTTAAAGGTTTATAGTTGATGACAAGACGAGGCGCACCGCGCTCAAGTTCAGGAGCATTTTCCAGATAAAATGCAGTACAACTCCAAGGAGATTGAGAATGAGTGATTAATTTTTTCTTTATTAAATCTTTGATTTCATTTTGACAAAGGGTTCTCAGACTAGAATTCATTTGAGAAGGATTGGCTTTAGTAGGAATATTGGCTTCATTAAATTCAGGAATGTAAGGGAGAGTAACAATACGATGTTTACGATCCCAAAATGCAGAAGGAATATTAGAACAACATTGTTGTTGTAAATTTGTCTGAAAAGATTTCAATTTTGTTTGAAAAGAGGGAGTTTGTAAAAATTGATCTGTTTTTAGGAAATGAATTTCATTTTTTAAGAAATTAATATGATTTTGTTTGAAATCAATTTGATTTATAATTTGATTTAAATATTTTTCTTTAGGAGGCTCAAGAAAAGAAAAGAAAATTGTATTATCATTAATTGTAGTAGAAATACCTTTTGAAGAAACCGAAAAGGTTTGAATAAACTGAAGGAATGGATTTCCTAATAATATATCATGTTGAAGTCCTTTAATGATGATAAATGAAGTATGAATGCATATGGATTGATGACAAATATGTGCAACAAAAATTTTATATTTAATTTTTGATTGTTTGCCATTAGCAATAGAGATGTGATTGTTTGTCGATTCACAAGATATCTTAGAGGTATTAAACCTTCACGAATACAATTTAGATCTGCACTGAATCTATTAAAGTCATGCCTTTGTAAGAAAATTCTTTGATGGCAAGAGTAATAGGTGTAAACCATCGTTGATGTGTATATCTAGTAATTGTTTCAATAAAAACATTATTAGGATCAAAGTCAAGAACTGATTCAGTAGAAAACGTTTCAAGAGTAGAAACCCTATCGGTTAGGATTTTAATTTCAGATTTGAGCTGATTGATTTCTGATTGTAGTGATTGAATAGTTGTTTGATGAGGTTTTTTGCTAACAACTTGCATTAAGCTTGAAAAAGTATATTTTGTAGGATCCAAATTTAATTGTTGTTTGAATAATTGTTGTTTTTTATCACTCATTGTAGGTTCAGGAATATCTGAAGGAATTGAGTCAGAAGAAGGGATTTTAGATATTAATTCCGTAAAATATTTATACTTCAAAGAAGGATCAGTTATTTGTTCACCAATGGAAAATATAAGTTCTTCATGATGAGTTAAAACATTTATTTCTGTTCTAGAAGAAGTGGTATGAAGCATATTATTTGTACAATGACAATTATCAGAATTAGAGGATGAATCAGAATCAGTTGAATTATACTGAACATTGTGAACTTTTTGTTTATAATTTTTTAAATGACATTTATTGGCATAATGACCAGGCTTACCACAGGTATAACAAACATTTTTCTTTTTTGAAGATGAAGGAGAGGCTTTAGAATAAGATTTAGAAAACTTAGTAGAATTTCTTTTTGGGCGAGGTTTAGATCGAGAATAGAATTGATTTGTAGAATGTCGTTTAAAACGTTGATGTTTAGCTTTTGCTAAAGGAGTAATATCAACATTATGACCAAAGTCATAACATAAATTACCAAGATCACGCTTTTAAGGGATTCTTTTCTTTCTGTAATTGGCGCTTAATTCACATATCATTACAGATAGAAATAGCACATGATTAAACATATTGGGTTATATCCCCATAGGATAAAGCACTTCAGTTCATAGAACCATTATTTTGATCTTTGATATATTCTTTGACTTTAGCGGCAAAGAGTGGTGGTAATCCAAAGAATAAATCTTTCTTTCCGAAATTTGTATCATGTTGCTCGCTTAAAAGATAGAGTTTAGAAAAGAATGTATCTTTATACCATCGGTAATCATTTAGTGTTCGACATCTTATGTTTTGAAGTTCGATCACTGATCTTTTCATTAAGCGAATCAAGTGACGACCAACAAAATACCGATGATATTAGCCATTAAGGTGTCAACACCATTAGGTCAGGGTTTGCTCAATCATCTAGAATAGGATTATTATTTGTATCTCTAAGGACAATGAGAAACTATGCTATTACGATTTTCGATAGTGAAATCATATTGCCACCAACCATATAGTTGTCCCAGGTAAAACCAAAGATAGAATGGCTAATGCAATTTGTGCTTCAGGATGTTTATGAATAGAACATGCTTTTGCATAAACTTGCATTTTTAAGACAACGTCTAATATTTGATATTCAGATAAACCATCAATATTCCAATCATAGATGGTAGATCCATCATATTTTTGATTTCGCGGAATCTTTTCTTCGAGAATAAGATCAACAGGAGATGGTCTTGAATAAAATTGCTTTTGCAATGGATAACGATTTTTTGTATAATTTTCTCGCATAATGCGATTGACAGAAATATGATCAGACAAATTGTCATCATTAGAAGTTAGTTGTGAAAGTGATGAAGAAGTAGAACTTTGATCAATTTCAATTTCGGATAACTGATCTAAGTTAGCAATGATCGAACATTTTCTTTCTTTATTTTTAGTATTAGTAGGAGTAGATGGTGATAAAGAAGAAGGTTTACTAGAAGAAGTTTGACCAGGTTTTATCGATGGAGTAGACAAATTTAGTTTGGGCTAATTGATTTGTTAATTTGTCTAAAAATTCATCAAATATTTTGTTGCTTGTGATGAAAATGATGATAATAGTAGATTAGTAGAAGATGAGGGAAAAAAAGATTTTTAAATAGTAGGAGTCGCTATCGCCAAAGTAGAAACATGAGGTTTAAGTGGTTTAGCGTAAATCATTGATGCTAATGTTGATAAATATAGATTGGTATAATTATTTTGTTCAATAACATGAGACATATCTTGTTTGGTTACTAAACCATCCTCGATTAAAAGGAGTTTTAAAAGGAGATGCTTTAATATTGTCTTTCACCTTGATAGGGGCCAAAGGCGGATGAGTTTGATCAAATTTTTCACCATGGTGCTTTCCCAAATTGTGTTAATTTGAATAGAAATTTGAGGACATTTTTTAGATAACCAGTCAAAAAATGATATATTTATTTGATTGGTTTTGGCATAGTCAAAATATTTTTCACGAAAAATTGCTTGTTTTTTGAAAGGAATTAATTTACAAAATATTGGTTTATAAGGATGAGTTAAAAATTGTTGTTTTAATGAGTCATACTCCATATGAAAATCAGGAAGTGTTTCTTCTTCAGTGATAGAAACAACATTAATATGATATTCAGCAAAATCATTTATACTGACATTATCGTCATGAGTTGAAGATGCATAAACGGGATATGCAACACCAATTGCAGGTGGAGGAGGAACAGGATTAGTTTCATCCGAAACATTAGATGGTGTGGGAGTAGCATAACGCTTTGACTGAGAGGAAAATGAAGTGGAAGTAGAAGTTGATGTAGATGCTCGAGGAGCAAATATAATATCAACTTTACCATCATCATGTGTTATAATTTGATTAATTTGTTGAGAAGTTTGTCGTTTTTGACATTCTTCTTTGTTTGTATCTTTGATAGTCCACTGATGTGGGATTGAAATATCTTTCCAATTAATCAATTGAGAACGATCAACTGTATTATTTTTAATATTGGTTAGGAAGAGGGTTGATGTTCCGGTATGCAAATTTGTGTATGCAACATCAGTAACAATGGTTTGCATTAATTTATAATAGATGCGATAAACAACCGCAACATTAGAAATTATGCCTTTCATTTTAAATCCTTGAGTATAAATACCTAAAACGGCAGCTTCATGTGATAATTCATCATGTAAATTGAATGTGAAATTAGGAAAACAATTGAAATAGATAGGTCCTTCAGCAAGGCTACCTTCAATCATTCCTAATAAGGAATCATTAAATTCTTGATGACGTTTATCTCTGACAGAGACTAATGCTGAGGTATTAAGCCCTAAAGTAACTAGAGGCTTAATTGCAACTTGAATAAGGCCAATATGCAAGAATTTATGAGTTTCTTTATGTTTTTGAATTTTTTCAGGAGAAATGAGATAAATCTCTTGACCTTCATCATTGATGGATATTGTATCTTCTTGTAATTTGATTATAAAATCTTGTTTTTTACAAAAAGATCCTTTATGATAAACCGAAAAGGGTTGAATAAACTGAAGGAATGGAGTTCCTAATAATATATCATGTTGAAGTCCTTTAATAATGATAAATGAAGTAGGAATGCATATGGATTGATGACAAATATGTGCAACATAAATTTTATATTTAATTTTTGATTGTTTGCCATTGGCAACATGAGATGTGATTGTTTTTCGATTCATAGTATCTTAGAGGTATTAAACCTTCACGAATACAATTTAGATCTCGCACTAATCTATTAAAGTCATGCCTTTGTAAGAAAATTCTTTGATGGCAAGAGTAATAGGTGTAAACCATCGTTGATGTGTATATCTAGTAATTGTTTCAATAAAAACATTATTAGGATCAAAGTCGAACTGATTCAAGAGAAAGCGTTTCAAGAGTAGAAACCCTAGTGGTTAGGAGTTTAATTTCAGATTTGAGCTGATTGATTTCTGATTTTAGTGATTGAATAGTTGTTTGATGAGGTTTTTTGCTAACAACTTGCATTAAGCTTGAAAAAGTATATTTTGTAGGATCCAAATTTAATTGTTGTTTGAATTTTTGTTGTTTTTTATCACTCATTGTAGGTTCAGGAATATCTGTAGGAATTGAGTCAGAAGAAGGGACTTTAGATATTAATTTCGTAAAATATTTATACTTCAAAGAAGGATCAGTTATTTGTTCACCGATGGAGTATGGGTGATGTTATTTTTGATGACTTGATGGGTAGCATACTGCCATTTAAGAATCCATGGGATTGAATGTTGATGAAGAAAGTGTAACAGAGACACTTTTGATTCGTCATATTTTGCTAACATAGTTAGAGGCAAGATTTCAAATGAGAAGGACCAAACTTAGTCCACCATCGGTCATGAACCATGTTGGTTGAGAGAGTTTCATCGTCTTCTTAAATGTGATATATCAGGAATGATTAGTTTTTGGATCCCGATAAAATAAAACATTTCGCCATGCATCCATATAATCTTAATAATTAACAAAAACAAATGCAGGTTTATCCTTTGCAATAGTCATAGATCGATAAAAGAAAGGACTATGTTGTATGGAGTTGTTTAGAGAACACCATTCAACAGAGATAACACCTTTTGAATCTTGAATTTAGAATAAGCAACTTCATCGAATTCGTTTTGTAAAATGTTCAAAATGCACAGATTGTGTATGAATCAAGAGACTTTCATAAAACTTGATGGTTATATGAGGACGAGAAGGGATGAAATGAAGGCCAGGAGGCATAATTAAATTGATTTGGGTATCAAGGGATTTGTCAATAAGATGGTTCTCAAGTAAGAGAATGAGGTAACGGTTTGTCAATGTATATTCTGAATGAGTTTCGTGGAGATGATAAAGGTTGAAATCGATTCGTCATGCAGAGTTTTACCTTTATTCATGATCTGTAAACAATTGATAGAAGAAGAAGAAGTGAGAAATTCTCTTGATAAGAAATCAGGGAGAGAATTATCAGTACCTTTAATATATT
Source organism: Stephania cephalantha (assembly GCA_039657325.1). Lineage (NCBI taxonomy): Eukaryota > Viridiplantae > Streptophyta > Magnoliopsida > Ranunculales > Menispermaceae > Stephania > Stephania cephalantha. The sequence continues at coordinate 19,127,549 of CM077576.1, forward strand.
CAATATCAAAATCAAATATACTTAATATTGCTTGCCAGGGAGTGAAAATTTGTTTTGAAACCAGATTTTTGACATCTTTTAAAAGAATTCTTTTGCAGATTTGCAATCAACACGAATCAAAAACTTTTGATTTAAAATATCAGCTTGAAATTTTTGAACACAAAGCACAATGGCTAAAACTTCATTTTTTACAGTCGCATAATTGCGTTGGGCTTGATTCCAAAGTTTAGAAGTAAAACAAACAAGTCGTTCTTTTCCAGAAGGAGATCTTTGAAGGAGGATACCTCCATAACCAGTATCAGATGCATCAGTTTGAATTATTTTAAAATAATTCACAGTTGCCAAATGAAGGCATAGAAGGGCTTTAACCTTTTGTTTTATGGTTTGAACCGCTTTGGTATGCACATGAGTCCAAATGAATTTAGAATCCTTTTTTAATAATTCTTGTAATGATTTTTTATCGTTTGCGGCATTTTGATAGAAATCAGAAAGGTAATTAAGGCAACCAAGAAATCGTTGCAATTGATTTTTGTCAGTTAACTGATCAGGAAATTTATCAGCAAAATTAATAACTCTGTTGACATGAGTGATAGTTTGATTTGATATTTTGAAACCTAAGAAGGTAACAACTGCTTGAAATAGATGCATTTTTGTTTGTGATAGCACAAGGCCATTTTTAATGATGAGTGCACTAAAGGTATAGAGATGTTTCCAGTGTTGATAAATGGATTTAGAAAATACCAAAATATCATCAATGTAAACAAGGATGAAATCATGGTAAGGATTGAATATATCATTCATAATCTTTTGAAATTCTGAAGGAGCATTCTTTATGCCAAAAGGCATACATTCCATTGATATTGTCCAAATGGAGTGTTGAATGCAGTTTTATATCTATCTTTAGAATGAACTTGGATTTGCCAAAATCCAGATTTGAGATCAAATTTTGAGAATACTACTGCAGAAGTAGTAGCTTTGATGAGATCATTTTTATTTGGTAAAGGATATCTAATGGTTTTAAGAACTTTATTTAAAGGTTTATAGTTGATGATAAGACGAGGCGCACCGCGCTAAAGTTCAGGAGCATTTTCCACATAAAATGCAGTACAACTCCAAGGAGATTGAGAAGGAGTGATTAATTTTTTCTTTATTAAATCTTTGATTTCATTTTGACAAAGGATTCTCAAACGAGAATTCAATTGAGAAGGATTGCCTTTAATAGGAATATTGGCTTCATTAAATTCAGGAATGTAACGGAGAGTAACAATATGATGTTTACGATCCCAAAATGCAGAAGGAATATTAGAACAACATTGTTGTTGTAAATTTGTCTGAAAAGATTTCAATTTTGTTTGAAAATAGGGAGTTTGTAAAAATTGATATGTTTTTAGGAAATGAATTTCATTTTTTAAGAAATTAATATGATTTTGTTTGAAATCAATTTGATTTATAATTTGATTTAAATATTTTTTTTAGGAGGCTCAAGAAAAGAAAAGAAAATTTTATTATCATTAATTGTAGTAGAAATACCTTTTGAAGAAACCGAAAAGGGTTGAATAAAGTGAAGGACTGGAGTTCCTAATAATATATCATGTTGAAGTCCTTTAATAATGATAAATGAAGTAGGAATGCATATGGATTGATGACAAATATGTGCAACATAAATTTTATATTTAATTTTTGATTGTTTGCCATTGGCAACAGAGATGTGATTGTTTGTCGATTCACAGTATCTTAGAGGTATTAAACCTTCACGAATACAATTTAGATCTGCACCAGAATCTATTAAAGTTGTGCCTTTGTAAGAAAATTCTTTGATGGCAAGAGTAATAGGTGTAAACCATCGTTGATGTCTATATCTAGTAATTGTTTCAATAAAAACATTATTAGGATCAAAGTCATGAACTGATTCAGTAGAAAACATTTCAAGAGTAGAAAACCTATTGGTTAGGAGTTTAATTTCAGATTTGAGCTGATTGATTTCTGATTGTAGTGACTGAATAGTTGTTTGATGAGGTTTTTTGCTAACAACTTGCATTAAGCTTGAAAAAGTATATTTTGTAGGATCCAAATTTAATTGTTGTTTGAATTTTTGTTGTTTTTTATCACTCATTGTAGGTTCAGGAATATCTGTAGGAATTGAGTCAAAAGAAGGGACTTTAGATATTAATTCCGTAAAATATTTATACTTCAAAGAAGGATCAGTTATTTGTTCACCAATGGAAAATATAAGTTCTTCATGAGCAGTTAAAACATTTATTTCTGTTCCAGAAGAAGAGGTATGAAGCATATTATTTGTACAATGACAATTATCAGAATTAGAGGATGAATCAGAATCAGTTGAATTATATTGAACATTGTGAACTTTTTGTTTATAATTTTTTAAATGACATTTATTGGCATAATGACCAGGCTTACCACAAGTATAACAAACATTTTTCTTTTTAGAAGATGAAGGAGAGGCTTTAGAATAAGATTTAGAAAACTTAGTAGAATTTCTTTTTGGGCAAGGTTTAGATCGAGAATAGATTTGATTTGTAGAATGTCGTTTAAAACGTTGATGTTTAGCTTTTGCTAAAGGAGTAATATCAACATTATGACCAAAGTCATAACATAAATTACCAAGATCACGTTTTAAGGGATTCTTTTCTTTCTGTAATTGGCGCTTAATTCGCATATCATTACATATAGAAATAGCACATGATTGAACATATTGGGTAATATCCTCATAGGATAAAGCACTCCAGTTCATAGAACCATTATTTTGATCTTTGATATATTCTTTGACTTTAGCGGCAAAGAATGGTGGTAATCCAGCAATAAATCTTTCTTTCCAGAAATTTGTATCATGTTGCTCAGTTAAAAGATAGAGTTTAGAAAAGAATGTATCTTTATACCATCGATAATCATTTAGTGTTCGACATCTTATGTTTTGAAGCTGATCACTGATCTTTTCATTAAGCGAATCAAGCTGACCAACAAAATACCAGATGATATTAGCCATTAAGGTGTCAACACCATTAGGCTGGGGTTTGCCTGAATCATCTAGAATAGGATTATTATTTGTATCTCTAAGGACAGCAGAAACTATGCTATTACGATTTTCAGTAGTGAAAACATATTGCCACCAACCATATAGTTGTCCGGTAAAACCAGCAGCAATGGCTAATGCAATTTGTGCTTCAGGATGTTTATGAATAGAACATGCTTTTGCATAAACTTGCATTTTTAAGACAACGTTTAATATTTGATATTCAGATAAACCATCAATATTCCAATCATAGATGGTAGATCCATCATATTTTTTATTTCGCGGAATCTTTTCTTCGAGAATAAGATCAGCAGGACATGGTATTGAATAAAAATTGCTTTTGCAATGGATAACAAATTTTGAATAATTTTTTCGCATAATGCGATTGACAGAAATATGATCAGACAAATTGTCATCATTAGAAGTTATTTGTGAAAGTGATGAAGAAGTAGAACTTTGATATGTTTCAATTTCAGATAACTGATCTAAGTTAGCAATGATGGAACCTTTTCTTTATTTTTAGTATTAGTAGGAGTAGATGGTGATAAAGAAGAAGGTTTACTAGAAGAAGTTTGACCAAGCTTTTGGATGGAGTAGACAAATTTAGCTGGGCTGATTGATTTGTTAATTTGTCTAAAAATTCATCAGAATATTTTGTTGCTTGTGATGAAAATGATGATAATAGTAGATTAGTAGAAGATAAGGGAAAAAAAGATTTTTTAATAATAGGAGCTGCTACCTCCGGAGTAGAAACATGAGGTTTAAGTGGTTTAGCAGAAACTGCTGATGCTAATGTTGATAAATATAGATTGGTATAATTATTTTGTTCAATAACATGAGACATATCTTGTTTGGTTACTAAACCATCCTCAGTAAAAGGAGTTTTAAAAGGAGATGCTTTAATATTGTCTTTCACCTTGATAGGGGCCAAAGGCGGATGAGTTTGATCAAATTTTTCACCAGTGGTGCTTTCCCAAATTGTGTTAATTTGAATAGAAATTTGAGGACATTTTTGAGATAACCACTCAAAAAATGATATATTTATTTGATTGGTGTTGACATAGTCAAAATATTTTTCACGAAAAATTGCTTGTTTTTTGAAAGGAATTAATTTACAAAATATTGGTTTAGAAGGATGAGTTAAAAACTGTTGTTTTAATGAGTCATATTCCATATGAAAATCAGGAGGTGTTTCTTCTTCAATGATAGAAACAACATTAATATGATATTCAGCAAAATCATTTATACTGACATTATCGTCATGAGTTGAAGATGCATAAACGGGATATGCAACACCAATTGCAGGTGGAGAAGAAGCAGGATTAGTTTCATCCGAAACATTAGATGGTGTGGGAGTAGCATAACGCTTTGACTGAGAGGAAAATGAAGTGGAAGTAGAAGTTGATGTAGATGCTCGAGGAGCAAATATAATATCAACTTTACCATCATCATGTGTTATAATTTGATTAATTTGTTGAGAAGTTTGTTGTTTTTGACATTCTTCTTTGTTTGTATCTTTGATAGTCCACTGATGTGGGATTGAAATATCTTTCCAATTAATCAATTGAGAACGATCAACTGTATTATTTTTAATATTGGTTAGGAAGAGGGTTGATGTTTCGGTATGCAAATTTGTGTATGCAACATCAGGAACAATGGTTTGCATTAATTTATAATAGATGCGATAAACAACCGCAACATTAGAAATTATGCCTTTCATTTTAAATCCTTGAGTATAAATACCTAAAACGGCAGCTTCATGTGATAATTCATCATGTAAATTGAATGTGAAATTAGGAAAACAATTGAAATAGATAGGTCCTTCAACAAGGCTACCTTCAATCATTCCTAATAAGGAATCATTAAATTCTTGATGACCTTTATCTCTGACAGAGACTAACGCTGAGGTATTAAGCCCTAAAGTAACTAGAGGCTTAATTGCAACTTGAATAAGGCCAATATGCAAGAATTTATGAGTTTCTTTATGTTTTTGAATTTTTTCAGGAGAAATGAGATAAATCTCTTGACCTTCATCATTGATGAGTGCTTTATCAAGAATTATTATGGTTTCATCCGAAACATTAGATGTATTCCATAGGAGTACTTACTAATGATCATCTAAAGTTATATTAAATTCACTCAATTCAGTTGAATTTCACAAAATAACATAATCTATAGTACATAACACTAGACATACATCATAGAAAAATAAAATTAATTAAAATCTCAATTTCACCGGTATTTAACTCCCGACTCGCGGCCAAAACCATAATTAGGATCACCTAATCCTTGTTTAGCCGTAGTACCGATTTAAAAATTTCGGGATTTGACAGTGTAAGTGTGAAAATACTTAGTCTAACAATGCTGCTAACCAATCCATCCCTAATAACACGTCGAAAACTAAAAACTCGAGTACTCTGAAGTCTGCAAGTAACTCTACCCCGCATATCTCTACTGGACATCCCTCAACTAAAAAATTAGGTTAAACCATATCCCTGGCTGCGGTACTCAAAATCAAATATATACTAACCGTAACCAGTGTCAACCCTAAGCTGCATATCATGCGACCGAAAATGATGAAAGATATTGTAGAACTCAAATCAAACAAAACATATAAATCTCTACCATAAATAAAAATTGTACCCTCAATGACTTCTTGTGTGGCATTAGCATCTGGCTATGCTACCATGTGTACCCCTTCACGGCTCTGTGGTGGATAAACTAATGTCGGCTGTGGACAATCTCTCAATATATGCCCAACCTGACCACATAGAAAATTAGTAATCGACCTATGCTGACCCTCTACCGGGAACCATCTAGGCCTCTACCTATAGTCCTACCTCGGCCTCTACCACCCTGCTGCTGCTGACGTGGCGCTGGTTGTGCTGGAAGAGCTAGTAAAGTAGTTGGAGCTGGCAACGTAGGTTTGACTGGTAATGGCAAAAGAGGTCTACCAACTACATTCTGTAATGGGGTAGGGTGTGATACATATGGCACAACTGAAGTAGCTGCCCCCGATCCCTGAAAACCTCTCTCCCATCTTTCGTCCCCTACTCCTCTATTTTCTCATCTCAAACTCTGCAATCGGATCAGGTGACAATGTTGTTCCCAACAGTGTCCCATCGGTAACTCTGATTAAATAGTAGGTCTCGTGAAAGAGTGCACGCTTATAAATCTCACATAAAGTCCTACCACCCGAACTGATCGCATAAAACCCTATATCTGGCTTCAGTTTATCTTTGAAATGGTACACATCGTCAAAATCATCTCTCACTAGATCCCCAACAAACTCTCTCAGATAGCCTTATCAGTCTCTGTAGCTCATCACCGACTTTTCTGTTCCCTATCACAAATTCATGAACTCCTTCCTCAACATCTTTATCACTACAGGTAGGAAATACTGATGATATAACTTCTTCTTGAATGCATCCCATTACTCAAAATCACCATCAGTGCTTATCATCGCCGCCACTAAACATCAACGTCTTTTTGTAAAGTATACGACGAAATCTCAACTCGAAGTATATCATCAATCCTCAAAACCCTATGAAGCTTCTCTTAAGACAATACCCACTTCTCATCTTCTCAAAATATCACTATCCATCAAAGTATCACTATCCATCAAAGTAAATTGTTGTCGAGCTCACATGATGAAATCCTTCTGCAATTGGTACCGTCACCACCGGTATTGAATTCTATCGAGTGTTGGTGTTGAGTGTCTGTGGGAGTAGAAGATGTGGTAGAGTAGTAGGAGACAGTAGTAGCAGCAGTAGCAGCAGTATGCAGCAGTAGTAGTAGTAGTAGTAGTAGTAGCAGCAGCAGCAGTCAGCCAGTAGGAGCAGGTATTGTCTATTCTATCAAAGTGGTTGGTGTTGTAGTGTAGTAGTAATAGTAGTGTAGTAGTAGCAGCAGTAGTAGTAGTAGTAGTAGTAGTAGTAGTAGTAGTAGTAGTAGTAGTAGTAGTAGTAGTAGTAGTAGTAGTAGTAGTAGTAGTAGTAGTAGTAGTAGTAGTAGTAGTAGTAGTAGTAGTAGTAGTAGTAGGAACCGCCAGCTAATTGTTGTCCATGAGTAAATACCCAGTCAAATAACCTCTGATAATCATCAGCTGATGGAATAGTAGGTTGGCTACCACTAGCACCTGCATCCCCGCTATCGCATGAATCAGCCATCGACTTCTGCAAGTTGATAGCGAACGCGAATCCGCTAGTACATAGATAACGCATATATATACATATAGAAACTAACATGTACATATAAGAAATCCTCATCTCACTTTCACTCACTTCCCAACTAATGGTTTCTAGGGAAGGATCATCTGGTTTTCATACCTAAAACTTGTATTTTATTCAAGTTTATTTGTTGCTTATTAGAAAAGTTGGCTTTAATACCAATTGTGACGACCCCTTCCTTAAATAAGGGCACTGTACGGCCTAATCCCGTCACTAAGCCCGAATCTAACACCATAAGAATTAGCAACGTATTAGTCAGACCTTTCAAACTTATCTCCTTACTAGTTAAACTTTATAATAAGCATTATATTATTCTTTTATCATTAATAAATCAGAATTATTAAAATTTATGTATTTTAAACTTATTCAGTGGAAGTCTTAACAAATTTGCGAAAGCCATTAATTTAAATCCTATTATGTGGAAAACCAAGAAACAAAAATCACATGTGTATATATAACAAAACGACGATTACAATATATCAACACTTCTCTGATCAGGAAACTATCTCACAACCAAAAGTATACATCCCCAAAAGTATACAAAAGACATATAGAAGTCATACAACAAAACAAAAAACCTAAAATATTAAAGGTAGCAGCTCTCTACTGGCTCAGAGGTAGTTGCTGATCTTCTCCTTGCCTGGTCTGCTACTCAGTGGACCTGCACCACCGTCATAAAAAGGACGGTGAATACAAGAAAGTAGGAAGTAACACTATGAGACATTTATCTACATTTCCAAATATACAACATGTATCTGAAAGTATAATGGTAGCAACTATGCTGAAAAAGAACTCATGCTATAAGACACATCAGGTAAACAAAATGAAACTGACACTTGGCTAAGAAGTAATGATCTAGGGGCGTTCGGCTATGAGTTACATCACGTCGATGTTTCTCCACTATTTAGGATGTAATCAATATTTTAGATGCCTTCACATCATTACAAAAGCCATCACAAAATTATTAATCACAAGTGCCCTATACATGTGATGTATAGTTGTCAACAACCTTAGGTCCCATACCCCGTGTGTTGTACAAGCTAGTGGTGAGATCCCTACATCCCAGAGAACCTAGTTACCCTGTATGTCGCATTCATTTCAAGTTCCTAGACACAAGAAATGCTTTCACAATCCAAGGAATGACATGGTTTATGAAACTAATAATGTAATTACATAACTAACGCATAAAGAAAACTGATTTACAAAATCATAAATCGCCTACCTAATAGCATGGTATTTCATTTGACCAAATACTTCAACAACCAAGAATGACATAGCACATAATTTAGAGTCAATGGAACCATTTAATCAACAACCAATGTCATGATAGCAAACTCATGAAATGAGATAGAAAAACAAGTAGTGGCATCTAGAGTATAATAGCTAATTCAGTCCAAATGACTATAAATGAATAGCAAAATAGAAATTAAATGTAAATAAATATCTCAATCAGTTTACTTATAATCCATAAAAGTTTCCTAGCTAATTCGACCTCCTGACACCTCAAAACGTGTACCAGAACCCCCGAGACTCTTCCTTAGGTTCTTGATATCATTAGACATGTTTTTTATTGTGTTTAGAACTTTAATTGGGGTATGTTTAAGCTATCTAAGTTTAAGTTAGGAAAATGCAGAATTTTTTGCTATAGCACCAAACGTGTTGGGTGGTGGCACGTCTAGCGCGCTAGTAACCCATTTAGTGCGTTACCCATTCTCATTAGCGCGCTACACGCAGGCAGTGAAGCTAGCACATCTAGCTCGCTATGTGCAGGAAAACCCATAATTATTCATTTTTAATTCTGAGTTTTCTTTCCACATAGCCAACTCCAAAGCTTTTGGATCCATGTTCTCCCCCACCAGAGTTCCTTAACACCACCAAAATCAACATCAACAGTTTACACTCTATAATTATCATCAAACTTATCAATTTAAACTAAGTTAATGGTGTAAGTAGAATTACCTTGTAGTACACCATCACTAGCTTGATCCATCTCTTCCAAATCCACATGAACTCAACTTCAACTCATTGATTTCTCCTCCAAATCTTCCTTTCCGCCTTTATTTTTCCTTAAGTTATGACATGAGATGATTTGCATGAGTTTACCCATTCAATCTTATATATAAATTGATAAGGTTGATTAATAGCCATTGATCTTGATGTGTCCACGCATCTCGAGACTAATCTAATGGCTTATAACATGACTTGCAAACCATTAGCTCTCCACTAACTCTCCCTTACTAACACCAATTTCAACTCAATTGGTCTTTTAATGTATCTATATGTATCTCAAGGAATATTAAATAGCTATTATTTTATTTAACTAATTTAGGCTACATTTGGTATAAATCAACTATAGCCATATCAAATTTATGTTGGGTTTTGGGGTTCATACGTAGCAGGAAATCCAAAACAATTTTTGAAAAACCACCAACAGGATCAAAAATAAGTTTCATTCAACTAGATCTACAAAAGTAAACCATACCTTAATCCGTGATTTCCTTATCTGATTATTCGATTTTCAAGACGTTCAAGTGCGCGTCCTCTATCAGAAACACACACACGAACGGTGACCACAATTTTGAGTGCTAGCCCCAAGAGAGATTAAAAATATTTTTTCTTTCTCTTCCAAAATCCAGAGAACTCGGAAATAGTAAAAATGAAAATCTTATTTTGTTTTAGGATTTCAACCTCTATTTATATATGTAGATAAGCTTACTTAAAAAACTTATTCGTAATATAACTATTGTATTTAGGCAATTCAAGCAAATTACACATACGCCCCGATTAATAAGTTATCATATAACAAATTGTAAGGGCTTTTATGTCATGAATTTTATTTTATCATATAAAATTCATTACTCTATACCAATATAGCGCAAAGTCATTCTTTGTGTACGACCTAATAAGTTCATGCAACATTGGCAGTGAACCAAAACCATTTTGATACACATGTCATAAGTGTTCTCTAGCAAGACATTATGACTACCCAAATAGCATGAATTTCAAAATCGATACAACTTATGAATAACATATATCATATCATTTTGTCGTGCGATATCCTTTGCTTAAACATAAGGCATGGAAAGTCACCCTTAATGTTCAATTGTACTAGTTTTGATCTTTAGGCAGACTGAATGTAGCATCCCCTATCCCGAATAGGGCAATACTCGGTCAGAAACCCTAATTAAGCCCCGGTAACCTAGCCAAACTTAACTAGAGCCAGCAACCTCACCATCTATACCTGATAAACTCGACTTGTATATTAATATCGAATAAACAATTTAAATTATATGCAGCGAGAAATTAAAACTTTTTTCGATATATAACAATGTATGGTAATACGTAGTTTATCAAACAAAAAACCTTAGTTGTAAACCTCATAACCCTGTTTATATAGATCAAAATATATCAAACAATGTATATAAGTACAAAAGGGCTCAATACATCGTAGAGAAGATACAAGACACCTAAATCTTCTCATTTCCCTTAGCTAAAACACTGAGTTGGGAACTTGAAATATTAAATTTGGGTGAGCGCTCCAACTTGCTCAGAAAGCAATGATTCACAAAGCCATCAACATTCCATATAGTAATCAAGAACAAGTATGAAATAACAATATGCACTAATGTTAACTAACAAGAATATGGAAAGTGTATAAATCAATACATAACATATGCAGATCAAACTATGGTCGATTACCCACCGGCGCCATTAATGCGATTGCTAGACAAACATAGGCCGGGAAGGTAATCCATCTCCTATATAACCTGGTCTCAATTCCAAGAAGTTACTCTCGTGAATCACAATAAACATCGTTTTCCATTTATTAAAACTATCAAGTATACATAGTCCCTCATTTCCATCCATAAACTATATGAACTACATATACTAAAATAGCCAGACAACATTGATAAATAAGCGAATCCGTACTTACCTCGGTCTAGGTTTCCTTTCGAAACTCCCAACATTTCCAGGTACTCAAGCTTTTCTTGAGGATCTAACATATATCATAGACCATTTGTAATCAATATAGCTTTATTACACTATAATTAGAACCCTTATGGCCTGTTCGGTTCAAATTTTAACAAGACCCAAGGCCATGAAATTAGTTTGTAATGGGACTAACATATGGGTTTATGTATTAGTCCCTTTTATGAGACTTGTTCGGTTGGGAGTTTTAAGCTCGAGAATAAATGTGGTTCTAAAAGGTACATTTACCAAATTACCCCTCTATTTAACATACATCTCCAACAAAATCATCAAAGTCGATTTCCTTCCGCCTGTTCATCATCTCCCTCATTCATGCCTTCATTGTTTCTTTCCCCCTGTTCACCCTCTTTACGATTTCCTTCCGCATTGTCTCTCAATCTCTCTCGTCTCTGGTTCTAATACATTTCTACCCGTCACTGTAAATTGTTGGTGTAAGTAATGGAAAATAAATTGAATTTTAGTTTTGATTTTGGTGAACTGTGTATGTGTGTAATCAAAAGAGACGTTGAGGGTATGATTGAAGGTTTCATTGTTGTTGTTGGTTGTGTTGATTCAGGGAGAAAGGAGGAGGTGAGGGATCCACTTGTTTAAAAAAAACAAAAACAAAACAACACACAACAGAGGCTCGGATTTGAGGAAGTAGATGACACAAAGGGATGTCATCTCTTATGTGTATTCGGCCATGAGCTCAACCCCAGATTATCGAGAAATTAAAAAAGAAAAAAAAAGTGTGAAGAACGAAACTCGTTCTAAAGGTTGAGAAAAGTGTGTAAAGAGGTGGGGCAATTTGGTCATCTGTAATGGCCAAGCATTGGGACTAATTAGTCCTACCAAAATTGGTGGTTTACTTTAGTCACCTCTACTGAGTATTACTTAATCATGTGGCTTAGTTAATCAAGGCGAAGCGAACACTGGCTTAGCCAGTCCAGTGAAGTTAATCCACCCTAAGACCATGAAGCGAACGGGCCATTAGTCCAATCCCTAAGTCCTCAAGAAAACCTCATCAAAACTCAGCTTTATTACTATTTTCAGGGGTGGGAGGGCGCTCCCTTAGTAGATGGACGCGCTCCAGCAGCTGTGTTCATCATAATTGATGAAGGGAGTGTGCTCCTCTGCTAGGTGGAACACACTCTACCATGTCCTGTCTCGATAGAGCACGAGGCAGTAGCCACTGTTCCATCCATAAATCCAACAAACATCAATATAAACTCACAATATTTATCAGGAAGACCTCTAATAAGGTATTAAACCATTTCAAACCATCAAATAGCATAATTCACAAAGTTCCATCATCACCAACAAATTGAGCTTCAACTAATACAAAAAAAAAATCATACCAAAGTGATGATTTCTAGCTTCCGAATTGTTTAAGTTCCTCAATCGATTTCGATTGATCAAATGAATGGGATAAGCATGATTTTTTGTTTAAATATATGAATTTTCCTCGAGATACGCATCGCGCTATCTCGAGACCGATCGAGTGATTAATGAGTTAAAGTGACACTCCTTAAAGTGACACTGACTTTAACATCATCAAACACTTATGCTTCTCTCATGGTGATCAAATGATCCATATAATTCAAATTAGTTTTTAAATTTCTAATATATATTTATATATCATATATATATATATCTCATGTAATTCTTCACTTATAAATTTAGCGAACATGCCTAAGAGTATTCTCGGGTGTGCACATTCATTCCACGACCCCCTCGCCGCACTTGGTGTACCGGTAATTAATTGTTTATTATGTATTTTCATTTATAAGCTTGTATATAACTTTTTTATTATACTACAACACATATAATTCATTAAACACTCCAAACAAACATAAATCATCATGCAAACACATGCACTCACTAATCAATGTACGTCAGACTTAACCACGAGCATAACTCGGGTTAATTAAGATTAGTATTAGTACTATCACCAGCTTAAGGTAACATGTCATTACAGTCTCCCCGATTTAAAGCAATTTCATCCTCGAAATTAAAGTAAACGTAAAGTTACCTATAGTTTCGAAGAGAAATGAAAACTCCTTCATATAGGCTTCCCGCTCCCTGGTTAGTTCCTCATCTATGTGAAATTGTCATTTCACCTTAACCAAAGGAATCTCTTTGGTTCTCAACCTCTGAATATTACGATCAAGTATGTAAATCAGTTGTTCGTCATAATATAAGTCTTCTCGAAGATCAAATTCATTTCAATTAATCCTTGGAATGAATTGAGTCTCCATTTTGTGAAGCATTGACACATGGAAGACATTGTGAACTTCGGCAAGCTGAGGAGGTAACTCTAACTTGTAAGCAACAGGACCAATCTTTTCTTCTACTAAGAACGCCCCAATGTACCTTGGAGCTAGCTTACCTCGCAACCCGTATCTATACAATCCCTTCATAGGTGAGACTTTCAACAGGAAAATATCGTCCTTAGAAAACTCCTAAAACCTATGATGTTTATCAATGTATCTATTATGTCTTAGCTGTGCTGTAGTTTAAAGCTGGTGAATCTTCTGAATTCTCTTTGTGTAGTTATGAATCAACTCTGGCCATAACAATACTATATCTCCAACCTCTGCCAAACATGCAGGTGAACTACAAGGCCGACCACGCAGAGCTTCAAAAGGAGTCATTCCAATGCTAGCCTGATAGCTATTATTATAAGAAAACTCACACAGAGGAATGTATTTCTCCTAATTACCAACAAACTCCAAGACACAAGCTCGAAGCATATCCTTTAGCACCAATATCAATCGCTCATTCTGTCTGTCAGTCTGAGGATGGTATGTTGCACTGAGGTGAAGAACAGTTCCCAGCTGTCTCTGCAATCCACTCCATAGTCTGTACATGAATCTCGAGTCTCTACCTAAAGTAATAGACATTGGAACTCCATTGAATCTTAACACCTCATATACGTAAACCTCATATAACTATTCAAGAGGATCTCGTCGGGAAACTGGCAAGAAATGCGCAGACTTTGTCGACATGTAAATTACAACCCAAACTGCATCATGTTTACACTAACTCAAAGGTAGACCGAAAAAAAAATCTATCGATATATGTTCCCATTTCCATTCAAGAATAGGCAACAAATGCAATAACCCTACAAGTTTCTATGCTCAGCCTTATCCCGACCACCAATAAATAGGCCTCATATCGCGATACATCTTAGTGTTACCTGGATGAATAGAGTAAATAGATCTGTGAGATTCCCGCATCAACTCTTGCCTCAACTGATCCTGAGCTGGAATCCATAACCTATCCCTGAACCGTAACGCCCCATCATCAGAAACTGGCAAATCAGGATGATCTACACTTGTTGCTAACCTCTGACGTGCTATATATTCTTGATCAAATTTCTAACCATCAACCACTCGCTGAATCATCTCTGGTTCAGCTCAAATCTGAGCACAGTAGAACATATTAGTAGTTTTAGAACTAGCTCTCTCAGTTGATGATGTGCCAGCTAGAATTTCACGAATCATCATCATTGAAGTTTCCCTAAGAAGTTTAAAATGAGAAGCTCTAGAAGTAGCTACGTTTTGTCTGCATGTTCTTTTCCTACTTAAGGCATTAGCAACCACATTCCCTTTGCCTGGATGGTACTCTAGAATGAAATCATAATCCTTGAGGAACTCAAGCCATCTACGCTATCTCATATTCAATTCACTCTAAGTAAACAAGTATTTTAGACTCTTATGATCTAAAAATACGGTAAACTTCTCACCATACAAGTAGTGCCTCCAAATCTTCAAGGCAAAAACAATTGCAACTAGCTCAATATCATGAAATGGATAATTTCTTTCATGAACCTTGATTTGCCTTGAAGCATAAGCTACAACCCTGCCTTCCTACATCACCACGTAGCCCAAGCTTGAATGAGAAGTATCAATATAAATCACTAACTCCTTTCGATTCAGGTAATGTAAGAACATGTGTCGTAATCAAACTATCCTTGAAACCTTTGAAGGCAGCGTTGCACTCATCTGACCACATAAAGTTAACATCTTTTTGTGTTAGTCGAGTCATTGGCAGAGGAATAAGAGAAAATCCATCAACGAACCGTTTGTAGTAACCCGCTAACCCTAGTAAACTCCAAACCTCTGACACTATGGTAGGAGTAAGCCAATCCCTGATTGCCTCAACCTTCGCTAGATCAACAGATATATCCTCAGCATTAACCACATGTCTAAGAAATTTGACCTCTAAAGACCAGAATTCGCACTTACTAAACTTGGCATACAACCAATTATCCTTCAAAATCTGCAATGTAACTTCGAGGTGGTGCGAATGCTCTTCCTTAGTCTTCAAATCGATCAAAATATCATCGATAAACACGATGATAAACTGGTTAAGATAGGTTTTAAACACCCTATGCATCAAGTCCATGAACATAGCATGAGCGTTAGTGAGCCCAAACGACATCACTGTAAACTCGAAGTGCATGTAGCGAGTATTGAAAGCCGTCTTCGAGATATCCTCATCCCTAATCCTTAGTTGATGATAACAAGACCTCAAACCAATCTTCGAGAAATGACTGGCACCCTTCAACTGATCAAACAAATCATGAATTTTGGGCAATGGATATTTGTTCTTGATAGTTACCGATTAAACTGTCTATAATCAATGCACATATGTAAGGTTCCGTCCTTTTTTTCACAAAATGAACAGGTGCTCCCCATGATGAAATACTAGGATGGATAAACCCCTTCTGTAGCAACTCCTTAAGTTAAATCTGCAACTCACGTAATTCTTTTGGTGCCAAACGGTACGGATGAATAAATATAGGTTTGGTACTAGGAATAAGATCAATGATGAAGTCAATGACATGTGGCGGTGGAAGTCCAGGCAAGTCAGATTGAAAGACTTTCAAAAATTCATAAACCATGGATGTCTCACTAACCTTAAGTTCTTGTCCAAGCTCTCCAAATGTGACAACTCCCGCCATAACTTCTAAATCTCGAGCAGTAGCTTCCCTTCCATGAGTTGCAAGTCGTGAAGGATTATAACCTTTATAGATTATAATTTCAGAAAGGTTAGGAATCTGAAAGATTTCCATCTTATGGAAACAGTCAATACTAGCATGATATATTGATAACCAACCCACCCCTAGTAAGACATCAAATTCTAGCAATTCCAATACCCTCAAATCAATTGGAAGTTCATTTTCCCTAATTTTGACTACACATCCATCGCATATCAGGTTAGGATAAACCTTCTCTCTCACTGTTTTGCTCAGAATCAATAATTTACTGGCCCTAAAAGGTTTCAATTTCAACTCATCAACCATTACACCTGCAATAAAGGAAACTGTAGAACCGACTCGCATCAATCAAAACATGCATATCTCGACTATAAATGTTCAATATACCTTCCACAAGCCTCTGGTTGGCCTCTAGGTATGCTTCACCACTGCATGAGTCTGCCCTCGTGCAGGTGGTGTTATACTGCCTACTAATATGGCCAACGACATGGAACACTCTCTAGCAATATGCCTTGTCTGTCCACACCGATAGCATATCATCGATGCCCTTTAAGGAAAACTATTGGCCTGAGAAACTTGCCCCGATCTACTCGATTTTTGTGATGACCGTGCTGCTCTTACCCCTACCTTCAGATTAAGATGGCAGCAAAGGTGGTTTGGCTACCGAAGCCTAAGAAACTGGAAGAATCAGTGCACTAACAAAAGTCATCCTCGCAGACCTTGACTGTGTAGCTATGCCAACTACACTCCTCTTCCTCTTATTCGGCTGAAAATGAACAAATCTCTAGACTCTCTGACTTCTAGGATACTGTGGTGCTAGTGGTGGTGCAAGTGTTGTACCAAAAGGTCTGGCTAAAATGGTTGTTTCCACCTCCATCGTAGTCTCAAATATAAAGTGTAGCTAGTTCGAGGATGAGAGGAAACCATAACTTTAATCTCGTAGTTCAGCCCACTAAGAAACAAATCAATTTTGTTCAACTCTAGCTTTGCAATCTCAGAAGCAAATTCACTCAACTCAATGAACCCCCTTTCATACTCCTGTATAGACATGGCTCCCTGTTTTAGCTGAATGAACTGAGTCTTCTTCCTATTCCTGACTGACTTTAGGAAATACTACCTGTAGAATAGAGTCCTAAATTGTGTCCAAGTAGTGACAGTCTTCCCTTCTCTCTCTAGGGAATTTCACCACTTCTGTGCAGAATCTATCTGCAAAAATATGACCAGTTTAACATTAAACTGGTCCTCAACATCTATAGTAACGAGTCGTTGCTCCATTTCTAATATCCAGTTCTCAGCTACCCCTTCCTCTATTATGCCATCGAATTTCATAATGTCGTATTTCATGAACTCCTTACAGGTTTTAAGAAGTGCGACCTTCTCGAAAATCCGTAGCACCCTGCGCTGTCTTAGCACCTGAATAAGTGGTACTACTGGTTGGATTGGAGTCATTATCTCAGCTCCTCCTTTAGCTCTGCTAACCTTGGGACTGGTTGTAAGTTGTGCCTCAGGTTGCTGTATTGGTGGTCCCATTTAAGCCATCAATATAGCTATCAATTTCCCCTAAGACTCCATCAATTCCCTAATTTACTGCTCAATTTTAGATTTCCATTAATTCTCTGTTTCCTAGTTACCCTGAGGTTCAATCCTTTGTGAACCCTCTCTCTGATCCGCCATTAGATTTTGAAGTCAAAAGAGAGATAAGATTATTAGGTAACATTTAGAGAATATAAGGAAATCATATATATAGTAAATAACAATATATGCAATAAATAACATATAATAATGTTTTCATTTTCATTCCCCCAAAACACAATGAAAATCGTAGACACTCTCAAAGTCAATAGACTTATGTTAAGGTACAAAGGAATATGTTATCATTTACTTTGAAAACCATTCGAAAGTAAATTTAAGGTCAGTGCCTTGTCTATGATACCGAACTGTATCAATGCTCCCACTTTATTTAAAAGTGATAAACCTTAGGCTCTGATACCAAGCTGTAGCATCTCCTATCTCGATTAAGGCAATATTCTGCCTGAAACCCTAAGTAAGCCCTAGTAACCAAGCTAGACTTAACTAGAGCCAACGGCCTTACCATCTGTACCTGATAGACTCAACCTATGTATTAATATCAAATAAACCATTCAAAGTATACACAGCGGAAAATTAAAACTTTTTTTTATATATAATAATATACGGTAATACAGAGTTTATCAAACTCAAAACCTTAATTATAAACCTCCCAACCATGTTTATATACATCAAAATATATCAAACAGTGTATATAAGTACAAGAAGGCTCATTACATCATAGAGAAGATACAAGACACATAAATCTTCTTTTTTCCCTTAGTTGAAGCGTTGGGTTGCGAACTTGAAATATTAAATTTAGGTGAGCGCTCCAACTTGCTTAGTAAGCAAGGATTCACAAAGCCATCAACATTCCATATAGTAATCAAGAACAGTATGCAATAACAATATGCACCAATGTTAACTAGCAAGAATATGGAAAGCATATAAACCAATAAATAACAGATGCAGATCAAATTATCAATGACTATTACTTTGGGATTCCCATTTTATTTATAAAACTAGGGTCGATTACCCACCGGTGCCATTAATGCGATTGCTAGACCAACATATTAGTCGATATGATGTCTAGCAAATCCATTAATGCCCAATGATTCTATCTGAAACCCTCTAGTGAATATGTAATCCATGCAACCTATAAACTGAGTAGGAAGTTACATATAGTCCGGGAAGGTAACCCATCTCCTATATAACCTGGTCTCAGTTCCAGGAACTTACTCTAGTGAATCACAGTAAACACCATTTTCCATTTATTAAAACTATCACAGTGTACATAGTCCCCCATTTCCATCCATAAACTATATGAACTACATATACTAAGATAACCAAGCAACATTGATAAATAATCGAATCCGTACTTACCTCGATATAGGTTTCCATTCAAAACTCCTAACTTTTTTGAGTACTCAAGCTTTTCACGGGATCCAACACCTATCATAGACCATTTGTAATCAATATAGGTCTATTACACTATAATTAGAAGCCTTAGTCATGTCCTTCAGTCCTCAAGAAAACCTTATCAAAACTCAGCTTTACTATTGTTTTCTAGGATGGGGCGCGCTCCAGCAGTTGTGTTCATCATAATTGATGAAGTGAGTGCTCTCCTATGCTAGGTTGAGCGCGCTCCACCCTGTGCTGGAGCGCGCTCCACCCTATGCTATCTCGACAAAACACAAGGCAGCAGCCACGGTTCCGTCCACAAATCCAACAAACATCAATATAAACTTCCAAATTTATTAGGGAGGACCTCTAGTAAGGTAATAAACCATTTCCAACCATCAAATAGCCTACTTCACAAAGACTTTATCATCACCAACAAATTGAACTTCAACTAACACAAAACAAATCATACCAAAGTGATGATTTCTAGCTTCTGAGTTATTTAAGCTCCTCAATATATACTGAATCAGCTCCCTGAAGAAACCCTAATGATCCAAAACCAAAACTAAACCCTATATCTCTCACTCTCAGTTTTGATAGATCGAATGAACAGGATAAATGTGAGTTTTAGTTTAAATATTTAGATTTTCCTTGAGATACACATCGCGCTATCTTGAGACCGGTCGAGTGATTAATGAGTTAAAATGACAATCCTTAAAGTAACACCATCTTTAACATCATTAAACACTTATGCATCATGTTATTTATACCTCCTAATAACAATTAAAACCCCTACTTTTCAATTTAACTCAAATTAAAACTCTATTTTATATTTCCTGCGTGTGGTGCTGTCACTTACTCCCTTGCACCGCGCCCTTTAGCCCACCGCACCGCTACTGCATGCATGTTTGCTTGCTCCCTGGTGTCTCGGCATTGTCACCTACTTACCCGGCACTGTCCTCTATGCTCCACAGTGCCACCACTGCGCCAAGCCTCCAGACATTATTTTTTCACTTTTCATCTCTCCCTCATCGTGCCTTATGTTCCCACACTGTCACTTTCCTTCCCATAGCGTCACATCATGTATCCACGACGCCAACCATGTTTTTGTGAGTTTTTGCTCTGTTTAGTCTCGTTTTTCTTCAATTCATTCCTTTACATCCTAATTCCCTGAAAATGCAATAATACCATGAATTAGAACTCATTTAGGGATATTTATACTAAATATACGACTAAACTAACCATATATATAAGTATAATTAATCACTTATCAAATATCCCTAAACTTAAGATTTTGCGCGTCCCGAGCAAAGGTGTACTAAGTCTCCTAATACTAGTTCTCATTAAATTTACTTTTCTTATGGAATATCCTTCAATTCACTAAGTTTCAAGTTAACAATCAACTTAAGAGTGTTTCTTTACAAAAACTTATATTTTTAAGGCATGTAGCTTTTACAACACATATAACTTCACTTTCGAAACACCAAAGTAGATCACAATAAAAAACCATCACTACTCACAAGTTTGTTTTATTTCGACACTCAAGTAGTAAGTATACAATCTCGTGATTTCTCATTAAGCTCAAGAATTCACAATTAAGTATAGATCAAACTCATCTTTTGTAGAATTTAATACTTCAAGAGTATCTAGGACTTTAACATAGTTGGAATGGAAAATTAACTCAATTAGCTACTCGTACTCGAGCTAAATTTTTTATTTGAACAGTTTTAGTTTACTTCCGCCTTCTTTTCTTTATTTTTCTTTTTTCTCTCTTTTCTTTTTCTTCTTCTCATCATTTTTTTATTTTTTAGTCCCTGCTCCTTTTCCTATGGACTTCATTCTTTTCACTTTTTTCCAATCATCAAGTTTTATACTCAATTTTCTGTAGAACTTGTGAGATTATCTCATTGTTTCTTTTATTTCTAAAACTCTTGTTAATACTTCTCACTTTCACTAAATCAAGTAAGTTAACTCCAAATTTTAATTTACAATGCCTATTTCTTCCCTTCTTTTCACTAAGTTTTTCTTTGCTTTTTATTTTCAAGATTTACCCTTATTATAGAATCCTTAGAGATCTAACTTTTTCCATAAGAAGTGTTATAAATTTTTGCTTTTGTTTCAAGTTCAAGGCCTTCCCTAACTCTAGGTTTCTAATCATGAAATCACACCATTGTTTGCTACATTTCGTTGTTTCTTTGTCAAAATTTTAAAAACACTCTCTTGAGTTTCATATCAATGAGATACTTGTAATTTACTCAGCACAATTAAAGGCATGAACATGCAAATGAACTATTTATTCATTACATATTACTACCATGCTTTCAAATAATAATTAAAATGAAAAATTTATACACTACCATGCTTTACTCCTTACCTACTTCAAATTAGAAATTTAAACGATTATACATGCAGTGTTTATCTTTATTTCTCATTATATCTTACCACTTCCCATAGTGTAGTGTAGTGTAGTGTCGATGCCTTCAAACTTAAACCAAACCTTGTCCTCAAGGTTTAAAAATAAGCCTGAAACATAAAAACTCTAAAACGCACAAACATATATAATAACACAAGTTACAATAAACTAAACTAAACATAGAATTAAAACAAGTAAATAAGTAACGAAATACCTCAAATGTTAAAAAAAGTTGGTATTAAAGTCACTCTCAACTCCTCAGGTCTAAATGATTCCTATTACACTGACTTCAGGATTGTGCGTCATCACCGTCATTTGTATCATCAGCTCTAGCATAGGATGGTATAAATGGACTCTCCATCCTCCTACTCTGCACTAAATCCTGATCAAACACATATGTTGGTGCTGCTAGAAAACCAATTGACCTATCAGTAGGTCTCAACCGTCTGCTCCTCTCATATCTAAATATGTCTTTATGATGATCAACAAACAACATAAAGTTGTATTGCCCGTCCCATTGCTATTTTTCTCTCCTCTCCATATCATGCTCATATCTCAGCATGGCTACCTGGTATTGCGCCCTATCCACTTGGTGTTTTCTCCTCATCTCTGTTATCCATAGCCTCTGCTGGCGTTGAGTCAAATCCTCTAGTGGTGGTACGGGTGCGTGTAGTGGAGGAGGAAGTGGAAAGACTTCAAGACCGTCCAAGTCTTGCTCTCCTATCTTTGGGTCTACAAACTCGTAGCCCTCAGCAAATCCTTGTTGTTGTTGTTCCTTCTCTTTTTCATTTTCCTCATGTTCTAGCTTTTGGGCTAGTTCTACTACTACTTGATCCTCTTGCCTCTTAGCTAACACTTCGGCCTTTAGTCTAGCTCATTCGACCCTTTCTCTCTCATCTTCGGAGTCTTGGTAACCATGTGGTGATTTCAACGTGAGCATCAAAGCTTCATTCGTGGTTGGTTGGGCCTCTATATCAAATTCTTCGTCGTCTCTCAACTTCACTCAAGCCTTTAAGCACATCTGAATAATCAATATAGGGAACGACAACTTGTTGTCCCTTTCTGACATAATGGACTCCCTCAAACTGGTGTGTATGATCTCCTCGATGTTGAAATTCTCGTACTGTGTAATCTCATAAAGACAAGCCGCTCTCGGCTTGTTGATCTTACCCTGCTGAGAAGTAGGGTACAACAATGCAACAAAATGTTTCCACATCCTATAAACCTTTCTAACAATCCCTTTCATAATGTGCTTCGGCACATTCTCAGCTCCCATGACCCATCCTTGTTGTCTTAGGATAACCAATGCATTTTCAATGGCTCTAAAATGGTATAGGTTATAAGGTCTCTCATATAATCTGGTCGAGAAAGTCGGTGTAGATTCATACAAGCTTAATTCCTCCAATCCATAGAAAATATTGATCTCACATCTATTGAAGGGAACAAAAACCCCTCTCACCTTCATTGGCTCATCCTTAGCCATGAACTTCGCATTAGCATAGAATTCAAAAACAATCTCACTTACTCCTTTAACGTCATTTTTCCTATAGTCATGAGTGAGTTGCTCCCGATGCCTAATGAGGTTATTCACTTTTTTATCATATTTGGTCGGCAAATTAATTCCCTTTTCACAAATGAATTCCCTATGAAGGGTTTTCTCATATCGGTCCTTGGCCTCTCTACAAATGAGAATTTTGAATTTAAAACATTTTGGCTTTTCATCATTAGGATTTATAAAGGTAGATGCCTCAAAACCATTTGCTCTAGTTTGGCTAACTTGTTTCTTTGTTCTTGCCATTTCTTCAAATTCAAGCAACTAAACAACAATGCAATGCAACTCGGTTTTCAAATCACCTAAAAAATCAAAATTCATATAACATGGATCATGCATGCACCAAATAGTGCAAAGACATCAAATAAGTCTCCATGGGTAATATTAATGCTTGCATTCACACAATCTTGCAAAACCTATCTTAAAACCTCAAATCCACATTTTCATACAATATCATCAAAATTTTCAAAATTCAATGCAAAAATAGATGAAATTGTAAACGTACCTCAATGCCGAATTTGTTTCCAGTGTAGAACACTCCTTGAAGTCTTTTTCAATCCTAGCCCTCTAAATTTTCTCACAAACTAGAACCTTAGCTCTCTTTCGAATCAAAATCCAAAAATCCAAGCCCTAGCTCTCCAAATTGTACAAATCCACAATGTACTTGTTTCTTCACTCTCAATCACTAGGAACTCACTAATCTCACTTGAAAATGATCAAACTTTGGCTTTAGAGGGATGTATGCTTAGTGGTTATGGTGGGGTTTTAGTGCAAGTGTGAAGAATGGATGCAAAATGGGGTTAAAACCCTTAAACTCGACCCCGGTGTCGTATCTATAAGGCACGATGCCGTGACAACGCCGCCTTTATGTCAACGACGTAGTGGGGCTTTTTTTCATTTTTTGCCTACTACCTTCTTAGTACTGTGGCCTACACTCACGGCGCCGTGGGTAGTACCCACGACATCGACCTTACAACCCACGTCATCGTGTATTGTTTTTGCTAATTTTCCTCTAACGCTCCTCTGACTTTGTGTATAACTCACACAAGGTGTCGTGACCGGATAAAATCCATAAAAATTAATAAATTTTTACCTTTCAATTCGCCCAGGCACCTTACCTTCATCACTTTTAACTCCTTCACTATTTTTTGCTCTTCTATGATTTAGCGAGACATTTCCGTTCCGATGAGTTTTCACCCGCCGAATGATTTTTCCTGCATATTCGACATAAATTTTTGAAAGTTGGAACTAAAACTTGTTAATTATAATTATTAAACTAAATAACTAACTACTGACTGAAATTCAAAAACTTGAAATTTAAAACCTTTGAGCTGCCTCCCAGTAGCGTTTGATTTAATGTTATTAGCCTGACACATTTTCACTCATTTAGTCTGAGTTTAAATCGAGAAGTTCCATATGCAAATCGCAAATTATGATGTGATTCCCGTTCAGATGTACTTCTTCACCATCGAGAAAAACAACCTTCTCAGCATCATCGCCCTCATCAATACTCATCGTGATCTTCCTATCTCTTGTGTACAAATTTGCTTTAGCAGTATTCAAGAATGGTCGCCCAAGTATGATAGCACATCATCATCAATGTTGTGGTTCATGACCTCGAAATTCGTGATGAATTTGAATTTACCTACTTTCACATTCACATTCAAAACTCTTCTTATAGTAGGTATCAAATTACCATCTGCTACTTGCAAATTGGTTGTATCAAGACAATTGATCTTCAAGTCGACATGTATCATGTCCATCAGTTGCATGACATTGACCAAGGCTCTCGTATCACATAAAATTTTTTAAAAATGGTGACCGTCAATGTTTATCTGTATACTTATTCCTCCAAGATCTCTCCTTTTGATCAGTTGATGTTACGGGATAAACTTGAGCTTTGGTTCTGATTTCTTCGGAACCAACTTGATGTCATTGCCTTTTGGGTATTCTTCGGAAGGTCCTTCATCTTTTTCCTTTGTCTTCCATTGTTGTTTCCTTTTCTTTTTTTGTAAGGCATTGATTCTTTGTTTCTTGAAACCATCGAGCTCATCTTGCCTCACTTTCGTTCTGTGCTCATGCATTTTTTCATGCTTCATCATAACTTGGTCTTATCTTGGCTCATTTGTTTCCATTGTGCTAATCATGTGAAATATCATTCACGTTCTCCTTGGGATTGTTGACGGTGTTGCTAGGAAACTGTCCTTCCTTCCTCGAGTTCAAAGCTATAGCAAGTAGACCAATTTGCCTCTCTAAGTTCTTGATGGATTATGATTGCTCATTATCCATTCTTTTTATGGCTTGCTTCACTCATTCCAACTCTTTTTTGTGCTTCTCGTGGCGCTCCCTATCTCTTACTTCCATGCCTTGCAAATACTTCTATATAAACTATTAATAAGTCATCTCTTCGCTCTGACCCAACTTCTCCTATTGGAATTGTCGCTCGAAGCCTTGAGGTAACTTCAGTGCAGTATCAGGATTTCCATACGAGATGTTCAGGTTGTTGTTGTTGTTGTATCCTTAATCAAATAATTGAAGAGCCATTCCTCTAGGCCTAAAGTTTTTCCCGTAGTTTTGGTTGTTCATGAAGCTGATGTCCTCACACTCCATTCCCTATTATATATCCATTTGCTTAACCACCATGCCTTAGTGATTCATGGGTTGTTGTGTTACTTATGGACCTTGATGTCCTATCTAAAGTTTTGTCATTAGACTACTCATATTTGATAGATGTTCCATAATTGCAGCTTGCGAGTCAATCACGTACACGCCTGTTGGTTTCCTAAGGGTGGATTGAGTACCGACGGTAGAATTTTGAGACATAAGACTAAGGAGATCCAATGCTCCATCCTCATCCTTGGTAAATAGAAAGCCAACTGATGTAGCACCTACTAGCGTTCTCATATTGTGGTTCATATCTTAGTAGAAAATCTAGAGTTGTGCCCATTTCACATATTCATGTCCCAGACATCTCCTCAGCATCTCTTTGAATCTTCCTTAAGCCTCGCCAAGAGACTCAGTGTTTTCTTGCTTGAATTGATTAATCTCAAGTTTCCTTTCGCTGACATTCACTGGGGGAAAGAACTTGCCAAGAATTCTTTCATTGATTTCCACCTA
Organism: Stephania cephalantha; assembly: GCA_039657325.1. Taxonomy (NCBI): domain Eukaryota; kingdom Viridiplantae; phylum Streptophyta; class Magnoliopsida; order Ranunculales; family Menispermaceae; genus Stephania; species Stephania cephalantha. The sequence continues at coordinate 19,153,832 of CM077576.1, forward strand.
TGAGGTCATACTCCCCGCATTCAGCCCTTGGAACCAAAATTTGGCTTGTCCACCCAATGAGAATGGGCTCGCATCTTGATCACCTCTTTTGTAACTCCAATGATGTGTACGGTGTCGTACTTCTCCAAGAAATTCTTAACATTGCAACTGGATCTTCATTGGATAGCCCGTTGAATAGACTATTTTGTAACATGTTTATCAAAAATGGTTTCAGTTTGAACTCGGTGCTATTTGGCTGGAAGCCTCGTCACTCAGTTGTAAATCTCTTAAACTTCTGGCTTCAAATAGTAACAAAGGCATCTCTGTCCTCGCATTCTCTCCCGCACTACTAGATCACCTGCAGGTTGGTTATTCCCGCGACCCCTTGTTGGTTTTTAGCTTGCTCCTCAGCCATCTTGACTCCTTTCTTTTTCTTTCCTTTGTTGGTTCTATCAATCTTTGGGTCGTAAGGCACTAGGTTCTTCTCTCCCTTCCTACGCATGTGCTGACTATCCTTGACAAGAATACACAAAAAGATCAAGTGTAGAAAGTCAAACTTGAAACTTAAGCCTATTTTTTCTTTTTTCTTTATCAACTTAAAAGTAAAATACTGAAAATAAAACTTAACAACTTTTCAAACTAACTAAGTAATTCTAATGGCTACCTTCACCGGCAACAGTGCAAAAAACTAGATGTACATGTTGCAAGTATAACAGCTCGCTTGTAGTGTGCAATCAACTTACGTTGATCATGTATATCGTCCTCAGGGAAAGTTTTTTACACTAGTTTTTAATTACCTATTTGAGTCGAACTATTGCTAAGAAATTCACTTTTAATTGGTTTTTATACTAGAACTCTAATATTAAGGATATCTTAGTCACAACTTCGCCTAGGTAATTTAATACTATGCTTTGTATTCATGTTTACATCCTAATATGTTGTATACAATGCCTAATTAGAATAGACATATTTCCTTCAAATCTACTTTAACCCACTGTCGTGATGGAAAAGATTGTAATGTGCAAATTAGAACTCCACCTATCGGTGTGAATAATATAAGCTCCACATTGCTTTAAGTCCCAAATCATTGGATTCATAACCAACTAAGTTTATTATCCGTGCCTCCCTAATCAACAATTATCTCTCGATATTGTGTATTTTACAATTGTATCGTTCATGTCCGAATTAAAAGCTTCAATGGCCATAATAACTTATAAAGCCTAAGTTCATTAAACACTTGATCAAGATGTCTAAAGCATTACACTCAAAATCAATACGAATTCTAACCATTGCACTTTTATAATCACTTTTTATTCATATTCAAAGCATAGCATTCATGCCATAGGATCCATTGATCCCTAAGATAAATCGACTACTCATACTTCATTGAAACACACACATTATAATTCATAATTGGAATCATTGCAAATCAGAGATGAATATAAATATTACCTTCAATTAATCCAATGAAACCAAACTTGAATTGCAAACGTGAAGTCTTTAATTTTTTTTTACACAAACTCTTTAATACTCAAACTTAATGTAAAACCTATGCTAAATTACTCTAATGGCGGCTAATAGTTGGTATGTGGTGAGTTTACCACGTCCTATTACCTATTTATACTCCATAATAACAATTAGAAACCCTACTTTTCAATTTAACTCAAATTAAAACTCTAACTTTTTATTTCTTCGTGTCCAGCGCTATCACTTATTTCCCGGCGTCGTGCCCTTTATTTCTTGGTGCTGTCACGGTGTCTTGGTGCTATCACATGCTTACCCAGCGGTGTCCCCTATGCTCCATGACTCGCCACAGCGTCGGACCTCCAAACTTGGGTTTTTCACTTTTTCATCTCTCCCACGTCGTGCCTTATGTTACCACGTTGTCACTTTCCTTCCCACAACGTCGGATTATGTATCCATAGCGCCAACCATATTTTATGGGTTTTTGCTTGTTTCTTCTCGTTTTTCCTCTAATCCTTCCTTTACACCTTAATTCCCTGAAAATGCAATAATACCATAAATTAGAACTCATTTATGGATATTTATACTAAATATATGACTAAACTAACCATATATATCAGTATAATTAATCACTTATCATGTGCACAATGCTAGTTTTATTCGTTTTCTGATGATTTATTTTTCATTGAGTTAATATTATTGACACGACATTATTTTTCTATTGTAGAGTGTTTTAACAATGTATTAAAATGGGGCACGATTATTGCCAATAACAACAATGGCTCAAATGATTTACTATAGGTTGGTGATATACACCGACCGACGTAAGCAGAATATCAATAAAGCAATCTCTAACGGGCACTTTTACACAAAATATGTCATAGATAAAATCGCACATTATGAACAATCTGCAAGGACGCATCAAGCCACTTTGATAAGTCAACACACTGGTGAGCTTGAGGTGCTGACTGGATGCCACGGAGATCGTATACATGAAGGCAACAATACCTAAATCATTTTAAAGGAACGGATGTGCAGTTGCAATAAATGGCAATCACTTGGTTTTCCTTACTCACGCATGTTAGCTACATATGCCCTTATTTGAGTTAACTTGTTGCAATTCATTGAGCCATACTATAGGATCGACGTGTATGCACAATGCTACTCCAATAAATTCAAAGCCATCCCGTATGAGAAGTATTGGCCGACTTTTGCGATGAAGATCCTACTAGATCTAGAGTGCATACATGGTTGAGGAAGACCCAGGGGAACGTGAAGTAAAAGTGGAATGGGTCTTCCTTATGCTTATAGGGCCTTGTGATGTGGCATATGTCATTAAGAAGGACATGGACGAAAAACATGTCTAAATAGATATCTTGCTCGAGTCCCTACTAGAAAGAACCATTGCGGTATTTGTCATGCAGAGGGCCATAACAAAAAAAAATTTCCAACCATAGCTCAACCCTCCCAATCTAAACCAATAGTCGAATTCGTGTTTTGTTTGTAAATGGTTTTAGTTGGTAATTTGATTAAATTGATATTCTTCCTGAAATATTATGTCATGTATTATTTAGGTATTTCTTAATGCTTTAACCAATATTAATGATTCGTGGTGACTTTTCGAACAACTCTACTAATTTTCTTAAATCACTCAATTGTAGCATGTCCACAAATGGATCTAGGTCATCTGATCCTTCTCTTATATGTCTCCAATCTACGCATAGATCCTTGCAAGCCTAGAGTGTAATGACTTGTTACCTTTAGTGTAACGAACCGTTATCTTAAGCTGATGATTAGTATTAACCTGAATCCTAATTAGCTCGAGTGAGACTCATGGTTAAGTCTGACGTACCTCGATTAGCATGTGCATTGGTTTGTGTGGTGATTTGTGTTAATTTGGAATGTTTGTTAAATTCATAGGTTGTAGTATAAAAAGAGAATTTATAAAAAGCCTATAATCAAAAAATAAATAATTAAACTATAAATTGTCGATACACCAAGTGCGAGGAGGGGGTCGTAAAATGAATGTGCACACCCGAGTAAGCATGTCTGGTGAATTTATTGGCGAGAAAATACATAAACTGTATATATTTTTGTATATAATTGATATATAATATATATAATAAAACTATAAGTTTGGTTTGAATTATATGGATCGTTGGATCACCTCGAGATGAGCATAAGTGTTGATGGTGTCAAGATGTATGTCGCTTTAGGATGTGTCACCTTAACACACCATTCACTTGATTAGTCTAGAGATAGCGCAATGTGTATCTCAAGGAAAATACATATATTTAAATCAAACCTTCAAACTTATCCTTACAAATCGATTGAGAGAGTGAGAGAAAAGTAGCTGAATGTTTTAGGAAATTGAGCGATTGATTTATGAGGTTTTTTCAATGTGAATTGAGGAGATTAAACAGTTATGGATCAGAGATCATCACTGTTAGTGAGTTTGGTTTTTGAGTTTCAAGTTGACTTCAATAGTTAGTGATGATTTCTCCATAAATTGTTGTTGTTATTGATTGGAAATGGATTTATACCTCACTAGATGTCCTCTCTGATATATTTAGGGAGTGTTGGCTGTTGTTTTGGTGATTAGTTGATTGGACAGTAGCTGCTACCCTGCTCATTTTTGAGACAATGTAGGGTGGAGCGTGCTCCATATATCAGAGGAGCACGCTTCCTTCATCAATTGGGACGAACCCAGTTGATGAAGTGCGCCCCACCAAGTGAGGGAGCACGCTTCGACCCTATAAAACAACAACTATGTTGAGTTTAGTTAGAATTTCTTAAGGTCTTAGGGACTAACTTAGGGGTTCGAAACATAGAATATTAAGTCTAAATCAACCAAAAATGGTTTGTGTTAAGTGTTGAATCATCGGGAGAGTGTGAATGACCCAAAAAATTAAGAAGTTTGGAAACAGAAACTTAAATCGAGTTAAGTATGAATTCGCTTATTTATCAATGTTGCATGGATATGTTAGTATATGTAGTTCATATAGTTTATGGACTGGATGGGGGTCTATGTACACTGTGAAGTTTTTACTAAATGGAAAATGGTGTTTAATGTGATCCGCAAAAGTAACTCTTGAAATTGAGATCATGTTATATAAGATGTAGGGTTGATCTCCCAGCCTATATGTAACTCCTACTCAGTTAGATAGGTTGTGTAGGTTACATATTCATTAGAGGGTTTGGGATAGAACCATTGGACATTAATGGATTAGCTAGACAGCACAACATCCAATGTGTTGGTCTAGAATCACATTAATGCTATTAGTAGGTAATTGACCCTAGCTATATAAATAAAATGGGAATCACATTGTACTAGTCATTGACAGTTTGACTTGCGTATGTTACTTATTAAATTATATGCTTTTTATAATCCCATTAGTTAACATCGGTGCATATTGATAATGTTCTTCATTACTATAGGGAATGTTGACTGCTTTGTAAATCCTTACTTATTGAGCAAGTTGGAGCGCTCACCCCAAATCTAATATTTCAGGTTCTCAGCGTAGCGCTTCAGCAAAGGGAAAAGAGAAGATTTATGAGTCTTATTATTTTCTCTATGATGTAATGAGCTTTCCTGTATATATACATTGTTTGAGTTATTTTGTTGTATATGAACAGGGTTGGGAGATTTATAATCGAGTTTTGGGTTATGATAAACTTTGTATTTATGTATATCGTTTAATTATCAAAAAAGTTTTAGTTTTTCGATACGTATAGTTTGAATTATTTATTCGATATCATATACAAGTTGAGTTTATCAAGTACAGACGGAGAGGGCCTTCTTGGCTCTAGTTAAGTCTCAGGTCAAGGGTTACGGGGCTTAATTAGGGTTTCAAATTTCGAGTATCGCCCTAATCGAGATAGGGGTGCTACACTAAGTAGGTATAACTATAATTAGAATGCTAATTAACCCGAGTTAGGCTAGTGGTTAAGCTCGACGTATTTCGATTAGTGCCTAGGTGCGTTGGCGTGATTGTATTGTGTTTGGTTGATTTGATAATGAATTAAATAAACTATAGGCTATTATTATAAATTAATATAAACATATAGTTGGAAAATAAAATAATTAATTAATAAATTGTCGGTATGCCTAGTGTGATGTATGAGTCGTGAAATGAGTGTGTATGCCTGAGGATACTTGTAGGCTCGCCCGATGAATTTATAGGTGTGAAAATACACAGGTATAAATATTTATATATAATTAATATATATAAATAAATATAAAAATAACCAATAGTTTTTATTTGGATAGTTAAAACCATTGGATGGCCTTGAGATCGATACGAGGGAGATGAAGTTATGATCTGTCACTTTAGTGACTAGTGTTACTTTAAGAGTTGAACCATCAAATCTGCCACGAGACTTGATAAGTTAGTATTTATATGTTTTTAGTAGTTTATTTTAATGTATTTAATAGGGAAAGTCTCTAAAATATATATTTCATTATATTTATTGGTCGTTTTCAGGTGAAACTGAGTGCGCGGTTGAATCTGGGACGAAAAAATACTCAAAATATAGTATTTACATGCAGTGATCATATGACCGAAGATTTACCTCGAGTTACGCGTTGTGCAGATGGTAGAATAGGAGACAGCAGACACAGTAGGCCGCCACATGTCACTTTTCCATTGGATACATCATTTCCAGCATTTTCCAGCAATACGCGCTCGACACGTAGAGTAAATTCCACTGCAAATACGTCACAAACATCAGCTTTCCTCAACCGAGTGGTCATTGCTTGCGACACGTGGTGGGCAGTCAACGTCTTCAAGCACGTCACTCAAGTCTTTTTGGCCAACCAACGCGCGAAAAGTGGCAGGTCTTCATCATAACAGCATGTCACAATTGTTTGTTCCACGAATTAGATAACGCCACGTCATTCAGCTGCATGAACCGAACCAATTGGCAACGGACACATGTCCTGACTCAGAATTTGAACGCCCAGCAGCCCTTGGATGTGCCTCGGCGCATGTGTCACTCCACCAAGCCCCAATATTAGTTTCTCTCACCTTACATAAGGAACCTATGGTATTATATTTTACAACACCGACTATTATATTTTTAGCATCGACTTCTCTCGACGTTTGCCTAGGTCAGAGGAGAAACAAGTCGGGATCATAGATTCATGGCATATTATGTGATATCTTTTATTTTATTATTTAATTTAATTTAATTCTCATATTTCATTGTTGTTGATTTTAAGGAATATGATTTAGATCTAGGGTATGTATATGGCGATTGCATGCTTTTAGGTGAACAACCTATATATAGTTATTTAGACTAATAATATCAGTGTAATTGTACTTTTGGACCAATAAAGTGACGAACACTCACCCGTTTGCCGTAAAACCCTTTCGGTTCTTGAGTGTGCAACAATTGATTCTAGGTTAAATCGGAAGCGGATGCGATCCAATTATTTAGGATTAGTGTTCCCACAGACCCATATTACGGCGGTTAGTGTTTTAAACCCAATTGGCGGACGTCTAGGGTTATGCATTAATTAAGAAAGTAGTTAGTGGCGGACGTCCTGGTTATCGAGATTAGGGGAATGATGAATTTCTGGCGGTTGTCGATTTTCTATAGCTAATATAGGAGAACTTAAGTTTATAACTTTTAGGGAAGGATTGAAGACCATGATGTGCCATTGAATCTTGATCCTAATTTGTGGAGCCGTAGACCTATGTGTTACTTAGGTGTTCATTAATTGTTTTGAAAGTTATTTTATTTATTTAGTTTAGTTAGAATAGTTATTTAAATTATTTATTTAAAACCCCTGATTTTTTCTTTTCGTGTTTTTAACCTTAGAAAGACCACCAATCTCTATGGGATCGATCATTTGCCATTATTCTACAAAATAGTTGGTTTAAGAATTTTATTTTATCGACGCGTTCGACACGCGTCAATTTTTGGTGCCGTTGTCGATGATTGGTTTTCTTTCTTTGGTGTTTTTATTTATTTATTTATTATTATTATTATTATTATTTATTTTTTATATATTTATTTTAATAAATTGGGGCACCCCGTGAGTTTTGTTAGATTTGACTATGGATTATATTTTTTTAGCATAACGTGAGCATTTTTTTTAGAATTAACATATTATTAAGATTTTAGGTGTTTTGAGACTTGGTTGGAACATACCCAACTTAAGTCGTCACATCAGTGGTGGGTCTTTGAGTAGATCCAAAAACCTAGACTTCATTCCATCATCTTGTTTATCTCACCCTTAGTTGAACTTCGGGCTCGCAAGACTTGATATGAATCTTTTGAGTTAACTCCTATGTTTACTAGTTCTTGCTCTTGTTATGATTGTTCTTTCATAGTTTCCTTAGTCACTTAGATATGAGAGATTTTGTGCATTCACTCATTTTTAGAGACTTTCGTTATGCATGCTTTTGTATCATCCTCTTATTCTTTCTTCATGTTCTATTCTTTTTCTTTTGTTGGATGAATTCCTTGACTTGTTTTGAACCTTGAAGACAAGGTTTGAAATAAGTTTGGGGGTATTTTAGGGATTATGGTTGGACTTTGGATGGATTCTTTACGAAAGACAAGCAGGTGTGATTGTTTATTTTTTATTTATGCGGTCATATGCGATTATCAGATGGTAATGGTGGTGTTTTATATCATTTCTTCTATTTCTTTCATTTCTTGTCCCTTCATATTTCTTTCTCATTTTCATTAGGGTATGATACACTTTCATGCATGTATTTAGTATAATTTTTTTAATTTTTTTATTGTTTAGAGTCACCAAAAACTTTGTTCATGCCTTTGTTTGTGGATGAGTAAATTACGGTTGTCTTTTTTACTTGAAACTTAGGAAAAACTAAGAGAAACACTCAATCGAGTCCGTACCCTGCATTTTTATGATTTCATGATTGTGGACTTAGTTGATGGTCAAGCTTTGTGCTATATAATGAAAGCGAGTAGACGGTCAAACTTGTGCAAGTGGTATTATTTTAACCCATATTAGGGAATTTGCTTGATTATAGTGAAAGTCAGAAAGGCTAACATGAATTTTCTTAGTATAGAGAGTCCCACAGGTTCCCATAGGAAATGGAGCAAGGAAATTTGTGGTGGGAAAAAGTGAGAAATCGGTCCATAGGAAATGAAGCGGGGACCGTATTTGTTGAAAAAAAATGAAGAATAAAAATAGAGAAAAAAAAATTTGAATAAAGGCAGAAGTTGTGAAAACTCTTCAAATAAAAGATTTAGCTCGAGTGCTTTCACTAAATTAAGTGAGATTTTAAACTTGCGCGCTTGAATGTATAGACCAAGAAAACGCATGAGTAGTTGATGGCCTTTGTTTTGACTGGATCTATATCTTCAAAGTGTGATCTTAATTGTGTTTGGGTTGCGAGTCATGACATATCATAACTCCAAAATTTCTTGAGTTGCTTGTTAACTTGATGACTATGTAAACCATAGGAACTCCATGAATTGTGAGTCGGGTGTAGAATCAGTTAAGTCATTACATTATTATATTAAGAGTTTAGTTTAGTTTATGTTGTCATCTACACCTTTGCTCGGGACGTGCAAAGTCTTAAGTTTGAGGGTATTTGATAAGTTAGTATTTATATGTTTTTAGTAGTTTATTTTAATGTATTTAATAGGAAAAGTCTCTAAAATATATATTTAATTATATTTATTTGTTGTTTTTAGGTGAAACAGAGTATGCGGTTGAATCCGTGGCGGAAAAATACTCAAAATAGAGTATTTACATGTAGTGTTCGAATCTTTTGAATATTTGCGCTTCAGTTACGTCTTGCGCGCGTATAATAATAAGAGACAGCAGACCCAGTAGGTTGCCATATATCTCTTTGCCATTATATAAGCACGTCATTTCTAGCGTTTTCCAGCAATCCGCGCTTGACACGTGGAATAAACTCCACTGCAAATACATCACAAACATTAGTTTTCCTCAACCGAGCGGTCTTTGCTTGCGATACGTGGTGGGCAGTGAACGTCTTCAAGCACGTCACTCAAGTCCTCTTGTCTAACCAACGTGCGAAAAGTGGCGAGTCCTCATCACAACAGCACGTCACAATTAATTATTCCACCAATTACATAGCGCCACGTCATTAAGCTACAAAAACCAAACCAATTGGCAGCGGACACGTGTCTTGACTCCGAATTTGAACGCCCAGCAGTCCCTGGATGTGCCTCGGCGCACGTGTCACTCCACCAACCCCCAAAATTAGTTTCACTTGTTGTGAAGTGTGGATGACTATGCATGCACACTAACATATTGTGTAGTCATGTAACTTGTATTGTCATTTCCAATGTACACCAACTCTTCCATGTATTGTCAATTACTTGTAATGTGTTGTATGACATGGGGTGTATGTGTTAATTGTCCTACATTGATTACTTGTAAAGTGTTGTATGACATGAGTTGTATATATTAATTGTCCCACATTGCTAAGGCACATTTGTCATCATACCAAATGACCTATATAAAGGATGCTAACCTCATTGTAAGAGCACATCAAGTTGAATGAAAACTTCTCATTCCAACTATCTCATTTCTACTCTTCTCTTTTGTAGTAGTAGTTTGTAGTAGTAGAAGTTTTTAGTCTTCTATTTCCTTCTCTAGTTCTTAGCAAGTTTCAACTCAATTTACAACACGTTCTCAGCACGAGCTTGCTCTAACATTAAGGAGATCTTGAAGTTCAAGAAGGCTTGTTAAGGAGACAAAGCTAGGAAAGTATAACTTTTGTTATTTAAATAAGTTCAATTTATTTATATATTATCATGGTTGCTTCCTTTTATTACATGCATCACTTCTATATGCATACTTTATTAATATACTATACATTATAATGTCACCGATTGCGAAAGTATGCTCTGTAGTTGCGTCTTGTACGATCTTCTACATCTGAAATCAAAAGTCAATATGTGACATAACTAGTTTTCTCTTAAAACTACAAACGATTAGTTATTGTTCTATTCTTGATTTTATAATACAAATCATGTTATAAGTTTGAGTTGATAGTGGGTAAGCCTTGTCCCCGGTAAAGCTAAACATTGAAAGGGAGACGGGTTATCCCATTCGAGGAGGCATGACATTTAAGCAGACTTTGTCTTGCCACCCAACCTGGAGGTTGTCCCACCAACTCATACAAATAGTACATTTGATTATTAATGAATCAAGTTGTGAACATATACTTAATCATATGCTATGTTTTTTTTGACATAAAAGAAAAGAGAAAATTATTTTATATTATATTTACTTTCAAAATATTAATCAACCATAGTTTGAATTTGTTACCTTATTATAATTCTTGTCATGATAATTAGATATTACAAATTATGAATAAAGCTTGCATCTATACAAGGATGTATGTTGTACACAATCATTCGCCAACTTCTCTTTAGAGATTTGAAAAATGAATATTTCACTTTATATATATTTTCACCTTATGGAGTTATATATATACATACCAAAATGGTAATGCTCCAAAAAGCTCAAAATGAGCGAATTTGGGTCTCATGCTACAAAATTTAATCATCAAATATTAATTATAATTCCACAATTTTAATTACCTCTATGTTGAGGCTATGTGGAAATATGACTGATGAGACAATAAAAAGGTCACATGGCCCGCCTCGATTTATTCTTTGCAACAAATATCGAGTGCGCACGTCAATCCAATAAATATTAAGGATTGATTTCTTGTCTCATGGTAGTTTGAGTAAAATAATGAGATATTATAAATATAATATCGCTCCCGTCAATTAGTTCAACTTCAAATTAAGAAGCATATGTTGCATATAATGATCATGATCGCAATAATAAATTTATGGACGTGGAAAAGGTGAAAATATCGTGTAAAGGTCGTATTGACAATTCCACCAAAAATTGGAATAAAAGTGGTGCACCACTACAAAGGGCAAATAATTATTGACAATGAGCGCTCATAATTGTGACATTTTTTAGTCATATATGAAAGGCTATTTTGCCTAAATATTGTCATATATATGCCCGAATATTTTTGTGACCTTTACCATGCCTTCAAAATCAAAAGCAAAATATTATGAATTTTATCATTAAAATATGACTCTTTTTCTCGATTTGCCAAACATTATTTGTCCGATGGATCAACAAATCATGTGTTCAAGTCATGAATCAAATAAGAGCGATATATGCCTTCTTGATTGTGCTACAACGCATACAATCCTTAAAAACAGAGAATATTTCTCCAATTTGAATTTAGCCGAGGCTAATGTTCAAACAATATCGACATCTCCAATTTGATTAATGGCTCTGGAAGAGCAAATATTATGTTGCACGAGGGAACAACAATTCATGTTGACAATGCCTTATACTCTGAAAAATCCAGAAGAAATTTACTCAGCTTTAAAGATATTCGACAAAATGGATATCACATTGAAACCATGAACGAAAATAATAGAGAATTTCTCTATGTCACATTGGTTTCAAATGGGAAAAAAGAAGTGTTAGAAAAATTCTCAGCTTTATCATCTGGATTATATTTTACTCATATAAGGCATGTCGAAACGAATGTCGTCTTAAATAAGAAAATAAATGATCCAAAGACATTCATTTTATGGCATGACCAGCTTGGTCATCCAGGATCATCAATGATGCGAAGAATAATTAATAATTGGCATGGACATCCTTTAAGGAGTCACAAAATATTTTCAGCTAGTGATTATAATTGTGCTAGTTGTTCTCAATGTAAATTGATAGTTAAACAATCCCCAAGTAAAATTGTTGTGGAATCCCCAATTTTCTTAGAACGCATTCAGGGAGACATATGTGGACCTATTCATCCTCACTGTGGACCATTTAGATATTTCATGGTTTTGATAGATGCATCAACTAGGTGGTCACATGTTTGTTTGCTTTCGACCCGCAATGTTGCATTTGCTAGACTTTTAGCACAAATTAATAAGTTAAGAGCACAATTCCTCGACAACCCAATCAAGACTATCCGTCTTGATAATGCCGGGAATTTCATTCTCAAGCATTTAAAAATTATTGCATGTCTATAGGAATTACCATTGAACATTCTCGTTCCACACGTGCATACCTGAATGGTTTAGCGAAATCTCGATCAAACGCATTCAATTAATTGCCGACCTTTAATCATGAGAACTAAGTTATCAATTTCGGTTTGGGGACATGCGATCCTTCATGCAAGCATCTATCATTCGTTATAGGCCTACGCATACCATGAACATTCCCCCATGCAACTCATTTTAGGTCAACAACCAAATATTTCACACTTGAGAATTTTTGGTTGTGCAGTATATGTTCCTATACCACCTCCCAATAGAACTAAGATGGGTCCACAACGAAAATTTGGGATTTATGTTGGATTTAACTCATCGTCCATTATAAAATACCTTGAGCCCTTAACAGGGGATTTATTTACTGCACGTTTTGCTGATTGTCACTTTGATGAAACAATTTTCCCACCATTAGGGGGAGATAAGAAGTCAATTCAAAAGGAATGGCGCGAGATTGCTTGGAATGCATCAACTTTATCACATTATGATCCACGAACAAATCAGTGTGAACTTGAAGTTCAAAAGATCATTCATTTGCAACAAATCGCAAATCAATTACCAGATGCATTTAATGATGCAAAACAAGTGACAAAATCACATATTCCAGCTGTAAATGCTCCTGCAAGAATTGATGTCTATGTGCAACAAAATGCACAAGAACCAACAAAACGCTTAAAACGTGGAAGACCGGTTGGTTCAAAGGATACAATTCCTCGAAAGAGGAAAACGGGAGTAAAAATAAATACAAATCAAAATGCTCCTGAGAAAGCACAAGAATCCTTTGATAAGGGTTTGTCAGAACAAGTTGATTCTGATGAGGGACAACTTCCTCTAGAAAAAGAGGAAAAAGATGAAAATAATGAGATCTCAATAAATTATTTAAACTCCGGTAAGATTTGAGATCGAAATGAAATTGTTCTTGATGATATATTTGCTTTCAATGTGTCCTTTGAAATATGTGAAAATGATGATGATCCGTAACCACGATCAGTGGACGAATGTCAAAAAAGACCTTATTGGCAAAAATGGCAAGATGCTATCCAAGCGAGCTAAACTCGTTAAGGAAACGAGAGGTTTTGGAGCAATTGTCCAAACGCCGATGGCGTAAAACCCGTTGGATATAAATGAGTATTTGTACGAAAGAGAAAAACGAAAAAATGAAGTTACAAGGTACAAAGCAAGACTTGTAGCTCAAGGTTTCTCACAAAGACCTGACATCGATTATGAGGAAACATATTCTCCTGTTATAGATGCAATCACATTTCGGTTCTTGATAAGCCTTGCAGTTCTCGAAGGGCTTGATATGCATTTAATGGATGTCGTTACAACATATCTGTACGGATCCCTAGATAGTGAGATATATATGAAAATCCCTGATGGATTTGTAATATCCGATGAAATAAAATCAAAACCTCATAACATGCATTCTATAAAATTACAAAGGTCTTTGTACGGATTGAAACAATCCGGACGAATGTGGTACAAACGCCTTAGTGATTATTTACTGAAAGAAGGATATGTAAATAATCCGCTTTGCCCATGTGTCTTCATTAAAAGATCATCAACAGATTTGTGATTATTGCTGTATATGTTGATGATTTAAATATAGTGGGAAACCACGACGACATCGTTAGAACATCCGAATACTTGAAAAAGGAATTCGAGATGAAAGAACTTGGAAAAACAAGACTTTGTCTTGGTTTGCAAATTGAACATTTTTCAAGTGGAGTATTTGTCCATCAATCAAATTATATTGAAAAAATATTAAAAAAGATTTTATATGGACAAGGCGCATCCATTGAGCTCTCTAATGGTTGTCAGATCACTTGAAGTGGATAAGGATCCATTTCGACCTCACGAAAGTGATGAAGAGCTACTTGGTCCGGAGGTACCATATTTAAGTGCAATTGGTGCACTTATGTATCTTGCAAATTGTACAAGACCTCGACATTGCTTTTTTCTTGTCAACCTACTTGCAAGATACAAATTTCTCATCACCAACTCGAAGACATTGGAATGGTGTTAAACATATTTTCCGATATCTTCGAGGAACAAGTGACATGGGTTTATTCTACTCGAGAGGGGTAAAATTGAATCTCCAAAGTTATGCTGATGCTGGATTTTTATCTGATCCCCACAAGGCACGTTCTCAAATGGGATATGTATTCACATGTGGTAATACTTCTGTATCATGGAAGTCAGTAAAGCAAACTATGGTTGCTACTTCTTCCAACCATTATGAAGTACTTGCAATTCATGAAGCAAGTCGTGAATGTGTATGGTTGAGAAATATGATTGAATATATTCAAGAATCATGTGGATTGCCTTCAATAAAAGATTCTCCAACCATATTATATGAAGATAACGCAACATGTATTGCACAATTAAGTGAAGGATTCATAAAAGGGGACAGAACAAAACATATTTCACCAAAATTCTTTTATGCGCATGAGCTTAAGAAGAATGGTGAAATTGATGTCAAGCAAATCCGATCGAGTGATAATCTTGCTGATCTATTCACAAAAGTCTTACCAACTACGACATTTAAAAGACTTACTTATGGTATTGGCTTGCGTAAACTTAAAGACATTGCAAGTAAAGAAACTGAACAAGTTTCACCCGTGTTCACATGAGGGGGAGTTATTGATTAGTGTATTGCACTCTTTTTCCCTTGGCTATGGTTTTATCCCATTGGGTTTTCCTAGCAAGGTTTTTAATGAGGCAATCTTAACAATATTATGCCCGTCTTAATATTTATGAGAATAGTGTACTCTTTTTCTTTTACTATATTTTTTCCCACAGGGTTTTTCTTAGTAAAAGTTTTAACGAGGCACAAATCTCTAAGCAAGTGTCATCCAAGGGGGAGTGTTGTGAAGTGTGGATAACCATGCATGCACACCAACATATTGTGCAGTCATGTAACTTGTATTGTCATTTTCAATGTACACCAACTCTTCTATGTATTGTCAATTACTTGTAATGTGTTGTATGACATGGGGTGTATGTGTTAATTGTCCCACATTGATTACTTGTAAAGTGTTGTATGACATGGGGTGTATATGTTAATTGTCCCACATTGCTAAGGCACATTTGTCATCATACCAAATGACCTATATAAAGGATGCTAACCTCATTGTAAGAGCACATCAAGTTGAATGAAAACTTCTCATTCCAACTATCTCATTTCTTCTCTTCTCTTTTGTAGTAGAAGTTCTTAGTCTTCTATTTCCTTCTCTAGTTCTTAGCAAGTTTCACCTCAATTTACAACATCACTTACCTCCCTAGACCAATTTTTAGTAGTTTTATATATAAGGAACCTATGGTATTATATTTTACAACACCGACTATTATATTTTTAGAATCGACTTCTCTCGACGATTGCCTATGTTTAAGGGGAAACAAGTCGGGATCATGGATTCATAACATATTATGTGAGATCTTTTATTTTATTATTTAATTTAATTTAATTCTCCTATTTCATTGTTGTTGATTTTAAGGAATATGATTTAGATCTAAGATAACTCCACCTATGTTGTACACTATGTGCGCTACATAGTCGGTCTCAAGTCCGGATAAAAGAGGAGGACTCTGACGCCCATTTTTCATACCAAGAAATAGGTAAGGGAAGTCTCAAACTCATTTTTCATACCCGAAAAGTGGGGGAGGGAGGCCCCAAGCTCATTTTCCATTCTTGAAAAATGGAGGAGGGTTGCGATAGGTTGACAACCGGCGTAAAACTTTGTCACTTTTCATGAAATTGATCAAACATATATAAACGTTGGGGCGTTCCCACATAGCGACGCGCGCATCGGAGCTCGGGTGTAGTGAGAAATAGATACGGACACTAGATCTTTTAGACAAAATAGAAATAGAAAAGGAAAAAAATACAAAGGGGAGAAAAAAATTCGTTTAGGAACATGGAACATAGGAACACTTACGGGAAGTCAATACAACTAGTAGATACGATGATTAGAAGAAGAGTCAATATTGCTTGCCTCCAAGAGACAAAATGGGTAGGAGAAAAGAGTAGAGAAATAGGAAGCACAAGGTTTAAATTGTGGTACACTGGTATAGATAGAAAATGCAATGGAGTAGGAATTGTGGTGGATAATGATTATAAGGATAAGGTCGTAGATGTTAAAAGAATAGGGGATAGATTGATTCTAGTTAAATTAATTAATGGAGACAAAAAAATTAACATACTTAGCGCCTATGCACCACAAGTAGGATTAAGCGAGAGCATCAAAAGCAAGTTTTAGGACGATATGGATGGATTATGCAAAGTATACCATTAGATGAAAAATGTTTTTATTGGAGGAGATTTAAATGGGCATGTCGGGGCAAGTAACGATGGGTTTGAGAGAGTTCATGGAGGTTTTGGTTACGGTAATAGAAATGAAGAAGGAGAATCAATCTTAGAATTTGCTTCAAATACGATCTTGTTTTAGCAAATACTAGTTTTAGGAAGAGGGAGTCGCATATAATTACTTTTAGTAGTGGTCATAACAAGAGTCAAGTAGATTTTCTTTTAACAAGAAAAATAGATAGAAAAATATGTAGAGACTACAAAGTAATACCTGGTGAAGCACTTACTACCCAACATAAGTTAGTAGTACTTGATATTAAGCTAACACGACGACATAATATGAATAAAAGAGTTAGCGACCCTATAATAAAGTGGTTGAACCTAAAACATAGTAAACAAGTAGAGTTTAGAGAAAAACTACTAAAGGAAAATATTTGGAATCTTGACTTAGATGCTAATACAATGTGGCTAGAAATGAGTAGTTGCATAAGGAGAGTGAGATCAAACGTATTAGGTATATCTAAAGGCTTGGGACCACCAAAGAAGGAAACATGGTGGTGGAACGAGGATGTCCAACGAGTAATTAAGACTAAAAGAGAGATGTACGGGAAAATACATAAGTGTCAAGATGAAGATGTGTACAATCAATATAGAGAAGCTAGAAAACAAGCTAAAAAAGTAGTTAGTCAAGCTAAAACAAATTTCATGGAAGATCTATATACAAGGTTAGGTAATAGAGATGGAGAAAATATATATATATATATATGCTAGCCAAATTAAGAGATAAAAAGAAACAAGACATAAGTCATGTAAGATGTATTAAGGACGAAAATCAAAATGTTTTAACGCGCGAGGAGGATATTAAGGAGAGATGGAGAAATTACATCGATAGTTTATTTAATGATGGCCAAGTTGATACTATCATAGATGAAAACCCACACCAAGAAAGAAATATAAACTATGCACACAATATTAGAATTGTAGAAGTTAAAGAGACATTGAAAAGAATAAAAATAGGGAAAACATGTGGCCCATATGAAATACCCATAGAGGTTTGGAAATGTTTAGGAGAAATTGGATTAACTTGGTTAACAAAATTTTTCAATAAAATTTTAAAATCAAAACGGATACCAATGGATTGGAGAAGAAGCACGCTTATGCTAATCTTTAAAAACAAAGGAGACATTCAAAGTTGCTCAAACTACCGGGGAATTAAACTTATGAGTCACACTATGAGACTTTGGGAGAGGATAATTGACAATAGGCTAAGGAGAGAAACAATAATATCAGAGAACCAATTTGGTTTCATGCCTGGGAGGTCAACTATGGAGGCGATTTTTCTTGTCAGACGATTGTTAGAAAAATATAGAGAAAAGAAAAAAGACCTTCATATGGTATTCGTAGATTTAGAAAAAAACATATGATAGGGTTCCTAGAGATGTTCTTTGGTGGGTTCTAGAAAGAAAAAGAGTGCATGCTAGATACATAGACACTATTAAGGATATGTATGATGGGGTAGTAACGAGTATAAAAACATTTGGAGGAGCTACAAAAGAATTTCCTATTACGATAGGACTACATCAAGGATCGACTTTAAGCCCATATCTATTTACTTTAGTTATGGATGAACTAACTAGACATATTCAAGATGATATATCATGGTGTATGCTATTTGCAGATAATATTGTCTTAGTGGATGAAACTAAAGATGAAGTGAATAAGAAATTAGAACTCTGGATGAATACATTAGAATCTAAAGGCTTTAAGTTGAGTAGGACGAAAACTGAATACAAGCACTGTGAGTTTAGAAACACTAGACATCGAGATGACGGAGTGGTAAAATTAGGGGAAGTAGAAGTTCCTAAGGTAAACCACTTTAGATACCTATGATCAATCATACAAAATGATGGTAACATTGAGAATGATTTTACACATAGAATTCAAGATGGATGGAAGAAATGGCGGAGTGCAACATGTGTGATTTGTGATCGAAATGTTCCTACTAAGTTAAAAGGAAAATTTTATAGGACCGCAATTAGGCCAGCTATGCTCTATGGAAGTGAATGTTGGGCGATAAAGCAACAACAATTACATAAAATGAACGTAGCAGAAATGAGGATGATTAGGTGGATGTGTGGTAAAACTCGTAAAGATAGAATAAGAAATATAGAAATTCAAAGACAAGTAGAAGTAGCACCAATTGATACAAAGATTAGGGAAGGGCGGTTGCGGTGGTTTGGTCACCTGCAAAGACGGCCTACAAATGCCCCAACTAGAAAACTTGACTCAATAGAAACTGTAGAAATTCGACGAGGTAGGGGCAGACCAAAGTTAACATGGAATGCATTAATTATGTGGGATTTGAATGGTTTGAAAAGCTCACCATCAATTCCACTTAATCGAGCACAATGGAAAAATTTGATCCATGTTGCCGACCCCAGTGAATTTGGGACTGAGGCTATGTTGTTGTTGTTGTTGTTGGTTTAGATCTAAGGTATGTATATGGCCATCACATGCTTTTAGGTGTACAAACTATAGTTATTTGGACTTATAGTATCCGTGTAATTGTACTTTTGCACCAATAAAGTGATGAACATTCACGCGTTTTCCATAAAACCTTTTCGATTCTTGAGTGTGCAACGATTGAATCTAGGTTAAATCGGAAGCGAATGCGATCCGAAATCGGATGCGATCCGGTTATTTAGGATTAGTGTTCACACATACCCTTATTACTGTGGTTAGTGTGTTAAACCCGATTGGCGGATGTCTAGGGTTATGCATAAATTAGGGAAGTAGTTAGTGGCGAACGTCCTGACTATCGAGATTAGGGGAATGAAATTTTTTTGGCGGATGTCGATTTTCTATAGCTAATCTAGGAGAACTTAAATTAATAACTTTTTGGGAAGGATTGAAGACCATGATATGCCATTGAATCTTGATCCTGATTTGTGGAATCGTAGACCTAGGTGTTACTTAGGTTTTCATTAATTGTTTTGAAAGTTATTTTAGTTATTTATTTATTTAGTTTTGTTAGATTAGTTAGTTAAATTATTTATTTAAAACCCTCGATTTTTCATTTTCGTTGTTTTTAACCTTAAAAAGACTACAAATTTCTATGGGATCGACCCTTTGCCACTATTCTACAAAATAGTTGGTTTAAGAATTTTATTTTATCGACGCATTCTGCGTCAAGATTCATGCGATTTAAATCTCGAGGAAAGTTTATATTTATCTCCAAACACAAAACACCACCTAATTAGTCAAAATAGGGAGACTAAGAGAGGGATCAAAACCGAGGAGAGAATCAAGGGAGGGAGAGAAGATGATGCTGGAGAGACCAACAACCATCAATTTGGAGATTGAATCAACGTTTATAACGAGTTAAGATCGATTGGGTAAGTCTTGGTTTATAAGTTGTGAAATTCTTGATTGAATTGATAATGAAAGTATATTGAATTTAAGTTAATTATTGTTGTTGTTAATTCTTAGTGATGTAAGACCTCATTTGAGGCGTATGGAAGTGATTTCTGGATTGAACAAGGGTTGAGTCGCTCGATGATGGAGCCCGCTCCCTATTACGGGGAAGCGCGCTCCCTCATGAAGATTGATGAACACAATTGGAGGAGCACACTCCACCGATGTAAGGAGCACGCTCCCCACTCAAAAAATAATAATGTTGATGAATTCCTTACGAGTTTTGACGAGGTTTTAGGGATTGATTTAGGGTTTCTAAACCTATTGTAATGGATCCAAATCGATGACAATTAGTCTAATTTAGATTTTTGATCGAGAGAAAAAGGTTTATGGCTTCCAGGAGTTGAGTAAGTTGGTATAAAGTTAGGAAAACTTGACACAAGTAAGTGAGACTCATTTATTTTATCAATTATGCTATGTAATTAGTATATTAGCTCACGAACTTATGGACTGGGTTTGGGGCACTGTATTGCGACTCATGTTGTTTAATGTCTTATAACTTAAACTTTGGAAGTGTAATGAACATGGGGTTAATAACTTAAATATATTGAAGTTGGCGGATAAGTACCAAGCTACAATGACTAACGAGAGAGTAGTGGATAAATACCAATCTCAGAGGATGGTGGATAAGTACCAACCTCAGAGGAGGCGGATAAGTACCTATCTCTAATAAAATGGTAACTGGAATTCAATTCTATTTCTAAACATGATACCCTATCCATTCACTATCCAATTAGAGTCAGAATCTAAGTTAGGCGTTGATGCACTCTATGGGATTTTACATTAGGATTGTTTAGAACCCCTTAGGCTATGTTGTTGCGTAAAGAAGAGAAAGATTCTCATTTTTAATAATAATTGGAAAGAAGGGTTAGAACACTGTTGCGATATACTAATTAACTTGCATCTAATATATATTGTTTGTATTAATTCTATTACCCTGAGTAGCTATTATTATTTCATATTGTTATTCATTTAATTCATTGATTACTAGTAGATAATTGATAGGTAAATGAATATCACTTATTGAGCAAGATGTAGTGCTCGCCCCTCCTGACACTTCTGGTATTTGGCTAATTGCTAAAGATAAATGGAAAGGGAAGATCTAGGTTTTTAGAGATCTCCTCCGATGTAGTGGAATCTTTTTGTATCCTTATATTGTTTTAATTACTTTTGTATGACATAATAAGGGTCGGGAGGCTTTGTAAGTGAATTTTGGTTTCGATAAACTTTGTTTTTGTGTATCTTATGTTTTATAAAAAAAAATTTAAATTATGTTGCATTTAGTTTTAATTATTATTCGATTATCAAGATATATAGGTTGCGTTTCTCAGATAGTAAAGGATAGTTGTTGGCTCTAATTAGGTTTAGTTGGTGTAACCAAGGCTTAATTAAGATTTCAGGTCAGGTATCACCCTAATCAGGATAGAAGATGCTACATTTGGTATTAGAGCTAAGGTTCACCACTTATAAATAAAGGGATGACTCTGATAGATTTGGAATCAGAGCCTAGGTTTACTAGCTTTGCTAAGCCTGGTTCAGAGCCTAGTTTTAAGGGCTTTGCTACAAGTAGTAACTCTAATACATATGGTATCGAAGCTTAGGCTTTTTGACTCTACTACAACTTGATATTTGTTGGAGCTTTGCTAGAGTCAAGGTATAACTCTGATACAGTCTTAGTTCGAGCCTCGTTGGAGCCTACTTCATTACTAGTAAACTAACTTATAGTCAAGGAATAGCTCTGATATAGTTTGGTACCAAAGCTAGCCTTTGTTCAGTAACTTGGAGATTAGTCTCAAGTTATGAAGAAACTTGGAACATAATAAACGATTTTTATCGACATTTTGGGGGAACATGAAATCAAGATTTTAAGGTGTTAATTTTTGTGATTATTGATATCTACTAGATAGATATGGTCTATTTTTTTCTTGAATATCACCCTAATCGTGACGGCCCAAGTTTCCCACAAACTAGGCCGGCCTGGCCTAAGCCCACGTGGACCCCCAATCCAGTCTCGCAAGGTCAACGCAGGCCTAGTCAGTCTTCCAATTCATCATTATAAGTAAATTCATAATTTTTAATTGAGTTATTAATATTTTTCAAGTTTTACAATTTAGCGTAACTCAACAATAATGTAAAAGAGTTGGACAACCTAATTGTGGAACCCTCTAAACATGTACATTCATGTATCTCTTCATTAATGAACATTCAGATGAGAGTAAATACAAGATATACATGCCCAAATTTTCTTGAAAACCCAACTCTCAGTGTTTTAAAACAAGTATATCTAATAATACAAAAATCACCTATATCCGGTATCCTCAAATAATACCTCCTAACTGTGGAGCCTTCCCCTTACTGGACTGTGGATCTGCACTCCGTCAAACACAAGAATGAAGAGCCCAGGTAAGTAACACCAGTAGGACATATATACGACATTTCGAAATAAATAAATCAATCGAACTCATGCAATTAGAAAGAAATGAACAAGGAACATATGAATATAAACGACTGTAAACAAAATCAATTGACAAGTGAGGGTCCTGAATACGAAAAAAAACCAAATAGCAAGGAGTCCCGACCAAAAGGTCGTTGAGTCGCGGCAAAAGCCCAACCAACTCGGGTTCGGGACGAGACACTGCCTACCAGCCCTAACCCTTGCGACTATGAGATATCCACAAACCCGGATAATTGCACCCAACGCACACTAAATCGGGAGATATCAACGGCGTCCAGATAAGAGCTCATATAATAAAGAATAGTAACCATGACTCACTTGCCAATAGACCACTCAACCAATAGCAATTTCAAAGATAGATATCAAAGTAATGAACAACAATATTCAATAGCTGAAAATGAAATTAGTGTACAATTTTCTACCTGGTTTACTTACCTCGAGAAATCGCAAATCGTCCTTAAAACGTCCCGCTCACGCCTCAATTTGCGCACCCGACACCCGACTATTGTTGTGTCTTATCGGGGATTGATAGGTCTGGCAACGCGCCACTGCGCCGTTGCTCCATGCCGTTCCCCGTGTCGTTGCCGCTGCGCTGCGCCGCGCGCTGCGTCGCCGCCGCTCGTCACCGCTTCTCCTAGCCGGCGTCCTTCGTGCCGCAGCTCGTCGTCTTCCCCACATCGCGCCACTTCCCGGTCCGCGCGCTGCTGCTGGTCGTCCGCACTGTCGCGTCATCCGCCGCCTCATCGCTGCTCGTCGGGGACTCCGTCTCGCAAGAACCGTCGTCCGCGGCCTCATGCCGCCGATTTGCCGCCTTGGAGCCGCGCTTCTCCGAGCCGAAACACCACTGCGCGCCGCGCTTTAGCCGGTGTCGCCGCTCTCGCCACCGTCTCCGTCGTCTCTCTCTCTCTCTCTTTGCGGCTCCCCTATCTCCGTCATCTCTCTCTCTCTCTCTCTCTCTCTCTCTCTCTCCTCTCTTTATCTCATTTTTTCTCTCTCTCATCTCTCTTATTATCCAATCTTTTTTCTCATACTTATCTCCTCGATTTTATGTCCGAATTAAACCCCGAAAAATACCCCGTTTTTGCCAAAAATTGACAAAAATACCATTGCACTCCGAAACACGGGGACACCGCGTCTAAACCTTAACTTGACCCTATTTCGCATCGATTAGATCCAGATCATGACGAGTGGGTCCCACATACGACCCTGAAATGATACGTAGTACGAGTTAGATTTTTTGGGTCGTTACACTAACGATCTTATCTCCTATTGTTATTTCATATTATAAAGAATACTAGTAGTGAAGGTTCTAAAGAACTTGGATGTCAGGGTGATCAAGATAAAATTGGACAAATGAGAGTAATGCAGGATTTACAGGCTAGGAAGGCCACGGTTGTAACTTAGAGTCAACCAACACAAACCTTAGAGAAAACGATGTTTAAAAATGTCTTTCGTAGGAGACTAAGGAAAGTGCAAGCACAAGCCAAGAAGGCTCTTATTGATAGATGTTCCTCCACTTATCCGAGAGGATCAATGGATATTAGTACACTAGTTTTTCAAAGAGCGAGAGCTCAGGGAAGAATGTAGGTTATTTGTTGTAGGTATGGACAACAAGGGCATATAGAACAGGAATGTTGCACACTACTATAAGAGTTAGTGAGTAGTGTTAGTCAACCGAATTATGATCAGAAACGTGTTGAAGAAATGATTAATGCTAAGAGTATAGAGAAACTTGTTCAGAGTATAGAGAACCTTATAAAAGGTAATTCAATTTTTAAGTACTCATGCATAACATGATAAATATTGAAGTCATGATTTTATGATTATGTGAATTAAAATTGCTAATTATTCTTAAATTAGGAAGCACTAATGAATTAGGTAAATATGAAATTGAGAATTGAGGCCGAGTAAGTGTCGTTGGTTTAAAACCCTATATGTCATCAATTACTTAACAAAGTCTTAAATTCTTAATTGGGAAATAATGAATCAAGTGTGGTAATAAAAGGAAATATGATAAGACATAAATGAATCGAGTCTGTAGTTTTGCATTAATAGTGATTCTCTAAACATATAAACAAAATATTATTCTTGACCGGATAAGTTGTTGAGAATAATTCAAACAGTCAGATAAGTAGTTGAGTGAGAGGTATGAAATCTAGAGAATGATCGAAAGAAAGTATATTTTACTCTGTATATGATGGTTTAGAGTCGTACAAAGAGAATAGTTAAATTGATGCTATATGACTATAATTCAGGTTAATATATTATTTTCAATCGGATAAGCAGTTGGGAATACCTCACTTGACCAGATAGTAGTTGAATGAGGAAAGTGAAATCTAACCATGGTTAATATATTATTCTCGACCGGATAAGCGGTTGGGAATAGCTCACTTGGCCGAATAAGTAGTTGAGTAGGGAAGGAAAAATTGAGAGAGTGGTTAAAAGAAGAGGTGTTTCTCTACTATGATGGTCAGTTTCATACAGAGAAGGTATCACAGACTTGAGGGTATACTACTACAACTCATGATAAAAAAATAGTAATCATGTAAACATTATGGTTCAGATTATGTAGGGGTCAATTTCCTTGATAACTTCAAAATTATAAGTAGTTTTGAACTAATTTTTAATTTCAAGGATGAAATTGTCTTAAATTGGGGAGAATGTAATGACATGTGTCCCTAAGGAGGTTATTAACTGTAATTAGATTGCTAATTAACCCGAGTTAGGCTTGTGTTAAGCCCAACTTATTTTGATTAATGTGTGGTGAGTTGGCAAGACTGTATTGTGTTTGGTTGATTTGATAATGCATTAAATAAACTATAGGCTATTATTATAAATTAATATAAACCTATAGTTGGAAAATAAAATAATTAATCAATAAATTGTCGGTATGCCCAGTGTGACGTGGGGGTCGTGAAATGAGTGTGTACGCCTAAGGATACTCGTAGGCTCGCCCTATTTATTTATAGGTGTGAAAATACGTATGTATGTTTATTTATATATAAGTGATATATATATATAAATGTATAAATAATCTGTAGTTTTGATTCGAATTGTTTAAACCATTGGATGACCTCGAGATCTATACAAGTGGAGTGGAGTTATGATCTATGTCACTTTAGTGACTGGTGTCACTTTAAGAGTTGAACCATCATATCTGCCTTGAGATTCATATGATGTAAATCTCAAGGAAAGTTAATATTTATCTCCAAAAACATAACACCACCTCATCAGTTAAAACAGGGAGACTGAGAGAGGGATTGAAACCAATGAGGGAATCATGGGTGGGCGAGAAGAGGTTGCTGGAGAGACTAACAACAATCAATTTGGATATTGAATCAACGTGTATAACGAGTTAAGATCAATTGGGTAAGTCTCGGTTTATAAGTTGTGAAGTTCTTAATTGAATTGATGATGAAATTTGATTGAATTCAAGTTAATTATTGTTGTTGGTTATTGGTGATGTAAAACCTCTTTTGAGGCCCTCCCCAATGCTTTGAGGAGGTTTGGGAATGATTTCTGAATTGAATGGTGGTTGCTGCCCTATTCAAGTTTGAGTCATTCGATGATGGGGGCGCTCCCTATTACACAAAAGCGCGCTCCCTCATGAAGATTGATGAACACAATTGGTGGAACGCTCCACCAAAGTAAGGAGTGCGTTCCTCACTCAAAAAACAACAACGTTGTTGAATTCCTTACTAGTTTTGACAAGGGTTTAGGGATTGATTTAGGATTTCTACACCTATTATAATGGACCCAAATTGATGACAATATGTTTAATTTATGTTTTTGATCGAGAGAAAAAAGTCTATGGCTTCCGAGAGTTGAGTAAGTCGGTATAAAGTTAGGAAGGCTAAGCATAGGTAAGTAGGACTCATTTATTTTATCAATAATGCTACTTAATAAGTATATTAGCTCATGTAGCTTCTAGACTAGTTTTGGAGCATTGTATTGTGACTCATGTTGTTTGATGTTTTATAACATAAACTTCGGAAGTGTAATGGACAGGGGGTCAATAACTTAAATATATTGAAGTTGGTAGATAAGTACTAAGCTTCAATGACTAATGAGAGAGCGGTGGATAAGTACCAATCTCAGAGGAAGGTGGATAAGTACCTACTTAAGAGGAAGGCAGATAAGGATGATTAATAAAATGGTAACAAAATTCAATTCCAGTTTAAACCGTGATACCCTATCCATTCACTATCCAATTAGAGTCGGGATCTCAGTTAGGCATTAATGCACTCTATGGGATTTTACATTAAGCATGTGTAGAACCCCTTAAGTTGTGTTCTCGCGTAAAGAAGAGAAAGATTATCATTTTTAATAATAATTGGAAAGAATGGTCATAGTATAGTTGCGATACACTGAATAACTTGAATCTGATATGTATTGTTTATATTAATTATGTTACCCAGAGTAGTTATTACTAATTCATATTGTTGTTCATTTATTTCATTAATTACTACTAGATAGTTGATAGGTAAATGAGTATCACTTACTAAGCAAGATGGAGCGCTCACCCTTCTTAACATTTTAGGTACTCGGCTTAGCGCTAAAGATAAAGGGAAAGGAAAAATCTAGGTTTTTAGATATCTCCAATGTAGTGGACTTTTTTGTGTCCTTATACTATTTGAATTACTTTTGCATGATATAATAAGGTTTAGCAAGTTTTGCAAATGATTTTTGGTTTTGATAAACTCCATTTTTGTATATTTTTTTGTTTTATCAAAAAATTTTAGATTCCGTTGCATTTAGTTTTAATTATTATTGATTATCAAGATATACAGGTTGTGTTTCTCACGTATTTAAAAATGGTTGATGGCTCTAATTAGTTTTAGTTGGTTTAACCAAGGCTTAATTACAGCTTCTGGTCAGGTATCACCCTAATCGGGATAGGGGATGCTACATGGAGGGGTCGGGTAAACATTTAAGATGCATGCGTCCAATATTTATGCACAAACTTATAATACCTATATATAAACTAAATTAGGTTTTAATTATAAGGTGAATGAGACAATGCGAGTGCGGCGAATACGAGATGTCGTTAATCGAAGTGTGGGTTCCATTCTCGAATAGTCCCATAACTATGTTCCAGTGGCTTTTACAAGGTTTCACGAATGGGGTTTTTCAGCCTTGATTGGGCTTTGATCATCGCCTTTATAGAGAGATGGCATCCGGAGACATAAGCGTTCCATACACGTTGTGGAGAGTGTACTATTACATTCCAGGACGTTGAGGTATAGCTCAACTTACCTATTGAAGGTATGCGTCTGATAGAAACCACCGATACTGACTATGTCAAGGTGTGTGAGAGGCGACTTGGTGGAAGACTTGATCAAGAGGACCTTGTTGGGAATAGACTTAAAATCGAATGGCTTCAACAAAATGTACCATTTATAGAGGACGACAACGATGAAGCGATGAGGAAAGTGTGCAACGTTATGTTCGTTTGTACATACTACAACATATTGGTGGTTTTGTGTTCGCCAACAATTTGAGTTGATTTGTACATTTGATGTTTCTTCCATTACTCGAGGACCTTTAAATAGTTGGATAGTATAGTTGGGGAAGTGCATGTTTACCTTATTTGTACAAAGAGTTGTGTTGCGGATTTCGCTCGGGTGCACACAAGGTCAAAGGTGCGTTAATTCTTGTACAACTATGGGCATATGATAAGTTTCCATTTATAGCACCAAGGCGCATGGGTGTTTCTAGAGTTCGACCTTGAAAAGTGGATGGAGCAAACATGCCTAATGTTTGTCCACCAGGACATATGTTATAAAAATGGTTTTCATGATTTTGTTTATTATTATTACGTCCTTTTTGCCCGGGTGTAGTGAAAAATGAGCAAGTGTGTGTTTCACATCGCTGATCGTGTGAAGAAAAATGAGCAAAGGTTCCTACACATAGGATGTGTGTGGGTAAAGAAGCTAGTCCCTTCACATCGTCACCTGGATGCGAAGAAAAATGAGCAAGGGTTCCCACACAAAGGACGGGTATGGGTAAAGAAGATAGTTCAAAACAAATATGAAAACAAAAACAAAATCATAGATACAAACACTAGATCTTTTAGACAAAATAGAAATTAAAAAGGAAAACAAACCTAAAAGGGAGAAAAAGATTCATTTAGGAACATGGAACATAAGAACACTTATATGGAAGTTAATATAACTAGTAGATACTATGATTAGAAGGAGAGTCAATATTGCGTGCCTCTAATAAACAAAATAGGTTGGAGAAAAAGAGTAGAGAAATAGGAAACACATGGTTTAAATTGTGGTACACTGGTATACATAGAAAATGCAATAGAGTAAGAATTTTGGTGCATAATGATTATAAGGATAAGGTCGTAGAGGTTAAGAGAATGGGGGTTAGATTGATTCTAGTTAAATTAATTATTGGAGGCAAAAAGATTAACATATTTAGCGCTTATGCACCACAAGTAGGATTAAGCAAGAGCATTAAATGCAAATTTTGGGACGATATGAATGGATTTATGAAAAGTGTACCATTAAATGAAAAGATTTTTATTGGAGGAGATTTAAATAGGCATATCGAGGCAAGTAATGATGGGTTTAAGAGAGTTCATGGAGGTTTTGGTTATGGTAATAGAAATGAAGAAAGAGAATCAATCTTAGAATTTGTTTTAGCATACGATCTTGTCTTAGCAAATACTAGTTTTAAGTAAAGGGAGTTGCACATAATTACTTTTAGTAGTGGTCATGACAAGAGTCAAATATATTTTTTTAACAAGAAAAATTGATAGAAAAATATGGAGAAACTGCAAAGTAATACCTAGCGAAGCGCTTACTACCTAACATAAGTTGGTAGTACTTGATATTAAGCTAAAATGACGACTTAATAGGAAAAAAAGAGTCAACGACCCTAGAATAAAGTAGTGGAACCTAAAAAGTAGTAAACAATTAAAGTTTAGAGAAAAACTACTAAAAGAAAATGTTTGGAATCTTAACTTAAAATGCTAATACAATGTGGCTAGAAATGAGTAGTTGCATAAGAAGAGTAGGATCAAACGTATTAGGTATATCTAAAGGCTTAGGACCACCAAAGAAGGAAACATGGTGGTGGAACGAGGATGTCCAACAAACAATTAAGACTAAAAGAGAGATGTATAGGAAAATACTTAAGTGTCAAGATGAAGATGCGTACAATCAATATCGAGAAGCTACAAAATAAGCCAAAAAAGTAGTTAGTAAAGCTAAAATAAATTTCATGGAAGATCTATATACAAGGTTAGGTAATAGAGATGGCAAAAAAAAATTATATATAGGCTAGCCAAATTAAGAGATAAAAAGAAATAAGACTTAATTCATGTAAGATGTATTAAAGATGAAAATTAAAACGTTTTAAAACGCGAGAATGATATTAAGGAGAAATTGAGAAGTTACTTCGATAGTCTATTTAATGATGACCAAGTTGATATTATAGTAGATGAAAACCCACACTAAGAAAGAAATGTAAACTATACACACAATATTAAAATTCTAGAAGGTAAAGAGGCATTGAAAATGATGAAAATATGGAAAGTATTTAGCCCAGATGAAATACCCATAGAATCTAAAGGCTTTAAGTTGAGTAGGACGAAGACCAAATACATGCACTGTGAGTTTAAAAATACTAGACATCGAGATGATAGAGTGGTAAAATTAGGGGAAGTAGAAGTTTCTAAAGTGAACCACTTTAGATACCTAAGGTCAATCATGCAAAATGATGGTAATATTGAGAATGATGTCACACATAGAATCCAAGCTTGATGGAAGAAATACCAAAGTGCAACAGGGGGTAATTTGTGATCGAAATGTTCCTACTAACTTAAAAGGAAAATTTTATACGACTGCAATTAGGCCAGCTGTGCTCTATGAAAATGAATGTTGGGCAGTAAGCAACAACAATTACATAAAATAAACGTTACATAAATGAGGATGCTTAAGTAGATGTGTGGTAAAAATTAAATATATAAATCCAAAGACAAGTAGGAGTAGCACCAATTGATATAAAGATTAGGGAAAGGCGATTGTGGTGGTTTGGTTACCTATAAAGACGGCCTATAAATTCCCCCACTAGAAAACTTAACTTAATAGCAACTGTAGAAATTTGATAAGGTATGGGTAGACCAAAGTTAACATGGGATGCATTAATTAGGAGGGACTTGAATAGTCTGAAAAGCTCACCATCAATTGCACTTAATCAAGCACAATGGAAAAGTTTGATCTGTGTAGCCGACCTTAATTAATTTCGGACTGGTTATGTTGTTGTGTTATTACGTCATTTTGTTACTTTTGACTAAATTTATTGTTTTGCATACAGATGGATAGATGCGTTTTCAATTACTCAAACTTTGACACACCTCTTATTGGTTTACCGTGATGCATTTAACACACAGAAAGTGGATGTCGTAGTGTGGAAACCATATACTAATGTCCTCGAGTCTCTTCCCTAATACTGTACTGAAAGTCATGGGAGTTGGCTATCGACGTGTCCTCTAATTTGTTTCCATATAATTGAGTGGCATCAACCAGAAAGGGTAATGTGACAATTCAGAATGATACAGGTCATGCGACCAAACATTAAATATGACACCCGACTACACCGCATCGAATTGAGAGGACACGTTCAAGAAAAGTGAGCCTTGTATCATGTAAATTTTATATAATTGTGAAAAAATCATGGTGATAACATAGTCACAAGGGAACAAGAAGGAGGACATGATCGAGAAGAGTACGTAAGGTGGTATCGATCTATCACCATACAATTCATTGGACACGACGAGGCTCTACGTGACTATTCGGTAAGCTTGAAACTATTAGTTTGTTGTCCTCATAAGTTATATCTTAAATTACGAGTATTAACACCTATTTTTTGTACATCAATCTAACTTGTTGCATCGACTGACGCGAGTGTTCATTGAAGATGGGTTCAATCAAGAGATTGTTAATATTGATGAAGAAATTAGAATCTTAGATAAAGATGAACGGCAAAGGACTACTGTGTGGAATAATGGAAATGATGTTGAGCCGAAAATAGATGATGAGACTTCTCAATAAAAAAAAAGAAGAAAGAGAAGAAGAAAAACACGGATAGAGATTGTGGGTGAGAGCAGCAGATGTTCTCTTCCACCACGTCCATCTCGTCCAATACCAAGAATGACAATGACAATTGCTGAGAGCAGTAGGTGTTCTCATTCACCACATCCATCTTATCTAAGACCAAGAACGATAAAGACTGTTGGTGAGAGTAGCCAACGCTCATCCCCACCACATCTTTCTTCTCATGGGTACATTCATTCATCGCCCTCAATGTAATTGGAAGCTCATATGTTTGTACCCAGGGCGTCGAGCATGAATCTTCATCCTTACCATTTTGATCCTTATGCACCCAGACCGTCGTCTTCATATACGGACCATAGAATGCCTAGACATTCAATGTATGGTTCATTACCTCAATACATGCCGAGTCCATTTACTTCATATTATAATTACAATATGTCATATAGTGGAAATGGCACATTCGTAAACTTGTTAGGCATGCCATCGCCTCATGTTCCTTTCGGCCAACCACACATAGGAAGTTAGTATGTCGAAACGATTCAACCTCCTATCTTTAATAGAATTGGTACCAGAGGTGAATCGATTGAACCAAAGGAAGAAGATCAACAGACTCAACAAAATTCAAGGCAAGATCAACAAACTCAACCGAGCGTACAAAGACAATGTCAAGATCGAAGTAGAGTACATCCAATTTATATTACAAGCAACAACGTCAACATCACCGTCACCGTCAATAGACCTGCATCATACTTTGTATGAGTTTCTTTGATATCATAATGATTTTTTTTGAATTTATATCTTTAGTGAATCAAATTGTTAAGTTTCTTCATGGAATAAACTTGTTTTTCTACATTGATTGTTTTTATGTTTCATTTGGTTGTTGATTCTATGCATAATGTTGGAAAATGTAACTATAAATTTGTTTACGTGACTTTGAAGAAATGTGCGCGCACAAGTTTCAGTGCGAGCATTGGGATCACATATCAAATGCATACACACCAAGGTGTGTTTTTGCATTGCTTGAGTTGATATATGTGTAGTATTTCACGTTGGGGGTATGGTTTGCATAGGTTATGGGTAGAGGTTGTATGGGTTTTCAACTGCATGAATTAATCCTTTTGAAAATGAGTTAACCATGTACTTTATTTTTGAACAAATAACTCCTTTTAAAAAAAGAATAATTTGTGGAAGTGAGGTGGAATCCAATTTTGATTTTTCAAAAGGCGTTATTCATATCAATTCTGGTTTTATTCATAGTAAACTAATTTTGCTTTCTGAAAATGCATCATTTACACACATGAGCCTACTCAATGACGCCTTGTCATAACATATAATACATTATTTTTGTAATTTAAAAGAAATCATCCATATTTGTTGAATATTAAAGAAAAACAACCTTACGTTTTTATTTAACCCCTATTTGGTAGCAAAATGCTACCAATTAATGGAAGCAAATCGTTGCCATTAATGGCAAGCATTCGCTGCCATTAAAGTTCGCATCGTCAATACGCGACGCGCACCCATGTAACCACTCGACGTGCACCCGTGTCAATACGCGACGCACTCTCGTGTTGAGGTGTGACGCGCGCCCGTGTTAGGATGTAACGCGCGCCCGTGTTGGGGTGCGACACACTCGCTTGCTGGGGCACGACGCGCACTCATTTTGGGGTGTGAAGCACGCCCGTTTTGTTTACACATATCGAGAAAATTATTGAAGTCTTCAAACTATTCTTTTTGGGGTTTTATGCACAAGAGAAGACCACCATTAAAGTAAAAAAAATAATATAAAAATAATATATATAACATAATATAAGTATATATAACATAATATACATCATATTTGTATATTTACATAATGTGTATATATAATAAAAAACTAATTAATTGGTTTTGAAAAATCAGGAATAAAGACCAAATTCAAGAAAATTGGTCGAGGCAAGACTAATCTAATGTCGTTCGATCAAGAAGCGGTCAATTAGGCCATAAAGAAAATCTCATATTTTAGGATATTGAGAGTTTGACTTCGAATACGTTCTAATACAACCTAAAACAACCTAAAATTTGCATTGTTAGGACACTAAGGACTTGGGAGTTCATAGGTAGGTGTCACACATGGGTTTCGAGGCGTTTGAGGTTCGTTACGGAGTGAAAATTTGTGTTGCTTGAGTTAAGTAAAACTAGTAAGAAATAATGCATGAATTTATGTTTTATTCTGGATCTAAATTCTAGTACTGCATACTCTATTATGTAAATAAATGTCGTGGACTAAGCCCATCGAGTTCCCTCGGTGGTGAGTCAAAAACGGCGAAAGCCTACCCTATAGAGCGGAACTACCCTGCTCATTACGAGTCGGAAATGACATGAGGACAGCCAAGTGACGTGCAAAAGCTCTCATGATGAGTTGGAAGCGTCCAAAGGATCTACTAGTGAGTAGTGTAGGGTCTGTAAGTAGAACCGCACGGTGGCCACCAACCAGCCACTACCGCACTGACCTTCGGCCTTGCGAAAGAGCCAAACTTAATGGCAATTCCATTTTTTTATTTTTGGCATTCATTATTTATCTTTATTTCCAGCATTAACTTATTTCCACACAACTGATGTTTTCCTTTCTTATTTATTTCTCATATGGACTTAAGTTATTATTGTTGATTTCTTATGAATACATTGTTGGCTCCTCTAGATTTTACTCACTGGAATTTGTTACTGTTTGGTAACAAATTGTAAATCTTATGATGAGCCACGACCAGGAGGTGCTAAGCGAATTCCTTTAGGACTGTCTTCGACTGCTTTCTCTCGTAGGTGTTTGGTATATATCGTACTTATTTTTTGTGGGTTTTGGGAGACTTGAGGGATACACTTGATATATGTATCACTTTTATATTTATCATCTTTGACGCATGATATATATGTATATTTTGATGGGTTTCCACCCCTTATGACTTTTGATTAATGAAAATACACTATATTTGTTTTTCATTATTTTTCTATTGAAGGCTTCCACACTTATAATTGCTTAATTTTAGTAAGCCACTTAACTTAATCATAAATGCTAATTCAAGTACTAATGAGACTTAAAATCTTCTCTAAAAAGGTTGAACAATTGAGTAAACATTGGAAAATGTGTAAATTATGAAATAAGAATTTGGTATGTTATCGAGATGCGTGCAGACGCGACGGTCTTGATGACGTTTTCGGGCAAAGTGGTGGTGGTCGATTTCTATCGAGATTTCGGGCCGTCACAAAAACCAACATGCATGCACAATTGCCACGCACCTAGAGTACCTAAAATAATTGTCAATTCGCAGAATGGTATGTTCGAGACTATTCATTACAGATCCAGACCTTTCCATCCGAGAGCAATTTAAAAATTGCTCCATACTAAACTTCAGACTTGTGGTACCGAAATTATAGGATACCTATCTGACCTGGAGGACCGAAATGTTTGGCTACTATATCTGACATGTAAGCCCGAGAACGAGTCAAAAAAACTTAATTCCAAATTTACAATGAAAAGAACACAAGATAAAAGAACCTTCACATTGCAACACAACCCCATGTTGAATCTGATTCCATATAATACAATGATTTAGCATAAACAGTACTTAAACAACAACATCACATTGATGTAGCCTTCGCACATTCACGAAAAAAAATTATTCAACTCTCACAATTAGTACTCAAACACAAACATATTAAAACTTAACAACATAGTATTCAACTCTCACAAAACTCAACTTTTGTTTTTCTTCTGCTTGCGACTCTAGTATGTATTGTCGTGCATGCGCTTGGTCTTAGGAGGCTGTGAAGCGCTTGGAATGGACACAATTTTGGCGTTGTTATGATGGGAATCCTTGTAGGTGCAGTTGAGGGTGTCGTGGTGGTGTTTATGGTGGTGGTGGTGGCGGTACACGTGCCAAGACCCCTACCCATCAGATTGTCCACAACATCATTCACCATTTTTGTTGTAGCCTCTATTTTGGTCACACCCTTCGACAAGTCTATCCATGCCAACAAGGTATGCAAGGCTCATATATAACACTGCTCAAAACCAAAGGCACACAATAAAAAAACAATATAACTTCAATCTCCAATACAACCTATAAATAACCTTACCTCCAACAGCTCATAATCCGCAACAATATCGCCGACTCCTTCGTAGTACGATGGGTTCTCAATGCTAGGATGTGAGATTTGTACAAACCAAGGCATGTATTCTAGTGTAGCCATGAACTCTAACTGCACCTTCATGTCTCGACCTTCAGGGGAGAGTAAATAGTTATGCCACCTTCCCCTATTCTCTAGTTGGGATTTGTGCTTAGCCAAGTATTTTAGTGCAGAACGGCCTTGGACTGCTTCGAGAGGGCGGTACGGAGGGTTGGGTATCCCTTGAATATGGCCAAGCTAGTATAGGAACCTCTTCAGATGGTATGGCTCTACAACGTCTATGTACTTCAAGGTGCCAGAGTATAAGGCCATCGGCTGAATGATACCATTGGGTCTAATCTCAACATATAGATCCCCAAGTCACCGACACCAACCAAGGGAGCAATTTATAAACAAGACATAAGTGTGATAAATTGTAGACATGATCAAACAACGCAAACAACACATCTCACTCGGCCGCAACCTATGTAGAGTCGTACGAATAGAAGCTAGTGATAAGTGATTAATTAGACTTATATATAAGGTTAATTTAGTAGTATATTTGGTATAAATATCATGTAATGAGCTTTAAATGATGGTATCAATGTGTTTTTAGGAATACAAGGTATAAAGGAGACAAATGAGTGATTTCACGATGAAATGAAGAGAAAAGGCTCATATATACACTTGACACCATGACATGGAGGCTTGACACTGTGGGAAGAGTGCACAAGGTGTGGGCAAGGCATGGAGAAGAAAAGGAGATCAAAAAATAGACACAGGATAGGTTACGCAGTGGTCGCTACTGTAAGGTTGTACATACGACGCCTGGATAATATACACAAGGCGCCGAGCTCATTGAATGAAGAAAAAACACACAAAAGGTCAAAGTTGTGGTGGAACTGTGGCTTAACACACACAGAGTGGGTTACTTATTGACAGCGTCAGGACATAAAAAATAGAAAGTTTAGAATTCTAGTTCAGTCTGAATTGTTAATTAGGGTTTCTAATTATATTATTAAGAGTCTAAAAGGTATAAATTGGTATTAGAACGTGGTAAACTCACCAATTATCACCCATTATCAAATATTACCACCAATTAGCATAGTTTACATTGGTCTTAAGTATTAAGAAGAGTTTTTGAGGAGAAGACATTGAAGACTCCCCTTATGGTTATTCAGTATTGTTTCCTTGATTTAATTGAAGTTATTTAATTTAATCTTTGATTGCAATGAATACCATCATGTGTATGTCGATTTCAATAATGAGTGAGTAGTTTGTTTATCTTAGGGATCAATGGATCCTATGGTATGAATGCTATGCTAAAGGAAGTATAAATGGATTATAAAGTTAAAAAGTGGAATAGTTGGAACTTGTATTGATTATATACGTAATGCTATGAACATCTTGATTACGTGTTTGTTGATTAGAGGTTTTAGGAGTTACCATAGCTATTGAAGCTTTTAAGCAGGATATGGACAATAAAACCGTAAGATATATAACATCACTAAATAGTTATTGATTAGGGAAGCACGGATAGTAAACTTAATTGGTTATGAATCTAAAGATTTGGAACTTAATGCTATTTGGAACTTACGTTATTCACACCGATATGTGGAGTTCTAGTTTGCACATTAGAATCTTAAGGAAATATGTATATTCTAATTGAGCATCGCACACACATAATGAAGATGAAGGAAGTGAGGTATGAAAGCATAGTAATTCATTACCTATGTGAAGTTGTGAACTAAGAGTCTTTTCAATATAAGAGTACAAGTTATTTTACATTATTTTCTAGAATAGAGTAGTTTAATTAAAACCAAATAAAAAGAGATCTTCTTAGTAATGGAGTGAACTTAACAAAGTGAATCGTATCCATATAAACCTTTCCCTGAGGACGAAATGCGTAATCAACATTAATTGATCACATTACTACTATAATTGAGCTATTATACTTGTGGTTTCACTATCAACTAGCTTGTCCATGTTCGCGACTGTCTCGTGTTTTGGTATCCACTTAGAAACACAAGGTTGAATGTGGTCAATGTACTTTGCATTTGCGCAGGGAGCTGGAGTTTGAAGTGATCGTACGCCCATCCCTAAAAGACACAAGTCACGAGAAGTAATTGGTGGAAGTCCACAATTAAAACTGCGACGCAAAAAAACAAGTAAGGAATACGAATTTTGTACCTCAAGTAAAGTCAGATACCCTACAATATGTGGTACCTCTATTCTACTTGCTGATCTTAGGTGACGGTAAAGGTAAGCCAAAGAGGCTGCACCCCATGTGTAAGTTCTCACCTCATCTGAATTCTCCAAAACCTAGAGAAAAGTAATGGAGACTTGTGACCCACTTTTAGCAACAAAAATAGTATACAATAGTTGGTATAACAAGTATGCACGTGCAGTGCATCTACTCTTCAGCAACACATCCTTACAGTGAGACATCTTGTAATGTTAACCTCTTCCTTAGCTTCTTCGAGGCTAACTTCGAGCAGCGTAGAAACTATATAAATCACCTATGTGCGAGACTCCTCAGTATACCTTGTGAAATTCTCTATCGCAACGACCTTGCCAGTTATCAGGATGTTCAATAGAATACTTACTTCCTCAAAGGTTATAGACATTTCACTAAACGTTAAGTGAAATATATTCTTCTCCGACTACCGCCTCTCGATAAAAGCAGAGATAAGCTCCTTGTTGCCTTTTTGAACTTAGCAGCCAATGAGTGGCATCAACCTGGACCTCCGAATGTTCTTATGCAGGCCATCGATGTCAAGGTGGCAAGACTGTAAATCTCACTCAACTAATTGAGCCCTATAGTTTATGCGCTTAAGCAAGGGGTGATGCTGCAAAAAGAAAACAAACGTCATAATACATTGTCACAACTTGGAATAATGTGTAAAATGCATATATATTTAGAACAAACTGAGTTTGCAAAAAAAATCATACTTCATCATTCCAAATTGCCGCTACAATATGATTTTGGAAGCTATTTAACAAGGAGCAGTCGATAGGACCACTAGGGAAAGGAGCGGATGGGCCATCTTCGGGCTCCTTTGCATTCCCACCGATGCACCACTACTACTCCAGCTCACACGGCGTTGGGCTATGGTTGTTTGATCGTAACTTCAAGTATAACAATTCAACTGTAGTAATAATGTGATCAACGAGGTTGATTACGGATATCGTTCCTCCGGGAAAGGTTTATATGGACATTCGTCACTTAGTTGAATTCACTAAATTAGTAAGAAGATCTCTTGTGTTTTGGTTTAAACTAAACTACTCTATTATATAAAACAATGTAAATTAACTTGTATTCTTATAGTGAGCATAAAATTTTAGTTCACAACTTCACCTAGGTAATAAATTACTACGATTTCCATCTAATACTTCATATTTATTATGTGTATACAATGCTTAATTAAAATAGACAAATTTCCTTAATATTCACTTCAACCAACTATCATAGTGAAAAATATTTTAATGTGCAAACTAGAACTCCACCTATCAGTGTGAATAATGTAAGTCTCACATAAGAATACAACTCAAAACCCTAATTAACAATTCCAAACGAACTAGAACTCCAAAACTTTCTATTTTTCTTTCTAGGTGAAGTCTCGTAAGTGATCCACGATCCATGTGTAAATACACAGTGCCACCACAACTTCGACCTTTTTATATGTAATTTCTCCTCATAATAGGCTCGGTGCCCCCTATGTATCTACCCGGCGCTGTGTGTGTTACCCCATTGAGCCGCCACTACGTCAAGTGCATTGCATCTCTTCTCTTATCTCTACTCCTTCTCTACACCTTGCCCACGCCATTGCGCTCATTTCCCATGGCGTCATTGGTCTTCTCCACGACGTCAAGTGTGGTTTTGTGTTTTTTCTCCTCATTTCATCATGAAATCACTTATTTATCTCTTTTATGTCTTGTAGATCTGAAAACACATAAATATCATAAATTAGAGCTCATTCCGAGATATTTATATCAATTATACTACTAAACCAGTCCTATATATAAGTCTAATTAAACACTTATCAAATACCACCAAACTTAAGATTTTGCACGTCCTAAGCAAAAGTGTATTCTACTAAGTACGCTTACTATTACTACTTATAGTCCTTAATCATTTTACATAGTTCATGAAATATCCTTTGATTAAAATAAGTTCAAATTAATAATCCACTCTAGAGTTTTTCTTAATAAAAAATATACTTTCAAAACACGTAGCTTTAATCACACATATAATTCACTTTCGAAACTCAAACATAGTTCACAACCAAAATCATCACTACTCACAAGTTTATTTCACCTCGACACTCAAATAACAAGTGTACAATCTCATAATTTCTCATTAAGCTCAATAATTCAAAAATAAGTATAATACTCCAAGAGTCCCTAGGACTTCATATAGTTGGAAGGAAAACTTAACTCAACTAAGTTACTTGTACTCGAGCTAAATCTTTTCATTTTAAGAGTTTTAATTTGACTTATGTCTTTCTTTCTCTTTATATATCTCTTTTTTCTCCTCTCCTTGTATTTTTAGTTGTACGGTCCCTACTCATTTTCCTTTGGATTCCATTTTTCTCAATGTTTCTAACCATCAAGTTCTCTCCTCCTTTTCCTGTAGAACTTGTACGACTCTATTTTTTTATTTAAACCTACTGTTAGCACTTCTCACTTTCCCTTTCATTAAGAAAATTTTTATTCCAACTTGTTATTAAACGTCATGCCTATTTCTTCCCCTTTTAGTATTGAGCCTTTATTTATTTTATACTTAATATTCATACTTATTATAGAATTCCCTAGAGATCTAACTTTTTCCACAATAAATGTTCTGGTATTCTTCTTGCTTTTGTTTCAACTTCACTGTCTTTTCTAAATCTAAGTTTCTAATCATAAAATCATATCATTGTTTGCTACAATTCTTATTTTCTTCAAAATTATAACACTATCTTGAGTTTCATATCAACAAGATACTTGTATTCTTACTCATCCTCAATTAAAGGCATGTACTTTGCAAATGATTTACTCTATTCCTTACTATATTACTATATATAACTTAATCTATACTATTATACACATTTAAATAATAAGTAAATGAAAAAGATACGCTACCATTCTTTCCTCTTTAACTGCTTCAACAAAAAATTTCACGACCATACCTGCAGCGTTTATCCTTATTTCATCTTTTCTTACCACTTTTCATAGTGTTGATGCACCCAAACTTAAACTAAACCTTATCCTCAAGGTTTAAAAATAAGTCCGAAATATAAAAATGCTAAATACACAAACATATATAATATAATTTAAGAACTGCATAGTACTAAACATCATAATAATAATAATGCATAAAATTAATACTACTAATGTGATAAAATATTCCAAATTTAAAAATAATGAGTATTTAAGTGTCTCTCATCTCCCCAAGATCTAATGTGAGGATTCTGGATGTGTTGAAACTTCTCCATCTTAATAAGCAGTCACCCGAAAAATGGTATCTCCTACACATTTAGCACAAAACTTTCTTCCTCTTTAACTACTTAAAAATAAAATTTTATGATCATACTTGTAGTGTTTATCCATATTTTTTTGATGGCCTGTTTCCCCAAACGGGGTACTGCCCATCCTAATCTCGCCATTAAGCCTTTCTCAACCACATGGGACTTAACAATGTATTAGTCAGCTTTTTATCGCATTCACCTTGTTATACATGTTTAGGATAAGTATTATTTATTACTTTTTAGTTGTGATTTTTAGAGTTAATTATGACTTTTTAATCATTTTAATTTTATCAGCAGAAGACTTAATAAAATTTGCGAAAGCATTATAAAAATACCTCTTGTGAAAACTAAGTAAATAGACGATCACATGAAACCAAACAGAGAAATACATGTATCAGTTGGGAAGTCTAGTCTTTCAACCCAATATATAAC
Source organism: Stephania cephalantha (assembly GCA_039657325.1). NCBI lineage: Eukaryota > Viridiplantae > Streptophyta > Magnoliopsida > Ranunculales > Menispermaceae > Stephania > Stephania cephalantha. The sequence continues at coordinate 19,195,715 of CM077576.1, forward strand.
CCAAAAAGTATGTAAAGACATAAGTAATAAATACACAAAATGATCACCTACAAAAGTAGCAAAACTATACGTTGAGGGCTCAGAGGAAGTCATCGATCTTCTCCTTCCCTGATTTGCTACTTGATGGATCTGCATCCACTGTCATAAAAAGGACGGTGAGTATATTAAAATAGAAAGTAAAACTTGAAGGTTATTCATCCACAATTCTAAGAAATACAAAGAATGGTAATTGAAAGCATACAATAGCTATGAATAATGAAAAGCTAAACAAAAATATGCAAACAATTGCCAAGTTTCTACAAGAATGATAGACATAATGATTATGTAAATCTAGGCTTGGTCAGCTGACATCCCCAGGGACTCTAACCCCGTGTGTTGCGCTAATAACATCAGATGTGTGGAGTGCCGAATTCCCTAAGGACTTTAACCTCGTGAGCCGCGCATCTCGTATGATGGAAAGATATCACCTATTTGGAGTGGTGACTTCTATATGGACTCTAACCCTAGGCATCATGTAACTCATAAAGTAAGGGCACCTACAAAGGTGGGCTCCTCAAGTCATGCTTATTGAAGAGTTCATGTTATAGATTGTACAAACAATTGTCACACGATAAACATATTGATATAGGTGTGTACATAAACCAATAAGAGAGTAGAACAAATCATAGCATGCTATTTAGAAAATAATTCAATAGCTCAGAAATCAACAACATTAAAGGAATCCAATCATATAACAAAATCAAGACAAAGAATGTCATGCAACAATTTTTTACACGATGATTTTAGCCAAAGAAATCATAGAAACGAAAGTATACGCGAGCCATGGCATTAAGAATATAGGATCAGCTGTAAAACAATCCAAATGACTAAATATCAACTCAAAATGGAAATGAGATGATGGGAATTGCCTCAGCAGGTTTACCTCAAATGCACGCAATTTTTAGTCTATGCCGGCTCTTAACCACTCCAAACTCGTGTTCCACACCCCGTTAGTTCTCTCTAAGCTCTTGAGGTGTCCTAATATATTTAATTTAACTTGGTTTAGGTTGGTTAAGTGGTTTTAAATTCTAATGTTTCACAATCAACCCTCTTAGTACTTTGATTATGTTGAAATCTACTTTAAAAATAAAGATACTTTTGGCGCAATAGCTTAGGAGTTGATTTCAATTACCGAAACATTAAAATTATGTATTATAGTATAAAGAGAAGTTTTTGTAGCTTTGTCTTAGATTTCCATAACTATATGGTTTGCGTAGTTTCGATAAGAGTTAAATGAGATATGGATGTTTTACCACAATGACTAAAAACAGTTTTAGATTTCGACCAGAAACTTTGTAAATTTCATTTCTCCTAAACCATAGTTTCAAAAATCATGATTTTCTTACTAAAGCCTAAAAAAATATCCTAGAACATCATACTAAAAGATGAGCTTAATCTAATAAGAAATGAGGAATTTATACTCAAAATAGTAGGACATTAGTAAAATTGTGAACCCAGAAATTGCAGATTCATCACCAAAACTGCATAGGGTTTTTAGACATGAAAACATTCGAATTTCAAAATTTATATACAGGCAATAGTTGTTCCCCTTTGAGTTAGCTTTCAAATGCTATCAAAATGGTTCCATTTTCGATTTAAAATGAAGAAGTTATGACAAAATTACAGAGGCTGGTTCATGTTCATGTGTCGTTCGTGCAAAATACAATCCGTATTCGAGTTACCAATCCTACAAGGTTGTAGTAGTGGTAAATACGAGTTTGAATCCACAGGCCTTAGGTTTTACTCTAAGGTAACTAAAAAGGGGAATTTTAGGGGTTTTATATTTTTAATAAAGCAATTAATTATAACTACTAGAAATTAAAACTTGCAAAGATTAATTTAATAATAGAAAATATCTAGATATACGTTTCCTCAAATGTAAATTATAGTTCAATAACATGTCATGGTCCTCAATCTTTACAAAAGATTATTAATTCAATTCCTCATAGATTAGCTATAGGATCTCGAGATCCACCAGAAATTCCTAATTCCCCTAGTCTCGATAGCCAGGACGTCTGCCATTAACTACTTCTCTAATTAACACACAACCCTAGACATCCGCCAATCACGTTCAACGCATCAACCGCATAAAGTTTCGTAGGAATACTAATCCTAAATAACCGGATCGTGCCCCCTTCTGATTTAACTTAGATTTACTTGTCGCACACTTAAGAATCGAAAGATTTTGACAACAAACGGGTAAGTGATTGTCACTTGTATCAGTACAGTTACGGATACGAAAGTCCCGATTAACTATAGGTTTTCCACCTAAAAGCATGCAATGGCCATAATACATACCCTAAGTTTGCACCATAATCATGAAATCAACAACAAAAAAATAGAAAGAAATAAGATAATTTAAATTATAAATAAATAGATCTCACATGAACACTGCTATAAAACCATGAATCTGGACTTGCTTTAACTCCGACTTAGGCTAGGATTACTTAGCCAGGCATCATCTTGAAAAACTCCATCAAAAAAAGAAAAGAAAAGAGAGGTTGATTGGTCGAGAGATGAGAAGATAATAAACTAAACCCTAAAATCTACATAAAGCAAACCCTTAATTTTGGTCTCTGGAAGAGAGAGAAACTATATTCTATAGGTTTTTTAAGTGTCGTGCTCCTAGGATGATCCAATGGCTGTGGTTGCTTGAGAGATTGAGTCCGGGAAACGTGGAAAATATCGATTTGTCATTTTTCTGGTCTTGTTGACGTGGCGTATGCGTATTGGTAGATAATGAGCTGAAGACGTAGCTGGACCAACTGGATAATGACACGTGGCAACTGGCAGGTAGGGAACGCTCCAAATACTCGTGCATAGAAGTGGGAGATGGTGCAGCATGTATCTCGAGACAAATCAACAACAATCGTGTTGAGGAGAAAACGTAGGGAAGCTCGTCGAAGATATGGGAGCCTATGCTGATGGGAATCTCGAGGAAGATCAAAGGCACTAAAGTGAAGAGTAATTGTCTTAAGACTCGTCGAAAATTTAGGAGTTGGTGCATCGCGGATCTCGAGGCAGATCATGACCTTTGTTCCTCGTGTATTACAATCTTGTTTGCTGATATCAATGCTGATCTCGAGGCTTGATCGAAGGCTCTGAATACGCTGTGTGCTACAACCATGTGTCTGGTTTGCATTACTTATTGTTGTCCCTTTCTTTATCAACTTTTCAATGCGTGTCTCGAGGCAGATCTGATGGCAACTGTTCACACTGCAGAAACGACTTAATACTTAGTCATTTTTAGGCTTTTCTCAACTAATGTGCCACCATACTTCTTCTAAACCACCATAGTATTGACATGGACCAATGTGGGGTCCCACTAAATTGTCTCGATGTGCATGTACGCTCACTTTTCAATGCCAAACATCAAGAATACTTCAAAAGGCCTCGAATTATCTCTATTTCACCAAATTATCAATGAAACACTAAAAATATAAACAAAAGAGAATTAGTTGATTATACGTAGCATTGAGATCTAAAAACACATAAAACAAACACTTAAATATATTAATATTACCAACATATCATTTCATAATAAGTTTAATAACAACATGCAGAATTTTCAGTTTTGTTTTACAACTTCATGCACTTCAAAAATCCATAACTTAAAGGAAACAAATTCAAATCCAGAACTTCTTTATAGTAGAATTAGAGGAAGTTCATAAAAAATCTAAAATATGGAATTAGATTTTGAAAATAAATTCATTTGCCCACTGAAATTGCTAAAAAATCAGAACTGAACCAAAACTTACAATTCTTTGTTGAATTTAACAAAGTGTAGTTGTAGATTAGCTTACCTAATTGTGCAGCTTCCTTAATTTTATATCACTCATCCCAATTCTCTGAATTTTCATCAAAAAAATGTTGATAACCTCTCTAGATCTCTCCCTTTCTCTATTGCATGCAAATAAGAATAGTTTTGCATGAATTCTCCATTAAGTGGAGTTTATATAATGGGACAACCCATTTGTGGCCCTTGATCTTGTGTGTATACACATCCCTAGGACAATCTAAGAGCTCATGTCTTGTCCTATAAACCACTAATTCATCCATACTAACACACATATAAACTTAAGTTACTTAGTGATGGTGATAACATGCATCCAAAGGCATTTCAATGCTTATAGTTTAATTTTCCTAACTTAGGCCATATTACATAAATTCAACTATAAGCATATTAAATTAGCTATTTTAAATCTCATTAACTAAATTAGGACTTACCACATCATTCTCTACCTCGATCTTACTTTGGCACGCACCTTGAGGTGTATCTCTGCTAGCACACCTTACTTAGAAAATACAACACTAAATAAATATTCATGGGTATATTATACACACATACATCACACTAAGCATCCATCACTCAAAAGTAATATATTTCTCGGTCCTCACGCCGAGTATTGGGACCATGTACCCACTCTCGAGTCACGTCAAAAGTCGGTATCCCTGATTAGGGACTAATTTACTATTAGTAAAATTTAGGCCATTACAATTTCATCCTTTCTTAACACTCCCATACTGTTGATTCCCCCAAACTTAAACCAAACCTTGTCCTCAAGGTTTAAAATTAAGCCTGAAACATAAAAACACTAAACAACACAAAACATATATAATAAAATTTTAAGAACTGCATAATATTAAACATAATAATGCATAAACTTAAAATTTAAACAGCTACTAAAGTACCAAAATATCCCAAATTCAAAAATAATCAGTATTAAAGTGTCGTTCATATCCTAAATTTTAAGAACTGCAGGTCACCAACATGTTGGGCGGCACTGGAGGATACATCGGTTATAGGACCTGAGGTTGTTGTTGACCATACTGAGAAGGTGAGACAGATCAGGCAGAGGCTTCAGGCGGCGCAAGATAGGCAGAAGAAATATGCGGACAAGTATCTTGATGGTCTGAGCTACGAGGTTGGGGACTTGGTGTATTTGAAGGTTTCGCCTTGGAAAGGTCATCAGAGGTTTGGCATTAAGGGGAAGCTTACACCAAGGTTCACTAGACCGTTCAGAGTTGAGGAACGTGTCGGCAGAGTGACATACCGTGTGGCGTTGCCACCGCTGTTGGCAGGGGTACACCCCGTGTTTCGCATTTTCATGTTGAGACCGGCTAGGTTAGGACCGAGGCCTACTGTTGATATACGTCAGATAGAGGTGCGACCTAACGTATCATACGAGGAACAACCTATGGAAATTATGGATAAGAGGACTCAGATTTTGAGAAATAAGATCCCGAAGGTTTTGATCCGATGGCAGCATTACGGGACCGAGGGACTCACCTGTGAGCTTGAGTCTACTATGCGATGATGGTATCCCCACTTATTTGTTAGTAAGTATTTAAGTTTAATTTAAATTTTGAGACGAAATTTCACCTAGTTGGGAAGAACTATAACGGCCTCAATTTAATTCACCGTTATTAATGACGTGGTCGCAGACATGGCTGACAGCCCAGACGCTTGTGGGACTCGCAGCTAGGTTAATGCGAGCCTGGAGATAGGTAAATTGTTATTTTGTGTGTGCTGATTTATTTAATTTATAATTTTTACGTTGAGATTGATTAAACGACATCGTAATGTGTGATTATATTACATTTGACGTGCGAGACTGTGTGTTAAGTATTCACCTCGATATGCGTGTCGATGCGAGTTTCGGGTAGTTTAAAAGACTAAATACTAGGTCGGGGAAATAATACATACATAAAATGAATTAAATGAATTAAATAATATGTAATGCCTATTTGATAGTTAGGGACAAGGTAGTACGTGTATGTCGCGGTTCGCGACGCGAAACCGGGCATCGAAACACCCAAAACACAACTTTTTAAGTTAAGAACAAGGGAAAGTGTGCCATTGCTGTCACATTTAGAGTAATTAGAGGTTGGAAATGGAGCAAATGGAGCTCATTGGATTTCCTTGAGATGTACAATTAAGGAGAGATGCTATTTGGACTATAAAAAGTCAAATTTGACTTAATTCCACTATATTTTCTCTCTCCTTATCTCAAAATCCAAAAATTGAGACCAAGAAACAAGGGTTTTTGAGTGTTAAATTTGATCATTTGAGGAGCTTGAAGTGGTTAAATCATCAAAGCAAGGTGAGATTCACAATCACCTCAACTTTTTGTCTTTTGGTATAAGTTTTTGAGTTGTTTGTGTAAATCCAATATGGATTGTTAAGTTGTTGTTAAGTAGTTGTTTTGGTGTGTTTTATGTGCTATGAAGTTCAGTGGTTTGTGTTGTGGTAGTTGTTGGTGGCGGTGGTGTTGTTGAGAACTCAAACTTTTCAAAGCTAAAACTCGCTGTCCGAACGCGAATTAGCGCGCTAATGAGGTCATCTAGCGCACTAATGAGGTCATCTAGCGCGTTAGATGACAATTAGCGCGCTAATGTTCTTCCTAATGAAGAACGTTTAGCTGCTCAGCAATCTAGCGTGCTAATTCCCAGGCTTGGCGCATTAGATATTGCAGATTTTAGACTATTTTTGCTAAGTGACATAAACTGCATCCGATTGACTAAAAACAAATTATAAATGGAAATAGGTCATTTCGAGCGGTAATTTGGATATCTGGGATTCGGCGAAGTCAAACCAAGGTATTTAACGAGACACGGAGTGCGGTTTGAGGTGTGTAGTATCTCAAATTGAAATTTTTTGAGCGGTACTTTATTTTTGTTTTTGAATTCATATTATGTCTTTCAATACTATATTCTTGGTTTTGGTTTAAATGGACGGACATTGAGGCTCTCCCTCCGTGCCATTTCTGTGTGCATGTCCACTAGGCCATAGCACGTATGTCAGGGATCTCGGTGAATAGGTCGACCCAAGAGTCCCATCGGGGTACATGTGGGTGCGTCGTAGGTTCCACGCCGACCACCTAGCAGATCCAAATACCGGCCTTACTTGAGTGCTACTCGCCGACAGTAGTCTGTGGGGAGTCCAAAGTATGGCACTAGTCTAACCCTAGGCTCTAGGATCACACTTTGAGCTTTCACTATTACTTATACATGCGATGAGCACATTTGCTTGTATTTATTTTTGCATGTTTATTGAATAGTGTTGTTTAAATTCGAGTATTTACTTTCCGTATTGCTCATTTAATTTCCTCAGGAATACTCACTCTGGACTTGTCATTTGCCTTTTTGTGATGGTTTGAGTGCAGATCCTGGTACAAGTCGTGGCAAAGGCAAACTTCCAGAGTACCTGTGATTCAGAGATATTGAGCCAGGCTTGTACGTTTGTATTATATATATTTTGTTTTCATTTTGTGGATTTGGGATTGTGAGATACCTCATGACTCTAGTATTTTGATATTTTGATACTTTGAGGTGCATTTTTGGTCTATGATGATATATGGGTTTTCCACACTAAGTACCAGAGTTAAATGCATGACTATAATATTTTATATGTTAATTGTCATGATAAAAGATTTTCGCTTTGATTCATTATGGTTTAAAATGATCTTAACAGATGACTTGAGTTCAGTAACAATTTAGACCGTAAATTGTTGTAAATATGATTAAATGGCAGATGAGATAGCATGTGGGACACAACTAACGCTGGTAGGCTAGGTAGTGGGCCCACATTAGCCCCAGTGGTGGTCCATTTGGAAAATGGGTCGTTACATATCAAGAGGCTAAGTACAGGTACACTAGAGAAACTCGACAAATTCATGAAATATGATTATGAAATGAAATTGAAATGGGTAATGTAACCATAGGCTAATTAAATTAAATTCAAACAATAGGCTATGGCGTGCCTCGAAATGCATGTCGAGACGCGGGGCACCGAGTATCGGGTAGCCGAAGGTTTGAGGGACCATGAGTTGGTTAAAATTGATAAATAAAATACTAACCATATGATTTTAAAAAGGCTTAAGGTAATGTGACATTAATTGAATAAATAAGCCTATAATTGTATGGGATAAAAATGGACCTTGAGTTGGATATCTAGATCATCACTTTGAGTTACTTTAGGAGGGGAGTATGCTATTGGTGTCGTCGGAAGGTGTAGGATAGCATGTTTGTGAACCACAAGATAATCCTCGAGATACGACCAAACATAATATATATAGAACTTAGTGGGATTCCTATCAAACCACTCACATGCTACATGCAACACAAGAGAAATTCAGTGAAGAGAAGAGGATATGAGCTGGATATTCATCTCCTTAGAGACCAAATTAAGGGAAGCAAGAAAGGTAACCATCTTCTTCATCTAACACACTTTCTAATGAACCCATTTTTGGGAGTTTTTAATGTAATTCGAATTTGAGGTGTAGGTCAATGAATTCTTCGGTTATCTTGATGAATTAAATGTTATTAGATCATATTCATAGAGGATTTGCCACTTTTTAACTAGATTTGATGATATTAAGGAAAATTAGGAATTTGTGTGAATGCATGAATTTGGAGAAAATTAGGTTGATTTGATGTTCTAGAGTGTTCTAGTTGTTGCTTTGGAGTTAATAATGTATGCAGAGGATGCAAATCAGGTTAGAGTAGCTAATTGAGAGGGGTAGGACAGAATTCTCAACTTGAGAATTCTGTCACAGAGGGTAATTAGCGCGCTAACTGGGTTGGTTAGCGCGCGAATCGTTATGAACTATGAATTTAAGGGCTATTTTGGTGATTTTCAACTTAATTCATGTCTAAACACTTATAAACAACCAAAACTTATTAAAATTTGACATCAGGGTCTTAGTGGACCGTAGCTCGGTGTTGGGGAGCTTGTTAGGTCGGATACGAGAGTCCTGGGAGGTCGGAGAGCGGTGTGAGGTTTGTAAAAGCAAACTGAAAGACTCTGAGTATTTGATTCTATTTTTACATTTTATTTCTATCATTCCTTATTGTTTATTACTCTATTCTGCTACTTGGATGTGCTTTGAGGTTACTCCCCCGGATTTCCTAATTGTGTGTTCATGATGCACTGGATTGTAGCACGTGTGACCCAGCCCTTAGTGAATGGTGACCTGAGCTTTCCCTTGGTGCATGTGTCGGTGACTCAGTAGATTTAGCCAGCGTCGCGAGGGACCAAGTGTCGGGCCAGTTGGGCGCAACCACTGGTGGGAACTTGGTGACCTGAAGTACAGTCTAGTCTATTTGGAGCGAGCATACACATTTGTTAGCTTGTCTATTATCTATTCATGTGATGAGCCATTTACAGTTTTCTATTTTTATATTCCGCATGTTTACTTCACACTATTCCTTGCATTTCCTTTACTTTATTATGCGAATGCTCAAATGAGTTCCTTGGGATTTTACTTACTTGGACTCGTCATCTGTCTTTTTGTGATGATTGAGTGCAAATCCTAGCACTAGTAGGGGCAAGGGGATCTTAGGCAACTACATCTGATTGCCCGATGTCGAGGACCTACTCGTACGTGTTTATTTTTGAGATTTTATATATTTTGGGTATTGGGAGACTAGAGATGACACCGTATATGTATATATACCTAGTTTGTGGTATTGTCGCTTATATACAAAGTACTTTATAAGGTTTTCCACAGTAGGATTTGCTCTTTTGAAGAATGTTTACCATGCTAAATTACTTATACTAATCGTATCAATTGAGGCTTCCGCTTATTTATGTTAACTTGTAAAAAACAATCTAATATTATGGTTAAGCATTAGAATAAACTACAAATTAAGTAATAGTTGAAATAGTTAAATACCCATAAATAATAAGTTAAGAAAGTAAGGATAATCAAAATACACACGTGGACACGATTTGCGAGACAAGAAGGGGATGGACAGGTGTTGGACACGTGTAGTTGGGCCACCGGGCAAGGAGTACATGGAGACATGTCACCTCAGGGCGACAGAGGCCGCCACAGTTGGTATCAGAACCTGGTTCAAGGAACTTGGAAAGATTTAAAATAAAATAGCATAAAACTTAATAAATAAACCTTAGTTGTGGAAACCTTATGTTATTGCCTTAGAACTTTAGTTGGGAAATGATGTAAGGCGGGTATAGTTAGAGTTTATATACGTGTTATATTTTCATTATATATATCATATACCTATATACACCAAGACTAATCCAGAGCACGTTTCTCAATGCAAATCATAGGCGGACAGTTGATGACACCTCAGGAGATTTGTCATCCTAGTGGTACAGCTAGAGACTCCCTAGTTGCACCTAGTATGGAGGATCGACTCTCGGCTCAGGAGACGCAAATGGCCAAGGTGTTACGGTTGCTACGAGATCAGACCGCCGCACTAACGACACTTGCTACAGCAGTTGCTACACCTAGAGAGCTAGTAGCAGTTATGGTACCTACAGGGACAACACTTGCCCCGGTTACTTACTAGATACCAGTTGAGAGAGTAGTAGCAGATACACAGACAAAGAGAGCCATCGCAGTTTTTGTTCCCTTGGAGACGCCGACTCCTAAGCCTCCACCAACGATTACGGATCAAACGACTACTACTGCTACTAAATCTAGATTCGTTTTAGCTCCAGAGGTGAAAATGTTAAGGGAGTTTCTGAAGTTTCAGCCATGCTTCTTTTATGGAGGTGGTGACCCCGAGGTAGCATGGAAATAGATTGTATCTCATCAGCGGTTCCATAAGCTGATGAGGAATGATGAGAGTGTTCAGGCATGACTGTTAGGAGCATGCTTGTGAGGTCACGCAGCAGTATGGTAGACCACGTATCAGGATAGCCATCTAGAGCCGACGACATGGGCTGAGTTTAGGGAGCTATTCTATAATCAGTACATACCTATGGAGGTGAGACTGAGACTGAGGGATGAGATTTTTGACCTTGAGACAGGGTAACCTGGACATTGATGCGATATGGAGAGATTCGATACCTACTCTAATTTTCGATGGATGTAGGCGGGACAAAGCGTCCGAAGATCTATTATTTCACCGAGAGGAGTTGATGACACGATTGCTTCGGTAGTGGTACCTACTCTTGGGGCACCCACTTTGTAGGATATCTTTAATAGAGCGTTGGCACATGATACATATTGATGCATAGAGATGGAAGGCGTGTGGCGGTACTTAGGTATAGACAGGACAGAGTTCTCGACCGGACCAGAGGCTGAAGAAACAGAGGGATCGTCGGGATAGAGGCTGGTGGGATGACAGACGGGACAGGGGCCGCAGGGATGATCATCACGGCAGTCAATTCCAATATGAGGAGAGACAATCGGTTCAAGCCATCACATAAGCACCGGTATATCAAGATAGGCCACACCATGCAGATTTACCGTCGGGGTCGAGATCAAGAGGGATATGGCAGGGGTCAGAGAGATTGGGGTCAAGGTCAGAGATCTGGAGACAGATAGGCGGGAGCGGGATAATGCAGATGCCACAGGTGTGGTCAGAAGGGACATTTGAGGGTCAACTGCAGGACACCACTGTTACCACGTCGAGAGCCAGAGCAGGTCAGAAAGAGCTCATACGATAGCACAGCCGGATGGTGGAGCGACTAGACAGCTCGTTAAGGGTACGTTACATATTTTTGGTGGACCTATGCATGCTATGTTTGACTCTGATAGTACGTTATCATTTATTGCTGGACGTTTTGTTGGAGTGTTTCAGTTATATACTCAAACACTAGACGCGCACCTTGTCCTTAGTACGACCGCTGGGGACAAGATATACCCTAACCGGATATGTAGAGACGTGATGATAGAGGTTGAGGGACATCAGTTACAAGCTGATCTTCGAGTATTAGAGTACTTAGAGTTTAACGCGCTTTTCGTGATGGATTGGTTATCACCCTATCATGGACGGATATATTGTTATAGTAAAAAGATAGAGTTTCGTATTCCTGGGATACTAGGGTTTTTACTAGTTAGATCTGCGACTGATTTACCTATCACTAGAGGTCGACTAGCTATAGCGCAGGAAATGAAGGCCTTTGCAGCGATTGTTGAGCTAGAGGTTAGGGCAGAGGTTAGGATTGAGGACCTACCAGTAGTTAGAGATTTTGTTGATGTATTTTTGGATGACTTACCAGGATTGCCATCGCCACAAGCTGTTAAGTTTATCATTGAGTTGATACCAGGGACAGCCGATTCCTGGTAGATCATATATGATGTCACTTTGGGGAGCTCCAGTGTTGTTCGTGAAGAAGAAGGATAGTTCGATGAGGATGTACATATACTATAGGAAGTTGAATCAAGTGACAATTAGAAACTGTTACCCACTTCCTAGGATAGATGATATGTTCGATTAATTGGCGGATGCAAGATTCTTCTCGAAGATTGACCTTCATTCAAGTTATCATCGGTTGAGGATTCGAGTGGTTATCATCAGTTGAGGATTCGAGTGGAGGATATCCAAAAGACCACTTTTAGCACGAGATACGGGCTATTTGAGTTCATAGTCATGCCGTTTGGGCCGACTAATGCCCCAACGATTTTCATGGATTTAATGCACAGGGTCTTGAGACCAAATCTAGACAGATTGTCATAGTCTTCATCCACGACATTTTGATCTACAACTGTACTAGTGAGGATCACGAGGGACATCTCATGGTAGTTTTGACGACACTGAGAAAGCGCAGATTGTACGCCAAGTTCAGTAAGTGTGACTTCTAGCTGAGTGCGGTGAGATTTTTAGGACATGTCATCAGTGACCAAGGTATCTCTGTGGATTCAAAGAAGATTCGGGCTATCATTGACTGGAGGATGCCTAAGTCTATTGCCGATATATGGAGTTTTCTTGGACTTGCAGGATACTACCGGTGATTTATACAGGATTTTCTTCGATTGCAGTGCCGATGACAAGATTGACCAAGAAGGATGTTAGGTTTAATTGGTCAGATGAGTGTGAGCAGGCTTTCTGTAAGCTGAAGAGGAGGTTGACTTCCACGCCAGTATTGACATTGTCGGAGCAGGGCAAGACATTGATAGTTTATACAGATATGTCATACATTAGTCTAGGATGCGTGTTGATGCAGGATGGTAGACCAGTTGCCTACTTTTCCAGACGGTTGAGACCCAATAAGGGAAATTATCCAGTGCACGACCTAGAGCTGGCAGCGGTCGTCTTTACATTGAAGGCTTAGAGGCATTATCTCAATGGAGAGAGGTTCATATTGTATACAAATCACTAGAGTTTACGCTACTTCTTCACTCAAAGGGATCTAAACATACGCCAGAGGAGATGGCTTGAGCTGCTGAAGGACTACGACTTCACTATTGAGTATCACCCTAGGAAAGTGAACGTCGTAGCAGACGCATTAAGCAGGAGCGAGATTGACAATCAAATTGTTCTGAGACCAATGACACATGAGCATGGTTTGTTGCAAGCGACATCAGTTATGTGCATGACAGAGGTATCTACTACGGCGAACAACAAATTTATGGTCAGATAAGGGTTCCGACCGTATCGATTGAGAGGGTTGTCGAGTGTCAGATGGCTGTTGAGCTTTATGAGCAGTTCAGTGGTTTAGCTTAGAATCCAGAGTTCACTGATTGGGCAGAGACCACGAATCGGTGTTTCAGACACCGAGGGAGATTATGGATATCTGCAGATCAGGAGATACGAGATGGGATTCTAGAGGATGCACACCTATCTCACTACACAATTCATCCTGGTCGGACCAAGATGTACCATGAATTGAAGCGACTATTCTAGTGGCCATGGATGAAGGCTGACGTAGGCGCATATGACAAAAGTTGTCACATTTGCCAGCGGGTGAAAGCTGAGCACATGAGACCCGGTGGATTATTACAGCCATTGCCCACTCCACAGTGGAAATGGGAACACATCCCCATGGATTTTGTTAGTGGAATTACGTAAACCTCAAGGCGTCATGATGCAATTTGGGTGGTGATTGATAGACTGAAGAAATCGGCTCATTTCATTTTGATTTCTATGAGATACACGTTTCCCAAATTGAGCATATTGTTTGAGCGTGAGGTTATTAAACTACATGGGGTGTCGATTTCCATTGTGTCAGACAAAGATCCCAGATTGACTTCGAGACTATGGGAGGCTATGCAGGAACAGTTTGGCACCAGGTTGCAGTTTAGTATAGCTTACCATCCTCAGACCGACGGACAGTCAGAGCGATTGATACAGATCTTGGAGGATATGCTCAGAGCTTGCATATTGCAGTTTGGGGGTTTATGGGAAGATTATATGCCTTTGTGTTAGTTTGCATACAATAACACCTATCAGGCTAGCATTGGCATGCCACCATTTGAGGCACTGTAAAGGAGACCTTGTAGATCACCTGCGTGTTGGGTGGAGTCGAAAGATACAGTGACAGCAGGGCCTAAGATAGTTGTTGGTCACACAGAGAAGATCAGACAGATTAGTTAGAGGTTACGAGCCACACATGATAGATAGAAAAAATACGTGGATCGATATCACGAGGGACTGAGCTATGAGGAGGGTGACATGGTATACCTAAAGGTTTCCCCTGTCAGCAGAGATTTGGTATTAAGGGGAAACTAGCGCCGAGATTCATTGGGCCATTCAGGATTGCGCAGCGAGTGGGCAGTGTTGCATATTGCTTAGAGTTACCTGAGGAGTTAACTGGGGTTCATCTGACATTTCACATTTCGATATTAAGACTAGCTAGGTCAGGGCCGAGACCGATGACTAAGATAGGAGAGATTGACGTGACTTACGAGGTGAGGCCGATAGAGATCGTTGACCGCAGAGTTCAGATTCTCAGGAACAGGGAGCTCTTTAAGGTCTTAGTTCGTTGGCAGCATAAAAAGATAGAGGAGCTCACTTGGGAGCTCGAGTCGACGATGAGAGAGTGATACCTTCAGCTATTTCATGGTACAACGTTTATGTTACAGTTAAATTTTGGGACGAGATTTTATTTAGTTGGGAAGAACTGTAACGACCCGTTTTATTTATGCCATTATTTATATCGTAATTGCAGACATGGACACCAGCTCAGATCCACGTGGACGTCACGGGTAGGCTAAGACACAAGGCGTCTTAGGTACATTAGTTGATTGTGTGTTGGATTGCTTATTTACAATGCAATTTATTAAATTATTTGGTAAGTACATCACCTATGTGTATGTTGAATAATGATATCATGCAAGGTTGTGTGAAAGAAAGTTGCCTCGAAGTGTGTGTTAACGCGAGTATCATGTAACGGCCTAAATTTAATTCACCGTTATTAATGACGTGGTTGCAAACATGGCTGACAACTCGATTGCTCGTGGGACCCACAGCTAGGCTAGTACGCGCCTGGAGCAGGAAAATAGTTATTTTATGTGTGCTGATTTATCTAATTTACGATATTTACGTTGACATTGATTAAACGGCATCGTAATGTGTGATTATTTTACATTTGACGTGCGAGACTGTGTGTTAAGTATTTTCCTTGATATGCGTGTCGACACAGGTACCGGGTAGTCTAAAAGACTAAATACTAGGCCGAGGGAAATAATACACACATAAAACGAGTTAAATAATAATATGTAATGTCTATTTGATGGTTAGGGACATGGTAGTACGCGTATGTCACGGTTCGGGATGCAAAATCCGGCGATAGAACACCCGAAAGATGACTTTTTGGGTTAAGAACAAGGGAAAGTGTGTCATTGGTGTCACATATGGAGTCATTAGAAGTTGGAAATGGAGCAAATGGAGCTCATTGGATTGCCTTGAGATATACAATTGAGGAGGGATGTTATTTGGACTAAAAAAAATCAAAATTGAATTAAGTCCACCACCTTTTCTCTTTCCTTATCTCAAAATCCAAAAATAGAGAAGAAGAAACAAGGGTTTTGAAGTTCGAATTTGGTCATTTGTGGAGCTTGGAGTGGTCGAATCATCAAAGCAAGGTGAGATTCACAATTACCTCAACTTTCTTCATCTTTTAGTATAAGTTTTCGAGGTGTTTGTGTGAATCCAATATGGATTGTTAAGTGGTTGTTAAGTAGTTGTTTTGGTGGGTTTTAAGTGCTATGAAGTTCAATGGTTTATGTTGTGGTTGTTGTTGGTGGTGGTGGTGATATTTGGAACCCAAACTCTTCAACAAAACTGTTGTCGAGAATGCGATTAGCGCGCTAATAAGGTCATCTATCATGCTAGATGATGATTAGCGCGCTAGGTGAAAAATATAGTGCGCTATTGTTCTTCTTGATGAAGAACGTTTAGCTGCCTAGGAATCTAGCGCGCTAATCCCTAGACCAAGCGCGCTAGATATTGCAGATTTCAGATATTTTTGCTAAGTAACATAAAATACATCCAATTGACTAAAAATCAATTATAAATGGAAATAGGTCGTTTCGGGCAGTAATTTGGATATCTAGGATTTGGCGCAGTCAGACCGGGGGTTATTTACCAGGACATGGAGTGCGGTTTGAGGTGTGTAGTATCCCAACTGAAATTTCTTTAGCAGTACTTATTTTTGCTTTTGAATTCATATTCTATCTTTCAGTACTCTATTCTTGGATTGATTTAAATGGACGGATGTTGAGGCTCTCCCTCCGTGACATTCCTGTGTGTATGTCCACTATACCATAGCACGTGTGTCAGGGATCTCGGTGAATAGGTCAACCTGAGAGTCGCATCAGGGCACGTGCAGGTGCGTCGTAAGTTCCACGCCGACGACCTAGCGAATCTAGATATTGGCCTTGCTTGAGTGCTACTCGACGACAGTAGTCTGTGGGGAGTCCGAAGTATGGCGCTAGTTTGACCTTATGCTCTAGGAACACACTTTGAGCTTCACTATTACTTATTCATATGATGAGTACAGTTGCCTGTATTTATTTCCGCATGTTTATTTAATAGTTTTGTTTAAGTTAAAGTATTTACTTTCCGTATTGCTCACTTAATTTCCTTGTGAATAATCACTCTGGACTCGTCATCTGCCTTTTTGTAATGGCTTGAGTGCAGATCCTGGTACAAAATGTGGCAAGGATAAACTTCCAGAGTACCTGTGATTTAGAGATATTGAGCCAGCCATGTACGTTTGTATTATATATACTTTGTTTTCATTTTGGGAATTTGGGGCTTGTGGGATACCTTAGGACTCTATACTTTTGATATTTTGATACATTAAGGTGCATTTTTGGTCTATGATGATATATGGGTTTTCTACACTAGGTATCAGAGTTAAATGCGTGACTATAATATTTTATATGTTGATTGTCATAATAAAAATACTTCCGTTGTGATTCATTATGGTTTAAAATGATCTTAACAGATGACTTGAGTTCAGTAGCAATTTAGACAGTAAATTGTTATAAATATGATTAAATAATGGATGAGATAGCACATGGGACACAACTGGCACTGGTAGGCCAGGTTGGGGGTCCGCATTGGCCCTCGTGGTGGTCCATTTGGAAAATGGGCTTTTACATTTTGGTATCTGAGAAGGTTGGTGAACCTCGAGGAATTGAAAATTTACTCTTATACGGTTACAATTGTGGTATAATTTGAGGATAAACCTGATGGATAAACTTTAGATGTGGAAACCCAAAGGAATTGCCTTGAGTCTTAATTGGGAAGTGAGGTGAGATGGGTAGAAATTAGGGATATACGTGATATATATTTTGTATTATATTACATATGATACACGTATATACACTAAGGCTAATTAGACGCATCTTCTTTGATGTAGATACGGATGGACGAATAGCCTTTAGATACTACTCAGCCTGAGGTCGGAGTTACTAGTGATCCGACTAGGCCGACTTTGACAATGGAGTCATTGGCGCAAACTATGGATGATAGATTCGCCTTCCTGATAGACTTGATGATAGCTCGGGATGCTCGTGAGAGTACTATAGCTCCTATTACAGCTGAGACTCGGTGCGAGCGAGCGATATCTGGACATTGGCGAAAGAGGTGCCATAGCAGTACCAACGGATACTGCAGTGGTCCTTACACCTGCGACTACTAAGCAGCCGGTAGTGGCCTCTACTTCTAGGAGCCAGATGACAGTTGAGGCTAAGAAGATGAGGGACTTCATTAAGTTCTCGTCAGGATACTTCTATGGAGCCGGGGACCCAGAGATAGCCGGGAGGTGGCTGCTATCTCATGAGTGGCTACATGAGTTACTTCTGGTTGAGGAGATTGATCGACCGAGATTATCGAGTTTCTGTTTGAGAGCTGATGCTACGATTTGGTGGAGTACCTACATCTCGACTCATCCTACTGTGACTACTTGGGCAGAGTTCCGAGCGTTGTTTATAGATTAGTACATACCTATGGAGGTCAGGGTCCGATCGAGGGAGAAGTTTTTATCATTGGTTCAGGGTGATATGTCTGTCACAATATACATGGAGAGGTACCAATATCTACAGTCGTATTCCATGGACATAGCAGGTACCGATCAACTACATATATATTATTTTGTCCGAGGTTTGGATGAGAGGATTGTGAGAACGGTTGTATCCAGTGGAGCTCGTACACTGGCAGAGATTTACAACAGGTCCCTCACACACGAAACATACCTGTTCGTAGGGCGATCGATTAGTGATTCAGAAGATCGACATATTGTATGTGCTGATCAGTTACCGATTGATTAGCAAGACGGTGACGTTTGACATGGAGGGGATTCCAAAGTTTACATTTACCGGAGTAGCGATTGCATTACCTATCACTCGAGGCAGACTAGTGACGCCACAAGAGATGGAGGCGTACGCGGCTATGGTTGAGCCAAATCTTAGGACTGTGGTTAAGGTTGAAGATGTCCCTATTGTCTGCGAGTTTCCAAACGTATTCCCTGATGATTTGCCAGGATTGCCACCCCCAAGAGCTGTTGAGTTTATCATCGAGCTGATTCCGGGGACTCAGCCAATCTACATCAGACCATATAAGATGTCAGCATTGGAGCACGAGGAGTTGAAGACCCAGTTAGAGGACTTATTGCAGAAGGGTTTCATTCACCCTAGCATATCACCTTGGGGAGCTCCAGTTCTTTTTGTGAAGAAAAAGGACGGCTCGATGCGGATGTGTGTGGATTACCAAAAGTTGAATCAAGTGACGATTCAGAATCGTTACCCACTTCCGAGGATTGATGATTTATTCGATCAATTGTCTGGGGCCAAGTTCTTCTCGAATATCGACTTATGATCAAGATACCATCAGTTGAGGATTCGAGAGGAGGATGTAGAGAAAACCGCTTTTAATTCCCGGTCCTGACTATTCAAGTTTACAATCATGCCATTTGGACTTACTGACGCACCAACGATCTTCATGGACTTGATGCACAGGGTACTTAGGCCATTTTTGGATCGATACGTCTTTGTGTTTATCAATGAAATTTTGATTTACAGTAAGACTCGTGTAGAGCACGAGTCGCATCTCAGAGATGTATTAACGATGCTGAGAGAGCACAGACTTTATGTCAAGTTTAGCAAGTGCGCATTCTGGCTGAGTGAGGTGAAACTCTTGGGGCATGTCATCAGTGATCATGGCATATCAGTTGACGGTGACAAGATTCGGGCGATTATTAACTGGAAGACACCCGAGTCTGTATCTGACATCTGGAGTTTCCTCGGTTTTGCACGATATTACAAGCGCTTTGTGGAGGATTTCTCGATGATTGCAGTGTCGTTGCCGAGGTTGACTAAGAAGGATGTTAGATTTGAATGGTCATAAGAGTGTAAGGATGTTTTTTGGGAGCTGATGAGGAAATTGACTTCGGTGCCAGTTTTGACATTACCTGTAGCAGGTAAAGGTTTTTCAGTTTATATTGATGCATCAGGCATTAGGTTGGGTGGCGTGTTGATGCAGGATGGACACCCAGTGGCCTATTTATCTCGACGATTGAGACTTCACGAAGTAAACTATCTAGTGCACGACTTGGAGCTTGCGACGGTCATGTTTGCATTGAAGGCCTGAAGGCACTATTTGTATGGTGAGAGGTTTGTATTGTTCACAGATAACCAGAGTTTGAGGTACTTGTTTACTCAAAGGGAGTTGAACATGCGACACCGCCGATGGCTCGAGTTACTGAAGGACTATGACTTTGCAATTGAGTATCATCCGAGTAAGGCCAATATCGTAGTTGATGCGCTAAGCAAGAGCGGCATCGAGAGCCAGACGGTACTACGACATATGACACATGAGCATTAGGTGGCTTGAGGCAACGTCAGTGTTGTTTATGATAGAGGTTATTGCTGAGCTACAGATTTGTTGTTAGATGCGAGTTCCCACAGTGTCTCTTGAGTAGGTTGCTAAGTTGCAGAGAGCTGACGGCCAGTATTTGCGGATCAGTGGCCTGGCTCAGGATCCGGGGTGCACTAAGTGGTCTGAGGGTTCAGACTGGTGCTTGAGACACATGGGTCATTTGAAGATACCAATGGTATCGGAGCTCAGGACAATATTCTCAAGGACGCACACCGGTCGCGATATACAGTTCATCATGGTCGGACTAAGATTTATTTAAATCTGCAGAGATTGCTTTGGTGGCTAGGGATGAAGGCTGACGTGGGTAGATACGTCCGGAGTTGTCATATTTGCCAACAAGTGAAGGCTGAGCACAAAAGACCAGTTGGGTTGCTACAGCCGCTGCCCATTCCTTAGTGGAAGTGGGAACACTTGACCATGGGCTTCGTCAGTGGCCTCCCGCAGACTAGGAAGCGACACGATGCAGTTTAGGTAGTTATTGACAGGTTGAAGAATCGGCGCATTTCATACCTATCACCATGAGATATTCAGTTACACAGCTGAGTACTATCTTCGAGAGAGAGATTGTTAGATTGCACGGCATACCGGTCTCCATTATTTTTCATAGAGATCTGAGATTTACTTCGAGGTTATGGGAAAGTGCGCAGGAGCAGTTTGGCACTTGCTTACAGTTCAGCACTACGTACCATCCTCAGACTAACAGCCAGTCAGAGCGTTTGATTCAGATTCTCGAAGATATGCTCAGGGTGTGTATATTACGGTTTGGTGGATCATTGGAGGAGTACTTACCTTTGTGTGAGTTTACCTACAATAACACTATCTGGCGAGTATCGGGATGCCACCGTTTGAGACACTTTATGGTAGGCCCTGCAAGTCACTAGCATGTTGGGCGGCACTGAAGGATACAACGGCTATATGATCTGAGGTTGTTGTTGACCATACTGAGCTACAAGGTTGGGGACTTTGTGTATTTAAAGGTTTCGCCCTGGAAAAGTCATCAGAGGTTTGGCATTAAGGGGAAGCTTACACCAAGGTTCGCTAGACCGTTCAGAGTTGAGGAACGTGTCGGCAGAGTGGCATACCGTCTGGCGTTGCCACCGCAATTGGCATGGGTACACCCCGTGTTTCACATTTCCATGTTGAGGCTGGCTAGGTCGAGACCGAGGCTTATGGTTGATATACTTGAGATAGAGGTGCGACCTAACGTATCATACAAGGAACAGCCTGTGGAAATTATGGATAAGATGACTCAAATTTTGAGGAACAAGATCCCGAAGGTTTTGGTCCGATGATAGCATTACGGGACCGAGGGACTCACCTGGGAGCTTGAGTCTACTATGCGACGATGGTATCCCCACTTATTTGCCAGTAAGTATTAAGTTTAATTTAAATTTCGAGACAAAATTTCACCTAGTTAAGAAGAACTATAACGGCCCGAATTTAATTCACTGTTATTAATGACGTGGTTGTAGACATGGCTGACAGCTCGGACGCTCGTGGGACCCGCAGCTAGGCTAGTGCGCGCCTGAAGTTAGGTAAATAGTTATTTTGTGTGTGCTGATTTGTCTAATTTACGATGTTTACGTTGAAATGATTAAACGGCATTGTAATGTGTGATTATATTACATTTGATATGCGAGACTATGTGTTAAGTATTCGCCTCAATATGCGTGTCGATATGGGTACCGGGTAGTCTAAAAGACTAAATACTAGGTCGGGGAAATAATACACACATAAAATGAACAAAATGAGTTAAATAATAATATGTAATGCCTATTTGATGGTTAGGGACATGGTAGTATGCATATGTCACAGTTCGGGATGCGAAACCGGGCATCGAAACACCCGAAAGACAACTTTTGGGTTAAAAACAAGGGCGAGTGTGCCATTGGTGTCACATTTAGAGTCATTAAAGGTTGGAAATGGAGCAAATGGAGCTCACTGGATTGCCTTGAGATATACAATTGAGGAGAGATGTTATTTGGACTATAAAAAGTCAAATTTGACTTAATTCCACTACCTTTTCTCTCTCCTTATCTCAAAATCTGAAAATTGAGACCAAGAAACAAGGGTTTTTTAGTGTTAAACTTGATCATTTGAGGAGTTTGAAGTGGTTAAATCATCAAAGAAGGGTGAGATTTACAATCACCTCAACTTTCTTTGTCTTTTGGTATAAGTTTTTGAGGTATTTGTGTGAATCCAATATGGATTGTTAAGTGGTTGTTAAGTAGTTGTTTGGGTGTGTTTTACGTGTCATGAAGTTCAGTGGTTTGTGTTGTGATAGTTGTTGTTGGTGGTGGTGTTGTTGAGAACTCAAACGTTTCAAAGAAAGCTATGCTGTCCGAACGTGAATTAGGGCGCTAATGTTCTTCGACGAAGAACGTTTAGGCGCTCAAAGAATCTAGCGCTAATTCTCAGACCTAGCACGTTAGATATTGCAAATTTTAGACTATTTTTGCTAAGTGACATAGAATGCATCCAATTGACTAAAAATCAATTATAAATGGAAATATGTCGTTTCGGGCAGTAATTTTGATATCCGGGATTCGGCGAAGTCAGACCAGGGGTATTTAATGGGACACGAAGTGCGGTTTGAGGTGTGTAGTATGCCAACTAAGATTTCTTGAGCAGTACTTTATTTTTGTTTTTGAATTCATATTCCGTATTTCAATACTCTATTCTTGGTTTTGGTTTAAATGGACAGACATTGAGGCTCTCCCTCCATGCCATTTTTGTGTGTATGTCCACTAGGCTATAGCACGTGTGGTAGGGATCTCGGTGAATAGGTCGACCCGAGAGTCGTGTCGGGGCACGTGTTTGGTGCGTCGTAGGTTCCATGACGACCACCTAACAGATCTAGATACTGGCCTTGTTTGAGTGCTACTCGTCGGCAGTAGTTTGTGGGGAGTCCGAAGTATGGCGCTAGTCTGACCCTAGGCTCTAGGAACACACTTTGAGCTTTCACTATTACTTATGCATGCGATGAGCACAGTTGCCTGTATTTATTTCCGAATGTTTATTTAATAGTGTTGTTTAAATTCTAGAATTTACTTTCTGTATTGCTCATTTAATTTCTTTGGGAATACTCACTTTGGACTTGTCATCTCCCTTTTGTGATGGCTTGAGTGCAAATCCTAGTACAAGTCATGGCAAGGGCAAACTTCTAGAGTACCTGTGATTCAGAGATATTGAGTCAGGCTTGTACGTTTATATTATATATACTTTGTTTTCATTTTGTGGATTTGAGATTATGAGATACCTCAAGACTCTATAATTTTGATATTTTAATACATTGAGGTGCATTTTTGGTCTATAATGATATATGGGTTTTCCACACTAAGTATCAGAGTTAAATGCATGAATATAATATTTTATATGTTGATTGTCATGATAAAAGACTTTCGCTGTGATTCATTATAGTTTAAAATGATCTTAACAGATGACTTGAGTTCAATAACAATTTAGACAGTAAATTGTTGTAAGTATGATTAAATGGCGGATGAAATAGCATGTTGGACACAACTAATGATGGTAGGCTAGGTTGTGGGCCTGTATTTACTTCAGTGGCGGTCCATTTAGAAAATGGGTCGTTAGATATCAAGAGGCTAAGTACGGGTACACTAGAGAAACTCGACAAATTCATGAAATATGATTATGAAATCAAATTCAAATGGGTAATGTAACCATAGGATAATTAAGTTAAATTCGAACAATAGGCTATAATGTGCCCCGAAATGCGTGTCGAGACGCGGGCACCGGGTATCGAGTAGCTGAAGATTAGTGGGACCATGAGTTGGTTAAAATTGATAAATAAAACACTAACCATATGGTTTTAAAATGGCTTAAGGTAATGTGACATTAATAGAATAAATAAGCTTATAATTGTATTGGATAAAAAGGGACCTTGAGATGGATATCTAGATCATCACTTTGAGTTACTTTAGGAAGAAAGTGTGCTATTGGAGTCATCGGAAGGTGTAGGACCGCATGCTTGTGAACCACCAGATAATGTTCGAGATACGTACGCACACTTGATCAAGACCAAACATATATATAGAAGTTAGTGGAATTCCTATCAAACCACTCACATGTTACATGCAAAACCAGAGAAATTCAGTGAAAAAAAAAGGATTTGAGCTGGAGATTCATCACCTTGGAGACCAAATTAAGGTAACCATTTTCTTCATCTAATACACTTTCTAATGAACCCATTTTTTGGAGTTTTTGATGTAATTCGAATCTGAAGTTTGAGTCAATGAATTCTTGGGTTGTCTTAATGAATTACATGTTATTAGATCATATTCATAGAGGATTTGCCACTGTTTTAACTAGATTTGATGATATTAAGGAAAATTAGGAAGTTGTGTGAATGCATGAATTTGGAGAAAATCGGGTTAATTTGATGTTCTGGAGTGTTATAGTTAGTGCTTTGGAGTTAATAATGTATAAAGAGGATGCAAATCAGGTTAGAGTAGCTAATTGAGAGAGGTATGACATAATTCTTGACTTGACAATTCAGTCACAGAGGACAATTAGCGCGCTAACTGGGTTGGTTAGCGCATTAATCATTCTGGGTTTCCAACTGTTTTTTTCAAAATGAAGAACAGTAACGCTCTAGATAGATTCCATAGCGCGCTAGGTAGATCCATTAGCGCGCTAACTCCACCTAGCGCGCTACGTAGACCTATTAGCGCGCTAATGACAGATGAACTATGAATTTAAGGCTGTTTTAGCGATTTTCAACTTAATACATGTCTAAACACTTATAAACAACTAAAACTTATTAAAATTGGACTTTAGGGACTTAGTGGATCATAGCTCGGTGTTGGGGAGCTTGTTGGGTCAGATATGGGAGTCCGAGGAGGTCGGAGAGTGGTGTGAGGTTTGTAAAACCCAACTGAAAGACTTTGAGTATTTGATGTTGTTTTTACATTTCATTATATCATTCCTTGTTGTTCATTACTCTATTCCGTTACTTGGACGTGGGTTGAGGTTAATCCCCAGGATGTCCTGGTTCTGTGTTCATGATGTACTGGACTGTAGCACGTGTGACCTGGCCCTTAGTGAATGGCGACCTGAGCTTGCCCTTGGTGCACGTGTTGGTGACTCAATGGGTTTGGCCAATGCTTTGCAAAGGACCAGTGTCGGGCCGGTTAGGCGCAACCACCGGTGGGAACTTGGTGACCCTAAGTACGATCTAGTCTATCCGGAGCGAGCACACACATTTGTTAGCTTGTTTGTTATCTATTCATGCAATGAGCCATTCATAGTTGTCTGTTTTTATATTCCGCATGTTTACTTGGCAGTATTCCTTGCATTTCCTTTACTTTATTATACGAATGCTTAAAGGAGTTCCTTGGGATTTTACTTACTGGACTTGTCATCTGTCTTTTTGTGATGATTGAGTGCAGGTCCTAGTACCAGTAGGGGCAAAGGGATCCTAGGCGACTACATTTGATTGCCCGCTGTCGAGGACCTACTCGTACGTGTTTATTTTTGAGATTTTGTATATTTTGGGTATTGGGAGACTTGAGATGACACCGTATATGTATATATACCTTGTTTGTGGTATTTTCGCTTATATACATAGTACTTTACAAGGTTTTCCATAGTAGGATTTGCTCTTTTGAAAAATGTTTATCATGCTAAATTACTTATATTAATCGTATCAATTGAGGCTTTCCGCTGATTTATGTTAACTTGTAGAAACAACCCAATATTATGGTTAAGCATTAGAATAAACTACAAATTAAGTAACAGTTGAAATAATTAAATACCCACAAAGAATAAGAAAATAAAACAAAGATAATTATAATACACACGTGGAAACGATTTGCGAGACATGAAGAGGACGGGCAGGTGTCGGATACGTGTAGTTGGGCCAGCTGGCAAGGAGTACACGGAGACACGTTACCCTGGGGCGGCAGAGGCCGCCACTTTCTCTCACTCTCTCTCATCCTCAGATTCTTTGTATCCACTAGGTGATTTCAAAGTCAATAGAAACTCCTCATCTATGACTGCTTGGGCTTCTATATCAAATCATTCATCTTGGATCAATCTCACTCCGGCCTTCAAGCACATTTGGGTTATAAGGATTGGAAACAACAACCTGTTGTCTCTCCAAGTCATGATTAACTAGATCAAGTTCTTTTAAATGATTTCCCCAACATTGATCCTCCCTTTCTTTGTGATCTCGCATAAACAAGCCGCCTTGGGTTTGTTTATTTCACCCTGCTGAGTAGTCGGGTCCAGTAAAACAACTATAAAATGTTGCCACATTCTGTAAACTTTCCTTACACTCCCCTTTTTCATGTGCTTTGGCACGTTCTCAAGTCCTATTATCCATCCCTATTGTCCTAGGAAAACTAATGCTCTCTTTATTGTTCTAAAAGGATATACGTTATTGAATCTCTCATATAAGTTATCTGGGAACGTTTGTGGTCTCCATTCAAGCTCAAGAATTCGAACATATAGATGTCGTTTATGTAATGCTCATTAAACAAGACCATTACTCATCTGACCTTAACTAGACCTCTTTTCTTTGTGAACTTCGCATTGACATAGAACTCGTAAACAATCTCACACACTCTATAAACCTTGTTCTTTCTATAATCTTGTGTGAATTGCTCCCAACCCTATTGCCTAATGGAGTTGTTGACTCTCTTATCATACTTGGCCAGGAGGTTTATTCCTCTTTCACAAATGAACTCCTTGTTTTCTATGGCCTCGTACCTCTCCTTAGCTTCCTTATTAATGTAAAACTTTGACCTGAAAGGCCTCAGGGCATCTTCAGTTGGATCTCTTGAGGTTGATTTCTCATTGTCATTCGTCCTAACTTCACTAACTTGACCGGTTTACTTCCTTGTTCTTGCCACTATCTCAAAAACTGACATAACCACAACAAATTAACAACGGGTCTTCAAATGACCTATAATTATAATTTGTATTCATAAGGGTTATTCACATGTCAAATAATTCAAAAGGACATAAACTAATCCACAATAAGCCACATTGATGCTCTAAATCCACACAACTTCAAATTCCTATCCAAAACCTAATTTCCACAATTCAAGCAATTTCATCTATAATATAAAAAAATTCATAGCATAACTAATAAAATTATAAATTTACCTCAATGTCGAACTACTTTTCGGTGTAAATTACTTCTCCAAGCCTATATTAATCAAAGCCCTTTCGCTTTGCTCACTATCCACATCATTATTGCTATCTTGACTCACTTCTCAAAATCAATGCCTTAGCTATCCTCTTTTGTGCAAATCCATAATGTAACTTCTCTTTTCACTTTTGATCCTAGGAACACTATTTTCTCACTTAAAATTACTCAAACTAGGGTTATAGAGGGATGTATGCTTGGTTGGTGGTGTTTAGAATAGGGTTTAAGTGTGTAAATTTTGGTTTGGAAAGGATTTTAAAACCTTACAAGATGTCGACGCCATCCCTTATAGGGCGCGACACTGCCACAGCGTGGGCATGACATCAAGCTTATTGTCAACATTTTCTGCTCACAGGTCGGCACCGTCCTGACGTCACTTGTATTGGCTCATGGTGTTGTGTGTTTGTACATATCACGTCAACTAGTCTGTCTCTATAGTTTTTCATTTAACTCCCTATTGACAATCTCCTGGCTCTGTGTATTACTACACAAGGCGTCGGGATAGCGTGAAATACCATGTATATATAAGAATCTCATGAAAACTTACCCATAATTTTTCGATTTATCAGACCTTACCACTCTAACTCCTTTACTCGTATACGCTCTTTGCTGAGTATGTCGAGACTCCTCCATTCCGGTGAAAATTCAACCGACAAATGGTCTTTTTCTACACATTTAGTATGAGAATTTTAAATTAGAGAAATGCTTACTAACAAATTTGGATTGTTCTAACTAATAAAAATAAAAAAACTGAAATTTAAAAACTGAAAAAAAAAAACTCGGGCTACCTCCCAGTAGCGTTTTGTTTAATGTCCTTAGCTCGACGCCTTGTCGCTCATTTAGTCCGAGTCTAAATCGAGATACTCCAACTGTAGATTGGAGATAATGATATCTCTCCCATTCAAATGTACTAATTTCCCTTCAACAAAGACAATCTTCTCGCTATCTTCATCCTCATCGATACTCATTGTGATCATTTTCTTCCTCACGTGCAAAAACTGCATTGGCAGTGTTTAAGAATGGTCGCCTAAGTATCATAGATACATCATCATCTATATCATGATCTATAATCTCAAAATCAGTGATAAATATGAATATACCCACTTTCACATGTACATTCAAGACTCTCCCTATCGTTGATACCAAGTTACCATCAACTATTTGCAAATCTATTGTATCGGGACGATTGATCTTCAAATCTACTTGTAACATGTCTTTTAATAGGCATTAAATTAACTGAGGCTCCCGTATCGTACAAGATGTTTCTAAATCGGTGCCCATCAATGTTTAATGATATGCATATATCTCTCGAATCTCTCCTCTTGATTGGTTGAAGTCTCGGTGTGAACTTGACTTTTGGTTTCGGCTTCTTTGGATCAACCTTGATGTTATTTATTTTTGGTGCTTCTTTAGAAGGTCATTCATCTTGTTGCTTAACTCTCCATTGTTTCTTCCCCTTCTTGTTATTCTTCAAGGCATTGATCCTTGGTTGCTTGAACCCTTCAAGTTCATATGCCTCACTTATGTCCCTTTTTCATGAATATTTTTAGATTTTCTCAACTTTCTCATGCCTCTCATGATGTTCTCTGTTGTTGATGTCAATGGCTTGCAAGAATCTTTCAATTGACTTTAATGAATTCATTTCTTCACTTTGGCCCAGCTTCCCTTGTTGGATTCGGTGGTCAAAACCTGGAGGTAGCTTCGGTGCATTATCGGGATTTTCATATGACAAGTTCGGGTTGTTGTATCCTTGATAAAATCTTTGAGGAGCCATTCCCCTCGCCCTAAACTTGTTTCCATAGTTCTAATTGTTCATGAAATTGACATCTTCAAACTCCATCCCTTGTTGCATGTCCAATGGATTAACCATCATTGTTAGGCGATTAACGGGTTGTTGAATTGCTTGCACTTGTGGACTTGATTGTCCCATTTGTGTTTTCACAATCTAGCTACTCATATTAGATAGTTATGCCATGATCGCTGCTTATAAATCAATTTAATAAACTCCTGCTGACTTTCTCACTATGGAACGAGTTCCTGCTATAGAATTCTGGGACATAAGATCTAGAAGACCAATGCTCCATCTTCATTGAACCACCTGCTGCGGCGTATACTAATGTCCTTGTGTTGTGATTCATTCCATAGTAAAATATTTACAGTTGTGTCCACTTCACATATCCTTGTCTTGGACATCTTCTCAGCATTTCTTTGAATCTTTCCCAAGCCTCACCAAGAGACTCGCTATCCTCTTGCTTGAATTGGTTGATCTCCAACTTCCTTTCACTAACTTTCACTAGGGGAAAGAATTTGTCTAGGAATCTTTCATTAATATCCGCCCATGAGGTCATGTATCCTGCATTCGGTCCTTGGAACAAGGATTTGGCTTTTCTACCCAATGAGAATGGGAAAAGTTTCATCCTAATCACTTCC
The DNA here is from genome assembly GCA_039657325.1 of Stephania cephalantha. Lineage (NCBI taxonomy): Eukaryota > Viridiplantae > Streptophyta > Magnoliopsida > Ranunculales > Menispermaceae > Stephania > Stephania cephalantha. The sequence goes on from CM077576.1 coordinate 19,225,440, forward strand.
TTCATAACTCCACTAATGTGACTAGTGCCACACTTCTTTAGAAAGTTCTCCGCACGTGCAACTGAATCTTCATTTGCCAACCCATTGAATAGGCTATCCTGCACCATGTTAATGAGAGACGGTTTCTACTCAAATTTAGTGGTGTTGGCTGGAGGCCTCATCACCCCATTGTATGTCTCGAGAACTTTTAATTTGATGTAATCTTGAAGACATCTTTGTCCTCGTACTCTGTCTTACACTACCAGATCACCTTCAGATTGATTATTCCCTCGGCCCTGATTTTGGTTCCAGTTTCCCGCTTGATTGCTGAGATGATTCATGAAGTATTGGTCAAACCCTACCGAAACTAAACTTTAAGGGACCCCAAACCCATGTAGTTGTAGAACATCGAGATAACCCGTTTGGTCTCAGTGCCAAGATACCGATATATTAAGCTTTATTTCAGTTTAGGCCAACCGAGTATAATACAAGGATATAGTTGCAAGAGGGCTCAGAGGTTAGGTCTAGAGACCCCTTGCAAGGTCTCGGTGTTATGTCACCAAGACATATCTGAATGTCTCGGTACTTCAAATATTCGTAGTAGGCGCCGCCCCTACGAGATTATGTACAGGACGAGGCATCACATGTTCATGAGCGGGACCTACATATTGGTCTTGTTGAGAGTGAGATGCAACATCTGAATCATCCGAGTTTAGTGTTGAGGCCCCAGGAGAAGAAAAAAATGTAACAATGAGAAGTGTTTAATTAGACTTATATATAAGACTAGTTTAGTGATATAAATATCTTAGAATGAGCTCTAATTGATGATATTTATGTGTTTTCAAATATACAAGGCATAAAAAGATAAAAGAGTGATTTCATGATGAAATTAGGAGAAAAGCATAAAACCACACTTGATGCATGGAGAAGACCATTGACGTCGTGGGAAATGAGCATAATGTGTGGGTAAGGTGTTGGGGCATGTGCCCTAGGTCAATTCATTAAATGTCTTTATGATTACTTTTAGTTAATAAAATAGAGGATTTCATTTGCTGTTTATTATAATTAATTTGCATGTTTACATTATAATAAGATCCATGAGTATTTACAAAAATATCATAAATGTTCCTAGTCGATCATTATACTGGGAACTATAATGAATTAAGACTAGTGTTAGTCTTGATTGATGATCATATGATGATTATACGTATATGGATACGAATCAAGATCACTAATACTTGTTAGGGAACAAAGTCTTGGATCGACCCGCTATATGAGAACATCACATGGATTAAGTCATAGTTGTTTCTCATGATAGGTATATTTTTAGTCCTCGACTTGAGATTACCGAGAGACTTCAACATTAGGAACACAAGATTTGACACAATCAAACGTTGTCTTTAACCGGACGATTATAAAGGTTGTGATTGGTTACTGTGTGAGCAATGTGATGAAGTTGTGTAATCAAGATATATATGAGAGATATCCAGTGGATCCCTCGATGTGTTATACTGTTAAAAGGCCTAGTCTAAGTGAATTGATATTGATCAATGTCACTTGGATGTTTTCAGTCTATCTAGAGATCGAGACTAGTACGATTGAACATGTTGGATGACAATTCCATGCCTTATGTTTGATCAAAAGGATATCATGTGACAAAAGGATGTTATATACATTATTGATTAGGTTGTATCGATTTGATATTCGTACAACTTGGGTAGTCATAATGTCTTGCTAGAGGTCACTTATGACTTGTATACCAAAATGTGTTTTGGTACACTGCCAACGTTGTATGAGCCTATTGGGTCGCACACTAAGAATGGTTTTGCGAGATTTTAAGATGGTTCAGAAAAACAAATTTTATATGATAAAATTCATGACAGAAACGTCCTTGTAGTGTATTACACTTATACTTCTTTAAGTAGGGGTATATGTGTAATTTACTTAACCGTCTATATACAAGGGTTGTATAAATAGACGCTTTAAGTTAGAACACACGTAGGAAAGATTAAGGGTCGAAACTCTATTTTCATTTTAGAAATGAATTAGGGTTTTCTGGTACGCTCTGGATCATTTTGGAGAGAAACAAAAAGGTTTGGTATTCTATCGAAGCTAGCACTTCGAATCTCGGCCGCCGTTCGTGTGTGGATTGCTGGTAGAGGGCATTCGTCGTTAGCAGCGCCTTAGAGATCGATCAACTTTCAGAAAAGTATATTGCGACCGAGGTATGATTAAGTTTTCATGGTTTAAACGTTTTTAATGGAATTGGATTCGGATCCTGTTGGGGTTTTTGTCAAAATTGTTTTGTAATTTCCGCTGCGTATGAACCCCAAAACCCAACATAAGGCTTGGAGAAGGAGTTGAGATAAGAGAAAAAATGCAGTGCACTTGACGTAGTGGTCGTGCTATGGGGTAACACCAACGGCGCCAGGCAGATACACGCACCGAGCCTACTCTGAGGAGAAATTACACATAAAAAGGTCAAAGTTGTGTCGGCGCTGTGCTTTTACACGGGGATCGTGGATCACTTACAGACATCGTCGGGAAAGAAAAATAAAAAGTTTTGGAGTTCTAGTTCATTTGGAATTGTTAATTAAGGGCTTGAATTCTATTCTTATGAGTCTTAGGAATATAAATATATAAGTATTAGAACGTGGTAAACATATAGAATATTATACATTACAATAGTTTATGAACAACCACTATAAATTAGCATAGATTTGAGTATTGAGAAGAGTTTTGAAAGAGAAGACATTAAAGACTCCATTTGTGGTTATTATGTATTGTTCTTTAATTTAATTGAAGGTATTTGATTTAATCTTTGATTGCGATGAATACCATGATTTGTATGTTTTTTATTGTAATGAGTAAGTAGTCTATTTATCTTAGGGATCAATGGATCCTATGGTATGAATAGTATGCAAAAGGAAGTATGAATGGATTATAATTATAAAAAGTGCAATGGTTAGAATTTGTATTGATTCTATGTGTAATGCTATGAACATCTAGATCACATGTTTGTTGATTAGAGGTTTTAGGAGTTAATATGGCCATTATAGCTTTTAAGCCGGATATGAACAATACAATCGTAAAACATATAATATTGATAGATAGTTGTTGATTAGGAAGGCACGGATAGTAAACTTAAATGTTTATGAGTCTAAAGATTTGAAACTTAATGCTATGTGAGACTTACGTTATTCACACTTGATAGGAGTAGTTCTAGTTTGCACATTAGAATTTTTTCATCATGATAGTGGGTTGAAGTGAATATTAAGAAATATATTTTAATTAAACATTGCACATACATAATAAAAATGAAGGAAGTATGAGATGGAAAGCATGGTAATTTGTTACCTATGTGAAGTTGTGAACTAAGAGTTTTCTCGATATAAGAATATAAGTTAATTTACATTGTTTTATACAATAGAGTAGTTTAGTTTAAACCAAAACAAAAGAGATCTTCTTAACAATTTAGTGAATTCAACTAAGTGACGTGTGTCTATATAAACCTTTCACAGAAGAACGATATCCATAATCAACCTTTATTGATCACATTATTACTATAATTGAATGTTATACTTGCAGTTATGATCAAGTTTTTGGCGCCATTGCCGGGGAAGGGTAGCAACACTTAGTTTAGTTTAGTTTACATAATTGTTAAGAGTTTTGTTTTCAGCAATTTACTTTCAAGTTTTTAAAAAAGGAGTTTTAGTTTCAAGTTTGACAATTTGTACTTGATCTTTTATGCATTCTTTTTTAGCAAACAAGTAGCGCATGCGTAGTCAAAGTGATAAGGACTTAGTGCATTACGATCCGGAAATCGATCAACCAACAAGGGAAAGAAGAAAGAGACGATAACACAAGTCACGGACCGGTGTGACCGACCATTTCGGGTATGAAAAATTAACCCCGAATGGATACATCAACGCAAAGGACAACCAAAACCAATCAAATTAACAACAAATTCATGGAAAATAGGCGCCGACCTTCGTGTGAATGTCGAACCAACAACACCAACAAAGTCCACGATTTTTTTCAAACCCTTTGCTCTATGAACCCTCTTCATCGACAAAAATCGTTGGTCCAAACAAGAATAACACCACAAACAACAAAATCGAGCAATAAATCGAGGGGAATGGGTAGATTTTGGGCAATGTAGACAAAAAAAAGCTATGGGAAACTACGATTTCAAGGTTTTCAACTCGTTTTAGGTGTTTTCATGGTGGGGTGCTCATGTTTCAAACAAAGGGTATTTTGGGAAACTCTCGGGGTGCCATGAGAAATACTTAGGTGCCCATATCAATAAGGTGCCCCGAGCAATCGCCAAAGTGCACATAGCGCGACTCTAAAAAAACTTAAACCAATCAAAGCATTCCAACAAAGGAGAGGAGAAACTCACATCTATTTCTTTGCAACCCACATGAAACAAGAGTTAGAGCAAAAGAAGAAGAAAAAAAAAAAAAGATGGAAAGGGCCACCGACATAGATCACAAATGTCATAAAATCGGCGGCCCCAGGATCTTGGAGATTCGAGTTCTCACCCCAAGTATTTTCTCAATGTTAAAATACCGAAAGGGAGATCCAAAGACAAAAACTTACATGTTGCACTCAGACACGAGATAATTAAGCTTAAGATGATATTAAGGCTTAATCCACTATTAATTAATATCACAAAAGCTAAATTCCATTTTAAGGATATACTATTAATTATTATCAATTGTGTGCTTAAAGTTGGCCTATCATTCAATTCGCGCAATTTCATAAATATATTAACCTAATTTCAACTAGTTAACAAATGCAACTTATCGATTAAAATAGCTTATAATCTAACCGATAAGCTAACCCAAAAGCTAATTTCCATTGCCAAACAAAGCCTTATATACTTAGTGATTATCACACAAGCTAAATTCCATGGAAGATGTTAGAGTAACTCACTTTGAGTACCTAATGGCTCAAATTAGGGGTGACAATTCGTGTCGTGAGTCGTAAACATGTCGTGTCGTAAACAACTCATGACCCATATAATGTAAACTCATTACATGACATGTTTATTAATCGTGTTAATCGTTTTCGTGTCTAAGTGAGTCGTGTTAAACATGTCGTGTATTCGTGTCACCAATTTATTAAATATTTTATTTAAACTTTTATAATTTATTTACTACTTTATTAAATATATCTACATGAATAAATTTAAATAAACGTAATTAAATAGTCAATAAAGTATTTATTACTCTTAATAATAGAGGGAACATGACTCGTAATAATAACATATACAAAATTATAAGAATCGTCTAAAAAAATATCTAAATTTTACTTTGGTAAAAAGTTTTATTTTTTCTTTATAAATAATTATTAATAAATCCTTAAACATAAATAATATATTAAAAGTAAAATAAATATTTCCTCTAAAAAATAAAATAAAATATGATAAAAAATGTGTACAAATAAAAAAATAAATCACGTTATTAACATGTATTCAAATTGTACTAATATATTTATTATACAACAACAACAACAACAACAACAACAACAACAACAACAACAACAACAACATAGCCTTAATTCCAAATTAATTGGGGTCGGCTACATGGATCAAACTTTTTTCCATTGTGCTCTATTTATTATACCATATTTATTATACCATATTTATTATTTATACATTATTCTATAATCATGTTAAGCAAGTCGTAAACGAGTTAAACATGTTGACATGTTAATGACTCGTTTATTAACCGCTGTAAAAACGTGTTAACATGTTTATGACCCCGACCAACTTACGCCAAACCCACGACATGTTTATTACGTGTCGTGTCGTGTTAATTGTGTCAAAGGTGTTTGGTTGTTTCAAGGAATATATTAATTCCTCAATTTATTAATTGACTAAAACAAAAATCTAGCTCTTAAAATTTAAGAGCATCTATTACATCTCATAATTATTTTATTAACTTGCTAATTAAATAGAAATACACCCATAATTAATTAATTAATTGGGTGCGCGCATTTACATCGACCGGTTATAGTTTGTGCATGCATGGTTTCATCTTGCTTGCAAGTCACTCGAATGAGAGATAAAGTTTTACATGTTATCTCCTTCCACCATTTCATTATAAAGATTTTCTTATTTTTTTCTATTTTCTAATTTTAAGATATTTGTATATTGTGTTATTTATTGTTTTAAGATATATTCATCCCCATATTTTCGAAAAACGAAAAATCCAACTTTGAATAACCAAACAACGGGTCTAATTAATAAATTATTCATCAATGCATTAAGTCTCTATTTCAAATCTTACACCATCAATTTGGTTATCGCAACATTATTTATATATACTCATTTTATGACACTAAAATAACAATTAAGTTCATTTGAATTCTTTATTTTGTTAATAAATGGTCACTTCAATGATTTGTAAGTAAACAGTTATTTTACCCTCTATTGTATATTTTTTTTTCTAAGAAATATGAGTTGATTATTGTGAATTATAATCTTAATTGTAAAAAAATATTACAATATATTCACGTAAATTTATATACTAACTTCATCTTAAAGTTTTAATAACTCTTTGCGCAGAGCGCATGAAATCGACTAGTGTCATTAACAATTAGCTATTAAATTAAATTAATACCCAAAATAAAAATAAAAAATTTTATTCCAAACAACAACAATTACGCATCATTCTCCCCGAGTTGGAAAAAATTCGCCTCCTAATTTGATACTCAAATCATGCACGATAGACTAGTAATATAGGACCTCTATCACCTTCCATGCGTTCTACTTCTTCATCACGACTTCCATCAAATTGTGGCCCTTTCTTTAAATCAAAATCTACACCACCTTCATTGCCGCCACTATGTCCACAAGAAGTCCTTTAGCCTTGTTCTTAAGCGAGTCAAATTGTCGGTGGCCTATCTCTCCACACCCGAAACATTGAATACCTCCACCAGGACGCGCGTTTGTTGTGGTTGAGTTTTTTTCTTTGCTTGATGATGTAGGGATTGCTTCTTGTCGTAGTCCGCCACTAGAAGAAGGAAACAAGTTTTTTTTTTCTTCTCTTGTTCATCATCTGCTTGTCTTTGCTACATACGATGTGCCTCGGATACGGTCACCGGGTAGAACATGTTCAAGGCATCTTGATAAGATTGCCGTAGACCACTAATGTACCTTGCGACCATCTTAAATTCTAATTCCATGAGATTGGTTCGCACCATGTGTTGATAGAACTCGATTTTATATTTTGTCACCGTTCGTGAACCTTATTGTAACATGAACCACCATTCGAGGATGCAAAGATAGTTGAAAGGCAAGAAAACCTCTTGCATCTTCCGCTTCAACTTCTCCCACGAATTGATTTTTGTCTTTTCCACTCTTAGTCGAGTCTGCTTTCAACTGATGATACAATATTGAAACGCTTGCTTGAAATATAGTACCCACCAAAGGTACTTGAAACTCTTCAGGAACTTGTTTACACTCTAAAACCATCTCCACTATATTAATCCAATCCGAAACTCCATGCGGCTGAAGTTTTCATGAAACTCGGGATTTCGCTTTTTAACCCAAAGTGTCCCATCTTTAAGTTTCCCCAATGTACTTTTTGATCTCCTCTCCTTTGTCGGTCGCAGAATTGTAAGGTTGGCTCAAAAGGGTTTTCGTAATCTTCGACTCTACCACTTCAAAGGTTAACTCTTCTTCAACCCTTGGTTGATATCGATCACGAACTTATTGCGGCGCAACTGCTATCGTAATTGTTGAATTATTGTAGATTAAGATTAGTTTTGTTGTTTCGAATTGTTGAATTATTGTAGATTAAGATGTTAGTTGAATATGTTATCTAATTGTTTGTTTATGCACTTCATCTACTAGGATCTTCTGGTGAACTTGTCGTCCTGGGCATCATTGCGTAAGGATGCACCTTTGAACTTGATTATTGAAGTGCTAGATTTGTAAAAATGTCAAAAGCGACACAACATAGATTCTTTCCAAATCGATTGAAGGAATCCACGCACAATCAACTTAGCACACAAGAGAATAACAACAATTTTCTAAAAAAGCACAATTTTCATTATTCAAAATCAATCAACTCCTTTATTACATAGTCATAGCCATATATATAGGCTTCAAAACAATAGACAACAAAAACAGAAAAAAAAAAAAAGTACCACGTACCTATAACAATATAAAATTTCTAAAAGTTAAAAACTCTCAATTTGGCACATACTACAACACTAGACACCTAAACATCATAATTGAAGACATGTGACGCACTTGCTATTTTTGATAGAATTCTAATCAAAATAATAGACAATCACATATACTTACTATTTTTAGAGCCTTCTAAACTCAACTTTATCTCATCTAAATGAAAGTTTCTAAAACTCAAAAACCTCCCTAACCTAAACATTGACAATTATGACAAACAACTTATAATTATTCCACTTGCAACGCTCGATTATAAACTTATAACAACTCATAAAACACGACTCAAATTGACACCCATGTACTTTTGTATGCCTTGATCCCATATTTGGTGTCATTGCATCATCAATCTTCATAAAAAACACACTCAAAATTCTTTTTATCATTGAATCTTCAAATACCCAATATCAAGAACAAAACTCGTTCTCTTTGTTGATTTGAAGAATACTCAAACATGAAAACACACGTGAAAATCACACAAATTTTCTTAACTCAAAAATATCAATATTATTTACAAAACAACCGAAAAACATAATATGCTTCAAGCCATATATATAGGCTTGTGTTTAAAACAAAAATAAAAAAATAAAATACTAGTCTACTAGATCTTTGTTATATATTGTATTCAATCTAGGACTCAATCTAAAGACCCTCGTCAAACTCCTCTAAAGAGAAAGTTCGGATGAACTGTGAGAATGAACAAAAGAAATGAAAAACTTGTATTATTGATTCACTTCTTCACAGAACAAATACAAGACACAACACTTGTATTTATAAGACACATACAATGAGGCTAAATATTAACTACACAAGTAACAAAACCTAACGAGACTAACTAACAATCCTAACTGTGTAACCAAATATCTGTTACATAGAGGAACACACTACACACGTGACTCCATAAGTCATCCATGGTCTCGAGGTTGATACTCGATGATCTCTCACATGCCCCCGCAAATCGAACCAAGGTGAAGAAATGAGGTTCAATTTGGAAGATAAGAACTTGAACCGAGAGATAGAGAGCACCTTAGTAAGAAGATGACGCAATGGAGATCTTCTAAACCAGTTGAACGAATCCACGAACAACTCGATCTAGGTCAGAACTTAAGCCAAAATTCGAAAATTCTTTTATTCAAGCAAAAAAACTGCGAATTACATCCAATAGGTCGCTTAAATAGCGAAACCCTAAAATTTACCAAAAATAGTAAAAAGTCCAAAAAGCCCTAAAAGCCCTAAACTGGAAACTAGACGAAAAATAGAAACAAATGCCGCAAACGGCAATAAAAACGAAAATTCCTAATGAAAGTTATAAGCTAAACAAAACTTTCCTAAAATAGCAAAATTGCCGTTTCGGATGGCGAAACGATGGAATTTCGCCGAAAAACGTCGTAGACACGGCGTAACATGATCCGTGATCTCCATGCCGTTTCCAATCAACCCATGCCCCCGAACGCCGAAACTCAAACGCCCGAACTTCACCGAAATTACCAAAATGCCATACTGTCATATATTTTCATATTTTTCCAAGAATTTGCAAACTAATTCTTGGACTTCATCATTATCGTGTCAAGAATTTGCAAACTAATTCTTAGACTTCATCGAAAGATCAGCAGATTGATCCTCGGTAGGCACATACCGCAAGTCCAAAATACCAACAAGAAGTTTCTCTCGTATGAAATGAGCATCAACTTCAATGTGTTTCGTTCTAACATGAAATACAAGATTCAAGGCCAAGGATTTAGCACTGGTGTTGTCACATCACATCACAGGAACAAAGGAAGAAGAAAAACCAAGCTCCTTGATCAAGGAAGAACACTACATAATATCAAGTAACACCAAGAGCCAAGGCACGTTATTCAACTTTGAAATCTTGGAACGAGCAACAAGAGATTGCTTTTTGGAATACCAAGTAATCAAATTTCACCATGAAAACACATACACCACTTGTAGATCGTCTATCATCACAGGTCCCAATGCCTAATCGAATCGATAAACACCTCAAAAGATAAAGAAGAAGCGAGGATGAAAGACTAAGCCATGTGTAAGAGTAGACTTAAGAAAACGAAGAACCCGTTTAACAACATCCCAATGTAGATCAGTAGGACTTTGTTGAAACTGATTAAGTTTATTGACAATGAAGCTTATGTTAGGCCGACTATATGTAAGGTACTGAAGAGCACCCAAAGTACTGCGATATAGTGTAGGATCAGATAGGGGATTGCCTTCAAAAGCAAAAAGTTTAAGTCCAGCGGAATAAGGAGAAGGCCATGGTTTAGCATCATGAAGCCCAGTTTTGTGAAGATGATCAAGAATGTACTTGTGTTGAGACAAGTACAACCCACTTGAGTCTCGATAAACCTCAAAACCCAGAAAATAATCCACATCTCCCATGGACTTAAGAGTAAATTTGGAGTTCAACCAAGTGATAAGTTGATGAACAGTTGAAGAATCGATCCTATAATGAGGATATCATCCACATAAACTAAGAGGAGAAAAATATATATGTTGTCTTGATCTTTGATAAAATAGAGACACATCTGAAGCACTATTAGTGAAACCCAAGTCAACAAAACAGATTTAAGCTTGGAAAACCAAGCTCTAGGTGCTTGCTTAAGACCTATAAGGCCTTGTTCAGTTTGAAAAATAATGAGGGTACTTGGAGCTAATAAAGCCATCAGGTTGCTGCATATACACATCTTCAGAGAGCTCACCATTCAGGAAAGCATTATTAATGTCAATTTGTTGAATTGGCCAATTAAATGTAATAGCCAAGGTAAACACTATACGAAGAGAGGAGGGATTTATAACGGAGAAAATGTATCACCAAAGTCAAGACCAGGAGTTTGAAGAAACCCTTTGGCCACAAGTGAGCCTTATACCTTGAAATAGCACCGTAGCACTGGTTTTAATTCAAAAAACCCATTTGCATCCAACAATATTCATAGAAGGACTGGGAGGAACCAAAGTCTAGGTATTATTACGATCCAAAGCTTGAATTTCATCAGTCATGGCCTTAAACCAATTATCATCCTTAAGAGCCACCTTTGCTGAAGTAGGTTCAGTGTGAGTAGGCACTAAAGCATGTGGTGAAGAAACAACCAATGCTTTAGGCTTAAAGACACCACACTTACTCGTAGTTAGCATAGGATGAGTATTAACGAGAGTAGTATGATTATTAGTAATAGTTGGTGTAGACATAGAAGAAGGAGAAGGATTGGGACAAGACACCAAATGAGACGAGACAGCAAATGACACTTTTCAGAAAAGAAGGTAGGACTAGAAACTACAGAATAGATGTAGCAAGACTAGAAACAGATGGGACGACAGACGAATGAGTGTAGGTAAAAAATTTTGAACAAGAAGACAACAAAGGACTCAAAATAGAAGAAAAATTAAAAGAAGAAGATTTGATACAATCAAGAAAATAAAGAAGAAAAAAGGAAAGTCATATTCATTGAAAACCACATCACGAGAAATATAAGTCTTGTCATTAGGATGTAAACACTTGTAACCATGATGTCGTGGGCTATATCCAATAAAGATTCATTTAGAAGATCGAAAATTGATTTGTGTTTAGAATAAGCAATAAGATTAGGATAACAAGTACAACAAAAAATACGTAGATATGAGTAATCATGAGCCTTATGAAAAATAATTCATAAGGAGTTTTAAACTGAAGAACGAGAAGAAGGAAGGCTATTAATAAGGAAAACAAAAGTTAAAAAAACTTATTCCTAAAATGAAAGAGACATTTTGGAATGAGCAAGAAGAGTAAGTCCCATTTCAACAATGGAATCATGTTTCCTTTTAGGTACACTATTTTGTTGATGAGCATAAGGACATGAATAGCGATATACAATTCTAGTTTTAGCACAAAAGGACTCAATGGGTTTATATTCAAGACCCATATCTGATTGAAAAGCTTTCAATTTATAACCAAGCTGTAATTCAGCCTGTGTTAAGAAATGCATAAAAGCAACAAAAACATCAAATTTGAGATTGAGAGATAAAACCAAGAAAAATGACTATAAGCATCAACAAAAACAATATAATACCGAGAACCTTGTGTTGAAATAAAAGGAGAAGGACCACACAAATCAGAATATACTAACTCAAGAGGTTTAATTACGGTAATAGAGCATGATTGATAAGGCAATTTATGCATCTTGGCAATTTTATAAGGGTCATAAAAATATTTTCAAGACTTAGAAACATGTGCATTCAATGAAGTCATGACTTTTTATAAAATAGAAATAGATGGATGACCTAGTCTAGCATGCCAATCACAATTATTCATAGCAACAACTTGTGAGGCGAGGCTGCAGACAAGAAGACATACGATAAGAAGTAGAAGAAGAAATAGATGATGAGACAGTTGAACCATGATTTGAAGAAAACTCCTTTAGAAGACAATAGAGACCATTATCAAGCACCCCTTGGAGCAAAATTTTCTTCGAATCCTTGTCCATAATAGAGAAAGAAGGAGTGAACTCAATGATCACATTATTATCACGAGTAAGCTTAGACACACTAGTCAAATTCTTGGCAATATTAGGAACAAGAAGAACATTATTCAAGCGCAAAGTAGGAGATGTAAAGGAAGATGTCTTTACCAAACTATTACCAATATAAGAAATATGTAAATGCTCACTATTACTAACAAGAACACGTTGATTACCTTTGTAAGCATTCTTTGTCGACGGAGAAGAAGAATCGGTAGTCATGTGACTCAATGCACCATAATCCATATACCAATTCGGATCACCAACAATTAATGCAGGTTGCAGGTGTAGCCTTGAAATTGATTAAGCATTACTTGAGGCGAAGGTTGAAACTGTTGAACATTTGAAAGAGAGATCGATGAAAAGGTTGACGAGATTGAGAAAAGCGTCCACCAAACCCGAATTCGATTCTAGGACCTTGTAAAGCTTGATCGAACATATGAAAGCATTGGAGTGCCATATGACCATGACGGAAGCACACTTAACAAAACTCAACTTTTATTACCAGATCTACCTCATATGTTCTTGATACCTCCTCGAAAACTACCATTGTTTCGATTCGACCTTGGTAATTGTTGGACCTCTAATTTTGATACTTCTTGGAACCATTATCAAGAAAATGAGCGAGAGACATTAGTCGATCTACACCGAAGCTTTATTCGATCATCGATTCGTTGTTCATGCAACATTAGTAAAAACTGTGCATCTTGAAGAGTTGAAGTCTTTTGTTGAGATGAATTTAGAACCACAACAGGATCATACTCATGTCCAAGACCATTCAAGACCGATCAATCGATCTGAATCAAAAGCGTCGATTAATTGATCGCAACTCAGAACCGATATTCTTGGTTTTAAGAACATATTCAAAAATTGAAGACGCACCTTTATTCATATTACTTAACTGTTTCTTGAGTTGAAGAGCTCGAGCAATGGATACTTGATTGTAAAGACGTTCAAGCGTAATCCATATGTCGTGGGCTGATTCACACTCTACAACATGACCAATAACTTCTTTAGAGATGTTGGAGAAGAACCATACCATGAGAACTTGATCGATGCATTTCAGTAACTCTTCATCCTCAGCTGATGCATCAGCAAACTTAGTTCTTGAACTCAAAACGAGAGACTCAAGACCTAGTGCACGAACCGCTGCCTTGATTTGAATTTTCCAAAATGTAATTACCATTTTCAAGCTTTGATTGCAAGTTGAAGTTTAGGGCTTTTGCAATGCTCGTCACATCCGTGTAAGTAACAACTCCATAAGAACCAGATCTAGACAAATTTGCTTCCTCCATTAATGAATTTGGAAGCTCGATACCATGTTAAACTCCTCTAAAGAGAGAGTTCGGATGAACCTGTGAGAATGAACAAAAGCAACTGAATAACTTGTATTATTGATTCACTTTTTCATAGAACAAATACAAGACACAACAATGTATTTATAAGACACATATAGTGAGGATTTGAATAGTAATTACACACTAACAAACAATACTTGTGTAACCAAATATATGTTACATAGAGGAACACGCCACACACGTGACTCCATAAGTCATCCATGGTCTCTAAGGTTGATACTCGATGATCTCTCACGGATTGGCACATATTTCAACTCAATCTCTAACCACTATTAATTTTGAGACAAACTTTGACTCAACTTTTAACCCAAATCCTAAATACTTAATAATTAACTATCGAATTAAATTAAGACCCAAAATAAAAACAAAACAAATTAACTCCAAACCACATCACTTATGCGTCAAAGGACCTAAAAATAAAAGCAAATTATATTCAAGTTTGTTGTGTGATTCAAGGCACTTTGTCATGCCCGTTTCAACACTCAAAATCACGTTATAGGCATTGTAGTACCCATTTTAGGTGTTGTAGTGCCTATGATCCTTTCAAATCTCTGTTTTTCCCATTTCATTTTTTTTGTGCATTTTGCTGCCACTTCAAGAACAATCTTGATCATCATGTGGCCATTTCTTGGAAGATGTTGAAGGCGTAGTTTGTGGACCTCTTTGATTTTGTTGAATCTTTAATCACCTCAACCGAGCTCATATGTAGTTTATATTCGTTGAAACATCCAAGAACTGAGTCTAAAATGCACACGACACCGAATTGAACCTAAATACACCAAATTGAATAAATTAAGAATAACAAGAGCCTTATTTAATATAATAATACATGTAAAGACTAATAATATGATTTTTTTCTTAGTACGGGGTTTAACAGTGCCTGAACGTGGAAACACGTTAGAAATAATAATAATAAAATAATATGCTAAATAAAACTAGATAAAAGGACAACTCATCTTAAATAATCATTTAGTGTCACTCATTGACGCATTTAACTTTATTTTGTATTTTATAATCAACTTCATTAGTATATGTAACTATACGTTGAAATATGCCACCTTATATGGTTTTCTGTTCTTATCATAAATAATGCTACAATTAATTAGGTATGCATAAATGTGTTTGTCATCAGGTGATAACCATAGGTTTGTTATATTTATAATGCAAAATCATATAAAAAATATTTATAATTCAAAAAACACTATTTCATCCTTGAAAGGTTTAATTTTTCTTATTTTAGTCCCTAAACTTTCATTACTTTACATTTGGCCCATGAACTTTCATTTCCTTGTACATTTGGCATTTGAAGAAATTGAGTAGTAACAATGGCCGACACGGTTGACGATGAGCGATTTAAAAAATCGATTCACCGATATGGAAAAAAATGATCGATTTTATCTTTTTGTTTCAATCAATCAATTTTTTATATTTATTTTTTATTTTTTGGAGAAGATCGGTTGGGATTTTTAAAGTACAACAAACAAATAGACCACCATAATCGCGTGGCTCCTTTTTGAGTTAGTGCTCAAACAATAAACTACCCCTTCACCCATCTTCAAGAGGCATCATCGCTTCCTTTCTTTCGTGGTCCATCGTAATCAATGTACGCATGGGTTAAGATATGAGCTTTTATGTAGTGCTCCTCTACTTAAGCATCTTGATTAGTGCATCATTTCCTCCCTAATGTCTAACGAACAATTATTTTTTTATAGGAAATGTCTAACGAACAATGGCTTAACGGTACCGAAGTTCATGTGAGTTTGTAAGTCATACCTTAAGTTTCATCATCACATGAGCACCATTAGGTGTTGGAACTATATTTACAAGTAGATGTAGTTGAAGCTCCATTGATGAGAGGGGTGACCTCCGATGGCGTGTTTCAATATAGACACTCAACGTTGAAGAAGGGTGAAGTGGTCATTTTTTTGTTTGAGCCCTAACTTGTTTGATGAACTGAGTTTACAAAGGGTCTTTTTTGTTGTTCGTTTTAAAAATCTCAATCGACCTTCTAAAAAAAATTGATTTGTTGAGTAAAACAAAAATAATCATTTTTTTCCTATTGGTAAGCCTCTAAACCGCTCATTGATAGCCACCATTACTACCCAGATTAACGAAAGACCAAATGTTTAGGGGAACGAAAACATTGACAACGCATAAACCAAATGTCTAAGCGATGAAAGTTCGGGGTCAAATAAGGAAAAACCGAAAAGTTCATGGACCAAATAGTGCTTTTTGCGGCTTCAAAAGAAGCAAAGTGGAGTTTGTTACTTCATGCGGCTTGCTAACATTTTACGACTGTTGAAATAGTTGGGTCGAATAAATGTTACTACTTGTACAAATTACTCATTGTTCAACTTAAATTTGTTATATTATGCAAAGTTCAAATAAAAACTTTATTTGAGAGGTGTGCTTTTCTGACTGGAAAATATTTGTCTATGATTGACATCTTTGGTACTAATCAATAGATTGAGAAAACCTACCACACGGCTTAAAGTGAATTTAGTGCATGGCATAAATATATTTGTTAAGCTTCATTTGGGAATTTGGATCTTCGTAATCCAAGGCTTCCATGGATTCTAAGGTTATATGAATTTTTGACACCAAAGTGACTTGTTCAATACAATTTTGATAATTGATTGGCAACTAAATAGAATTTGGTGGAAATAATTATATGTGGTGTTTAGAGAGGGAAAGATGGAGCATCAAGTTTGCCCAACTAATCAGATTATGGCGTTTGATGTGGGTGGTGTATTTTTATTTTTTTTCTATCCAATGAATTAATATTGACTATTTTTTTATGATTAATTAGCCCTAAGTGGTGAGTATTATTCTAAAAAAAAGCGATACTTCCCTATGAAATATTTTAGTTTATATGAAAAAATTGGTTTGATGGCATTGGTCCCATTAAGAATTGATTGCTTTGAGGCTTGATTTTGAGAAACCCATTTTAGTTTCCTCGTCAAATAAATTGTTTATTTACGTAGCCTGTTTAGTACCGTAACGTATGCGATGCTTAATTATGAATGTTGTTTTGTGTGCGACAGTAGGCTTCTACCAAGTTTAATAACCTCGATTAGGTTTAGTTTCTCGGTTTGGAAAAGACACAATGTCGTTTAACTTGGATTAACGAGACTTTGACTTGGTCTATTAGTCTGGTGAACCACTTAAACCCACTAAACTAATGCTACTGAAGTTAGACAAGAATCAGATGGTGGGAGAGTTCAAATAGTTATGGTGTGATAATGTGAATGAAAAATAGTATTCCAAAGTATCGGAGAAAGCCATTCCTTTGAATCTACATTGCACATATTGTTAATCTTGTATACACAAGAAAACAAATTTGGAAGCAAGTAACATTATTATTGCCTTTATAATAGCCCTTTTGATTTTATTAAAATTCTTCATGTTATATGTTAAATATTGCTTGAAATTTGCCTCAAAATTTTGCGTACTCGCAATTTGTCCTTAGATTGTTCCTCATTTCATATGTTGAGGTCATTTAGTTCAGCGGTCTTTACTGGTTAAGATTTCTCTTTGCTTTATTTTTATTTATAGGTTTCTTGTTCATGATGCGAGATATTTTTAATTGGAAACCATGACGTGTATCGTGGTATGATCTATTGGATGTCGGTATTATGAAAATAATGTGGCATTCGAACAAACGAGTATGATTATAGCAAGTCAAGTAACAGTCCTCCTAAAGCTTGCATGGAGAATGTTGAAATGTCGCCTTCGTCTAGTGTTTCGAAAGTGATCTTCTAGCCAAACCAACAAGAAAAAGAAAACACTTTATCTGATCATCGATAATTAATGCTTCAAATGGTCCTCCAAAGATGGTTTTGGATTATAGACTTCTTGGTCACCACATCAACGGCTTAAAGTCCGTGTGTCCTCAAGGAAAAATGCCCCAGATGATACTATGGAAATGTTCTCAAATCGTGGTCCCCAGATCGCGGAACCTCTTGAAGAGCTGGTTCAATTTTGTAGGAAAAATGTGCACGATGGTGCTGTGGATATGTTCTCATATCATGGTTACGAGAATGCGGAACCTGGTAAGTGTTATACTTGAACAATCTGTAATGATCTTATATGCAATAAATAAAACGAAATAAAAATAAACATCAACATAATCGAATGGTAAGTAAACAAATAATGTAATTATAGGAGGCTTGCTCGAGAGCAATGTCCTAAGACAAATTGTTTCCCGATTTGGTGATAAAATCTCTTCAGGGAATCGACCCCGGATTCAACTGAGTGCCATTCCAAATTTAGAAATCACCAATTTGAAAATCGCAAACCTTGTGTTTCTTTTTCTCTCACAGAACAATTAATTTCCGAAAAACATTCGATCTATAATTTTGAGTTCTAGTTGAACTTAAATAGTAGTCGAAGAGGTGTTTCCCAAAAAAACATCTCTTTAATTTCGAAAATAAAATAATCCGTTGGGTTCAACATCATGACTTGTTGTAAAACCCAACCGTATTAATCGTATAACAATTAATTAACTTTGAAAATTAATTACCGAAAATTAAAAATTTAAGTAAAAGAAAATCTATGTTTGACAACCAAGCCAAAGCCCAAAGAGCCCAAAGGCCCAAGGCCCATCTTTGAAATAAAAATGTATGGGTCACCCTATACTTATGTGCATCCATGTGCACCCAATGGGTCCCCACTCCTTGTCCCTTTGTCCTATACAAAGTATGTTGAGTTGCTTTCATTTATAGAGTGTGAAAGTGCTTTGTAGTTCTCCTATCTCGGGACTAAATGTTTTCTCTTCAAAACACTACTAGAACAAGACATATTATCTTTTGTTCCAACAATGCCCCACATTTGAATAGAAAACATTATGTCACCCCACATTTCTTTTCAAATTTGGTTTTCAAACATAGTCAAAAACTTCGTTAAAATACAAGAGAGAGAAATATTACGTGATGTTGTCAGGAAAAGTGACTAAAAGACATATCAGACTTACTAAGTGACGCAATGGATATAGAAGATCTTGAACTGTTCACTTTGTGTAGTAAATCGATATAATACGCCGTATCCATGTCATAATAATTAAAATACAGTTTATTCATTTTTGTCCATTTTGGTCCTGGACGTATTCGGTTTCATGATAGCTTTAGAGAATTTAGCCTATCTGGTTCTCTTAAATGGGACCCCACATTGACTATCATATAGGTGACATTTTGGTTGTCATTAAATGTAAAACCATACCCTTAACGTCTTCGCAACACACGTTATATCTTAGGAATGAGGAAAAGTGTGTTATGCTTCAAGTCTTATCTAACCAATTTTCCTATTGAACCTAGACCATGGGATCTTCAATCAGGCTAGGTTAGGTTTCTGCCAGACTTAACTCATTTTATAAGCTTTAGACCCATTCCCCTCGATAACAACATGACTTGATCTCTTGGTAAGCCTTTTGTCATAGGATCTGCAATATTTTCCTTTGACTTTACATAATATATACTAATTACTCCTGTTGATAGTAATTTTCTTATAGTATTATGCCGGCGTCTTATATGTCTCGACTTAACATTATATACATTATTTTTGGCTTTAGCTTGTGCTGCCATACTATCATAATGTATACATATTGATGACACTAGTTTTGGCCAGAATGGAATATCTTCTAGAAAATTTCTTAGCCATTCTGCTTCTTCAGCAGCTTTATCCAAGGCTATAAATTATGATTCCATTGTCGAACGTGCTATACACGTCTTCTTTGTTGATCTCCATGAAATCGCAGATCCTCCTAAAATAAATACATATCCACTCGTTGACTTAGTTTATGTATTATTAGAAATCCAATTAGCATCACTATAGCCTTCAAGTACTGGTGAATATTTTGTATAATGCAACCCATAGTTTAAGGTATATTTTAAATACCTTAACACTCTAATCAATGCTTCCCAATGATCTTCATTTGGATTGCTTGTATTTCTACTAAGCCTACTGACAACATAAGCAATGTCAGGTCTTGTAGAATTCATCAAGTAGGTCAAACTTCCAATTACTTGAGAATACTCCAATTGATCAATTGGACTATCAATATTCTTCTTAAGTTTACAATTTGCATCAAATGGAGTAGGAGTAGGTTTACAATCATTTCTTTTAATTTGAATTCCTAAACCGACATCTCGCTTGACCTAAATCTTTCATGTCAAAATTAGAATTCAACATTTTCTTGGTTGAAATGATTATATCCGTATTTGGGGACATGATTAACATATCATCAACATATAAACATACTATGACGCATGAATTCTTCGTTTCCTTAATGTATACACATTTGTCACATTCATTTATTCTAAATCCATTTACAATCATAATATAGTCGAATAATGCATGCCATTTGTTTTGGCGCTTGTTTAACTCCATATAATGACTTAACAAGTTTACTGAGACTTTATTTTCTTGACCTTTAACCACAAATCCTTCGGGTTGATCTATATAAATTTCTTCATCTAATTCTCCATTTAAAAATGATATTTTTAAATCCATTTGATGTATTTCCATATTGTATATGGAAGCCATTGAAATTAGCATCCTTTTATATGTAATTCTTGAAACTGGAGAATAGGTATCAAAATAGTCCAACCCTTCTTTTTGTCAATATCCTTTAGCCACTAAACAGGCTTTATATTTATCAATCGACCTATCAGTTTTTAACTTTCGTTAAAAAATCTATTTATAACCTATTGGTTTAATACAAGCAGGTAAATCAACCAATTCCTAAGTATGGTTATTCATAATGGATTCTACTTCACTTGTTTATGGCTTCTTTCCATAAAACGGCCTCACTAGAAGTCATAGCTTCTTTATATGTTTGTGGTTCGGTTTCGATCAAAAGACTAATAAAATCGGTCCATAACTTTTTGGAACTCTTGATCTCTTTTCCCTTTTTGGTTCTATATCTAATTCAGGAACATTAGAAGTGGAGGGTTCCTCTCGAACTCTCTTATTTGATGTACTCAATTTGTATTCTTTATAATGAAATATTCCTTCAAAGAATTGAGCATCAACAGATTCAACAATAGTGTTAACATGAATAACACTAACTATAGAATTAATTACCAAAAATCTATATGCAGAACTATTGTTAGCAAGACTAATAAATACACAGTCTATCATTTTAGGCCCTAACTTAGTTCTCTTAGTAATAGGAATCTGAACTTTTGCTAGACAACCGCACACTTTCAAGATTTTGTATGAAGGAACTCTTCCTTTCCATATTTCATAAGCAGACTTATTTGTCTTCTTAAATGGAATTCTATTCAGAATATAATTTGCTGTAAGTAGTGCTTCACCCCACATATTATGTGGAAGCCCTAAACTATTTAACATAGAATTTATCATATCTTTGAAAGTTCTATTATTCCTCTTCGCAACATCATTATGTTGAGGCGTATATGGTGTCGTAGTTTGATGTATAATTCCATGTTCACTACAAAATTCAGCGAATTTAGTGGACTCGTATTCTCCACCTCTATCTGTTCTAATTGCCTTGATCTTTTTGTCTAATTGATTTTCCACTTCTGCTTTATATGTCTTAAACGTATCGAAAGCTTCATCTTTGGTTTTAATCAAATAGACATTACAATATTTACTACAATCATCTTCGTGTGATGGGCAACTGCATCGAAGTGCATGCTAACGCGAATATCGAGAGGCGAGATACGGGTACACTAGAGAAAACTCAATAAACTTACATAAACATGTCTAGGTTATCAAATGGACATAATTAATGTATCCATAAGCTTATTAAATTTACTTTAAAAATAGGCTATGACACACCTCGAAATGCGTGTCGAGACGCAGGGCACCGTTCGTGAACCTTATTGTAACATGAACCACCGTTCGAGGATGCAAAGATAGTTGAAAGGCAAGAAAACCTCTTGCATCTTCCGCTTCAACTTCTCCCACGAATTGATTTTTGTCTTTTCCACTCTTAGTCGAGTCTGTTTCAACCGATGATACCATATTGAAGCGCTTGCTTGAAATATAGTACCCACCAAAGGTACTTGAAACTCTTCGGAACTTGTTTACACTCTAAAACCATCTCCACTATATTAATCCAATCCGAAACTCAATGGCTGAAGTTTTTCATGAAACTCTTGGATTTCGCTTTTTAACCCAGTGTCCCATCTTTAAGTTTCTCCCAATCGCACTTTTTGATCTCCTCTCCTTTGTCGGGCGCGCGAGAATTGTAAGGTTGGCTCAAAAGGGTTTTCGTAATCTTCGACTCTACCACTTCAAAGGTTAACTCTTCTTCAACCCTTGTTGATATCGATCACGAACTTATTGCGCCACATTCTATATTGTAATTGTTGAATTTGTAGATTAAGATTAGTTTGTTGTTTCGATTGCTTGCTATTGTTGAACTTGGAACGCGAGATTGCCAACGAAGTGTGTTAGTTGAATATGTTATCTAATTTGTGACAAATTGTCACGCCTATGCACTTCATCTACCGAATCTTCCTGGTGAACTTGTCGTCTGGGCATCATTGCATAAGGATGCACTGCCAAACTAATGTAAGTTATTGAAGTGCTAGATTTGTAAAAATGTCAAAACTGACACAACATAGATTCTTTCCAAATCGATTGAAGGAATCCACGCACAATCCAACTTAGCACACAAGAGAATAACAACAATTTTCTAAAAAGTACATAGTCATAGCCATATATATAGGCTTCAAAACAATAGACAACAAAAACAGAAAAAAAAAGTACCACGTACCTATAACAATATAAAATTTCTAAAAGCTAAAAACTCTCAATTTGGTACATACTACAACACTAGACACCTAAACATCATAATTGAAGACTGTGACGCACTTGCTATTTTTGATAGAATTCTAATCAAAATAATAGACAATCACATATACTTACTATTTTTAGAGCCTTCTAAACTCAACTTTATCTCATCTAAATGAAAGCTTCTAAAACTCAAAAACCTCCCTAACCTAAACATTGACAATTATGACAAACAACTTATAATTATTCCACTGGCAACGCTCGATTATAAATTTATAACAACTCATAAAACACGACTCAAATTGACACCCATGTACTTTTGTATGCCTTGATCCCATATTTGGTGTCATTGCATCATCAATCTTCATAAAAAACACACTCAAAATTATTTTTATCATTGAATCTTTGAATACCCAATATCAAGAACAAAACTCTTTCTCTGTTTGTTGATTTGAAGAATACTCAAACATGAAAACACACGTGAAAATCACACAAATTTTCTTAACTCAAAAATATCAATATTATTTACAAAACAACCAAAAAACATAATATGCTTCAAGCCATATATATAGGCTTGTGTTTAAAACAACAATAAAAAAAATAAAATACTAGTCTCTTGGATCTTTGTTATATATTGTATTCAATCTAGGACTCAATCTAAAGACCCTCGTCAAACTCCTCTAAAGAGAGAAGTTCGGATGAACTGTGAGAATGAACAAAAGAAATTGAAAAACTTGTATTATTGATTCACTTCTTCACAGAACAAATACAAGACACAACACTTGTATTTATAAGACACATACAATGAGGACTAAATAGTAACTACACAGTAACAAAAACCTAACGAGACTAACTAACGAAATGAATCTATGTAACCAAATATCTCTGTTACATAGAGGAACACACTACACACGTGACTCCATAAGTCATCCATGGTCTCGAGGTTGATACTCCGATGATCTCTCACATGCCCCCGCAAATCGAACCAAGGTGAAGAAATGAGGTTCAATTTGGAAGATAAGAACTTGAACCGAGAGATAGAGAGCACCTTAGTAAGAAGATGACGCAATGGGAGATCTTCTAAACCAGTTGAATGAATCCACGAACAACTCGATCTAGGTCGAACTTAAGCCAAAGTTCGAAAATTCTTTTATTCAAGCAAAAAAAGCTGCGAATTACATCCAATAGGTCGCTTAAATAGCGAAACCCTAAAATTTGCCAAAAATAGTAAAAAGTCCAAAAAGCCCTAAAAGCCCTAAACTGGAAACTAGACGAAAAATAGAAATAAATGCCGCAAACGGCAATAAAAACGGAAATTCCTAATGAAAGTTATAAGCTAAACAAAATTTTCCTAAAATAGCAAAATTGCCGTTTCGGAGGGCGAAACGATGGAATTTCGCGAAAAACGTCGTAGACACAACGATAATAAGATGATTCGTGATCTCCATGCCCCAATCAACGCCCCCTGAACGAAACGTAAACGCCCGAACTTCACCGAAATTACCAAAATGCCATCCCGTCATATATTTTCATATTTTTCCAAGAATTTGCAAACTAATTCTTGGACTTCATCAGAAGATCAGCAGATTGATGCTCAATAGGCACATACCGCAAGTCCAAAATACCAACAAGAAGCTTCTCTCGTATGAAATGAGCATCAACTTCAATGTGTTTCGTTCTAACATGAAATACAAGATTCAAGGCCAAGGATTTAGCACTGGTGTTGTCACATCACATCACAGGGAACAAAGGAAGAAGAAAAACCAAGCTCCTTGATCAAGGAAGAACACTACATAATATCAGTAACACCAAGAGCCACGGCACGTTATTCAGCTTCAGTACTGGAACGAGCAACAAGAGATTGCTTTTTGGAATACCAAGTAATCAAACAATGAAAACACATACACCACTTGTAGATCGTCTATCATCACAGTCCCCCTAATCGGAATCGATAAACACCTCAAAAGATAAAGAAGAAGCAGGATGAAAGACTAAGCCATGTGTAAGAGTAGACTTAAGGAAACTAAGAACCCGTTTAACAGCAGCCCAATGTAGATCAGTAGGACTTTGTTGAAACTGATTAAGTTTATTGACAATGAAGCTTATGTTAGGCCGACTATATGTAAGGTGCTTGAAAGAGCACCCAAAGTCTTTGCGATATAGTGTAGGATCAGATAGGGGATTGCCTTCAAAAGCAAAAAGTTTAAGTCCAGCGGAATAAGGAGAAGGCCATGGTTTAGCATCATGAAGCCCAGTTTTGTGAAGATGATCAAGAATGTACTTGTGTTGAGACAAGTACAACCCACTTGAGTCTCGATAAACCTCAAAACCCGAAAAATAATCCACATCTCCCATGGACTTAAGAGTAAATTTGGAGTTCAACCAAGTGATAAGTTGATGAACAGTTGAAGAATCGAGATCCTATAATGAGGATATCATCCACATAAACTAAGAGCAAAATATATATGTTGTCTTGATCTTTGATAAAATAGAGACACATCTCAAGCACTATTAGTGAAACCTAAGTCAACAAAACAGATTTAAGCTTGGAAAACCAAGCTCTAGGTGCTTGCTTAAGACCTATAAGGCCTTGTTCGGTTTACAAACATAATGAGGGTACTTGGAGCTAATAAAGCCATCAGGTTGCTGCATATACACATCTTCAGAGAGCTCACCATTCAGGAAAGCATTATTAATGTCAATTTGTTGAATTGGCCAATTAAATGTAATAGCCAAGGTAAACACTATACGAAGAGAGGAGGGATTTATAACAGGAGAAAATGTATCACCAAAGTCAAGACCAGGAGTTTGAAGAAACCCTTTGGCCACAAGCCGAGCCTTATACCTTGAAATAGCACCAGTAGCACTGGTTTTAATTCGAAAAACCCATTTGCATCCAACAATATTCATAGAAGGACTGGGAGGAACCAAAGTCTAGGTATTATTACGATCCAAAGCTTGAATTTCGTCGAGTCATGGCCTTAAACCAATTATCATCCTTAAGAGCCACCTTTCTTTGAAGTAGGTTCGGTGTGAGTAGGCACTAAAGCATGTGGTGAAGAAACAACCAATGCTTTAGGCTTAAAGACACCACACTTACTCGTAGTTAGCATAGGATGAGTATTAACGGGAGTAGTATTATTAATAATAGTTGTTGTAGACATAGCGAAGGAGAAGGATTGGGACAAGACACCAAAGGAGACGAGACAGGCAAATGACACTTTTCGGGAAAAGAAACGGTAGGACTAGAAACTACGAAGTAGATGTAGCAAGTACTAGAAACAAGAGGGACAGACGATAAGAAGTGTAGGTAAAAAAGATTTTGAACAAGAAGACAACAAAGGACTCAAAATAGAAGAAAAATTAAAAGAAGAAGATTTGATACAATCAAAGAAAATAAAGAAGAAAAAAGAAAGTCATATTCATTGAAAACCACATCACGAGAAATATAAGTCTTGTCATTAGGATGTAAACACTTGTAACCATGATGTCGTGGGCTATATCCAATAAAGATTCATTTAGAAGATCGAAAATTGAATTTGTGTTTAGAATAAGCAATAAGATTAGGATAACAAGTACAACAAAAAATACGTAGATATGAGTAATCATGAGCCTTATGAAAACATAATTCATAAGGAGTTTTAAACTCAAGAACGAGAAGAAGGAAGGCTATTAATAAGGAAAACAAAAGTTAAAAAAACTTATTCCTAAAATGAAAGAGACATTTTGGAATGAGCAAGAAGAGTAAGTCCCATTTCAACAATGGAATCATGTTTCCTTTCGGTACACTATTTTGTTGATGAGCATAAGGACATGAATAGCGATATACAATTCTAGTTTTAGCACAAAAGGACTCAATGGGTTTATATTCAAGACCCATATCTGATTGAAAAGCTTTCAATTTATAACCAAGCTGTAATTCAGCCTGTGTTAAGAAATGCATAAAAGCAGCAAAAACATCAAATTTGAGATTGAGATGATAAAACCAAGAAAAATGACTATAAGCATCAACAAAAACAATATAATACCGAGAACCTTATGTTGAAAGAAAAGGAGAAGGACCACACAAATCAGAATATACTAACTCAAGAGGTTTAATTACGGTAATAGAGCATGATTGATAAGGCAATTTATGCATCTTGGCAATTTTATAAGGGTCATAAAAATATTTTCAAGACTTAGAAACATGTGCATTCAATGAAGTCATGACTTTTTATAAAATAGAAATAGATGGATGACCTAGTCTAGCATGCCAATCACAATTATTCATAGCAACAACTTGTGAGGCGAGAACTGCTAGACAAGAAGACATACGAGAAGAAGTAGAAGAAGAAATAGATGATGAGACAGTTGAACCATGATTTGAAGAAAGCTCCTTTGGAAGACAATAGAGACCATTGTCAAGCACCCCTTGGAGCAAAATTTTCTTCGAATCCTTGTCCATAATAGAGAAAGAATGAGTGAACTCAATGATCACATTATTATCACGAGTAAGCATAGACACACTAGTCAAATTCTTGGCAGTATTAGGAACAAAAAGAACATTATTCAACTGCAAAGTAGGAGATGTAAAGGAAGATGTCTTTACCAAACTATTACCAATATGAGAAATATGTAAATGCTCACTATTACTAACAAGAACACGTTGATTACCTTTGTAAGCATTCTTTGTCAGCGGAGAAGAAGAATCAGCCGTCATGTGACTCAATGCACCATAATCCATATACCAATTTGGATCACCAACAATGTCTGAAGTTGCAGTGTAGCCTTGAAATTGATTAAGCATTACTCGAGGCGCGAAGGTTGAAAGCTGTTGAACATTTGAAAGAGAGATCGATGAAAAGGTTGACGAGATTGAGAAAACTGTCCACCAAACCCCGAAATCTGATTTTGAGGACCTTGAAAAGCTTGATCGAACCTATGAAAGCATTTGAGTGCCATATGACCATGACGGAAGCACACTTAACAGTAAACTCGACTTTTATTACCAGATCTACCTCATCTGTTCTTGATACCTCCTCGAAAACTACCATTGTTTCGATTCTGACCTTGGTAAATGTTGGACCTCTAATTTTGATACTTCTTGGAACCATTATTAGCAAAATGATCGAGACATTAGTCGATCTACACCGAAGCTTTATTCGATCATCGATTCGTTGTTCATGCAACATTAGTAAAAGCTGTGCATCTTGAAGAGTTGAAGTCTTTTGTTGAGATGAATTTAGAACCACAACAGGATCATACTCATGTCCAAGACCATTCAAGACCGACTGAATCAGATCTGAATCTGAAACTGTCTGATTAATTGATCGCAACTCAGAACCGATATTCTTGGTTTTAAGAACATATTCAAAAATTGAAGACGCACCTTTATTCATATTACTTAACTGTTTCTTGAGTTGAAGAGCTCGAGCAATGGATACTTGATTGTAAAGACGTTCAAGCGTAATCCATATGTCGTGAGCTGATTCACACTCTACAACATGACCAATAACTTCTTTAGAGATGTTGGAGAGGAACCATACCATGAGAACTTGATCGATGCATTTCAGTAACTCTTCATCCTCAGCTGATGCATCAGCAAACTTAGTTCTTGAACTCAAAACGAGAGACTCAAGACCTAGTGCACGAACCGCTGCCTTGATTTGAATTTTCCAGTAAATGTAATTACCATTTTCAAGCTTTGATTGCAAGTTGAAGTTTAGGGCTTTTGCAATGCTCGTCACATCCGTGTAAGTAACAACTCCATAAGCACCAGATCCGGACAAATTTGCTTCCTCCATTAATGAATTTGGAAGCTCGATACCATGTTAAACTCCTCTAAAGAGAGAAGTTCGGATGAACTGTGAGAATGAACAAAAGCAACTGAAAACTTGTATTATTGATTCACTTTTTCATAGAACAAATACAAGACACAACAATGTATTTATAAGACACATATAGTGAGGATTTGAATAGTAATTACACACTAAAAAACAATACTTTGTAACCAAATATCTGTTACATAGAGGAACACGCCACACACGTGACTCCATAAGTCATCCATGGTCTCTAAGGTTGATACTCTGATGATCTCTCACGGGATTGCCACATATTTCAACTCAATCTCTAACCACTATTAATTTTGAGACAAACTTTGACTCAACTTCTAACCCAAATCCTAAATACTTAATAATTAACTATCGAATTAAATTAAGACCCAAAATAAAAATAAAACAAATTAACTCCAAACCACATCACTTACGTCAAAAGGACCTAAAAATAAAAGCAAATTATATTCAAGTTTGTTGTGTGATTCAAGGCACTGTCATGCCCGTTTCAACACTCAAAATCACGTTATAGGCATTGTAGTACCCATTTTAGGTGTTGTAGTGCCTATGATCCTTTCAAATCTCTGTTTTTTCCCATTTCATTTTTTTTTGTGCATTTTGCTGCCACTTCAAGAACAATCTTGATCATCATGTGGCCATTTCTTGGAAGATGTTGAAGGCAGTAGTTTGTGGACCTCTTTGATTTTGTTGAATCTTTAATCACCTCAACCGGAGCTCATATGTAGTTTATATTCGTTGAAACATCCAAGAACTGAGTCTAAAATGCACACGACACCGAATTGAACCTAAATACACCAAATTGAATAAATTAAGAATAACAAGAGCCTTATTTAATATAATAATACATGTAAAGACTAATAATATGATTTTTTTTAGTATGGGGTTTAACAGTGCCTGAACGTGGAAACACGTTAGAAATAATAATAATAAAATAATATGCTGAATAAAACTAGATAAAAGGACAACTCATCTTAAATAATCATTTAGTGTCACTCATTGACGCATTTAACTTTATTTGGTATTTTATAATCAACTTCATTAGTATATGTAACTATACGTTGAAATATGCCACCTTATATGGTTTTCTGTTCTTATCATAAATAATGCTACATTTAGTTAGGTATGCATAAATGTGTTAGTCATCAGGTGATAACCATAGGTTTGTTATATTTATAATGCAAAATCCTATAAAAAAATATTTATAATGCAAAAAACACTATTTCATCCTTGAAAGGTTTAGTTTTTCTTATTTTAGTCCCTAAACTTTCATTACTTTACATTTGGCCCATGAACTTTCATTTCCTTGTACATTTGGTCATTTGAAGAAATTGAGTAGTAACAATGGCCGACACGGTTGACAGTGAGCGATTTAAAAAATCGATTCACCAATATGGAAAAAAAATGATCGATTTTATCTTTTCGTTTCAATCAATCAATTTTTTATATTTATTTTTTATTTTTTGGAGAAGATCGGTTGGGATTTTTAAAGTACAACAAACAAATAGACCACCATAATCGCGTGGCTCCTTTTTGAGTTAGTGCTCAAACAATAAACTACCCCTTCACCCATCTTCAAGAGGCATCATCGCTTCCTTTATTGTGGTCCATCGTAATCAATGTACGCATGGGTTAAGATATGAGCTTTTATGTAGTGCTCCTCTACTTAAGCATCTTGATTAGTGCATCATTTCCTCCCTAATGTCTAACGAACAATTATTTTTTTATAGGAAATGTCTAACGAACAATGGCTTAACGGCTGACTGAAGTTCATGTGAGTTTGTAAGTCATACCTTAAGTTTCATCATCACATGAGCACGCATTAGGTGTTGGAACTATATTTACAAGTAGATGTAGTTGAAGCTCCATTGATGAGAGGGGTGACC
Organism: Stephania cephalantha; assembly: GCA_039657325.1. Lineage (NCBI taxonomy): Eukaryota > Viridiplantae > Streptophyta > Magnoliopsida > Ranunculales > Menispermaceae > Stephania > Stephania cephalantha. The sequence goes on from CM077576.1 coordinate 19,255,950, forward strand.
TCCTGATGGCGTGTTTCAATATAGACACTCAACGTTGAAGAAGGGTGAAGTGGTCATTTTTTTGTTTGAGCCCTAACTTGTTTGATGAACTGAGTTTACAGTGGTCTTTTTTGTTGTTCGTTTTAAAAATCTCAATCGACCTTCTAAAAAAAATTGATTTGTTGAGTAAAACAAAAATAATCATTTTTTTCCTATTGGTAAGCCTCTAAACCGCTCATTGATAGCCACCATTACTACCCAGATTAACAGAAAGACCAAATGTTTAGGGGAACGAAAACATTGACAACGCATAAACCAAATGTCTAAGCGATGAAAGTTCGGGGGTCAAATAAGGAAAAACCGAAAAATTCATGGACCAAATAGTGCTTTTTGCGGCTTCAAAAGAAGCAAAGTGGAGTTTGTTACTTCATGCGGCTAGCTAACATTTTACGATTTGAAATAGTTGGGTCGAATAAATGTTACTACTTGTACAAATTACTCATTGTTCAACTTAAATTTGTTATATTATGCAAAGTTCAAATAAAAACTTTATTTGAGAGGTGTGCTTTTCTGACTGGAAAATATTTGTCTATGATTGACATCTTTGGTACTAATCAATAGATTGAGAAAACCTACCACACGGCTTAAAGTGAATTTAGTGCATGGCATAAATATATTTGTTAAGCTTCATTTGGGAATTTGGATCTTCGTAATCCAAGGCTTCCATGGATTCTAAGGTTATATGAATTTTTGACACCAAAGTGACTTGTTCAATACAATTTTGATAATTGATTGGCAACTAAATAGAATTTGGTGGAAATAATTATATGTGGTGTTTAGAGAGGGAAAGATGGAGCATCAAGTTTGCCCAACTAATCGAGATTATGGCGTTTGATGTGGGTGGTGTATTTTTATTTTTTTCTATCCAATGAATTAATATTGACTATTTTTTTATGATTAATTAGCCCTAAGTGGTGAGTATTATTCTAAAAAAAAGCGATACTTCCCTATGAAATATTTTAGTTTATATGAAAAAATTGGTTTGATGGCATTGGTCCCATTAAGAATTGATTGCTTTGAGGCTTGATTTTGAGAAACCCATTTTAGTTTCCTCGTCAAATAAATTGTTTATTTACGTAGCCTGTTTAGTACCGTAACGTATGCGATGCTTAATTATGAATGTTGTTTTGTGTGCGACAGTAGGCTTCTACCAAGTTTAATAACCTCGATTAGGTTTAGTTTCTCGGTTTGGAAAAGACACAATGTCGTTTAACTTTGATTAACGAGACTTTGACTTGGTCTATTAGTCCGGTGAACCACTTAAACCCACTAAACTAATGCTACGAAGTTAGACAAGAATCGGATGGTGGGAGAGTTCAAATAGTTATGGTGTGATAATGTGAATGAAAAATAGTATTCCAAAGTATCAGAGAAGCCATTCCTTTGAATCTACATTGCACATATTGTTAATCTTGTATACACAAGAAAACAAATTTGGAAGCAGTAACATTATTATTGCCTTTATAATAGCCCTTTTGATTTTATTAAAATTCTTCATGTTATATGTTAAATATTGCTTGAGCTGCCTCAAAATTTTGCGTACTCGCAATTTGTCCTTAGATTGTTCCTCATTTCATATGTTGAGGCTGTTTAGTTCAGGCAGTCTTTACCGGTTAAGATTTCTCTTTGCTTTATTTTTATTTATAGGTTTCTTGTTCATGATGCAGATATTTTTAATTGGAAACCATGACGTGTATCGTGGTATGATCTATTGGATGTCAGTATTATGAAAATAATGTGGCATTCTGAACAAACGAGTATGATTATAGCAAGTCAAGTAACAGGTCCTCCTAAAGCTTGCATGGAGAATATTGAAATGTCGCCTTCGTCTAGTGTTTCTGAAAGTGATCTTCTAGCCAAACCAACAAGAAAAAGGAAAACACTTGATCTGGATCATCAGATAATTAATGCTTCAAATGGTCCTCCAAAGATTGTTTTGGATTATAGACTTCTTGGTCAGCCATATCAACAGCTTAAAGTCCGTGCGTCCTCAAGGAAAAATGCACCAGATGATACTCTGGAAATGTTCTCAAATCGTGGTCCCCAGACTGCAGAACCTACTGAAGAGTTGGTTCAATTTTGTAGGAAAAATGTGCCTGATGGTGCTGTGGATATGTTCTCATATCATGGTTCTGAGAATGCGGAACCTGGTAAGTGTTATACTTGAACAATCTGTAATGATCCTATATGCAATAAATAAAACGAAATAAAAATAAACATCAACATAATCGAATGATAAGTAAACAAATAATGTAATTATAGGATGCTTGCTCGAGAGCAATGTCCTAAGACAGAATTGTTTCCCGATTTGGTGATAAAATCTCTTCAGGAATCTGACCCCAGGATTCAACTGGAGTGCCATTCCAAATTTAGAAATCACCAATTTGAAAATCTGCCAAACTGTGTTTCTTTTTCTCTCACAGAACAATTAATTTCCGAAAAAACATTCAGTCCATAATTTTGAGTTCTAGTTGAACTTAAATAGTAGTCGAAGAGGTGTTTCCCAAAAAACACATCTCTTTAATTTCGAAAATAAAATAATCCGTTGGGTTCAACAATCATGGCTGTTGTAAAACCCAACTGTATTAACTGTATAACAATTAATTAACTTTGAAAATTAATTACCAAAATTAAAAATTTAAGTAAAAAGAAAATCTATGTTTGACAACCAAGCCAAAGCCCAAAGAGCCCAAAGGCCCAAGGCCCATCTTTGAAATAAAAATGTATGGGTCACCCTATACTTATGTGCATCCATGTGCACCCAATGTGTCCCCAACTCCTTGTCCCTTTGTCCTATACAAAGTATGTTGAGTTGCTTTCATTTATAGAGTGTGAAAGTGCTTTGTAGTTCTCCTATCTGGGACTAAATGTTTTCTCTTCAAAACACTACTAGAACAAGACATATTATCTTTTGTTCCAACAATGCCCCACATTTGAATAGAAAACATTCTGTCACCCCACATTTCTTTTCAAATTTGGTTTTCAAACATAGTCAAAAACTTCGTTAAAATACAAGAGAGAGAAATATTACGTGATGTTGTCAGGAAAAGTGACTAAAAGACATATCAGACTTACTAAGTGACGCAATGGATATAGAAGATCTTGAACTGTTCACTTTGTGTAGTAAATCGATATAATACGCCTTATCCATGTCATAATAATTAAAATACAGTTTATTCATTTTTGTCCATTTTGGTCCTGGACGTATCCTGGTTTCATGATAGCTTTAGAGAATTTAGCCTATCTGGTTCTCTTAAATGGGACCCCACATTGACTATCATATAGGTGACATTTTGGTTGTCATTAAATGTAAAACCATACCCTTAACGTCTTCGCAACACACGTTATATCTTAGGAATGAGGAAAAGTGTGTTCTGCTTCAAGTCTTATCTAACCAATTTTCCTATTGAACCTAGACCATGGGATCTTCAATCAGCTAGGTTAGGTTTCTGCCAGACTTAACTCATTTTATAAGCTTTAGACCCATTCCCCTCGATAACAACATGACTTGATCTCTTGGTAAGCCTTTTGTCATAGGATCTGCAATATTTTCCTTTGACTTTACATAATATATACTAATTACTCCTGTTGATAGTAATTTTCTTATAGTATTATGCCGGCGTCTTATATGTCTCGACTTAACATTATATACATTATTTTTGGCTTTAGCTTGTGCTGCCATACTATCATAATGTATACATATTGATGACACTAGTTTTGGCCAGAATGGAATATCTTCTAGAAAATTTCTTAGCCATTCTGCTTCTTCAGCAGCTTTATCCAAGGCTATAAATTATGATTCCATTGTCGAACGTGCTATACACGTCTTCTTTGTTGATCTCCATGAAATCACAGATCCTCCTAAAATAAATACATATCCACTCGTTGACTTAGTTTATGTATTATTAGAAATCCAATTAGCATCACTATAGCCTTCAAAATCTTGGTGAATATTTTGTATAATGCAACCCATAGTTTAAGGTATATTTTAAATACCTTAACACTCTAATCAATGCTTCCCAATGATCTTCATTTGGATTGCTTGTATTTCTACTAAGCCTACTGACAACATAAGCAATGTCAGGTCTTGTAGAATTCATTAAGTAGATCAAACTTCCAATTACTTGAGAATACTCCAATTGATCAATTGCACTATCAATATTCTTCTTAAGTTTACAATTTGCATCAAATGGAGTAGGAGTAGGTTTACAATCATTTCTTTTAATTTGAATTCCTAAACTGACATCTGCTTGACCTAAATCTTTCATGTCAAAATTAGAATTCAACATTTTCTTGGTTGAAATGATTATATCCGTATTTGGGGACATGATTAACATATCATCAACATATAAACATACTATGACGCATGAATTCTTCGTTTCCTTAATGTATACACATTTGTCACATTCATTTATTCTAAATCCATTTACAATCATAATATAGTCGAATTTTGCATGCCACTAGTTTTGGCGCTTGTTTAACTCCATATAATGACTTAACAAGTTTACCGACTTTATTTTCTTGACCTTTAACCACAAATCCTTCGGGTTGATCTATATAAATTTCTTCATCTAATTCTCCATTTAAAAATGATATTTTTAAATCCATTTGATGTATTTCCATATTGTATATGGAAGCCATTGAAATTAGCATCCTTTTATATGTAATTCTTGAAACTGGAGAATAGGTATCAAAATAGTCCAACCCTTCTTTTTGTCAATATCCTTTAGCCACTAAACAGGCTTTATATTTGTCAATCGACCTATCAGCTTTTAACTTTCGTTAAAAAATCTATTTATAACCTATTGGTTTAATACAAGCAGGTAAATCAACCAATTCCTAAGTATGGTTATTCATAATGGATTCTACTTCACTGTTTATGGCTTCTTTCCATAAAACGACCTCACTAGAAGTCATAGCTTCTTTATATGTTTGTGGTTCAGTTTCAGTCAAAAGACTAATAAAATCTGGTCCATAACTTTTTGGAACTCTTGTTCTCTTTTCCCTTTTTGGTTCTATATCTAATTCAGGAACATTAGAAGTGGAGGGTTCCTCTCGAACTCTCTTATTTGATGTACTCAATTTGTATTCTTTATAATGAAATATTCCTTCAAAGAATTGAGCATCAACAGATTCAACAATAGTGTTAACATGAATAACACTAACTGCAGAATTAATTACCAAAAATCTATATGCAGAACTATTGTTAGCAAGACTAATAAATACACAGTCTATCATTTTAGGCCCTAACTTAGTTTTCTTAGTAATAGGAATCTGAACTTTTGCTAGACAACCACACACTTTCAAGATTTTGTATGAAGGAACTCTTCCTTTCCATATTTCATAAGCAGACTTATTTGTCTTCTTAAATGGAATTCTATTCAGAATATAATTTGCTGTAAGTAGTGCTTCACCCCGCATATTATGTGGAAGCCCTAAACTATTTAACATAGAATTTATCATATCTTTGAAAGTTCTATTATTCCTCTTCGCAACATCATTCTGTTGAGGCGTATATGGTGCCGTAGTTTGATGTATAATTCCATGTTCACTACAAAATTCAGCGAATTTAGTGGACTCGTATTCTCCGCCTCTATCTGTTCTAATTGCCTTGATCTTTTTGTCTAATTGATTTTCCACTTCTGCTTTATATGTCTTAAACGTATCAAAAGCTTCATCTTTGGTTTTAATCAAATAGACATAACAATATTTACTACAATCATCTTCGTGTGATGGGTAACTGCATCGAAGTGCATGCTAACGCGAATATCGAGAGGCGAGATACGGGTACACTAGAGAAAACTCAATAAACTTACATAAACATGTCTAGGTTATCAAATGGACATAATTAATGAAACCATAAGCTTATTAAATTTACTTGAACAATAGGCTATGGCACGCCTCGAAATGCGTGTCGAGACGCTGGGCACCGTTCGTGAACCTTATTGTAACATGAACCACCGTTCGAGGATGCAAAGATAGTTGAAAGGCAAGAAAACCTCTTGCATCTTCCGCTTCAACTTCTCCCACGAATTGATTTTTGTCTTTTCCACTCTTAGTCGAGTCTGCTTCAACTGATGATACCATATTGAAGAGCTTGCTTGAAATATAGTACCCACCAAAGGTACTTGAAACTCTTCAGGAACTTGTTTACACTCTAAAACCATCTCCACTATATTAATCCAATCCAGAAACTCCGCGGCCTGAAGTTTTTCATGAAACTCTGGGATTTCAGTTTTTAACCCAGTGTCCCATCTTTAAGTTTCTCCCAACTGCACTTTTTGATCTCCTCTCCTTTGTCGGTCGCAAAATTGTAAGGTTGGCTCAAAAGGTTTTCGTAATCTTCTGACTCTACCACTTCAAAGGTTAACTCTTCTTCAACCCTTGGTTGATATCGATCACGAACTTATTGTGGCCGCAACTGCTATTGTAATTGTTGAATTTGTAGATTAAGATTAGTTTGTTGTTTCGACTGCTGCTATTGTTGAACTTGGAACGCGAGATTGCCAACGAAGTGTGTTAGTTGAATATGTTATCTAATTTGTGACAAATTGTCACGCCTATGCACTTCATCTTCCGGATCTTCCTGGTGAACTTGTCGTCTTGGCATCATTGCGTAAGGATGCACTGCCAAACTGATGTAGATTATTGAAGTGCTAGATTTGTAAAAATGTCAAAACTGACACAACATAGATTCTTTACAAATCGATTGAAGGAATCCACGCACAATCCAACTTAGCACACAAGAGAATAACAACAATTTTCTAAAAAAACACAATTTTCATTATTCAAAATCAATCAACTCCTTTATTACATAGTCATAGCCATATATATAGGCTTCAAAACAATAGACAACAAAAACAGAAAAAAAAAGTACCACGTACCTATAACAATATAAAATTTCTAAAAGTTAAAAACTCTCAATTTGGCATATACTACAACACTAGAAACCTAAACATCATAATTGAAGACTGTGACGCACTTGCTATTTTTGATAGAATTCTAATCAAAATAATAGACAATCACATATACTTACTATTTTTAGAGCCTTCTAAACTCAACTTTATCTCATCTAAATGAAAGTTTCTAAAACTCAAAAACCTCCCTAACCTAAACATTGACAATTATGACAAATAACTTATAATTATTCCACTGGCAACGCTCGATTATAAACTTATAACAACTCATAAAAAAGGACTCAAATTGACACCCATGTACTTTTGTATGCCTTGATCCCATATTTGGTGTCATTGCATCATCAATCTTCATAAAAAACACACTCAAAATTCTTTTTATCATTGAATCTTCGAATACCTAATATCAAGAACAAAACTCGTTCTTTGTTTGTTGATTCGAAGAATACTCAAACATGAAAACACACGTGAAAATCACACAAATTTTCTTAACTCAAAAATATCAATATTATTTACAAAACAACCGAAAAACATAATATGCTTCAAGCCATATATATAGGCTTGTGTTTAAAACAAAAATAAAAAAATAAAATACTAGTCTCTTTTGGATGTTGTTATATATTGTATTCAATCTAGGACTCAATCTAAAGACCCTCGTCAAACTCCTCTAAAGAGAGAAGTTCGGATGAACTGTGAGAATGAACAAAAGAAATTGAAAAACTTGTATTATTGATTCACTTCTTCACGAACAAATACAAGACACAACACTTGTATTTATAAGACACATACAATGAGGACTAAATAGTAACTACACAAAGAACAAAAACCTAACGACTAACTAACGGTCCTAACTGTGTAACCAAATATATGTTACATAGAGGAACACACTACACACGTGACTCCATAAGTCATCCATGGTCTCGAGGTTGATACTCGATGATCTCTCACATGCCCCCGCAAATGGAACCAAGGTGAAGAAATGAGGTTCAATTTGGAAGATAAGAACTTGAACCGAGAGATAGAGAGCACCTTAGTAAGAAGATGACGCAGCGGAGATCTTCTAAACCAGTTGAACGAATCCACGAACAACTCGATCTAGGTCAGAACTTAAGCCAAAGTTCGAAAATACTTTTATTCAAGCAAAAAAAATGCGAATCACATCCAATAGGTCGCTTAAATAGCGAAACCCTAAAATTTGCCAAAAATAGTAAAAAGTCCAAAAAGCCCTAAAAGCCCTAAACTGGAAACTAGACAAAAAATAGAAACAAATGCTGCAAACGGCAATAAAAATGGAAATTCCTAATGAAAGTTATAAGCTAAACAAAACTTTCCTAAAATAGCAAAATTGATGTGATCTCCATGGCGTTTCCAATCAACCCATGCCCCCGGAACGCCGAAACTCAAACGCCCGAACTTCAACGAAATTACCAAAATGCCATCCTGTCATATATTTTCATATTTTTCCAAGAATTTGCAAACTAATTATTGGACTTCATCATTATCCTGTCAAGAATTTGCAAACTAATTCTTGGACTTCATCAGAAGATCAGCAGATTGATGCTCAGTAGGCACATACCGCAAGTCCAAAATACCAACAAGAAGCTTCTCTCGTATGAAATGAGCATCAACTTCAATGTGTTTCGTTCTAACATGAAATACAATATTCAAGGCCAAGGATTTAGCACTAGTGTTGTCACATCACATCACAGGGAACAAAGGAAGAAGAAAAACCAAGCTCCTTGAGCAAGGAAGAATACTACATAATATCGGTAACACCAAGAGCCAAGGCACGTTATTCAGAACCGATCTTGGAGCGAGCAACAAGAGATTGCTTTTGGAATACCAAGTAATCAAATTTCCACCAATGAAAACACATACACTACTTGTAAATCATCTATCATCACAGTCCCTTGCCTAATCGAATCGATAAACACCTCAAAAGATAAAGAAGAAGCGGGATAAAAGACTAAGCCATGTGTAAGAGTAGACTTAAGAAAACGAAGAACCCGTTTAACAAGACCCAATGTAGATCAAGTAGGACTTTGTTGAAACCGATTAAGTTTATTGACAATGAAGCTTATGTTAGGTCGACTATATGTAAGGTACCAGAAGAGCACCCAAAAATCTTTGCGATATAGTGTAGGATCGATAAGGGCCTTCAAAAGCAAAAAGTTTAAGTCCAAATGGAATAAGGAGAAGGCAATGGTTTAGCATCATGAAGCCCGGTTTGTGAAGAAGATCAAGAATGTACTTGTGTTGAGACAAGTACAACCCACTTGAGTCTCGATAAACCTCAAAACCCAGGAAATAATCCACATCTCCCATGGACTTAAGAGTAAATTTGGAGTTCAACCAAGTGATAAGTTGATGAACAGTTGAAGAATCAGATCCTATAATGAGGATATCATCCACATAAACTAAGAGGAGCAAAATATATATGTTGTCTTGATCTTTGATAAAATAGAGACACATCTGAAGCACTATTAGTGAAACCCAAGTCAACAAAACAGATTTAAGCTTGGAAAACCAAGCTCTAGGTGCTTGCTTAAGACCTATAAGGCCTTGTTCAGTTTACAAACATAATGAGGGTACTTGGAGCTAATAAAGCCATCGAGTTGCTGCATATACACATCTTCAGAGAGCTCACCATTCAGGAAAGCATTATTAATGTCAATTTGTTGAATTGGCCAATTAAATGTAATAGCCAAGGTAAACACTATACGAAGAGAGGAGGGATTTATAACGGGAGAAAATGTATCACCAAAGTCAAGACCGGAGTTTGAAGAAACCCTTTGGCCACAAGCCGAGCCTTATACCTTGAAATAGCACCGGTAGCACCTTGGTTTTAATTCGAAAAACCCATTTGCATCCAACAATATTCATAGAAGGATTGGGAGGAACCAAAGTCTAGGTATTATTACGATCCAAAGCTTGAATTTCATCGATCATGGCCTTAAACCAATTATCATCCTTAAGAGCCACCTTTCTTTGAAGTAGGTTCGGTGTGAGTAGGCACTAAAGCATGTGGTGAAGAAACAACCAATGCTTTAGGCTTAAAGACACCACACATACTCCTAGTTAGCATAGGATGAGTATTAACAGGAGTAGTATTATTAATTATAGTTGGTGTAGACATAGCAGAAGGAGAAGGATTGGGACAAGACACCAAAGGAGACGAGACAGCAAATGACATTTTTCAGGAAAAGAAGCGGTAGGACTAGAAACTACGAAGTAGATGTAGCAAGTACTAGAAACAAGAGGACGACGATAGTAGAGTGTAGGTAAAAAAGATTTTGAACAAGAAGACAACAAAGGACTCAAAATAGGAGAAAAATTAAAAGAAGCAATTTGATACAATCGAAGAAAATAAAGAAGAAAAAAGGAAAGTCATATTCATTGAAAACCATATCATGAGAAATATAAGTCTTGTCATTAGGATGTAAACACTTGTAACCATGATGTCGTGGGCTATATCCAATAAAGATTCATTTAGAAGATCGAAAATTGAATTTGTGTTTAGAATAAGCAATAAGATTAGGATAACAAGTACAACCAAAAATACGTAGATATGAGTAATCATGAGCCTTATGAAAACATAATTCATAAGGAGTTTTAAACTGAAGAACAGAAGAAGGAAGGCTATTAATAAGGAAAACAAAAGTTAAAAAACCTTCTTCCTAAAATGAAAGAGACATTTTGGAATGAGCAAGAAAAGTAAGTCCCATTTCAACAATGGAATCATGTTTCCTTTCAGGTACACTATTTTGTTGATGAGCATAAGGACATGAATAGTGATATACAATTCTAGTTTTAGCACAAAAAGACTCAATGGGTTTATATTCAAAACCCATATCTGATTGAAAAGCTTTCAATTTACAACCAAGCTGTAATTCAGCCTATGTTAAGAAATGCATAAAAGCAGCAAAAACATCAAATTTGAGATTGAGAGGATAAAACCAAGAAAAATGACTATAAGCATCAACAAAAACAATATAATACCGAGAACCTTGTGTTGAAAGAAAAGGAGAAGGACCACACAAATCAGAATATACTAACTCAAGAGGTTTAATTACGGTAATAGAGCATGATTGATAAGGCAATTTATGCATCTTGGCAATTTTATAAGGGTCGTAAAAATATTTTCAAGACTTAGAAACATGTGCATTCAATGAAGTCATGACTTTTTATAAAACAGAAATAGATGGATGACCAAGTCTATAATGCCAATCACAATTATTTATAGCAACAACTTGTGAGGCGGGAACTGCAGTACAAGAAGACATACAGTAGGAAGTAGAAGAAGAAATAGATGATGAGACAGTTGAACCATGATTTGAAGAAAGCTCCTTTGGAAGACAATAGAGACCATTGTCAAGCACCCCTTGGAGCAAAATTTTCTTCGAATCCTTGTCCATAATAGAGTAAGAATGAGTGAACTCAATGATCACATTATTATCACGAGTAAGCTTAGACACACTAGTCAAATTCTTGGCAATATTAGGAACAAGAAGAACATTATTCAACTGCAAAGTAGGAGATGTAAAGGAAGATGTCTTTACCAAACTATTACCAATATGAGAAATATGTAAATGCTCACTATTACTAACAAGAACACGTTGATTACCTTTGTAAGCATTCTTTGTCAGCGGAGAAGAAGAATCAGCCGTCATGTGACTCAATGCACCATAATCCATATACCAATTTGGATCACCAACAGTGTCTGGAGTTGCAGTGTAGCCTTGAAATTGATTAAGCATTACTTGAGGCACAGAAGGTTGAAACTGTTGAACATTTGAAAGAGAGATCTGATGAAAAGGTTGACGAGATTGAGAAAACTGTCCACCAAACCCTGAATTTTGATTCTGAGGACCTTGAAAAGCTTGATCGAACCTATGAAAGCATTGGAGTGCCATATGACCATGACGGAAGCACACTTAACAGTAAACTCGACTTTTATTACCAGATCTACCTCATCTGTTCTTTGATACCTCCTCGAAAACTACCATTGTTTCGATTCTGACCTTGGTAATTGTTGGACCTCTAATTTTGATACTTCTTGAAACCATTATCAGCAAAATGAGCAGAGACATTAGTCAGATCTACACCAAAAGCTTTATTCGGATCATCGATTCGTTGTTCATGCAGCATTAGTTAAAACTGTGCATCTTGAAGAGTTGAAGTCTTTTGTTGAGATGAATTTAGAACCACAACAGGATCATACTAATGTCCAAGACCATTCAAGACCGACTGAATCAGATCTGAATCTGAAACTGTCTGATTAATTGATCGCAACTCAGAACCGATATTCTTGGTTTTAAGAACATATTCAAAAATTGAAGACGCACCTTTATTCATATTACTTAATGTTTCTTGAGTTGAAGAGCTCGAGCAATGGATACTTGATTGTAAAGACGTTCAAGCGTAATCCATATGTCGTGAGCTGATTCACACTCTGCAACATGACCAATAACTTCTTTAGAGATGTTGGAGAAGAACCATACCATGAGAACTTGACCGATGCATTTCAGTAACTCTTCATCCTCAGCTGATGCATCAGCAAACTTAGTTCTTGAACTCAAAACGAGAGACTCAAGACCTAGTGCACGAACCGCTGCCTTGATTTGAATTTTCCAGTAAATGTAATTACCATTTTCAAGCTTTGATTGCAAGTTGAGGTTTAGGGCTTTTGCAATGCTCGTCACATCCGTGTAAGTAACAACTCCATAAGAACCAGATCTAGACAAATTTGCTTCCTCCATTAATGAATTTGGAAGCTCTGATACCATGTTAAACTCCTCTAAAGAGAGAAGTTCAGATGAACTGTGAGAATGAACAAAAGCAACTGAAAAACTTGTATTATTGATTCACTTTTTCATAGAACAAATACAAGACACACCAATGTATTTATAAGACACATATAGTGAGGACTGAATAGTAATTACACACTAACAAACAATACTGTGTAACCAAATATCTAATACATAGAGGAACACGCCACACACGTGACTTCATAAGTCATCCATGGTCTCTAAGGTTGATACTCTGATGATCTCTCACGGGATTGGCACATATTTCAACTCAATCTCTAACCACTATTAATTTTGAGACAAACTTTGACTCAACTTCTAACCCAAATCCTAAATACTTAATAATTAACTATCGAATTAAATTAAGACCCAAAATAAAAATAAAACAAATTAACTCCAAACCACATAACTTCTGCGTCAAAGGACCTAAAAATATGGAAAAACCGAAAAGTTCATGGACCAAATAGTGCTTTTTGCAGGCTTCAAAAGAAGCAAAGTGGAGTTTGTTACTTCATGCGGCTAGCTAACATTTTACGACTGTAGAAATAGTTGGGTCGAATAAATGTTACTACTTGTACAAATTACTCATTGTTCAACTTAAATTTGTTATATTATGCAAAATTCAAATAAAAACTTTATTTGAGAGGTGTGCTTTTCTGACTGGAAAATATTTGTCTATGATTGACATCTTTGGTACTAATCAATAGATTGAGAAAACCTACCACATGGCTTAAAGTGAATTTAGTGCATGGCATAAACATATTTGTTATGCTTCATTTGGGAATTTGGATCTTCGTAATCCAAGGCTTCCATGGATTCTAAGGTTATATGAATTTTTGACACCAAAATGACTTGTTCAATACAGTTTTGATAATTGATTGGCAACTAAATAGAATTTGGTGGAAATAATTATATGTGGTGTTTAGAGAGAAAAGATGGAGCATCAAGTTTGCCCAACTAATCGAGATTATGGCGTTTGATGTGGGTGGTGTATTTTTATTTTTTTCTATCCAATGAATTAATATTGACAATTTTTTTTATGATTAATTAGCCCTAAGTGGTGAGTATTATTCTAAAAAAAGCGATACTTCCCTATGAAATATTTTAGTTTATAGGAAAAAATTGGTTTGATGGCATTGGTCCCATTAAGAATTGATTGCTTTGAGGCTTGATTTTCATAAACCCATTTTAGTTTCCTCGTCAATTAAAATGTTTATTTACGTAGCCTGTTTAGTACCGTAACGTATGCGATGCTTATGAGTGTTGTTTTATGTGCGACAGTAGGCTTCTACCAAGTTTAATAACCTCGATTAGGTTTAGTTTCTCGATTTGGAAAAGACACAATGTCGTTTTACTTTGATTAACGAGACTTTGACTTGGTCTATTAGTCTGGTGAACCACTTAAACCCACTAAACTAATGCTACGAAGTTAGACAAGAATCGAGATGGTGGGAGAGTTCAAATAGTTATGGTGTGATAATGTGAATGAAAAATAGTATTCCAAAGTATCAGAGAAGCCATTCCTTTGAATCTACATTGCACATATTGTTAATCTTGTATACACAAGAAAACAAATTTGGAAGCAGTAACATTATTATTGCCTTTATAATAGCCCTTTTGATTTTATTAAAATTCTTCATGTTATATGTTAAATATTGCTTGAGCTGCCTCAAAATTTTGCGTACTCGCAATTTGTCCTTAGATTGTTCCTCATTTCATATGTTGAGGCTGTTTAGTTCAGGCAGTCTTTACCGGTTAAGATTTCTCTTTGCTTTATTTTTATTTATAGGTTTCTTGTTCATGATGCAGATATTTTTAATTGGAAACCATGACGTGTATCGTGGTATGATCTATTGGATGTCAGTATTATGAAAATAATGTGGCATTCTGAACAAACGAGTATGATTTTAGCAAGTCAAGTAACAAGTCCTCCTAAAGCTTGCATGGAGAATGTTGAAATGTCGCCTTCGTCTAGTGTTTCTGAAAGTGATCTTCTAGCCAAACCAACAAGAAAAAGGAAAACACTTGATCTGGATCATCAGATAATTAATGCTTCAAATGGTCCTCCAAAGACGGTTTTGGATTATAGACTTCTTGGTCAGCCACATCAACAGCTTAAAGTCCGTGCGTCCTCAAGGAAAAATGCACCAGATGATACTCTGGAAATGTTCTCAAATCGTGGTCCCTAGACTGCAGAACCTACTGAAGAGCTGGTTCAATTTTTTAGGAAAAATGTGCCTGATGGTGCTGTGGATATGTTCTCATATCATGGTTCTGAGATTGTGGAACCTGGTAAGTGTTATACTTGAACAATCTGTAATGATCTTATATGCAATAAATAAAATGAAATAAAAATAAACATCAACATAATCAAATGATAAGTAAACAAATAATGTAATTATAAGAGGCTTGCTCGAGAGCAATGTCCTAAGACAGAATTGTTTCCCGATTTGGTGATAAAATCTCTTCAGGAATCTGACCCCAGGATTTAACTGGAGTGCCATTCCAAATTTAGAAATCACCAATTTGAAAATCAGCCAAACTGTGTTTCTTTTTCTTTCACAGAACAATTAATTTCTGAAAAAACATTCAGTCTATAATTTTGAGTTCTAGTTGAACTTAAATAGTAGTCGAAGAGGTGTTTCCCAAAAAACACATCTCTTTAATTTCGAAAATAAAATAATCCGTTGGGTTCAACAGTCATGACTGTTGTAAAACCCAACTGTATTAACTGTATAACAATTAATTAATTTCGAAAATTAATTACCAAAAATTAAAAATTTAAGTAAAAAGAAAATCTATGTTTGACAACCAAGCCAAAGCCCAAAGAGCCCAAAGGCCCAAGGCCCATCTTTGAAATAAAAATTTATGGGTCACCCTATACTTATGTGCATCCATGTGCACCCAATGGGTCCCCAACTCCTTGTCCCTTTGTCCTATACAAAGTATGTTGAGTTGCTTTCACTTATAGAGTGTGAAAGTGCTTTGTAGTTCTCCTATGTGGGACTAAATGTTTTCTCTTCAAAAAACTACTAGAACAAGACATATTGTCTTTTATTCCAACAATGCCCCACATTTGAATAGAAAACATTATGTCACCCCACATTTCTATTCAAATTTGGTTTTCAAAGATAGTCAAAAACTTCGTTAAAATACAAGAGAGAGAAATATTTCGTGATGTTGTCAGGAAAAGTGACTAAAAGACATATCAGACTTACTAAGTGACGCAATGGATATAGAAGATCTTGAACTGTTCACTTTGTGTAGTAAATCGATATAATACGCCTTATCCATGTCATAATAATTAAAATACGCTTTATTCATTTTTGTCCATTTTGGTCCTGGACGTATCCTGGTTTCATGATAGCTTTAGAGAATTTAGCCTATCTGGTTCTCTTAAATGGGACATTGACTATCATATAGGTGACATTTTGGTTGTCATTAAATGTAAAACCATACCCTTAACGTCTTCGCAACACACGTTATATCTTAGGAATGAGGAAAAGTGTGTTCGCTTCAAGTCTTATCTAACCAATTTTCCTATCGAACCTGACCATGGGATCTCCAATCGCTAGGTTAGGTTTCTCATGACTTAACTCATTTTATAAGCTTTAGACCCATTCCCCTCGATAACAACATGACTTGATCTCTTGGTAAGCCTTTTGTCATAGGATCTGCAATATTTTCCTTTGACTTTACATAATCTATACTAATTACTCCTGTTGATAGTAATTTTCTTATAATATTATGCCTTGGCGTCTTATATGTCTCGACTTAACATTATATACATTATTTTTGGCTTTAGCTTGTCTTTGCCATACTATCATAATGTATACATATTGATGACACTAGTTTTGGCGAATGGAATATCTTCTAGAAAATTTCTTAGCCATTCTGCTTCTTCAGCAGCTTTATCCAAGGCTATAAATTCTGATTCCATTGTCGAACGTGCTATACACGTCTTCTTTGTTGATCTCCATGAAATCACAGATCCTCCTAAAATAAATACATATCCACTCGTTGACTTAGTTTATGTATTATTAGAAATCCAATTAGCATCACTATAGCCTTCAAGTACTGGTGAATATTTTGTATAATGCAACCCATAGTTTAAGGTATATTTTAAATACCTTAACACTCTAATCAATGCTTCCCAATGATCTTCATTTGGATTGCTTGTATTTCTACTAAGCCTACTGACAACATAAGCAATGTCAGGCCTTGTAGAATTCATTAAGTAGATCAAACTTCCAATTACTTGAGAATACTCCAATTGATCAATTGCACTATCAATATTCTTCTTAAGTTTACAATTTGCATCAAATGGAGTAGGAGTAGGTTTACAATCATTTCTTTTAATTTGAATTCCTAAACTGACATCTGCTTGACCTAAATCTTTCATGTCAAAATTAGAATTCAACATTTTCTTGGTTGAAATGATTATATCTGTATTTGGGGACATGATTAACATATCATCAACATATAAACATATTATGACGCATGAATTCTTCGTTTCCTTAATGTATACACATTTGTCACTAGTGTTAGTCTTAATTGATCATTATACTGGGAACTATAATGAATTAAGACTAGTGTTAGTCTTGATTGATGATCATATGATGATTATACGTATATGGATACGAATCAAGATCACTAATACTTGTTAGGGAACAAAGTACTGGATCGACCGCTATGAGAACATCACATGGATTAAGTCATAGTTGTTTCTCATGATAGGTATATTTTTCATCTTGACTTGAGATTACCAGAGACTTCAACATTAGGAACACAAGTGATTTGACACAATCAAACGTTGTCTTTAACCTAGGACGATTATAAAGGTTGTGATTGGTTCTTGTGTGAGCAATGTGATGAAGTTGTGTAATCAAGATATAATATGAGAGATATCCAAAGGATCCCTCGATGTGTTACATCTTGTTAAAAGGCCTAGTCTAAGTGAATTGATATTGATCAATGTCACTTGGATGTTTTCACTATCTAGAGATCGAGACTAGTACGATTGAACATGTTGGATGACAATTCCATGCCTTATGTTTGATCAAAAGGATATCATGTGACAAAAGGATGTTATATACATTATTGATTAGGTTGTATCGATTTGATATTCGTACAACTTGGGTAGTCATAATGTCTTGCTAGAGGTCACTTATGACTTGTATACCAAAATGTGTTTTGGTACACTGCCAACGTTGTATGAGCCTATTGGGTCGCACACTAAGAATGGTTTTGCGAGATTTTAAGATGGTTCGAGAAAAACAAATTTTATATGATAAAATTCATGACAAACGTCCTTGTAGTGTATTACACTTATACTTCTTTAAGTAGGGGTATATGTGTAATTTATTTAACCGTCTATATACAAGGGTTGTATAAATAGACGCTTTAAGTTAGAACACACGTAGGAAAGATTAAGGGTCGAAACTCTATTTTCATTTTAGAAATGAATTAGGGTTTTTTGGTACGCTCTGGATCATTTTGGAGAGAAACAAAAAGGTTTGGTATTCTATCGAAGCTAGCACTTCGAATCTCGGCGCCGTTCGTGTGTGGATCTGCTTTGGTAGAGGGCATTCGTCGTTAGTTAGCGGCGCCTTAGAGATCGATCAACCTTCGAAAAGTATATTGCGACCGAGGTATGATTAAGTTTTCATGGTTTAAACGTTTTTAATGGAATTGGATTCGGATCCTGTTGGGGTTTTTGTCAAAATTGTTTTGTAATTTCACGTTGCGTATGAACCCCAAAACCCAACATAAGGCTTGGAGAAGGAGTTGAGATAAGAGAAAAAATGCAGTGCACTTGACGTAGTGGTCGTGCTATGGGGTAACACCAACGGCGCCAGGCAGATACACGCACCGAGCCTACTCTGAGGAGAAATTACACAAAAAAAGGTCAAAGTTGTGTCGGCGCTGTGCTTTTACACAGGGATCGTAGATCACTTACATACATCGTCGGGAAAGAAAAATAAAAAGTTTTGGAGTTCTAGTTCATTTGGAATTGTTAATTAAGGGCTTGAATTCTATTCTTATGAGTTTTAGGAATATAAATATATAAGTATTAGAAAGTGGTAAACATATAGAATATCATACATTACAATAGTTTATGAACAACCACTATAAATTAGCATAGATTTGAGTATTGAGAAGAGTTTTGAAAGAGAAGACATTAAAGACTCCATTTGTGGTTATTATGTATTGTTCTTTAATTTAATTGAAGGTATTTGATTTAATCTTTGATTGCGATGAATGCCATGATTTGTATGTTTTTTATTGTAATGAGTAAGTAGTCTATTTATCTTAGGGATCAATGGATCATATGGTATGAATAGTATGCAAAAGGAAGTATGAATGGATTATAATTATAAAAAGTGCAATGGTTAGAATTTGTATTGATTCTATGTGTAATGCTATGAACATCTAGATCACATGTTTGTTGATTAGAGGTTTTAGGAGTTAATATGGCCATTATAGCTTTTAAGCCGGATATGAACAATACAATCGTAAAACATATAATATTGATAGATAGTTGTTGATTAGGAAGGCACGGATAGTAAACTTAAATGTTTATGAGTCTAAAGATTTGAAACTTAATGCTATGTGAGACTTACGTTATTCACACTGATAGGAGTAGTTCTAGTTTGCACATTAGAATTTTTTCATCATGATAGTGGGTTGAAGTGAATATTAAGAAAATCTGTCTATTTTAATTAAACATTGCACATACATAATAAAAATGAAGGAAGTATGAGATGGAAAGCATGGTAATTTGTTACCTATGTGAAGTTGTGAACTAAGAGTTTTCTCGATATAAGAATATAAGTTAATTTACATTGTTTTATACAATAGAGTAGTTTAGTTTAAACCAAAACAAAAGAGATCTTCTTAACAAGTTAGTGAATTCAACTAAGTGACGTGTGTCTATATAAACCTTTCACGAGAAGAACGATATCCATAATCAACCTTTATTGATCACATTATTACTATAATTGAATGTTATACTTGCGCTTATGATCAAGTTTTTGGCGCCATTGCCGGGAAGGGTAGCAACACTTAGTTTAGTTTAGTTTACATAATTGTTAAGAGTTTTGTTTTCAGCAATTTACTTTCAAGTTTTTAAAAAAGGAGTTTTAGTTTCAAGTTTGACAATTTGTACTTGATCTTTTATGCATTCTTTTTTAGCAAACAAGTAGCGCATGCGTAGTCAAAGTGATAAGGACTTAGTGCATTACGATCCGGAAATCGACTGAACCAACAAGGGAAAGAAGAAAGAGACGATAACACAAGTCACGGACCAGTGTGACCGACCATTTCGGGTATGAAAAATTAACCCTGAATGGATACATCAACGCAAAGGACAACCAAAACCAATCAAATTAACAACAAATTCATGGAAAATAGGCGCTGACCTTCGTGTGAATGTCGAACCAACAACACCAACAAAGTCCACGATTTTTTTCGAAACCCTTTGCACTATGAACCCTCTTCATCGACAAAAATCGTTGGTCCAAACCAGAATAACACCACAAACAACAAAATCGAGCAATAAATCGAGGGAAATGGGTAGATTTTGGGCAATGTAGACAAAAAAAAGCTATGGGAAACTACGATTTCAAGGTTTTCAACTCGTTTTAGGTGTTTTCATGGTGGGGTGCTCATGTTTCAAACAAAGGGTATTTTGGGAAACTCTCGGGGTGCCATGAGAAATACTTAGGTGCCCATATCAATAAGGTGCCCTGAGCAACTGCCAAAGTGCACATAGCGCGACTCTAAAAAAACTTAAACCAATCAAAGCATTCCAACAAAGGAGAGGAGAAACTCACATCTATTTCTTTGCAACCCACATGAAACAAGAGTTATAGCAAAAGAATAAGAAAAAAAAAGATGGAAAGGGCCACAGACATAGATCACAGCCGTCAGAAAATCGGCAGCCCCAGATCTTGGAGATTCGAGTTCTCACCCCAAATATTTTCTCAATGTTAAAATACCGAAAGGGAGATCCAAAGACAAAAACTTACATGTTGCACCTGTACACGAGATAATTAAGCTTAAGATGATATTAAGGCTTAATCCACTATTAATTAATATCACAAAAGCTAAATTCCATTTTAAGGATATACTATTAATTATTATCAATTGTGTGCTTAAAGTTGGCCTATCATTCAATTCGCGCAATTTCATAAATATATTAACCTAATTTCAACTAGTTAACAAATGCAACTTATCGATTAAAATAGCTTATAATCTAACGATAAGCTAACCCAAAAGCTAATTTCCATTGCCAAACAAAGCCTTATATACTTAGTGATTATCACACAAGCTAAATTCCATGGAAGATGTTAGAGTAACTCACTTTGAGTACCTAATGGCTCAAATTAGGGGTGACAATTCGTGTCGGCGAGTCGTAAACATGTCGTGTCGTAAACAACTCATGACCCATATAATGTAAACTCATTACATGACATGTTTATTAATCGTGTTAATCGTTTTCGTGTCTAAGTGAGTCGTGTTAAACATGTCGTGTATTCGTGTCACCAATTTATTAAATATTTTATTTAAACTTTTATAATTTATTTACTACTTTATTAAATATATCTACATGAATAAATTTAAATAAACGTAATTAAATAGTCAATAAAGTATTTATTACTCTTAATAATAGAGGGAACATGACTCGTAATAATAACATATACAAAATTATAAGAATCGTCTAAAAAAATATCTAAATTTTACTTTGGTAAAAAGTTTTATTTTTTCTTTATAAATAATTATTAATAAATCCTTAAACATAAATAATATATTAAAAGTAAAATAAATATTTCCTCTAAAAAATAAAATAAATATGATAAAAAATGTGTACAAATAAAAAAATAAATCACGTTATTAACATGTATTCAAATTGTACTAATATATTTATTATACAACAACAACAACAACATAGCCTTAATTCCAAATTAATTGGGGTCGGCTACATGGATCAAACTTTTTTCCATTGTGCTCTATTTATTATACCATATTTATTATACCATATTTATTATTTATACATTATTCTATAATCATGTTAAGCAAGTCGTAAACGAGTTAAACATGTTGACATGTTAATGACTCCTTTATTAACTGTGTAAAAACGTGTTAACATGTTTATGACCCCGACCCACTTACGCCAAACCCACGACATGTTATTACGTGTCGTGTCGTGTTAATTGTGTCAAAGGTGTTTGGTTGTTTCAAGGAATATATTAATTCCTCAATTTATTAATTGACTAAAACAAAAATCTAGCTCTTAAAATTTAAGAGCATCTATTACATCTCATAATTATTTTATTAACTGCTAATTAAATAGAAATACACCCATAATTAATTAATTAATTGGGTGCGCGCATTTACATCGACCGATTATAGCTGTGCATGCATGGTTTCATCTTGCTTGCAAGTCACTCGAATGAGAGATAAAGTTTTACATGTTATCTCCTTCCACCATTTCATTATAAAGATTTTCTTATTTTTTTCTATTTTCTAATTTTAAGATATTTGTATATTGTGTTATTTATTGTTTTAAGATATATTCATCCCCATATTTTCGAAAAACGAAAAATCCAACTTTGAATAACCAAACAACGGGTCTAATTAATAAATTATTCATCAATGCATTAAGTCTCTATTTCAAATCTTACACCATCAATTTGGTTATCGCAATATTATTTATATATACTGTTTATGGCACTAAAATAACAATTAAGTTCATTTGAATTCTTTATTTTGTTAATAAATGGTCACTTCAATGATTTGTAAGTAAACAAATATTTTACCCTCTATTGTATATTTTTTTCTAAGAAATATGAGTTGATTATTGTGAATTATAATCTTAATTGTAAAAAATATTACAATATATTCACGTAAATTTATATACTAACTTCATCTTAAAGTTTTAATAACTCTTGCGCAGAGCGCAGGAAATCGACTAGTGTCATTAACAATTAGCTATTAAATTAAATTAATACCCAAAATAAAAATAAAAAATTTTATTCCAAACAACAACAATTCTCGCATCATTCTCCCCGAGTTGGAAAAAATTCGCCTCCTAATTTGATACTCAAATCATGCACGATAGACTAGTAATATAGGACCTCTATCACCTTCCATGCGTTCTACTTCTTCATCACGACTTCCATCAAATTGTGGCCCTTTCTTTAAATCAAAATCTACACCACCTTCATTGCGCCACTATGTCCACAAGAAGTCCTTTAGCCTTGTTCTTAAGCGATCAAATTGTCGGTGGCCTATCTCTCCACACCGAAACATTGAATACCTCCACCAGACGCGCGTTTGTTGTGGTTGAGTTTTTTTTCTTTGCTGATGATGTAGGGATTGCTTCTTGTCGTAGTCCGCCACTAGAAGAAGGAAACAAGTTTTTTTTTTCTTCTCTTCTCGTTCATCATCTGCTTGTCTTTGCTACATACGCTGATGTGCCTCGGATACGGTCACCGGGTAGAACATGTTCAAGGCATCTTGATAAGATTGCCGTAGACCACTAATGTACCTTGCGACCATCTTAAATTCTAATTCCATGAGATTGGTTCGCACCATGTGTTGATAGAACTCGATTTTATATTTTGTCACCGTTCGTGAACCTTATTGTAACATGAACCACCATTCGAGGATGCAAAGATAGTTGAAAGGCAAGAAAACCTCTTGCATCTTCCGCTTCAACTTCTCCCACGAATTGATTTTTGTCTTTTCCACTCTTAGTCGAGTCTGCTTCAACCGATGATACAATATTGAAACGCTTGCTTGAAATATAGTACCCACCAAAGGTACTTGAAACTCTTCAGAAATTGTTTACACTCTAAAACCATCTCCACTATATTGATCCAATCCGAAACTCCATGGCTGAAGTTTTTCATGAAACTCGGGATTTCGCTTTTTAACCCAGTGTCCCATCTTTAAGTTTCCCCCATCGCACTTTTTGATCTCCTCTCCTTTGTCGGTCGCAGAATTGTAAGGTTGGCTCAAAAGGGTTTTCGTAATCTTCGACTCTACTACACTTTAAAGGTTAACTCTTCTTCAACCCTTGGTTGATATCGATCACTTAACGAACTTATTGCGGCGCAATCGCTATTGTAATTGTTGAATTATTGTAGATTAAGATTAGTTTGTTGTTTCGATTCTTGCTATTGTTGAACTTGGAACGCGAGATTGCCAACGAAGTGTGTTAGTTGAATATGTTATCTAATTTGTGACAAATTGTCACGCCTATGCACTTCATCTACCGGATCTTCCTGGTGAACTTGTCGTCTGGGCATCATTGCGTAAGGATGCACTTTGCCAAACCGATGTAGATTATTGAAGTGCTAGATTTGTAAAAATGTCAAACCCGACACAACATAGATTCTTTCCAAATCGATTGAAGGACTCCACGCACAATCAAACTTAGCACACAAGAGAATAACAACAATTTTCTAAAAAAGCACAATTTTCATTATTCAAAATCAATCAACTCCTTTATTACATAGTCATAGCCATATATATAGGCTTCAAAACAATAGACAACAAAAACAAAAAAAAAAGTACCACGTACCTATAACAATATAAAATTTCTAAAAGTTAAAAACTCTCAATTTGGCACATACTACAACACTAGACACCTAAACATCATAATTGAAGACCGTGAAGCACTTCATATTTTTGATAGAATTCTAATCAAAATAATAGACAATCACATATACTTACTATTTTTAGAGCCTTCTAAACTCAACTTTATCTCATCTAAATGAAAGTTTCTAAAACTCAAAAACCTCCCTAACCTAAACATTGACAATTATGACAAACAACTTATAATTATTCCATTGGCAACGCTCGATTATAAACTTATAACAACTCATAAAACACGACTCAAATTGACACCCATGTACTTTTGTATGCCTTGATCCCATATTTGGTGTCATTGCATCATTAATCTTCATAAAAAACACACTCAAAATTCTTTTTATCATTGAATCTTCAAATACCCAATATCAAGAACAAAACTCGTTCTCTGTTTGCTGATTTGAAGAATACTCAAACATGAAAACACACGTGAAAATCACACAAATTTTCTTAACTCAAAAATATCAATATTATTTTAAAACAACCGAAAAACATAATATGCTTCAAGCCATATATATAGGCTTATGTTTAAAACAAAAATAAAAAAATAAAATACTAGTCTACTAGATGCTGTTATATATTGTATTCAATCTAGGACTCAATCTAAAGACCCCTCGTCAAACTCCTCTAAAGAGAGAAGTTCAGATGAACTGTGAGAATGAACAAAAGAAATGAAAAACTTGTATTATTGATTCACTTCTTCACAGAACAAATACAAGACACAACACTGTATTTATAAGACACATACAATGAGGACTAAATATTAACTACACAGTAACAAAAACCTAACAGACTAACTAACAGTCCTAACTGTGTAACCAAATATCTGTTACATAGAGGAACACACTACACACGTGACTCCATAAGTCATCCATGGTCTCTGAGGTTGATACTCTGATGATCTCTCACATGCCCCCGCAAATCGAACCAAGGTAAAGAAATGAGGTTCAATTTGGAAGATAAGAACTTGAACCGAGAGATAGAGAGCACCTTAGTAAGAAGATGACGCAGCGGAGATCTTCTAAACCAGTTGAAGGAATCCACGAACAACTCGATCTAGGTCGTAACTTAAGCCAAAGTTCGAAAATACTTTTATTCAAGCAAAAAAACTGCGAATTACATCCAATAGGTCGCTTAAATAGCGAAACCCTAAAATTTACCAAAAATAGTAAAAAGTCCAAAAAGCCCTAAAAGCCCTAAACTGGAAACTAGACGAAAAATAGAAACAAATGCCTCAAACGGCAATAAAAACGAAAATTCCTAATGAAAGTTATAAGCTAAACAAAACTTTCCTAAAATAGCAAAATTGCCGTTTCGGATGGCGAAACGATGGAATTTCGCCTAAAAACGTCGTAGACACGGCGTAGCGATGATCCGTGATCTCCATGCCGTTTCCAATCAACCCATGCCCCGAACGCCGAAACTCAAACGCCCGAACTTCACCGAAATTACCAAAATGCCATCCTTTGTCATATATTTTCATATTTTTCCAAGAATTTGCAAACTAATTCTTGGACTTCATCATTATCCCGTCAAGAATTTGCAAACTAATTCTTAGACTTCATCGAAGATCAGCAGATTGATCCTCGCAGTAGGCACATACCGCAAGTCCAAAATACCAACAAGAAGCTTCTCTCGTATGAAATGAGCATCAACTTCAATGTGTTTCGTTCTAACATGAAATACAAGATTCATGGCCAAGGATTTAGCACTGGTGTTGACACATCACATCATAGGAACAAAGGAAGAAGAAAAACCAAGCTCCTTGAGCAAGGAAGAACACTACATAATATCAGTAACACCAAGAGCCAAGGCACGTTATTCAGCTTTAGTACTGGAACGAGCAACAAGAGATTGCTTTTTGGAATACCAAGTAATCAAATTTCCACCAATGAAAACACATACACCACTTGTAGATCGTCTATCATCACAGTCCCCTGCCTAATCATAATCAGTAAACACCTCAAAAGATAAAGAAGAAGCAGGATGAAAGACTAAGCCATGCGTAAGAGTAGACTTAAGAAAACGAAGAACCCGTTTAACAGCATCCCAATGTAGATCAGTAGGACTTTGTTGAAACTGATTAAGTTTATTGACATGAAGCTTATGTTAGGCCTACTATTTGTAAGGTACTGAAGAGCACCCAAAGTACTGCGATATACTGTAGGATCATATAAGGGACTGCCTTCAAAAGTAAAAAGTTTAAGTCCAAATAATAAGGAGAAGGAAATGGTTTAGCATCATGAAGCCCGGTTTTGTGAAGAAGATCAAGAATGTACTTGTGTTGAGACAAGTACAACCCACTTGAGTCTCGATAAACCTCAAAACCCAGGAAATAATCCACATCTCCCATGGACTTAAGAGTAAATTTGGAGTTTCAACCAAGTGATAAGTTGATGAGCAGTTGAAGAATCAGATCCTATAATGAGGATATCATCCACATAAACTAAGAGGAGAAAAATATATATGTTGTCTTGATCTTTGATAAAATAGAGACACATCTGAAACACTATTAGTGAAACCTAAGTCAACAAAACAGATTTAAGCTTGGAAAACCAAGCTCTAGGTGCTTGCTTAAGACCTATAAGGCCTTGTTCAGTTTACAAACATAATGATGGTACTTGGAGCTAATAAAGCCATCAGGTTGCTGCATATACACATCTTCAGAGAGCTCACCATTCAGGAAAGCATTATTAATGTCAATTTTTTGAATTGGCCAATTAAATGTAATAGCCAATGTAAAACTATACGAAGAGAGGAGGGATTTATAACAGAGAAAATGTATCACCAAAGTCAAGACCAGGGAGTTTGAAGAAACCCTTTGGCCACAAGTCGAGCCTTATACCTTGAAATAGCACCGGTAGCACTTGGTTTTAATTCGAAAAACCCATTTGCATCCAACAATATTCATAGAAGGACCGGGAGGAACCAAAGTCTAGGTATTATTACGATCCAAAGCTTGAATTTCATCACCATGGCCTTAAACCAATTATCATCCTTAAGAGCCACCTTTCTGAAGTAGGTTCAGTGTGAGTAGGCACTAAAGCATGTGGTGAAGAAACAACCAATGCTTTAAGCTTAAAGACACCACACTTACTCCTAGTTAGCATAGGATGAGTATTAACAGGAGTACTATTATTAATAATAGTTGGTGTAGACATAGCGGAAGGAGAAGGATTGGGACAAGACACCAAAGGAGATGTGACAGGCAAATGACACTTTTCAGGAAAAGAAGCAGTAGGACTAGAAACTACAGAAGTAGATGTAGCAGTACTAGAAATAGTAGGACAGACAGTAACAGGTGTAGGTAAAAAAGATTTTGAACAAGAAGACAACAAAGGACTCAAAATAGGAGAAAATTTAAAAGAAGAAGATTTGATACAATCAATAGAAAATAAAGAAGAAAAAAGGAAAGTCATATTCATTGAAAACCACATCACGAGAAATATAAGTCTTGTCATTAGGATGTAAACACTTGTAACCATGATGTCGTGGGCTATATCCAATAAAGATTCATTTAGAAGATCGAAAATTGATTTTGTGTTTAGAATAAGCAATAAGATTAGGATAACAAGTACAACAAAAAATACGTAGATATGAGTAATCATGAGCCTTATAAAAAATAATTCATAAGGAGTTTTAAACTCAAGAACGAAAGAAGGAAGGCTATTAATAAGGAAAACAAAAGTTAAAAAAAACTTCTTCCTAAAATGAAAGAGACATTTTGGAATGAGCAAGAAGAGTAAGTCCCATTTCAACAATGGAATCATGTTTCCTTTTAGGTACACTATTTTGTTGATGAGCATAAGGACATGAATAGCAATATACAATTCTAGTTTTAGCACAAAAAGACTCAATGGGTTTATATTCAAGACCCATATCTGATTGAAAAGCTTTCAATTTACAACCAAGCTGTAATTCAGCCTGTGTTAAGAAATGCATAAAAGCAGCAAAAACATCAAATTTGAGATTGAGAGGATAAAACCAAGAAAAATGACTATAAGCATCAACAAAAATAATATAACACCGAGAACCTTGTGTTGAAATAAAAGGAGAAGGACCACACAAATCAGAATATACTAACTCAAGAGGTTTAATTACAGTAATAGAGCATGATTGATAAGGCAATTTCTGCATCTTGGCAATTTTATAAGGGTCATAAAAATATTTTCAAGACTTAGAAACATGTGCATTCAATGAAGACATGACTTTTTATAAAACAGAAATAGATGGATGACCTAGTCTAGCATGCCAATCACAATTATTCATAGCAACAACTTGTGAGGCAGGAACTGCAGTACAAGAAGACATACAGTAAGAAGTAGAAGAAGAAATAGATGATGAGACAGTTGAACCATGATTTGAAGAAAGCTCCTTTAGAAGACAATAGAGACCATTGTCAAGCACCCCTTGGAGCAAAATTTTCTTCGAATCCTTGTCCATAATAGAGAAAGAAGGAGTGAACTCAATGATCACATTATTATCACGAGGAAGCTTAGACACGCTAGTCAAATTCTTGGCAATATTAGGAACAAGAAGAACATTATTCAACTGCAAAGTAGGAGATGTCAAGGAAGATGTCTTTACCAAACTATTACCAATATGAGAAATATGTAAATGCTCACTATTACTAACAAGAACACGTTGATTACCTTTGTAAGCATTCTTTGTCAGCGGAGAAGAAGAATCAGCCGTCATGTGACTCAATGCACCATAATCCATATACCAATTTGGATCACCAACAGTGTATGGAGTTGCAGTGTAGCCTTGAAATTGATTAAGCATTACTTGAGGCGCAGAAGGTTGAAACTGTTGAACATTTGAAAGAGAGATCTGATGAAAAGTTTGACGAGATTGAGAAAACTGTCCACCAAACCCCGAATTCGATTCTGAGGACCTTGTAAAGCTTGATCGAACATATGAAAGCATTGGAGTGCCATATGACCATGACGGAAGTACACTTAACAGTAAACTCAACTTTTATTACCAGATCTACCTCATATGTTCTTGATACCTCCTCGAAAACTACCATTGTTTCGATTCTGACCTTGGTAATTGTTGGACCTCTAATTTTGATACTTCTTGGAACCATTATCAGCAAAATGAGCAGAGACATTAGTCAGATCTACACCAGAAGCTTTATTCAGATCATCGATTCGTTGTTCATGCAACATTAGTAAAAACTGTGCATCTTGAAGAGTTGAAGTCTTTTGTTGAGATGAATTTAGAACCACAACAGGATCATACTCATGTCCAAGACCATTCAAGACCGACTGAATCAGATCTGAATATGAAACTGTCTGATTAATTGATCGCAACTCAGAACCAATATTCTTGGTTTTAAGAACATATTCAAAAATTGAAGACGCGCCTTTATTCATATTACTTAACTGTTTCTTGAGTTGAAGAGCTCGAGCAATGGATACTTGATTGTAAAGACGTTCAAGTGTAATCCATATGTCGTGAGCTGATTCACACTCTACAACATAACCAATAACTTCTTTAGAGATGTTGGAGAAGAACCATACCATGAGAACTTGATCGATGCATTTCAGTAACTCTTCATCCTCAGCTGATGCATCAGCAAACTTAGTTCTTGAACTCAAAACGAGAGACTCAAGACCTAGTGCACGAACCGCTGCCTTGATTTAAATTTTCCAGTAAATGTAATTACCATTTTCAAGCTTTGATTGCAAGTTGAAGTTTAGGGCTTTTGCAATGCTCGTCACATCCGTGTAAGTAACAACTCCATAAGAACCAGATCCAGACAAATTTGCTTCCTCCATTAATGAATTTGGAAGCTCTGATACCATGTTAAACTCCTCTAAAGAGAGAAGTTCAGATGAACTGTGAGAATGAACAAAAGCAACTGAAAAACTTGTATTATTGATTCACTTTTTCATAGAACAAATACAAGACACAACAATGTATTTATAAGACACATATAGTGAGGACTGAATAGTAATTACACACTAACAAACAATACTGTGTAACCAAATATCTGTTACATAGAGGAACACGCCACACACGTGACTTCATAAGTCATCCATGGTCTCTAAGGTTGATACTCTGGTGATCTCTCACGGGATTGGCACATATTTCAACTCAATCTCTAACCACTATTAATTTTGAGACAAACTTTGACTCAACTTCTAACCCAAATCCTAAATACTTAATAATTAACTATCGAATTAAATTAAGACCCAAAATAAAAATAAAACAAATTAACTCCAAACCACATCAATTCTGCGTCAAAGGACCTAAAAATAATAGCAAATTATGTTCAAGTTTGTTGTGTGATTCAAGGCACTGTCATGCCAGTTTCAACACTCAAAATCACGTTATAGGCATTATAGTACCCATTTTAGGTGTTGTAGTGCCTATGATCCTTTCAAATCTCTCTTTTTCCCATTTCATTTTTTTTGTGCATTTTGCTGCCACTTCAAGAACAATCTTGATCATCATGTGGCCATTTCTTGGAAGATGTTGAAGCGGTAGTTTGTGGACCTCTTTGATTTTGTTGAATCTTTAATCACCTCAACCGAGCTCATATGTAGTTTATATTCGTTGAAACATCCAAGAACCGAGTCTAAAATGCACACGACACCGAATTGAACCTAAATACACCAAATTGAATAAATTAAGAATAACAAGAGCCTTATTTAATATAATAATACATGTAAAGACTAATAATATGATTTTTTTCTTAGTACGGGGTTTAACGAAGGTGCTGAACGTGGAAACACGTTAGAAATAATAATAATAAAATAATATGCTAAATAAAACTAGATAAAAGGACAACTCATCTTAAATAATCATTTAGTGTCACTCATTGACGCATTTAACTTTATTTTGTATTTTATAATCAACTTCATTAGTATATGTAACTATACGTTGAAATATGCCACCTTATATGGTTTTCTCTGTTCTTATCATAAATAATGCTACAATTAATTAGGTATGCATAAATGTGTTTGTCATCAGGTGATAACCATAGGTTTGTTATATTTATAATGCAAAATCATATAAAAAATATTTATAATTCAAAAAACACTATTTCATCCTTGAAAGGTTTAATTTTTCTTATTTTAGTCCCTAAACTTTCATTACTTTACATTTGGCCCATGAACTTTCATTTCCTTGTACATTTGGTCATTTGAAGAAATTGAGTAGTAACAATGGCCGACACGGTTGACAATGAGCGATTTAAAAAATCGATTCACGATATGGAAAAAAATGATCGATTTTATCTTTTTGTTTCAATCAATCAATTTTTTATATTTATTTTTTATTTTTGGAGAAGATCGGTTGGGATTTTTAAAGTACAACAAACAAATAGACCACCATAATCGCGTGGCTCCTTTTTGAGTTAGTGCTCAAACAATAAACTACCCCTTCACCCATCTTCAAGAGGCATCATCGCTTCCTTTACTTGTGGTCCATCGTAATCAATGTACGCATGGGTTAAGATATGAGCTTTTATGTAGTATTCCTCTACTTAAGCATCTTGATTAGTGCATCATTTCCTCCCTAATGTCTAACGAACAATTATTTTTTTATAGGAAATGTCTAACGAACAATGGCTTAACTACCGATCAAGTTCATGTGAGTTTGTAAGTCATACCTTAAGTTTCATCATCACATGAGCACGCATTAGGTGTTGGAACTATATTTACAAGTAGATGTAGTTGAAGCTCCATTGATGAGAGGGTGACCTCCTCCGATGGCGTGTTTCAATATAGACACTCAACGTTGAAGAAGGGTGAAGTGGTCATTTTTTTGTTTGAGCCCTAACTTGTTTGATGAACTAAGTTTACAGTTGTCTTTTTTGTTGTTCGTTTTAAAAATCTCAATCGACCTTCTAAAAAAATTGATTTGTTGAGTAAAACAAAAATAATCATTTTTTTCCTATTGGTAAGCCTCTAAACCGCTCATTGATAGCCACCATTACTACCCAGATTAACAGAAAGACCAAATGTTTAGGGGAACGAAAACATTGACAATGCATAAACCAAATGTCTAACTGATGAAAGTTCGGGGGTTAAATAAGGAAAAACCGAAAAGTTCATGGACCAAATAATGCTTTTTGCAGGCTTCAAAAGAAGCAAAGTGGAGTTTGTTACTTCATGCGGCTAGCTAACATTTTACGACTGTTGAAATAGTTGGGTAGAATAAATGTTACTACTTGTACAAATTACTCATTGTTCAACTTAAATTTGTTATATTATGCAAAATTCAAATAAAAACTTTATTTGAGAGGTGTGCTTTTCTGACTGGAAAATATTTGTCTATGATTGACATCTTTGGTACTAATCAATAGATTGAGAAAACCTACCACACGGCTTAAAGTGAATTTAGTGCATGGCATAAATATATTTGTTAAGCTTCATTTGGGAATTTGGATCTTCGTAATCCAAGGCTTCCATGGATTCTAAGGTTATATGAATTTTTGACACCAAAGTGACTTGTTCAATACAATTTTGATAATTGATTGGCAACTAAATAGAATTTGGTGGAAATAATTATATGTGGTGTTTAGATAGAGAAAGATGGAGCATCAATTTTGCCCAACTAATCAGATTATGGCGTTTGATGTGGGTGGTGTATTTTTATTTTTTTTCTATCCAATGAATTAATATTGACTATTTTTTTATGATTAATTAGCCCTAAGTGGTGAGTATTATTCTAAAAAAAGCGATACTTCCCTATGAAATATTTTAGTTTATAGGAAAAAATTGGTTTGATGGCATTGGTCCCATTAAGAATTGATTGCTTTGAGGCTTGATTTTGAGAAACCCATTTTAGTTTCCTCGTCAATTAAATTGTTTATTTACGTAGCCTGTTTAGTACCGTAACGTATGCGATGCTTATGAATGCTGTTTTGTGTGTGACATTAGGCTTCTACCAAGTTTAATAACCTCGATTAGGTTTAGTTTCTCGGTTTGGAAAAGACACAATGTCGTTTAATTTGGATTAACGAGACTTTGACTTGGTCTATTAGTCTGGTGAACCACTTAAACCCACTAAACTAATGCTACTAAAGTTAGACAAGAATCAGATGGTGGGAGAGTTCAAATAGTTATCGTGTGATAATGTGAATGAAAAATAGTATTCCAAAGTATAAGAGAAGCCATTCCTTTGAATCTACATTGCACATATTGTTAATCTTGTATACACAAGAAAACAAATTTGGAAGCAGTAACATTATTATTGCCTTTATAATAGCCCTTTTGATTTTATTAAAATTCTTCATGTTATATGTTCAATATTGCTTGAGCTGCCTCAAAATTTTGCGTACTCGCAATTTGTCCTTAGATTGTTCCTCATTTCATATCTTGAGGTCGTTTAGTTCAGCGAGCGCTTTACCTTAAGATTTCTCTTTGCTTTATTTTTATTTATAGGTTTCTTGTTCATGATGCGAGATATTTTTAATTGGAAACCATGACGTGTATCGTGGTATGATCTATTGGATGTCGTATTATGAAAATAATGTGGCATTCGAACAAACAAGTATGATTTTAGCAAGTCAAGTAACAGTCCTCCTAAAGCTTGCATGGAGAATGTTGAAATGTCGCCTTCGTCTAGTGTTTCGAAAGTGATCTTCTAGCCAAACCAACAAGAAAAAGAAAACACTTGATCTGGATCATCGATAATTAATGCTTCAAATGGTCCTCCAAAGATTTTTTGGATTATAGACTTCTTGGTCACCATATCAACAACTTAAAGTCCGTGCGTCCTCAAGGAAAAATGCACCGAGATGATACTGAAATGTTCTCAAATCGTGGTCCCCAGATCGTGAGAACCCATCAAGAGTTGGTTCAATTTTGTAGGAAAAATGTGCCCGATGGTCTTTGTGGATATGTTCTCATATCATGGTTCGAGAATGCGGAACCTGGTGAGTGTTATACTTGAACAATCTGTAATGATCTTATATGCAATAAATAAAACGAAATAAAAATAAACATCAACATAATCGAATGATAAGTAAACAAATAATGTAATTATAGGAGGCTTGCTCGAGAGCAATGTCCTAAGACAGAATTGTTTCCCGATTTGGTGATAAAATCTCTTCAGGAATCTGACCCCAGGATTCAACTGGAGTGCCATTCCAAATTTAGAAATCACCAATTTAAAATCATCAAACCGTGTTTCTTTTTCTCTCACGTAACAATTAATTTCCGAAAAAACATTCAGTCT
Source organism: Stephania cephalantha (assembly GCA_039657325.1). Lineage (NCBI taxonomy): Eukaryota > Viridiplantae > Streptophyta > Magnoliopsida > Ranunculales > Menispermaceae > Stephania > Stephania cephalantha. The sequence goes on from CM077576.1 coordinate 19,290,565, forward strand.
ATAATTTTGAGTTCTAGTTGAACTTAAATAATAGTCGAAGAGGTGTTTCCCAAAAAAAACATCTCTTTAATTTCGAAAATAAAATAATCCGTTGGGTTCAACAGTCATGACTGTTGTAAAACCCAACTGTATTAACTGTATAACAATTAATTAATTTCGAAAATTAATTACCGAAAATTAAAAATTTAAGTAAAAAGAAAATCTATGTTTGACAACCAAGCCAAAGCCCAAAGAGCCCAAAGGCCGAAGGCCCATCTTTGAAATAAAAATGTATGGGTCACCCTATATTATGTGCATCCATGTGCACCCAATGGGTCCCCAACTCCTTGTCCCTTTGTCCTATATAAAGTATGTTGAGTTGCTTTCACTTATAGAGTGTGAAAGTGCTTTGTAGTTCTCCTATGTGGGACTAAATGTTTTCTCTTCAAAACACTACTAGAACAAGACATATTGTCTTTTGTTCCAACAATGCCCCACATTTGAATAGAAAACATTTTGTCACCCCACATTTCTATTCAAATTTGGTTTTCACATAGTCAAAAACTTCGTTAAAATACAAGAGAGAGAAATATTACGTGATGTTGTCAGGAAAAGTGACTAAACGACATATCAGACTTACTAAGTGATGCAATGGATATAGAAGATCTTGAACTGTTCACTTTGTGTAGTAAATCGATATAATACGCCTTATCCATGTCATAATAATTAAAATACAGTTTATTCATTTTTGTCCATTTTGGTCATGGACGTATCCTGGTTTCATGATAGCTTTAGAGAATTTAGCCTATCTGGTTCTCTTAAATGGGACCCCACATTGACTATCATATAGGTGACATTTTGGTTGTCATTAAATGTAAAACCATACCATTAACGTCTTCGCAACACATGTTATATCTTAGGAATGAGGAAAAGTGTGTTCTGCTTCAAGTCTTATCTAACCAATTTTCCTATTGAACCTAGACCATGGGATCTCCAATCAGCTAGGTTAGGTTTCTGCCAGACTTAACTCATTTTATAAGCTTTAGACCCATTTCCCTCGATAACAACATGACTTGATCTCTTGGTAAGCCTTTTGTCATAAGATCTGCAATATTTTCCTTTGACTTTAGATAATATATACTAATTACTCCTGTTGATAGTAATTTTCTTATAGTATTATGTCGGCGTCTTATATGTCTCGACTTAACATTATATACATTTTTTTTGGCTTTAGCTTGTGCTGCCATACTATCATAATGTATACATATTGATGACACTAGTTTTGGCGAATGGAATATCTTTTAGAAAATTTCTTAGCCATTCTGCTTCTTCAGCGGCTTTATCCAAGGCTATAAATTATGATTCCGTTGTCGAACGTGCTATACACGTCTTCTTTGTTGATCTCCATGAAATCGCAGATCCTCCTAAAATAAATACATATCCACTCGTTGACTTAGTTTATGTATTATTAGAAATCCAATTTGCATCACTATAGCCTTCAAGTACTGGTGAATATTTTGTATAATGCAACCCATAGTTTAAGGTATATTTTAAATACCTTAACACTCTAATCAATGCTTCCCAATGATCTTCATTTGGATTGCTTGTATTTCTACTAAGCCTACTGACAACATAAGCAATGTCAGGTCTTGTAGAACTCATCAAGTAGATCAAACTTCCAATTACTTGAGAATACTCTAATTGATTAATTGCACTATCAATATTCTTCTTAAGTTTACAATTTGCATCAAATGGAGTAGGAGTAGGTTTACAATCATTTCTTTTAATTTGAATTCCTAAACTGACATCTGCTTGACCTAAATCTTTCATGCCAAAATTAGAATTCAACATTTTCTTGGTTGAAATGATTATATCCGTATTTGGGGACATGATTAACATATCATCAACGTATAAACATACTATGACGCATAAATTCTTCGTTTCCTTAATGTATACACATTTGTCACATTCATTTATTTTAAATCCATTTATAATCATAATATAGTCGAATTTTGCATGCCACTGTTTTGGCGCTTGTTTAACTCCATATAATGAGTTAACAAGTTTACGACTTTATTTTCTTGACCTTTAACCACAAATCCTTCTAAGGTTGATCCATATAAATTTCTTCATCTAATTCTCTATTTGAAAATTATATTTTTAAATCCATTTGATGTATTTCCATGTTGTATATGGAAGCCATTGAAATTAGCATCCTTTTATATGTAATTCTTGAAACTGGAGAATAGGTATCAAAATAGTCCAACCCTTCTTTTTGCCAATATCCTTTAGCCACTAAACAGGCTTTATATTTGTCAATCGACCTATCAGCTTTTAACTTTCGTTAAAAAATCTATTTATAACCTATTGGTTTAATACAAGCAGGTAAATCAACCAATTCCTAAGTATGGTTATTCATAATGGATTCTACTTCACTGTTTATGGCTTCTTTCCATAAAATAGCCTCACTAGAAGTCATAGCTTCTTTATATGTTTGTGGTTCAGTTTCAGTCAAAAGACTAATAAAATCTGGTCCATAACTTTTTGGAACTCTTGTTCTCTTTTCCCTTTTTGGTTCTATATCTAATTCAGGAACATTAGAAGTGGAGGGTTCCTCTCGAACTCTCTTATTTGATGTACTCAATTTGTATTCTTTATAATGAAATATTCCTTCAAAGAATTGAGCATCAACAGATTCAACAATAGTGTTAACATGAATAACACTAACTCATAGAATTAATTACCAAAAATCTATATGCGTAACTATTGTTAGCAAAACTAATAAATACACAGCTATCATTTTAGGCCCTAACTTAGTTCTCTTAGTAATAGGAATCTGAACTTTTGCTAGACAACCACACACTTTCAAGATTTTGTATGAAGGAACTCTTCCTTTCCATATTTCATAAGCAGACTTATTTGTCTTCTTAAATGGAATTCTATTCAGAATATAATTTGCTGTAAGTAGTGCTTCACCCCACATATTATGTGGAAGCCCTAAACTATTTAACATAGAATTTATCATATCTTTGAAAGTTCTATTATTCCTCTTCGCAACTTCATTCTGTTGAGGCGTATATGGTGCCGTAGTTTGATGTATAATTCCATGTTCACTACAAAATTCAGCGAATTTAGTGGACTCGTATTCTCCACCTCTATATGTTCTAATTGCCTTGATCTTTTTGTCTAATTGATTTTCCACTTCAGCTTTATATGTCTTAAACGTATCAAAAGATTCATCTTTGGTTTTAATCAAATAGACATAACAATATTTACTACAATCATCTTCGTGTGATGGGTAACGCATCAAAGTGCGTGCTAACGCGAATATCGAGAGGCGAGATACGGGTACACTAGTGAAAACCTCTTACATAAACATGTCTAGGTTATCAAATGGACATAATTAATGTATCCATAAGCTTATTAAATTTACTTGAACAATAGGCTATGACATACCTCGAAATGCGTGTCGAGACGCTGGGCACCGTTCGTGAACCTTATTGTAACATGAACCACCGTTCGAGGATGCAAATATAATTGAAAGGCAAGAAAACCTCTTGCATCTTCCGCTTCAACTTCTCCCACGAATTGATTTTTGTCTTTTCCACTCTTAGTCGAGTCTGCTTCAACTAATGATACCATATTGAAGCGTTTGCTTGAAATATAGTACCCACCAAAGGTACTTGAAACTCTTCAGGAACTTGTTTACACTCTAAAACCATCTCCACTATATTAATCCAATCCAGAAACTTCGCGGCCTGAAGTTTTTCATGAAACTCTGGGATTTCAGTTTTTAACCCAGTGTCCCATCTTTATGTTTCTCCCAACTGCACTTTTTGATCTCCTCTCCTTTGTCGCTCGCAGAATTGTAAGGTTGGCTCAAAACGGTTTTCGTAATCTTCTGACTCTACCACTTCAAAGGTTAACTCTTCTCCAACCCTTGGTTGATATCGATCACGAACTTATTGCGGCGCAACTGCTATCGTAATTGTTGAATTTGTAGATTAAGATTAGTTTGTTGTTTTGACTGTTGCTATTGTTGAACTTGGAACGCGAGATTGCCAACGAAGTGTGTTAGTTGAATATGTTATCTAATTTGTGACAAATTGTCACGCCTATGCACTTCATCTACCGGATCTTCCTGGTGAACTTGTCGTCTGGGCATCATTGCGTAAGGATGCACTGCCAAACTGATGTAGATTATTGAAGTGCTAGATTTGTAAAAATGTCAAAACTGACACAACATAGATTCTTTCCAAATCGATTGAAGGAATCCACGCACAATCCAACTTAGCACACAAGAGAATAACAACAATTTTCTAAAAAAGCACAATTTTCATTATTCAAAATCAATCAACTCCTTTATTACATAGTCATAGCCATATATATAGGCTTCAAAACAATAGACAACAAAAACAGAAAAAAAAGGTACCACGTACCTATAACAATATAAAATTTCTAAAAGCTAAAAACTCTCAATTTGGCACATACTACAACACTAGACACCTAAACATCATAATTGAAGACTGTAACGCACTTGCTATTTTTGATAGAATTCTAATCAAAATAATAGACAATCACATATACTTACTATTTTTAAAGCCTTCTAAACTCAACTTTATCTCATCTAAATGAAAGTTTCTAAAACTCAAAAACCTCCCTAACCTAAACATTGACAATTATGACAAACAACTTATAATTATTCCACTGGCAACGCTCGATTATAAACTTATAACTACTCATAAAACACGACTTAAATTGACACCCATGTACTTTTGTATGCCTTGATCCCATATTTGGTGTCATTGCATCATCAATCTTCATAAAAAACACACTCAAAATTCTTTTTATCATTGAATCTTTGAATACCCAATATCAAGAACAAAACTCGTTCTCTGTTTGTTGATTTGAAGAATACTCAAACATGAAAACACACGTGAAAATCACACAAATTTTCTTACCTCAAAAATATCAATATTATTTACAAAACAACCGAAAAACATAATATGCTTCAAGCCATATATATAGGCTTGTGTTTAAAACAAAAATAAAAAAATAAAATACTAGTCTACTGGATGCTGTTATATATTGTATTCAATCTAGGACTCAATCTAAAGACCCCTCGTCAAACTCCTCAAAAGAGAGAAGTTCAGATGAACTGTGAGAATGAACAAAAGAAATTGAAAAACTTGTATTATTGATTCACTTCTTCACAGAACAAATACAAAACACAACACTGTATTTATAAGACACATACAATGAGGACTAAATAGTAACTACACAATAACAAAAACCTAACGACTAACTAACAGTCCGAACTATGTAACCAAATATATGTTACATAGAGGAACACACTACACACGTGACTCCATAAGTCATCCATGGTCTCTGAGGTTGATACTCTGATGATCTCTCACATGCCCCCGCAAATCGAACCAAGGTTAAGAAATGAGGTTCAATTTGGAAGATAAGAACTTGAACCGAGAGATAGATAGCACCTTAGTAAGAAGATGACGCAGCGGAGATCTTCTAAACCAGTTGAACGAATCCACGAACAACTCGATCTAGGTCAGAACTTAAGCCAAAGTTCGAAAATTCTTTTATTCAAGCAAAAAAACTGCGAATTACATACAATAGGTCGCTTAAATAGCGAAACCCTAAAATTTGCCAAAAATAGTAAAAAGTCCAAAAAGCCCTAAAAGCCCTAAACTGGAAACTAGACGAAAAATAGAAACAAGTGCTCCAAACAAAGAATAAAAACGAAATTCCTAATGAAAGTTATAAGCTAAACAAAACTTTCCTAAAATAGCAAAATTGCCGTTTCGGAGGGCGAAACGATGGAATTTCGCCGAAAAACATCGTAGTCACAGCATAACAGTGATCCGTGATCTCCATGGCGTTTCCAATCAACCCATGCCCCCTGAACGCCGAAACTCAAACGCCCGAACTTCACCAAAATTACCAAAATGCCATCCGGTCATATATTTTCATATTTTTCCAAGAATTTGCAAACTAATTCTTGGACTTCATCATTATCCTGTCAAGAATTTGTAAACTAATTCTTGGACTTCATCAGAAGATCAGCAGATTGATGCTCAGTAGGCACATACCGCAAGTCCAAAATACCAACAAGAAGCTTCTCTCGTATGAAATGAGCATCAACTTCAATGTGTTTCGTTCTAACATGAAATACAAGATTCAAGGCCAAGGATTTAGCACTGGTGTTGTCACATCACATTACAGGAACAAAGGAAGAAGAAAAACCAAGGTCCTTGAGTAAGGAAGAACACTACATAATATCAAGTAACACCAAGAGCCAAGGCACGTTATTCAAACTCGATCTTGAACGAGCAACAAGAGATTGCTTTTGGAATACCAAGTAATCAAATTTCCACCAATGAAAACACATACACCACTTGTAGATCATCTATCATCACAAATCCCCGCCTAATCGAATCAGTAAACACCTCAAAAGATAAAGAAGAAGCAGGATGAAAGACTAAGCCATGTGTAAGAGTAGACTTAAGAAAACGAATAACCCGTTTAACAACAGCCCAATGTAGATCAGTAGGACTTTGTTGAAACTGATTAAGTTTATTGAAAATGAAGCTTATGTTAGGCCGACTATATGTAAGGTACTGAAGAGCACCCAAAGTACTGCGATATAGTGTAGGATCAGATAAAGGACTGCCTTCAAAAGCTAAAAGTTTAAGTCCAAAGGAATAAGGAGAAGGCAATGGTTTAGCATCATGAAGCCCAGTTTTGTGAAGATGATCAAGAATGTACTTGTGTTGAGACAAGTACAACCCACTTGAGTCTCGATAAACCTCAAAACCCAGAAAATAATCCACATCTCCCATGGACTTAAGAGTAAATTTGGAGTTCAACCAAGTGATAAGTTGATGAATAGTTGAAGAATCAGATCCTATAATGAGGATATCATCCACATAAACTAAGAGGAGCAAAATATATATGTTGTCTTGATCTTTGATAAAATAGAGACACATCTGAAGCACTATAAGTGAAACCCAAGTTAACAAAACAGATTTAAGCTTGGAAAACCAAGCTCTAGGTGCTTGCTTAAGACCTATAAAGCCTTGTTCAGTTTACAAACATAATGAGGGTACTTGGAACTAATAAAGCCATCAGGTTGCTGCATATACACATCTTCAGAGAGCTCACCATTCAGGAAAGCATTATTAATGTCAATTTGTTGAATTGGCCAATTAAATGTAATAGCCAAGGTAAACACTATACGAAGAGAGGAGGGATTTATAACAGGAGAAAATGTATCCCAAAAGTCAAGACCAGGAGTTTGAAGAAACGGCCACAAGCCGAGCCTTATACCTTGAAATAGCACCAGTAGCACTGGTTTTAATTCGAAAAACCCATTTTCATCCAACAATATTCATAGAAGGACTGGGAGGAACCAAAGTCTAGGTATTATTACGATCCAAAGCTTGAATTTCATCACTATGGCCTTAAACCAATTATCATCCTTAAGAGCCACCTTTCTTGAAGTAGGTTCAACAGTGAGTAGGCACTAAAGCATGTGGCGAAGAAACAACCAATGCTTTAGGCTTAAAGACACCCCACTTACTCCTAGTTAGCATAGGATGAGTATTAACAGAGTAGTATTATTAATAATAGTTGGTGTAGACATAGAAGAAGGAGAAGGATTGGGACAAGACACCAAAGGAGACGAGACAAGCAAATGACATTTTTCAGGAAAAGAAGCTGTAGGACTAGAAACTACAGAATTAGATGTAGCAAATACTAGAAACATGGGACAGACGAAGAATGTGTGTAGGTAAAAAAAATTTTGAACAAGAAGACAACAAAGGACTCAAAATAGGAGAAAAATTAAAAGAAGCAGATTTGATACAATCAGAAGAAAATAAAGAAGAAAAAAGGAAATTCATATTCATTGAAAACCATATCACGAGAAATATAAGTCTTGTCATTAGGATGTAAACACTTGTAACCATGATGTCGTGGGCTATATCCAATAAAGATTCATTTAGAATATCGAAAATTGATTTTGTGTTTAGAATAAGCAATAAGATTAGGATAACAAGTACAACAAAAAATACGTAGATATGAGTAATCATGAGCCTTATGAAAACATAATTCATAAGGAGTTTTAAACTGAAGAACGAAAGAAGGAAGGCTATTAATAAGGAAAACAAAAGTTAAAAAAACTTATTCCTAAAATGAAAGAGACATTTTGGAATGAGCAAGAAGAGTAAGTCCAATTTCAACAATGGAATCATGTTTCCTTTCAGGTACACTATTTTGTTGATGAGCATAAGGACATGAATAGCAATATACAATTCTAGTTTTAGCACAAAAGGACTCAATGGGTTTATATTCAAGACCCATATCGATTGAAAAGCTTTCAATTTATTGATTCATTTTTTTGTTTGAGCCCTAACTTGTTTGATGAACTGAGTTTACAGTGGTCTTTTTTGTTGTTCGTTTTAAAAATCTCAATCGACCTTCTAAAAAAAATTGATTTGTTGAGTAAAACAAAAATAATCATTTTTTTCCTATTGGTAAGCCTCTAAACCGCTCATTGATAGCCACCATTACTACCCAGATTAACAGAAAGACCAAATGTTTAGGGGAACGAAAACATTGACAACGCATAAACCAAATGTCTAACTGATGAAAGTTCGGGGGTCAAATAAGGAAAAACCGAAAAGTTCATGGACCAAATAGTGCTTTTTGCAGGCTTCAAAAGAAGCAAAGTGGAGTTTGTTACTTCATGCGGCTAGCTAACATTTTACGACTGTTGAAATAGTTGGGTCGAATAAATGTTACTACTTGTACAAATTACTCATTGTTCAACTTTAATTTGTTATATTATGCAAAGTTCAAATAAAAACTTTATTTGAGAGGTGTGCTTTTCTGACTGGAAAATATTTGTCTATGATTGACATCTTTGGTACTAATCAATAGATTGAGAAAACCTACCACACGGCTTAAAGTGAATTTAGTGCATGGCATAAATATATTTGTTAAGCTTCATTTGGGAATTTGGATCTTCGTAATCCAAGGCTTCCATGGATTCTAAGGTTATATGAATTTTTGACACCAAAGTGACTTGTTCAATACAATTTTGATAATTGATTGGCAACTAAATAGAATTTGGTGGAAATAATTATATGTGGTGTTTAGAGAGGGAAAGATGGAGCATCAAGTTTGCCCAACTAATCGATTATGGCGTTTGATGTGGGTGGTGTATTTTTATTTTTTCTATCCAATGAATTAATATTGACTATTTTTTTATGATTAATTAGCCCTAAGTGGTGAGTATTATTCTAAAAAAAGCGATACTTCCCTATGAAATATTTTAGTTTATATGAAAAAATTGGTTTGATGGCATTGGTCCCATTAAGAATTGATTGCTTTGAGGCTTGATTTTGAGAAACCCATTTTAGTTTCCTCGTCAAATAAATTGTTTATTTACGTAGCACATTTGTTTAATGTACCGTAACGTATGCGATGCTTAATTATGAATGTTGTTTTGTGTGCGACGAGAGGCTTTCTACCAAGTTTAATAACCTCGATTAGGTTTAGTTTCTCGGTTTGGAAAAGACACAATGTCGTTTAACTTGGATTAACGAGACTTTGACTTGGTCTATTAGTCTGGTGAACCACTTAAACCCACTAAACTAATGCTACTGAAGTTAGACAAGAATCAGATGGTGGGAGAGTTCAAATAGTTATGGTGTGATAATGTGAATGAAAAATAGTATTCCAAAGTATCAGAGAAGCCATTCCTTTGAATCTACATTGCACATATTGTTAATCTTGTATACACAAGAAAACAAATTTGGAAGCAGTAACATTATTATTGCCTTTATAATAGCCCTTTTGATTTTATTAAAATTCTTCATGTTATATGTTAAATATTGCTTGAGCTGCCTCAAAATTTTGCGTACTCGCAATTTGTCCTTAGATTGTTCCTCATTTCATATGGTGAGGCTTTGTTTAGTTCAGCGGTCTTTTACCTATTAAGATTTCTCTTTGCTTTATTTTTATTTATAGGTTTCTTGTTCATGATGCAGATATTTTTAATTGGAAACCATGACGTGTATCGTGGTATGATCTATTGGATGTCAGTATTATGAAAATAATGTGGCATTCTGAACAAACGAGTATGATTATAGCAAGTCAAGTAACAGGTCCTCCTAAAGCTTGCATGGAGAATGTTGAAATGTCGCCTTCGTCTAGTGTTTCTGAAAGTGATCTTCTAGCCAAACCAACAAGAAAAAGGAAAACACTTTATCTGGATCATCAGATAATTAATGCTTCAAATGGTCCTCCAAAGATGGTTTTGGATTATAGACTTCTTGGTCAGCCACATCAACAGCTTAAAGTCCGTGTGTCCTCAAGGAAAAATGCACCGATGATACTGAAATGTTCTCAAATCGTGGTCCCAGGATCGCAGAACCTCATCAAGAAATTTGGTTCAATTTTGTAGGAAAAATGTGCTGATGGTGCTTGTTGATATGTTCTCATATCATGGTTCGAGAATGCGGAACCCGGTAAGTGTTATACTTGAAAAATCGTAATGATCTTATATGCAATAAATAAAACGAAATAAAAATAAACATCAACATAATCGAATGGTAAGTAAACAAATAATGTAATTATAGGAGGCTTGCTCGAGAGCAATGTCCTAAGACATAATTGTTTCCCGATTTGGTGATAAAATCTCTTCGTGAATCGACCCCAGATTCAACTGGAGTGCCATTCCAAATTTAGAAATCACCAATTTGAAAATCACAAACCGTGTTTCTTTTTCTCTCACAAAACAATTAATTTCCGAAAAAATTCGATCTATAATTTTGAGTTCTAGTTGAACTTAAATAGTAGTCGAAGAGGTGTTTCCCAAAAAAACATCTCTTTAATTTCGAAAATAAGATAATCCGTTGGTTCAATGATCATGATCGTTGTAAAACCCAACCGTATTAATCGTATAACAATTAATTAACTTTGAAAATTAATTACCGAAAATTAAAAATTTAAGTAAAAAGAAAATCTATGTTTGACAACCAAGCCAAAGCCCAAAGAGCCCAAAGGCCCAAGGCCCATCTTTGAAATAAAAATGTATGGGTCACCCTATACTTATGTGCATCCATGTGCACCCAATGGGTCCCCAACTCCTTGTCCTTTGTCTATACAAAGTATGTTGAGTTGCTTTCATTTATAGAGTGTGAAAGTGCTTTGTAGTTCTCCTATCTCTGGGACTAAATGTTTTCTCTTCAAAACACTACTAGAACAAGACATATTATCTTTTGTTCCAACAATGCCCCACATTTGAATAGAAAACATTCTGTCACCCCACATTTCTTTTCAAATTTGGTTTTCAAACATAGTCAAAAACTTCGTTAAAATACAAGAGAGAGAAATATTACGTGATGTTGTCGGGAAAAGTGACTAAAAGACATATCGGACTTACTAAGTGACGCAATGGATATAAAAGATCTTGAACTGTTCACTTTGTGTAGTAAATCGATATAATACGCCTTATCCATGTCATAATAATTAAAATACGCTTTATTCATTTTTGTCCATTTTGGTCTGGACGTATTCTCGTTTCATGATAGCTTTAGAGAATTTAGCCTATCTGGTTCTCTTAAATGGGACCCCACATTGACTATCATATAGGTGACATTTTGGTTGTCATTAAATGTAAAACCATACCCTTAACGTCTTCGCAACACACGTTATATCTTAGGAATGAGGAAAAGTGTGTTCTGCTTCAAGTCTTATCTAACCAATTTTCCTATTGAACCTGCACCATGGGATCTTCAATCGGCTAGGTTAGGTTTCGCGACTTAACTCATTTTATAAGCTTTAGACCCATTCCCCTCGATAACAACATGACTTGATCTCTTGGTAAGCCTTTTGTCATAGGATCTGCAATATTTTCCTTTGACTTTACATAATATATACTAATTACTCCTGTTGATAGTTATTTTCTTATAGTATTATGCCGGCGTCTTATATGTCTCGACTTAACATTATATACATTATTTTTGGCTTTAGCTTGTGCTGCCATACTATCATAATGTATACATATTGATGACACTAGTTTTGGCCAGAATGGAATATCTTCTAGAAAATTTCTTAGCCATTCTCGCTTCTTCAAAGCAAAGCTTTATCCAAGGCTATAAATTATGATTCCATTGTCGAACGTGCTATACACGTCTTCTTTGTTGATCTCCATGAAATCACGAGATCCTCCTAAAATAAATACATATCCACTCGTTGACTTAGTTTATGTATTATTAGAAATCCAATTAGCATCACTATAGCCTTCAAGTCCTGGTGAATATTTTGTATAATGCAACCCATAGTTTAAGGTATATTTTAAATACCTTAACACTCTAATCAATGCTTCCCAATGATCTTCATTTGGATTGCTTGTATTTCTACTAAGCCTACTGACAACATAAGCAATGTCAGGTCTTGTAGAATTCATCAAGTAGGTCAAACTTCCAATTACTTGAGAATACTCCAATTGATCAATTGGACTATCAATATTCTTCTTAAGTTTACAATTTGCATCAAATGGAGTAGGAGTAGGTTTACAATCATTTCTTTTAATTTGAATTCCTAAACTGACATCTGCTTGACCTAAATCTTTCATGTCAAAATTAGAATTCAACATTTTCTTGGTTGAAATGATTATATCCGTATTGGGGACATGATTAACATATCATCAACATATAAACATACTATGACGCATGAATTCTTCGTTTCCTTAATGTATACACATTTGTCACATTCATTTATTCTAAATCCATTTACAATCATAAGATAGTCGAATAATGCATGCCACTGTTTTGGCGCTTGTTTAACTCCATATAATGACTTAACAAGTTTACGAGACTTTATTTTCTTGACCTTTAACCACAAATCCTTCGGGTTGATCTATATAAATTTCTTCATCTAATTCTCCATTTAAAAATGATATTTTTAAATCCATTTGATGTATTTCCATATTGTATATGGAAGCCATTGAAATTAGCATCCTTTTATATGTAATTCTTGAAACCGGAGAATAGGTATCAAAATAGTCCAACCCTTCTTTTTGTCAATATCCTTTAGCCACTAAACAGCTTTATATTTATGAATCGACCTATCGCTTTTTTAACTTTCGTTAAAAAATCTATTTATAACCTATTGGTTTAATACAAGCAGGTAAATCAACCAATTCCTAAGTATGGTTATTCATAATGGATTCTACTTCACTGTTTATGGCTTCTTTCCATAAAACGGCCTCACTAGAAGTCGTAGCTTCTTTATATGTTTGTGGTTCAGTTTCAGTCAAAAGACTAATAAATCTGGTCCATAACTTTTTTGAACTCTTGATCTCTTTTCCCTTTTTGGTTCTATATCTAATTCAGGAACATTAGAAGTGGAGGGTTCCTCTCGAACTCTCTTATTTGATGTACTCAATTTGTATTCTTTATAATGAAATATTCCTTCAAAGAATTGAGCATCAACAGATTCAACAATAGTGTTAACATGAATAACACTAACTCAGAATTAATTACCAAAAATCTATATGCAGAACTATTGTTAGCAAGACTAATAAATACACAGTCTATCATTTTAGGCCCTAACTTAGTTCTCTTAGTAATAGGAATCTGAACTTTTGCTAGACAAACGCACACTTTCAAGATTTTGTATGAAGGAACTCTTCCTTTCCATATTTCATAAGCAGACTTATTTGTCTTCTTAAATGGAATTCTATTCAGAATATAATTTGTTGTAAGTAGTGCTTCACCCCACATATTATGTGGAAGCCCTAAACTATTTAACATAGAATTTATCATATCTTTGAAAGTTCTATTATTCCTCTTCGCAACATCATTCTGTTGAGGCGTATATGGTGTCGTAGTTTGATGTATAATTCCATGTTCACTACAAAATTCAGCGAATTTAGTGGACTCGTATTCTCCACCTCTATCTGTTCTAATTGCCTTGATCTTTTTGTCTAATTGATTTTCCACTTCTGCTTTATATGTCTTAAACGTATCGAAAGCTTCATCTTTGGTTTTAATCAAATAGACATTACAATATTTACTACAATCATCTTCGTGTGATGGGCAAATCGCATCGAAGTGCATGCTAACGCGAATATCGAGAGGCGAGATACGGGTACACTAGAGAAAACTCAATAAACTTACATAAACATGTCTAGGTTATCAAATGGACATAATTAATGTATCCATAAGCTTATTAAATTTACTTTAAAAATAGGCTATGACACACCTCGAAATGCGTGTCGAGACGTAGGGCACCGTTCGTGAACCTTATTGTAACATGAACCACCGTTCGAGGATGCAAAGATAGTTGAAAGGCAAGAAAACCTCTTGCATCTTCCGCTTCAACTTCTCCCACGAATTGATTTTTGTCTTTTCCACTCTTAGTCGAGTCTGTTTCAACTGATGATACCATATTGAAGCGCTTGCTTGAAATATAGTACCCACCAAAGGTACTTGAAACTCTTCAGGAACTTGTTTACACTCTAAAACCATCTCCACTATATTAATCCAATCCAGAAACTCAGCGGCCTGAAGTTTTTCATGAAACTCTTGGATTTCAGTTTTTAACCCAGTGTCTCATCTTTAAGTTTCTCCCAACTGCACTTTTTGATCTCCTCTCCTTTGTCGGGCGCAGAATTGTAAGGTTGGCTCAAAAGGGTTTTCGTAATCTTCTGACTCTACCACTTCAAAGGTTAACTCTTCTTCAACCCTTGGTTGATATCGATCACGAACTTATTGCGGCCGCAACTGCTATTGTAATTGTTGAATTTGTAGATTAAGATTAGTTTGTTGTTTCGACTGCTGCTATTGCTGAACTTGGAACGCGAGATTGCCAACGAAGTGTGTTAGTTGAATATGTTATCTAATTTGTGACAAATTTTCACGCCTATGCACTTCATCTACCGGATCTTCCTGGTGAACTTTTCATCTGGGCATCATTGCATAAGGATGCACTGCCAAACTGATGTAAGTTATTGAAGTGCTAGATTTGTAAAAATGTCAAAACTGACACAACATAGATTCTTTCCAAATCGATTGAAGGAATCCACGCACAATCCAACTTAGCACACAAGAGAATAACAACAATTTTCTAAAAAGTACATAGTCATAGCCATATATATAGGCTTCAAAACAATGGACAACAAAAACAGAAAAAAAAAAAGTACCACGTACCTATAACAATATAAAATTTCTAAAAGCTAAAAACTCTCAATTTGGCACATACTACAACACTAGACACCTAAACATCATAATTGAAGATCGTGACGCACTTGCTATTTTTTTGATAGAATTCTAATCAAAATAATAGACAATCACATATACTTACTATTTTTAGAGCCTTCTAAACTCAACTTTATCTCATCTAAATGAAAGCTTCTAAAACTCAAAAACCTCCCTAACCTAAACATTGACAATTATGACAAACAACTTATAATTATTCCACTGGCAACGCTCGATTATAAACTTATAACAACTCATAAAACACGACTCAAATTGACACCCATGTACTTTTGTATGCCTTGATCCCATATTTGGTGTCATTGCATCATCAATCTTCATAAAAAACACACTCAAAATTCTTTTTATCATTGAATCTTTGAATACCCAATATCAAGAACAAAACTCTTTCTCTGTTTGTTGATTTGAAGAATACTCAAACATGAAAACACACGTGAAAATCACACAAATTTTCTTAACTCAAAAATATCAATATTATTTACGAAACAACCAAAAAACATAATATGCTTCAAGCCATATATATAGGCTTGTGTTTAAAACAACAATAAAAAAAATAAAATACTAGTCTACTGGATGCTGTTATATATTGTATTCAATCTAGGACTCAATCTAAAGACCCCTCGTCAAACTCCTCTAAAGAGAGAAGTTCAGATGAACTGTGAGAATGAACAAAAGAAATTGAAAAACTTGTATTATTGATTCACTTCTTCACAGAACAAATACAAGACACAACACCGTATTTATAAGACACATACAATGAGCACTAAATAGTAACTACACAGTAACAAAAACCTAACAGACTAACTAACGATGTAATCTGCGTAAGCAATGATTCGTGATCTCCATGCCCCGGAACGCCGAAACGTAAACGCCCGAACTTCACCGAAATTACCAAAATGCCATCCTGTCATATATTTTCATATTTTTCCAAGAATTTGCAAACTAATTCTTGGACTTCATCAGAAGATCAGCAGATTGATGCTCAATAGGCACATACAGCAAGTCCAAAATACCAACAAGAAGCTTCTCTCGTATGAAATGAGCATCAACTTCAATGTGTTTCGTTCTAACATGAAATACAAGATTCAAGGCCAAGGATTTAGCACTTGGTGTTGTCACATCACATCACAGAACAAAGGAAGAAGAAAAACCAAGCTCCTTGATCAAGGAAGAACACTACATAATATCGAATAACACAGAGCCACGGCACGTTATTCAACTTCAAGATCTTGAACGAGCAACAAGAGATTGCTTTTTGGAATACCAAGTAATCAAACAATGAAAACACATACACCACTTGTAGATCGTCTATCATCACAGTCCCCTGCCTAATCAAAATCAAAACACCTCAAAAGATAAAGAAGAAGCGGGATGAAAGACTAAGCCATGTGTAAGAGTAGACTTAAGGAAACTAAGAACCCGTTTAACAAAGAAATTCAATGTAGATCAAGTAGGACTTTGTTGAAACCGATTAAGTTTATTGACAATGAAGCTTATGTTAGGCCGACTATATGTAAGATGCTTGAAGAAGCGACCAAAGTCTTTGCGATATAGTGTAGGATCGAGATAGGGATTGCCTTCAAAAGCAAAAAGTTTAAGTCCAATGGAATAAGGAGAAGGCCATGGTTTAGCATCATGAAGCCCGATTTTGTGAAGATGATCAAGAATGTACTTGTGTTGAGACAAGTACAACCCACTTGAGTCTCGATAAACCTCAAAACCCGTAAAATAATCCACATCTCCCATGGACTTAAGAGTAAATTCGGAGTTCAACCAAGTGATAAGTTGATGAACAGTTGAAGAATCAGATCCTATAATGAGGATATCATCCACATAAACTAAGAGGAGCAAAATATATATGTTGTCTTGATCTTTGATAAAATAGAGACACATCTGAAGCACTATTAGTGAAACCTAAGTCAACAAAACAGATTTTAGCTTGGAAAACCAAGCTCTAGGTGCTTGCTTAAGACCTATAAGGCCTTGTTCGGTTTACAAACATAATGAGGGTACTTGGAGCTAATAAAGCCATCAGTTCTTTGCATATACACATCTTCGAGAGAGCTCACCATTCAGAAAGCATTATTAATGTCAATTTGTTGAATTGGCCAATTAAATGTAATAGCCAAGGTAAACACTATACGAAGAGAGGAGGGATTTATAACAGGAGAAAATGTATCACAAAAGTCAAGACCAGGAGTTTGAAGAAACCCTTTGGCCACAAGTTCGAGCCTTATACCTTGAAATAGCACCAAAGAGACTGGTTTTAATTCGAAAAACCCATTTTCATCCAACAATATTCATAGAAGGACTGGGAGGAACCAAAGTCTAGGTATTATTACGATCCAAAGCTTGAATTTCATCGATCATGGCCTTAAACCAATTATCATCCTTAAGAGCCACCTTTCTTTGAAGTAGGTTCAACATGAGTAGGCACTAAAGCATGTGGTGAAGAAACAACCAATGCTTTAGGCTTAAAGACACCACACTAACTCGTAGTTAGCATAGGATGAGTATTAACAGGAGTAGTATTATTAATAATAGTTGTTGTAGACATAGCAGAAGGAGAAGGATTGGGACAAGACACCAAAGGAGACGAGACAGGCAAATGACACTTTTCAGGAAAAGAAACGGTAGGACTAGAAACTACAGAAGTAGATGTAGCAGTACTAGAAACAGAGGACGACGATAAAGAATGTGTATGTAAAAAAGATTTTGAACAAGAAGACAACAAAGGACTCAAAATAGAAGAAAAATTAAAAGAAGAAGATTTGATACAATCAGAAGAAAATAAAGAAGAAAAAAGGAAAGTCATATTCATTGAAAACCACATCACGAGAAATATAAGTCTTGTCATTAGGATGTAAACACTTGTAACCATGATGTCGTGGGCTATATCCAATAAAGATTCATTTAGAAGATCGAAAATTGAATTTGTGTTTAGAATAAGCAATAAGATTAGGATAACAAGTACAACAAAAAATACATAGATATGAGTAATCATGAGCCTTATGAAAACATAATTCATAAGGAGTTTTAAACTGAAGAACAGAAGAAGGAAGGCTATTAATAAGGAAAACAAAAGTTAAAAAAACTTATTCCTAAAATGAAAGAGACATTTTGGAATGAGCAAGAAGAGTAAGTCTCATTTCAACAATGGAATCATGTTTCCTTTCAGGTACACTATTTTGTTGATGAGCATAAGGACATGAATAGCGATATACAATTCTAGTTTTAGCACAAAAGGACTCAATGGGTTTATATTCAAGACCCATATCTCGATTGAAAAGCTTTCAATTTATAACCAAGTCAAATTCACTTTGTTAAGAAATGCATAAAAGCGAAGAAAAACATCAAATTTGAGATTGAGATGATAAAACCAAGAAAAATGACTATAAGCATCAACAAAAACAATATAATACCGAGAACCTTATGTTGAAAGAAAAGGAGAAGGACCACACAAATCATAATATACTAACTCAAGAGGTTTAATTACGGTAATAGAGCATGATTGATAAGGCAATTTATGCATCTTGGCAATTTTATAAGGGTCATAAAAATATTTTCAAGACTAGAAACATGTGCATTCAATGAAGTCATGAATTTTTATAAAATAGAAATAGATGAATGACCTAGTCTAGCATGCCAATCACAATTATTCATAGCAACAACTTGTGAGGCAGGAACTGCAGTACAAGAAGACATACAGTAAGAAGTAGAAGAAGAAATAGATGATGAGACAGTTGAACCATGATTTGAAGAAAGCTCCTTTGGAAGACAATAGAGACCACTGTCAAGCACCCCTTGGAGCAAAATTTTCTTCGAATCCTTGTCCATAATAGAGAAAGAATGAGTGAACTCAATGATCACATTATTATCACGAGTAAGCATAGACACACTAGTCAAATTCTTGGCGTGATTAGGAACAAAAAGAACATTATTCAACGCAAAGTAGGAGATGTAAAGGAAGATGTCTTTACCAAACTATTACCAATATGAGAAATATGTAAATGCTCACTATTACTAACAAGAACACGTTGATTACCTTTGTAAGCATTCTTTGTCGGCGGAGAGAAGAAGAATCACCGTCATGTGACTCAATGCACCATAATCCATATACCAATTTGGATCACCAACAAGTGTCCTGGTTGCAGTGTAGCCTTGAAATTGATTAAGCATTACTCGAGGCGCAGAAGGTTGAAACTGTTGAACATTTGAAAGAGAGATCTGATGAAAAGGTTGACGAGATTGAGAAACCTTTCCACCAAACCCTGAATTCTGATTTTGAGGACCTTGAAAAGCTTGATCGAACCTATGAAAGCATTGGAGTGCCATATGACCATGACGGAAGCACACTTAACAAGAACTCGACTTTTATTACCAGGATCTACCTCATCTGTTCTTGATACCTCCTCGAAAACTACCATTGTTTCGATTCTAACCTTGGTAAATGTTGGACCTCTAATTTTGATACTTCTTGGAACCATTATTAGCAAAATGATCAGAGACATTAGTCAGATCTACACCAGAAGCTTTATTCAGATCATCGATTCGTTGTTCATGCAACATTAGTAAAAATTGTGCATCTTGAAGAGTTGAAGTCTTTTGTTGAGATGAATTTAGAACCACAACAGGATCATACTCATGTCCAAGACCATTCAAGACCGATCAATCGATCCGAATCAAAGCGTACGATTAATTGATCGCAACTCGAACCGATATTCTTGGTTTTAAGAACATATTCAAAAATTGAAGACGCACCTTTATTCATATTACTTAACTGTTTTTGAGTTGAAGAGCTCGAGCAATGGATACTTGATTGTAAAGACGTTCAAGCGTAATCCATATGTCGTGGTGATTCACGCTCTACAACATGACCAATAACTTCATTAGAGATGTTGGAGAGGAACCATACCATGAGAACTTGATCGATGCATTTCAAGAACTCTTCATCCTCACCGATGCATCAAGAAACTTAGTTCTTGAACTCAAAACGAGAGACTCAAGACCTAGTGCACGAACCATTGCCTTTGATTTGAATTTTCCAAGAAATGTAATTACCATTTTCAAGCTTTGATTGCAAGTTGAAGTTTAGGGCTTTTGCAATGCTCGTCACATCCGTGTAAGTAACAACTCCATAAGCACCAGATCCGGACAAATTTGCTTCCTCCATTAATGAATTTGGAAGCTCGATACCATGTTAAACTCCTCTAAAGAGAGAAGTTCGGATGAACTGTGAGAATGAACAAAAGCAAACTGAAAAACTTGTATTATTGATTCACTTTTTCATAGAACAAATACAAGACACAACAATGTATTTATAAGACACATATAGTGACGACTGAATAGTAATTACACACTAAAAAACAATACTGTGTAACCAAATATATGTTACATAGAGGAACACGCCACACACGTGACTCCATAAGTCATCCATGGTCTCTAAGGTTGATACTCTGATGATCTCTCACGGGATTGCCACATATTTCAACTCAATCTCTAACCACTATTAATTTTGAGACAAACTTTGACTCAACTTCTAACCCAAATCCTAAATACTTAATAATTAACTATCGAATTAACTTAAGACCCAAAATAAAAATAAAACAAATTAACTCCAAACCACATCACTTCTGCGTCAAAGGACCTAAAAATAAAAGCAAATTATATTCAAGTTTGTTGTGTGATTCAAGGCACTGTCATGCCCGTTTCAACACTCAAAATCACGTTATAGGCATTGTAGTACCCATTTTAGGTGTTGTAGTGCCTATGATCCTTTCAAATCTCTATTTTTTCCCATTTCATTTTTTTTGTGCATTTTGCTGCCACTTCAAGAACAATCTTGATCATCATGTGGCCAATTCTTGGAAGATGTTGAAGCGTAGTTTGTGGACCTCTTTGATTTCATGTTGAATCTTTAATCACCTCAACCGGAGCTCATATGTAGTTTATATTCGTTGAAACATCCAAGAACCGAGTCTAAAATGCACACGACACCGAATTGAACCTAAATACACCAAATTGAATAAATTAAGAATAACAGGAGCCTTATTTAATATAATAATACATGTAAAGACTAATAATATGATTTTTTTTTAGTATGTGGTTTAACAGTGCCTGAACGTGGAAACACGTTAGAAATAATAATAATAAAATAATATGCTGAGTAAAACTAGATAAAAGGACAACTCATCTTAAATAATCATTTAGTGTCACTCATTGACGCATTTAACTTTATTTGGTATTTTATAATCAACTTCATTAGTATATGTAACTATACGTTGAAAGATGCCACCTTATATGGTTTTCTGTTCTTATCATAAATAATGCTACATTGTTAGGTATGCATAAATGTGTTAGTCATCAGGTGATAACCATAGGTTTGTTATATTTATAATGCAAAATCCTATAAAAAAATATTTATAATGCAAAAAACACTATTTCATCCTTGAAAGGTTTAGTTTTTCTTATTTTAGTCCCTAAACTTTCGTTACTTTACATTTGGCCCATGAACTTTCATTTCCTTGTACATTTGGTCATTTGAAGAAATTGAGTAGTAACAATGGCCGACACGGTTGACATGAGCGATTTAAAAAATCGATTCACCAATATGGAAAAAAAATGATCGATTTTATCTTTTCGTTTCAATCAATCAATTTTTTATATTTATTTTTTATTTTTTGGAGAAGATCGGTTGGGATTTTTAAAGTACAACAAACAAATAGACCACCATAATCGCGTGGCTCCTTTTTGAGTTAGTGCTCAAACAATAAACTACCCCTTCACCCATCTTCAAGAGGCATCATCGCTTCCTTTCTTGTGGTCCATCGTAATCAATGTACGCATGGGTTAAGATATGAGCTTTTATGTAGTGCTCCTCTACTTAAGCATCTTGATTAGTGCATCATTTCCTCCCTAATGTCTAACGAACAATTATTTTTTATAGGAAATGTCTAACGAACAATGGCTTAACAATGATCAAAGTTCATGTGAGTTTGTAAGTCATACCTTAAGTTTCATCATCACATGAGCACGCATTAGGTGTTGGAACTATATTTACAAGTAGATGTAGTTGAAGCTCCATTGATGAGAGGGTGACCTCCTGATGGCGTGTTTCAATATAGACACTCAACGTTGAAGAAGGGTGAAGTGGTCATTTTTTTGTTTGAGCCCTAACTTGTTTGATGAACTGAGTTTACATTGGTCTTTTTTGTTGTTCGTTTTAAAAATCTCAATCGACCTTCTAAAAAAAATTGATTTGTTGAGTAAAACAAAAATAATCATTTTTTTCCTATTGGTAAGCCTCTAAACCGCTCATTGATAGCCACCATTACTACCCAGATTAACGAAAAGACCAAATGTTTAGGGGAACGAAAACATTGACAACGCATAAACCAAATGTCTAACGATGAAAGTTCGGGGTCAAATAAGGAAAAACCGAAAAGTTCATGGACCAAATAGTGCTTTTTGCAGCTTCAAAAGAAGCAAAGTGGAGTTTGTTACTTCATGCGGCTAGCTAACATTTTACGATTGTTGAAATAGTTGGGTCGAATAAATGTTACTACTTGTACAAATTACTCATTGTTCAACTTTAATTTGTTATATTATGCAAAGTTCAAATAAAAACTTTATTTCGAGAGGTGTGCTTTTCTCGATCGAAAATATTTGTCTATGATTGACATCTTTGGTACTAATCAATAGATTGAGAAAACCTACCACACGGCTTAAAGTGAATTTAGTGCATGGCATAAATATATTTGTTAAGCTTCATTTGGGAATTTGGATCTTCGTAATCCAAGGCTTCCATGGATTCTAAGGTTATATGAATTTTTGACACCAAAGTGACTTGTTCAATACAATTTTGATAATTGATTGGCAACTAAATAGAATTTGGTGGAAATAATTATATGTGGTGTTTAGAGAGGGAAAGATGGAGCATCAAGTTTGCCCAACTAATCGAGATTATGGCGTTTGATGTGGGTGGTGTTTTTTATTTTTTTCTATCCAATGAATTAATATTGACTATTTTTTTATGATTAATTAGCCCTAAGTGGTGAGTATTATTCTAAAAAAAAGAGATACTTCCCTATGAAATATTTTAGTTTATATGAAAAAATTGGTTTGATGGCAACATAAATTGAACCAAATTTCTCTTGATGGGTTCTATAGCAGGGACCACGATTTGAGAACATTTCCAGAGTATCATCTGGTGCATTTTTCCTTGAGGACACACGGACTTTAAGCTGTTGATGTGGCTGACCAAGAAGTCTATAATCCAAAACCATCTTTGGAGGACCATTTGAAGCATTAATTATCTGATGATCCAGATAAAGTGTTTTCCTTTTTCTTGTTGGTTTGGCTAGAAGATCACTTTCGAAACACTAGACGAAGGCGACATTTCAACATTCTCCATGCAAGCTTTAGGAGGACTGTTACTTGACTTGCTATAATCATACTCGTTTGTTCGAATGCCACATTATTTTCATAATACTTGACATCCAATAGATCATACCACGATAGACGTCATGGTTTCCAATTAAAAATATCTCATCATGAACAAGAAACCTATAAATAAAAATAAAGCAAAGAGAAATCTTAACCTAAAAGACTTTCTGAACTAAACGAAAATCAACATATGAAATGAGGAACAATCTAAGGACAAATTGCAGTACGCAAAATTTTGAGGCGACTCAAGCAATATTTAACATATAACATGAAGAATTTTAATAAAATCAAAAGGGCTATTATAAAGGCAATAATAATGTTACTTGCTTCCAAATTTGTTTTCTTGTGTATACAAGATTAACAATATGTGCAATGTAGAATCAAAGGAATGGCTTCTCTCGATACTTTGGAATACTATTTTTCATTCACATTATCACACCATAACTATTTGAACTCTCCCACCATCTCGATTCTTGTCTAACTTCAGTAGCATTAGTTTAGTGGGTTTAAGTGGTTCACCAGGACTAATAGACCAAGTCAAAGTCTCGTTAATCCAAGTTAAACGACATTGTGTCTTTTCCAAACCGAGAAACTAAACCTAATCGAGGTTATTAAACTTGGTAGAAGCCTACTTGTCGCACACAAAACAACATTCATAATTAAGCATCGCATACGTTACTAAGACTAAACAAAGCTACGTAAATAAACAATTTATTTGACGAGGAAACTAAAATGGGTTTCTCAAAATCAAGCCTCAAAGCAATCAATTCTTAATGGGACCAATGCCATCAAACCAATTTTTTCATATAAACTAAAATATTTCATAGGGAAGTATCGCTTTTTTTTTTTTAGAATAATACTCACCACTTAGGGCTAATTAATCATAAAAAAATAGTCAATATTAATTCATTGGATAGAAAAATAAATAAAAATACACCACCCACATCAAACGCCATAATCTGATTAGTTGGGCAAACTTGATGCTC
Organism: Stephania cephalantha; assembly: GCA_039657325.1. Taxonomy (NCBI): domain Eukaryota; kingdom Viridiplantae; phylum Streptophyta; class Magnoliopsida; order Ranunculales; family Menispermaceae; genus Stephania; species Stephania cephalantha. Next base: position 19,315,283 of record CM077576.1, read on the forward strand.
CATCTTTCCCTCTCTAAACACCACATATAATTATTTCCACCAAATTCTATTTAGTTGCCAATCAATTATCAAAATTGTATTGAACAAGTCACTTTGGTGTCAAAATTCATATAACCTTAGAATCCATTGAAGCCTTGGATTACGAAGATCCAAATTCCCAAATGAAGCTTAACAAATATATTTATGCCATGCACTAAATTCACTTTAAGCCGTGTGGTAGGTTTTCTCAATCTATTGATTAGTACCAAAGATGTCAATCATAGACAAATATTTTCCAATTTAAAAGCACACCTCTCAAATAAAGTTTTTATTTGAACTTTGCATAATATAACAAATTAAAGTTGAACAATGAGTAATTTGTACAAGTAGTAACATTTATTCGACCCAACTATTTCAACGTAAAATGTTAGCTAGCCGCATGGAGTAACAAACTCCACTTTGCTTCTTTTGAAGCTGCAAAAAGCACTATTTGGTCCATGAACTTTTCGGTTTTTCCTTATTTGACCCCCGAACTTTCATCGCTAGACATTTGGTTTATGCGTTGTCAATGTTTTCGTTCCCCTAAACATTTGGTCTTTCTCGTTAATCTGGGTAGTAATGGTGGCTATCAATGAGCGGTTTAGAGGCTTACCAATAGGAAAAAAATGATTATTTTTGTTTTACTCAACAAATCAATTTTTTTTAGAAGGTCGATTGAGATTTTTAAAACGAACAACAAAAAAGACCACTTTGTAAACTCGGTTCATCAAACAAGTTAGGGCTCAAACAAAAAAATGAATCAATAATTAGTTCTCAAATCGTGGTCCCCGACTGCGAACCTCATCGAAGATTTGGTTCAATTTTGTAGGAAAAATGTGCCTGATGGTGCTGTGGATATGTTCTCATATCATGGTTCTGAGAATGCGGAACCTGGTAAGTGTTATACTTGAACAATCTGTAATGATCCTATATGCAATAAATAAAACGAAATAAAAATAAACATCAACATAATCGAATGATAAGTAAACAAATAATGTAATTATAGGATGCTTGCTCGAGAGCAATGTCCTAAGACATAATTGTTTCCCGATTTGGTGATAAAATCTCTTCAGGAATCTGACCCAGGATTCAACTGGAGTGCCATTCCAAATTTAGAAATCACCAATTTGAAAATCTGCCAAACTGTGTTTCTTTTTCTCTCACAGAACAATTAATTTCCGAAAAAACATTCACTCCATAATTTTGAGTTCTAGTTGAACTTAAATAGTAGTCGAAGAGGTGTTTCCCAAAAAACACATCTCTTTAATTTCGAAAATAAAATAATCCGTTGGGTTCAACAATCATGGCTGTTGTAAAACCCAACTGTATTAACTGTATAACAATTAATTAACTTTGAAAATTAATTACCGAAAATTAAAAATTTAAGTAAAAAGAAAATCTATGTTTGACAACCAAGCCAAAGCCCAAAGAGCCCAAAGGCCCAAGGCCCATCTTTGAAATAAAAATGTATGGGTCACCCTATACTTATGTGCATCCATGTGCACCCAATGTGTCCCCAACTCCTTGTCCCTTTGTCCTATACAAAGTATGTTGAGTTGCTTTCATTTATAGAGTGTGAAAGTGCTTTGTAGTTCTCCTATCTCGGGACTAAATGTTTTCTCTTCAAAACACTACTAGAACAAGACATATTATCTTTTGTTCCAACAATGCCCCACATTTGAATAGAAAACATTCTGTCACCCCACATTTCTTTTCAAATTTGGTTTTCAAACAGAGTCAAAAACTTCGTTAAAATACAAGAGAGAGAAATATTACGTGATGTTGTCAGGAAAAGTGACTAAAAGACATATCGGACTTACTAAGTGACGCAATGGATATAGAAGATCTTGAACTGTTCACTTTGTGTAGTAAATCGATATAATACGCCTTATCCATGTCATAATAATTAAAATACAGCTTTATTCATTTTTGTCCATTTTGGTCCTGGACGTATCCTGGTTTCATGATAGCTTTAGAGAATTTAGCCTATCTCGGTTCTCTTAAATGGGACCCCACATTGACTATCATATAGGTGACATTTTGGTTGTCATTAAATGTAAAACCATACCCTTAACGTCTTCGCAACACACGTTATATCTTAGGAATGAGGAAAAGTGTGTTCTCGCTTTCAAGTCTTATCTAACCAATTTTACTATTGAACCTAGACCATGGGATCTTCAATCGGCTAGGTTAGGTTTCTACGCGGACTTAACTCATTTTATAAGCTTTAGACCCATTCCCTCGATAACAACATGACTTGATCTCTTGGTAAGCCTTTTGTCATAGGATCTGCAATATTTTCCTTTGACTTTACATAATATATACTAATTACTCCTTTGATAGTAATTTTCTTATAGTATTATGCCGGCGTCTTATATGTCTCGACTTAACATTATATACATTATTTTTGGCTTTAGCTTGTGCTGCCATACTATCATAATGTATACATATTGATGACACTAGTTTTGGCCAGAATGGAATATCTTCTAGAAAATTTCTTAGCCATTATGCTTCTTCAGCAGCTTTATCCAAGGCTATAAATTATGATTCCATTGTCGAACGTGCTATACACGTCTTCTTTGTTGATCTCCATGAAATCACAGATCCTCCTAAAATAAATACATATCCACTCGTTGACTTAGTTTATGTATTATTAGAAATCCAATTAGCATCACTATAGCCTTCAAGTACTGGTGAATATTTTGTATAATGCAACCCATAGTTTAAGGTATATTTTAAATACCTTAACACTCTAATCAATGCTTCCCAATGATCTTCATTTGGATTGCTTGTATTTCTACTAAGCCTCACGACAACATAAGCAATGTCGGGTCTTGTAGAATTCATTAAGTAGATCAAACTTCCAATTACTTGAGAATACTCCAATTGATCAATTGCACTATCAATATTCTTCTTAAGTTTACAATTTGCATCAAATGGAGTAGGAGTAGGTTTACAATCATTTCTTTTAATTTGAATTCCTAAACTGACATCTGCTTGACCTAAATCTTTCATGTCAAAATTAGAATTCAACATTTTCTTGGGTTAAATGATTATATCCGTATTGGGGACATGATTAACATATCATCAACATATAAACATACTATGACGCATGAATTCTTCGTTTCCTTAATGTATACACATTTGTCACATTCATTTATTCTAAATCCATTTACAATCATAATATAGTCGAATTTTGCATGCCACTGTTTTGGCGCTTGTTTAACTCCATATAATGACTTAACAAGTTTACCGACTTTATTTTCTTGACCTTTAACCACAAATCCTTCGGGTTGATCTATATAAATTTCTTCATCTAATTCTCCATTTAAAAATGATATTTTTAAATCCATTTGATGTATTTCCATATTGTATATGGAAGCCATTGAAATTAGCATCCTTTTATATGTAATTCTTGAAACTGGAGAATAGGTATCAAAATAGTCCAACCCTTCTTTTTGTCAATATCCTTTAGCCACTAAACAGGCTTTATATTTGTCAATCGACCTATCAGCTTTTAACTTTCGTTAAAAAATCTATTTATAACCTATTGGTTTAATACAAGCGAGTAAATCAACCAATTCCTAAGTATGGTTATTCATAATGGATTCTACTTCACCTGTTTATGGCTTCTTTCCATAAAACGACCTCACTAGAAGTCATAGCTTCTTTATATGTTTGTGGTTCAGTTTCATCAAAAGACTAATAAAATCGGTCCATAACTTTTTGGAACTCTTGTTCTCTTTTCCCTTTTTGGTTTTATATCTAATTCAGAACATTAGAAGTGGAGGGTTCCTCTCGAACTCTCTTATTTGATGTACTCAATTTGTATTCTTTATAATGAAATATTCCTTCAAAGAATTGAGCATCAACAGATTCAACAATAGTGTTAACATGAATAACACTAACTGAGAGAATTAATTACCAAAAATCTATATGCGTAACTATTGTTAGCAAGACTAATAAATACACAGTCTATCATTTTAGGCCCTAACTTAGTTTTCTTAGTAATAGGAATCAACTTTTCCTAGACAACCACACACTTTCAAGATTTTGTATGAAGGAACTCTTCCTTTCCATATTTCATAAGCGCATTTATTTGTCTTCTTAAATGGAATTCTATTCGAATATAATTTCTTTGTAAGTAGTGCTTCACCCCGCATATTATGTGGAAGCCCTAAACTATTTAACATAGAATTTATCATATCTTTGAAAGTTCTATTATTCCTCTTCGCAACATCATTCTGTTGAGGCGTATATGGTGCCGTAGTTTGATGTATAATTCCATGTTCACTACAAAATTCAGCGAATTTAGTGGACTCGTATTCTCTCGCCTCTATCTGTTCTAATTGCCTTGATCTTTTTGTCTAATTGATTTTCCACTTCTGCTTTATATGTCTTAAACGTATCAAAAGCTTCATCTTTGGTTTTAATCAAATAGACATAACAATATTTACTACAATCATCTTCGTGTGATGGGTAACTGCATCGAAGTGCATGCTAACGCGAATATCGAGAGGCGAGATACGGGTACACTAGAGAAAACTCAATAAACTTACATAAACATGTCTAGGTTATCAAATGGACATAATTAATGAAACCATAAGCTTATTAAATTTACTTGAACAATAGGCTATGGCACGCCTCGAAATGCGTGTCGAGACGCAATGGCACCGTCGTGAACCTTATTGTAACATGAACCACCGTTCGAGGATGCAAAGATAGTTGAAAGGCAAGAAAACCTCTTGCATCTTCCGCTTCAACTTCTCCCACGAATTGATTTTTGTCTTTTCCACTCTTAGTCGAGTCTCGCTTCAACCGATGATACCATATTGAAGAGCTTGCTTGAAATATAGTACCCACCAAAGGTACTTGAAACTCTTCAGAACTTGTTTACACTCTAAAACCATCTCCACTATATTAATCCAATCCGAAACTCATGCGCTGAAGTTTTTCATGAAACTCGGGATTTCAGATTTTTAACCCGTGTCCCATCTTTAAGTTTCTCCCAATTTGCACTTTTTGATCTCCTCTCCTTTGTCGGTAGCAAAATTGTAAGGTTGGCTCAAAAGGGTTTTCGTAATCTTCGACTCTACCACTTCAAAGGTTAACTCTTCTTCAACCCCTTTGGTTGATATCGATCACGAACTTATTGTGGCCGCAATCGCTATTGTAATTGTTGAATTTGTAGATTAAGATTAGTTTGTTGTTTCGATCTTGCTATTGTTGAACTTGGAACGCGAGATTGCCAACGAAGAGTGTTAGTTGAATATGTTATCTAATTTGTGACAAATTGTCACGCCTATGCACTTCATCTTCCGGATCTTCTGGTGAACTTGTCGTCTTGGCATCATTGCGTAAGGATGCACCGCCAAATCTTGATGTAGATTATTGAAGTGCTAGATTTGTAAAAATGTCAAACCGACAAAACATAGATTCTTTACAAATCGATTGAAGGAATCCACGCACAATCCAACTTAGCACACAAGAGAATAACAACAATTTTCTAAAAAACACAATTTTCATTATTCAAAATCAATCAACTCCTTTATTACATAGTCATAGCCATATATATAGGCTTCAAAACAATAGACAACAAAAACAAAAAAAAGTACCACGTACTTATAACAATATAAAATTTCTAAAAGTTAAAAACTCTCAATTTGGCACATACTACAACACTAGAAACCTAAACATCATAATTGAAGATTGTGACGCACTTGCTATTTTTGATAGAATTCTAATCAAAATAATAGACAATCCATATACTTACTATTTTTAGAGCCTTCTAAACTCAACTTTATCTCATCTAAATGAAAGTTTCTACAACTCAAAAACCTCCCTAACCTAAACATTGACAATTATGACAAACAACTTATAATTATTCCACTGGCAACGCTCGATTATAAACTTATAACAACTCATAAAAAAAGGACTCAAATTGACACCCATGTACTTTTGTATGCCTTGATCCCATATTTGGTGTCATTGCATCATCAATCTTCATAAAAAACACACTCAAAATTCTTTTTATCATTGAATCTTCGAATACCCAATATCAAGAACAAAACTCGTTCTTTGTTTGTTGATTCGAAGAATACTCAAACATGAAAACACACGTGAAAATCACACAAATTTTCTTAACTCAAAAATATCAATATTATTTACAAAACAACCGAAAAACATAATATGCTTCAAGCCATATATATAGGCTTGTGTTTAAAACAAAAATAAAAAAATAAAATACTAGTCTACTGGATGCTGTTATATATTGTATTCAATCTAGGACTCAATCTAAAGACCCCCTCGTCAAACTCCTCTAAAGAGAGAAGTTCAGATGAACTGTGAGAATGAACAAAAGAAATTGAAAAACTTGTATTATTGATTCACTTCTTCACATAACAAATACAAGACACAACACTGTATTTATAAGACACATACAATGAGGACTAAATAGTAACTACACAGTAACAAAAACCTAACAGACTAACTAACAGTCCTAACTGTGTAACCAAATATATGTTACATAGAGGAACACACTACACACGTGACTCCATAAGTCATCCATGGTCTCTGAGGTTGATACTCTGATGATCTCTCACATGCCCCTCAAATCGAAATAAGGTGAAGAAATGAGGTTCAATTTGGAAGATAAGAACTTGAACCGAGAGATAGAGAGCACCTTAGTAAGAAGATGACGCAATGAGATCTTCTAAACCGATTGAACGAATCCACGAACAACTCGATCTAGGTCGAACTTAAGCCAAAGTTCGAAAATACTTTTATTCAAGCAAAAAAAGCTGCGAATCACATCCAATAGGTCGCTTAAACAAAGACAAAACCCTAAAATTTGCCAAAAATAGTAAAAAGTCCAAAAAGCCCTAAAAGCCCTAAACTGGAAACTAGACAAAAAATAGAAACAAATGCTTTAAACGGCAATAAAAATGGAAATTCCTAATGAAAGTTATAAGCTAAACAAAACTTTCCTAAAATAGCAAAATTGCCGTGATCTCCATGGCGTTTCCAATCAACCCATGCCCCCGGAACGCCGAAACTCAAACGCCCGAACTTCAACGAAATTACCAAAATGCCATCCTGTCATATATTTTCATATTTTTCCAAGAATTTGCAAACTAATTATTGGACTTCATCATTATCCCGTCAAGAATTTGCAAACTAATTCTTGGACTTCATCGAAGATCAGCACCCTGATGCTCGATAGGCACATACCGCAAGTCCAAAATACCAACAAGAAGTTTCTCTCGTATGAAATGAGCATCAACTTCAATGTGTTTCGTTCTAACATGAAATACAATATTCAAGGCCAAGGATTTAGCACTAGTGTTGTCACATCACATCACAGGAACAAAGGAAGAAGAAAAACCAAGCTCCTTGAGCAAGGAAGAATACTACATAATATCAGTAACACCAAGAGCCAAGGCACGTTATTCAGCTTCAGTACTGGAACGAGCAACAAGAGATTGCTTTTTGGAATACCAAGTAATCAAATTTCCACCAATGAAAACACATACACTACTTGTAAATCGTCTATCATCACAGTCCCCTGCCTAATCAGAATCAGTAAACACCTCAAAAGATAAAGAAGAAGCAGGATAAAAGACTAAGCCATGTGTAAGAGTATACTTAAGAAAACGAACAACCCGTTTAACAGCAGCCCAATGTAGATCAGTAGGACTTTGTTGAAACTGATTAAGTTTATTGACAATGAAGCTTATGTTAGGTCGACTATATGTAAGGTACCGAAGAGCACCCAAAGTACTGCGATATAGTGTAGGATCAGATAAGGGGCTGCCTTCAAAAGCAAAAAGTTTAAGTCCAGCGGAATAAGGAGAAGGCAATGGTTTAGCATCATGAAGCCTAGTTTTGTGAAGAAGATCAAGAATGTACTTGTGTTGAGACAAGTACAACCCACTTGAGTCTCGATAAACCTCAAAACCCAGGAAATAATCCACATCTCCCATGGACTTAAGAGTAAATTTGGAGTTCAACCAAGTGATAAGTTGATGAACAACTTGAAGAATCAGATCCTATAATGAGGATATCATCCACATAAACTAAGAGAAGCAAAATATATGTGTTGTCTTGATCTTTGATAAAATAGAGACACATCTGAAGCACTATTAGTGAAACCCAAGTCAACAAAACAGATTTAAGCTTGGAAAACCAAGCTCTAGGTGCTTGCTTAAGACCATATAAGGCCTTGTTCAATTTACAAACATAATGAGGATACTTAGAACTGATAAAGCCATCTAGTTATTGCATGTAGACATCCTCAGAGAGCTCACCATTCAGAAAGGCATTGTTAATGTCAATTTGCTGAATTTGCCAATTAAATGTAATAACCAAGGTAAACACTATACGAAGAGAGGAGGGATTTATAACAGGAGAAAAAATATCACCAAAATCAAGACCAGGAGTTTGATGAAACCCCTTGGCCACAAGCCGAGCCTTATACCTTGAAATAACACCAGTAGCATTGGTTTTAATTCGAAAAACCCATTTGCAGCCAACAACATTCATAGAAGGACAAGGAGGAACCAAAGTCCAAGTGTTATTACGATCCAAAGCCTGAATCTCATCAATCATAGCTTTCAACCAATTATCATCCTTAAGAGCCACCTTTGCTTTGAAGTAGGTTCAATGTGAGTAGGCACTAAAGCATGTGGTGAAGAAACAACCAATGCTTTAGGCTTAAAGACACCACACATACTCCTAGTTAGCAAAGGATGAGTATTAACGGGAGTAGTATTATTAATTATAGTTAGTGTAGACATAGCGAGAATGAGAAGGATTGGGACAAGACACCAAAGGAGATGAACAGGTGCAAATGACATTTTTCAGAAAAGAAGCAATAGGACTAGAAACTACAGTAGATGTAGCAGATTACTAAAACAGTAGGACATGACTGATGAATGAGTGTATGTAAAAAAGATTTTGAACAAGAAGACAACAAAGGACTCAAAATAGGAGAAAAATTAAAAGAAGCGAGATTTGATACAATCAAAAGAAAATAAAGAAGAAAAAAGGAAAGTCATATTCATTGAAAACCATATCATGAGAAATATAAGTCTTGTCATTAGGATGTAAACACTTGTAACCATGATGTCGTGGGCTATATCCAATAAAGATTCATTTAGAAGATCGAAAATTGAATTTGTGTTTAAAATAAGCAATAAGATTAGGATAACAAGTACAACCAAAAATACGTAGATATGAGTAATCATGAGCCTTATGAAAACATAATTCATAAGGAGTTTTAAACTGAAGAACAAAAGAAGGAAGGCTATTAATAAGGAAAACAAAAGTTAAAAAACCTTCTTCCTAAAATGAAAGAGACATTTTGGAATGAGCAAGAAAAGTAAGTCCCATTTCAACAATGGAATCATGTTTCCTTTCGAGTACACTATTTTGTTGATGAGCATAAGGACATGAATAGTGATATACAATTCTAGTTTTAAGCACAAAAAGACTCAATGGGTTTATATTCAAAACCCATATCTCGATTGAAAAGCTTTCAATTTACAACCAAGTTGTAGTTCAAATTATGTTAAGAAATGCATAAAAAAGCGAAGAAAAACATCAAATTTGAGATTGAGAGGATAAAACCAAGAAAAATGACTATAAGCATCAACAAAAACAATATAATACCGAGAACCTTGTGTTGAAAGAAAAGGAGAAGGACCACACAAATCAGAATATACTAACTCAAGAGGTTTAATTACGGTAATAGAGCATGATTGATAAGGCAATTTATGCATCTTGGCAATTTTATAAGGTCGTAAAAATATTTTCAAGACTTAGAAACATGTGCATTCAATGAAGTCATGACTTTTTATAAAACAAAATAGATGGATGACCAAGTCTAGCATGCCAATCACAATTATTCATAGCAACAACTTGTGAGGCGGGAACTGCTGATGACAAGAAGACATACAAGAGGAAGTAGAAGAAGAAATAGATGATGAGACAGTTGAACCATGATTTGAAGAAAGCTCCTTTGGAAGACAATAGAGACCATTTTCAAGCACCCCTTGGAGCAAAATTTTCTTCGAATCCTTGTCCATAATAGAGTAAGAATGAGTGAACTCAATGATCACATTATTATCACGAGTAAGCTTAGACATACTAGTCAAATTCTTGGCAATATTAGGAACAAGAAGAACATTATTCAACTGCAAAGTAGGAGATGTAAAGGAAGATGTCTTTACCAAACTATTTCCAATATGAGAAATATGTAAATGCTCACTATTACTAACAAGAACACGTTGATTACCTTTGTAAGCATTCTTTGTCAATGAGAAGAAGAATCGGTAGTCATGTGACTCAATGCACCATAATCCATATACCAATTTGGATCACCAACGATGTAATGCAGTTGCGGTGTAGCCTTGAAATTGATTAAGCATTACTTGAGGCACGAAGGTTGAAAGCTGTTGAACATTTGAAAGAGAGATCGATGAAAAGGTTGACGAGATTGAGAAAAGCTGTCCACCAAACCACTGAATTTTGATTACGAGGACCTTGAAAAGCTTGATCGAACCTATGAAAGCATTGGAGTGCCATATGACCATGACGGAAGCACACTTAACGATGGCTTCGACTTTTATTACGGATCTACCTCATCTGTTCTTTGATACCTCCTCGAAAACTACCATTGTTTCGATTCGACCTTGGTAATTGTTGGACCTCTAATTTTGATACTTCTTGAAACCATTATCAATAAATGAGCGAGAGACATTAGTCGATCTACACCAAAAGCTTTATTCGGATCATCGATTCGTTGTTCATGCGACATTAGTTAAAAGCTGCATCTTGAAGAGTTGAAGTCTTTTGTTGAGATGAATTTAGAACCACAACGAGGATCATACTAATGTCCAAGACCATTCAAGACCGACTGAATCAGATCTGAATCTGAAACTGTCTGAGTAATTGATCGCAACTCAGAACCGATATTCTTGGTTTTAAGAACATATTCAAAAATTGAAGACGCACCTTTATTCATATTACTTAACTGTTTCTTGAGTTGAAGAGCTCGAGCAATGGATACTTGATTGTAAAGACGTTCAAGCGTAATCCATATGTCGTGAGCTGATTCACACTCTGCAACATGACCAATAACTTCTTTAGAGATGTTGGAGAAGAACCATACCATGAGAACTTGGCCGATGCATTTCGGTAACTCTTCATCCTCGGTGATGCATCGTAAAAACTTAGTTCTTGAACTCAAAATGAGAGACTCAAGACCTGGTGCACGAACCGCTGCCTTGATTTGAATTTTCCAGTAAATGTAATTACCATTTTCAAGCTTTGATTGCAAGTTGAGGTTTAGGGCTTTTGCAATGCTCGTCACATCCGTGTAAGTAACAACTCCATAAGAACCAGATCTAGACAAATTTGCTTCCTCCATTAATGAATTTGGAAGCTCTGATACCATGTTAAACTCCTCTAAAGAGAGAAGTTCGAGATGAACTGTGAGAATGAACAAAAGCAAGCTGAAAAACTTGTATTATTGATTCACTTTTTCATAGAACAAATACAAGACACACCAATGTATTTATAAGACACATATAGTGAGGAATTTGAATAGTAATTACACACTAACAAACAATACTGTGTAACCAAATATCTAATACATAGAGGAACACGCCACACACGTGACTTCATAAGTCATCCATGGTCTTTAAGGTTGATACTCTGATGATCTCTCACGGGATTGGCACATATTTGAACTCAATCTCTAACCACTATTAATTTTGAGAAAAACTTTGACTCAACTTCTAACCCAAATCCTAAATACTTAATAATTAACTATCGAATTAAATTATGACCCAAAATAAAAATAAAACAAATTAACTCCAAACCACATAACTTCAAGTCAAAGGACGTATAAATAAGGAAAAAGCTGAAAAGTTCATGGACCAAATAGTGCTTTTTGCGGGCTTCAAAAGAAGCAAAGTGGAATTTGTTACTTCATGCGGCTAGCTAACATTTTACGATTTGTAGAAATAGTTGGGTCGAATAAATGTTACTACTTGTACAAATTACTCATTGTTCAACTTAAATTTGTTATATTATGCAAAATTCAAATAAAAACTTTATTTGAGAGGTGTGCTTTTCTCGATTGGAAAATATTTGTCTATGATTGACATCTTTGGTACTAATCAATAGATTGAGAAAACCTACCACATGGCTTAAAGTGAATTTAGTGCATGGCATAAACATATTTGTTATGCTTCATTTGGGAATTTGGATCTTCGTAATCCAAGGCTTCCATGGATTCTAAGGTTATATGAATTTTTGACACCAAAATGACTTGTTCAATACAGTTTTGATAATTGATTGGCAACTAAATAGAATTTGGTGGAAATAATTATATGTGGTGTTTAGAGAGAGAAAGATGGAGCATCAAGTTTGCCCAACTAATCATATTATGGCGTTTGATGTGGGTGGTGTATTTTTATTTTTTTTCTATCCAATGAATTAATATTGACAATTTTTTTTATGATTAATTAGCCCTAAGTGGTGAGTATTATTCTAAAAAAAGCGATACTTCCCTATGAAATATATTAGTTTATAGGAAAAAATTGGTTTGATGGCATTGGTCCCATTAAGAATTGATTGCTTTGAGGCTTGATTTTCAGAAACCCATTTTAGTTTCCTCGTCAATTAAATTGTTTATTTACGTAGCCTGTTTAGTACCGTAACGTATGCGATGCTTATGAGTGTTGTTTTGTGTGCGACAGTAGGCTTCTACCAAGTTTAATAACCTCGATTAGGTTTAGTTTCTCGATTTGGAAAAGACACAATGTCGTTTTACTTTGATTAACGAGACTTTGACTTGGTCTATTAGTCTGGTGAACCACTTAAACCCACTAAACTAATGCTACTGAAGTTAGACAAGAATCAGATGGTGGGAGAGTTCAAATAGTTATGGTGTGATAATGTGAATGAAAAATAGTATTCCAAAGTATCAGAGAAGCCATTCCTTTGAATCTACATTGCACATATTGTTAATCTTGTATACACAAGAAAACAAATTTGGAAGCAAACAACATTATTATTGCCTTTATAATAGCCCTTTTGATTTTATTAAAACTCTTCATGTTATATGTTAAATATTACTTGAGCTGCCTCAAAATTTTGCGTACTCGCAATTTGTCCTTAGATTGGTCCTCATTTCATATGTTGAGGCTGTTTAGTTCAGCAGCTTTTTCCTAAGTAAGATTTCTCTTTGCTTTATTTTTATTTATAGGTTTCTTGTTCATGATGCAGATATTTTTAATTGGAAACCATGACGTGTATCGTGGTATGATCTATTGGATGTCAGTATTATGAAAATAATGTGGCATTCTGAACAAACGAGTATGATTTTAGCAAGTCAAGTAACAGGTCCTCCTAAAGCTTGCATGGAGAATGTTGAAATGTCGCCTTCGTCTAGTGTTTCTGAAAGTGATCTTCTAGCCAAACCAACAAGAAAAAGGAAAACACTTGATCTGGATCATCAGATAATTAATGCTTCAAATGGTCCTCCAAAGACGATTTTGGATTATAGACTTCTTGGTCAGCCACATCAACAGCTTAAAGTCCGTGCGTCCTCAAGGAAAAATGTACCAGATGATACTCTGGAAATGTTCTCAAATCGTGGTCCCCAGACTGCAGAACCTACTGAAGTGCTGGTTCAATTTTGTAGGAAAAATGTGCCTGATGGTGCTGTGGATATGTTCTCATATCATGGTTCTGAGATTGTGGAACCTGGTAAGTGTTATACTTGAACAATCTGTAATGATCTTATATGCAATAAATAAAACGAAATAAAAATAAACATCAACATAATCAAATGATAAGTAAACAAATAATGTAATTATAAGAGGCTTGCTCGAGAGCAATGTCCTAAGACAGAATTGTTTCCCGATTTGGTGATAAAATCTCTTCAGGGATCTGACCCCAGGATTCAACTGGAGTGTCATTCCAAATTTAGAAATCACCAATTTGAAAATCTGCCAAACTGTGTTTCTTTTTCTTTCACAGAACAATTAATTTCCGAAAAAACATTCAGTCTATAATTTTGAGTTCTAGTTGAACTTAAATAGTAGTCGAAGAGGTGTTTCCCAAAAAAAACATCTATTTAATTTCGAAAATAAAATAATCCGTTGGGTTCAACAGTCATGACTGTTGTAAAACCCAACTGTATTAACTGTATAACAATTAATTAACTTTGAAAATTAATTACCGAAAATTAAAAATTTAAGTAAAAAGAAAATCTATGTTTGACAACCAAGCCAAAGCCCAAAGAGCCCAAAGGCCCAAGGCCCATCTTTGAAATAAAAATGTATGGGTCACCCTATACTTATGTGCATCCATGTGCACCCAATGGGTCCCCAACTCCTTGTCCCTTTGTCCTATACAAAGTATGTTGAGTTGCTTTCATTTATAGAGTGTGAAAGTGCTTTGTAGTTCTCCTATCTGGGACTAAATGTTTTCTCTTCAAAACACTACTAGAACAAGACATATTATCTTTTGTTCCAACAATGCCCCACATTTGAATAGAAAACATTCTGTCACCCCACATTTCTTTTCAAATTTGGTTTTCAAACATAGTCAAAAACTTCGTTAAAATACAAGAGAGAGAAATATTACGTGATGTTGTCGGAAAAGTGACTAAAAGACATATCGGACTTACTAAGTGACGCAATGGATATAGAAGATCTTGAACTGTTCACTTTGTGTAGTAAATCGATATAATACGCCTTATCCATGTCATAATAATTAAAATACGCTTTATTCATTTTTGTCCATTTTGGTCCCGACGTATTCTGTTTCATGATAGCTTTAGAGAATTTAGCCTATCTGGTTCTCTTAAATGGGACATTGACTATCATATAGGTGACATTTTGGTTGTCATTAAATGTAAAACCATACCCTTAACGTCTTCGCAACACACGTTATATCTTAGGAATGAGGAAAAGTGTGTTACTGCTTCAAGTATTATCTAACCAATTTTCCTATCGAACCTAGACCATGGGATCTCCAATCGGCTAGGTTAGGTTTATCGACTTAACTCATTTTATAAGCTTTAGACCCATTCCCTCGATAACAACATGACTTGATCTCTTGGTAAGCCTTTTGTCATAGGATCTGCAATATTTTCCTTTGACTTTACATAATCTATACTAATTACTCCTGTTGATAGTAATTTTCTTATAGTATTATGCCGGCGTCTTATATGTCTCGACTTAACATTATATACATTATTTTTGGCTTTAGCTTGTGCTGCCATACTATCATAATGTATACATATTGATGACACTAGTTTTGGCGAAATGGAATATCTTCTAGAAAATTTCTTAGCCATTCGCTTCTTCAAGACTTTATCCAAGGCTATAAATTCTGATTCCATTGTCGAACGTGCTATACACGTCTTCTTTGTTGATCTCCATGAAATCACAGATCCTCCTAAAATAAATACATATCCACTCGTTGACTTAGTTTATGTATTATTAGAAATCCAATTAGCATCACTATAGCCTTCAAGTACTGGTGAATATTTTGTATAATGCAACCCATAGTTTAAGGTATATTTTAAATACCTTAACACTCTAATCAATGCTTCCCAATGATCTTCATTTGGATTGCTTGTATTCCTACTAAGCCTACTGACAACATAAGCAATGTCAGGTCTTGTAGAATTCATTAAGTAGATCAAACTTCCAATTACTTGAGAATACTCCAATTGATCAATTGCACTATCAATATTCTTCTTAAGTTTACAATTTGCATCAAATGGAGTAGGAGTAGGTTTACAATCATTTCTTTTAATTTGAATTCCTAAACCGACATCTCGCTTGACCTAAATCTTTCATGTCAAAATTAGAATTCAACATTTTCTTGGTTGAAATGATTATATCCGTATTTGGGACATGATTAACATATCATCAACATATAAACATACTATGACGCATGAATTCTTCGTTTCCTTAATGTATACACATTTGTCACATTCATTTATTCTAAATCCATTTACAATCATAATATAGTCGAATTTTGCATGCCACTATTTTGGCGCTTGTTTAACTCCATATAATGACTTAACAAGTTTACCGACTTTATTTTCTTGACCTTTAACCACAAATCCTTCGGTTGATCTATATAAATTTCTTCATCTAATTCTCCATTTAAAAATGATATTTTTAAATCCATTTGATGTATTTCCATATTGTATATGGAAGCCATTGAAATTAGCATCCTTTTATATGTAATTCTTGAAACCGGAGAATAGGTATCAAAATAGTCCAACCCTTCTTTTTGTCAATATCCTTTAGCCACTAAACAGGCTTTATATTTGTCAATCGACCTATCGAACTTTTAACTTTCGTTAAAAAATCTATTTATAACCTATTGGTTTAATACAAGGTAAATCAACCAATTCCTAAGTATGGTTATTCATAATGGATTCTACTTCACTTGTTTATGGCTTCTTTCCATAAAACGACCTCACTAGAAGTCATAGCTTCTTTATATGTTTGTGGTTCAGCCATTTCCAAAAAAGACTAATAAAATCTGGTCCATAACTTTTTGGAACTCTTGTTCTCTTTTCCTTTTTGGTTCTATATCTAATTCAGAACATTAGAAGTGGAGGTTCCTCTCGAACTCTCTTATTTGATGTACTCAATTTGTATTCTTTATAATGAAATATTCCTTCAAAGAATTGAGCATCAACAGATTCAACAATAGTGTTAACATGAATAACACTAACCTGAGAATTAATTACCAAAAATCTATATGCAGAACTATTGTTAGCAAGACTAATAAATACACAGTCTATCATTTTAGGCCCTAACTTAGTTCTCTTAGTAATAGGAATCTGAACTTTTGCTAGACAACCACACACTTTCAAGATTTTGTATGAAGGAACTCTTCATTTCCATATTTCATAAGCAGACTTATTTGTCTTCATAAATGGAATTCTATTCAGAATATAATTTGTTGTAAGTAGTGCTTTACCCCGCATATTATGTGGAAGCCCTAAACTATTTAACATAGAATTTATCATATCTTTGAAAGTTCTATTATTCCTCTTCGCAACATCATTCTGTTGAGGCGTATATGGTGTCGTAGTTTGATGTATAATTCCATGTTCACTACAAAATTCAGCGAATTTAGTGGACTCGTATTCTCCACCTCTATCTGTTCTAATTGCCTTGATCTTTTTGTCTAATTGATTTTCCACTTCTGCTTTATATGTCTTAAACGTATCAAAAGCTTCATCTTTGGTTTTAATCAAATAGACATAACAATATTTACTACAATCATCTTCGTGTGATGGGTAACTGCATCGAAGTGCATGCTAACGCGAATATCGAGAGGCGAGATACGGGTACACTAGAGAAAACTCAATAAACTTACATAAACATGTCTAGGTTATCAAATGGACATAATTAATGTATCCATAAGCTTATTAAATTTACTTGAACAATAGGCTATGGCACACCTCGAAATGCGTGTCGAGACGCTGGGCACCAGGTACGGGTAGCCAAGGGTTAGTGTGACCATGAGTTGGTTTAATTTGATAAATAAAACACTAACCATATGGTTGGATAAGGCTTAATGTAATGTGACATTAATAAAATAAATGAAAGCCTATAGTTTACATTAAATAAAAAGGGGCCATGAGATGGACATCTATATTAACATAGTGAGTGGTACTAGATGATGAGTGTGCTATTGGAGTCACCAGAAGGTATAGGACAGCATGCTTGTGGACCACAAGACATGCCTCGAGATACGTACGCATAATTGATTCCATAAAATATATATATATATATATATATATATATATATATATGAGAGTTAATGGAGTGTTTGATCACAACACTCACCCATTTCATGCAAAACCAAAAACCTCAGAGGAAGAAGAAGGACTTCCAGCTGGGAATTCAACAACCTAGGCATCAAATTAAGTGATCTAACTTAGGTAATCATCTTCTCCACCATCTAAGCTTGCAAATGAACCCATTTTTGGGTGTGTTTAGTGAAATTCGAGTTGATGATTTAGTCTCTGGTTTGCTATGTAAATATGATGCATTTCATGTCATTAGATCGTATATAGGGAGAATTTATCACTCGTTTAGTTAGATTTGATGAAATTGTTTGTTAATGGAGATGGTGGTAAATGCATGATTGTGGAAATGGATGTAATTTGAGATTTCTGGAGTGTTCTGATTTATGGATTGAAGTTATTTTGACGAGCAGATGATGAAAAACCAGTTAGAATAGCTAATTCAGAGGGCTAGGACAGAATTCTCAATTCGAGAATTCTGTCCCAGAAGGCAATTGGCGCGCTAATTGGAATTATTAGCTCGCTAACTGTCTTGAGTGTGCAGTTGTTCTTCGAAACGAAGAACAATAGCGCGCTAGTTAAAATTTCTAGCGCGCTAATTCCATCTAGCGCGTTAGGTACACCCCCTTAGCGCGCTAACTCAAAACTAGCGCGCTAGTTAAGGGTTGTTTTGGTTATTTCCAACTTCATACATGTCTAAACAATTATAAACAACCTAAACTTATAAAAATTGGACTTTAGGGACTTAGGGGACTGTAGTTTGGTGTTGGGGAGCTTGTCGGGTCGGATCCGAGAGTCCGGGGAGGTCGGAGAGCGGTGTGAGGTTTGTAAAACCCAACTAAAAAACTCTGAGTATTTATTATGCTTACATGTTGTTTCTATCATTCCTTACTGTTCATTATTCTATTCGGTTACTTGGACGTGAGTTGAGGTTACTCCCCCGGATTTTCTTGTTGCGTGTTCATGAGGCACTGGTGCACGTGTCGGTGACTCAGCAGATTTGGCTAGCGCCGCGAGCACTACACGAAAAATGATATTTAGAAACGGAATTAACAACGAAATTAAGTTATGTTGCTAAGAAAAAGTAGTTAGAGACGGAATTGAGACGGACTAATTCAGAGACGGAATTGAGAGAGATCAGAGACGGAAATAGAGACGGAATTAAATTCAGTCTCTAAATAATGGCGCCAACATTCCCACCAAAACTTTCTTTTTTTATAACCGTTCATGAAATCTCGAGATTCGTGCGTGCTTCGATCAACCCCCCCCCACACACACAAAAACGATCGTCCAAATAAAAAAAACACTCGTCTCTCTCAACTCTCTTTCGTCTCTCTCCTTGTGCTCTAGTCTCTCTCTCTCACCGCCTCTAATCGACTCTCTGCTCTCTCTCCGGTCACTGCTCACCGCTCTCTGGTCTCACCGGTCACTGCTCTCTCATCGGTCATCTCCGCTCACCGCTTTCTGCTCTCTCTCTTCTCACCGCTCTCTGCTCTCTGGTCGCTCTGTGCTTACCGCTCCGCTCACCGCTCTCTGCTCGTCGAGGACGTTCTCTCCCTCTCTCACCGCTCTCGGACCGACGTTTCCCAGCTCTCTCTCTCTCACCGCTCTCTCTCACCGAAATCTCTCTCCCAAGCCCTAAATCTCTGTCGTCGCTGTGATTGTTGCTGCGACGAGGCCGTCGGCTCTGCCGTCGCCGGCTGCTAGCCTCCGAAGCCCTAAGCCGTCGCCGACCTACGCCCCACCCTAAGCCGTCGCCGAACTAGTCAAGGTAACACCCTTAGTTGTTAGTCTTTTTTTTGTTTTTTATTTTTGAATGGGGTGTTACATAACTGTAGTGACTTCCAATAAACCTTATAGTGTTTCTGACGGTTCGAATCCATTCTTTGATGGTCGTCCATTCCCCAAGTTCAATTTGCGGAAGAGTGAAGTACACAAAGGTGGTCATGTTCGAAGGGGCTCCTGGATCCAATTTGTTTTGTTCCGAATGGGAAAGGGAAATGCCGGGTAACTAATGCTTTGTTTGTTTTCCGGCGATGATAGGTTATACTTCTTGTTCATTCTAAAACTCGTAATTATATTTTTACTTCTCAAGTTTATCTACGAAGCTTCATGGAATTACATCACTTGTTGTTTTGTGGACTAAAATATATTTTGAGCTTTAATCTCAATGGGTAAATACAGAAACAATTGCAGGATATTTAAACTATGCATTCTCTAATTCAGAAGCCTTGTTTCTAATATTTCTTTTCATACGAGTAAGTATTAAATATAAAAATTTCTAAGGCTGCACCACAAAATTGCTAATCAAACCATGGGTGATGATATGAATAGGATGGCTACACAATGGAAGTAACTGGTGCAGAAGGAGTGCGCGTTCTTGTTGCTTCAAAAGCAAAACCAAATCGCAATTTCGAGAGCAATTTGGATAGGAAATTTTTTGTGAGCTTCTTAAATGTAAGTTCTCCCAAATGTGTTTTCTTCCGTAATTCATCATTATCTTTTTTTGTACTCTATAATTGTTACAGTTTACACCAGAACTTCATTGCATAGTAACTAGTACTGTGGAGAAAAAAATATCTGCATAGAAGAAAGCTGTGTTAATTCATCCCCTTTTTGATTGCAGGTTCTGAACCTTTCCCAGCAACGTGGCAGGTTCAATTTTACGACAAGAATTTCCTCACTATAAAGAAGTTATATACAAGCCAGATTTTGGAAGAAAAAAACTTCGGAAGCCTGTCGTATTCGACATGGATATGAGTTCTGGAGATTTTCTTGCATTGATCTATCTCTTAAAAGTACATGTGGAAGTCATTGACCTTAAGGTGAGGTAGTCTGTTCTTAATACATTTTTACACAATTATACAACTTTCAGCATACATGGCCTTGGTTCTTATAACCACTTGTTCTTTAATTAATTTTATCATATGCTTTTGCAAAAAAATAAAAAATTATATGCCATTCTTATAATTTTATATGATTATCCTTCCAGTCTAAATTAATTAAAGGTGTAATTTGAAGTTTGGCAATCATATGCCTTGGTTCTTGTGTTTTGATTAACAAACCCCTGTATATTTTGGGGTTCGAATCTCGGTACACAAATTGAAAATTCGAAAAAATATGGAGCTCCTAGAGACACCGATCACCCCGAACTTAGACAACCTTTGGCATTTGAAGTTTGGCAATCAATTTCCAAATTAATGAAGCTTGGCTCTAAGATTACCATGTTGACCAGGTGGACCACCGAGTAATTTAGCACAGATTATTCTTAAAGATAAGAATGCAAGCTCGTTAATAGAGGTAAGTTTGTTGTTTCCCATCTTGCAATTCTTGCCAACTTCATAGCAAAAACATACTCGAAAAGTTATATGTATACGAGTTTTCTTTTGCTCAAGCAACTCAATGTTGGATTAGTTCAGTGAAAGACCTTGTAAGTATTTCATGAAAAAAGAGATGGAAAAATTTGACCTTCAACATCGGTATCTAAGAAATTTTATTTTTTCTATAAATTCGTGGCTGGTTTGGCAAATTTCAATGTAGTCCTAGGAGTTTAACTATAATCCTAGATATCTCGTTGAATTTGTTGCATTATAGGTATAACATAATGTTTCTTGCGATTCTAAAGTATCTTTTGGGGGCAAACTTTACTTTTAGACTAGCTTCACTTGAAGAACTACTAGTAAAAGTTTGGAAATATCCTCAAGGTGTAATTTCTTTTTCACCTACTTGTTGCTTTTGAGGTGAAAAAAGAGCCAAGTGACTTAAGTTACACAATGAAAATATAACTCCTGAACCAAGGAGTAGGTAAGGTGATAATCTAATAACATATTCATTGGATAATCTTTTTCGTGTTATTCGTTCTCCTAAATCACATTATTATTATTTTATCTTGTTGCGAGTGTATTTGTTGTTGGCGGGCACATCACTATGGTAACAAATGACAAAGGGAATGTTTTCACGCTTCATTCGAACAAATATGCGAAATTCAACATGTTTCTTGACCCTTTAGCTGCAAAAAAACTGTATTGGATTCCAAACTCAATATTACCCTCATTCCACTTGTTGTCCAGGCGACAAGTGAGCTCTTTTTCTGGGATCATTAAACAACTGCAGCCAGACGGAAGACAGCCGAGGCGGTGTTTGCACGCCGCTTGCTTTCAAGGCTTTATCACTTGAAGCGAAGCATCACGATACCAACATATGGTAAAGTCACACCCTTTGGTCACCGATGGAGTTTCATATGCATGCATGTAAATTTTAGTAGCTGATGGTTGCTTTTTCTTCTGCTACAGGATACATTCTTGGGAGAAAAGATAAATTAGTTATAGTACTTGTAGTTCCCATTACATTTGGTTGGGCCAGAGTTCCACACTCGCGTACTTCTTTATGAGGTAACACTTAGACTTCATTTTAGTCCAAACATTTTGCCACAAGAATTTCTACCTTGAATCAAAATCCATCCAATTTGCCCAATGCATGATCTATCATCGCTCATCTTGCAAGAGGTGCAAGAAAAGTGTAGAAGTCCTGGAGATACTATTAACTTTATGTTGAAAAGCTAATTGTTAATAATGGTCTCAAATGTTTCCCTTTTAATGCATGCAGATTACTCACAGGTTCTATTCTTGCTCACGAGTTAATGCACGGGTGGCTGCGGCTTAAAGGTAACCATAGTCAATTATCTCTCCCTTTTTCCAATTATTATTGTTGGTTTTGAATAACAATGAAAGATTGGAAGAAAGATTGACAAGTTTTTCACAAGGAGAGAATCAACAATGGAGTCCTAAAAATATTTGTTTTAGGCTCTCACAATATTCAGCAACACACAATAAAACAACCGCACACAATAGAAAATGACAACTTAATTTTTGATTCTCTTAATTTCACTAAAACAGTGGTACATCATATATAGTTAAAAACAAAAGTGAATTATAGAAAGTCCTAAATAAAGTAGTTTTATTGAAGGCCTTATTTTTAAGGTTTCACCCAAGGCCTTAGAATGTCAGGGCCAACCCTATTAAGATTGTTCCCCATTGCATATTATAGTGTTAATGAGTTTTTATATAAATTGTAAACTTATATATATTGCATGTGGGACCTAACTACGACCTACTGAGTTACGTACATATGCAAAAAGATTTGATCGGGCTTTTGAATCTTCTCGTAATTATGTAAGAAAGTTATGGTATTATAAAGCCCTAGCTAGTCCAATCAGACTTCAATTTGAGATTGAGCGGGTTCTCAAAAATGCCAATACTAATTTAATTGTTTGGGCTTGATCATCATCAACCACCCCCCACAATGTTCCAATTAATCATTATCGATGTGTCCATTACAACTAAGTATAATACATGATAAGCTAATGGAACACACACATTCTGGGCCAACTTTATTCTTACTTTCTAGGAAGCATCGAGTTCCCCCCCACTATAAAGAAAACGACGCCAACCCTCCTTCACACTTAACATATAAACCACACACACACAAACACTCACTCATTCACTCACTCACTCACATTTTATATGTAAACCACTATAGTACTATATATGCATCTTAGTTATATGTTTTTCTTCCCAACAGTTATACATGCAATATGGGATTGATCACACTGAAATCTCTGCTAATTAGCACCATTATTAGTGTAATTCTCGCGGTTGGCGATACCAAACTGGCAGATGGAGAGCTGGTGAACGTAGCGAAGCTCGATATGTTTGTCGACAAGCTTTCTTGCATGCCCAAGATTTATGGATTTGAGATGAAAAATGGGGTTCATGTATCCAAGTCTCTTGAGATTGGCATGTTCATGAAAAGATGGGTACGTATTTATTCAAAACCTCTCTCTTTGTTTAATTTATTGTTCTATGTATCATTTTTTTTTCTTGAACCAATGAAGGGTTAATATTAAGGCCTCCTATATATTATACTCATATGTTGCAACTAATTTAAACAATATACACATTGGAATTAATTTCAACATGACCAGTGCCTCTTGGCCTTGAATGAGTGGTTGTTCATCAATTCATTAGTTTTATCAAAATGGTTTTAATAAAAACATATTCCAACATGAGTACTTTGGGAGTGCTCTGGAGTCTGGTCCAAACAGAGAATCTTATCTTTTAAGTTGCCTTTTGAAGTCCAGTTCTGCACCTCTAAAAAAAAAATCAGAATTTTTTGCTTTGGAAGACACTGATTATTGGATTAATAAACTAACCAATTGTTCAATAAACTTTTTCCTTTTTGATATATGATTTGCTTACCATTCTTTGAGATATGAAACGAAAGATCAATATAATGTGAACGTGGTTGCATCTCTAAACACAAAATGAATTATGTCGTATGGGGTACACTGTCGTGTGGTTATTAAATTAATTAAAGTAAGAAACATTGAATTTTATACACATATAATAACTGACCCCGCCGATTAATTTAAAATAGAGACTTTATTGTTATATACAATGTTAAAGCATTGATATCTTGTTTAAAACAGAATGATCCAACTATTGGTTGAAGTTATTTTTGGAGCTCTCATGCAGAAGCTATAGTAAAGGCTTAGGTGCATAATCTCCAATAGCATCTTGCAAATGTCTTGCTTTCCAAAATTATTGAATCAAATGATCTTAAATGCGGCAAGTGGTGCTTTTCTCACCATTGGGAACTTCAATCTTATGTCGCATCTTTTTCTTTTTATTCAACATTCTTTTTATGAATGGGGTTATCTTATATGAACTGCATGTTCAGGTTTTCTATTTCCAGAACTTTCTCCTATGCCCAATTTCCTCATCGCTTCTCGTTCACCGGCAAGCATTGATGGAAAAGTTTTGGTTTGAATGTCAAAAGCGGTGCCATTGACGAAGATGGCGATGCAAAGGTCTTTGGAATGGGAGAACTTGCCACCATTAGTGCATATATCTCATTGTAAAGCCGTACCCGACTTGATATATGGTTGTGTTCCCCCTCTTTTGCTATCCCTTTTGAGTTAACCGAGTAGCTATGTACATGATCTATTTACTTATCTATGATGTTGAATTTCATGTAAATGTGTTGTCCTGACACTGTTGCTATAGATTGTATAAGGCCTTTTTGTGCATATTTAGAGGATTGGAAGTTTTTTTTTGTGGTTGTTAAACAATAGGATTGGTAGTTTTTGTGCATACTTAGAAATTTGGAACATTTATTAAACTTTACAAGCTTTCGTGGATATATAAATCTTTTTCAATGTCTAATTGTACATTTTTTTTCTCTCATTTGAATATTTGTTGTTGATATATATTGTCAATGTATGTATGTCAAATTCTGCTTTTTTGGGGGATGTTAGCACCCCCAAGGAGTTGTTGGAGGGGGTGCAGGCGATGGAGTAGGTCCTATGGTTGTATTTTCAGGTTTAGAGGTTATGGAGAACCAATTGGATTAAGCTTAGGTTTGAAAACTAAAAAAAGCGGAATTGAGACGGATTAGCAACGGAATTCAGAGATTTCGTTGCTATTCCGTCTAATTTTTTAGGAATAGATGCATGAATCAGCAACGGATCAGTGACGGAATTATTGTATTCGTCTCGATCCGTTATATCGAGACGGATCAGAGACGGAACACAATAATTCCGTCTCTGATCCGTTGCTAATCAGAGACGGATCAGAGAGGAATTTTGCATTCCGTCTCTGATCCGTCTCTGATTAGCAACGGATCAGAGACGGAATGCAATTACAATTGTACCCTTTAGAAGAATTTCCATTTATGTTTCGTCTCTGTTCCGTTTCTAAATTCCGTCTCTAATCCGTCTCTAATCAGCAACGGAAACACATTTTCGTTGCTGATTGAATCGGCGACGATGATTTTAGAGACGGAATAGATTCCGTCTCTGTTCCGTTGCAGAATTGAATTAGAGACAAAATTTATGCAAATCAGAGACGGAAATTTTCGTTTCTGATCTGCTGTTTTTTTGTAGTGGAGGGACCAAGTGTCGGGCCAGTTGGACGCGACCACTAGTGGGAACTTGGTGACCCGAAGTACAGTCTAGTCCCTCTGGAGCGAGCACACACATTTGTTAGCTTTTCTGTTGTTTATTAATGCGATGAGCCATTTACAGTTGTCTGTTTTATATTCCGCATGTTTACTTGACATCATTCCTTGTATTTCCTTTACTTTATTACATGAATGCTCAAAGGAGTTCCTTGAGATTTTACTTACTGTACTCGTCATCTGTCTTTTGTAATGATTGAGTGCAGATCCTAGTACCAGTAGGGGCAAGGGGATCCTAGGCGACTACATCTGATTGCCCACTGTCGAAGACCTACTTGTACGTGTTTATTTTTGATATTTTGTATATTTTGGGTATTGGGAGACTTGAGATAACACCGTACATGTATATATACCTATTGTCGTGATGTCGCTTATATATAGAGTACTTTCCAGGGTTTTCCACAGTAGGTTTTGCCTTTGAACAATGTTTATCATGCTAATTTACATTGTTTAAATGGTATTAAGTAAGACTTCCTCTGAATATGTTAACCTTTAAAATACAACTCATTAGTATGGTTAGGATCTCAATAAATTGCCAACTAGGTCACAATTGAAACAGTTAGATTTCCACCGGGAATGGACAAATCATATAAGGATAATATACTACTTTATCGGGTAATACACTGGTGGACACGATTTACGAGACATAAAGAGGACGGGCAGGTGCCGGACGCATGTAGTTAGGCAAGTCGGCAAGGAGTACACGGAGACACGCCACCCCGGGGCGGTAGGGGCCGCCACAAATGAAATCGCAGCTCCTCCTAAAGTAAATACATATCCACTCGTTGACTTAGTTTCTGTATTATCATAAATCCAATTAGCATCACTATAACCTTCAAGTACTAGCGGATATTTTGTATAATGCAACCCATAGTTTAAGGGATATTTTAAATACCTTAACACTCTAATCAATGCTTCCCAATGATCTTCATTTCGATTGCTTGTATATCTACTAAACATATTGACAACATAAGCAATGTCAGGCCTTGTAGAATTCATCGAGTAGATTAAACTTCCAATTACTTGAGAATACTCCAATTGATCAATTGCACTATGAATATTCTTCTTAAGTTTACAATTTGCATCAAATGGAGTAGGAATAGGTTTACAATCATATTGATTGAACTTCTTTAATATCTTCTCCACATAGTGAGATTGAGTAAGGATATATCCATCATCATTTCTTTTAATTTGAATTCCTAAACCGACATCTGCTTGACCTAAATCTTTCATGTCAAAACTAGAATTCAACATTTTCTTGGTTGAAATGATTATATCCATATTTGGGGACATGATTAACATATCATCAACATATAAACATACTATGACGCATGAGTTCTTCGTTTCCTTAATGTATACACATTTGTCACATTCATTTATTCTAAATCCATTTACAATCTTAATATAGTCGAATTTTGCATGCCACCTTTTTGGCGCTTGTTTAACTCCATATAATGACTTAACAAGTTTACATACTTTATTTTCTTGACCTTTAACCACAAATCCTTTGGGTTGATCCATATAAACTTCTTCATCTAATTCTCCATTTAAAAATATTGTTTTTATATCCATTTGATGTATTTCTATATTGTATATGGAAGCCATTGAAATTAGCATCCTTATAGATGTAATTCTTGAAACTAGAAAATAGGTATTAAAATAGTTCAACCCTTCTTTTTGTCGATATCCTTTAGCCACTAAACGGGCTTTATATTTGTCAATTGACCTATCAGCTTTTAACTTTCGTTTAAAAATCCATTTATAACCTATTGGTTTTATACCATAAGGTAAATCAACTAATTCCCAAGTATGGTTATTCATAATGGATTCTACTTCACTGTTTATGGCTTCTTTCCATAAAACAACCTCACTAGAAGTCATAGCTTCTTTATATGTTTGTGGTTATGCTTCAGTCAAGACTAATAAAATCTAGTCCATAACTTTTTAGAACTCTTGTTCTCTTTCCCCTTTTTGGTTCTATATCTAATTCAGGAACATTAGAAGTGGAGGGTTCTTCTCAAACTCTCTTATTTGATGTACTCAATTTGTCTTCTTTATGAGGAAATATTCCTTCAAAGAATTGATCATCCACAGATTCAATAATAGCGTTAAGATGAGTTTCACTAACTGCAGAATTAATTACAAAAAATCTATATGCAGAACTATTGTTAGCAAGACTAATAAATACACAGTCTATCATTTTAGGCCATAACTTAGTTCTCTTAGTAATAGGAATCTGAACTTTTGCTAGACAACCACACACTTTCAAGATTTTGTATGAAGGAACTCTTCATTTCCATATTTCATAAGCAGACTTATTTTTCTTCTTAAATGGAATTTTGTTTAGAATATAATTTGATGTAAGTAGTGCTTCACCCCACATATTATGTGAAAGCCCTGAACTATTTAATATAGAATTTATCATATCTTTGATAGTTTTATTCTTCCTCTCCACCACATCATTCTTTTGAGGCGTATATGGTGTAGTAGTTTGATGTATAATTCCATGTTCACTACAAAATTCAGCAAATTCAGTAGACTCGTATTCTCTACCTTTATCTGTTCTAATTGCCTTGATCTTTTTGTCTAATTGATTTTCCACTTCTGCTTTATATATCTTAAACATATCAAAAGCTTCATCTTTAGTTTTAATCAAATAGACACAACAATATTTACTACAATCATCAATAAACGTGATGTAGTAATTTTTCCCACCACGTGTAAGAGTTGATTTATAATCACAAAGGTCACTATGAATTAAATTCAACAATTTATTTGACCTTCCTTGAATCACTACAAGAATATGGAGGAATAACATCAAAAAATTGTGACAGACATAATCTGTTGCTAAACAGCAACAAATCAGCAACAGTTCTGCATCAGATAGTCCGTTTGACTCGGTTGACCGAAAAGCAACAATTCAGTGACAGATTTGTGACAAAAATTGTAACAAATTGTATATTGTCACGAATCTGTCGCGATTTCTCCCTCCATAAATTTCCCGCCAAGTTTGTGACAGATCTGCGACAGATCGGCGACGAAAACAAGCTCAAGCGTCGATCGATGTAGCGAAGTCGTGATAGATCTGCTACGAGATCCACGACGTAGACTTGTTTTTGTCGTTGATCTGTCGCTAATTTGTCGCAACATAAAAAGGGTAAAACCAGAAACCCATCCTCATCGACCCCTCTCTCTGCAAACCCTTTTTTTCCTTCGCCGCCGCCAACGACCCTTCGCCGCCGTCGCACAATCCTCGCCACCACCGCCGCCGTCATCGTCTCTGTCATCGTTGACGTCGACCGCGACTCGATGGCTCTCTCCTTCCTCTGCAACGCACGCCGACGACACCGCGGGTCGCGCCGTCGCTGCGCGCGATTGTCCTCGGCGTCGGCTGCATTGCGCGGTCTCTCCTCCGCCCCGTTGTTCGCTATCGTGATCGCCCCCCTTTTCGTCGCCGTGGGTTCCGTCCGTTTCGCCGCCGCCCCACATTTATTGCCGCGGCCACCACCACGACTTTGCGGCCCCCTTTTCCGTCGCCGCTCCTCCGCCGCCGCTGCTCGCCCCCGGCTCCTCCTTGACTGAGTTTCGGGTCTCCTCTGCGACGACTCCGCGACTCGCACACCGACACGGCCGTCGGCCGAGCTTCACCCCGGTGGACAAGCACGAAGGCATAGCAGACTCGTGGATTGCCTCGCGACCAAGCGGTGGACCTTCGAATCACAGTCCTGGTTTGCGTTTTCTTAAACTTCTATTTTGGAATTTTGGTTGAATTTTGTTTTCATTACTACTGAAATTAGGAAATCTAAGTTTTCCCTTTTATATATCAACGAAATCGTACCTATGTTATGCTTAGCATTCAAAAATAGCGAGAACACCGCTAAACGACAACAAACCAACAACTCAACAATCTGTTGCTAAACAACAACAAATCAACAACTCAACCATCTCATGTTGCTAAACAACAACAAATCAACGTCTGAACAATGTCGCTAAACAACAACAAATCAACAATCCGAACAATATGTCGCTAAACAACAACAAATCAACAAGTAGAGCGAATTGAATTTGCATTTAGGTAGTTTAAATTTTCACTTAGCTTGTCATATGACAATTATCATTTACTATTGTTAAATTTAGTTCATATATAGTATCTTCATTGAATAATAATACGATAAATTAATAAATCATACATTGTTTAAATTATTGTTTGGCGATGCATTTCCAACGAAAAATGATATCTTATTGAGTTATAACTAATATATTCTTATAATGTTTATTAATTGTGATTGTCATTTAGTTGGTACGTATTTATATTTGAAATCTCAAGACTGTATATATATTAGGAATTGAAGAATATTTAGATTTATTTGTAAAATAAAGAAAAATATATTAATTTATATACTTCATTAGTAAGAATTGATAAGAAATGTCGTGAGTATATGGAAATTTTGAAAAAATAACTTGGGCAATTCATTGTGAGGAAAAAAATTATATAATGTTTGTACATAGCATGTTTGTAGGGAAAGCACACCTGAAGAAGCTTAATCGTATTTCCCTTTGAACTTTTAAATTATATATTGTTTATTAATTGTGATTGTCATTTACTTGATACTTACTAAGTACGTAGCTATATTAGAAATCTTAAGATTATATATAATCCAATTTAATGAATATTAATTTGGGTTATTTTCTAAAAATATAGTAAATTTTTAGGACTTATATTCTTTTTTTTAAGAGTTGATAAGATTTATCCATTTATCGGCTGAAAAACTTAGGATCGAGATGTCTACTAATCGAGAATGGATGTATAGTCGTATTGAAAATGGCTTTACTCGACGAGAGTTCATAAACGGCGTGAACGAGTTCATCACATACGCAAAGACGCACTGTAGGACATTCGCCACTGAGGGAAAAATTTGGTGTCCATGCAACCATACGAAGTGTCGTAATCGTTCATACTATAATGTTGACACCGTAGAACTTCATATTCTTCGTCGGGGCTTTGTTCGGGATATCAATGTTGGTCGGAACACGGGAAGAAGATTATATGTACACTCAAAATGTACCTGACGAACCTAGCAATACGATGAGAAATGATGACCACGAAGGGACACAGACAGCCAATTATTGTACATCGTATCATGAGATGGTGCACGACTTGGCTGGTCTGAGTTTCAATTGGTGTCATGCGGAACAACGTCCAAATCCTGGAACGGAAAATTTGTATGATATGTTAGACGCAACAAGTCAGCCGCTATGGCAAGGGTGCGAGAACATGACGAAATTGTCGGCAGTCGCGAGACTCCTAAAAATCAAATCAGAACATCATATTTCTGAAAAGGCGTTCGATGAAATTCTTCAATTTTGTAAAGATGCATTGCTTGAGTAACAATTGTTTAGTCGATAACTTTTACAACACGAAACGACTAATGCAAGGGATGGGGCTACCAGTCCAGCAAATTGATTGTTGCAAGTCCATGTGCATGATTTACTGGGGCGAGGATTCAGAGTTGATGACGTGTAAGTTTTACGGTGAATCAAGGTATGAACAAACTAGAAGTGAAGGACGGAGTGGCGTGACGCGGGCTCAAAAAAAATGTATTACTTCCCCCTAGCACCTCGATTGCAGCGTTTATTCGCGTCTGAAGCGACTGCGAGACACATGTGTTGGCATGGGGAACACGTTTCAGATGGCATCGTCATGCACATTGTTCGATTCTATTGCATGGAAGCATTTGAATGATGTGAACATCGAGTTCGTAGCTAGAAATTCGTAATGTTCGTTTAGGGTTATGTACGGATGGTTTCCAACCATTTGGCCAATCCAAAAACAATACTCATCGTGGCTGTAATTCTCACTCCTTACAACCTACCCCCTCAATGTGCATGAAGAAGGAGTTCATGTTCTTAACGGTCATCGTACGGGCCCGACTAATCCTTCAAATCGATTGACGTCTTCCTACAACCTTTGATAAAATAGTTGCAAGATTTGTGGCATGATGGGGTACTTACCTACGACATTTCCACCAAGACCAACTTCCAACTCCGAGCTGCACTAATGTGGACTGTTAGCGACTACCTTGCTTATGGTATGTTGTCTGGCTGGAGCACACATGGAAATAGAGCTTGTCCTTATTGTATGGATGACACGGATGCATTCCAATTAAAAGCATGGTGGAAAAACTTCTTGGTTTGATTGCCATCGTCGGTCCTACCGCGTGGCTCCACTTTAAGAAGTGATAAGAACGACTTCGGACGCGATACAACTTGTCGAAAAGGACCACCGAGATTAAAATCGGGGGAACAAATCCTGGCTGAAATTAAAGCTTTGAGACTGATGAACGTAACTGAAATCGAATCCGTTCATGTGAACAAAGAGATTGTCAAGTATTCAAGGTGGAGGAAACGAAGCATATTCTGGGACTTACCATATTGGAAGACGAATCTCATTAGGCACAATTTGGATGTCATGCACATTGAAAAAAATGTTTTCGACAACATTTTTAATACAATGAGTGTTCCTGGGAAGAGTAAGGACAATGCCAAGTCGAGACTAGATGTAAAAGATATTTGCAACTGACCTTTCCTCGAATATAACCCTGCGTCCAATTCATATCCCGGAGCGTCTTATACACTCGATAAACGTAAGAAAGAAGTCTTGTGTGATTGGGTACGACAGCTTACGCTTTCTGATGGATATGCTTCAAATATTAGTCGATGTGTGGACGCCAACAAATTGAGGATGTTTGGGCTGAAAAGTCATGACTGACATGTGTTCATGCAGAGATTGATTCCTATTGCCTTTCGTGAACTACTAGATGATAAAGTGTGGATTGCAATTAGCGAGTTAAGTTTATTTTTCCAAGACTTGATTGCTAGGAACCTTAATATGGTGCAAATCGAGTTGTTGCACTCTAACATTCCCAAAATATTATGCAAGTTGGAGCAAATATTCCCACCGAGTTTTTTTGACTCAATGGAGCATCTTCCCATACACTTAGCATACGAGGTCCATATCGCCGGACCGATGCTCCGGTGGATGTATCCATTCGAAAGGTAAATTTTGTAATCAATAAACATTTATTGTATGAAATAACTAATATCTTAGGTTATATTGGTTATTGCTACCTAATTTGACGGACATACCGTCCCAATGTTTCCTCTCATCATATATGGTCCATTTCATTTTTCTCGGTGAGATGGACACCCCATGCTGCTCAACTTGGTCTCTATATGTAATATGTGTCTCCATCTTTTTTAGGGTCATAACGCGCACTTTTAATTTATGTATTAGAAATCCTTAACTCGTTGTGTGTATTTTTGGAGTGGTTGTGTTGGTCATGTTATACATCGAGATAGAAAGATTGTGAAAGATAGTGTGTACTCAGAGACAACACTATATTCAATTTCAGTTTAATTGGATGTGATGTTATTTTCATTTGTGTTGGAATATTTTGGTTGCATGTCGAATATTGTTCAAGTTATTCCTTTTAATTTTCAGGATTCGGATGGGAAACGCTCTCCTAACTAAAGAATTTGTATGGTGCCTATCTTGTATCGGTGAAACAATGTTATAGAGTGTGGGATTGACATTGTAGGTAGGTACTTCAACTTTATCTCCCTTGCGGTGATCATCTTCAACTCGAAGCCTCAAAATCAAGTCCTCTAAAGACATCTCCGTCCTTTTATGCTTCAAATAGATCTTAAGATCTTTCCACGAAGGAGGTAGCTTTTCAATTATTGCACCAACTTGGAAATGTTCATTGATAGAACACCCCTTCGAATGCAACTCATGAATCAGAACTTGAATCTCTTCTACTTGCTTGATGACATTTTTGGAGTCTACCATGACATACTTGAGAAACTTCCCAATGACAAACTTTTTCGCCCCTGCATCTTCAGTTTTATATTTCTTCTCAAGCATATCCCAAACTTGCTTTGTTGTTTTATATGATGAATATTCATCATATAAAGTATCATCCAGACAATTCAAGATGTAATTTCTGCAAAGAAAGTCGGAGTTTCTCCAAGCCTCTATGGATAACAATGATTCCTTACTGAGAAGATCTTCATTGATCTTAGGCTCTTCCTTCTTACAATGTTCGCAAGGTTGAGGGTTGTCAAGTAGAACAACATCTTTTGTTGCCACCTTTTAAAGTCCATCCCCTTGAACTTTTCAGGCTTTTCTTCATGCTTATTAGAGTTGATTGAACTCGATTGTAGTTTTTGCCATTTTTCAGAATTTCTGAAATGCAACACAACAGAACAATATCTCAGAAATTCTGAATAGAATTATGAATTCTGTTTTTTTTTTTTTCAAATAGAGAAAAATCAATTATGTCTTAAATTGTTCTACCTGAACAATCTGTAATGATCTTATATGCAATAAATAAAACAAAATAAAAATAAACATCAACAGAATCGAATGATAAGTAAACAAATAATGTAATTACCGGATGCTTGCTCGAGAGCAATGTCCTAAGACAGAATTGTTTCCCGATTTGGTGATAAAATCTCTTCAGGAATCTGTCCCCAGGATTCAACCAGAGTGCCCTTCCAAATTTAGAAATCACCAATTTGAAAGTTTGCCAAACTGTGTTTCTTTCTCTCTCATAGAACAATTAATTTCCAAAAAAAAATTCAGTCTATAATTTTGAGTTCTAGTTGAACTTAAATAGTAGTTGAAGAGGCGTTTCCCAAAAAACACATCTCTTTAATTTCAAAAATAAAATAATCCGTTGGGTTCAACGGTAATGACTGTTGTGAAACCCAAATTACTGTTGTGCCCAACTGTATTAACTGTATAATAGTTAATTAATTTCGAAAATTAATTACCGAAAATTAAAAATTTAAGTAAAAAGAAAATTTATGTTTGACAACCATGCCGAAGCCCAAAGAGCCCAAAGGCCCAAGGCCCATCTACGACATAAAAATCTATGGGTCATCCTATACCCATGTGAAGCTATGTGCACCCAATTGGTCCCCGACTCCTTGTCCCTTTGTCCTAAACAAAGTATGTTGGGTTGCTTTCACTTATAGAGTGTGAAAGTGTTTTGTAGTTCTCCTATGTGGAACTAAATGTTTTCTTTTCAAAACACTAGAACAAGACATATAGTCTTTTGTTCCAACACTAAGGAGTTGGTTCAATTTGGTTCTAATAAATATCATAGTTCAAATGTTATTCCGTGGAGTGTGAAGATCCACGAAAGGAATTCTTCATATACTATGTCTGATATGTGGGTTTCACATTTGAATGTAGTCTCTCGCTGTCTGGTTCCAGAGGCGTCGTTAGCCTGCATCAACTCACAGCTGGAAAGATCCCAGTTTTGCCCGATTCACCAACCATAGAATCAAAAGTACTCAGTAAAGTTGAATCATTTGATACTCCTCCCATTCCAAATTGCATGTCAAGGATTCAATCAGACTTGGATGGGAAAGGTTCTATGCTCCATGGGGAAATAAATCATGTTATTACCAGTAATTTATCGTATCAGTTGCAATAGATGCCTTCTGAAGTTTTTTGTTCACCTGATATTTTGATGGTCAAGCATGAGGCTCCTCATCAAGCAAATCTATCTGTGGAGAATAAACAAAGTGAAAGGGTTGTACTTGCAGATACCAAAAATGTTAACGATGGCTTAGGCTCAGCCGCTCAGGCGGCGTACCACGTTGGGCTTGCCCTGGGCAAATTTGTAGCCCGGGGCAAGCCCACAAAAAAAAAAAAAAAAAAAAAAAAAAAAAAAAAAAAAAAAACTTATTTAAGCCCACAACCAAGTACCCTTCGATTTCAATTTACAAACGCCCTCGCACAAGAAGACAAAGACAAAGACAAAGACAACAACGATTCGATTTCATTTTTCACAAAGCGAGGGGGGGCTTCATCTTCACGAATCATCACTTCATCAATCATCGAGCGCGGCGGAGGAGGTGGCGGCGTCGTTGCGCGGATGATCTCGCCCTCCAATCCATCGTGCATTAGCGTTCGTTGCGTCGATGCCATTTTCGATTCTTAGGGTTTTTTTTTGTAAATTTGGTACTTTTGGTTGATTGGTGAGATGGGGTTTTGAGATTTGTTGTGGATCTGTTATGGACGAGTTTCCTTGTTTGGAAGATCTCTGTTTGCCATTATTTTGTTGGTTTCATGCCCAAATTTCCAAAGCGCCTTCTTGAGATCTCTCTTTCCTTGCATAATTGCATTGGATCGAAATTGAATTAGGGGTTTGTTTGGATTGTTGTTACAGCGATAAAGATCAATTCTTGCTTGGTTTTATGCGAATCTTTCGGTCATTGATTGTGTTTAAGTCTTGATTGGGATTGAAGCACAAGCAAATTCGGTGTTGGTTTTTGTTTTACATAAGTGTAGATCTTCTCAATCTCAAGACTTGGAACCTTGATTGAATCCAAAAATACTTGTGTAAAGTTTCCATTTATGCTTGATAGTAATGCAATTTTGCTATGTTCTTTTCTATGTTGTATTAGCCAAAGTGGAGAAGAATATAGGGTAGTGTTTATATTTTTAGATAATCGAATGCAATTTGAGCAGTTAGTTCATATCTTTCGCAAAATTCGATTTTTTAAGCTTTAGTTTATCAAATTTTGAAGTTGGTAGCTTAGGTTGGTTACATAAAATAAATGTATAAGTGTAGTTAGCTCAATTGAACCTTGATTTGAATTCGGAAGCTTGCCAAGTGGAATCTACATTTAATTTTTTTCACTAGATTGCACTATATTACGAGGATAGATTGACGGTTCTCTTACATAGTACAAGCAAAGAGGTGTGTTAGTTCATAGATTTCTTTGTTTGTATATTTATGAAGGGATGTTTTTTTAATGTGAAAATCATTGAGCAAAGATGTATGCTAGTTCTTAATTTTTTTAACTTGTTGGTTTTTTATGTTTCACATGTTTTTTTATATCTTTGATCATATACTATATACATTGATTGAATTAGGAGAATAAAAAAGTTTTCATGACTTTAATATTTAAGGAGACATTTTTTCTTTTAAGGATAGCATACTAGCTTTGGACTAAACTCTATGGAGCGTCATGGTAACAAAAGAACGAAGACAATTTTTTCCTTTTTCAAATCAAGTGGGAGGCATCTAAGGTTGGCAATCTTTCTCCATCGGTTGTTGAGGCTTCATCGCGTGAGGAAACGAGACCTTTAGAATCTCCAACTCAAGAAGTTTATATTGATTCTAATTCTCTTGAAAGAGATCCGGGCTTGCGTGCTCAATACGGCAATATTCCTTCAATGCGAGAGATGATATTAGACGAGCATATATAAAGATGGGCCCTTATCAACCTAGGTTGCCGAATACCCACGAACTCTATTCGAAATCAAAATCGTCGCTTTCAACCAAAATGGTTTGGAGAATTTCAATGGTTGGAGTATTCTCCTTCAAAGGACGCGGTATTTTGTTTCCCGTGTTACCTTTTTGATAATGGTAATACACCTCACTGCACATTAACTAATGGAGGACTTAAAAATTGGAAGAGAGTTAATCAAGGGGTTAATTGTCCATTCTTGATACATATGGGAAGCATCAATTCGCCGCATAGAAATTCTGTACAATCTGTTGAGAATTTGTCGAATGTTACTCGACACATTGACAGGGGTGATAAATGCACAAACTTCGAGAGGATGTTCGAAAAAATCGGTTGCGGCTTAAGGTTACAAGTGAGGCTGCTTGATGGCTTAGTTTACAAGGATGCGCGAGTTAGAGGTCATCGTGAAGGTTCAACTTCGAAAAATCGAGGAAATCTCATAGAAATGTTAAAGCTTATGGGTAGATTAAATGTTAACATTGAGGACGTTATACTCGACAATGCTCCGGGAATGCAAAGTACACCTCACCAAATATTCAAAAAGAGATTTTGCATATTATGGCTAACATGGTGAGAAAAAAATTCGTGAAGAAATTGGAGATAAAAAGTTTTGTCTATTAGTTGATGAAGCCAAGGATGCGGGAGGCAAAGAAGAAATGGCAATTGTGTTGAGATTCGTGGATGGTCAAGGCTCAATTAAAGAACGTTTTTCGATATTGTCCAAGTCGAAAACACCGCCTTGCTTCAACACTTAAGAAAAGTGTATGTAACTCTCTTGCTCGGTGTAACTTACTTATAGATGACTTGCGTGGTCAAGGATATGATGGTGCTAGTAACATGCGTGGGCATGGAATGGGTTGCAAGCTTTATTTCTCAAAGACTTGTCCATATGCATATTATGTGCATTGTTTTGCTCATCGACTACAACTAGCATTAGTTGCGAACTTCTAAAAAGGAACCGTCGATTTGGTTACTCTTTTCAAAGTTGTCTTCTATTGTTAACCTTATAGGTTCTTCTCCAAAAACGCCTTACTTGAGTTGCAAGCCTTTCAAGTGTAGAGATTGCACGAAAAGTAGCTAGTGGTGAACGTGAAACTGGTAAAGGAGCTAATCAAATCGGAAGTTTACAACGAAGCGGGAGAAACACGGTGGAGCTCTCATTTTGATTCTATTTGCGGTATGATTGATATGTATTGGGCAACGATGCAAGTGCTTAAAAAAATGGTTAGTGATGGATCTACCGATGATATTCGTGGTGAAGCAAAAGGTGTTTTAATGATGATGGAAACTTTTGACTTCGTATTCATGTTGCATGTAATGCATAGAATTTTAAAATTACGAGATATGCTTTGCTGAAACTTGCAAGAAAAAACTCTAGATATTCGAATGCAATAGATTCAATTGCCACAACAAAAGTACTTCTTCTAAAATTACGAAATGAAAGCTTTGATCACCTTTTGATGTGTGTGAATTCGATTTGCATAGAGTATGAAATCGAAACACCCGATATGAATGCTTGGTACAATGAGGGCACAGTCGTTCTTGTCAAGAAAAAGTCTCGTCACGAGTTGAGCATCATTACCACTTTGATATGTTCAATTCCGTGATTGACTATCAATTGGAAGAGTTGAATTACAGATTCAATGATGATGCATTGGAAATCCTTAAGTTGAGTTGTGCTTTACAACCAAATGATCAGTTCAAATTATTTGATGTTGATCAAATATGTATTCTTGCAAGAAAGTTCTATCCTGCTGATTTTAGTGATCAAGAAATGCATCATTTGAGATTTCAATTGGAGCATTATGAGGTTGATGTACTTCACCACAAGTGTTTTGAAATTTGTCATCAACTTCGAGTTATTGCGAAATTAATTCGAACAAATAAGTCGCATAACTACAACTTGGTTGAGAGATTGATTAGTCTTATTTTGACTCTACTGTATCCACGGCATCAACAGAGCGAGCATTTTCAGCTATGAGCGTATTAAGACGATTTACGAAATAGAATGGAAGAAGAATTCTTGGCGAGATACTATGATCATTCATATTGAACGAGAATTCGCTCAAAATATCGATATAGATGAAGTAATTGATGAATTCGATTCTTTAAAGCAAAGGAGGGCACAACTTAAATAGGTTATTTTTCTTCATATTCTAATTTTTATATAATTTATTATTTAAGTATTATTTTTATTCTTTACCCACCAATATAATTTATATTTGATTCTATATTGTTTGTGTTTACTGGTGATACACTTTTCATTGATCGAGTCATGTTTGTGACAAGTAGACAACAATTTTTAATTTAAGGTACTTGATTGAACTCATTATCTATTGATTTGGTTTTGATTTGATCTATTACAAGTGTTTGTGTTCGAATGTTTTTTTTTTTCTTTGCTTAATAGTGTGCGGCTTAATTTATGCGATAACCATGCTAATTTTATGTTTGTCATGGATGCATATATATATATATATATAGTGGTATAATTTATTTAAAGTATACATAATAATATATAAAAATAATAAATTAAAAAATATTTATAGCCCAGGGCTATCAAAAATCCTGGATTAAGCCTCCTAACTCGGGTATCTGTAAAGGCGCTGGGGATGAGGCAATTTATGTATCTTGTGAAAAGTCTAATGATACTCAAAAAGCTCATTCTCCTAAAAATAACGTAGGTGCTGAAATGAAATGCAGAGAGCAAATCAGTGCAGGTCAAAATATTCAGAATACCGAAATGAAAGAACAAAGTATTGAGACTGTTAATAACTCATATATTGAGGAAGGAAAGTTCACCAAATATTGCTGTCAAGTCGGTTTCACAAATTGTGGTTGAGGGCTATCATGGAAATAATTCACAGCCTGCTTCTAGTGACTTTGATGGAAAATGCAAAGCAGGTACTGGAAACGTAGCTTCTACTGTTGAGGAAAAGCTCTGGGATGGATCCCTTTAGTTAAATGCGTCTACAAAAGTTTCAGCTGTTACTACTTTAAAAGGTCTCAATTCTTCTGCATAAATATGCTATATAGCTCTTCTTTAATCGCATTTTTGTCTACACACGACTATAACTTTGACATTTATGAAATGAGTTTTCGTTTAGCGATGCTGTTGGCTGAAAGCTGAAAAACCTTGTGAAGACTTATTATCGGCAGATTGACCAAATTTTGAATCTCTGTTAATATTCCTGCCACATGGACCAGAAAGTTGGGGGAGTAATTACATTTTAATAGACCCCAATACAAGTTCTCCACCAATGAAAAATTGAACTAAAGAATATACTAATGTCAGGGTGAAATATTTGACAAAGAGCTTAACAAGCTCTAACAAGGTAAGAGAACTCAATAATCAAATCAATTCTTTTTCAAAAAAAAAAAAGTCATCATTTTAGAGGCTCAATATTTTTAACATGGCAAAAACTTTCAGATGGGAAGACAAATCTGCAATATCTCATGAACATTGGGCTCAAGCACCTTTTTATTAACACCCTGAAGCACACTTAACCAACATTTGCTTTCTACATATTACATTATATGAGCACACTACACTTGATTACTTGGAATTAGAGAAAAGCCACCATAAGAAATTGCACGTTGATCATCCTCAAGCTCTCGTAGGCACCAAGGTTCGAAACTTCGACTTCACCTATGACTTTGCTCACTTAAAATTTGGAATTAATTCGAAAAAAATTAACTTCGACGATGTAAGTTTGACAAAAAAATTATCAGTGTACGGAAGTTTACGGAATTTTCACTTTAAATGCTAAAAAACTCAAGTTTCTTCTTAGAGATGCTAGAAATATACTTAATCATACAACAATGTATAAACCCATGTCATCGAAGGATATTCCAAATTTTAAGTATATTTCTAGCATAGGCAAAGTTTTAGTCGAATTTTTCGTCGAAGTTTGCTTAATTTCCACTAAACGTAACAATTTTACTTCATGTTTTGTTAACTTCCATCGATGTTTTCGAAGTTCGGTCGAAGTTAGCTAAAGTTGAGTTGAATTTTTGCAATTTTTCTACTACCTCTGAACTTCGCTTTGTTCACCTCAAAATCGACAAACTTCGCTCAAACTTCAGCGAAGTTTGTCGATTTTTTAAACCTTGGCGTGCACGAGTAAAAAAATTAATAAATTCTTCAACTAAAAAATAGATTTTCCTATTCGATTGAACTAAAGGGATTTAAAGGACTAATTGAGTGAAAACGATGAAATTTTTAATTGAGGGTCGTGAGGAATGATACGTGCTCAAAAACCTTAAATGTTTATTCAATTTCATTATGTTTCACACGAATTGGGGTTTTAGCATAAAAACAAACATTAAAAGGGTAGTTCTATGTAGAAGAACCTATGAGGCTATGTGATGTAGTCCAAGAAATAGCTAGCGCTTTCTTTGATAAGTATGACTGAATGGTGGTTTGTCGAAGTGCAAACGAAGAAGTTAAAAAAATTGGGGATATGCAGAGAGATCAATACTCACAAGTCACAACCTCAGCATGAGTCGTGACTACCCTTGTTGTTCGGCCAATTTCCTACGTTTATGCCTCAGACATAATGAATTTGCTATTTTTGGAAAGTTGTGCTTCTTTAATAACTCTAGTTAGGAATTTTTCTTTTCATTGCCGTTTGGGGTACAACGGATGAGTACTTTCTTTTAAAAAACTTAGAACAAGGCCTAGTCACAGGCCTTGTCGCTGTAGCTCTTGAACTGTGACCTATATTCATGGTTTAGGAAACGAAAATTCGTGACTGTCTTTCTTGAGATTTATTTCTTTTACTAGTCGATTTTAAATGCTCTGCGAGAAATTATTAAGACGTTAAGAGAAAGTTAATAAACTACTAATTTACATGAATATATTGTAATATTTTTTACAACTCGAAATATACAATAGAGGGTAAAAAATATTTAGTTATAAACCACGCACTTATCAAACATCTTGAACAATCCTTATAACAACGAATATAGAGATTTGAAGTTGTTGATTGCACTGCAAGATCTCTGATACGTCTTGGAGTGTCATGCAGCTCAACAATCGCCACAACATTGCATTCGAGTGTGAAGAACTCTATGAGAGGTACTTGGATGTTGCTAAAACATGTAGTAATTGTGAACTTATGATCTATATATATATAAAGAGAAGATTAATTATTTGTATAAATGATGTTGTAGCAACCAAAGGGATGGTGTACGATTTGAAACGTGATTAAATACATAGAAACAACCATTAGTTAATCAAAAAAAGAATTTAAATGTACTTAATTGTTATTTCGATCAAATATAAACTATAAATAAATTCGATAAATGGGGGAATGAATATATTCCTTGAAATAATCAATAACACATAAATAAATACCTTAAAATAGAAAAAATTAGAAAATTAAGAAATTATATTGGTAAAAGGAGATGCATGTCAACTTTCTCTCAGCTCCAACTTTTATATATATATAGATATAGATATAGATATATAGATTATTCCATAATACTAGGCTTTTATAGACTTCTCACAATAGAAATAGAATTAGACATAAATAGAAACCAACTAGAAAAAGAAAACAAGAAGAGAACTTTCTAATTAGTTTTTTTTTTTTTTTTTTTTTTTTTTTTTTTTTTCAGAACTTTCTAATTAGTTACTTCCTAATAGGAGAAATTTTCTAATAAAGTATCGTGCTGAATATGGCGACTTCAGCCTCTGTTTTTTGCATTTCCTATTATATCGACAGCCCACAAAAGCATTTATGTCGCTTTTCTTTTGAAGG
The DNA here is from genome assembly GCA_039657325.1 of Stephania cephalantha. Taxonomy (NCBI): domain Eukaryota; kingdom Viridiplantae; phylum Streptophyta; class Magnoliopsida; order Ranunculales; family Menispermaceae; genus Stephania; species Stephania cephalantha. Next base: position 19,358,261 of record CM077576.1, read on the forward strand.
ACAAACGTGGGAAATTTGGTTTCTTAGTGGGTTCAATAATAAATTTGGTTTCTTAGTGGGTTCAATAATGTATTATAACAAGGATTTGCAAGAGAAGTGCCTCTTTTATTGAGCATCCAAGTCCTCTTGGCACGAACGTGAGGGGAGTGTCGGCTTTAGTAGGGTAATAAGATTTGTGTGTTCATTGGTTTCTCAAATAGTTAACTCCCTATAGAAATGAAAAATTTCAGCTAGCAGGGCTAGGTGCGTTAACGAAATCAGCTATGCATGTGTGCCCATTATTTATCCTAAATTTCGAATGGGCTTTACATCACATCGTGTTAACTGGATGAATTTTCATGGGATTTTGAATGAAGCTTTCATAGGAACTCCTGCTAAGTATTCATCACCTACTGTTTCATGCCTGCTAGAAATTACCTTTGCCCACAATGCATGCTTCTCCTTTGCAAACCGCGAACGCTATTTAACCCCAATGCTGCATTCTCTATATTCGTTATTCATTTTGCCGATTTGCATGCTCCTTCAATTTGCAAACCTTCTCTCACTTGGGTGTTCCAATCACTATGTGCTCCTTTAACCAAAAGGTATTGATAATTCTCCGAACCTCCCTGCCCCAATAGTTTGGCATTCTGAAAATAGCAATATGCAATGATGGAATAACGCTCAGCTCAATGCAGCTTCTTCTCTTGATATCACATTTCCTGTACATTCTTCTAATCTGTTAGAAATTTTTGAAGTTACTGATCTTTGGAACTCTTTCCTTGAATCTCCTCCCGATGGTAGTCCGTCCCAAATACTTCAGGCTAGGAACCTTTGGAGCAACCCACCATCATAGTCTCGCCTCTCATCCCTCATCCTTTCTCCATGCTCGTACCAAGTACCTCACTGTTTCCAAGATTCACTGTTTCCTAGATTAACTTCTTTTTTTGCTCTGCCAAGGTGAATGAGAATCTTTATAGAAGCTTGATTGGTTGTCTCATGTACCACACAGCTTCTAGGCCTGACATTATGCAAGCTGTAAGTCTTCACTCTAGGTTTATGCATTGTGCAAGTGAATAACACTTGCAGGCTGCCAAAAGGATTGACATATATATTAAAGGAACTACTGATTTTGGAATTAAATATGTTAAATGTGATAAATTTCAGCTGGTTGGTTTTTTCTGATAGTGATTGGGCAGGTTCGACTGATGATACGAAGAGCACAACTGGTTTTTGTTTCGGTCTTGGATCAGGTGTGATCAATTGGTGTTCAAAGAAGCAAGAAGTTGTTGCTCAAAGCACTGCAGAAGCTGAATTCATAGTTGCAACAGCTGCAACAATTGAGGCCATTTGGTTGAGGAAAATCCTTCAAGATTTGAGTTTGAAGCAATAAGAATCAACACAAATCTTTGTTGACAACCAAGCTGCCATTTTGATCTCTTCTAATCTAGTGTTCCATGGCAAGACAAAGCATTTCAAGATCAAGTTTTATTATCTCCAAGAAGTTCAAAAGGAAGGGGAAGTTTCATTAACTTATTGCAGATCAGAAGATCATATAGCCGATGCATTCACCAAAGCCTTGCCTAAGATTAAATTTGAAGAACTCGGGAACAAGATGGGAGTTTGTTGCTTCAAAGGCAAGGAGGTGTGTTTGAAGTATGCCTTAGAAACTGCATAAATTAATGCAAACATGTGATACATGTTGCAAAAATTTGATTTAATCTTGAAGACCACGTCTTCAGTTCAGTTAGTTGTTGTTGTTTTATAGGAGTTCAATTTTGACTTAGTTGTTGAGTCATGGGTCTGTTTTGTTGCTATTATGGCTTAGTGTGTTTCAGTTATATTTGACTTTCAGTTATTGTTTTTGTGTATTTAAGTAAGTTCTCAAGTGAAATGAAAGTATCAAGTTCTCAGTCCAAGCTTTAAATCTGTCATACCTCTTTCATATTGCTAGTTTTGTAACATGTTTATATGAACTCTTATTGCATGTATCAAAGCTTTGGTTTTTATCTAGAAAAAAAAGAAGATAAAGCACTGAAAGGAATTCATTTTATTTTTTTATTTTATTATTATTATTATTATTATTATTATTATTATTATTATTATTATTATTATTATTATTATTTTTCTGTTTTAAAGCTTGAGACTCCTCCAAATACACAAAACAGATTGTGGAAACAGGTAACAACTAGTTTATCAGCTAGCTGATAAGCTAGTTTATTTGTTAAGCTGTGTTTGGTTTGTAGCTTATTTTAAAAATAATCTAGATGATAAGCTCCCAATTGAAACGCTACTCTTAGTAGCGTTTGAACCGAAAATCCGTCGTTTGGATTTTTTCTCGCGATTATACCCTTATTTTTACGGTATTAATAAATTAATGCCCTTGCAAAGTAGTGGAAACAAAATACGCAAAATACTTAAACAAACTCATGAATATTTGTACCCCGCGATTATACCCTAAGTAGAGTTGGCGAGAGCGAAACCAAGATTTCAAGCTCTTATAGGCTAGACCAACGATTATATAATACGTTATTAAAACTTATTGAATTTAAAATTAACATATAGTTTAATATTGTTAATGAAAAAAATAGTGATTAATAATTAACTAAATATTGTAAAACAAAGAATTTCACTAAAATTAAAAATCATTACACATTAATTTCTTAATTATAGATAATCTCGTTAGATATTTATTACATATTAAATAAGTTTTAACAACGTCCAGTATAAAAATATTTTTAGATGTTATAAAAATATTTTAATGTAGTGTTCGAGTGGTGTGCTATCCTACATATTTTTAATTTCTTTTTTACTAATCTACTATTTTTTTAAGTTATAGAGAGACTTCTCTATAAATGAAGAATATTCGCAATAACATTGCTTCTCAATTATGGATTATGCATTAGGTATATGTATAGTTATCCAAGTCGTTTATTGTATTTTATTTACATGTGTTTATTTTTTAAATTCTTATAAATTAATATAGAGTTATTTTCATGTAAGCATTTATGGACACACATAATTTAGTTTTCTAAATAATATAAATTATTTTATGGTATTAATTTGTATTTTGTAAATAAAATACAGAGTTATTTATAACAATTAATTATATGATTATATAATTAATATATTTAATTGTGCCATATGTCCTTTATTGTCATTTTGCATTTATTAGCTAATCAATCAGCTATCATTCCAAACAATTTTTAGTTGATCAGCTAGATTATCAGCTTTATTATACCAAATAGCAGATTATCAGCTATCAGCTAGTTTATCAGCTATCAGCTAAATTATCAGCTAGCCTTGCCAAACAGAGCCTTAAAGACACACAAACCAAGAGAGGAATCACATGATTCATATCACTCCTATAATCATGTACCATAATTCTAATTGTTAGGGCCTATCACACTCTTGTTGTTGGAATTTTTGCTATGGTATTGGAAGAGTTGATGTCTAATACTACGTACGAACTGAACTGCTAGCTACATGAGCCTACTTAATTTGGGATATATATTGCATGCATGGTATATGTATGAGTGCCTGTGTTGAAAAGGGTATTTCTAAAGCATTAACCGATAGGTTTGCTATCATTAGATTGAGGGGAATGTAAGGTTTGGGTAATGGTTGATTGTAAAGTAGCTTGTCTTTTCATGAGTGGTTTCATTTTCGCTCTTATAAGTGTAAAACCTCTTTACTAATACTAAAGCCGTATCTTACGATAAAAAAATGCTAAAGCTTTTTCTCATTAAAAAATATATTTCCTACTTTTAGAGTAGTTACAGTCTGGCTCGACTTCGACCCTGTTGGTTTATGAAAAATTGCTTGCCTCAATTCAGCCGGATTTCATTTTATATATGTGAATGAGGTAGTATGTTATATAATGGACATCAATCAGATGGCTTTCATCCCACGTACTGGCAGGTTGATGTCACAGTGTTTCTCTGAACATGAAAAGAGGCCTAAATTTATCTTGAGAGGTTCATCAACATGATCTAACAGGAGGTTCTAAAATTCAAACTATTGAAACAACAAAAGCTAAGACAGTTTTGAGCGAACGATTATACGTTTCTTCACATGAGCCGGACATTACTATTACAATATGACGATGATGAAGCCGAGAAAGAAAGTGAAGTCATTTCGAAAGGTCGGAGGAGCCTCGGAGAGAGAACGAGGAAGACCAACCTTATGGTGTTGGTGAAACCACCCACCTTCCCATGCATATTTATCGGACCTTGCAAGGGGTGGAAGTAAGAGGGAGCATTCACGTTAAAATTCACCCGCAGTTATTTACTTTATTCTAAATAATTTTATTTAATTGTGTTTTATCATTTCAAAATGGCTTCATCAACTACGGAATTACCAAAAAAAAAAAAAAAAAAAAGAAAAGAAAAAGAAAGTAAAGATCAGAAATGAATAATCTTCACTACTGTAAAATGGATTTTCAAACAAAGGAATATGAAAAGAGACTAAATTAACCAATACCAATCCATCAATGTATAAGACTATTAAAATCCTCTCTTTTTAAGAAGCATTGATAATTTTTATACAAACTATATAGTATTTCTGGTTTTAGTTTTGTTTTTGTGAGGACAGTCTGGCTCGACTTGTGATGAAAAATGCCTCAACAGCCGGTTATTTGTCAGATGGCACTGGCAGTTGATGTCACAGTGTTTTAAATTTAAGGTTATCTAACAGGAGGTTCTAGTATTGAAACAACAAAAGCTAAGACAGTTTCGATGGGCAAAAGAAGAAAACTTCAAAAATGGTGGTCCGTGTTCTTGACCTAGCCTTAGGGATGCTGACCATATTGACAGAGATTTTAGGAATACGCCGATAGGGGAAGTGTTTGAAATGTTAATCCACCCATTTAAATGCAGCTTTGAATGTATATTAGCTTGTTTGAAGTAGAGTAGGATGGGTGAAACTCCAAGCAGAGTGATGGTAGAAAGGTTTGCAAGAATGAAAGGATTGTTTCATCCAATTGATCTCCTAGCTACCACTGTTGAAAATTACCATATGTATCTACCAAAAAATGTGGAAAGTCATCCTTGAAAAACGTCCTATTAAGAAGATGGGGATATTTTATGTGTAATGATCCTCCAGGGAAACCTACAACTTTAACCTATCTGCTTAGTTTGTTCACCACTTTTCCTAAGATAATGGCTTATATCACGTTACATTAACTATGCCACTTCCACCTTAAAGGTTTTGCAAATTTAATCTCTGTGGCATGCACCGTGCTTTGACAATATATCATTTACGTTTCACATTTGTCATTTGCCTATTTTATCAACCAGTAAATATTTATTCTCAATAATGACAAGGGACCGTGGTCAAGGATAGAGCTTTACAGAACCACAGAATGAAGTGTTTAGCTTGGTTTATCCACAAAATTGGAGCTCCAACGTCCTGTGTCTTTGTTGTACCTACCTACCATGTTTGAGCTTTACAGCACCAACACATCTTTCACAATGAGCATAATGATGTTCAACATCATGTTTTCTATGATATGAAAACTCTATACTACTTTGGGTTCTTGTTTGAGTTTTTTATAATTTTTAGACACCATATAACAAATTGTATATAAAAGTAATGTTAGAAGAGTTCAGTTGGTGTTAGGTAAGAAAAAAGGCTCAATTTTAATACCTTCTTTTGCCCTTGTGTCCGTGTGTGAAATTGGTCAAAGCATGTTTTGCAAATTCACCTTATGTCCTGGCAGATAATTAAAGCGCGATGGAGCTTAGGTATAAAACATGGAAGAGGCAAGTGTTTGGCAACTCTACCTAGCGATCAATCCTAATCCAATGAGTAATCTTTCACGGCCTCATATCATTTTGTATTAATCAAGAATCATTTGTCTGTTACACAAATCAAATGTTTTTTTGTTTGGGGAAAGCCATCACTTTCAAAGATTAAAGCCTTCGAGAACATCCATAAATAATTTTTGTAAGGTATCGCGTTTTTAAATTGGGAAATAATTACTTGAGGAAAAGGTTCTAAATAGGAAAAGAGTTTCTTTCCTAGTCGACTAATATATGAAGAAAATAGCTGGCTAAGAACTTCAGTGGTTTTTCTTTCTTTCATCTTTATGTCTTCCACCTTAGCTGGTTCCCTGGTTGTATTCATGTCTTTATCATCATAGTTATTGACTTGTTATTGAAAAAACTAACTTGTATTTTTTTTTATAAGTTAAGATGCAATAAGCTTCATCATAAACATCTTTCTCATTTACATTCATGATCAATTCCTCTCAATATATGATGTTATTGCAGTGGTGAGAAGGCACCTGGTTTCCGATGGTCTCAATCTATAGAACTAAAAGGAAAAGTAAGATTGGAGGCCTTCGAAAGGTTTATTCAAGAGCTTCCTTGTTCAGTGCGTAGCCGTGGATTAATGGTAAGATTTTGTTGTTTCTTCATGGTTGAATAGGAATAAGGGTTGCTAGTGCTCCAAATATTTAGTTTGCATCCAAAAGATGAAAAAGAAAATCTCATTAGTCATGGACACTGAAAATAATAGATCTCATGCTACACTGAAAATAATAGATCTCATGCTTCCCATTAAATTTATTATCGATCCCCTTAACTGCTGGTTTGGAAAACAAGGGCAATATCTTCCTTTTTTGTTTAGGTATTTACCTTTTGTAGTATTACATTTTGCCATTGCATGTTGGCTTGGAATAAACGAGTTTTGCAATTTTTGGTTTTACAAAACTACATTCTCACTTAAACAAGCGTTTATTTTGTTTTATTTTGAAAAGAAACAACTGCGCAGGGTAGTTTTTCATTTGCTGGTGTAGCTCTCCTTTGAATGGCAACTATCCACTTTGCAGTTTTATCCTTTCTTTGCAACTAGTCCCTACAGAAACAGAGAAAAAGTCCAAATTCATGTAAATCGATCTTTACACATGAATTTCAGTTACAGTATGTCGAAACCCTAGTTAGGGTTCCTCATATGATGAAACAATGCGAGAATGAGAAGAGAAGCTCAATCAGTGATTGAGTCTTCTGTGATCGTTGTATTTATAGTAAATGAGATATTACACCAACCGTTAGATTGTGTTACATCATCTACACAACTCACATCCCCAGATACAATACATGACACGCATAGGACCACACTACATACACTAATGGTTAACTCTAATATCCCCCCTCAAACGCTGGGGTGGTAAAGGAATTACTCCAAGTTTGTCACTAAGAAATGAAAACCGCGGAAAAGCAAACGGCTTAGTAAATACATCTGCAATCTGATCCGTCGGGGGAGCATGATGAACATTCAGTTGGCCAGATAAAACTGTCCCGAACAAAATGTATATCGATATCAATATGCTTTGTCTTTGAGTGATATACCGGGTTACGAGCCAACGCTGTAGCACTCAAATTATCACACTATATAGTAGGAACAGATGTTACAGGAAGATACAACTCATGTAACAAAGATCTCAACCAAGATATCTCAGCAGTAACATGTGCCAGTGCCCTATACTCAGACTCGATGCTGGATCTGGCAACTACCGATTGCTTTTTACACTGCCAAGCAATCAGATTAGTACCCAGAAAAACTGCTTAACCTGCAATAGACCGTCTATCATCCGGAGAAGCAACCTAATCCGCATCCGAAAATCTAGTGACAAATAAATGAGAACCAGGTTTAAAGCAAATCCCCATATCAGCAGTACCCTTCAAGTACCTCAAAACTCACTTTAAAGCTTGCCAGTGTGTGACAGTAGGGGACTGTTGAAACTGGCTTAACCGATTAACAATGAATGCAATGTCCGGTCTAGTGTTGACCAAGTACTGTAAACCTCATAAGAGACTTCTATACAAAGTAGTGTCATGAAAAAGATGATCACTATCTGCATAGAGAGGTTTAGTGACTGAGAAAGGAGTGTTAATGTACTTGGCAGTAGTCATGCCACTCCTTTTCAGTAATTCATTAACATAAGCCTACTGAGTGAGAAACAGTCCCTCCTTATCTCTTCGAGCTTTCATACCCAAGAACAAACTCAACTCTCCGATGTCCTTGAGAGCAAAACTCTTATTCAATTTAGATATGAAGGATTGAATAAGAGTAATGCTGGACCCAGTAACAATTATATCATCAACATATACAAGAATGTACATAACATGAGAGGATTTATGAAACATAAACAGAGAATTATCAGCACGAGAGTTATGGAAGCCCCAAGAGATAAGGGTAGTATGTAATTTATCAAACCATGCCCGAGGTGCTTGGCGTAGACCATATAAAGCTTTATGTAACTTGCATACAGATTAGGAAACTGAGAGTGCACAAACCCAGTAGGCTGATTGCTGTAAACCTCTTCACCCATAATTCCATTTAAAAATTCATTGTTGATGTCCAGTTGTTGAAAAGACCATTTAAAATGTACAACAACAGATAATATGACTCTCACAGTGGATGCCTTGATAACTGGACTATAAGTCTCCCCAAAATCAATACCAGGCACATGTTTAAAACCCTTAGCTACCAAACGTGCCTTGTACCTATTGATGGAGCCATCAGAATTCTTTTTGATAGTGAAAACCCACTTAGAACCCACTATGTTCTGATTAGTACTAGCAGGTACCAAAGACCAAGTACTATTCTTCATTAGAGCCTGATACTCCTTATCCATAGCCTATTTCCAATGAGGAATAATGAGAGTTATTTTAGCAGTTGATGGGTTATCGGTTGTAAGCTCAGAAGTAGAGGCTATCAGTACATTCTTCACACTAATCCCATTTTTAGCTCTCGTTATCATTAAATGTGTATTAAGTGGTGCCATAGTATTAGAACTAACCTCCTTAGTAGGTACACAACTAGTACTAGGACACACATTAGGATTAGAGACTGACACAGAGGAAGAATGAATTGGTGCACTAGGTAGTGAACCAAAAGTGATAGTATTATGAGAACAAGAATCAGACACCCCAGAAGAAGAAGAAACATTACTGGTAAACAAAGAGGGATAAGGAAATTCATGCTCATTAAACAACACATTTCGAGAAATGAAAACCCTACCAGCAGAATTCATACATTTATATCCTTTATGAACTGAACTGTACCCAAGAAATACATTTTTCAGACCTAAATTGATATTTGTGATTATTATATGGTCGTAGATAGGGAAAACATGCACAACCAAAAGTATTAAGTATATTATAATTATGAGATTGATTATAAAGTTGTGTTACATCATCTACACAACTCACATCCCCATATACAATACATGACACACATAGGACCACACTACATACACTAATGGTTAACTCTAATACAATACAACTCTACAACTCTAAGGGAACTCATAATCACAATTTTCTTCGAGAGTGAAATTCTCCAAGAGGTCCAAACCTTCAATTACTCTTCTTAATCGTCTAGCCTATTTATAAGCTCCTAAATCCATCCAAAATATCGCTTACATCATACCCTCTTTAGTCTCGACTCTCGTCAGTCATGTGCTCCTAGTCTTCCAACACTTTAGCTACATCAGCTATGTCATATTGGCCACTTCCCGTTGTTCTTTGAAGTCGCCTCTTATTTGTTTTAAGTATTTGTGGATCACTTTGTTTTCCCTTCTCATTTTCCAGCTGCAGTATTATGCTCAAAAGATTACCAAATGCTCAAGTAATGGTCGACATTGTTGTAAATTGAGTTGGAACTTGCTAAGAACTAGAGAAAGAAAATAGAATATTGTAAACTTCTACTACTACAAACTACTACTACAAAGGAGAAGAGAAGAAATGAGATAGTTGGAATGAGAAGTTTTCATTCAACTTGGTGTGTTTTTACAATGAGGTTGACACCTTTATATAGGTCATTTAGTGATGATGATAAATGTACTTTATATAATGTGTGGCATACAACACATTACAAGTAATTTGACAATACATGGAAGAGTTGGTGTACATTGAAAATGGTTACAAGTAACATGACAATAAATAGACAAGTGGAGGTACTATTAAGTGAGAAATACAAGTTACATGACTACATAATATGTTGGTGTACATGCATGGTCATCCATACTCCACAACACTCCCCTTGGATGACTTGCTTAGAGATTATGTCTCGTTAAAACTTCTACTAAGAAAAACCCTGTGGGAAAAAATATAGTAAAAGAAAAAAAACACACTATTCTCATAAATATTAAGATGGGTATAATATTGTTAAGATTGCCTCATTAAAAACTTTGCTAGGAAAACCCAATTGGATAAAACCATAGCTAAAGGAAAAAGAGTGCAATACACTAATCAATAACTCCCCCTCATGTGAACATGGGTGAAAGTTGTTCAGTTTCTTTACTTGCAATGTCCTTAAGTTTACGCAAGCCAATACCATATGTAAGCCTCTTAAATGTCGTAGTTGGTAAGACTTTTGTGAATAAATCAGCAAGATTATCACTCGATCGGATTTGCTTGACATCAATTTCACCATTCTTCTGAAGCTCATGCGCATAAAAGAATTTTGGTGAAACATGTTTTGTTCTGTCCCCTTTTATGAATCCTTCACTTAATTGTGTGATACATGCTGCATTATCTTCATATAATATGGTTGGAGAATCTTTTATTGAAATTAATCCACATGATTCTTGAATATGTTCAATCATGTTTCTCAACCATACACATTCACAACTTGCTTCATGAATTGCAAGTACTTCAGAATGATTGGAAGAAGTAGCAACCATAGTTTGCTTTACTAACTTCTATGATACATCAGTACTACCACAGGTGAATACATATCCCGTTTGAGAACGTGCCTTGTGGGGATTAAATAAAAATCCAACATCAGCATCACCTTGGAGATTCAATTTTACCCATCTCGAGTAAAATAAACCATTGTCACTTGTTCCTCGAAGATATTGGAAAACATGTTTAACACCATTCCAATGTCTTTGAGTTGGTGAAAGAGCCAGTATCTTGCAAGTAGGATGATAGCAAAAGCAATGTCAGGTCTTGTACAATTTGCAAGATACATAAGTGTACCAATTGCACTTAAATATGGTACCTCCGGACCAAGTAGTTCTTCATTACTTTCATGAGATCGAAATGGATCCTTATCCACTTCAAGTGATCTGACAACCATTGGAGAGCTCAATGGATGTGCCTTGTCCATATAAAATCTTTTTAATATTTTTTCAATATAATTTGATTGATGGACAAGTACTCCACTTGAAAAATGTTCAATTTGCAAACCAAGACAAAGTCTTGTTTTTCCAAGTTCTTTCATCTCGAATTCCTTTTTCAAGTATTCGGATGTTCTAACGATGTCGTCGTGGTTTCCCACTATATTTAAATCATCAACATATACAACAATAATCACAAATCCTGTTGATGATCTTTTAATGAAGACACATGGGCAAAGCGGATTATTTACATATCCTTCTTTAAGTAAATAATCACTAAGGCGTTTATACCATATTCATCTGGATTCTTTCAATCCGTACAAAGACCTTTGTAATTTTATAGAATGCATGTAATGAGGTTTTGATTTTATTTATTCGGATATTTCAAATCCTTCAGGGATTCTCATATATATATATCTCACATTCTAGGGATCCGTACAGATATGCTGTAACGACATCCATTAAATGCATATAAAACCCTTCAGAAACTGCAAGGCTTATCAAGAATCGAAATGTGATTACATCTATAACAGGAGAATATGTTTCCTCATAATCGATGTCAGGTCTTTGTGATAAACCTTGAGCTACAAGTCTTGCTTTGTACCTTGTAACTTCATTTTTTTCGTTTCTCTTTCGTACACATACCCATTTATATCCAACACGCTTTACGCCATCTCGCGTTTGAACAATCTGTCCAAAAACCTCTGGTTTCCTTAACGCTTGGATATCCTCTTACCATTTTTGCTAATCAGGTATTTTTCGACATTCGTCCACTGATCGTGGTTTTGGATCATCATTTTCACATATTTCAAATGATACATTGAAATCAAATATATCATTAGGAACAATTTTATTTCTATTCCAAATCTTACCAGAGTTTAAATAATTTATTGAGATATTAATTTTTTCATCTTTTTCCTCCTTTTCTAGAGGCAGTTGTTCCTCGTCTGAATCAACTTGTTCTGACAAATTCTTATCAAAGGATTCTTGTGCTTTCTCAAGAGTATTTTGATTTGTATTTATTTTTACTCTCATTTTCCTCTATCGAGGAATCGTATCCTTTGAACCAACTGGTCTTCCATGCTTTACGCGTTTCGTTGGTTCTTGTGCATTTTGTTGCACAAAGACATCAATTCTTGCAGGAGCATTTACAACTGGAATATGTGATTTTGTCACTTGTTTTGCATCAATAAATGCATTAGGTAATTGATTTGCGATTTGTTGCAAATGAATGATCTTTTGAACTTCAAGTTCACACTAATTTATGCGTGGATCATAATGTGATAAAGTTAATGCATTCCAAGCAATTTCGTGCCATTCCTTTTGAATTGGCTTCTTATCTCCTCATAATGGTAGGAAAATTGCTTCATCAAAGTGACAATTAGCGAAATGTGCAGTAAATAAATCCCCTGTTAAGGGCTCAAAGTATCTTATAATGGACGATAAGTTAAATCCAACATAAATCCTAAGTTTTCGTTATGGACCCATCTTAGTTCAATTGGGAGGTGGTATAAGAACATACACATCACAACAAAAAATTTTCAAATGTGAAATATTTGGTTGTTGACCTAAAATGAGTTGCATGGGGGAATGTTCATGGTATGCAGTAGGCCTATAACGAATGATAGATGCTGCATGAAGGACTGCATGTCCCCAAACTGAAGTTGATAACTTAGTTTTCATGATTAAAGGCCTAGCAATTAATTGAATGCGTTTAATCAAAGATTCTGCCAAACCATTCTGGGTATGCACGTGTGGAACATAATGTTCAATGGTAATTCCTTTAGACATGCAATAATTTTTAAATGCTTGAGATTGAAATTCTCCGGCATTATCAAGACGGATGGTCTTGATTGGGTTGTCAGGGAATTGTGCTCTTAACTTAATGATTTGTGCTAAAAGTCTAGCAAATGCAACATTGCGGTTCGAAAGCAAACAAACATGTCACCACCTAGTTGATGCATCTATCAAAACCATGAAATATCTAAATGGTCCACAGTGAGGATGAATAGGTCCACATATGTCTCCTTGAATGTGTTCTAAGAAAACTAGGGATTCCACAACAATTTTACTTAGGGATGGTTTAATTATCAATTTACCTTGAGAACAACTAGCACAATTATAATCACCAGCTGAAAATATTTTGTGACTCCTTATAGGATGTCCATGCAAATTATTAATTATTCTTCGCATCATTGATGATCCTGGATGACTAAGCTAGTCATACCATAAAATGAATGTCTTTGGATCATTAATTTTCTTATATAAGACGACATTCGTTTCGACATGCCTTATATGAGTAAAATATAATCTAGAGGATAAACCTGGAAATTTTTCTAACACTTTTTTTTTCCATTTGAAACCAATGTGACACATAGAAATTCTCTATTATTTTCATTCATGGTTTCAATGTGATATCCATTTTGCCGAATATCTTTAAAGTTTGAGTAAATTTCTTCTAGATTTTTCGAGTATAAGGCATTGTCAACATGAATTGTTGTTCCCCCAAGCAACATAATATTTGCTCTTCCGAGCCATAAATCAAATTGGAGATGCAATATTGTTTGAACATTAGCCTCAACTAAGTTCAAATTGGAGAAATATTATCTCTTTTTAAGGATCGTGTGCATTGTAGCACAATCAGCAAGACATATATCGCTCTTATTTAATTCATGATTTGAACACATAGTTTGTTGATCCATCTAGACAAATAATGTTTGGCAAATTAGAAAAAGAGTCATATTTCATTCATAATAAGAAACTAGTACAAATAACTAAGAAGCATAACAAAAACTAGTACATAGAATTATTGAAAATCATTACATATGATCATTAAAAATATAGAGATTAGTGTTTGGATCATCATGAAAATTTGGGACATCTATATAATTGATGTCCGGTGACCCATCTCCAATAGTGATGTTCATCTCAACTGTTTTGTCTTCTTCTTTAAGGAGGCTTGATAAAGATCAATAAAATGCTGAGGCGTGCAACATAGATGAGCCCAATGGCCTTTTAGACCACACCTGTGACATGGTTGGTCACGATTACAAAAGTGCCCATTTTCAGAAGTATTTCTCCCCTTATTTTGAACGGCGTCATTCTTATTCCATTTATTTTGGAACTTATTGCCATAAGATTTAGAATAGGGCTTGCCACAATCTTTGCTGATTGATCATTTCCTATTTCTACATCCGTGGTTTTTCTTTCCTTGACCATTTTTATGGTCATTATATGATGTTGCATTTGCTTCATTAATTGAAGCGGAACAAATTGGACTGGAGTTGTGGTTTTTCAATAGAAGCTCATTATTTTGTTCAGCCACCATGAGACAAAAAAATAATTTTGAGTACGTTTTAAATTGACGCGCTCGATGTTGCTGTTGCAACAACAGATTCGAGGCATGAAAAGTACTGAATGTTTTTTCCATCATTGCCTTATCAGATATATTTTCTCCACACAGCCTCAAACGAGAGGTAATATTAAACATGGTGGAGTTATACTCACTGACTATTTTGAAATCTTGTAGCCTAAGATTCAGCCAGTCGTTTTGAGCTTTTGGAAATATCACCGTCTTTTGGTGATCATATCGCTCTTTCGAGCTTAACCACAAGGTGAGAGGATTTTTTATAGTGAGATACTCACTTTTCAGACCTTCATGGAGATGATGGCAAAGGAATATCAATGCTTTAGCACGGTCTTGCATTGATGTTTTATTTCCTTCTATAATAGTTTCTCCTAAGTCTTTAGCTTGGAGATGTATCTCGACATCCAGTTGCCATGGCAAATAATTATTGCTAGTGATATCAAGAGCAACAAATTCAAGTTTTTGAAGGTTTGCCATAGTCTGAAAATATGTCAAGAAATTGAGTAAATAGTTTTTCTCTTTTATATAAAATAAATAATATACGATTAAATATATGTTCACAACTTGATTATTAATATGCAAAATGTACTACTTGTATGAGTTAGTGGGACAACCTCCAGGTTGGGTGGTGAGACGAAGTCTACTTAAAACCATGCATCCTTGAACAAGATAACCCGTCTCCCTTTCAATGTTTAGCTTTACCAAGGATAAGGCTTACCCACTATCAACTCAAACTCATAGCACTATTTGCAATATAAAAAATCAAGAATAGAGCATAACTAATCGTTTGTAGTATAGCGAGAAAACTAGTTATGTCACATATTGACTTTTGATTTACGATGTAGAAGATCGTACAAGACGCTACTACAGAGCATACTTTCACAATCGGTGACGTTATAATGCATAGTGTATGAATAAAGTATGCATATGTAAATGATGCATGTAATAAAAGAAAGCAACTATGATAACATGGAATAAATTGAACTTATTTAAATTAACAAAAGTTATACCTTCCTAGCTTTGTTTCCTTAGCAAGCCTTCTTGAACTTCAAGATCTCCCCTTTGTACAAGAGCAAGCTCGTGCTGATAACGTGTTATAAATAGAGTTGGAACTTGCTAAGAACTAGAGAAGGAAAATAGAATACTAAAACATATCTACTACTACTACTACAAAGGAGAAAAGAAGAAATGAGATAGTTGGAATGAAAGTTTTCATTCGACTTGGTGTGTTTTTACAATGAGGTTGACACCTTTTATATATGCCATTTGGTGATGATAATAAATGTACTTTAGATAATGTGTACAAGTAACACATACACCTCATGTCATACAACACATTACAAGTAATTTGACAATACATGGAAGAGTTGGTGTACATTGGAAATGGTTACAAGTACCATGATAATACATAGACAAGTGGAGGTACTATTAAGTGAGAAATACAAGTTACATGACTACACAATATGTTGGTGTACATGCATGGTCATCCATACCCCACAACAGACATTTGTTTAAATCAATTATATTATAGTTGACATACTATTTCAAGAGTAACCCTTTTTGCATATGTTAGAGCATCATTCTATTATGGGCATGTCCTAAGATGAATGGTCAAACATATTGGAAACAATTAAAAAAAAATTCGCTTGAATTAAAAGGAAACGTATGTACTCTAGCCATTTACTTTCCAAATAAAAACTTGGTTATGTCCTGTAGACTCCATAATTTGTTTCTTTAAATCCGCTCTAATCTTTTTCCATAGTTTTAAATTTTTTTGTTTATATAGTTACTTTCTTATTTTTCTGATTTAAGATATTGATATATAGCAACTATTTAGTTCCTCATGAATCCAGATTTGCCGCACAAAGATTTATTTTTCATAAGATCATTAAAAATTATTCATGGTCATTTTTTGATCTTTAAATTAACAATTTGCAAGTGTCCTACTGTTACACCCCCAATAGCATGACCTGCGTAAGCTGGCTAGGCAGCGGGAAAACTTAGCAATATCCAGGTTTTGGTGGAATCAGAAGGTTTCATGGGATTTAGTTGCTGGATGGTGCACCCACGGGTGGTTAACAATATAGCGTGTGGAGGCTCGCACATGCGTATGGGTAAATCGTATGAGTCACGAATGAGGCAGGGTGTATAGGCGTGGACAAGGTCGCACCTAGGCGCGAGCACGGTGGCACCTTGGTGTGTTCCTTGGCGGGGAGCACGGTTGCGCTTTGGCGCGTTCCTTGGCGTGAGCACGGTTGCACCTTGGCGTGTTCCTTGGCGGGGGCACGATGGTGCCTTGGCGCGAGCACAATGGCGCCTTGTCACGGTCGCGCCTTGGCTTGGGCTTTGGCACGAGCACGGTCGCACCTTGGCACGGGCAAGGCAATACCTTTAGCAGGGCAAGGTTTGACAAAACTTGACTTGGGCGTTGACCAAGTCAAAGTATGTTTGGTCTCACTTTTGGATGTTTTCTATTGGAGTTCCAGAACGGCTTCACATCTACTATAAGGAGGGGTGTGTCATCTCCTAGGGGCGGCATGGGCATGAAGGCAAGGGAGACCCTCAAGCATGCCTTGGGCATGCATGCCAAGGCAAGACCCAAGGACCATGGTGCATGTCACCCTGGGTGGGACTCGGACTTGACTGAGCCCCAGCTAGCACCCAAGGGTGCTTAGGCGTGCAGCTAGGCACCGCCAAGCAGACCCTGTCCCTAGAGCAATTCGTACCTTAAGTGTAACGGCTTGAATTTAATTCACCATTATTAATGACGTGGTTGCAGACCTGGCTGACAGCTCAGACGCTCGTGGGACCTACAGCTAGGCTAGTGCGCGCTTGGAGCTAGGTAAATAGTTATTTTGTATGCTGATTTGTCTAATTTACGATGTTTACGTAGACATTGACTTAACGACATCGTAATGTGTGTAATTATATTATATTTGACGTAAATAATTAATATGTAAGGTATATTTGGTGGTTAAGGACATGGTAGTACGCATATGTCGCGGTTCGGGACGCGAAATCGGGTGTCGGAACACCCGAAATACCACTTTTTAGGTTAAAGACAAGGGCGAGTGTGTCATTGGTGTCATTTTCAAGTCATTAGAGGTTGAAAATGAAGCAAATGGAGTTCATTGGATTGCCTTGAGATGCACAAGTGAGGAGAGATGCTTGCATATATATAAAGTCACCTTGACTTTTAAACCCACCACCTTTTCTCTCTCCTTATCACAAATCTGAAAATTGAAGAAGAAGAAACAAGGGTTTTGGAGATTAAAAGTGATCATTAGATGAGCTTGGAGTGGTGGAATCATCAAAGCAAGGTGAGATTCACAAACACTTCAACTTTCTTTATCTTTTGGACTAAATTTTTGAGGTGTTGGTGTGAATCCAATAGGGGTTGTTAAGTGGTTGTTGAGTAGTTGTTTTGGTGGGTTTTAAGTGCTATGAAGTTCAGTGGTTGGTGTTGTGGTTGTTGTTGTTGTTGGTGGAGGGGTTTAAAACCCAGAATTTTCAGCAAAACCTGTTATGCAGAACGCGATTAGTGCGCTAGCGCTCTAGGCAAACATATAACGCGCTAATGTTCTTCCTAACGAAGAACATATAGCTACCTGGAATCTAGCGCGCTAATTCCCATATCCAACGCGCTAGATATTGTAGATTTGACATTATTTTTGCTAAGTGACATAAAATACATCCAATTGACTAAAAATCAATTATAAACGGAAATAGGTCATTTCGGGTAGTAACTGGATATCAGGGATTAGACGGAGCCGGACTTGGGGTTATTTACGGGACACATAGTGCGGTTTGAGGTGTGTAGTATCCTAACTGAAATTTCTTGAGCAATACTTTATTTTTGCTTTTGAATTCATATTATGTCTTTCAATACTCTATTCTTGGTTTGAATTAATGGACGGATGTTGAGGCTCTCCCTCCGTGCCATTTCTGTGTGTATGTCCACTAGGCCATAACACGTGTGCCAGGGATCTCGGTGAATAGGTCAACCCGAGAGTCGCGTCGGGGCACGTGGGGGTGCGTCGTAGGTTCCATGCCGACCACCTAGCAGATTTAGATACTGGCCTTGCTTGAGTGGTACTCGCCGGCATTAGTCTGCGGGGAGTCCGAAGTATGGCGCTACTCTGACCCTAGGCTCTAGGAACACACTTTGAGCTTTCACTATTACTTATGCATGCGATGATCGTAGTTGCCTGTATTTATTTCCGCATGTTTATTTAATAGTTTTGTTTAAATTCGAGTATTTACTTTCCGTAATGCTCAATTAATTTCCTTAGGAATACTCACTTTGGACTCGTCATTTGTCTTTTTGTGATGGCTTGAGTGCAGATCCTAGTACAAGTCGTGGCAAAGGGAAGCTTCCAGAGTACCTGTAATTCAAAGATATTAAGTCAGACTTATAAGTTTGTATTATATATACTTTGTTTTTATTTTGGGGATTCGGGATTGTGAGACACTTCACGACTCTATACTTTTGATATTTTGATACATTAATGTGCATTTTTGGTCTATGATGAGATATGGGTGTGACGACCCCTTCTCAAATTAGGGCACCGCCCGGCCTAATTCCTTTATTAAGCCCTAACCATACCATATAGGACCCAACAAGGAATTAGTCAGCCTCTTTAACATCTTATTACCTATCAATTATTCATTGTTCAAATAGATATAAACATATACCTATGCTAAGTAAGTTCCTAAATCAGAGTAAATTAAGATTTTCTAACTTAAAAGTTATTCAACGGAAGTCTTATTAATTCGACTAGCGGAAGCATATAATATGTAGCCTAACCTTTGTGGAAAAACCAGGAAATTGAGATCACATGCATATATAATGAAACGACGATATATAAAAACATGTATCTGGTCAAGGTGTCTATCACTCCCCAAAATATATCATATACATATAACAGTACTACATAAAAACTCAAAACCTATATAGTCCGGCATAGCAACACTCCACTGGCTCAGAAGTAGTCGCCGATCTTTTCTTTGCCTGGTCTGCTACTCGACGGATCTGCACCCACTAGCACAAACTAGACGGTGAGTACTTGAAAATATTAAGTAATACCGAGAGAAATTTGTTCACATTCCCAAATAATCAACAAGTATCAAATTGCATAATAAAAACAACTAAGCTGAAAGGAAATCATGCAAGAAGATACTTTAGTTAAACAAAATGAAACTTACATTAGGCTAAGTAGTAATGATCTAGGGTCGGTCGGTCGTGATCTTCATCACATCAGCCTTTCCACTATATATATGGACAGAGCTGTGCTCTACATCATCTTTTGAAGGTCGTACGTACACAATACAATACGCTTTTTAATTATCCCAAATGTCTGTAACTGGGATGTATACTTGCCAACAACCCCGAGTCTTACAACTCGTGAAATCACCCAAGCTATGCTTGCCAACAACCCCGAGTCCCATACCCCGTGTGTTGTGCAAGATAGTGGAGAAATCCCGATCACCCTGGAAAGTCTAGTGACCCCCGTATGTCAGTCGGATTTCTATCAATAAGTGACCCTAAACACGAGAACCACCTTCATTTTCAAGGAGCAACACGGTATTTGAATCCAACAAGTACAATTGCATAACTAATGCACAAAGGAAATAGATTCACAATCCTATGTACAACTACCTAATAGCATGCTATTTCACTGACCACCAATAATAAACATCAATAATAATAGAACACATGAATTGGAGTCAGTGAAATCATTCTATCAACAAATTATGTCATGAAACAACCTCATATAATGAGAATTGAAAACAAGTCATGGCACATGGAGTACAAGGATAACTCAGTTCAAATAACTGAGAATGAATTTTGTAAATAGAAATGAAATGTAAAGAAATCTCTCAAATCAGTTTACTTACCAACAAATGAAATTTCCTATGCTACTTTGACCCTCCAACGCCTCGAAACTCGTATTTGAGTCATTGTAGCTCTTTCCTAAGTTCCTGACATCAATTTATATGTTTTTGAGTGTGTTTGGACCTATACTTAATGGTTTAGAATCATTTATAGTGTTTTAGCCACTTTTGAAAATTGCTGATTTTTGCTGTCACAGCAATTAGCACGCTAATTATGGAATTAGCGCGCTAATTTTCAACTTAGCACACTATCCAGCCAAATCTAGCGCGCTAGATTTCATACCTAGCTCGCTATGTGCAGTAAAACCCAGAATTGTGCAATATGAATTCTGAATTTTATCAACACATAGGCTATGCTGATGTCTTGGGAACCCTCATACACACCTCTAAAGTTCCAAGACATCATTTACAACATGAATCACCAACCATAGCACCAATTATATGAATTCAACAAATCGAGCTATGTTAATGGAGTAGGAAGTTTACCAAGCTTGAATAAACTAATTGAACTTGATCTCCTCTTCACTTATTCACTGAATTCCTCTGGTTTTCTTCCACCTCCAACAACTCTCCTTCTCCAGCAAGTTTGCTTCTTGAGGAAGAAATCCAATTGAGAGAAACGAGATGAGCTTATTTTGATCAAGTTATATATATGGTTTGTAGATATGGTTGAATGATAACCCTTGATCACTTGTGTACATGCATGCTGAGACATATCTAGTGGACCTCCTCCTAACACTTGTCTTACTAGTTCATGCTTAAGTGACACTGAACACAACTCAATTGGTGTTGAAACATCTTAACTCATGTCTCGAGGCACATCGAGTGGCTTATGTTTTAACTTATTAATATAGGTGTATCAACACCAAATCCACCATAAATTATACAACATACTTATCATAACCATATATAAAGCTTGTACCAACTTACCACATCACTCTCTACCTCGATTCCTCGCCAACACGTACATCGAGGCACTTTCCCGCTCATGTCTCGACACTTATAAATAGTTAGAAGTGACTTAGTAGTCTACACACATACATTACACTAGGCATACACCACAACAAATATAACATTACCTCGACCATCTCGTCTCGATCATGACACGTGTCTTGCATGCAGGTCCCACGTCACGGGTCATTTGATCCTAATTAAGTAATTAAACCTTAATTAGCATTTTGGGCTGTGACAATTCTTCCCAACTAATGGAAATCTCTTCCGCGAAATTAAACTTAGAATTTTACCTGACTCGAAAAGGTACGGAAATCTATCACGCATATAGTTTCTCGTTCCCACGTGAGTTTCAGATCTTCATGAAACTGCCACTTGACTAACCCTTTTGGAATAGACTTGTCTCTTAACTGTTGTACCCTCCTGTCTAGGGTACTGGCTGCTCTTTATATGATATATCCTCACTCAAGTCAATCTGACTCAAGTCCATTGTCGGTCTTTGTTTGCCTTCGACTTGGCTAGTCGAAGCATAGAAATATGAAACACGGGATGAGTCCCCGACATCTGTGGAGGTAAATCTAGCTCATAAGCAAATTCCCGACCCGTTTCTTGATCTTAAAAGGCCCGATAAATCTCGGTGCAAACTTGCCTTTAAGACCAAATCTATGAAGACCCTTTCGAGGAGAAACCTTTAGATACACTAAAGTTCCCTCATCGTACGTGAGATCACTACGATACGTGTCCGCATACTTCTTTTGCCTCTCCTGGGCTCCCTTAAGCCTCTGGCGAATTTGTCGTACCTTATCTGTGTGATTGACAACAATTTCAAGCCCAATAATGTCCCGATCCTCGGGCTCAGCCCAACAAGATGGTGAGCGACACGGTCTGCCATATAATGCCTCAAATGGTGCCATCTCAATGCTAGCCTAATAACTGTTGTTGTATGCAAACTGACACAACGGTAGATACTCCTCCCATGATCCGCCAAACTCAAGTACACAAGCCCTGAGCATATCCTCAAAAGTCTGAATCAACCTCTCAGTCTGCCCATCAGTCTAAGGATGAAAAACTATGCTAAAATGTAGGCGCGTACCATATTGTTCCTGCATACTCCGCCACATCCTACACGTATACATAGCATATCTATCTGACATAATAGTCAGTGGTACCCCATGCAACCTAATAATCTCTCTCTCTCGAACAATACACTCAACTGGTCAAATGTATAATGAGCTGCAACTGGTATGAAATGGGCAGATTTCATCAATCTATCCATAATCACCCAGATGGAATCGTGTCGACGGACAATCCTCTGACAAAATCCATGGCTATATCTTCCCACTTCCATCGTGGAATAGGAAGCGGCTGTAATAATCCTCCAGTCTACGATGCTCTGCCTTCATCTGTTGGCAAATCCCACAGTTCCTGATAAACTCTGATACATTCACTTTCATCCCAGACCACCAAAAATGTCTTTTCATGTCATGATACATCTTGGTCCTTCCTGGATGAACAAAGAACCGATAACTTGTGCGATTCCCGAAGAATCTCCTTTCTCAGCTCTCCGCACTCACCGGTATCCATAATCTGCCTCTAAATTTAAAACACTAATCCGTCGTCTCAGTCCAGTTAGTACAATCGGTACTCTAGGCTAACTCGCTGAATCTCAGATATAACATGTCGACTCTCTGTCCTTTTGACACACTTTGAAGTCTCATATGTGCAGAAATCATCAATCGAGTGTCAATAGGAATATCTGACTGAGTCATCATTGCCGCTGCCTTGATTAATCCATACTCATGCATCATATGACATCTAACAACCTCGACATCTCCAACTGGCATTCTACTCAGCGCATCAGTAACTACGTTAGTTTTCCTGGGTGATATTCTAGAGAAAAGTCATAGCCCCTTAAAAATTCCAACCATCTACAACTGTTTCATATTCAACTCTTTCGTGTGAAGAGATATTTCAAACTCTTATGGTCGATATAGAGTGTGAACCTCTCTCCATACACATGATATCTCCATATCTTTAAAGCAAACACTACCGCCGCCAACTCTAAATCATGAGTTGGATAATTCTTCTCATGTACCTTCAGCTGTCTATATGCATAAGCCACCGTGCCTCTATCCTGCATCAATACACAACTAAGAACCGTATGAGAAACATCTGTATATACTGGGAATCCCTGTCCAGCCTCTGACAATATCAGCATTGGTGCGGTAGTCAACAATCTCTTCAACTGAGCAAATGCCTCCTCACATTCCTCAGACCAAATAAACTTAAAGTCTTTCTGGGTCAATCTAGTAATCAGTGAAGCAATCTTCGAGAAATCCTTCACGAACCTGCGATAATATCCAACTAACCCCAAAAAACTCCTAATCTCTGTAACTGATGTCGGTGCTAGCCAATCCATAATATTCTGAATCTTGGCTGGATCTACAGCAATGCCTGCTGCCAACAACATGTCCCAGAAATTTGACCTCTGACAGCCAAAATTCACACTTACCGAACTTGGCGTAAGTCTATGCTCCCTCAAGGTTTGCAACGTCTCCATGAGGTGTTGCTCATGATCTTCTCAAATCCTCGAGTATATCAATGTATCATCAATGGAAACAATCATGAAACGATCAAGAAATGGTCTTATCACTCGATGCATCAAATCCATAAACATGGCAGGAGATTAATCAAACCAAATGGCATGACTGTGAACTGATAGTATCCATACCTCGTGCTAAATGCTGTCATGGACCTATATTCATCCCTAATCCTAAGCTGATTATACCCTGATCTCAAGTCTATCTTAGAGAAAAATTGTGCTCCTCTCAGTTGATCAAATAAATCATCAATTCGTGGTAAGGGATACTTGTTTCTGACTGTGACCTTATTCAAATGTCTATAATCGATACACAACCTCAAAGTACCGTCATTCTTCTTCACAAACAGGACCGGTGCTCCCCATGGTGACATAGAAGGTGTGATGAAACCTTTCTCTCCCAAATCCTGTAACTGACTCCTCAACTCCTCCAACTTTCGTGGAGCCATGCGATACGGTGGTATAGAAATCGGTCTAGTGCCTGGTACCAACTCAATAATGAAATCTATCTCCCTCGGTGGTGGTAAACCAGGTAAATCTTCAGGACACACATCCGGAAACTCACATACAACCGAAATCTCCCCAAGTCTAAGTCCCTGACTCTCTACTATGGTGTATAATGACACCAGAGTCTCCATCTCTCCACTAGTCGCAAGTTTACCTCAAGTGCCCTCGGCTCTTGGTGTGCTACCACTATACGTAAACATCGGACACCTTGGGATCTCGAATATCATTGTCTTGCTAAAACAATCAATATGAGCGTGATACGCTGCTAGCCAATCCATCCCTAACAACGCGTCGAAGTCTAAAAACTCAAGCACCCTGAAGTCTGCAGGTAACTCTACTCCGCCTATCTGCACTGAAAATCTCTCAACAAGACAAGGTAAACTTTATCCCGACTGCTATATTCAAAATCAAATACACGCCAACCCTAATCGGTGTCAACCCTAAGATGCCTAACATGCGACCAACAATGAAAGATACTGTAGAACCTAAATCAAACAAAACATATGAATCTCTACCACAAATGGAAACCATACCCTCAATGAGTCTCCGTGTGGCATCTGCGTCAGGCTGAGTGATCATATGTACGCCCTCTTGGATCTGTGATGGAATTACGGATGCTGGATGTGGACAATCTTAAATTACGTGTCCAACCTGACCATACCTAAAACATGTGACTGGTCTACGCTGACCCTAAACCTGATCCTGGGCCTGTGCCTATCTCTATCACTGTTTGGAACTATCTCGTCCTCTACCTCTACCTCTACCTCTACCTCGGTTTCTACCACCCTACTGCTGCTGTCATGACACTGGTGCTGCTGGTAGAGCTGGCAAGCTAGCAGTAGTGGTAGTGGTAGTAGGAGCTGACAATGCAGGTCTAACTGGTGGTGGCAAGGGAGGACTACCAACAATGGTCTGCGAAGGCTACATATGATACAACTACTATAGATGTCCCTGACCCCTGGGAACCTCTATCCTATCTCCTCGGTCTTTTGCCCCTCTGTCCCCTCCTCTCAAACTTCGCAACCTGATTAGCTGCCAACACTGGTACAAGCGGTGTCCCATCAGAAACTCTACCTAAATAGTAGGTCTCGTGAGATAATGCACGCTCATAAATCTCCCATAATGTCATGGCACCTGAACTGACCACATAAAATCTAATGTCAGGTCTCAGTCCATCTTCAAAATGGTACACCTCATCAGAATCCTCTCTCACTAAGTCTCCAGCAAACTGCCTCAGATAGCCTATCTGTCTTTGTAGCTCATGACTGACTCGTCAGCTCCCTGTCTCAGGTTCATGAACTCATTCCTTAACCTCTTCATCACTGTAGGTGGGAAGTATTACTGGTAAAACTTCCTTTTGAAGACATCCCAAGACTTAAACTCTCCCTCAGAAGCTATCGTCGCACGCCACCATACGTCAGGATCTCGCTGTAGAGTGTACAACGAAATCTCAGCTCGGAGTCTGTCCTCAATCTTCAAGACTTTATGTAACTTCTCTTGAGACAAAACTCACTTCTCAATGTTCTCAAAGTCTCGCTGACCGTCAAAATAAACTGGTTTCAGTCTAATGAAATCTTTTACCAACTGAACATCTATCGACGAGCTAGAAGATGGAGGTGTAAAAGATGGTGTAAATACTGTCTTTATAGCTAGAGCTGCTATCACTGGTATAATTTGCACTACTGGCACCGCGGTCGGTAAGGTGGAAGTAGTCGTAGTAGTAGTGGTTGGTGTCTGTGCTGGTTGAGCAAAACGTGTAGTCATTATAGCGATGAACTCTGCCAACTGCTGTCCCTGAGCAGCTACTCGATCAGATAGCCTCTGAAAATCCTCCGCTGATGGTATAGAAGGCTGGCTACCACTCGCACCGCATCCCCGCTATCGCGTGAATCCGCCATAAGTGTCTGTAAGTTGATAGCGTACGTGAATCAGCTACTACATAAATAACGTATATATGCGTATAGAAAATTAACATGTACATATATGAAATCCCCAACTCACTTTCACTAACTTCCCAACTAATGATTTCTAGGCAATGATCATCTCGGTTTTCCACAACTAAAAGTTATATTTTTGTAATTTCCTTAAATCTTTTATTTATTAATCGTTGAATCAACTAGGCATTTAGCTACACACTGTAGCTGTGGTATCACCTTGTGGAATAATTATGTTCCACTATCCTGAGCTCTTTAAACATGTTCTGTAACTTAGGTTTCATGGCTCTAATACCAACTGTGACGACCCCTTATCAAATTAGGGCACAGCCCAGCCTAATTCCTTTATTAAGCCCTAACCACACCATATAAGACCCAACAAGGAATTAGTCAGCCTCTTTAACATCTTATTACCTATCAATTATTCATTGTTCAAATATATATAAGCATATACCTATCCTAAGTAAGTTCCTAAATCAGAGTTAATTAAAATTTTCTAACTTAAAAGTTATTCAGCGGAAGTCTTATTAATTCGACTAGCGGAAGCTTATAATATGTAGCTTAACCTTTGTGGAAAAACCAGGAAATTGAGATCACATGCATATATAATGAAATAACGATATATAAAAACATGTATCTGGTCAAGGTGTCTATCACTCCCCAAAATATATCATATATATATAACAGTACTACATCAAAACTCAAAACCTACATAGTCTGGCGTAGCAGCACTCCACTAGCTCAGAGGTAGTCGCCGATCTTCTCTTTGCCTGGTTTGCTACTCGACGGATCTGCACCTATCGTCACAAACTAGATGGTGAGTACTTGAAAATATTAAGTAATACCGAAAGGGATTTTTTCACATTCCCAAATAATCAACAAGTATCAAATTGCATAATAAAAACAACTAAACTGAAAGGAAATCATGCAAGAAGATATTTTAGTTAAACAAAATGAAACTTACATTAGGCTAAGTAGTAATGATCTAGGGTCGGTCGGCTGTGATCTTCATCACATAAGCTTTTCCACTATAAATATGGATGGAGCTGTGCTCTACATCATTTTTTAAAGGTCGTACCTACACAGTACAATACGCCTTTTTAATTATCCAAAATGTCTGTCACTGGGATGTATACTCGCCAACAACCCTGAGTCTTACAACTTGTGAAGTCACACAAGTTATGCTTGCCAACAACCCTGAGTCCCATGCCCTGTATGTTGTGCAAGATAATGGAGAAATCCCGATCACTCTGAAAAGTCTAGTGACCCCCGTATGTCAGCCGAATTTCTATCAATAAGTGACCCTAAACACGAGAACCACTTTCATTTTCAAGGAACAGCACGGTATTGGAATCCAACAAGTACAATTGCATAACTAATGCACAAAGGAAATAGATTCACAATCATATGCACAACTACCTAATAGCATGCTATTTCACTGACCACCAATAATAAACATCAATACTAACAGAACACATGAATTGGAGTCAATGAAATCATTATATCAACAAACTATGCTATTGAACAACCTTATATAATGGGAAATGAAAACTAGTCATGGCACACGGAGTATAAGGATAGTTCAGTTCAAATAACTGAGAATGAATTTTGTAAATAGGAATGAAATGTAAAGAAATCTCTCAAATCAGTTTGCTTACCAACACACGAAATTTCCTATGCTACTTCGACCCTCAAACTTGTATTTGAGTCCTCGTAGCTCTTCCCTAAGTTCCTGACATCAATTTATATGTTTTCGAGTGTGTTTGGACCTATACTTAGTGTTTTAGAATCATTTATAGTGTTTTAGCCACTTTTGAAAATTGCTTATTTTTGCTGTCACAGCAATTAGCGCGCTAATTTTCAACTTAGCACGTTATCCAGCCATATCTAGGGCGCTAATCAATTTTAGCGCGCTAGATTTCATACCTAGCGCACTATGTTTAGTAAAACCCAGAATTGTGCAATATGAATTCTGAATTTTATCACCACATAGGCTATGCTGATATCTTGGGAACCCTCATACACACCTCTAAAGTTCCAAGACATCATTTACAACATGAATCACCAACCCATAGCACCAATTATATGAATTCAACAAATTGAGCTATGTTAATGGAGTCGGAAGTTTACTATGCTTGAAGAAACTAATTGAACTTGATCTCCTCTTCACTTATTCACTGAATTCCTCTGGTTTTCTTCCACCTCCAGCAGCTCTCCTTCTCCAGCAAGTTTGCTTCTTGAGGAAGAAATCCAATTGAGAGAAACGAGAGGAGCTTATGTTGATCAAGTTATATATATGGTTTGTAGATATGGTTGAATGATAGCCCTTGATCACTTGTGCACACATATCCCGAGACGTATCTAGTGGACCTCTTCCTAACACATGTCTTACTAGTTCATGCTTAAGTGACACCAAACCCAACTCAATTGGTGTTGAAGCATCTTAACTCGTATCTCGAGGCACATCAAGTGGCTTATGTTTTAACTTATTAACATAGGTGTATCAACACCAAATCCACCATAAACTATACAACATACTTATCATAACCATATATAAAGCTTGTACCAACTTACCACATTACTCTCTAACTCGATTCCTCACCAACACGTACATCGAGACACTTTCCCGCTCATGTCTCGACACCTATAAATAGTTAGAAGTGACTTAGTAGTCTACACACATACATTACACTAGGCATACACCACAAAAAATATAACATTACCTTAGCCATCACGTCTCGGTCATGACACGTATCTTGCATGCAGGTCCTACGTCACGGGTCATTTGATCCTAATTAAGTAATTAAACCTTAATTAGCATTTTAGGCCGTGACAAAAGGGTTTTCCACACTAGGTATCAGAGTTAAATGCATGACTTTGATGTTTCATATTTTTTATTGTCATGATAAAAGACTTCCGCTGTGATTTATTATGGTATAAAATGATTTTAACCGATGACTTGACTTCAGTAACAATTTAGACAGTAAATTGTTGTTTATATGATTAAATGGTGGAGGAGATAACATGTGGGACACAGCTGGCGCTAGCCACTACAACAAAATACCTATTTTGCAACTAATATTTTTGTTACTACAACTACATTTATGGTTGTAGAAACGTTTTACTAATCAAATAAATTGGTCACTCGTTAGTCACAAATACCTATGACACAGATACTATTTTGTGACCAAATAATGTAAGTCGTTGCAAATAATACTAATAGCGACCAATAACTTGTGACTAATATATAGTTACTAATATAATTAAAAATATTTAAATCATCTAATTTTTACATTTTTCAACA
The DNA here is from genome assembly GCA_039657325.1 of Stephania cephalantha. Classification (NCBI taxonomy): domain Eukaryota; kingdom Viridiplantae; phylum Streptophyta; class Magnoliopsida; order Ranunculales; family Menispermaceae; genus Stephania; species Stephania cephalantha. Next base: position 19,387,925 of record CM077576.1, read on the forward strand.
ATATTAAAATAGTCGTGAATTCTATTTTTTGTTGCTAATATGTTGTAGTTTTAGTGACCAATAACATTTTGACATTAATGTTTTTTATCTAAATTGGTTGCAAATGTAAATATTATTAATGACTATACTTGCTTAGTTATTAATACTTTATAACAAATGTCGTAATCCCTACTTTTGAGTAATCGTGACAAAAATTCATTAGTTGCAAAAAACAATTACAATCACAACAAAAAGTATTTGGTTGTATTAGATATTAATAGTAACAAGTAATATTTTGTTATTAATTTGTTAATGGACATAATTTATTTTGTTGCAAAAGTTTATATCAGTAACCAAACGATTTTTGTTGGAAGAACTTTTACCAACTAAATATAATTGGTTACTCAAATTGATATATTTAGTTGTAAAAGTTTATAATAACGACAAACAAAAATTGTCATCATTTAAATAAAACTTACGATGTTCACGTGCAATTTAAAAAGAATAAACTAAATACTTGAATGACATTGTGCTATATAAAAAAAATCATAAAGCAAAGTCATTTAACAAACAAACAAACTAACTAACTAAAAGAAACTATGAATCATCCATGTCTCTAATTACTACAATTCTGAAGGGCAATCAACACGTCTTGGCATTCGGCGATCTCGATTGAAGATGTCACTCCTAGAAACTGAAACCCTGCTTTTGACAACTCTTTTTGTTTGTGCAATGAGGACCCAGCCTATTCCTGTTTCTCCATTAACTATGTTCCTAGCTGCATCTACATATATGCCAAAGTCAAGCTTCCACTGAGGAAATGACGAGCTTGGAGCTTGATCTATACCAGCTTGTAAAATTATGTGTCAAATATGAAATTAATAACAAAAAGAAGACATTAATGTTAAAATATAATGTTGAGGGACGAGTATAATTAATAAACTAGCATACACTGAAGTGAACCAATTGCCGATTTGTATTGTTTAACAAAAGATATAATGTGGTATCAAACAATAGAACGCCATATTTAACAAAAGAACAAGCATATAAACATGCACCCACAATAAATCTTATCTAATTTGAAAAACTTTAAATATATATCATTAATTAAATTAATAGTATAACCATGAAGATGTGTTGTATTTCTCCATAGCTGATTGAAACATTGCCTCCATTTCATCTTGCCTTCTCTTTAAAACTTCCATAGGCTTTGAGTATTATGAAATTCGATTGTGTAGTGTGCGACTCCGACCTTGTCTCGATCACTCTATTTTTGAGTCTCGACATGTTGAGCCAACTCACTAGCTCTTTTTCTGCGTTAGTAGCTTTTTCCCTTGCTTCTTGAAGTTCTTCAACTCTTATTCGTTTTGCTATTGAGGATGACGAGCCAATTTCTCCGTACCCACGCCCGCGAGCATAGCCTGACTTTTTGTCCATCACTTCTTTGTATATTTCATCTTCAGTCATTGGTGATGGCTGACATTGAATTTCTATCATTTCCTCCTACAACATAATGAAATGTACAACTTTAATCAAAATAACACGTACATTAACATCAACAAGAATTCTAAAGTTCTTTTGTACGTAGCATGGAGGTTGTGGTATTGCTTTCTTATTATAAAAAGTTGCGTACTTCTGCCTAATTCATGTTCCTCGTACATATTTTGATTAGAACTTCGTGGAACTTTAAGAAAAAAGAATATCAAAGGAATTAATATTTTGTTTTTCTAAGCTCATGAAAAGCAATAGATTTTTGCCATAATGAACCAAGAAAATAAAAAAAAAATAAAGATGTCCATGAACAATGAAATAATTGCTTGTTTTTTGCATGAATGGAGTATCATATAAGTAAGAAAGTAAGACTGTTTTATACTTACTGATCTATATTTTTGTTTAAAGGTGTGAAACAAGAATTCTTGTGGTTCAATATAGCAATCTTTATTGATTATTTACATAGTTTGGCAGTGGTCGCTTATGATGGTTCCTTGCATGATGGCAGGTTCATCAATTTATAGGCAAAGATCATATTTTCAAGTGTAGCATTATACTAATAAAAGGATACGCATTCATTAAAAGAGTAAAAAAAAATTAGGCTAGTGAAAAAAGAAGTTCAATATTTGATGTATCAACATATATTAAGTTACAACTATATGCACTAAATCTTATTAATAAATTAAATAATGAGAGGTCAATTGATAAAAAAAATAAAACAAAAAAAAACTTACATAAAGTTGTTGTGCCATTGGTGTTTTCCAACCTTTCTCCGTGTAGTGAGTCTTCTTCCAAAACTCAATAGGTCCAACTGATTCACCATCATCCTCCTGAAGCATTTTTGACAACAACGAATAAATAGTATTTCAACAAATATTCAAAACTATGTTAAAAAATATATTATAGAAATACCAATTCATGTTGATAACGGGCAAAAGACTTTGATCCCGAGCAATGATTAATTTCAGCTTTTCCACGGTTGTTAGTGTTTGCTTCACTTGATTTCTATACAAAACACATTCTATAAGAAGACAATATAAAAAATTCCTTTGAATGATACCAAAAAAAACTCATGAAAGGATACCTTGAATTTTGTTGATGCAAACTCTTGACAACAAAGTTCCCAATCTTCAGCACTCACGTCATTGAATGGCTTTTCACAAGCCTCGTCATGACTATTAAACGTCTGATAGTATTTATGGAGCTCATGTTTGTAACCCTTGAATCGACGACTCAACATTTTATTCACAGCAAACAAAATTTGAGAGCAATTCAAGTCTATTTCAAATTTATCCTGACATTAAAAATATAATATAAGGTGTAGATAAGACATATATTAAGACTAAGTTCAACAAAAATAATTACTTACACGAATGAGGTTGTAAATTTGTTCTTTATCTTTCTGTTCCACTTTCTTCCACTGTGCAACTCGAATTGGTGCATATGTTCGACAAATTATCCCCAACTCTGTCGTGAATTATGCAGCCCATGCTCCCACTGGTTTTAATTTTCCATCAGGAATATTAACCTTTGGCTTGATCCCATTGCTTTTTGCTAAATATTGGTCAAGAGCTACATTTTTAGCTTTCCCACGCCCTTTTTTAATTTGTCCACCTAAGCAACAAAAGAAAATATCACTAGACCCTAAAGAAGTATTGCAACAGCAAATCACTAGACCCTAAAGAAGTTACAGGGAAGATTGTCTTCTGCGAATTCAATAAGGACTCCACTATAGCTTTTCAATGAACTGAATTGAATAGAACTGGTGTTGCAGGCGCAATAATCACAACCAACTCCACACAATCATTGAGTCCTTTCGTTTTTACATTCCCATTTATGGCCATAAGCCTTAGTGATGGAGAAAAGGTGAAACAGTATTTTGCAAAGGCAATACAACCTACTGTAGACATCACGTTCCGATCACGATATTGGATGCCAAACCCGCACCGCAGGTGGCTAAATTCTCTTCTCGAGGGCCTGACATTCAATCTCCATGGATTTTGAAACCGGATATATTTGCTCCAGCACTACAACAAAATACCTATTTTGCAACTAATATTTTGGTTACTACAACTACATTTATGGTTGTATAAACATTTTACTAACCAAAACAAATTGGGTTTTTTGCATTAAGAAAAGAAAATATCATATAAACACAATTGAAAATGCAAAAGCTAGCTTGATAATTAGTTTACATATGCAATTAAAAGCCCATTGTGATAAGAATCTGACCGGTGTTACTAAGTGTAGCAGTAGGATCGGTAACAACTTGTGATGATATTTGATCGAAGACATGTGAATTAGTAGCACTTGCTGTTTGAGATGGAACAACATTACCTCGTGCATATAAATTCTCATGAAAAATAAGTTAGTTTATACTTACAATTTCAACAAGTATAAAGCAACAACAAGAAGTATAAATCATTATATTAGCCGAATTGACATTACTAGAATTGCGAGAAGCGCGATTTGTTCCTTGTTGACTTACGGGAGCCATAGCTATACAAAAAAACTTTCAAAGAAATCATAGTTTAATATTAAGTGTTATGATTACTTTACTAAGTTTGGCATAAGAAGTAATTGCAATCAACAAAAATCACCAATTTAAAAGCATATTTTATTATATATAGACCATTTATTTAATGCTAACATTGATAGGGGTCAAAAGAAAAACAATCAAGAAAAATGAAACACACCGTGCACATTCATTATAAATCACTGTCATCATCATTTGACATGAATTCATTCTCATCACTAGAATAGTCCATTACTTCAACATCTTCATGACTCTCACTATCAATAATGATACCTACCGATGAAACATCATCTCTTCTGCTAGTGCTTACATAAACTTCAGTTGGAATCATATCATTTCTCATCAATTGCAATACATCCATTTCATCAGAAACGCCAACACTAGCCGTATCTTGAACCTCTTCTTGAAACACCTCACTATTTGATCGCCGTTCATCTTCTACTCCACGACATCAAAGACATTTTTAGGCTTTATTTCGCACACAATTCGCCAACTATTACATAGCTTAGTGTCATTTAAGTAAAAGACTTGTCTGGCCTGAGAAGCTAACACATAAGGATCATTCTCGTACCATGTCTTATTTGTATTAACACTAGTGAAATATTTATCTTTGCGTATTCCTGTCTTGCTATTTCCAACATCCCACCAATCACACTTGAACAATAAAACTCGATTGTCAAGACAATAAGCGACTTCAATGATGTCTTTCAATACACCATAAAAATGAACTTCATTGGATTGATGAATTCCAGGAACAACTACTCCACTATTTTGTGTTCGAAGACACTTCTCTCATTCCTTTGTATGAAATCTAATTCCATTAATTACACACCCAGTGTATCGCTTGATTCGTGGATCAGGACCACACGCCAATGAATATAGATCATCACTTGCTTCAGTTGCTTTTTGGTGGCGCAATAATTTAATCTAATAATATTAACAAGTATGTTAATGAGCTATAACAATAAATATTTTACAAATACTCTATAGGTCTAAATACTTACGTGTTCTTCAAACCACTTGGAAACAACGTTTCTTGCATCTGATCAACATTATTGGGATTTCCTTCTCTAAGTTCTTCAATGTGCTTACTATAATTAAAATATAAATAAATATCATAACAAGATTTCACTGCAATAAGAATAGAAAAGCAAACATAACTTTAGCAAAAATACACATGGATCAAACTTACTCAAAGTATGGCATGACTTCAGGACAATTGTTCAACACATAATACCGAATCCTATTAAGTTCACTTCTTTCGAATGAGTCGTATTTTGTTGAACCTAACTCTCTGAACTTTGTTGAGAAAATAGGTAGATTTTTTTTTGTCTGTCACATCCATCATGATTTCGATCTTCACGATTAAATCTTGTCTCAACTCCTTGAAGATACATTGAACAAAATGTCAAGCATTCACTATCGATGTAAGCTTCAGCAATGGAACCTTCAGGTTTTGCCTTATTTCGTACATATTTCTTTAGAGTGTGCAAAAATCTGTTTCATATTGAATTTAAAATCCATTACTTAAATTACACAAATATATATATATATATATATATATAATAAAATTAGCTAATTGATGATAAAACTTAAGTTATTACCTTTCAATGGGATACATCCATCTATATTGAACAGGTCCGCCAAGTATTGCTTCACGTGGTAAATGGATAGCTAGGTGGACCATAATATCAAAAAAAGTTGGTGGGAATATTCTTTCGAGCTTGCATAATATCATCACTATATCTTTTTCAAGCCTTTCCAAATTTTGTAAATTAAGAGTCTTAGAACATAACTCTTTGAAGAAAAATCCTAGCTCAATTAGTGTTGGAGCCACATTTGTGTCCAAATACCCACGTACTGCAATAGGAATAAGTTGTTGGAGAAGTAAATGACAATCATGACTTTTTAATCCTGAAATCTTGGACTCACTGATGTTCGTACATCTAGAAATATTTGATGCATACCCATTTGGAAACTTTACCGACTTCAACCAATGACAAAACTTCTTTTTTTCTTCATTTGAAAATGTATACAATGCAGGAGGAATGATAAATTTCTCGCATTTTTTAACTAAATGTAATTCCTTCTTTATTCTCATCGCCTCTAAATCCAATCGAGCTTTTGCCGAGTCTTTAGCTTTTCCATCAATATTCATTAATGTCTCGAGTATGCTATCACAAATATTTTTTTCTATATGCATAACATCAAGATTATGTCGAAGCTTAAGTGTACCCCAATATGGCAATTCAAATAAAATGTTTTTCTTTGTCCAATTTAACTCTATAGCACGACGTGGACCATTATTTTTCGAGGACCCTTCCCAAATTGTGTATCTTTCACAAATTCAAGTTGTGACAATATCTCGGCGCAGACACAATTCCTTTGGCTTAAGCCTTTTCTCATTATTACCATCAAAATGTTTTTTATGTCGTGTTCGCCAAGAATGATTGTTTGGTAAGAAACGACGATGACCCATATAACATACCTTTCTACTATGCTTCAAGTACATCGAACATGTGCCTTTATTACAAGTCGGACACGCCAGATATCCTTTCGTACTCCAACCAGACAACATGCCATATGCTGGGAAGTCATTGATTGTCCATAATACAGCTGCATGTAATCTAAAGTATTTCTTGGACACAACATCATAAGCGTTCACCCCATTTTCCCATAAATCTCTCAATTCATCTACTAGAGGACGCAAATAAACATCGATATCTCTTCCTGGTGACTTTGGTCCTGGAATAAGGAGAGACATAAAAAGAAAATTTTCTTTCATGCATTTCCAAGGTGGCAAATTGTAGGGGATAAGCATTACGGGCCACATGCTATAAGGATTGCCCATTCCACCAAAAGGGTTGAACCCATCACTTGCAATACCAAGCCGAACATTTCATGGATCGTTAGAAAACCACTCATATTCTTTGTTAAATTCTTTTCAAGCTAATGAATCAGACGGATGCTCCAAAATACTTTTATCGTCCACGCGATTTCTATTGTGCCAAATCATATCATTCGCGGTCTTTCTTGACATAAATAACCGTTGAAGTCTCAGTTTTAATGGAAAGTACCTAAGTACCTTTTGAGGAATTTGCTTTTTATTTCCTTCAACTGGTTTATACCTTGATTCACCACAATTTGGACAACTACATTTGTTTGCATTTTCCTTCCAAAACAAAACACAATCATTTACACATGCATGAATAGGGATGTAACCTAATCACAAATCCCGAAGAAATGTTCGAGCCTCGTAATGAGACTTTGGGAGAGTGTTTTCAATAGGTAATAAATCTTTCATCAACACAAGAAGCATGTCAAACGATTTGTTACTCCATAAGTTTATTGTTTTCAAATGAAGAAGTTTTATCACAATATCTAACTTGGAGAATTTCTCACAACCTGAGTAAATGGGTTTTTGTGCTTCTTGAAACAATTTCTCAAACTTTTTGATTCTTCATTAGTCGCATGATCAATTGTAGGTTCTCGGAATTGTGGGAAGCCAGAAGTTTGACTCTCGAATGTTTCAAAAAATGAGGCATTTGCATCTTCAGGAAAATCGACATTCATATCTTCTAACGAGTCTTCCACCCGATTAACTTCTTCCTCATCATCACTCACTTTCAAATGCATGATCATTATTCATTGTGGTATAACTTTCTCCATGATGCACCCATTGAGTATAATTTTTATCCATCCCATTTTTCTTTAAATGCTTTTCAACTATATCAATATGTTCATAATATCTATTATTGCATGACCTACATGGGCATCGTGTCCTAGATGCTTTATCCAATACGTCACGTGCTATAGTTATAAAATCTTTTATTCCTTTGATATATTCAGGCCAATATCTGTTTCTAAGCTACATCCAACTTTTATCCATTAGCTCACCTATCACAAGTTTGATATTAAAAAAATCATACTTAGTAGGTTAGAGACGCACAAAATCATAGATCATATTACTTATAATATGTTCATAAAGGTTGAGCTAATTTTTTATTTTTTCATAAGTCCTATAAGGCGTAGATTTTAATGGCCAACCAGAGTGTATTATAGCTACAAGCCATATTTAGGAATCAAAGAAAGGCCAACTAGATAATGATGCACTTAGTTCAAGAAAAGTAATAGAAAAAGTTTGAGAGAAAAACGCACAAGTTTTGTAGTAGGAGGCAAAGTCATGGCTCAAATATAAAAATTAATAATCATTAGCATGTCATAGAAGTGATCGTACAACAAAGTCATATCTTAATCAAAACAAAGAAAAATACATATCATGTAAAATACGAATATAAGCACTAAAATATCTTAACTCAAACAAAAAATCAAGGAATGGTACAACAAAGTCATCTCTTAATCAAAACAAAGAAAAATACATATCATGTAAAATACGAATATAAGCACTAAAATATCTTAACTCAAACGAAAAATCAAGGAATGGTACAACAAAGTCATCTCTTAATCAAAACAAAAATAGATACATAGCATACAAAATAGAAGATGACTGTGAGGTTGTGGTGTAGGATACGATCGGTTGCTATGGTGTGGGATACGATCGGTTGTTGAGTGTTGAACTGATGTTTTTGATTGGTTTTTTATTTGTAAAAGACTGGTCTTATGTAAGGTTTACAAAATGCAATTGCTAGTTAATATGTAGCATTTTTTGTTTGCAACAAATTGTTCTCTTGTAGGGCTTACAAAAAATAATTAGTATTTAAGTAACAATTTTGTATTTGCAATTAAAAAGCCTTTTGCGGTGTTTAGTAAAAGCAATAAATAGCTAATCGGTAGTGTTTCTTAAAAGGTATCAAAGGCTTGCATATTTAATAACATGGATAGAACAACATTGACAAAAACACAATCAAATTAATTGCATAGTGTTTTCTACATGATGTGGAGGACCTTAGTAGTGGTTAACAGTTAACCAGTTACACAATAAAAAATGGTGGCTTCATTCACATCTTATAGTTCTTACTAGTGGTTAACAGTTAACCAAAGTTTTCATCGAAAAATATAGACCGATTAAGCTCATAATTTTCCAACATAGAAACCCAAGAAATCAAGTAGTTGTTAACAACTAATTAAGTTTTTCATTAGAAAATATACATAAATCCATTTCATATTTTTCCAGCGTAAAAAACCCTAGAAATCAACATCGACAAAGAAAGAATTGTAGAAATAAAAAATAAAAAAGAGTACTCAAATAAACAACCAACCTTTTCAGAACTCTTTTCTCCTCCTCTTCTTTGCCTTCCTCGCAAGTGCAATCAAAGCCCCTTCTTCTCTACGTCGTCCTTCAAAAAGGATCAGATCTATTGTAACCAAAGTCATTTCCTTCAAGATTGTCATTGACAACAAAAACCAAATCTACCTCCCTCAAAAATAGGGATTAGGGTAGAAAGTGGCGGGAGTGGATCGAAGAGAGAGAGAGAGAACGCGCGCAACGGAGTCGGGAGAGATTAGGGTAGAGAGTGGCGGGAACAGATCGAAGAGAGAGAGAGAACGAGCGAGAGTGGCGGGAGTGGATCGAAGAGAGAGAGAGAACGCGCGAGAGTGGCGGGAGTGGATCGAAGAGAGAGAGAGAACGCGAGAGAGAGAACAGAGAATAGAGAGAGAACGCGAGAGAGAACAGAGAGAGAACGCGAACGCGAGAGTGAATAGAGAGAGAACACGAGAGCGCAAGGAGTGATTTTGGGTGAGGGGTTTGGGTATTGAGTTTATAAGGACAATAGCAACCATACACATTACACTTATCTACAATTATTAAAATTGCTTGGATAAGATTGAGATCTCAATGTGAATCTCGAAGCATAGTCAACCCATTTTAAGTAGCTGTTGTGAGTTTCTTATCTTTAGTGTGTATAGTTATTCTTTTTTTTTGTTTGGTCAGATATTTTTTTTAAAGAAATACAAAGCAATCAATGCTTATTTTTTATGCATAAAAAAAAATTTGCGACAAAAAATTAGATCTAATTCAAGCCAATTGTGTAACAAAAAAAGTCAATTGTCTCTAAACAATGTATTTTCATCTTAAAAATAAATAAACTTTTCTTCCATTAAAGGTATTTAGTAAGATATTTAGAGGGCCACCTAGGACTAAATAGACATTCAGATGAAAAAATCTCCAATAAAAATTTTATTTTAAATGTCGAGTCGACGTGACATATAAGGAATAAACATTATATATATCGAATGTGGACTTTTAAAGGGTGCAATGATAGCCATTGGAGAGTTTGAACTTTAATGTCAATTCAAGCTACTTAAGATAAGTATTTATCCACGTTGTTGATATAGCATAAATCCACGCCTACAATCATCAGTTACCATTGGAAATGTTTTTAGAGTTCTAACTTACACAAGTTAGGGAAGTAGGCATGACACAAATAAGGCTTTACCTCATCTACCTCATCGACACTAGCTTTGCTATTTAATTTTTCTTCTTATACTAGGCATTTTAGTTGAATTGATTTTCTTTTGAACAATTAGTTGAGTGGATTTTCTTATTTTAGTACCTTCATCTCTATGTCTATCGTTGCTGCCTCAAATTAAATAAACATTAGCATTGTATTCCAACAATATTTTCAATGTAAAAAATACAATAAATATAAGTTTTTTATAAAAAATTCGTTACTGTAATTTTTGAATAATTAACTTCGAAGAAATAACTATTAGAAAGTATTATAAAAAAATTGAAATCAATCAAAATAACGCTCAAAATTTCAAGTGCCAATTAGTTTTATTGTTATGATACATGTAGTATATTTGTGAAAGTATGTGCATTATAAGTTTACATTAAGATAAGGACAAATGAAAAAAAAAAAAACGATAAGCATAGCTTTTAATGTATATCTTTAAAAATGCAATTTTTTTTTATTTAATATACTTCTCAATTCTCACAAATGGTCTGATTGTGTAAATATATGCTAAGAAAAAGTCAAATATGATTTTATTACACTTTATTAACTAAATTTTTTGTATTCAAAAATAGCATATATGAAATACAAAAGTCTTAAAAAATTATAGAGCATGTATTAAAATAAATCACGAAGTCTTATTTATTTAAAATTTAAAAATATATCATATTTACAATTTTTTAAGATTACATAGATCAAACTCTTTCATTGTGCTCGATTTTAATGCGATAAATAAAAAAATAAAAACAAAATACCCCCAGTCCCAAAATTGGAGTCAGCTACATGGATCAAACTCTTCCATCGTGCTCAATTTTTCTGCGACAAATATAATCTTTAATTTATTTGTAGAAACTTATATAAATAGTTCAAAAGACAAAAATAATTACTAATTTATTTTCGTGACATAAAGTATAAGTTAATAATTTTGATGCTTACTAATATTTTTTAAATCAATACATTATTTATATAAATGAAGTAGTCACTACAAAATTAAGTACAATTTTTATATACATTTTGAGTTGAATGTACATTTTTTTAACGAAATAAATTTTTTATCTTTGACAAAATAAATTTTGTTCAATAAAAAAATTAACAGAAAAGCGTAAACATTAAAGTTTTTCTTATTAATCCATATTTGGAAAAAAGTTATTTACAACAAACTAAATATTATTTTCAGCAATTACATAAATGATGAAAAAAGAATATTCTTACGACTAACTTTTTGTTGTTGCTAAAGAAAAAATATTTGTAACAAATTTATTTGTCACGACAAGTATTTATGAACAAAAAATATATTTTCTTAAATATATAATAAATATTAATGGTGATTAAATTAATACGCCATTTATGACTATTCGATAAGTTGTCGCGAAAAGTAAGTTTTTTCGTGACAAATATAAATACCATTGCTAAAAAATCAATTAGTACTAACAAAAAATATTTGGTTACAAATAATTTGTCACAAAAAGTAAATTAACTTTAATATAATTTTATTTGCAACCAAATAATATAACATTTATGACCATTAAATAAATAGTTATAAAAAGTTAATTTGTAATGACTAATATTTTTTTTAGTTGCAAAATACGTTAATTATTTGTAACAAAATATTTGTTGCTGCAAAAAACTCGTCACGAATGTTAATCAAAAATATTTTTCGTAAATGGAATTTAATTTTAACTTTTTCGCAACCAAATGCATGTATCATCTATGACCATTTTGTATGTGGTCGAAAAAAAAAAACTCTTTTATGACTAAACTTATTTTGGTTACAATAAAGCATATATTTAGTAACAAAATATATTTAGTCGCAAATGTTTAGTTGCAAAAGATGCATTTTGTTGTAGTGTGGTAGGCCAGATTGTGGGCCCGCATTGGCCCCTGTGGCGGTCCATTTGGAAAATATTACATTAGGCTTGGATGAACCAAGTCAAATGCAGTTATAGGAGTTTATGTAACTGCCTTGGTCATAGCTCCTAGCATGACCAAGGTACGTCCTAGCAAGTCCCAGGCACATGGAGCATGTGCGTATTGATCAGGCGGTCAAGGCGGTTATGGAACCTGGTGGCAGCAAAGGAAGGAGGCAGTTAGGTGGTTGTTTTGAGCACTGCATAGTTGTGGTGGTTTACTTAGTCTCGTGTAATGTAAATAGGACATGTGTCCTCGGTAGTTATGTAACTAACTTGGCTATTTTGCTATAAAGCCAATGAATGTAGACTTGGGAAAGCATGCATGAGATGCTAAAGAGTTATATTCTCATTGAACTAAGTAATAAACTTCATTTGTGCCATATTGCTGTTCAATCACGTTTTCGTTGGTGTGCTGAACTAAAGCAGTCCTTAGGCACCACGGGTAGGTGTTGGGTGAGAAAAATTCCTTAGGGTAAACCCCTTCCTTCGACGCCCTGTGACACCTACCGAGATACCATCAATTTGATAAAAAGATGAGATCAAGCTTTTTTTCTTTTTTTTTTTTTCTTTTTGCCAAATATGATAAACTGCATGAGAACAAACAAATAATTAGCTACTTTGAGAAAAACAAGCACAAACTATTTGTTTGAACTTTGGCCGAGAACATATTAAAGTGTTTTTAAGCAAAAATACTGATTTTTCCCCTTTTTGACTCTCCAATTATTTATCATTTGTTTTTTCTTTTTGGCCTTTTACTCTCTATTTTTTTTGTCTTGTTTTTCGTGAGGATTTTTATTTCTATTGACTAATCAAATTAATCAGTTGCCGTCAAAATTAATAATAATATAACCAACAAGTACTTAATCCCAAGAGAAGAAATTATTTTCCTATTTAGAAAGTAAAACATGAATACCACCGGGAACCAGCTAAGGTGGAAAACATGAAGATGAAAGGGGAATCAAACCTGGTACCGTGCACGCCTCATATTTACAAGTCATGAGTTGTGGAAACTTCCAAATATCTATCAATTAATTTATCAAATCAATCATTAATTAATTGGATTTCATGTTCTCTTTCCTCTTTGGTTATTAGAGGTTATAAGCTCAAACCTATCTTGATCACTTTGGCTTATTCAAGGTCATTAGTTTGAAATTGAATCTTCTAATTTCTGAAGGCATATATCTCTTGTGGGGTGGGGTATGTCTATTTTGAAATTGTCAAGAGAAATCTTGGACTACAATATCCAAAAAAAAAAAGTGGAGTAGCAGCCAATTTTAATCAACTCCTTTTTTTGACAAGAATCTTTAACCAAACTGTAGTCAACATTGTTTTCTTCTTCTTAGCGCAGTTACAATGAAACAAAGTTACATTGGTTCAGAAGTTTTACTTAATATTTCTACTGCTTGGAAAGTCATATACATTTTCTTTGTTATTATACTTTGTTCTTATATGATGGCTCAAGATTAGAAAAAAAAGACTACAATTTGGAGAATCAGCTATACTAGAACTGCATTCTGTGGTGAGATAAAGCTGCCATCTCTATGTATTTTAAAAGATTTGCCTGCTTCACAGGTAACATCACTTTGTTGGAAAGTTGGATCATCCGAAGCTGGACTAAATGGCATGAAAAAGGTGAGCTGAGTCATTCAAGAACATTGATTAGTGATCTGCATCAAGTTGCATGTTGATAGTCTTTGATACTTGTTCTTCTACAATACAGGTTGCTAAAAGCTACAAAGATGGGGAAAAAGTTGGGTTTGCACAACTCTCTCTTGGTATTGATCTTTATGTTTGTCCTTGCAGTGACACAATAATTACGATACTTGCAAAATATGGATTCTTTAAGGGAATGTTTGCAATTGAAGACGATAAGGACTCATTAATTGGTTATTTTGTGTGGCGGAGGCACCGTTCTTCCTTAGATACTGTTTCAAAGAAGCAAAACGAAACGAGTCTTCCCTTGCCAAAGAAGTCCCCCAACTCCCATACAGAGATTAGTACCACTACCCAACTTAAAGTAGATGCAAGTGCACAAGTAGATGGTAGTTTCACTGCAACTTGTTCTAGGATTAGGTCTAATGCTCCAGAATGTATCAAAGAGCCAGAATTTTGAAGGCAATAATTTCCAATCTATTCAAGCTCCATCTGACGTCAGTAACGTTGCTGTCGATATGAAATTGGCGCTTTCAGTTACAAACAGCTCTCAAGCTGTTTCCTATGTGCATCAAGCAGATGCACATTCCAACTCTAACAATCTGAAATGCTATAAGACACCGAAAGCCAGCACTGCTCTTATTGATAATAGCTCAGGGCAGGAAAAAACTACTAGCTGGGGACTTATGACATCTCTTCCCTTTCAGCCAGATTATTCCCTAAAACAGAACAAGAATATTGCTGCTGCTGATGATGATATTCCAGAATATGACTTTGGTACTGCATATGGGATTTCTCATAGCTCACAAAGCAAGTCAGTTGCTACATCAGGAACTGCTTTATTGGGGATGAAACCCACTATGCCACATGGGTACATCAGACAACAAGCACAAACCACAGTAAGTCAGACACTCCGTCGTTTTCTAATCAACTGGAAACCAATCAAGGATTGCCTCCACAAAGCAAACAATGGGAAGAAGAATGCACTACGTCCTGCCCTTTTATGGGGAAAGGCTAGTTTCCACTCACAGTGGGATGATACGCCATTCAAGCGTATGTATACCGACAAGTAATAATTTCATACCTCTAAAGAATCGTTGGGACGATAATGACGATATGCCTGAGTGGTGCCCTCCAGATTTCTGCAATCAGGACCATCTGCCAGGAATGCCAATGGTTCAGCTTTTGGTCCTGACTGTGCCACCTTTTCCTCCAAATGCAACAACAGAGAAGAGACCACTTACTCTGCCAATGCCCACACAAATTCAAATATTACCTCATAGAAAGCAAAATCACTTTGTTTCTGCTGATGAGCATGTGAAATTCGGCCCGAGATCTTCGTTGGAACACAATTCTAGCTCATCTTTTGTTTCTTTGCCGTACTGCTTTGACGGCAGAGTTCATACACAAAGCGGTTGGAAGGGTTGGAGGCCTTGAAGACAAAAAAGTGAAAAGGAGATAGGATTGTAAAAATCTGTGTTCAATGATATTTGTTAATGCCAATCTGCTGTACAATAGGTGCCCTTGGAAGGCTCAGTTCTTTGTTGAGGCTAAAAGTGATTCTGTGCAGAGGAATTTGTCTTGTAAATAGGGGAGAAAATTTATTCATAGGATTCATTTTCCAATGAGCTTATTGTTCATACTGCTAGAATGTCATGGTTTGAAGTTTTAAAAGTTTAAAATGCCAGTTCTTATTGCCTTTTCTGGTGAAAGCTGTACCCATGGCGAAGCCATCTTTTTCCCGCTGTGAAGAATTTCCTGGGTGAAGTAGCAGGGTTTCAAATAAAAGCATTAATGGGTGACAAATACTATAGGGAAATGCTTTTCTTATTTCCTGCTACAGTTGAGAACGTTTACAGGGTAACAACCACTATAGGGAAATACTTGTTGAAAAAAAAAAACCACCCAATCATGTGTTCAATCCGGTAGCTTGACATTTTTTTGATAAGAAAGAAATCAACTTGCCTCCATTGAGACTCGAAACTCCCAACCGTGCAACCCTATACCAACCAATGAGCTACTTACTTTTTTTTTTTTTTTAATGAGCTACCTACTTGATTGGTCATAGCTTGACATGCATTTAACCTTGCAGAGAGAAATATTTTATACTAGCACTCGTATGCTATACAATTAATTATTTAGCACACGAAAAACTGATCCGCTATTGCTCACTAATTAATGAACTAGAAGCAACTAGCAGGCGCCACTACTCCACTGCTAGTGCCGTGTGCATGTACACAAGAAGACTTGGCTCCACTATTCGAATAACCGAGCTTCACATTCTGCAATCTGATCCCAATGCACGGATTGGTCGCGCTGCATTGGAAGTTCACTGCCACTGGTGTCGCCGATGTGCCTCTGATGTTCCGATATGTCACTTGGCTAATCTTTATTCCGGAGGACTGCATATATGCATTCGCCATATAAGAAGTAATCAATTATTAAGTACGTACATTAACCGTAATGATGAACTAGCTAGTAGGTACGTACCTGATTAGGGCAGCCTCGCCCCTCGGGGCAGTATCTCTGATCGATTATAATGGGGTTCTTGACATTGTTCATGGTGATGTCATGATAAGTAACGCCCCTTACGTAGCCATTGCTGGGCCTTGCCCATGACTTTATTCTCAGTCCATTGTCCGACCCACTGAACGAGACGTTCTTCACCGTCACGTCTTCAACACCCTCTTCTTTCACATCTCTTGCCAAGCTCCCAATACTGATACCATGACCAGGGCCGCAACTGATCCCTTGAATCAAGAGCTTCTTCGTGCCGGGACCGATGGAGATGCAATCATCGCCTGTTCTGATGACGGAGTCTTTGATGGTAACACCAGTGGATGTCTGGATGTGAATTCCGTCCGTGTTGGGGCTCTGGTCTGGAGCTATGATCTTCACTCTGCTCACCACCGCATTTGTACACCCACTTATCACCATGTGGCTCACCTGGCTGTTTATCAACATCAACCCGCTCACTACCAAGTTCCTCACACTGTTGAAGGTTATGGACTGCGCGCAAGTGCAACATAAATAATCTATGTCTTCAATTATATAGTATCAATTAATTAGTCATTATATAGCTTGTTAGGCAAAACTAGTTGATAATCTTGTTAGAAATATCTTATAATCAATCTAGCTGAAAGCTTAAAAGCTAGTACTAGACTATAGTCAAGAAATTGAACGCTAGCTACATCAAGCGCTCAGTATACATAACATCGATTTTAGATTATTTTTAAAACATAAGCTAGTTCACTGGACGCAATATTTTCTTTTTCTTAAAATAACTTATAATCCAGTTTATAAGTTAGTTTGTACTTGTCAAACAGAACCTAAATAGATAATATATGATGTACGCACCCTTGCACCGGGCGGGCAATTCCTGGTGCAACCCCAATAGGCTGCACCACGAGCGTCGATGGTGCCGCCAATGACGGAAAGGCCAGATATCTTGACGAAGAGAAGCAAATTGCCGGAATTGCCGAGCTGATGATAATCAGAGGGGGCAACGAGGGTGCCGTCTATTTGAACGGTCGTTCGGGAAGTGCTCTTGCATGGGCCTCTCAACTCCAATCTTTTGATCAAGTAGGTCCCACGAGGAACGTAGAGTCTTGGAGGGCTTAGAGAGTTGCACGCAGCGGCCCATGCTTTCAAGAACGCCCCTGTTGAGTCTGTCTTCCCGTCTGCCTTTGCACCAAACTTCACAACGTTGAACGAAGAGAGTTTATTGGCAGTGGTACTGCTAGTAGTACTTGCTGATGAAGCAATGGAGATGGTGAAGAGGACCAAGAAGAAAATAAGCTTATTAGATGCCATATGTACTAATGTACATGAATATCTAGGCTAGCTTAATTAGTGGTGAGATCGAGTTGATTATAGGCAAAGCTACGTATCTATTTATAGTTAGGAGGTTGATAAATTATTGAAGTAAGCACGTACCTCTTAACTGTGTACGTACGTTCCGTATGTACATGCATGTGCCCTAGCTAGGAATATTTTTCCTTGCTTAATAATTTCATTTCTTCTCCTCAGTCCTCACATGACACATGGAGATAATGCGCAGTATAAGTAGGCGTCTTTTGGTGCTATGCTAAGTACAGGTCAACCATACATTCTCAATTAATTAAAGTAAGCTGACCCGCCAACATTTGCTTTTTTTTTTTTTTTTTTTTTTTTTGAGGTCATGTATACTACTAGGTAGTACTTATATAACCTTCTCATCAACTAATTAATTGAGACTTTAGAATATCGTTATCAATATAATAATTTAATTTTGATGTAAATGATAAGTTTAACGTTTTCAAAGCAAAGAGTATTGTCCATAAATGGGATATGATGGGGTGCGGCTGTAGCACATGGTGGCATGCCTGTAACCACATCACATGATGATAGACTTGATAGTCTGAGTTACGTATCAGTACTAATCATGTGGTGCATGTTTAGTAGGGGTGGGCAGCTGTTTTCGAAAAACCGCCCAAACCGCCCAAACCGACCAAACCGCACGGTTTGGTCTGGTTTTTAAAACTCGCGGTTTGGTCGCGGTTTAAAAAACGTAAAAACCGCATAATCGCGGTTTGGTCGCGGTTTTCATTTTGGGAAAACCGCGGTTTAACCAAACCGAGTGCATTTTGGTAAATACAAACCAAAAACCCTAAAAAGCTTAAACATAACCAAAAAAAAAATCATCTCCTTCACTCACGTCACCTCTCTCCTCTCACTACAGCCGCTCCTCACTCCCGTCACTCTCTCCCCGCCGGCTCCTCCTCCTCTCACCGTCGTCTCCTCTCTCCCACGCGGCTCTCTCTCTCTCTCTCTCACCGCTCTCTCTCTCTCTCTCTCACCGGCCGATCCTCTCTCTCCTCTCACCGCCGTCTCCTCTCTCCTCTCTCCTCTCACTCCCCGTCACTCCCTTCTCTCTCTCTCTCTCTCATCCTCTCTCAGTGCTGCCAGTCCATCGCTCGCTCTCCTCTCTCCTCTCCCCGTCTCACCACCGCCGCGAATCCATCGCCATCGTCGCGCCTTCCACCGCGCGAACGTCCCCCGCGCCTTGCCACCTGCCTCGCACCAAAACCGCAACCAAATCGACCAAACCGCGCAAACCGCGGTTCGGTTTGGTTGCGGTTTTGGTGGTTCGCGGTTTGGTGGTGGTTGGGAAAATCACTAAATCGTAGACCCTCGGTTTGGTCGCGGTTTGGTGGTTTTCACCACCAAACCGCGGTTTGCCCACCCCTAATGTTTAGGGATGCAAATGGGTAGGGTAGGGGATGGGGACCTCATTCCCATACCCATAACCACTAAAATTTTTATCACTTATACCCATACCCATATCCATACTCATATAGGGATGAAATATCATACCCTTCCCCATACCCATCAAATCCCTGTGGGTATGGGGAATCCCCGTGGGTAAAACATTTTACCCATTTCATTCCACATTGGGGATCCCGGTGGAGATTT
Source organism: Stephania cephalantha (assembly GCA_039657325.1). Lineage (NCBI taxonomy): Eukaryota > Viridiplantae > Streptophyta > Magnoliopsida > Ranunculales > Menispermaceae > Stephania > Stephania cephalantha. The sequence goes on from CM077576.1 coordinate 19,407,364, forward strand.
TCATGGGGAAGGGAATCCCCGTCGGGGAGATTTTTTTTCCCATTCCATTCCCCATTTGGGATCGCCACGGGGACTCTCAAAAAAAGAATTGTAACGAATAAGGTGTCAAATATACATACATAACAACACGATTGTTGAAACTCCAACAAAAATAAAAAAAATCAACATATCATGTAAAAAAAAAAATTCTAACTACTAAATTGCTAACACTTATAATTAAGTTTATACAAAATTATTGGCATATACAAAACAAAAAGTTCAAATTATATTCTTTAAAGTCATTATCTCTTTAAACCACCAAGTCATCAACTTTTTTCAGTACTTTTGATCCTAAAACTCTAAAATATAAATATAGTTGCAAACAATTCAAAACAAAACATATAGTTATTAATTAACCAAATAATTAAAATTACAAATTTCATTAAGAGGTTTTTTGTTATATGTATGAGTGTTTCGGAGTGGAACCTATGTAATATTATGTAATATTTATATATAAATATCATATGGTATATATATAAATAATAAATATCATATGGTGTGTAAAATGATATATGGGGATTCCCATGGGGATTACCCATGGATATCCCCGTGGGGATCCCCGTTTTCAAGTTGGAACGTGTAGATCACGAATGCCCAACTTGCCTAAAAGGTGATTGAATTGTTGCTTCCCAAGTGCCTTTGTGAAAAGATCAGCTGGGTTGATTAGAACGAATGTGACCTGTTGCAATGGTGCGATCAAGAATCTTCTCACGAACAATTAAAGTAACAATCCAGCTCAATGTGTTTGGTTCTCTCGTGAAAGACGGGATTCGCAGAAATATATAAAACTGCTTGACTGTCATAGAACAATTGCATAGGAGAAGTGTGGAAAATGCCTAAAGAAGCCAAAAAGGATTTCAACCAAACAAGCTCACATGTAGTGCTCGTCATGGATCTATATTCAGCCTCTGCAGAAGAACTGAAAATTGTCACTTGTTTTTTAGTCATCAAGATATAGGAGATTGTCCAAGTATAATGAAGTAGCCAGTGGAAGAGTGTCTAGTGAGGGAACAATTGCCCTATCAGAGTCACAATAAGCATATAACTACAAATCATTATTCTCTTTCAAGAAAATGTCTTGACTAGGATGAGCTTTTAAATAACGCACCACACGTATAAGAGTATCAAAATGTGCCTGTTTAGGAGCCTGCTTAAACTGAGACAAAATATGAATAGCATAACAAAGCTCAGGTCGTGTGATGGTGAGATAGATAAGTTTACCTACAAGACGACGATATAGGCCAACATCATGAAAATCTTTCCAATCAGCAAGAGCTAAAGAATGGTTTTGCTCCATAGGGAAATTAACTAGACCGACACCTAGCATACCACACTCAGATATAATGTCAAGAGTATATTTTCTTTGACAAAAGAAAATACCATCTAAAAAACGAGCTACTTAAATTCCTAGGAAATACTTTAAGGACCCAAGATCTTTTAATTTAAAATATGTACTTAAAAATGCTTGAAATTAACAATTGCATCAAAATTATTACCTACCAAAATTAAGTCATCAACATAGATAAGAATGCCAAGAAAATACCATTGTTACGATATGTGAACAAGGAGTAATCAACATAAGATTGAACAAATCCATATTGCTTCAAGGCACCTATCAATTTTGCAAACCAATTGCGGGGAGCTTGATAAAGTCCATATAAAGACTTTCGAAGGCGACAAACATTGTTAGAACTAGGAGAAGTAAAACCAAGACTAGGAGAAGTAAAACCAAGAGGTGGACACATGTACACCTCTTCATCGAGATCACCATAAAGAAAGGCATTGTTGATATCCATCTGATGAAGCTCCCACCTTTTAGCTACAGTAACAGATAAGAAACACTGAACATATGTCATCTTGCCACTGGAGAAAAAGTTTCATTATAACCCAATCCTTCAACTTGGGTATTGCCCAAGACAGCAAGACGAGCTTTGAAACGCTCTATGGTGTCGTTGGGATTATATTTGATTCGATATACTCATTTGCAACCAATGAGTGTTTTGTTCAGAGGTAAGTCCTCAAAAGTCCATGTGCCAGTTGACTCTAATGCCTCAATTTCTTGTGCCATGGCCTTATGCCACCTTGCATCTTGCATAGCTTCTCGAAAACTCTTGGGTTCCATATTAGTAGAAATAGCAGCTAAAATTTTTTTATGAGCTGAAGAAAACTTATTACAATTAATATAATTAGTAATAGAGTAAGGCATACTTGAAGAGACTTTTGGAAGTGGTATTTAAGAGATGGAGTTGTGAAGTTGAGTAGTATGACACACATAATCTCGCAAATATGATGGAGGATGGCGATTGCGTTGTTCCTTGTCTATATGAGACGATTCATGAATATTAATTACTACTCACATAAGGCACCAAGGGAAATGAGTCTACACTACGAGATGATGAGTTACTCCCCCTTGCTTCGGTACTTGAATCTACATCATCAATATATTCCACTCTATTTGTAGGACTAGTTTGTTGAGATTGTGTGTTTGATAAGTCAACATGAATGGCAAATTAAAAAACTTCCTCGTGAAAAATAATGTCACGAGAAACAAAAAACTCTTCACATTCAAGATCAAACACTCACCAACCTTTCTTACCATGCGGGTAGCAAACAAATATGCATTTTCTACTACGAGGCCCAAATTTATCCTTTTTGAAGAGGATTGCAATGTGCATAACATAATGAACCAAAGGTTTTAATGCAACTATAGCATGGTCGTTGGTTAAAAAGAATTTTATAAGGTGTTTTTCCATTTAGAAGAGGTGTGGAAGTTCGATTAATTAAATAGGCCGTAGTAAGAATACATTCTCCCCAAAAACGAATAGGAAGATGTACTTGAAAACGAAGCGCCCTAGCTACATTTAGTATGTGCCGGTGTTTTCGCTCTACTCGTCCATTTTACTGGGGAGTCCCAACACATGGTGTTCTCTCTAAAACTTAGGCATAGGTCCTGCTGTAAATTCTAGCCCATTATCACTTCGAACACATTTCACAAGTTTTTCAAATTGAGTTTTGACCATAATACAAAACTCAATCAAAGAACTACTTGCCTGACTTTTACCATGCAATAAATAAACCTAAACACCTCTACTAAAATCATCAACAATTGTTAGAAAATAATGAGCACCAGAAGATGAGGGTGTATGATAAGGCCCCTAAAGATCGCAATGAATAAGCTCAAAATAACCATTGACTTTATTTTCACTTTTTGGAAAAGAATATATAGTTTTCTTCACACAACAACAAACATCACACACATCTAGTTTATTACCTTTACTTTTCTCCAAAATATCTGGTATAAGGGAAATATATTGACTCGATGGATTACCAATCCGTAAATGCCATAAGGTATAAGAGTCCATGCTTGTCACTTGCATTGTCGAATGTGATGTCATGTGCTTGTAATAATAAACTCCATCTCTTGGTTCACCCACTCCAATCAGTCTCATCAAGGTGAGGTCCTGTATCATATAAAACTTGCCAAAAAATGTTACAAATCAATTAAGGTCTCTAACGAGTTGTCCAATTGAAAAGGACATGATAAATTAGGAACATGAAGAACATTTGACAACACCAAACCCGAATTCAACATCACTTTGCCACACTTGGTGGCTGTAGTATAATTACCATATGGAAGACCTATTGGAGAAGGTGTTATGGCAATGAAATCAATCAAGTGATCAATGCAACCTGTCATGTGATTAGATGCACCACTATCTAAAATTAAATTACTGTAAGTCATAACATTTGCATACTTACCAGATAGTTTCTCACCATAAATGTTAGGTTCCAATAAGGCCATCAACTTCTGCACTTGGTCTGCATTTAAGGTAGGTAGGTTCATGGTTGCAGTAGTGGACTGCCCCATTTCATTGTTGGAGCCTTCTTTTAGGAATGCATGTGCAACTTGTTGTGAACTAACAAAATGCTCACCTTTATCATTTGAATTGCCTTGCACGTCACCACGTCCACCACGACCGCGACCAACCTTGAGGATAACCCATAAGTTTGAAGCAGTGTGATTTATCACGTCCCTTTTTGCCATAGTAACTGAAAGTAGATGGCTGCTGTGATTCATCTTCTAATTGCTTTGAAACTGGGAATTACCATGTGTATGGGTTGCAAATGCCATATGCTAAAGTCGCTGTTCTCTTTCTTGAGCAATTGATTTATGGCGTTCCTCTTGAGTCACAATGGAGAAAATTTTGTTCAGTTGGGGCATATGATCCATTGCTAAGATTTGTGAACGCAAAGTCCCAAAAACAACATCGTCAAGCCCCATTAAAAATTGATAAACTTGTTCATCATCTCGTTCTTGCAATATTACCTTTGCGGCATCACTAATGCAAGTTGGGACCTTTGAATAACTTGCTAATTCATCCCATTTTCCTTTTAGCTTGGTGTAATAGGTAACAACATCCATCTTTTGTTGTTTACGAGATGAAATCCCACTTTTTAACTCATAGATGTGAGGGCCATTTCCAACTGAAAATCTTTCTTTTAAATCATCCCACATAGCATTAGCACAATCAAGATAAGTTACGCTAGGCTGCAAAGTTTTATAAATGACATTAAAAATCCATGAAGCCAACATTGAATTACAGATATCCCATAGCGGTGCTTCAAACTTATCTTCACTGGCTTTTTGATAGTACCATCTATGAAACCCAATTTATTTTTGTCCTTGAGAGAATTTCTCATTGCCTTTTGCCATGTTTCATAGTTGGTTCCTATCAAAATAGTAGAACAGATTATCGCACCTGGATTATCCAAAGGATGGATATAGTATGGAGAGCTCACATTGATGGAGTTCTTGGTGCTATTACCTCTGTCATTATCTTCGTTACCTCTGCTGCTCTCTTCAGCATCGTTCTTAGCTTTATTGTTTTTGCCGCCACCTCCGCCACTCATGATTCCTTATTGATGGATGTTTTGAGTTTTAGGAGATTTTAGGTTAAGCGCTCTGATACCATGATAAACTATGAACAAAGAAGAAAGAAATGATTTTATTGTAATAATGTGTGTTTACATTGATCTTAGAACTACTCTATATACATGAAAACATACTTTATTTAGCCTCATATATTTCTAGCCTAGATATATGCAACTACCATATATACATAGATACATAATATTACCGTTGCATAATATATGCGCCTACCAAATATAAATAGATACTTAGATATGGTATAGATACATAATATTACCGTTGCACAATATATGTACCTACCAAATATAGATAGATACTTAAATATGATAATAGTAACAGTTTGTATATCGATAAGACAACTAGTCATGAACACAACACATAATAAATAGGTTTGGATTTGGGTCATGAATGGGCCAACACATTGGCAAGACCAAACAATTTAGTTATAGGGAAAGACGTGTGAAACGATTTCAAGATTATAATTATAGTGAATTAGCTTATTAATTCACTTAATAATATTATAAACACAAACATAATTGTATGCATCCATTGCTTGAAAAATCTAAAGTTTTAATCGTCTTAATTTTTTAAATATAATTTCAAACATTTAAGAATAAATATGCATATATGCTACAAACATATTTCATTATATATATAGTTCTACCATGGTGATTGAGAAAAACCACCATGAATATACAGTGATTGGGAAAAATCACCATGAATGGTGATTTTAAATTTTGACCATCAGATTTAGATCCAATGGTCAATATGCCTACTCGGAACTTGTGTATACATTTAAGAATCATAAATGTAGCTTTCATATTCACCATTGGATATAAATCCTATGATGAGATTTTTAAATCACCATTCATGGTGATTTAAAAAAGTCACCATTGTAGAATTTCCTTATATATAAGATTATTTTCTCATATCTCTTTTAGGTCACTTAATCTGTAAGTTTAAATCTCGAAGAAGAAATTTTTAATTATTTGGGAAGAATTATGAAATTCAAAAATTTCATAAACTTGATTAGTCGAATAATAAGTGATTTTGGATTTTAATTGGAATTTAGGTATTCGAGGTGGAACCATGCGTTATGGACAAAGGATCATAAGGTAAAATTATGTATGTCCGTCTCGTTTAACTAGTTGTTTTATTATACTCTATTCGACACGAAATATGGTCAAATTGAGGTTTAGACGCGATGTCCGCCTGTTACAGAGCGCGTAGGGATTTTTTCCATTTTTGACGAAATTGAGGTATTTACCGAGGTTTAAGTTAAATTTAAATTATGTGATTATCAAGAAGAGATAAAAGAAAAATGGCAAATTACCTAAAAGGGTAGTGGAGGCGTTTAAGGTAAAGGTATTTTGGTCTTTTCACCAACCCAAACATAATATACTGTGTGAAATGAAATAAGGGTTTCCATCTCCTCATTTCATTTCCCTTCTTCTTCTTTTTCTTTTTCTTCTTTTTCTTCTTCTTCTTTTTTCTTATCATAAACTGATAAGCCTCCCTCCTTTCTAGACCTTTGTCCCTCTTATCATGCCTTTTTGTCTTATCGTCTTCATCACTCTAAACTCTCTATCAACCGACCTCTCTCGATCTTATCTCTTACACAAGACCATTCTCTTTCTCCATTCCATGCTTTCACCCTCTCTCAATCTCGAAAGTGACAATGATGAACAGAAGCATTGAAAAGCAGAGGTGGATCAAACAATTGGGTAAGGTGAGTTTTGAGTTTGAAATTTACATTTCATTCAATCAAGTCAGTGATAAGTGAATGATGGATGGCGATGATGCTATTTTCATTTTTGTTAGGTTTTGGTTGGGAGGGAAAAATAAGGGAATTGATGGAGGAGTGATGATAATAAAGTAAGGCAACAAGGGGGAAGTAGATGAGGTTGTGGCCACTATAACTGTTCGGGTTTGTTGGTTGTATAGGGGAAAGATGTAGATGAACTATTGTGGTGTTAGTTGATGATTTAATTCATTATTAACAAGTGGTTTATAGATTGAGATTTAGAATTATTGATTGGTGTGGATCGATAAATTACTGAGTTCAATTGGGGGTTCGGTGTATGAATGGGATGATGACGACGAATCAAAATGGTTAATGTAGATGTTGTTGTATAATTGTTGTTGTGGTTTATCATAGTAGACGAGGATGACGATGATGAGCAATAGCAGCAGTAGAGCACAATAATACCGGGCATGGCCAGGGCATTGCCTAAATAAGGCTGAGTAGTCATGAAAGAAAACCCAAGCCAAACTTATGGTGTGTTCGGTTGGGTTGATACGCTTGTCTTGATAGGGTTGGACTAAGTTGCATTTGATTAGTTGGCTATGAATTAAGGGTAATCCAAATGTGGGGACTTGTTCGGTTGGGTTGATTGGAGTTTAAGTGGTGTAGCCCAAATAACATTTCTACCCCTTTCCATGTAAATACCCCGACACAACCAAACTTACCTCACTCGCAATCTCAAACCTTTAAAAAAGAGTTCAATAATCAAGAATTAGTGCTAAACCACCTAACTCATCGCAGCATGTTGTAAGCATTCGTGCTTTCTGTCAAAAAGTTAGGAAATCAACAAAAATACAGCCACAACCGCATGATCATAAATGAAAGGGATGAGATAGAGTCGAACGAGAGATGAGGATCAATGCTCAACGTTTTCAATTTTGAGGTGGGAGAGGCCGAAAACGTTGATGGAGTATATATTGTGAAGTGTTTTAAAACAAGTGAGGGCAAAATGGGAAATAACATTTTCTTTAGGCTGGATTAGCTAGTGAGTAGGTTGAGGTTCACTTTATTTAGTCCTATGGATATAAGACTATGTAATCCGTTTCACTACCTAGTCCTCTTAAGCGATCATTGGACTAAAAGTTAATCCTAAGATTAACCTTTTAGTCATCCCAACCGAACACACCCTTAAGGTTTAGCCAAGCCAGCCTCGACCAAAACCAGTGTTGATTAGTTTGGCCTAGGCTCGGTTAAGTTTGTTGAACCCAAAGTTTTTGGGATTAAAATTTCAAAGTTTAATTATTTAGTAAAATGATTGAATTGGTTAGTTGATTAAGGAAATACATGGTGTATTGGTTTGATGAACCAATGAAGTTAAAAGATTAGTTCTTCCAATACCTTATGATGTCTTATTTTGATGATAAAGATTGAGGCATGATAAGTGACTTTAATTTGGTTTCTTGTTTGGATTTCAATGTTTATAGGTCTTGATATTATAAGATGTTAATAGATGAGGTGATCCAATTAAATTGAATAGCCAACATCTTATGAATTGCTGATACAATGAATGATCAAATAATAAGATAATGAATGACACTGTTCTTGATGTAATTAGACAAATTACATTGTTTGGTGAGAAAATGAGTCAAATTGGGACTCATTAAGGTCTCTAATTGAGACATTGAATTTATAAAATCTACACTCGCAAGTTAAGTTAAAAAAACTCTTAATTTGGAGTTCATAGTTGAGTTATTAGTGATTTTGAAGCTAAATAGGCGACTAAGACCCTATTTGGAGTCTAATAAATGGTTTAGGACCTATTTAAAGGTTCAAAAACTTTAAAAAGTGGTGTGAAAGTTCTTATAGAGATTTTCAAATAGTCGTTAGAGTTTGGTATGAGACTTGAGTCCGATTGTGAGTAGAGTATAACTTAAGAATGTTGAAATTAAACTGTAACTCTAAAACAAGAAATTATATGTTTAATATCACTTGTAGGTCATACGGAAGACACGTGAAACTCGAGGATTCGTGTGATGACCAAAAAATCAAATAAACCTGCCCTAGGGGCAATTTAGTAAATTTTCAAACCCTAAACTAATGTAGCCCTAATATAAATTGAATTTAAAACCCTAAACCCCTTTTTGTTCAAAACCCAAAATTTGAAGAGAAGGTGGATGAGAAGACAAAAGCCACACAGATTTCAAAATAGGTAATCTCTAACTATTCAAGTTCTTGTTATTTGAAGTTTTGGTGAGGATGATACACAAAAAGAGGGGGGGTAGTGTTGCCGCCACCGGAGAGGATAGTGGCGATTCACCGTCACCTCCGGAATAGTGGGGGCGCCACCAGGCTGCCCCCACCATTAATATAGAGAAGAAAGGGAAGGGGGTGGTGTCGTGACCACCCCTACCCATCAAAGAGGCACGCCGGCCATAACCGGGGAGGGTACCTAGCGCCACCCAGTGCTTGGCCCCCTCCCGCCGGTGGCCAGGGATGGGTATCCTCCCCCTCCCTTGTGGTGATTACAACCAGGGGCGTTTGGCCCCTGGTTTGAAAACTAGGGACCAAACACCCCTGGTTGACTAAAAAAAATAAAAAAAATTTAAAAATAAAAATATATATATAACAAAATAAAGCAAAGTAAATTCTTTCGAACGGGGCGCTATCACGTCTCAGAGGGGGACCGATTGGGTCTCACCCTTGACCCTCGCATCAGGCGACAGGGGACCCGCGAGACCCACACTAGTGGATCTCAAAGACCAATAAATGGAAGATTTAATTAATTTAAATTAAAGCATTTATTGATGAGATGTATTATGGTTGTACAGTGTCGCATGAAGGTTCGCATCAGGCCCCGAGCGTACCATGAGTTCTTATAGGCGTCGCTGCGAGTCGAGGTAAGTGGGGAGCTTCACTCATACATTAAATGTGGCTTGAATATTAAATAAATAGAAATGACATATTTTTATCGAAAGACTTGGGACGGGATTGAATTTAGCCAATAGTATGGATATGGTTATCTATGGAATGCATGTGATGGGAAAACTTATGTTATTCGATCCAATGCGGTGATGTGGCAGTATGCTCATCAAAAGAGAGTGGTCTGCGCCATGTGTAGCGGTGGTGTGGTAGTGTGCCCACAAAAAAGGAGTGGTCCGTGCCACGAATTGCAGTGGTGTGGTCACGATCCCACTAAAAAGAGACTGGTCTACACAACGAAATATCATGTTTACAAGTGGTCACAATCGGTGATGGCTTGGAAATACTTACTATTGGTTTGATGGAACTAGATGGAGGTTACAACGGCCATTCTGACCACCAATGATTCACATCATCTCGAGGGTGAGTGTTTCGGTCACCGAATTCATACTATTAACTAGCATGCATTGAATGAACCGACGACTTATAATTATTATTATCTCTTATGGTATATCTCTTATGGACCCCTTGCATGAATGATTAGAATTCTGTTGTGCTTTAAATGATTCTTGAAACTCATTTTAGAAGTTATGAATGCATGCCTATATCCTTGTTTATGTTGATGAACAATTCTCCCATGTTTCTACATGCTTTTATATCTTATCTACATGCTTGAATTTGAATTTGATCAATATCTACGTGCTTTCTACTTAATGTCTGAGATTTAGTTTTTCAACTTCATGTTAGATTTTGCTTAATTAGTAGGTAGTACTTACGTATTTAATGTTTGAGTGAGTCTTATCTCTTATTGAGCTCCGTTGGTTCTTTAGCTCACCCCACTTATTCTCCAGGTGTGTCCACATCTGCTTTAGCTCGTGACAATGGAAAGACACCCGCTTGAAGTTTTTCCTTACTTTGTGAGATGTTGCACATTTTTATTATTTAATTATTTGATTTTGATAACCATAAACTTGGGTTGTAACTCAAAGTAGATTATCTGGGTAGTTTGAAACCCTCATTATTTATTTTGCACTATTTAGTAGCTTTTTGGGAGCATTAGAAGCTATTTGAGATGATTGAACCTACTAAGATAGTTTAACTCTTATCATGTTGATCTTATGATATAAGGAATGCTAGTTTTGATTTTTACTTCCACATTTATTATCCCAAATGGTTAGTATGTTATTCCGTAGGTTGAAATAGGCATGCCAAACTGTTATTTGGGCCTGATTCAGGTATCGGGCTTGAGTAATGGTTTGGGCAGGGCGACCCGAACCTAGTTCAGGTGAGGGTTGTTTCAATTCGAGTGTAAGGCTTCACAACCAAGTTAGAGTTGGTTTGACTGTAAGTAAATCCTACAATGATTTTTTTACTTTTTATGGATTTTATTTTTGTACTTGGATTTGTGTTTAGTCTGCATTGCATTTCACATTCTTGATTGGTCATGCATACATGGCATCCGGATAGAATTGCCATTACTTTGGTCGTAAGAATTGGATGTGATCCACTTCAGATTAGACGCACTGCAAGCATCTAAGGCGAGTAATGTCGACTCTGGATTGGACCTTTATTACTATTTTAGGTTCATTTTTAGGTTGGCCAACCTATTTGTGAAACTTGAACAAAAATAAAAGGGTTCCACATTGTTATATAAATTTATTGTTATTTTGAAATGCAATTACATGTTTCCATGTATTCGAACTAACATTTGCAGGAGTACAAAGCAATGTAGGAGTTTACTTACCTGACATTTTCAAGTTGTTTTTGATGATGTCAGGTTCTCCGTGAGGACAAGAAAAATAAACAAGACAAAGAATTCTGGTATGTGTTTTAAGTTAATATTTTGTTGTTATAAATCGGTTATATTTATATTCTTGGGTTTTGGGTTTATCGTAAGACGCATTCAACTTTGGAAATGGTTCTAAACAGATAGGAAGACTAGTTATATGATGCTTTGATACTTTTAAAGCTCATGATTTGGATGTTTATATGGGTTGGGAAACTATTAAGCTTAATTTTTGGGATTGTAAACATAAAATCATGGAAGTCATTTAGTTTGATATTTGAAATTAATTTTGAGGAGATATTGTGAACTGTGGAGAGTTGTTAGTCCTTCTAGGCCTCTCCCCATTATGATGTCTATTAGGTTTTGATGTTAACAGTCCACTTTTAGGGAGGTGTTGCTGAGATTTTCATAAAATATAGAGGATATCCTGTATGATTTCCTAATTTTCTCCAATTACATAAATAAAAAACTGAGGTTTGTTGAGGATCTAAATTTAGTTTTAGAGCATTATTAAGGATTGATATGAAAATATTTTGAGGTGTAAAGTGAATTGTACAGGTTACCTAATTAGGGTAATTAGGTTAAGGCGCGGCTTAGTGAGACGGGTCCTGACAGACTTGGTATCAAAGCCTAGGTTTTGCTCACTTGAGGATAAAACTTTGGTTGAGAACCAAAGAGTGATTGAGCGCGATTAGTGGGGAAGTGACTTTGAGTTGGGGATAATTGATTATTATGTTAATGTTGTTGTGTATATATGCATTATCGCCAGATATGCGATATGAAGTTTATTCTCCTTGTTTGTTTGATACTTAACTCATGCGAAACGACGAGTAAGTTTAAGAACAAAGAGTTAAAAAGAGAGAATAGACTTGCTAAACGAATAATTGAGCATGAATTGGATGTGAAATCAACTTGGGAAGATTCACAAGGAGTATTGTAAGTAGTTTGGTACCAATATAACTAAGGAAAGTTATCAGTTATAAAACCAACAAGTAATTGGTTGAGGAAGAAGTCTAAATGATTCAGGAACGTAACTACTGAACATGAATTTCTTTGAAATTGAAAGTGTTGAACTATTATAATTTGTGAAACGCTCAAGAAAGTTTTAAAACATACTTAAATTTAGTCTCAAACGATTAAAAATTGTTTGATAAATATGAAGATGAAATTTAGATTTTTGGGAAGTACAAGATATAAATATCTTGAATTGTAGAATAAGGTTAGTACCAGTTGAAACTAGTAACTCGGGAGAACCTATTCTATAAAGTATTAGTTTAATTCATAACCAACTGAGAGTTGCTTCCTAGATGGTCTTAATGAAAGATATATGGAGATAGAGTTTTTGGAAATAGAAGTTGATTAAACAAATTGAATCATTACTGGAAAATCATAATTGGATTATGATAAGATAGTTAAGTTGTCTAAGTCGACTTCTATGAAAGTAAAATACTTTGAAGCAAAACATTTTCTCATTTTCAAAACAAAACATAAAGTGAAATGTAAAATAGAACTATGGTTCAAAACAATATAATGACTTATAAAAAGAAGTATTGAATGTTTTTATTGTTTCTTTCTCAAGTTGCTTAATCGTAAATGACATTAAGTATAAATGTTCTATAAATTAAACAAATTAATGATAAGAACAAATGGAAATAATTAAGTTAAGATTGATTTTTTTTTGAGACCGTGTAAGGTACTATTCAAATATAAAGATAAATGAAATCTCTAATTTAAAAGGAAAGGCTTAGTGATAGTATTAACGTGTTAGAAGTTAAGGAATTGGGGAAATGATATAATAATAGCTAGGATTAACTATTAAATAAAAACACAAGTGTTTGTGTTGTAAGATTTCAAGTACCCAATAATCACTTCTAATCAAATTAAATTTGTGATGCCTATAACTACGACTTAAAATATAACAAATGAAGTTTGAAGATATAGATGTACTAATTGAACGTCAGTAAGTGATTTATATAGGAAGTCAGTAAGAACTCCTATATAGCGAGAATCTCCATTAATATGAGTTAAATGATTGAAATAACATCCTTTAATAGTTTGATTAGCCGTGAAGTTGATCAAGATACTGAAAATTATAATTTTTCTATCTTTTTGGTTGAACAAAATTGTATAAATGAAATCATCAAAAGTAAATTAATGATTAGTAAGATATTTAGTTGTCTTACATAGTCTCTTGGAAAGTACCAAAATTCTTTTTGAGAAAAAAAAGTCAGAAAATTTGAGATAAATGGAAATAACCTAAGGCAATAACAAATAGTAGAACTGTTTGAATCACAAAGTTGCTTTGTTTCGAATAAAAATTTGCTAAGGAAGACTTCAACATATGGAAAAATTATAAGAACATGTATCGCCCTTAACTAAATTTTTGAAAAGAGAAGATATGTAAAATTGCCTTTGTAAGTCAAGATTAAGAAACTGGTAGTGGTCTAAGTGTTGATCAAAGTTGTGGTAAGTCAGTAAAAGGACCAAGAACGAAATAAATGTTAGAATAGCTAACATTGACAAAATGTAATCGAATATATATATATATATATATATATATTTCTTTTCCAATGTCTGTAAAAACAACGAGAGAGAAAAAAGTTGGCAAAATTTTTAAGTAACTCGATTCATAGATAACCATAGGTTAGTCACTAGAACAAGTAAGTTAACGTAGGTATAAATGGTAAGTGTGTAGGTGTTTAAATAAGGTGACTAATTCCTTGTTAGGTCTATAGGGAGATTAGGGCTTAATTAAGGGATTAGGCCGGGCGGTGCCCTTATTTGTAGTTGGGGCCGTCACAGTTGGTATCAGAGACAAGGTTTCTACAGATTGACATACTTATATAGTCTCAGGTTATATGAGACCAATATAATTAGTATTAACGTCATGGATTTGAGAAACATGACTTTAAGATTGTAGAATATGAAGTTTCTACAATATGATACCACAGCTACAATATGTAATATGTAGTGAACGGCCTACATTGTTCAGCTAGAAACAACTAAAAGATATAAAAAAAAAATTTAGAAGTTAGAAAACTTTAGTTAGATGTGGAAAACCAGATGATCCTCGTTTAGAAACTATTAGTTGGGAAGTGAGTGAAGTGAGTTGGGGATTTGATATATTTATTATATACATGTTAATTTTGTTATGTGTATATATGCGTTATCCACGTAGTAGGCGATTCGCGTTCGTTCTCCATTCGCAATCGGAGATGGCGGATTCACGTGATAGAGATGATGCCGATACGAGTGGTAGCCGGCCTTCGATACCATCAGAGGATTTTCGAGGCTTTCGGATCGAGTAGTCGCTCGGGGTGGTCAAGAATCGGTGATTTCATTGCACCGTGACTTCTCACCTTGCCCTACCAAGACCTCCAAGCTCAGACAAATGCGCAGTTCTTACGACTTACCGAACCGATCGTAGTACCGACTGATCAGCCTGCTGACACCGATAGATAATGCAACTCCAAAGAATGGAGATGCAGCACGATACCATTTTCCACACCCCCATCACCGGTTCGACAATGTAGTTCGATTGGTGAAAGATTTCATCGATTGAAACCTGTTTATTTTGATCGTCGAGGAGTTTGAGAAGGTTGAAAAGTGGGTCTTGTCGCGGAGAAGTTACATAGAGTCTTGATAACAAATAGTAGAACTTACTTGACACCCCGATGAATCACAAAGTTGAATAACAAATAGTGGTTTCTGTGTAGAATTCGTCAGACTAATGCTTCTGAGACTATTCGATGTCATATGACGCAGTATGGTTTACTCGAGGCGCACGACGGGACGAGTCGCCGTCGGATGTTGCTAATGACACGAGGTGCGATTTGTGCTCAGTGAGACTTCGAGACATACAGCCGACTCGAGAGAGTGTCGGAGGGATCGAAAGCCGACATACAGATCCAAGATTCACGATTAGCGCAGAGTTCGAATGTACCGACCGTTTGGACGGAGACAACGGATCGGTGTCTCGATTTCGAGGCGGTTGTGGATACGAAGCGGGCGAGCCGAGAGATGAGATTCTTCGGGATTCACATCGTTCACGATTCACTTTGTTCATCCAGAAGGACCAAAATGTATCATGATATGAAAAGACATTTTTGGTGGCCTAGGATGAAAGCGGACATATCGTAGTATATCGAAGCTGTGGGATTCACGGCGGTGAAGGCGAGAGCATCGTAGACCTGAGGATTACTACGGCCACTTCCCATTCCACATGGAAGTGGGAAGACATATCTATGGATTTCGTTCGAGGACTGCAGCCGGGACGATTCATAGACATGATTCCATCACGGGTGATTGTGGACGGATTGTGATGATTGACGAAATCTGCCCATTTCATACCAATTGCAACTCATTACACATTTGACCAAACCGAGTGTATTGTTCGAGAGAGAGATTATCGAAATTTGCATGGAGTACCTTTGACTATTACGTTTTTGTTTCGAAAATTTGCTAAGGAAGACTTCAACATATGGAAAAATTATAAGAACCTTAACTAAATTTTTGAAAAGAGAAGATATGTAAAATTGCCTTTGTAAGTCAAGATTAAGAAAGCTGGTAGTGGTCTAAGTGTTGATCAAAGTTGTCGTAAGTCAGTAAAAGGACCAAGAACGAAATAAATGTTAGAATAGCTAACATTGACAAAATGTAATCGAGTATACTCTGTTTCACAATCATGATTCATTTAAAACCTAGAAGACTAATGTAACACGTTTACTTGTCCTTGAATAATCGAATGAATTGGTGAGGTTAGATATAAAAGATTTTATGAAGTTTCGTTGAAGTCAAATGGAAGCTTAAGTATAAGCAAATGAATGGTCAAGAATTCTCACATATGAAAATGGAAATCTTAGGTTAATGAGTCACGATCAAATTTAAGATGTCAAACTATAAGTTTGATGAAATTTAATATATCTTCACAAGGATCTTACTAGGATTCAAGCTCCAAAAGTTGAAAGTTTTGAACCAAATTAAGTAATATACAACCGATATCAGTGAATACATTGCATAATAGCTACACCACGTGATTAGCTAATGGTGAAGATTTGAAGCTCTATGTATTTTAAATTGGAGGTGATGTAAGATACTTGTATGAGGGTGAAGATACAAATGGAAATGAAAAGAGACGCACAACTTACAACTCGGTTAGTGAATATAGGACAATATATCTAGCTTAATATGTTTGAAGAACTGAATATTCTTCTATGGTAATTTGAGAAACACCAAAAGTATACATTGAGAAGAGATACAAAATAGATAACATATTTATAAACTTGTATGAGATACAAGTTAATAGTTATACTATGAGAGTTTAATCATTAATATGTCAATATCTCTATTTAGAAGCATATATCTACTGATAAGTGATTATTTATACGTATATATAGGGTTAATTTAGCCGTATATTTAGTATAAATATCCCTAAATGAGTTCTAATTCAAAGTGTTATTGCATTTTTAGGGAATTAAGGTGTAATGGAAGGAATTGAGGAAAAACAAGAAGAAACGGAGCAATAACCTACATAATCAGAGTTGGCGTCGTAGGTACATGTGTTGACGTAGTGAGAATACACGGCACAACATGAGAATGAAGAAAAATGAAGAAAATCAACTCTGAAGGTTCGGTGCATTGGCGGCACCGGGACAAGCTTGGGACGATGCCGAGACTTCAGGAGCTCAAAAATACACAATGAAGCAATGGCGCAGTGATGGTGTCGTGGCTTAACACACACGACACTGGGGTAATAAGTGACAACGTCAACTACGCAAGAAATATAAAGTGGAGCTTTAATTCGAGTTAAATTGTAATTTAGGGTTTCTAATTGTTATTAAGGAGTATAAATAGGTATTAGAACGTGGTAAACTCAAAGGATATCAGCACAAAGAAGGAGATTAGCCACCGTTAGAGTAATTTAACATTGAGTTTGAGTATTAAAGAGTTTTTATTAGAGAAGACATTGAAGACTCCACATTTGCAATCAATATTTGGTTTTGTTAATCAAATTCAAGGTAATATTTATATTCATATCTGATTTGCAATGAATTCCATATTAAATTGTGATATGTGTGTTTCAATGATATGATAATAGTCTATATATCTTAGGGATTAATGGATCATATGAATGCAATGCATTGAATATGAATAAAATGTGATAATAAAAAGTGCAATGGTTAGAATTTCTATTGATTCTGAGTATAATGCTTTAGACATCTTGATCACGTGTTTAATGAATTTAGGCTTTAGGAGTTATCATGGCCAATGAAGCATTTAATCCGGATATGAACAGTACAATTGTAAAATACTCAACATCGATAGATAGTTGTTGATTAGGGAGGCGCGGATATTAAACTTAGTTGGTTATGAATCCAATGATTTGAGACTTAAAACAATATGGAGCTTACGCTATTCATACCGATATGTGAAGTTTTAGCTTGCACATTAGAATCTTCAACATCACGACAATGGGTTGAACTGGATTTGAAGGAAATCAGTCTATTTTAATTAGGAATTACACACAACATATTAAGTTATAAAAGTGAATACAAATCATAATATTAAATTACCTAGGTAAAGTTGTGAACTAATATATCCTTAATATAAGAAGTCAAGTAAGTTTAAAGTGATTTGTTAGAATTGTTTAGTTAGATATAAAACAACTTAAAAAGTGAATCCTTTAGAAATAGTTCAAGTTAAGTAGGTAATAGACAACTAGTGCAAAGACCTTTCCATGAGGACGATATCCATGATCAAGTTAAGTTAATGCATTATTACTACAAGCTAGCCGTTACACTTGCGGCACATATCATATACTCAAGTAAAGAAAAGTAAAATATCTCTATTCAAGTAATGAAAGAAGTCTAGTAAATTGTAAATGATTGAGGTGATATGAAATCTCAGTATATAAAGAAGTGGTTGAAACCAATGTGGTTAAGAAGGCAATCTGAAAGTGATTGGAGGTTAAATGAAAGAAACGAGGTTCTTTGTTAACTCATAAATAGAGAATTATTCGATAATGTTAAAAAAATCAATATTTTCTAACTAGTAAAATAAAAAGTTAAGTGAATTGACTAATGAGTTAAAATTGATAATTGTTTTCTAATCCACAACCTAAATGATATTGTGAGTAGAGATTTAGAGAATGAGATAGAGTTGTATGATGTGTTGGGTTTTGTTTTTTGATTGGATTGGAATTCGAGATCTCTTGTCATGAAATGATAGATGTAATTTGACATCTATAGTTATGGGATGACTTATATAATTCCAGATTTTGTTGAGAAATGTTGGAATGGTAATAGATCAGATAGACACGCGACCCTACTTTAGTATCTAATGTCTTGCTCAAATATTATTTGCATCACTATATATATTTAGACTAATAATAGTCTAAAAAAGATCGGTCTACAACTCTAATTAAAAGTGATCAATAATGAGAAAATAAACTTGGATTTGTGTATACCAGAGTATGATAGATAGAGAAAGAATTATCAACGATTTGTGGAATAATTGTTCAGATAAAAGAGAATTCATTTTATGAAAAGCAAGATAGGCTAGATCTTGCTAAGCATTAATTCTTGAATATTATTTAAGGTATGAGATGTGAAGTAAAGCAAGGTTTATCATATTTTCTATAAAGTTGATCGTTTAACTAGTCACAAATTCACAAAATGCTAGGATTGTCAAAGTATTGCATATAACCTTTCATTAAACTAAGGAACTGGAGACGGAAAGTTGAAATGCTTATGTTCTCTACCATCGAGTTGTTGATTACAACGAAAGTGATTGAGTTCACCTAATTATTTCACTATGAAGTTCGAACCTTTCTTGTCTTGCCTACTATTGGAACATTTCCTTTAGCATCGCAGTCATGTCATAGGTTTCATGTGTTCCATGTTCTTTTGATGTTCAAGAATCATGGTAGCCAACATTATGCATGCAAGGTTAGTTGAATAATTGACATGCTTACTATGTGCATCCTACACAACTTTTGAGGCATTGGCTTATGGTTCCTCAGGAATAGGATCATCCAGGACAAACAACTTGCATTCATGCTTAAGAACAATTTTCAAGTTTCTGAATTAGTTAAGAAAGTTTGTCCCAGATAACTTATCTTTCTCAAGGATGGATCGCAGTGACAATGGATTGGTGTGATTTGAAGAGGCCATAAATCTAAAACAAAGATTATGCGAAGTTCATTTTAATATGGAGGAATAGACTCCCACTAAATCAACAACCCTCATAAAGTACATTGTTAATTTAGAGGACTAAAATCCATATTTGACCTAATTCCAAGACAGCTAAGGCACGACACATTGAACTAGGTTATTTAGGTAGATATATGTTACCAATTACATCCTATGTAACTTTTACTTATTTTTATGAGATTATAACATCTTATGTCTTAGCATGTTTTATCTCATCTTGTGCGTAAGCTCAAAACTGTTTTGATAGCTTCAATAAGTCTTACCATTTCAAACAATATAGTAACCATTACCCAACTAACATAATACACCCTGTGGAGGCTAACCCATATTGATGTGATCGAGGCCTTGAGAAATGTTTGAAAATGATTGACACTTGACTTAAAATCTTGAAGAGAAATTTTTATATTAGGTTTTTATAATTCTTGTAATTTGAGTTAAACAATTAAACGTCATACAATTTCACGTTGTAGAATCATTAAACAAGTTAGAAAAATAAATGCTAATCATTAATAAACGAATTTCTTTGCGATATGATTAATTAGACAATGGCCCCGCTGGCCACTCAACATTTTAGTCAATTCGATTGACCAAAATAACCCCTTATTTTAGTTAAATTAATTAAAATATTTTAATTAACTCTAGTACACGTCTAACTAAATATCTTATCTCAATCTAATTGGAATTTAAGATATTGTAAATCCTAACTTATCTCAATTGCGACTTAAACCCTATCCAATATGATTTTTATCAATTTCGAATTTGTTATATATCTTTCCTATCTTATAGGAATTACAAGTACTATTTGACTAAATGTTTATCTTGTATCTAATAGGAATATAAAAAATAAATATTAACTGATAAATACAATGGGATATATCATCAAAATCAATTTCAAATCTTATCCATATCGATACAAAATATGTACTTGAATCATGAATCATGACTCTCATTGAACCTAATCATATTAGTTTCAGATTTATCTTCGGAATTAGATAATTTAAGAAATTCAAAAAATAACTTAACTTAACATGTATACCAAAAATAGAGATTTCATCCATGGATTCAATATACAAAACGTAAAGATTCTACCTAATGGCATCATGGATCATAGAACACAAGATTCAATAAAAAAATATGTTAATCAAATTAACCTAAGCATGATCACTAGCACGACAACAAACCTATTTGCACGCAAATCATGAATATATATATGTATCTTATACATCATTCAAGAACATGCAAATAATCATCATAGAATCATGTATTTCACAAATACATATACTAACAACATGCTTTCATCAGTATATCTTAAATAGAGCTCAAGAATACATGCACCAGATCTAATAAAATCGAACCCGAAGGCTCTAATACCACTGTTGGATTTTAAGGTTTAAAACACAATGAAAATTTTAAATTTTAAATTTCAAAACCTTATAGGATCTAATCCGAATCCCAATGAACTAATTAACAAAATTAAGTCGTGCCTCAATTGCCAGTTTGCTTCTCTGTGTTGATCAATGTTTAAGACACTGGTAGAGGCGAACGTCCTCTATCAGGAATCCACACACGAACGCCAATCGCGATTCCAAGTGCTAGCCTTAGAGAGAATATGAAAACAATTTTTGTTCTCCTTAAAAACTCTAGAACGGCTAAGAAACCTAACTCATTTTCTAAAAACTGAAATTATATTCCAACCCTAATTTCTCCCGTAATGTGAATTCACTTAACACGCCTATTTATACAACCCTTGTATAAAGCCAGGTAAGTGAATTACCATTATACCCTTACTTAAAATGGTCTTAATATAAAACATCATATGGAATTTTATGTTACGAAATTTGTCATATATAATTCATTGTTCCGAGTCATTTAAAAGCTCGCAAAACATTCTTTGTGTGCGACCCAATAGGTTCATGCAACGTTGGCAGTGAATCGAAACCATTTTAGTACATGAGTTTTAAGCTGTCTTCAGCAAGGCTTTATTACTACCCAAGTTACATGAAAATCAAAATTAATATAACCTAATCAATAGTGTATATCGCATCCTTTTGTCGTACGATATCCTTTGATTTAACATAAGGCACAAAAAAATCATCCTTAATGTTTAATCGTACTAGTGTCGATCTCTAGTCAGAATGAAAACATCAAAGTGACATTGATCATATCAATTCACTTGGAATTGGCCATTTTTAGTCTAACATTTCGAGGGATCCACTGATATCTCTCTAAATAAGAGAGACAAATTATGTCTCGATTACACACCTTCACACATTATTCACATAATAATCAATCATAAGTAACACCTATGACTTAATTCATGTGGTGTTGTCATAGCAGGTTGGTTCAATACTTTTTTCCCTACAAGGTACTCATGATCTTGATTCATATCCTTAAACGCATGACCATCGCATGACCATCAATAAAGACTCACACTAGTCTTAATTAATTATAATTCTCAGCATAATGACCTACTAGGGACATTTATGATGTTTAGTAAATGTCTATAGATCCTATTATAATGTAAACATGCAAATCAATTATAATAGTGAACAACAAATTAAATTCTTTATTTTATTAACTAAAATAATGATAGAAACAATGGTCATAAGATTGACCTAGGGCACATGCCCCAACACTAATCAATGTGGTGTTCTCATAGCAGGTCGGTCTAGTACCTTGTTACCTAACAGGTACTCATGATCTCGATTCGTATCCTTATATACATGATCACCACGTGACCATCAACAAAGACTCATACTACTCTTAATTCATTATAGTTCTTAGTGTAATGACTGACTAGGGACATTTAAGATGTTTCGATAAATGTCCATGGATCCTATTATAATGTAAACATGCAAACCAATTATAATAATGAATAGCAAATGAGATCCTCAATTTTATTAACCAAAATAGTAATAGAAACAATGTTCATAAGATTGACCTAGGGCACATGCCCTGACAAAATTGATACGTGTCGAGCGTGTAAAATAAATATCTCACCCTTTTAATTATAGGTATAGATTCATAGTAGCAATAAGTGGGATCATCTCTACAGGAATTTTGTAAACTTTTTAAGTTATACTTTTAGGGGTTTTCATTTTATTCGTCACTAACCAATTATCTACTACCTGAGTATAAATACTTTAATTAAACTAAAGCAATTAACTAACTAAATTAAATTAAGCTAACGAAATCATATAATCTTATTATGAATTCAAATCAAACAATCAATCTTAAATAAGTCTAAAACAAACATAATGAAACCTAAATCAAATTGCATTCAAACCTAAGATATAATTATTATAACAATAGTCATAGTCTAGTCACGAGTTTTACGGGATCAGTAAACCTTTATCATAAGTAAGTTATCGTAAATGTTTCAAATCACCTACTTTTTCTTTTATGAATGATAGATTCAAGCGACTCATATTCATATCCTAGTCTTATCACTATTAGTAATTCAAACGCTCAAAGTATCTAATAATAATAATAAAAAGACATTAAGTTCTCTGAAAACACCTACTACTAAGTAAGAATTAACTAATATGCCATTAGTTACTTAACTTAGAATATAATTCACCTAAGACTTTTTAATAGGTTAAAAGACCTTTTGAATAAATCTTAGTTACTACTTATATTAAATCTAGATTTAGAACATATCATTCACAACACATACTGTAACGACCCATTTTATTAATGTCGTTAATTATCTCGAAATTGCAGACATAGACGCCAGCTCAGATCCACGTGGATGCCGCGGGTAGGCTAGGACTCACGTCGACCTAGGTACACTGGATAAATTGTGTGTTGGATGGCTTAATTGCGATGCAATTTATTCAATTATTTGTTAAATACATTGCATGTGTGTATGTTGAATAACGAGAGCGTGCGAGGTTGTGTGAAGGGTAACTACCTCGAAGTGCATGCTAACGCGAGTATCGAGAAGTGAGATATGGGTACACTAGAGAAAACTCAATAAACTTACATAAACATGTCTAGGTTATCAAATTGACATAATTAATGTAACCATAGGCTAATTAAGTAAACTTGAACAATAGGCTATGGCGCACCTTGAAATGCGTGACGAGACGCGGGGAACCGGGTACAGGTAGTCGAGGGTTAGTGTGACCATGAGTTGGTTTAATTTGATAAATAAAACACTAGCCATATGGTTGGATAAGGCTTAATGTAATGTGACATTAATAGAATAAATGAAAGCCTATAGTTTACATTAAATAAAAGGAGCAATGAGAAGGAGATCTAGATTATCATAGTGAGTGGTACTAGATGATGAGTATGCTATTGGAGTCACTAGAAGGTATAAGACAACATGCTTACGAACCACAAGATATGCCTCGGGATACGTACGCATAATTAATTCCATAAAACATATATATAGGAAAGTTAGTGGAGTGTTAGATCACAACAATCACCCATTTCATGCAAAACTAGAAAACTCAGAGGAAGAAGAAGGACTTCCTACTGGGAATTCAACAACCTAGGCATCAAACCAAGTGATCTAACCTAGGTAATCATCTTCTCCACCTTCTAAGCTTGCAAATGAACCCATTTTTTGGGCATGTTTAGTGAAATTCGTGTTTGATGATTAAGTCTCTAGTTTGTTGTGAAAATATGATGCATTTCATGTTATTAGATCGTATATAGGGAGAATTTCTCACTGGTTTAGTTAGATTTGATGAAATTGGTTGTTAATTAAGATGGTGGTAAATGCATGATTGTGGAAATAAATGTAATTTGAAGTTTCTAGAGTGTTCTAATTTATTGATTGAAGTTATTTTGCTGAGGAGAGGGTGTAAAACCAATTAGAGTAGCTAATTGAGAGGCTAGGACAGAATTCTCGAATTGAAAATTTTGTCCCAAAAGGCAATTAGCGCGCTAATTTGAACTATTAGCGCGCTAACCGTCCTGAGTGTGCAACTGTTCTTCGAAACGAAGAACAGTAGCATGCTAGTTAAAATTCCTAGCGCGCTAATTCCATCTAGCGCGCTAGGTACACCCTCTTAGCGCGCTAACTCAAAACTAGAGCGCTAGGTAGACCAAATTAGCGTGCTAATGACAGATGAACTATGAAGGTAAGGGCTGTTTTGGTTATTTTCAGGAGATACGGGACGTGATTCTGGAAGATGCACACCGATCTCGCTACCCAGTTCATCCTGGTCGGACCAAGATGTACCATGATTTGAGACGATTATTCTGGTGGCCAGGGATGAAGGCTGACGTAGGCGTATACGTCAGGAGTTGTCATATTTTCCAGCAGGTGAAGGCTGAGCGCAGGAGACTCGGTGGATTGTTATAGCCATTGCCCATTCCACAGTAGAAATAGGAGCACATCACCATGGATTTCGTTAGTGGACTACCGCAGACATCGAGGCGTCACGATGCAGTTTGGGTAGTGATTGATAGACTGATGAAATCGGCTCATTTCATTCTGATTTCCATGAGATACACATTTCCCCAATTGAGCATATTGTTTGAGCGATAGATTATTAGATTGCATGGAGTGTCGGTTACCATCGTATCGGATAGAGATCCCAGATTGACATCGAAGCTTTGAGAGGCTATATAGGACCAGTTTGGCACCAGGTTGCAGTTTAGTACGACTTATCATCCTCAGACTGACGAACAATTAGAGCGACTGATACAAATCTTGGAGGATATGCTCGAGGCTTGTATATTGCAGTTTGGGGGTTCATGGGAGGATTATCTGCCTTTGTGTCAGTTTACATATAATAACAGCTATTAGGCAAACATTGGCATGCCACCATTTGAGGCACTGTATGGGAGGCCTTATAGATCACCTGCCTGTTGAGCGGACCAGGAAGATACAGTGCAGTTGGGCTTGAGATAGTTGTTGATCACACAAAGAAGATCAGACAGATTCGACAAAGGTTACGAGCCGCACAGGATAGACATAAGAAATACTCGGATCGTTATCACGAGGGACTGAGCTATGAGGAGAGCGACATGGTATATTTGAAGGTTTCCCTTTGGAAGGGTCAACAGAGGTTTTGTATTAAGGGGAAATTGGCGCCGAAGTTCATTGGACCATATAGGATTGCACAGCGAGTGGGCAGTGTTGCGTATCGATTGGAGCTACCTACTGAGTTAGCTGGAGTTCATCCTACATTTCACATTTCGATGTTGAGACTAGCTAGGGCAGGACCGAGACCGATTATTGAGTTGGGACAGATTGACGTTCAGCCTGACGTGACTTACTAGGAGAGGCCGATAGAGATCGTTGACCGCATAGTACATATTCTCAGGAACAGGGAACTCTATAAGGTCTTAGTTCGTTGGCAGCATCATAGGACAGAGGGACTCACATGGGAGCTCGAGTTGACGATAAGAGAGCGATACCCTCAGCTACTTTCTGGTATGCGATTTAAGTTACAATTAAATTTCGGGACGAAATTTTATTTAGTTGGGAAGAACTGTAACGGCCCATTTTATTAATGCCATTAATTATCTCGAAATTACAGACATGGATGCCAACTCAGATCCACGTGGACGCAGCGGGTAGGCTAGGACTCACGTCGACCTAGGTACATTGGCTAAATTGTGTGTTGGATGGCTTAATTGCGATGCAATTATTTCAATTATTTGTTAAATACATTGCATGTGTGTATGTTGAATAACGAGAGCGTACGAGGTTGTGTGATGGGTAACTGCCTCGAAGTGCGTGCCAACGCGAGTATCAAGAGGCGAGATACGAGTATACTAGAGAAAACTCAATAAACTTACATAAACATGTCTAGGTTATCAAATTGACATAATTAATGTAACTATAGGCTAATTAAATAAACTTGAACAATAGGCTATGGCGTACCTCGAAATGCATGACGAGACGCGGGGCATTGGGTACGGGTAGCCGAAGGTTAGTGTGACCATGAGTTGGTTTAATTTGATAAATAAAACAATAGCCATATGGTTGGATAAGGCTTAATGTAATGTGACATTAACAGAATAAATGAAAGCCTATAGTTTACATTAAATAAAATGTGCCATGACATGGACATCTAGATTAACACAGTGAGCGGTACTAGATGGTGAGTGTGCTATTGGAGTCATCAGGAGGTATAGGACAACATGCTTATGAACCACAAGATATGCCTCCGGATACGTACGCACAATTGATTCCATAAAACATATATAGGAAAGTTAGTGGAGTGTTTGATCACAACACTCACCAATTTCATGCAAAACCAGAAAATTCAGAGGAAGAAGAAAGACTTCCAGCTGGGAATTCAACAACCTATGCATCAAACCAAGTGATCTAACCTAGGTAATCATCTTCTCCACCTTCTAAGCTTGCAAATGAAACCATTTTTGGGTATGTTTAATGAAATTCAAGTTTGATGATTAAGTCTCTGGTTTGTTGTGTAAATATGATACATTTCATGTTATTAGATCGTATATAGGGAGGATTTATCACCGGTTTAGTTAGATTTGATGAAATTTGTTGTTAATGGAGATGGTGGTAAATGCATGATTGTGGAAATGGATATAATTTGATGTTTCTGGAGTGTTCTAATTTATGGATTGAAGTTATTTTGATGAGGAGAAGGTGTAAAACCAATTAGAGTAGCCAATTGAGAGGCTAGGATAGAATTCTTAAATTAAGAATTTTATCCCAGAAGGCAATTGGTGCGCTAATTGGAACTATTAGCGCGCTAACCATCTTGAGTGTGCAACTGTTCTTCGAAACGAAGAACAGTAGCACGATAGTTAGAATTCCTAGCTCGCTAATTCCATCTAGCGCGCTAGGTACACCCCCTTAGCGCGCTAACTCAAAACTAGCACGCTAGGTAGATCAAATTAGCGTACTAATGACATATGAACTATGAAGTTAAGGGTTGTTTTGGTTATTTTCAACTTAATACATGTCTAAACACTTATAAATAACCTAAACTCATTAAAATTGGACTTCTGGGACTTAGTGGACTGTAGCTCTGTGTTAGGGAGCTTGTCGGGTTGGATCCGAGAGTCTGGGGAGGTCGGAGAGTAGTGTGAGGTTTGTAAAACCCAACTGAAAAAACTCTGAGTATTTATTCTGTTTAAATGTTGTTTCTATCATTCCGTGTTGTTCATTATTATATTCGGTTACTTAGAAGTGGGTTGAGGTTACTCCCCCAGATTTCCTTGTTGTGTGTTAATGTTGCACTGGACTGTAGCACGTGTGACCTGACCCTTAGTGAATGGTGACCTGGGCTTGCCTTAGTGCACGTGTAGGTGACTCAACGGATCTGGCCAGCGCTGCGAGAGACCAAGTGTCGGGCCAGTTGGACGCGACCACTGGTGGGAACTTGGTGACCCGAAGTACAGTCTACTCCAACTAGAGCGAGCACACACATTTGTATGCTTGTTTGTTGCTTATTCATGCGATGAGCCATTTATAATTGTCTGTTTTATATTCCACATGTTTACTTGACATCATTCCTTGTATTTCCTTTACTTTATTATATGAATGCTCAGAGGAGTTCCTTGGGATTTTACTTATTGTACTTGTCATCTGTCTTTTTGTGATGATTGAGTGCAGATACTAGTACCAGTAGAGGCAAGGGGATCCTAGGCGACTACATCTGATTGCCCACTGTCGAGGACCTACTTCTACGTGTTTATTTTTGATATTTTGTATATTTTAGGTATTGGGAGACTTGAGATAACACCGTACATGTATATATACCTGTTGTGGTGATGTCGCTTATATACAAAATACTTTCCAGGGTTTTCCACAGTAAGTTTTGCCTTTGAACAATGTTTATCATGCTAAATTACCTTGTTTAAATCGTATTAAGTAAGACTTCCGCTGAATATGTAACCTTTAAAATACAACCCATTAGTATGGTTAGGATCTCAATAAATTGCTAATTAGGTAACAGTTGAAACAGTTAGATTCCCACAGGGAATGGACAAAGCATATAAGGATAATATACTAATTGATCGGATAATACACTTGTGGACACGATTTACAAGACATAAAGATGATGAACAGGTGCCGGACACGTGTAGTTGGGCCAGCCGGCAAGGAGTACATGAAGACACGTCACCCCGGGGCGGCAGGAGCCGCCACACATACTGCACACTATGTATGCAAAGTCTAGTTTCATGGATTGTAATGCATGAAAACAATCAATTAAAACCGTGAATTATCGAATATAATATCAATTTAAAGCATTAAGTTCATAACCTTGTAAACTATGACTTTTGCTATTTGTTTAATTCATATCTTGGTTTAAATTAATAACTACTTACTTATATTAAACTTAAGCATCATAGAAAAAGAAAGACATTAATGAAGAATACATATATGTTAGTGCGGAATTCTTCTATTTTCTTCTCTATTTTCCTTCATTTATTTATTCTTCCTTATTTTAACTTGAAATCACAAAAACAAGAGAAAAGTAACTGTAATAGAACCCTTTACATTCAAAATAACTCTAAAATATACTATAAAATATTGTCTAATTATTTACTTATGAACTCCATCAGATGGTACACTTCTTCCATATCCTACTCTCTATTGAAAACTTGTAGTAGTTTGGTTTATCTTATAGTCAGTGGACTAGATATTGCCTATGTTGTTCATACAGGTAGTCAATTCATGGCCGCTCCCCGTACTGCTCACTTCACTATTGTTCTTCGTGTCCTTCTTTATATGAAAGACACTATATTTTATGGTTTATACTTCTTTATAGCTTCTCCTTTAGTTTTTTTTTTGGTTATTCAGATGCCGATTAGGCTCGTGAAATGACATATCATCGATCTACTAATTGTTATTGTTTCTTTTAGGACAATTAGCTTATATCATGGCAGAGCAAGAAACAAACAACCACATCACGCTCCAGTACAGAATATGAATATCGGACATTTGGTG
Source organism: Stephania cephalantha (assembly GCA_039657325.1). Classification (NCBI taxonomy): domain Eukaryota; kingdom Viridiplantae; phylum Streptophyta; class Magnoliopsida; order Ranunculales; family Menispermaceae; genus Stephania; species Stephania cephalantha. Next base: position 19,436,887 of record CM077576.1, read on the forward strand.
ATGTCACTTCTAAATTACTATGGCTCTGTTGGTTACTTGAAAATGGCACATGTCAAGCGTGTACAATAAGTTTCTCGTATATTCCTATTATTTATAGTAGTGATAAGTGAGTTCGTCACCATATGGATTTCTCAAACTTCCTACCAAGAATTTTTATTATTCCACTTTAATTTAATTAAAACGAGAATTAAAATTATCTAATCCTTTGGCAATCAATTAAATTAATTAAACTAACACAATTTAAATTCACTAGTACTAAATATTCTAAATTCAATTCAAATTAATATAAAATAAACATCTAAAAAAATATCTAGAACAATGAAACAAACGTTTTGAATCCGAAATATTAATTAAAGTATAGTCATAATCATATTATCATCATCTTATGAAGTATTCTTGAATCATTAAACCTAAATCATAAGCAAGATTAATAGCCTTTATCAAGCCATCAATTTTTCTTATATCAATGGAAAAGTCATATTCTAATTTTTATCACCATAAGTTTTTCGAAAGCTTAAAGATACTTAATAGAAATAAAAAAACATTAAACTTTATGAAAACTTCTTACTACTAAGCCAATATTATTGGAATTAGTCATATCAACAATAAACTTAGAAAACAATTCACCTAAGATATCTAAATAGTAAAAGACCTTTTAAATTAATCCTAGTTACTATACATTATATTTAGAACCTAAATATCATAATACATATTCTAAACTATGCGTGCAATACAAAGTTTCTTGATTGTAATAGGCAAAAACAAATCTATTTAAATTGAGAATTGACGTATATGATTAAGTTGAAAGCATTAAGTACAAATTCTTCTTTATTATGACTACATTGAAAACATTTTAAGTTCATGTTCGGACATTGCTAAGATTAATAAACTACTCACACAAATTCAAAATAATCATTGAAGTAAAATAAATAAAAGTCATTAATGAAAAACACCTCTTATTGAATACTTAAATCTCCAAAAAGTCTTTGAGAGCAAGAAAAATATAACGAAACTAAATAATGTCTCTCAAGAATAATCAAGTGAAATCAAGGAGCATTTAAACTAATGAAGGGGCACACTAATTTCGAAGCCCTAGAGATATATATAATATACTAAGTAGTACATATTACAATTAAACTGAAAGTCCTTGTTTTAATCTAATATTCTCATAACTGACATCAGCGAATCATGATCGAATCCTCTATCTCAGCTAAATCACTGGAAATAGGTGGAAATAAACCTTTGCGGTTCACCGATTTGTGTAGCGAATCCTAGTTCATTTCTTGAATCGCTGCCGAATTGTTGGGTTCCTCTACTGCCGATTTATTTAGCGAATCCTAGTGTAAACCTCAAATTGATGTGGAATCGCTGTGACGTTCTTCAATTGACTGAATTCCTTACTTTTCATCTTTTTTTCTTCCATTTTTTCATTTCACCTTAAAATAAACAGAAATCACAAAACAACAAAAAAACCGAGTGTAATATAGCCTTTTATATATCAAATCACCCTAAAATATACTATAAAACATTGTCTAATGATTGACTTATCAAATACCCCCAAACTCGGCATTTGATATCCCGAGTAAAGGAATACTCTCAATTATATTCTCTTTTCATTCCTTATTCTGATTTCATAATTATTTACTCTTTTTCTTAAACAGAAGTGATCAATAAATAGAAACATATTACTCTCATGTAAATAAAAATTATGATAGAATAGAAAGATTTAAAGAACAACCTCTTATTTGACGTTCAACCTTCGTCATGCAATACACCTCATAACTCAAAGTTCAATCAATACCAAGGTCAGACCACTATATAGGCTATCTCGATCTCCATTGACAAGCATCCAGCTTACGATGACTAATATAGAATCTTAAGATACAAAAATCACTAAATCAATCTCAATTTCAAACAATATTTAAAAATACCTCCACAATCGGAGTCGATTAGAAATTTATTAAGACACCAATAAATATTATTATCATGTTCAATTATTGAAATGTTGGAAAAATAGATATTTTACTGAACTTAGCTATAAGCACTAGAGCTAAATCTTTTATTTTAAGAGTTTTTATTAAAATTCTTCCATTTTTCTCTATCACTTTTTTTTTCCTTCCCATATTTTTTATTCTTTTTCGTTCCTACGGTTCCCTGCTCTATTTCCTTTATATACCGTTATTCTTTTTATAGGAATTTTTTCACTTTTTCCCACCACTAGATTTTCTACTTCATTTCCTTTGGAACATGTAGGTCTCTCTATTTTTTTTTTCATTTAAAAACTCTTGTTAACACATCTCACTTTTACTATAGTTAATGAAGTATTCTTTCCAACTAAATAAGTTTTATTGGCTAATTTCTTATTCCTTCCGTTAATTGTGGCATAAGTTCTTTTCATTATATATATAAAATAATTGACCAATAATCTTTGTATAACTAGATCTTAGCGACCTGTCTTGTTTATCTTGCAATTTTGTTTTGATCTTCTACCTATTTTCATGTCTAACATAAAGCAATCAATCCCTCTAAACTATTCTGATGCATATACAATCTAGGTAAGTCAAATAGGGTAAAATAATTCATTTCTATCATAAATTTTTTTATTTGTAATAAACATATACTTCTATTTAGACTCGAATTATATTCAATTCATATTTTCCTAACTAAATAAAGTAAAATGAAGAAGTATTACATATATCTTCATCAAAAATTTAAAAAATTTCAGTCAACTTTGAATATTGAATAAATAGATTCTACTTCTCTAATCTTCCATACTTTGCTTCTTTATACTTCACTTCACCTAAATATTTTTAAACTCATTCCAAACCTTGTCTTCAAGGTGTAAAAATTAAGTCAGGTTTTCAACAAAACAAATATACCTCATCAAGTATAAACAGAAAAATAAATTACCAAAAATCTTCATCAATAATAATAATAATAATAATAATAATAATAATAATAATAATAATAATAATAATAATATATCAATATTGTTTCAAACAGAAACAATATTAAACTACACTATCACAATATCACATATTACAGATCACAGTATGAAACTACAAATCAAGACATCATACAAGATCATTTAGAGATAAATAAATCATTGAAGAAATTAGAATCATTTTCCAAAAGTCGCATCATCACTACCATCCCCTTATCATTTTGTTGAGATTGATAACTCGCTGCAGGATCGTATAGTCTATAGTCAACTCTAATATCTGGGACTCTATCTAAGAAGATTCCGTCATTTGGTAATCTCACTTAGGTAGATGGTACATGAATTTATGCTCATCTTCTTTGACTTCTTCTGGTCATTTTTCTTTCAAAACCATGAACGCTCCTTACTGTTTCTTGTTGGTTTTGAAACATTAAATTTTGATTCCTCAGAGTTCTCTTTTGGTTTCGTAGAATTGATCTCATATTGGCCAACTCCGTCTCGTCCATGTACATACTAGTATAATCCTCAACAGGTAGTTCTGAACTCAAATCCAATATTTTATTATACGCAGCAGCTTGCATTTCTTTCAAAACCCTTCTATTCTCTGCATGTAATTGTCTTTTCTCTTCTGTCTCTATTACAACCCAAATATTTAATCGCATTTTAATCCTTAATCAAGATCACCGACCTGTGACGTGGGACCCACATCATAATACGCACACTGACCAAGGCACGTAGTCGAGGTATATTTTATATTTTTGTGAAGATTTTCCTAGAGTATCATACATGTGTAAACTACTAAGCCACCTCTACTTGTTATTTATAGGTGTCGATACGTGAGCGGTGTCAGACCCCACCTAATTAGGGCATCTGACCGGCCTAGATTACCTTAACTCCCTTGATAATCTAGCACCCTTAACCTCTCCATCAATAAAAAACTAAGAATAGAATCTTGTAATCATCAAATTATTAAATATTATTAGTCATAAAGGATTTAAACTAAATCTTAAACCTTAAAGTTCGTTTACACGAATTTAATAATCCTCAAAATTTCGTAAAAAGTTTTTGACAGTACCTCCTCTATTTTTAAGCCTACATCAAAAATTTCGGCCTTCAAAATCTTCAATAAAACCTGCTCAGCTTTGGTGGAAATACCGAAGGACTCATAATCCACCTATAACAATATATATTGCATCAATTAAATTATATATTCATTCTAACCTGATTTGAAGTATTAAAATTCTTAAACTAACATTACCTTAACTCAAAATTATCTCAATTCGTCCAAACCGTTTCAGCCATTATCCAAATGAGATCCTAAACACACTCGAACCCCAAAAACCCATTTATACAATATAATATATTCAAAAAAAAAACCAATACATACATAGAGAAAAGAACTAAACAAGTCACATACAATCGAAAAGATTTCCCTTTCCTTTGTCGGTGCTAGAACCTATCATTATCCAATTATAAAAATTTGATAATATCAGATAAGTAAATCCTATACTATCTAGTACACCTGTAATAATCAAATGCATAATAACCCAATAGATTAAATGAAGAATGTAATCAAAGGAATTTAAATACAACCGTGAATCCATCTTGTTTTTATTATCCGTCCACAATCACATAACATTCTCCGAAAATGGTAAGTAAATAATAAGGACTCATGCTCGGAGAGAATAACCAATCGAGTCTCGCACCTCAAGTCTATCAAAGTATAATCTGGTTCAATGTGATCTCATGATAATCATGTGATGCAAAGTATTAGTGACTCTAGCCCCTCAAGCATACTATAATTCTACCATGTACGCAGTCAGGTAGACACTATAAGTTATAACCTGTAATACACAGTCAGGTACACACTAAATAGTTCTACCCTATAATAAAATCAGGCAGATACAATAAGGAGACTCGAATTGCCTTATCCTCTCAACCCGTGTATGCATGTACAACAAAAATGCAATATCAAGGATTAATGCATTTTATACGAAATTATAATCATATAATTAAAGGTTACTATGGGATTTATTTAATCATACAAACGCGATATCGTAACTCTCTTGCACTCCGAGTCGGTAAACTAGTCCACACGAGGCTCCCATCGCGGTCCTATAATTCATTAATACGTCATGTAAGTCTCCACAACAACTTCGCCATTTTTTTCCAATTATTTGCAATTTGAACCCAATCACATCCCGAAACCCTTCAAATCCTTTCAAAATAAATTTTTCGATGCTCATTTTTCATTTTTTAACTAAAATTATTGTTCGGCATCGAAAATTACGTTGTCTAGGCTTAAATATAAGTTTTTCCATTTTCTTATATATTTATCAGTTCTACTCGACCAGAAAACCCCGAAATCTCTCCGAATCAACTCCTCGAATGTCCGGATCCCAATTTTGATTCCGAATTGTGATTCAAAATTGAAAATTACCCTTGACTAGGATTTAAAACAAATTTTCAAATTTTGAACATTTTCGGGTATCATAACACACTTTTCGAGAAAAATACCCGGTAAAAATCCTCGGTAAAATCTCGAAATCCTCATTTTTTATAAGAACTCCCAATTTCATTAATTTATCCAAAAATCTCAATTTTTAATTTTTCTAATTTCCAAGAATTTTATTTACTTGTTTTTTCCTATTTTTAAAACCATATATATTATTTTATATTATTTTATTATTATTATTTTTTTATAAGAGGAAGGGGGTTCCACCCTCACGAGTACAATTCTTCTCAGTTTTACAGAGAAGAATTATTTTTTATTATTATTATATTTTTTATTGTTGTTGATCGGTTGAGGTTGGGAGAAGAACATTCTTGAGGAAAGAAGATGACTATCTGTCATCTCTTTCCTCGAACTCGAACCTCCATTAACAACCCATACCAACAACAACGATCAACAACATCAACGGCCACAACAACCACAATGAACTCGACGACGACGACGACGACGACGACAACAACAACAAAAACAACGCACCTTCGATTCGTGATCCCTCTCCTTCCTCGGTCTCTCTCTCTCTTTGACGAGCTTCATCTTCCTCTCTCGATCTCGACTTCTCAGTTTCGAAATCGAAATTGACGAGGCAGAGTTTCTGTTGAGTGTGAGGATTAGTATTTGATTTCCTCGAGATTCGTATCTCATAAACTCTACGAATCTCGAGGCAAATCTAATGACAATTCTTTCAAATTAAGTTTAGATCGTTCTCCAGATAAGTTGATGCGTATCTCGAGGTCGAATTGATGGCCATTAACAAGTCCCCATTCCAACAACTCTGTGCATTTAATAAACCATAAAGCATTTCTGAGTTCCGTGCTTCGCGCATCTCGAGATGAATCCAATTGATTTACATAAATTAAATCAAACTATATGTTATATATATTTACATATATCAACTATATATATAAATATATACGCCTATGTATACACCTATGTATTTTCTAATTTAAAATTCGCTAAGCACGCCAACGACCACTGTTGGGCGTGCACACTATTGTACACACTATGTGTGTCACCCTTGACTCCAAGTGTCATTAGGCGCCTACCAATTTATTTGTTAATTTATTTAATTTCGTGATTATCTCTTCAATTTATGTCTAAATAAATCCCCGAAAAATACCCCAATTTTGCCAAAAATTGAAGAAATTACCAAAACGCTTCGAAACTTCCAAACAACTAGTCTCACACGCGAATCGAGGTGTAGGGCCCACGTCGACTTGTTAAGTTTATTTAAAATCCAAAATTCAAATTTTCTAACTTAATTACAAATATTTTTTGCGAAACTCGAAACAGTTGCTCGGGTCGACATTTAAACTTCTACTGAACTCGTGTTGACACGTATCTCGAGACAATATCCCAAAATTACAAAAAATGGAAAAAATTCTCCAATGTGCTCCAAAACTCACGAACACCATGTACACACTCCACTTAACCCTATTTCGCGTCAAAATAGTGTATAATACATCAAATAGGCACACAACACACAAAAATAATATTACGATTTATGATCTCTGATCCGTAACACGTGGGTCCTACCTTGAATACCTAAATCCCAAATTAAATCCGAAAATATTTAATTAGCCGCCTATTTAAGTTTTTAAAATTCTCGGATGTCACATTCTTCCCAACTAATCAAAAATTTCGTTCTCGAAATTTAAACTTATAGCTACTGAACCAAAAGAGATATAAGAAAATGTTTCTTCATATGCAATTCTTTTAATCCAAACCTTTAAAACCCTTTCCAAGGTGAACCGTTAAGTGGACCCAATCACTTTCTTTGTATTCAACAACTCAGTGGTAGAGATCATAATCAATTTAACTTTTCATTTTCCAATATTTTGGTTTAATAAAAAGTCATATAAGTTACTTTGCCAATCTTGGCAATTTGTGTATTTTTGACGAGTTAAACAATCAACTTTGTGGAATATCCAATACATATACTTCATTTCTCATCTCACACTTTGAATCTAATTCAAATCTCATTCAAGTATCAATCCATAACAAGACCTAGCCTATCTTGCTTTTCATAACACAGTTCTCATTCTAATCAGAATATTATTCCATAAACCGTTGATAATTCTTTCCATATCCACTCCAACTTTGGTATACATCCCAGTTTACTTTCTCATCACTAACCTTTTTTTTTCAATTATCAACCGACTAATTCTTAGGCTATCATCAGTCTAAAATTACACATTGATGCAAATAATATTTGAGCACAACATTAGATGCTAAGTAGAGTCACATGTCTATCTGATTCATCACCATTCCAGCGTTCTCCACTAGAAACCTGGAATCACACAAGTCATCCCATGACTATAGATTTTATAACACATCTGTAATCCCATGACAAGAGATCTCGAATTCCCAATCCGATCAGAAATAGAAACCTAACACATCGTGCAATTCTTACTCATTCTCTAAGTGTCTACTCACAATATTATTTACGAGACTAGAAAGCAATTATCAATTCCAACTCGTCAGTTAAATCACCTAACTTCTTCTTTGATTGGTAAAAAAAGATTATTGACTTTTCTAACTTCGCTAAATCATTCTCTTACAATGAGTTCATCAAGAACCTCATTCCTTTCACTTAACTGAGATCTCCCACAAACCCACGTCTTAATCACTTACTATTCACCAACTTCTCTCATTGCCTGAATAGAGACAATTATCCTTAACTCGAGTATTATACACTTCTAAATAAAGATATCAACATAGTCGATGATTATACTTTCATAGTATAACTTTTAAACTTGTGTTTCAAACAAGTTTATAAATATGTTATCTCTTTTGCATTTCTACTCAATTACAATTAAAGAACATTCAATTCTTCAAACATATCAAGTTAGATACATGATACTCTATTAAATACTTCCAACCTAACATATAATAAAATTAATTGATTGAGCTGTAAGTCACGTATTTCTCTTCATTTCATTTATATCTTCACCAACATATAAGCATCTTACATCATCTCCAATTTACAATAATTAGTGCTTTAAACTTCACCATTGACTAATTAAGTGGTGTAGCACTACAATTGAACCAATGTACAATATATATTCACTGATATTAGTTGTACACTACTTTGGTTCAAAACTTTCAACATTTGGAGTTTGATTCCTTGTAAGATCCTTGTGAAGATATATCAAGTTCCATCGAACTTATAGTTTGATATTCTAATTTGATCGGGACTCGTTAACCTGAAATTTTCATCTTCATACTAATGTGAAAATATATTGACTCCGACAGAACTTCATAAACTCTTTTATTCCGACTATCATCAATTCATTCGATTATTCAAAGACGAGTGTCGTCACACCAGTCTTCTACGCTGTGAATGAATCGTGATTATGAAACGGAGTTACTTAGACTTTTGGTCATGCACAACTACTCCAGTGCCTTACTTTGACTAAATAAGTCCGTTCGTGTCACTTTCAGCAGTCACAAGTCATCTCAACATCTTATTTTATTTTATCTACAAAGTCTATTCCGTTCGATTTTTGTCAATCTTAGTTGTTCTCACATTGATCTCACTTATTGGCCCTTTTTTTTCAAACTTATCATGGCTTTCGATCAACACCAAAGCCACTTACGGCTCCTTAATCTAGACTTAGAAAGGAAATTTATATTTTTTTCTCTTTCTGAAAATATAGCTAAGGACGATACGACTTCTTATCATTTAATGAATCAAAGTCTTCCTTTGCTAATCTTAATTCGAAACAGAGAAACTTTACGACTCAAACAGTTAAACTGTTTGTTATTGCCTTACATTATTTCCATTAATCTCAAATATTTCAATTTTTTTTTTCTCAAAAAGATATTCAATACCTTTCAAGAAACTATGTAAAATAAATTTATATCTTACTATTCATCAAATTACATTTGATGAATTTGCCTTTCCATTATTATTCAACTGAAGAGATAGAAGAACTTGAATTTCCGAACTCCAATTAGCTTAATGGCTAATTAAATTATTAAAGGATATTATTTCAATCATTTAAGTCCTACTAATAGAAATTCTTGCAATATAGGAGTTCATATTGACGTCCTATATAAATCACTTACTTATTCTCAATCAGTAAGTCTATCTCTTTTTTGATTATATTTTACGTTGTAGTGGTAATCGTCATAACTTAATTTGATTAGAAGTGACTATTGGGTATTTTGAGTCTCAAAACACATACACTTGTGTTGGTGTTTAATAGCTAATCTAAGCTATTATTAGACCGCTTCCCCAATACCTTAACTTCTAACACATTGATCTTATCACTACATTTTCATTTTCAAGTTAGAATTTTCACTAATCTTTATTTTATGACAACACCTAATTCGGTGTTAACAAAAATTACTTCTAACTCGTATAGTTTCATCCATTTTATCAGTACTTTATTTGACTCACAGAACCACTATACTCAACGTCACTTATGAATAAGCAACTTGAGTAATAAATAATCAACGTTTTCAGTACTTCTATATAGAATTCATTTGATTGTTTTAAACTATGGTTTTATTCCATTTTTCATTTGACGTTTTGTTTTGAAAAAGAGATAATACTTTACTTCAAAATATTTTATTTACATAGAAACCGACATAGACAACTTGACTTATCATATCACAATCTCATTGTGATTCCAAGTCAAGATTTAATTTGTCTAATCAATTTCCATTTTACATTTTCGATAACCACATGTCTCCTTTTGTTTTGCAATTATATTAAATTTTCTCGAGATCTGCATCACATGAATCTCGAAACAATCTAATGATTCCATTTTTTGAGAACTCATGTCTCCTTTTTCTTTTCATCTGAGACTCGTTCGAAAGCAACTATTCGTTGATTATGAATCAAACTAATATTTTATAGAATAGGTCTTCCCGAGTTAACCATACAACTGATACAAATCTTATTCTAAAACCCAAGATAATCCATATCTTGTGCTTTCCACAAGTCCCAACTTCATATTACGTTTTCCAAATGATTCTCAATCACTTGAGACTTAATTTAAGTCTAGTTTAATGTTTTCCTGGGCATTTAGAAATTATAATAGTTCGATATTTTCAATTTTTTTAAAGAAATCCATGTTCAGTAGTTACGTACATGAATCGTTTAGATTTTCCTTTCAACCAATTTCCTATTAGTTTCATAACTTATACTTTCATCAGACATATCAGTTACTGAACTACTTACAACACCTTTGTGAATTCAGACTTCACAAGTCTATTTCACATCCATTTACGCTCAGTTTCGTTTCACAAGCTTATTCCCTCTTTAATTTTTTGTTTATAATCTTACTCTTCAGATCTAACAAGTTAAGTATCGAATGGACAAGCAGAATGAACTTTTTACCGCATATCTAGCGATAAATACACACATCAACACAAATATAACATAATAGTAAAGTTTTAAAAAACTACTCACAATTCACACAACAATATATATTGCATGAATTAAATTATATATTCATTCTAACCTGATTTGAAGTATTAAAATTCTTAAACTAACATTACCTTAACTGAAAATTATCTCAATTCGTCCAAACCGTTTCAGCCATTATCCAAAATGAGATCCTAATCACACTCAAACCCCAAAAACCCATTTATACAATATAATATATTCAAAAAAACCAATATATACATAGAGAAAAGAACTAAACAAGTCACATACAATTGGAAAGCTTTCCCTTTCCCTAGTCGTCACTATAACCTGTCACTATCCAATTATAAAAATGTGATAATGTCATATAAGTAAATCCCACACTATCCAGTACACCTGTAATAATCAAATGCATAATAATCCAAGAGATTAAACGAAAATATAATCAAAGGAATTTAAATACAACCGTGAATCCATCCTTTTTTGTTATCCGACCATAATCGGATAACGTTCTTCGAAAGTTGGAAGTAAACAATAATAAGGACTCATGCTCGAAGAGAATAACCTATCGAGTCTATCAAAGTATGATTCGGTTCAATGTGATCTCATGATAATCACGTGATGCAAAGTATCGGTGACTCTAGCCCCTCAAGCATAATATAATTCTACCTTGTACACAGTCAGGTAGACACTATAAGTTCTACCCTATAATACACACTCAGGTAACTTAATATACCATGTGCGCACAGTCAGACATACACTAAATAGTTCTACCCCTATAATGCAGTCAAGCAGACACTATAAGGAGACTCGAATTGCCTTATCCTCTCAACCCGTGTATGCATGTACAACAAAAATGCAATATCAAAGACCAATGCAATTTATACAAAATTATAATCATACAATGTAAAGGTTACTATGGCATTTACTTAACCTTACAAATGTGATATCGTAACTCTATTGCGCTCTGAGTCGATTAACTAGTCCACACAAGTCTCCCATCGCGGTCCTACAATTCATTAATACGTCATGTAAGTCTCCACAACAAATTCATTATTTTTCCAATTATTTGCAATTTAAACCCAATTGCGTCTCGAAACCCTTCAAATCCTTCCAAAATAAATTTTTCAATGCTCGTTCTTCATTTTTCGACTTAAAATTATTGTTCGACATCGAAAATTACATTGTCTAGGCTTAAATATAATTTTTCCTATTTTTATATATCTATCGGTTTTACTCGACCTGAAAACCACGGAATCCCTCCAAATCAACTCATCGGATGTCCGGATCTCAATTTTGACTCCAAACTATGATTCGAAATTGAAAATTACCCTTGACTAGACTTTAAAATACATTTTTAAATTTTGGACATTTTCGGGTATCATAGCACACTTTACGAGAGAAATACCCGATAAAAATCCCGGATAAAATCTCAAAATCCTTATTTTTTTATAAGAACTCCCAATTTCATTAATTTATCCAAATATCCCATTTTTTAGAATTTTCTTAATTTCCAGGGATTTTATTTTCTTGTTTTTCCTATTTTTAAAACCATATATATATTATTTGTTGTGGAATATGGATGACCATGCATGTACACCAACATATTGTGTAGTCATGTAACTTGTATTTCTCACTTAATAGTACCTCCACTTATCTATGTATTGTCATATAACTTGTAATCCTCTCCAATGTACACCAACTCTTCCATGTATTGTCTATGTTGCTTGTGATGTGTTGTATGACTTGTGGTGTATATATAACTTGTACACATTGTATAAGTACAATTATCATCATCACCAAATGGCCTATATAAAGGGTGCCAACCCCATTGTAATCCACACACCAAGTTGAATGAAAACTTCTCATTCCAACTATCTCATTTCTTCTCTTCTCCTTTGTAGTAGTAGTTTGTAGTAGTAGAAGTTCTTAGTCTTCTATTTTCCTTCTCTAGTTCTTAGCAAGTTCCAACTCAATTTACAACACGTTATCAGCACGAGCTTGCTCTAGCATTAAGGAGATTTTGAAGTGTAAGAAGGCTTGTTAAGGAGACAAAGCTAGGAAGGTATAACTTTTGTTATTTAAATAAGTTCAATTTATTTTATATATTATCATGGTTGCTTCCTTTTATTACATGCAACACTTCTATATGCATACTTTATTCATATACTATACATTATAACGTCACCGATTGCAAAAGTATGCTCTGTAGTTGCGTCTTGTACGATCTTCTACATCAGAAATCAAAAGTCAATATGTGACATAACTAGTTTTCTCGCTATACTACAAACGATTAATTATGCTATATTCTTGATTTTTTCTATTGCAAATAATGTTATGAGTTTGGGTTGATAGTGGGTAAGCCTTGTCCCCGGTAAAGCTAAACATTGAAAGGGAGACGGGTTATCCAGTTCGAGGAGGCATGGTTTTAAGTAGACTTCGTCTCGCCACCCAACCTGGAGGTTGTCCCACCAACTCATACAAGTAGTACATTTTGTATATTAATAATCAAGTTGTGAACATACATTTAATCGTATATTATTTATTTTATATAAAAGAGAAAAACAATTTACTCAATTTCTTGACATATTTTCAGACTATGGCAAACCTTCAAAAACTTGAATTTGTTGCTTTTGATATCACTGAAAATAATTATTTGCCATGACAACTGGATGCCGAGATACATCTCCAAGCTAAAGACTTAGGAGAAACTATTATAGAAGGAAATGAAACATCAATGCAAGACCGTGCGAAAGCACTGATATTCATTCGCCATCATCTCCATGAAGGCCTGAAAAGTGAGTATCTCACTATAAAAGATCCTCTCACCTTGTGGTTAAGCTTGAAAGAGCGATATGATCACCAAAAGACGGTGATATTTCCAAAAGCTCAAAGCGATTGGGCTGAATCTTAGGCTACAAGATTTCAAAACAGTCAGTGAGTATAACTCCACCATGTTTAATATTACCTCTCGTTTGAGGCTGTGTGGAGAAAATATATCTGATGAGGCAATGATGGAAAAACATTCAGTACTTTTCATGCCTCGAATATGTTGTTGCAACAGCAATATCGAGCGCGTCAATTTAAAAAATACCCGAAATTAATTTCTTGTCTTATGGTAGCTTAACGAAATAATGAGCTTCTATTGAAAAATCACAACTCCCGTCCAACTGGTTCCGCCTCAATTAATGAGGTAAATGCATCATCTTATAATGACCATAAAAAGGGTCAAGGAAAGAAAAACCACGGACGTGGAAATGGGAAAGGATCAATCAGCAAAGATCGTGGCAAGTCATATTCTAAATTTCGTGGCAATAAGTTCCAAAATAAATGGAAAAAGAATGACGCCGTTCAGAATAAGGGAAAAATACTGCTGAAAATGGGCATGCTCGTAATCGTGACCAACCATGTCACAGGTGTGGTCTAAAAGGCCACTGGGCTCATGTATGCCGCACGCCTAAGCATTTTATTGATCTTTATCAAGCCTCTTTAAAAGAGAAAGGCAAAACAGTTGAGATGAACTTCACTGTCGGAGATGGCTCGTCGGACATCAATTATATGGATGTCCCGAATTTTCATGATGAACCAAACACTAATCTCGATATTTTTAATGATCATATGTAATGATTTTCAATAATTCTATGTACTAGTTTTTGTTATGCTTCTTAGTTATATGTACTAGTTCCTTATTATGAATGAAATATGACTCTTTTTCTAAATTTGCCAAACATTATTTGTCTAGATGGATCAACAAATCATGTGTTCAAATCATGAATCAAATAAGAGCGATATATGTCTTGTTGATTGTGCTACAACGCACACAATCCTTAAAAATAGAGAATATTTCTCCAATTTGAACTTAGCTGAGGCTAATGTTCAAACAATATCTGGCATCTCCAATTTGATTAATGGCTCTGGAAGAGCAAATATTATGTTGCCTGGGGAACAATAATTCATGTTGACAATGCCTTATACTCTGAAAAAATCCAGAAGAAATTTACTCAGCTTTAAAGATATTCGACAAAATGGATATCACATTGAAACCATGAACGAAAATAATAGAGAATTTCTCTATGTCACATTGGTTTCAAATGGGAAAAAAGAAGTGTTAGAAAAATTTCCAGCTTTATCCTCTGGATTATATTTTACTCATATAAGGCATGTCGAAACGAATGTCGTCTTAAATAAGAAAATTAATGATCCAAAGACATTCATTTTATGGCATGTCCGGCTTGGTCATCCAGGATCATCAATGATGCCAAGAGTAATTAATAATTCTCATGGACATCCTTTAAGGAGTTACAAAATATTTTCAGCTGGTGATTATAATTGTGCTAGTTGTTCTCAAGGTAAATTGATAGTTAAACCATCCCCAAATAAAATTGTTGTGGAATCCCCGCTTTTCTTAGAACGCATTCAGGAAGACATATGTGGACCTATTCATCCTCACTGTGGACCATTTAGATATTTCATGGTTTTGATAGATGCATCAACTAGGTGGTCACATGTTTGTTTGCTTTCGACCCGCAATGTTGCATTTGCTAGACTTTTAGCACAAATCATTAAGTTAAGACCACAATTCCCTGACAACCCAATCAAGACCATCCGTCTTAATAATGCCGGGGAATTTCAATCTCAAGCATTTAAAAATTATTGCATGTCTATAGGAATTACCATTGAACATTTTGTTCCACACGTGCATACCTAGAATGGTTTGGCAGAATCTCTGATCAAACGCATTCAACTAATTGTCAGACCTTTAATCATGAGAACTAAGTTATCATCTTCAGTTTGGGGACATGCAGTCCTTCATGCAGCATCTATCATTCATTATAGGCCTACTGCATACCATGAACATTCCCCCATGCAACTCATTTTAGGTCAACAACCAAATATTTCACACTTGAGAATTTTTGGTTGTGCAGTGTATGTTCCTATACCACCTCCCAATAGAACTAAGATGGGTCCACAACGAAAACTTGGAATTTATGTTGGATTTAACTCATCGTCCATTATAAGATACCTTGAGCCCTTAACAGGGGATTTATTTACTGCACGTTTTGCTGATTGTCACTTTGATGAAGCAGTTTTCCCACCATTAGAGGGAGATAAGAAGCCAATTCAAAAGAATGACGCGAAATTGCTTGGAATGCATCAACTTTATCACATTATGATCCATGCACAAATCAGTGTGAACTTGAAGTTCAAATGATCATTCATTTGCAACAAATCGCAAATCAATTACCTTATGCATTTAATGATGCAAAACAAGTGACAAAATCACATATTCCAGCTGTAAATGCTCCTGCAAGAATTGATGTCTCTGTGCAACAAAATGCACAAGAACTAATGAAACGCTTAAAGCGTGGAAGACCAGTTGGTTCAAAGGATACAATTCCTCGAAAGAGGAAAACGGGAGTAAAAATAAATACAAATCAAAATACTTCTGAGAAAGCACAAGAATCCTTTGATAAGGATTTGTCAGAACAAGTTGATTCTGACGATGAACAACTGCCTCTAGAAAAAGAGGAAAAAGATGAAAATAATGAGATCTCAATAAATTATTTAAACTCTGGTAAGATTTGGGATCGAAATAAAATTGTTCCTGATGATATATTTGCTTTCAATGTGTCCTTTGAAAAATGTGAAAATGATGATGATCCAGAACCACGATCAGTGGACGAATGTCGAAAAAGACCTGATTGGCAAAAATGGCAAGATGATATCCAAGCAGAGTTAAACTCGTTAAGGAAACGAGAGGTTTTTGGCTTGATTGTTCAAACGCCAGATGGCGTAAAACCTGTTGGATATAAATGGGTATTTGTACGAAAGAGAAACGAAAAATGAAGTTACAAAGTACAAAGCAAGACTTGTAGCTCAAGGTTTCTCACAAAGACCTGGCATCGATTATGAGGAAACATATTCTCCTGTTATAGATGTAATCACATTTCGGTTCTTAATAAGGCTTGCAGTTTCTGAAGGGCTTGATATGCATTTAATGGATGTCGTTACAACATATCTGTACGAATCCCTAGACAGTGAGATATATATGAAAATCCCTGAAGGATTTGTAATATCCATAGAAATAAAATCAAAACCTCATAACATGCATTCTATAAAATTACAAAGGTCTTTGTACGGATTGAAAGAATCCATATGAATATGGTATAAACGCCTTAGTGATTATTTATTTAAAGAAGGATATGTAAATAATTTGTTTTGCCCGTGTGTCTTCATTAAAAGATCATCAACATGATTTGTGATTATTGTTGTATATGTTGATGATTTAAATATAGTGGGAAACCACGACGACATCGTTAGAACATCCGAATATTGAAAAAGGAATTCGAGATGAAAGAACTTGAAAAAACAAGACTTTGTCTTGGTTTGCAAATTGAACATTTTTCAAGTGGAGTACTTGTCCATCAATCAAATTATATTGAAAAAATATTAAAAAGATTTTATATGGACATGACACATCCATTGAGCTCTCCAATGGTTGTCAGATCACTTGAAGTGGATAAGGATCAATTTCGACCTCATGAAAGTGATGAAGAGCTAATTCGTCCAGATGTACCATATTTAAGTGCAATTGGTGCACTTATGTATCTTGCAAATTGTACAAGACCTGACATTGTTTTTGCTGTCAACCTACTTGCAAGATACAACTCTTCACCAACTCGAAGACATTGGAATTGTGTTAAACATGTTTTCTGATATCTTTGAGGAACAAGTGACATGGGTTTATTTTACTCGAGATGGGTAAAATTGAATCTCCAAGGTTATGCTGATGCTGGATTTTTATCTGATCCCCACAAGGCCCGTTCTCAAACGGGATATGTATTCACATGTGGTAATACTGTTGTATCATGGAAGTCAGTAAAGCAAACTATGGTTGCTACTTCTTCCAATCATTCTGAAGTACTTGTAATTCATGAAGCAAGTCGTGAATGTGTATGGTTGAGAAACATGATTGAACATATTCAAGAATCATGTGGATTGCCTACAATAAAAGATTCTCCAACCATATTATATGAAGATAATGCGATGTGTATTGCACAATTAAGTGAAGGATTCATAAAAGGGGACGAGAACAAAACATATTTCACCAAAATTCTTTTATGCGCATGAGCTTCAGAAGAATGGTGAAATTGATGTCAAGCAAATCCGATCGAGTGATAATCTTGTTGATTTATTCACAAAAGCCTTACCAACTACAACATTTAAAAGGCTTACATATGGTATTGGTTTGCGTAAACTTAAAGACATTGCAAGTAAAGAAACTGAACAAGTTTCACCCATGTTCACATGAGGGGGAGTTATTGATTAGTGTATTGCACTCTTTTTTCCCTTAGCTATGGTTTTATCCCATTGGGTTTTCCTAGCAAGGTTTTTAATGAGGCAATCTTAACAATATTATACCCATCTTAATATTTATGAGAATAGTGTACTCTTTTTCTTTTACTATATTTTTTCCCGCAGGGTTTTTCTTAGTAGAAGTTTTAACGAGGCACAATCTCTAAGTAAGTGTCATCCAAGGGGGAGTGTTGTGGAATACGGATGACCATGCATGTACACCAACATATTGTGTCGTCATGTAACTTGTATTTCTCACTTAATAGTACCTCCGCTTATCTATGTATTGTCATGTAACTTGGAATCCTCTCCAATGTACACCAACTATTCCATGTATTGTCTATGTTGCTTGTGATGTGTTGTATGACTTGTGGTGTATATATAACTTGTACACATTGTATAAGTACAATTATCATAATCACCAAATGGCATGTATAAAGGTTGAATGAAAACTTCTCATTCCAACTATCTCATTTCTTCTCTTCTCCTTTGTAGTAGTAGTTTGTAGTAATAGAAGTTCTTAGTCTTCTATTTTCCTTCTCTAGTTCTTAGCAAGTTCCAACTCAATTTACAACATTATTTTATATTATTATATTATTATTATTTTTTATAAGAGGACTCACAAGTATAATTCTTTTTTGTTTTATAGAGAATTATTATTATTATTATTATTATTATTATTATTATTATTATTATTATTATTATTATTATTATTATTATTATTATTATTATTATTATTATCGTTGTTGTTGATCGGTTGAGGTTGGGAGAAGAACACTCTTAAAGGAAAGGAGATGACTCTCTCTCTCTCATCTCTTTCCTCGAATTCGAACCTCCATTAACAACCCATACCAACAAGAACGATCAACAACATCAATAGCCACAACCACAATGAACTTGACAACAACAACAACGAACTCAACTACAACAATGCACCATCGATTCGTGATCCCTCTCCTTCCTTGGTCTGTCTGTCTCTCTCTCTCTCTAACGAGCTTCATCTTCCTCTCTCAGTCTCGACTTCTCAGTTTCGAAATTGAAATTGACGAGGCAGAGGTTCTGTTGAGTTTGAGAATAAGTATTTGATTCCCTCGAGATTTGTCCAATACGAATCTCGAGGCAAACCTAATGAAACTTTTCTTTCTACTTATGTTCAATCGTTCATGAGCCAAGTCAATGCGTATCTCGAGGTCAAACTTGATGGCCATTACCAAGCCTGCCATTCCAACTGCCTTTTGGTTTTAATATAATATTTCTCGAGTTTCACTCTATGCGCATCTCGAGGTGAATCCAATTGATTTAAATAAATTAATTAACACTATAGGTTATTTATATTTACATATGTATATAAAAATATATACGCCTATGTATTTTCTCATTTAAAATTCGCTAAGCACGCCAACGACCACCCTTAGGCATGCACACTATTGTACACACTACGTGTGTCACCCTCGACCCCAAGTGTCACTAGGCGCCTACCAATTTATTTATTAATTTATTTAATTTCGTGAATATATTTTCAATTAATGTCCAAATAAATCTCCAAAAAATATCACAATTTTGCCAAAAAATTGGAGAATTTACCAAAATGCTCCAAAACTTCAAAACAACTAGTCTCACACGTAAATCGAGGTGTGGAGCTCATGTTGGCTCGTTAAGTCTATTTAAAGTCCAAAATTCAAATTTTCCAACTTAATTACAAATGTTTTTCGCGAAACTCGAAACAGTTGCTCGGGTCGACATTTGAACTTCCATAGAACTCATGTTGATACTTATCTCGAGACAATATCCCAAAATTACAAAAATTGGAGAAAATTCTCCAATGTGCTCCGGAACTCACGGACTCTCCGTACACACTCCACTTAACCTTATTTCACATCGAAATAGTGTATAATACATCAAATAGACACATAGCACACAAAAATAATATTACAATTTACGATCTCCGATCCGTAACACGTGAGTCCCACCTCAGATACTTAAATCCCAAATTAAATCCGAAAATACTTAATTAGCCGGCTGATTAAGTTTTTAAAATTCTCGGATATCACAAGTGGGGACACGTCTCGAGATGCATGCTATCATGGGATCGGGTAGAGAGTGAAATGGTGGGTTACTTATTTAATTGAATGTATTAATGTGACCAACTTAATGATTTGTCTAAGTCTATGATGATTTAAATGAAGTCAATTTAATTAGCCTAAGTTGTATCTACAACATAACTAAAAAAAAGACAACCATAGACAAACCACAAGATACGTGCTAAAGTCCCATTTGTGTAAATTTTGGTGTCAACAAGGTTTGAATTAGTGGAGTACGAGCTAATGTAAGCCATTAGATCTAATGAAAATGGATGGACATAATTTAATGGATTTCGTCGTATATATATAACACTTAGCAACAATTTCATTCCCTTTGCATGCTCTTTAAACAAAGAAAAGAGAGAGGGGCTGGATAGAAAATTCAGCGCCTCTCTTGCTGGAATTTAGGTGATTAAGAGGGGAACTTCATCATCAAAAAGAGAACTCAAGTGTAGATAACAACATACAACCCCAGGTAATGTATCTATTTATCTATACTTTCAATTTCATGAGTTGTAGGCATGAAATTAAAGGTTTTTTTTTCATTTAATTAATTTCAAAGCATTTCATGAGGAATATGTGTTCAAATGGAAGTTTTGGTTTAGGTTTTGAAGCTCAATTTATAAGATTTCAAGTTTTGCTCGAAATTGAGTTTCATTCCAATAAAACTAAATTTCTAAAAAAACAGTATTCAAGAGGTGTTTATTTTAAAAATCCATTTGCATATTTGAATTCTTTGAGACTTTAATAGTCCAGCTATCAAGAATCTCAAAAATTGGTTTTATTTTGACAAAGTTATGAATTTCACAAAGTCTTGGGTGTTCTTGAGTTTTTCTTGCATGTTCAAATCTCTAAGTTTTGATGTGAATAATGAATTATATGAAGTGTATGGTGTATGTTTAATAGAGGAGGATGTTGCGGATCTCTGGTGGCGAAGAACGAGGATCTGGGGCTTTGGAGGAGGCCATTCCCCAGAGGAAACCCAAAATTCTGGGTTCCGGCGCGCGTAGTGCGCAAAAGAAAACTCCATAGCGCGCTAGGGTTATGGGCAACACAAAATCTTCACTTTCTAAAAATACACTTAACCTATCTAGCCTAGCTTAAAACCTAAAAAAAGGGGCTAAATACGCTCTAATACATACTAAAAGATGTCAGGAGCCTAGGGAAGAATCTCAAGAGTCCAAGTACGTGTTTTGAGTTGTTAGGAGGCTGGTTAAGCTAGGGAATACATTGCGTGACTTGTAAGTAATCTTGTTAAGGTTCTTGTGTATATTTTATTTCTATTGTGTTATGTTTTACAGTTTTTTAACTAGGTGTTGCCTTGAAATCTGATATCATGAGTTTGTTTCATATTATACTCATTATATGAGTGTTTTTATAATGGTATCACTTGCTTATGGATTAATTGACTGTATTCTTGTGTTATATGTCTTTCTTACTGTTTTGATGAAAGTGCAATCAAGAATAGCATGCTATTAGGATTAGAGTAATGAAATTGGAGTGTATATGGACTTGTATACTATGATTTTGGCTTTGAAGCATATTGCCTTATCTTAAAATCTTTAATGCGAGTCTTTCTTGATATTTTAATGTAGTGATAGAATTTAGGATCCATTCAAAGCAATGGGATGTGCGACACATGGGGTCACTAGACTATCGGGGTTATCGGCACTCACCACTACACTTGCATGTCACACTGGTCAACATGATCCAGGGTAGTCGGCAAGAATATATATATATATATATATATAAATGATTATGGAGGTGTATAGCTCAGCTCCGACCTTTGATAGAGGCGTAGAGTGTCGCTCCACCCTGATATAGTGGAATAAAGGCCTATGTGATAGGGCTAATGACCGACTAGACCTATATCATTACTACTTATCACGTGTCTGTCTTACTTTGTTTAACTATGGTATTTTCTAGCATATTTCCATTTCAGCACTTATTCGCTATATTTATGCTTTTAAATACCATTCGACTATGTTTGCAAATGTATATAAGAATCTCCAGGAATCACTTTATTACATATCGTACTCACCGTCTTTTTTACGACGGTGGGTGTAGATCCATTGAGCTGCATACCGGGCAAGGAGAAGATCGGTGACTATCTCTAAGGATTCGACGATTCTCCTACCCTTATCTTGTATTTCTCGACTTTTGATGTATTACTTAATTTATGTCTTTTTATACATTTTGGATTGTATATTGGGTTAAGTGGTTAGTTCCCTGACTTGTCACTTGACTAGCTCACTATGTTATCATCCTTTTGATATTTATATGCATATGATGTTGTTTGCTGGTTTCCACACTTATGATTTTTAAAATTACTTCTGCATAACTGTTAAGACTTCCACTATGTAACGGCCCAAATTAATTAAACTATGATTAACGTTAATCTCGAGACTAACGGTTGTAATTCGGGCGTTACGTGGATAACTTGGTTGACTTAGACACGAGAACCGAGAAAATATGTTATTTATGGATGGTGGTTGTGTATACGTGGTGTTTAAAAATTATTATTATATTGCACCGCATGTGTATATGTTGCTATCGGACGAGTTTGTGTGACGGGTGTTCACCTCGAAAGGCATGTCAACGCGAGTGTCGGGTAGGCGAATTACGGGTATGCTAGGAAACTCGACTAATCCATTTCAATATGAATAGTAAATCAATTAAAGTGGGTAATGTGACTATAAGCCAAGTAAATTCAAATTAAAACATTAGGCTATGATGTGTCTCGAAATGCGTGTCGAGACACGGGGCACCGGGTAGCCGAAGGTTATTGGGACCACAAGTTGGTTAATTTTGGTAACATAAAACACTAACCATATGCATTAAAATGGGCCTAAGTTAGTGTGATCAAATTAAATAAATCAAGGTCTATAGTTTAGTAATTAAATGGAAAGCATAAATTTACTTAGAGATATACATGGGCACATCTAGCTAGGAGCTATGAGACTAGCTAGGAGCTAGGAGCTATAAGAGTAGCAGTGAGTGGGATTAGTGGCTAAAGGTGGGTCATTAGATAATCTTCGAGATAGGTAAATGCATGAGGATCAAGGGTTAGAAATACATCTCACATTGACATATAAGATGAGTTGATCTAAAGCATGCAAATTAACCCATTTTGATATCTGAACTTGTAGGAGAGGAGAGAAAGAGATTGTTGGATTCAAACTGGAAATTCAAGACATTGGAGATCAATTCAAGAGCTAAAACCTAGGTAATCATCTTCTGCATGATCTACCCTATCTAATGAACCCGATTTAGTTCAATTGTGATCAAATTGTTGTTCAGAGTTGTTTTAGTTGTCGTTTTGGAGTTAAAAGTGTATGGAGAGGGTATAAAGAAGTTTAGGTAGCCAAATTGGAAGGGAAATACATAATTCTCGACTTGAGAATTTTGTCCCAAAGATAACATAGTGCGCTACCTAGAACAGTTAACGCGCTAATTGTTCTGGGTTTCCAACCGTTCTTCATCCTAAAGAACAGTAGTGCGCTACCATTATATAGTGCACTACACTAAGCCTACAGTGCGCTAACTACAGACAGAAAAATGAATTTAAGGGCTAATTTGGGATTTTTGACTTAATACATATCCCCAACACCTATAAACATACTAAACATGTAAAATTATAATTCAGGGACTTAGGGGACCATAGCTCGGGTATCAGGGAGCTAGTCGGGTTGGATACAGGAGTTCGGGGAAGTCAGAGCGCGGATTGAGGTGAGTAAATCCATTGGAATGCCTCATAGAATTCATGGTTTGTTTTATTGGTATCGAATTTCATGTGTGACTGCTGGTAGGCACACATGAGGTTTTCACTCCTATTTCGGTGTGCGTATATATTGGTTGTGGCTAAATTGCATGCATGGGTTACTTGTGATAGTGCTCGTGTCGATGGCAGTAGAATATATCTACGACCGTCGAGAGGGATTAGGGTGGTCCTGATGTGTAACAGCGTCGGGAAGGGACCATGCCATTTACTGAAGTTGGGGTTTAGTCATTGTAAGCTTATAAGTATATACGTGGTTCTCATTCAATTTATCGATTACTGGCTGGTGTAGGTTAGGGTTTTCTCGTGATTATATGGATGTTTACTGATTTATGCTTTATTTCTGAACTGGTTGAGTTGGTATATGTTGTTTATTCATTTCACGCTAATGCTTTTGCTTGTCGTGTGCTGGCTACATACATGGGAATATGACGTGCTATTCCCAGGTGTTGTATTCACATGTCTCATAGTTTATCAGTTTTATTTCATGAATATTGTGTTGACTTCTCTTGGGATTTTACTAATTGGACTCGTCACTGTATTTGTTGGGTGACTGAGTGCAGATCTTTCGACGAGTAAAGGCAAGGAGGTACTAGGCGACTACCTCTGAGATTGTGGAGCTAGTTTGTGTGTGATATCAGTATGTATTTATTTTACTTTTGTTGGGTTTTGAGGACCATAAAACACTGATTACATGTATATGGAACTTTTTTTATACTTAACTCGCCTTGATATATACATGATATCTTTTGTCGGGTTTTCCACTACTTAGGATTGTTGAATACTGTATAACTTACTTAAATTAAGACTTCCGAGATAATATTTCATTATAACTTGATAAATTGATTAACTGGCTAATGAAATCATTAATAATTATATGGAAATTAATTATCTAAGTTAGGATAAATGGCAAAGTGTAAGTAGCCAGGTAGGTCGCGGAACATTAAGGATAAGCGGCCCATGACGTGGCAAGACTTGGTAACATGGGATGCGACGTGGCGGGTACCAAGGCGGCCTGGAATTTGGGGCCGCTATACGCTAGGTATTATTAAATATAAAATGTTTTAATTCACTCTGAAATTCAATAATAATGTGACATGTCTTTTACTTACCTTGAAAGTGTTTAACGAGGAGAATAAGACAAAAGGCTTACTAATACGTATGTAAGTCCTACGTGGATGAGATCGGGGCTATATTACGGGATTAGGATGAGTTGTGCCTTATTTTAAGGTAGGGGTTGTTAAACTTGGTATTAGAGCCTTTAGTTCTCAATAAGTATACCATAAACTTGAATAAAACATAAACCTTAGAGGTGGAAATCAGACGAACTTTGCATAGAAGCCATTAGTTGGGAAGTGAGGGAAAGTGAGCTTGGGATTTACATTATGTACATGTTAATTGCTAAATGTATATGAATACGTGTTATGCCACGTAGTAACCGATTCGTGTTCATTATACACTTGCAGACTCCGATGGCTAATACGCGAAATGGAGGAGATACGGAGGCCAGTGGCAGTCAGCCTCCTATTATTGCGGAGGATCTTCAGAGGCTGTCAGTCCGAGTGACAGCTCAGGGCCAACAATTGTCCGACTTCATCACTATGATGAGAACCCAATTTGCTCCACCGGCATCGACATCGACCCTTAGTACTATTATGCCTACGTTACCAATGCTAGAGACTCGCGCATCACTAGCAGCTCTAGTAGTACAAAATTTGCCAGTATTGACAGTACCCGGAAAGACAACTGAGACAACACCATCCCGCAGGCCCAAAAAATCCAGTACATCAGTCGAAGTTCAACTAGTGAAGGACTTCATTAGGTTGAAGCCAACATACTTTGATGAGACGAGAGACTTCGAGAAGATTGAGAAATGGATGTTATCCCAAAGAAGCAGCACAAGATTCTAAAGATTGAGGATAGACTTTGGGCCGAGCTATCATCTTACACACTAGAGAGAGACGCTAATGTTTGGTGGCGTACTATGATAGCTACTCATGGAGATTTTGAGACTTAGGAGGCCTTCAAGAAGAAGTTCTATCAGTAGTACTTTACGCCTGCAATTATGAAGAGGTTAAAGAAGGAGTTTATGAACCCGAGACAGGGAGCAGAGGAGTCAGTGATGAGCTACAGAGACAGATACGTATATCCGAGGTAGTTTGTAGGGGACTTAGTTAGAGAAGATTCTGAGGATGTATATCTCTTTGGTGATAGACTGAGGCCCGACATTGGATATCACGTGGTTAGTACAGGCTCCAGGACACTTGGTGAGATATACAAACGTGCACTGTCACACGAGACGTCTTATTTGAGCAAAGTTACTGATGGGACAACATTAAGTTTAGCTCTATCAGTAGAGTAGACTGATGAGTATGAAAGGAGGAGACAAAGGGGCAAGGGATAGAGGGGCAAGGGAGAGAGGAGATGGTACATGAGTTCTCAAGGGAAAGGGACGACCACATATCATACACCAACCGTACCCTACACATCATATCCTGCCCCAGCCCTGGGTTAAGGAAGTATAACTCCATTGCCACCTTCGATCGGGCCAGCATTACCAACTCCTAACAGATTAGCACTTTCGGCACCACCAGCTCCACAGGTACCACGGCAACAGCAGTCGGGTGGTCACGACTGAGGTAAAGGTAGAGGTAGAGGCAGAGGTCGAGATGGGTTCAAATAGGGACAGAGATTTGCTCAGGGTCAGGCACAAGGTCAATGCAGACCGATTACATGTTATAGATATGAATAGGCAGGATTGTCGGGGCATGTGCTCTAGGTAAATCTCCAAACATTGTTTATTTAATAAATTTAGTGAATAAAATTGAGGTTTTCATTTAATGTTTTATTTTAAGTGATTACACGTTTACTTTATAATAAGATTTATGGGTATTTCTTGTAATATCCTAAATGTCCCTAGTCGATCATTATAATGGAACTATAATGAGTTATGACTAGTGTGAATCTTGATTTATGATCATGTGATGATCATGCATATATGGATACGAATCAAGATCATGAGTACTTGTAAGGGAACAAGGTACTGGATCGACTCGCCATGAGAACACCACATAAATTAAGTCATAGGTATTACTCATGATAGGTATATCATTTAGTCATTTGACTTGTGATTACCATAGACTTTAATATTAGGAGCATGATAATTTGACACAATCAAAAGTTGTCTTTAACTGGACAATTATAAAGATTGTGATTGCTTATCATGTTAATAATATTTGAAGGTGTGTAATCAAGATAGAATTTGTCCCTCTCGTATGAAGAGAAATATCAGTAGATCCCTTGATATGTCAAATTGTTAAATAGCCAAGTCCAAGCGAATTGATATAATCA
Source organism: Stephania cephalantha (assembly GCA_039657325.1). Lineage (NCBI taxonomy): Eukaryota > Viridiplantae > Streptophyta > Magnoliopsida > Ranunculales > Menispermaceae > Stephania > Stephania cephalantha. The sequence continues at coordinate 19,464,280 of CM077576.1, forward strand.
ATGTCATTTGGATGTTTTCAATCTACCTAAAGATCGAGACTAGTACGATTGAACATTAAGGGTGAATCTCTAATAAGTGATTAATTATACTTATATATAGGGTTAGTTTAGTCGTATATTTAGTATCAATATCCTTAAATGAGCTCTAATTCATGGTATTAATGCATTTTCAGGGAATTAAGGTGTAAAAGAAAGAAAAGAGGAAAAATTAGAAGAAATGGAGCAGAAACCCACAAAAATATGGTTGGCGTCGTGGTTACATGTGTTGACGCTGTGGGAACATAAGGCACAGCGTGGGAATGAAAGGCAAGGCATGGGAGAGAAGAAAAAGTGAAGAAAACCAACTTTAGAGGTCCGGCGCAGTGGCGGCGCTATGGAACATAGGGGATGACACTGGATAAGCAGGTGACAACGTCGAGACACCAGGGAGCAAGAAAACATGCTACTTGAGTGTTGAGATGAAACAAACTTATGAGTAGTGATGATTTTTAGTTGTGATCTAGTTTGGTGTTTTAAAAATAAATTTATATGCGTTGTTAAAGCTACATGCCTTTAAAATATAAGTTTTTGCAAAGAAACACTTTTGAGTGGATTGTTAACTTGAAACTTAGTGAATCAAAGGATACTCCATAAACAATGTAAATTGAAAGAGTAGGAGACTTAGTAGAATACACATTTGCTCGAGACGCGCAAAACCCTAAGTTTGGGGATATTTGATAAGTGATTAATTATACTTATATATAGGGTTAGTTTAGTCGTATATTTAATATAAATATCCTTAAATGAGCTCTAATTCATGATATTATTGCATTTTTAGGGAATTAAAGTGTAAAGGAAGGAATTGAGGAAAAACGAGAAGAAATGGAGCAAAAACCCACAAAACATGGTTGGCGCCGTGGCTACACGTGTTGATGTTGTGGGAACATAAGGCACAGCATGGGAAGGAAATGCACGACTTGGGAGAGAAGAAAAAGTGAAGGAAAGTAACTCTAAAGATTCGGCGCAGTGGCGTCGCTGTAGAACATAGGAGACGGTGCCGGGTAAGCAGGTGAAAGCGCCGAGACACCAATGAGCAAGGAAATATGCATGCAGTGGCAGCGCAATGGGCTAAAGGGTACGGTATCGGGCAGTAAGTGACAGTACAGACACGCAGGAAATAGAAAGTTAGTGTTTTAATTCAAGTTAAATTGTAAATGAAGCTTTCTAAATTTTATTTGAAAGTATAAATAGGTATTAGAACATGGTAAACTCAACACATACCAACTATTAGCCGCAATTGGAGTAATTTAGCGTAGGTTTTACATTGAATTTAAGTTTTAAGGAGTTTTTGTGAAGAAAACATTAAAGACTTCACGTTTGCAATTCAAGTTTGTTTCATTGATTAAATTCAAGGTAATATTTATATTCATATCTGATTTGCAATGATTTCTATTATGAATTGAGATATGTTTGTTTCGATGAAGTTTGAGTAGTCTATTTTTCTTAGGGATCAATAGAACCCATGATATGAATGGTATGCTTTGAATATGAATTAAAAATAATTATAAAAATGCAATGGTTAGAATTTGTATTGGTTCTGAGTGTAATGCCTTCGACATACTGGCCACATGTTTAATGAATTTAGGCTTTAGGAGTTATCATGGCCATTGACGCTTTTAATCCAAACAAGAATGGTACAACTGTAAAATACACAACATCGAACGATAGTTGTTGATTAGGGAGGCACGGATAGTAAACTTAGTTGGTTATGAATCCAATGATTTGAGACTTAAAGCAATGTGGACCTTACGTTATTCACATTGATATGTGGAGTTCTAGTTTGTGCATTAGAATCTTTTTCATCATGATAGTCGGTTAAAGTGGATTTGAAGGAATCTGTCTATTCTGATTAGGCATTGCACACAGTATATTGAGATGTAAATATGAATACAAAGCATAGTATTGAATTACCTAGGCAAAGTTGTCAACTAAGATATCCTTAATATAAGAGTTTAAGTAATGTTTAAATTAATTTGTTAGATTAGTTAGTATAAAATTCAAAAGTGAACTTAGCAATAGTTCAAGTCAAATAGATAATTAACAACTAGTGCAAAAACCTTTCCTTGAGAACGATATCCGTGATAAACGTAAGTTGATTACACTATTACTATAGTCGAGTTGTTATACTTGCAGTACGCACACCAAGTTTTTGGCATCGTTACCAGGGATATGTAGCCATTAGTATTACTTAGTTTGAATAGTTTCTAAGTTGTATTTTCAATACTTTACTTTTAAGTTTATAAAAAACTTAAGTTTCAAGTTTAACTTTCTGCACCTGATCTTTTGTGTTTTCTTTTTAGGGCTACTTAGCATATAGATAGTAAGGGAGATAAGGACCTAGTGCCTTATGACTTAGAGATTGATAGAACGAACAAAGGAAAAAAAATAAAGGAGTCAAGGTGGCTAAGGAACAAGCTAGAAACCAATAACAGGGTCGCGAGAATGACCAACCCATAGGTAATCTGGAAGTGTAGGAGAGAGTGCGATGATAAATATGCCTTCGTGTCTACTTTAAGCCAAAGGTTTAGGAGACATACAACGGAGTGATGAGGCTTCTAGCCAACACCACCGAGTTTGAATTGAGACCGTCAACATGGTGTACAATAGCCTATTTAATGGGCTATCCAGTGAAGATCCAATTGAACATGTTAAGAATTTCTTGGAGAAGTGCGACGCCGTGCACATCACCAGAGTTAGAAAAGAGGTGATCGGGATGTGACTTTTCCCATTCTTATTGGGTAGAAAAGTCAAATCTTGGTTCTAAAGGCTGAATGCAGGGAGTATGACTTCATGGGCTAAAATCAATGAAAGATTTCTCGACAAGTTCTTTCTCCCTGTGAAGGTAAGCGAAATGATACTTGAGATTAACTAGTTCAAGCAAAAAGACATTGAGTCTCTTGGCGAGGTTTGGGAAAGATTCAAAGAGATGCTGAGGAGATGCCCGGGACACGGATACGTGAAATGTTCAAAAATCTAGATTTTCTATTATAAGATGAACTACAACGCGAGAATGCTTATCGATGCCGCATCAGGTGGCTCTCTACTTACTAAGGATATGGATGGAGCATTGGATCTCTTTGATCTTATGTCTCAAAATTCTACTGCTGGTACTCGTTCCACAGTAAGGAAACCAGTAGGCATCTACGAGATTGACTTGCAGGCTGCAATTATGGTACAACTATCAAATCTAAGTAGTCCGATAGCAAAACTTCAGATGGGACAATAAGGTCCACAAGTAGCACAACAAACCATGCATCACCAAGGCATGGTGATTAGCCAAATGGACATACAACAGGGAATGGAGTTTGAGAACATCAACTTCATGAACAACCAAGGCTAAGGAAACAACTTTAGGTCGAGAGGAATGACTCCTCAACGATTTTATCAAGGATACAATAATATCCTAAGCTTTTCTTATGAAAATTCTGATAATGCATTGAAGTTACCTTAAGGCTTTGATCCACAAGTCCAATAGGGGAAGCTAGGGCAGGGCGAAGAGATGACTTCATTGAAGTCAATTGAGAAGTACTTGCACGCCATGGACATAAGCAATAAAGAGGGCTATGAGAAGCACGAGAAAGAAATGGAAGGAATAAAGCAAGCCATGAATAAGATGGATAATGAGCAATCATAATCCATCAAGATCTTGAGAGACAAATTGGCCAACTTACCAGTGCTTGGAACACACATAATGAAGAACAATTTTTGAGTAACAATATTAGCAAACACATGGTAAATGCACATACATTCCAAGTAAGAAGTGGCGAAAAAACCAACTATCCAATGCGGCCAAGAGATATAATAAACGACACAAAGAAGCAAATCGACAAGCATCAATCAAGAGATCCAGAACACATGGAGAATGACACCAGTACCCAAAAAGAAGTAGCACTAGCAGAAGAATCATAACCAACTCAAAGAAAAATAGAGGGAGATAGGCACAAATAAGATGTGGTACCAGGGATAGTCATATTTTTGATAATCCACCACTAATAAATCCACCCTTACCATACTCAACGTCACTTATGGATAAGTAACATGAGTAATAAATAATCAAAGTTTTTCAGTACTTCTTTTTAGAAGTCGTTTGATTGTTCTAAATTATGGTTTTATTTCATTTTTTCACTGGACATTTTGTTTCGAAAAGGAGACAATTATTTACTTCAAAGTTTTTTATTTTCTTAGAAACTGACTTAGACAACTTGACTAATCCAATCACAATCTCATTGTGATTTTCAAGTCTAGATTAAACTTGTCTAATCAGTTTCCATTTTACGTTTTCGATAACCACGTATCATTTTTTTCCTTGTTGAGACTATTTTTAAAAGCAACCCTCAATTGGTTTTGAATTATACCAAGATTTTATAGAGTAGGTCTTCCCAAGCTAACCATGCAAATGGTACTAACCTTATTCTAAAACCCAATATAATTCATATCTTGTGCTTCCCACAAGTCTCAATTTCATTTTTACATTTTTCAAATGATTCTCAATCACTTGAGACTTAATTTAAATCTATTTTAGTGTTTTCCTGAGCGTTTAAGAATTATAATAGTTCGATATTTTCAATTTTAAAAGAATTCATTTTCAGTATTTACGTACATGAATCATTTAAACTTCCCTTTCAACCAATTTCCTATTGGTTTCATAACTGACATTTTCATCAGTTATATCAATACCGAACTACTTACAACACCTTTATGAATTTGGACTTCACAAGTCTATTTCACATCTATTTACGCTCAATTTCATTTCACAAGCTTATTCTCTCTTTTTAATTATTTGTTTCTAGTCTTACTCGTCCTATCTTACGAGTAAGTGTCGAACGAACAAGGAGAATAAACTTCTAATCGCATATCTAGCGATAATACATATATACAACACAAATATAACGTAATTCATAAAAATTTTAAACTTTTTAACCCCATTTCATTGCGCTACTTCCTAACTAATCACTAACTAAACTTCATTCAACAAGATTCTTTTTAAATCCTCAGTTGAGCTAAAACTAGGCTTTAATACCAACATTTTCAGACCCTACTTAATTAGGGTATCTGACCGGCCTAGATTACCTTAATCCCTTGATAATCTAGTAGCCTTAACCTCTCCATAAATAAGCAATTAAGATAAAGATTTTATAATCATCAATTATTTAACTTTATTAACCACATAGGATTCTAAAATGAATTTTAAACCTAAAAATTTTCGTAAAATTTTTCAACAGCACTTCCTCTATTTCTAAGCCTACACTGGAAAATTTTCAATTTATTATATATTTATTGGTCATTGCTTGACCCAAAAACCTCAAAATCCTTCTTAATCAACTACTCAGATGTCCAGATCTTAAATTTGACTCCAAATTGTGATTTAGAATAAAAAATTAACTTAGACTAGGCCTTAAAACAACTTTCATGATTTTGGATATATTTGGGTACCATAGCACGCACTACAAGGCAAAACCCCGGTAAAAATCTTCATGAAAATCCCAAATTTATCATTTTTCATAAAAATTCACAGTTTTTATTTATTTGGCTTAAATATATTTTTTTTTGTGGATTTTCTCTTTTTTGAGATTTTTTCAAAATTCTAGCTTTTTCTTTTATTTTATTTTTCTTAATTGGGTCTGGATCAAGGATCAAACCCCATCTTCTTCTTCCTCTGTTTTATGCAAATCAGTCCTCTTTTTTTTTTTCCAATTTTCATTGGGGTTGGGCTCCCGACCCCAACCCCGGTTGGGACTGGGCAAAAGAGAGTCTCCTTTGCCATTGTCTTCCTCGGACAAACTGCCATGGCAGTTCGTCTGAGTCTCCCACACCAACTCCACACAACAACATAAACAACAACAATAACCATCACTCACCATGGGCCTTGATCCATTCGTCTCTCTCTTGGTCTCCCTCTCTCATTCTCTCTCCCTCCTTCTCCCTCTTAATCGATCTCTCTATCGATTTCGATTTCTTTTGTGCGAAACGAAAATTTGATGAGGAGGTTTTGTTTGGTTTGCAAATTATATATTAGATTTTCTCAAGACTCACATCATGCGAATCTTGAGACAAGTCTAATTATTTCGATTCATAATATAAATTTGATATTCCTTGAGATACTATTACATATCTCGTGGTCAATCTTTTTCTTAAAACAATTGAATGAGGCGAAGTATTGATTTGAAGGTACATATTATGATTTCTTCGAGATTCACATCGCATGAATCTTGAGGCAAATCTAATGATACATTTTCATTATTCTTTTTTATCTTTCTCGAGATATATACTATACATCTCGAAGTCGATCTTGTCGCTATCAACAAGAAAATCACCATTTTTTGACCGATTTACTGTGATTACCTATTTTGATCTCCTCAAGATAATCACCACCTCTTGACCAAATCATTGTGTTTAATACCACCATACATTTGATTTTTCTTGAGATTAGATGTCACGCATCTTGAGCCATGTATACACCTCATCGACAACCACTAAATGGTCTAACAATTTCAACTCCTTGATGATCACGCTACACATATCTCGAGGTGAATCCAATACATACTTTTATTTAATTCAAACTATAGGACTGATTTATATTTATTTATATATAAACTATATATAAATATATATACACCTATGTATTTTTGCGGCTATAAATTCGCAACTTACACCAACGACCACCTTTGGGCGTGGACACTATTGTACATCCCACGCGTGTCACCCTCGACCCCGCATGTCACTAGGCACCAACCAATTTATTTATTATTTTTATTAAATTTCGTGATTTGTCACTTGTTTTTAACTCCAAATTAATTTTTGACAAATACCCCAATTTCACTAAAATTGGAGAAAATCTCACAACGCGCTCTGAAAGTCATGGACACAGTGTATACACTCCACTTGACTCTATTTCGCGTCGAAATAGTAAATCGTACATCAAATAGGCACATGACAAAAAAAAAATAATATTAAGTTTATGATATCTAATCCATAATGCGTAGGTCCCACCTTGGATACCTAAATCCCTAATTAAATATGAAAATACTTAATTAGCCGTCTAATCAAGTTTATAAAATTCTTGAATGTCACAAGTGCTCCAGCGCCCACCCAATACTGGGCGCCCCTGCCTTCCATGGCAGTGGCGGAGGGGGTGGTTCCTTAGCCACTCCCTTATTTGGGGTTCTGGGGGCCTCTTAGTGGAGGCCATTCCATTTTTGAGTGGCAGCGGCGGTGACTCGCCGCCCCTCACCGACAACGGCATCGGCCCACCGCTGGCATCCCGCAATGGCATCGCTCGCATTTTTTAGGTGTTTCCCTCGTAGAAATTAGTTGCCAACTTTGATTTTTTTCTCAAAATAGAGATTTTCACCATTAAAGAGTAAAATATAGCTTGTAAGGAAGGAGATAGTGCAGTGCTCACCTAAACTTGTGTTGATCACCAACTCCAACCCAAATCACCACCTTCAACTCTCCTCTCTTCAATTTTGTGTTTTGACTCAAACGGGGGCTATGGTTACAACTTAAGCTTTTATACTTAGGGTTTCCTTGGAGCATACCTCTCCAACACTTGATGTGCCTTAATATTTATGCCCATTGATGCTCATCCAACTTACTATTTTTAATTTTGAATTAATAATTCTAAATTTTATTAAATTTCCAATAAATTTAGAAAATCGCCCTAAATTATGTAATTTCACAAATTCCCAATAATATTTATAATACACGCATTAATCACACCAAACATAAATAAAATTGTGAAATTTTCAAAATAGCCATGATTTGGGTATTTTGAATTGTTGGGTCGTTACATTCATTGAAAAAATGTGGCATAACTAAAAAGTCTGTAGGTAAAATCGTTGGGTTTTTCGGGTTCATACGCAGCGGAAAACTAAAAAAAAAAATTAGAAAAACCCCAACAGGATCGAAAATAAGTTCCATTAAACTAAATCTACAAAAGTAAATCATACCTTATTCCGTGATTTCCTTTTAATTGTTCGATTTTCAAGACGTTCAAGTGTGCGTCCTCTATCAGATATCCACACACGAACGGTGATCACAATTTGGACTGCTAGCCCCAAGAGATATTGAAAAACGATTTTTCTTTCTCTCTTTAAATCCAGAGAACTCGAAAAATCGTAAAACGAAATCTTCTATCGTTTTTAGGGATCCACCCTTTATTTATATGTGTAGATAAGTCCTCACTTAAAATCATATTCGTAATACAATTATTGTATTTACGTAGTTTAAGCAAATTACACATACGCCCCTATTAATAAGTTATCATATAACAAATCGTAAGGGCTTTTATGTCATGAATTTTATCATATAAAATTCATTACTCTGGACCAATTGAAATTGCGCAAAGTCATTCTTTGTGTGCGACCCAATAGATTCATGCAACGTTGGCAGTGAACCAAAAAATATTTTGGTACACAAGTCATAAGTGGTCTCTAGCAAAGCATTATGACTACCCAAGTAGCATGAATATCAACATCGATACAATCTAATTAATAACATATATCATATCCTTTTTTCGTGCGATATCCTTTAATTAAACATAAGGCACGAAAAATCACCCTTAATGTTCAATCGTACTAGTCTCGATCTTTAGGTAAATTGAAAAACATCAAGTGACATTGATCATATCAATTCACATGGACTTGGCCATTATCAGTCTATCTTATCGAGGGATCCACTGATATCTCTCTCTATACGAGAGTGACAAATTATATCTTGATTACACACCTTCACATATTATTCACACGATAACCAATCACAATCTTTATAATTGTCCGGTTAAAGACAATATTTGATTGTGTCAAATTATCATGCTCATAATATTGAAGTCTATGGTAATATCAAGTCAAATGACTAAATGATATACCTATTATGAGTAACACCTATGACTTTATCCATGTGGTGTTATCATAGCATGTCGGTCCAGTATCTTATTCCATAATAAGTACTCGTGATCTTGATTCATATCCTTATATGCATGATCATCACATGACCATCAATCAAGATTCACACTAGTCTTAATTCTTTATAGTTCTCAGTATAATGACCGACTAGGGACATTTATGATATTTCAACAAATACCCATGGATCTTACTATAAGGTAAACATGCAATCATTTATAATAAAACAACAAATAAAACCTCTATTTTATTAACTAAAATTATAAGATAAACAATGTTTGTAGATTGACCTAAGGCACATGCCCTAACAAAAATATTTTTGTATACTTGAATTGGTACATTCGTAACCACTCTTATTAGTTTAATTGAATAATCATTTGGTAAATGAACTCATTCAGAAGCAAGCTCATCCAACACTAATTGAGTATGTAAAAAGAAGTGTATTGGCATGAGATTTACATTTGAACCCGTATCACACTTAGCTTTAAAGTACCAAACTCATTTGATTTTTATATTCAAATGTATATCTCTAGGATCATTTAGATTTACAGGACCTTAACTCGATTTTTTCTTCTTCTTATTTTTCTTAACTTTAAAATCTTCTATCTTATTAACATTATTTCCATTCTCCAGTTGCTTAACTCTCTATTCATGAGTTACCTCTTTTCATTTAAAGTGTCTTCAACTTGTTCTTTCTTCGAAACATCATTTTCATTTTTCCTTGTTTCTGCATTAATTGTATATACTTCAGCGCATAGATTTTCATAATGACTTAATTCTAAAGAATCATTATCGTTAATTTCATTATTAAGTAATTTATCAGAATCATCATAATTATCCTCATCATTGAAATTAAACATAACAATTTTGTCTTCAAATACCATAGACATCATCCCTTCAAAGATATCTAACTTAGTTTATGTTGTTTAAAGAAAAGGTCAACCTAATAATATAAGTGGAGAATTACGTGATATTGAATCTCTCATTTTCATGACATAAAAGTCAGCTGAAAATACTAAGTCATCTATTTTCATTGAAACGTCTTCTAATAATTCATATGGCTTAATAATTGTATTATCAGCTAAAGTAAGATTAATGTGTATTAGTCAACGATCTTATTTTCGATTATTCATATAATTTAAGTGACATCGCATTAATTGATGCTTCGATATCACACATAAAAAATTTAATAGAAGAAGTTCCTATTGTGATAGGTATTCCAAACATTCCTAACTCGGAACATTTTTCAGGTATTTTCTTTTTATTAGAGTTGACACTTTTTACCCTAAGTTTTCTTTAGATTCCTCTAAAAATTTATCTTTAGATTCAGAGAATTCTTTCAAAAATGTATCATAATTCGATAATTGCATAATCAATTCCATCAAAGGTTTATTAATTTCTATTTTCCTAAATGCTTCAACAATGTCTTCATTAATTTCTTCATTCCTAGCATCCGCTAATCGTTGTGGAACGAGAGAGATAGAGTACATATATTCATTTATTTTATTAGGAATCGTATCTTGTTCTTTATTAACTATTTCAGAAGTTTGTAAAGACTTTTCATATGCCTCAACTCTGGCTAAATACCATGGGTACGACCTTTTAGGAAAATGTGTATATTTCAATTGTTCACTCATCATATCTATTTTCTAGTATGAATGACTTTGGCTATCATCTCTTCTTCTTGTTCTTCTTCTTCTTCTTCTTCTTCTTCTTCTTCTTCTATTGTTTTATGTATTTTTTTATACCTCTCTTAGGTATTTTTTTTGGTATATGTGTCTCTTTTTCATTATCACAAAATAAAGCATTAACATGTGCTTTATTAGTAGGAGTAGTAGTCTAAGTAGATACTTTAGCTTGATTACTTAGTCTATTAATTTGTAGGTTCATCTAACTTAATTGATTTTTCAACAAGTTAATTGATGTATAAGTTTTAACTTGATTTTGAGAAATCAGTGTAAAGCTTTGATGACTTTGAATCATAAATTTATGCAAGATTTGCTCTAAATTTGGTTGCATAAGTTGAACCATTTATTGAGATTGTTGAATTGGTGCAGATTGCATCTGTGCTTTTGGTCTATAGTAACTATTGTTATTATATTGATTCCCGATAGGACCAGAAAATTGGTTCATAACTGCATTAAACTCTTCAGTATTCTCTTCATGCAAAGTTGGGCACACATCCATAGGATGTGTAACTAACTTCATTACAAAATCCACATGATTTTACTTGGTTTGATCTATCTTTTATTAGCAATTTGAACATTCTAGCTAACTCGTCAAATTTTTCATCAGATTTATTATTTCTTTTATTATTAACTTCATAAAGTTTTTCCTTGATGTCTCATTCTTTTTACCATATTGTCTTGATTGTTTAGCAATTTTATTAATAGCCTCTTTTGCTAAAGTTGGTGTCACATTAAATAAAGATCCACCGCATACTGACACATGTCGAGCGTGTACGATAAATTTTCCATAAAACCTTATTATTTTGTAGTAGTGATAAGTGAGATCGTCTCCACATGGATTTTGCAAACTTCTTTAGGAATAGTCTTTTAGTGGTTTTTATAGTTTTACTTTAACTTAATTAATTTAATTAAAACGAGAATTAAAATTATCTAATCAAACTATAGCAATCAATTAAACTAATTTAAACTAACTTAACTAACACAATTCAAATTCACTGAAACAAAATTTAAATCAAATCAATTCAATTCAATATAATTCAATGTAAAACAAAACATTTAAACAAGTATTCAGACTAACGAAACATTAATCCGTTTTGTGTCCAAACATATTACTTAGATCGTAGTCATAATCATACTTTCATCATATTATAAAGTATTTTCGGATCATTAAACTTAAATCATAATTAAGTTGATAGCCTTTATCAAGCCACCAGTTTTCCTTATATCAATGGAAAAGACACATCCTAATTTTATTAAATTAATCATTCAAAAGCTCAAAGATAATTAATTAGACAATGAAACAACATTAAGTTCTGTGAAAACTTAGAACTACTAAGCTTAATATTTTTGGAAAAGTCATATCAATATCGAACTTAGAACTCAATTCACCTAGGAGATCTAATGGTAATAGACCTATTTAATAATCTTAGTTACTACTTTAAATTAGATTTAGAAACCAAATATCACAATACACATTCTAGACTATGCATGCAATATAAAGCTTCATGATTGTAATCCATAAATAACAATCTATTAAATCCGTGAATTGACAAATACGAATAAGTTTAATACATTAAGTACAAATCATTGTTCGTTATAACTACATTACAAAACGGATCAAGTTCATGTTTGGAATTTGTTTAGATTAATAAACTACTCACTCATATTCATAATAAACATCTCAATAAAGTAAGTAAAAGACATTAATAAATACCACTTATTGAATACTTTGAATCTTCAAATCATCTCCAAAAGTAATGAACAGTAAAACTAAACTAAAACTTAACAAAACTAATTAATATTGCTCCAAGAGCAATAAAATGTGGTTTAGGATACTCGAGGGCACTTAATTTCGAAGCCTAAGGTTCATATATATAATATTCTAGGTAGTACATATCCAATCAAAGTAAGATTCCTTGATTTGCTCCAAGATTCTCGAAACCAACTCCAACGAATCACCACCGAATCCCCTATCAATCCTGATTCATTGGACAGATTGGTGGGATTTTTTCTTTGTCCTTCACTGATTTAGCTGGCGATTCATTTATCCAACCTGATTTACTGCTGATTCGCTGGCAGTTAATCCTAATTCATTCTTGATTTGCTCTTGATTCACCGTGCATTTTCTCCACTTTATTGAATTCTTTATTTTTTTATTTTTTATTCCATTTCTTCACATAACCTAAATGTACCCTAAAATCACAAAAACAAGAGAAAACTCAGTGTAATATTGCCTTTTACATCCAAAATTACCCTAAAATATATTATAAAATAATGTTTAATTATTGACTTATCAAGTACGATGTCTAATAACCTTTGTTCGAAATGATCGAGTCTTTCATAGAAGTATTCCATTAAAGCTCTTTTAGTATATCCATGTTGTGGGCAAGAAGAAATTAGTATTTGAAATCTATTCTAAAATTCATTAAGGTTTTCATCATCTTTCATCTTTGCAATTGTGATTTGTCTCCTATAGGAACTATCTTTCTTGCAGACATGTATTGATCTAGGAAAGCTTCTAGAATTTGAACTCATGTAGTTATTGAATCTTGAGAAAGATAAAACGACCAATCTTGTGCTTTTTCTTTCAGTGCGAAAGGAAAACCTTAAGTTTGACTTGTTATAAAGTATCGTCTTTGACTTTCATCCCATTGACTTTGTATCGGTATTCCCTTATAAATTTCTAGGGGTTTTCATTATCTTTACCATAAAAGTTAGGTAAGACACTAATGAATCCAAATTTTAGTTCAAATTCAGGAAATCCTTCAAGATAGTCAATACACATTGGCTCGTAAGCTATGTCATTTTGATTGACTTGCCTAAAAGTAAGTTCTCTATTATCATTATTATTAATGATATTATCATTATTATTATTATTATATTATTATTATTATTATTATTATTATTATTATTATTATTATTATTATTATTATTATTATTATTATTAGCTTCCATTGTGGTAGCTTTTTGTTCCTTACGTTGTTGTTGTCTTAAATTATGATTCAAAATCTTATCCACTTCAAGATCGAATGGAAGTAGAAATAATGTTGAATTAGAATGAAGAAGTGTATAGACCATACAACATCTAAAACTCCTAAGAAATTATGTAAAAATCCTCGATAATGATGCCAAAAATTCACACATGTTAAGCGTGTACAACAAATTTCTCGTATATTCGTATTATTTGTAGTAATAATAAGTGAGATCGTCTTCATAGGAATTTTGAAAACTTCCTAAGAAAAAGTGTTTTTCAAAGGTGTTTACCATTTTACTTTAATTTAATTAAAATGAGAATTAAAATTATCTAATCAAACTATGGCAATAAATTAAACTAACACAATTTGAATTCACTAATACTAAATATTCTAAATTCAATTAAAATAAATATAAAACAAACATCTAAACAAATATCCAGAAGAATGAAACATAAATCGTTTTAAATTCGAACATATTAATTAAAGTATAGTCATAATCATACTATCATCATCTTATGAAGTATTATTGAATTATTAAACCTAAATCATAAGCAAGATTGATAGCCTTTATGAAGCCGTCAATTTTCCTTATATTAATGAAAAACCCATATTCTAATTTTATCACCATTAATTCTTCGAAAATAGATATTATATATATATATATATATATATATGTGTATATGTATATGTATATTATAACCCCATAGGGGATCCCCATATATCAATTATACCATATGATATTATATATATATATATATATATATATATATATATATATATATATATGTATATATAATATTCCATGGTTTCTAATAAATATATAGTACCCACGCTTTCACATATGTTAAAAATCTATATATCACGTTATTATATATATATACCTATAGTTGCAATAGACATATGTATATTATGTGTATAAATGTTATTTAAAAATAATAATATACATATACATATGTATGTGTCTTTCACACCTTACTTTATATAATTCTTTTTTGAGAAAAATTAAGTGGAGAGGAAAAATTTCCAGCGGTGATTTTTCGTGAGATCATCCCCGTGGAAATCCCCAGTAGGCAATTAAATAGGGAAAAAGAATTTCACGGGGATTAGACAGGGGCGGGGATGAAAACTCAGCCCCGCATGAGGATGAGTATGGGGATGGAGGGATGAATTCTTAAGCAAGGATGAGGATGGAGATGAAGTCCTCCTCTCCTACCCTCTTCATTGCATCTCCAGGGCCAACCTAGTTGAGTCGGTAGGCACGACTGTCATTATTGTTGGGGTTCAACCTAAAGACATTTGATAAGTTATGGGCCTTATGACATGTCCATCCCTAGAAACATCTTGTTTTATTGGACAGTTATATTAGTTGATTAAGATCTAATAAAATGTCCCTTTGTTATCGAAAAAGAAAAGTATTCGAAATTTGAATTTTTTTTATCAAAGAGAAACAACTTTGCCCCTACGAGGATCAAACTCCCCTCTTACCCTAGTGAAAACTCATGTCAATCAGTGACCTACCCACTTCGTTAGTTTTTTCTTAATTTTATTTGATGCTTTTGATAAGGGGCATCAAATTATGCAAATTTAGGCCTTGTTTGGTTAAGTGGAGTTAACTCTTAGGAGATAACTTGAAGGGGAGTTGAAAATTAATTATATTTTATTACCTACATTCACCTTTTTTGTTTGATGGGTATTTATGTCAATTCATTTTTAGGAATCCTTTTGATAAGTTATGTGCCTTACTGCACGTCCGTCCCTAGAAACACCTTGTTTTATTGGACAGTTGTATTAGTTTATTAAGATCTAATAATATGTCCTTTTGTTATCGAAAAAGAAAAGTTCTCGAAATTTATTTATTTTTTTATCAAAGAGAAACAACAACTTTGCCTCTACGAGGATCAAACTCCCCTCTTACCTAAGTAAAAACTCATGTCAATAAGTGACCTACCCACTTGGTTGGTTTTTTCAAAATTTTATTTGATACAGAGCATCAAATTCTACAATTTTAGGCCTTGTTTGGTTAGAGGTGGAGTTAACTCTCGGGAGATAACTTGAAGGGGAGTTGGAATTAATATTATTTGGTTGCTCGACTTCTCTCCAAGTTATCTCCCAACTTACACCCAAGGGTGAGAGATATCTCTTCACCCCCTGGGGAGTTATCTCCCACCAGTTTGTGGATGCAATTACCCCTCATTAATTACATTTTATTACCTACATTCATTTCTTTTGTTTGATGGGTATTTATGTCAATTCATATGTTTTATTATTTAAAAATTTGCAAATTTCCAGCAAATTTAAAGTTGAACCAAACATGAAAATATGATATTTCATTATGAGTTAACTCCGCCCGCACAGTAAGATGGCAAATTAAAAGAAACTAAACGAGGCCTTAGTTTCAATCTTATCTCAAATTCCTTAATCAGAAATGTCATCAGCACCTACGATACAATCAAATGAATAAAATTGTGCGTTAAGTACATGCATTATAGTTGTGATCTACAGCTAGCGAAGTCAAGAAATTAAGTAAACAGGATGACAAACTTTTAAATAAAACTAGTCGGCATTGTGCGCTTCGTAGGCGGGCAAGGTAAAGTATCATGTATTAAATAAAAAATAAATTTGATAGGAAAAGTAAGTACTTTTTAAGATAAATCTTTAATGAACCCGATGTCAAAAACAAATCGTTCAATGTAGACAAAAAAAATATTGAAAGACAGTTTTGAAATGTGAGTGATGACAAATGTTTATAAAATTAGATATTGAAAGAGAGTTTTGATAGGTGAGTGGGTTCTAGAGAAGCTTTGGCTTATATTGTGGAGAGAAGAAGGTTTAGTGGTTACATACTTACATGGGGAGATCAAGAGACCAAAAATAAATAATTAAGAAATAATAAAAGACGGTTATAGAATTATTTTAATTAGTGTTATGTTATATACCTACCTAGAGAGATCAAAAGACTAAAACAAATAATTAATTTTTAATTATTATAAATAATTAAATAATAACTATTCAACTTAGTGGTTACATCAACATAGGAAAATCAAGAGGCCAAAAGAAAATAAGTGGACCATTAATCTATGACTTATGAGGCTTGAGAAATAGTTAATGTATAAGATTTACGATGTGGCAGATTACTATTAAGGGAAGGTGCCAGTTGGCAACACAAGATAAAACTTTAATATATATATATATATATTATTAGAGTTGGTGTTAATGACGTGGCGGGAGTATTGTTAATGTGGAAAGGAGGCTTGAGAAGAAGCTATGTGGCATCTGAAGATGAGTTGGTGTTGATGATGTGGCGGAAGTGTTGTTGACGTGGCGAGGAGGCTTGAGAAGAAGCCATGTGGCATCTTAAGATACAACTTTGAGTCAGTGTTGATGACTTGGCGAAAGTGTTGTTAACGTTGGCGAGAAGGAGGCTTGAGAAAAAGCCATGCGGCATCTCAAGATACAACTTTAAGTTGGTGTTAATGACATGGCAAAAATGTTGTTGACGTGGCGAGAATGAGACTTGAGAAGAAGTCATTTGGCATCTCAAGATACAACTTTAATATATATATATATATATATTGGAGTTGGTATTGATGACGTGACGGAAGTGTTGTTGACGTGACGAGAACGAGGCTTGAGAAGAAGCCATGTGACATCTCAAGATGAGTTGGTATTGATGACGTGGCGGTAGTGTTGTTGAAGTTGCGAGAAGGATGCTTAAGAAGAAGTCATGTGGCATCTCGAGATACAACTTTAAGTTGGTTTTGATGACGTAATTAAGAAATAATAAAAGACGGTTGTAGAATTATTTTAATTGGTGTTACGTTACATGCCTACCTAGAGAGATCAAAAGACTAAAACAAATAATTAATGTTTAATAATAACTATTCAACTTAGCGGTTACATCAACATAGGAAAATCGAGAGGCCAAAGGAAAATAAGAGGACCGTTAATGTATGACTTATGGGGCTTGAGAAATAGTTAATGTGTAAGATTTACGACGTGACATGATTACTATTAAGGGAAGGTGCCACGTGGCAACACAAAATATAACTTTATATATATATATATATATATATATATATGAGTTGGTGTTGATGACGTGGCACAAGTATTATTGACGTGGCAAGAAGGAGGCTTGAGAAGAAGTCATGTGGCATCTCAAGATACAACTTTAATATATATATATATATATATATTAGAGTTGGTGTTGATGATATGGCGGAAGTGTTGTTGACGTGGAGAGAATGAGGCTTAATTGAGAAGAAGTCATACATGACATCTCAAGATACAACTTTAATATATATATATATATATATATAGTACTTCTACCATATGTACCAATTCTCAACCATTTGATTAACATCAAGAGAGAGAATGGTTGTAAGACACTAATTAATGTATATTAATGTGATCCACATATAATTAATAACCTTTAAATTAATGTTTTTTCAATCAAAAGAATCACAAGTTGACCTTTGCTATTTATTTTTACTAATGAAAATTTTAAAAACTAAAAATGTTATTTCTTTTTTAACTTGTGGAAGATAAAGACATTTTTAAAATTTATTTGTAACATTCAAGCTAAGAGTTTATTAACAAATCTACATTACCCAATATCAATAATAAAATTTATTTTAAAAGCAGATTTTAGTACAACTCCTTATAACATTGCTATTTATAATTTGTTTCTTTTTTGAGGAAATGATTTGCACTTAATTACTTTATAATTTAAATAATTAACAATTTCCTCAAAAGAAAAACAATTAAACATAAATTTAAAACACAAAAAGTACAATAGAAAAATTAATTATTTGAATCAAATTAAAATGATTAAAACTTTCGAGTTGGAAAACGATTAAATTTTAACATGTTAATATATGATGATTAATTTAGCTTCTAAAATTATATATGAACCACATAAAAAGACAAAGATACAATAGTAAAGTATAGTATTGATTAGAGTGACAAGTGATTTGGTTTTTCTCCCGAGTTTGAGTTTTTCATAGATGAAAAAATCGAGTTGAGAGTGTCACCACATGTATGAGCATGACAATATCCGAGCATGGATTACTCGATGTGGTTGGAGCCGAATGTCATCTAAATTTTTTTTAAAAAAAATATCAGAGGAAATTAAGGAAATAATTTCGGTTATTATTTTTTTATTTTGGTGCATTAATATTCACATCATACATGATGCATTTATATGATTAAGAAATAATTAATAGATAGTACAAAATCGTTTAAAAAATTAATAATTAAATTATCAAATTAAATTAAATCACGTTAAAGTGTTCAAATTATAAAATATTTGGAAGTGTCTAAAGACATTTGTCACTCTACTAGTTATTATCATATTATCAAAAAGAAGATAGTTTCATCATTGAAATTTTGGAAATATTATAATTTATTTATTAAAAAAAATATGTTCATTAAATATGTTCCTAATTAAACAATATTTAATACGTTGGAAATTAAAAAATTCAAAAATATAATTTAAAGAATTTGAAAGTTATCCGAAGTATAATATGTAATACATTACATCGAACTCAATCGATTATTAGATTCATGTAGTCGAGCCTTATTTATTGAAACCGATCAAATATTTCTTATATATGGTTGCTATAGCTATCATCATTAATTATTTATAATTGCAGTTTTTTTATAATTACACTTGTTACCTCAAAATAATCTAGTTGATACGCGTGATATTAGATTATTCTTCAATATCAATACAATTGATGTATTTTTTATTGTCATTTAAAAAAATGAAAAAAAGGAAATAAAATTTGAATTTGTGGTAATTTTAGTCGACACTTATAAAAAAATCTCAAATTGTAAATTAATTGGTGGTATAATTTTATGATAATTAATAGTGTTATATAATGATTTAAAGAAAATCTAATTGCATCATATTTTTCTACAAAAAAGACTTATTAGTATTATATTTATTACTTATTTTAATTATTGTAGCTTTAAAATAATTATGAACTTCATAATTTTAATAAATTATATATGACCATAAATAAAACATTGATTTTAAAAATTAATAATCTCATAATCTAAAAATAGAAATATAAAAAGACTTTTTGTTAAAATGAATAAGTATCATACATTACTAACATATTTTGATTAAGTCATATAAAATAATTAATTATATAAAAAAAGTTTATATTTTTTAGTCAAACATGTTTATTCATATTGGTACTATTTTCAACCTAAGTCCATTGTTGATATATTGTCAAAAAAAAATTGTTGATATATATTATAAAAGTGTAGTACATGGTATTAATATTAATTTGAAACTACATTAATTGTAATTGTTCCTAATCATTGTCAATTTCCAAATGACATTACTCAACTTATTTTAAATGAGAATTTAAAATGGTATGTTGCTCCTTGGAAAATAAGTTGAGTAATGCCATATGGAAATTGGCAATGATTAGGAACAATTACAATTAATGTAGTTTCAAATTAATTCTAATTACATGTACTACTATATATCAACAATTTTTTTTTTACAATATATGAACAATTGACTTAGGTTGAAAATAGTACTAATATGAATAAATTTGTTCGAGTAAAAAATGTAATTTTTTATATAATTAATTATTTATACGACTTAATAAATATGTTAATAATGTAGGATACTTATTCATTTTAACAAAAAGTCTTTTTATATTTCTACTAGTTAATGGGCACGCGCTATGCGCGTGAGGCGTAAACAATAAATGTATCAAGAAACATTTGTGAAAGTTAATATTAAAATATTATCTTAATGATTTGTATAATTTATTGAATTTATATTTAAAGAGAAAAATGTGTGTCAAAATTACATTTCAATAAAAGTGCTCAAAATTTTTAATCAAATAAAAATTGACCCAATTGATAAATGATAAGATTTAAAAAAGATAATTATTTTTCACTATTAAAAGAGTTTTTAAAGACACTACCCATATTATTGAAAGTGTGTTCATGTGAAGCAAAAAATAAAAACTGAAAAACAAAAATTAAGGTTTATATTTACATACCTTACTTCAAAGATAAAAATGAATGAAAGACTTTATGAAGACAACCGAATCCAAGATATAGCCATGTTATCAATGAATTGAACATTGGACTGAATATAAAACTCTGTAGCATTTAAAGGTAAGTTTGATTGAAAGATTCTTGGTTTCATAGAAGAGTGAATAGGAGAGAGAGAAAGATTTTTTTGGTTTCATAGAAAATGAGAGAGAGAGAGAGAGATTTTAGGTGGAAGGAGCGTAAAAGTAAGACACGTGGGGAGAGTGGGGAGAGACGATTTTTTTTTTTTTCAGATAAAAAGTTGTGCAGTGAGTTCAATAAACCACGTGTAAGTTAGTTGTCAAGAGTAAATGCCCACATTGGCCTATTTTTAAACTACTTTAATTAAGACAAATAAGGGCATAATTAAAAGATTTAGTCAAAAAGGCTTCACGGTTAACCGTTTTGAGTTTTGCATTATATTAGTATAGATTTTCAAATTATAAAATTATTAATTTTTAAAATCAATGTTTTATTTATGGTCGTATATAATTTATTAAAGTTATGAAGTTCGTATTTATTTTAAAGCTACAATAATTAAAATAAGTAATAAATATAATACAAATAAGTCTTTTTATAGAAAAAAAGATGCATTAAGATTTTCTTTAAATCATTATATAACACTATTAATTGTTATAAAATTATACCACCAATTAATTTACAATTTAAGATTTTATATAAGTGTTGACTAAAATTACAACAAATTCAAATTTGGATTCACTTTTTTCCTTCTTTTTAAATGATAATAAAAAATACATCAATTGTAATTGATATTGAAGAATAATCTAATATCACATGTATGAATTAGATTATTTTGAAGTAACAAGTGTAATTATAAAAAAAAACTGCAGTTATAAATAATTAATGATGATAACTATAACACCAATATATAAGAAATACTTGATCGGTTTCAATAAAGGTCCGACTACATGAATCTAATAATCGGTTGAGTTCGATTTAATGTAATACATATTACACTTTGGATAACTTTCAAATTCTTTAAATTATATTTTTGAATTTTTTTAATTTTCAACGTATTAAATATTTTAATTAAGAACATATTCAATGAACACATTTTCTTTTAATAAATCAATTATGGAAAATGTTAGAATGACACCTCAAGTGACACCCCTATAACGTGACGTGCGGGTCCCACATAAAAATGAGTGTGCGTAAAATAGTTTATGGTGCATAACCCGCGTGTTGTGTATCTCGAAGCACGCACGACGACTCTGAGACCCACATGCCACGTAATAAGGGTGTCACTTAAGGTGTCATTGGAGGTATCATTCTAGCATTTTCCATTATATATACATAGAGAGAGAATCGTGATAAAGATAATTAAAGAAGCATACTATCGAGAGGTGGTAGCCGTGAAAGGGGCGGCCACCACATGTGAAAATGAGGAAAGCAGAGAGTGCACCGTAAAGGGTGGCAGAAACAAAGGAGATATGAGGGTTTTGCTGACTTGTAGGAACAAAAGAAAATTAATAAATAAAAACGTGGCCTATAAAACATTGTTCACTTGTACCTCTCATATTTGACTTGTTTAATTATATGCCACCCATCAATCTTAACTCAACTCTCGTCCATGTATAATTCTGAATCTCTCATTGTCACTGATTTATTCCAACTATTCTCTCTCTTCCTTCTCTGTGCATACATTTGAAAGAACTTCCTTTTTTTTTTTTTTTTTTTTTTTTCTTCTCTCCCCTAATTTGCACTGCCAAGTTTTTTGTTTGCTCAGCAGGTGCTGTATTTCAATTATCTTTAATTAATTTGTTTATTATTTTTGAAGACTTAAAGTTGAAGTCTTGATTTCAAAATTGGTTTTTTGGTGTTCAGGGCAGTATGGATGTTTGTTGGCCTTACTATGATCCTGAATTTGAGAACCTCACAGAAAGGATAAATGGGCCCAGGTTGGCTTAAAGCTGTTTAATGATTTCTCAACATTTTAGTGGGATTCATTTCTGCTCACCAAAAATGAACAATGCACCATTTCTTGGATTAAAAGTAAAATTGGAAATCTGACAAAAAAAAAAAAAAAGTAAAATTGGAAAATGAATTGAGTTTGCTTGGTTTTCAACTTCCTGTTCTGTTACCAAAAGGTAGGAGGGCAAGCCCAACACCATGAGGTTGTGGTGATCACTCCCTTTCCCAATAACAAAAGATTTTTATGTGGTTAGTTTGAAGTGCTCTTCAAACAAATCGACTTTGTTGTAGTCTTGTTGGGTTTGAATTCCCACAGTTTTATTAATTATCGCGCTGCATTTGTATTGCTATTAGAATTGTCCTCTTATGGATTGGGTTTCAAGTGCTTTCGCGGCTATAAAGTTTTTTTTTTTTTATAGTAAACAAAACTTTATTCAATATGAGTTATATGAGGACAAGAAGTCATCTAGTACAACAATGAATCAATACAATACCCATTAGTGAATCAATACAAAACTCATAAATTTACTACCTTGTAACACAAACAAAGAAACTAATGTATTTCACAAAAAAAGAGAACTAAGACTTCCCGATCATGGCCTTTAAGCAATCCATATCCATTGTTGATACCAATCCACAAAAGAGGAACCTGAACTATGTTTGCTACAAGATATCCATCTCGCTGCCTTCATTCTAGTCGAGTCCCATATATCTTCGATTGATTGCTCTTTATCGTCAAAAACTCTTTTATTTCTCTCGAGCCAAATACCCCAAAAGACTGCTAATATAGCTACTCCATTGATGTGTTTCTTTCTGCTTTTTCCGACCAACTTCTCCAAGTTAGATTTCAAGCCATTCATGGATCTAGGATTTGCAACAAGTCCTCCTGCGAAAACCACCCACCTATTCCACACTTGACAAGCCACATAACAATTAAAAAAGAGATGGTCTGCATGATCACTTTCCCTCATACACATAGAACAACAATTTGGTGAAATTATCAAGTGGGGCATCTTTCGTTGGAGTTTGTCACATGTATTTTAAACCACCATGCAATAAAAGCCAACCAAAAAACTTAACTTTAGAAGGTACCATAGCCTTCCAAAGTCCCATAAATGTTTGATGCATAAATGAACTAGAACCATGAATAAGATAATTAAAAAATGAATTACACGAGAAGACTCCAAAAGAATCAAGGTTCCAAATTCTTTTGTCCTCCACATTATAATGAATCCTAACTTGACTTAAGACATTAAGAAGTTCATTTTTTTTCCTCATGTAATCTCGTAGGAAGCCTATTTGGGAGGTGAAGGTTCCAAATGTAGTGAACATCATTCGACCCTTGCACGTGAGATGCAAAATGAGAAACAGGTTAATTGTGATGCAAAGAAAATGAGAACATGTTTTGAAACCTAATGGAAAGAGGAGAGTTCCCCAACCATGTATCCTCCCAAAAACGGACCGACGACCCATCCACAATTCTTATAGCAATGCGTTCTTGGAAAATTTTAGATTGGGATGAATGAACTTCCATGGACTATGGTGCGAAACCCTAAGAGCCACTCCTCCATCCCACATATTAGGCCCTAACCCATGAATACTTTTGACAACCTTATGCCATAATGCCTCTTTCTCTCTCGGAAACCTCCATAACTATTTAAACACCAGAGCTTGATTCATTTTTTGAAGATTTCCTATTCCTAAACCTCCTCCAAGCAAAGGTTTTTCCACTATTTTCCATCTAATGAGGCTATGTCCTTTATTCTCATCCATCTTTTGCCACATAAATGTCCTAAATGCCCTTTCAATAATCCTAGTCACTCTAGCTAGAAACTTGAAGATGGACATATAGTAAATTGGTATAGCTTCTAACACCGATTTAATCAAACACATCCTCCCCCTTTTGAGAGAAACCCTTTTCTCCAACTTTCAAGCCTCCTAGAAATGTTACCTATGACGAGAGCCCAGAAGTCAATTGAAGATGGAATACCTCATAATGGAAGGCCTAGGTACTTCAAAGGTAGTGACCCAACGCTACATCCCACATTATTAGCCATTTGTTCTTCCACTTCATCTTTCATGTTAATTCCTGCTATCTGGCTTTTGGACATGTTAATTTCAAGCATGAGAGTTCGCTAAACTCCTTCAAAGAACCCACTAACGCCTCAAAATTTTGACTCTCCCCTTCTAAAAGGAAAAGTGTATCATCAGCATATTGTACATGAGAAACATGTACCTTATCTCTACCTACCACCAACCCTTTAAAATTCCCTTCGGCTACTTCCCTCTCGATGAATGGAGATAGAGGATCCCCTTGTCTAAGACCTCTAGAAGCTCTAATCTTACCTTTTGGCATTCTATTAATCATCACTGAAAAATTAGAGGAACTCAAACATCCCTTAATCCATCTACGCCATCTTTCTCCAAAACCCTTTTCATTTCCAACACATAATCCACAAAAGACCATTCAATATGGTCATAAGCCTTTTCAAAGTCAATTTTGAACAAAATTACTTTTCTCTTTCTCCTGATGCAATCCTCAACCACTTCATTAGCCACTAAAATCACATCCAAAATTTGTCTACCTTGAATAAATGCTGATTGTGCCTCAGAAATGGTGCAATCGAGGACGTTTCTCGGTCTACTACCTAATACTTTACCTATAATTTTGTAAAGGCTTGTGACTAAACTGATGGGTCTGAAATCGGGCACTTTAAAAGAATTGGTTTTTTTTTTTGATCAAACAAAATGTCTCATAACATTGGCATTAATTCTCCCATTCTGAAAAAAAGCTTCCATGATTTCCATCAACTCATTCTTGATTGTGTTCCACTCATGAATGAGAAACTCCACCGTAAACCCACCTGGTCCAGGTGCTTTGCTTCCATCACAATCCATTACTGCTCTTTTAATCTCCTCTTCACAAAAAGGTCTTTCGAGTTGGATCATTTGTGCTTCATTCAAAGGTGACCATTGAACATTCTCGACTTTAATCTCCTTTTCCCCAAGAGATGAGTATAATTGTCTAAAGAACCAAATGATCTCTTCCTCAATCATGCTCTCATTCTCCACCATTGTTCCATTCGCATTTTCAATTTTAGAGATTATGTTTTGTATCCCCCTAAAGGAAAGAAGTCGATGAAAGAAAGCTGAATTCATATCTCTTTTTTTTTATCCATTTCACCTTAGCTTTTTAAAAAGCTATTTGATCCTCCCTTATGCATATTTCTCCCCATTCAACCTTAGCTTCCCTCCTCTTACAATCAAGTTCATGAGTCCAACCTTCTAGACCTTCCAAATTATCAAGCTCCCCTATGAGATTTTCAAGTTCCCTTTTCCTAGTTCCTATCATCCCAAATTCATTCTTATTCCACTCCATTAAACGCTTCTTCAATTCTTTAAGTTTCAAGATAAACTTATGTCCCGGTTGACCATAAACTGAAGATGATGCCCACAATTGTCTAATCAACCTCTTAAAGTTATTTGCCCCTAACCATGCATTCTCAAATCTAAATGGTAAGGTTCCCCACTTAGCTTTGAGACAATCCATCACAATTGGGCAATGATCAGACGTCAACCTCAGAAGTGAATCTGTCCTATAATTAAGAAACAAATTTTCCCACCTATTACTCACTAAAAACCTATTAAGTCTGCTACAAGTTGGAGGACATCTAAAATTGGGCCAAGTGTACCTAGAGTTAAAAAGAGGTGGATCAATCAAATTTAATTCCTCAATAAGCTCTCCAAAGCGTTGCATGCTTAAAGTCAATCTTCTATTAATGTTTTTCTCATCAGTAATCTTGATAGTATTAAAATCCCTTGCAACACACCAATTTAGTTCGCATAGCTCACTTAGTCCCGCCAACTCATCCCAAAACCTCTCCCTATCTGAAGAAATACACAACCATAAACTCCTGTTAGCTACCATGGAATCGACTCACCTTCCAACTAAATTATCAGTCACCGACGCTAACCTAGAATCCCATGCCACAAGAATGCCTCCTGATGACCCCATGATGACCCCATAGATGGCAGATAAACTCATTCCTTAAATCTATTGCTCTACAATTGTCCTAACACTCTCCTATCAATAACAGTTTTTTTTGTTTCTTGCAAAATGATAATCTCCGATCTTGCCTTTCGAATCAATCTCCTAATGATGTTGCGTTTTGTAGCAGCTGCACATCTTCTTATATTCCATGAGAATATATTCATTGAGTAACCTTACTTGCTTCTTTAAAAAACACCATCTCATCTCATTCCTCAAAAGTTGATTGATCCTCTTTTGCCTAGTTGGGAGCCTACTTTTCTTACCTTTAGGCCCTTTTGTGTAGCCTACATTTTTCCCCTTCCTATTTCTCACCTTTTTTTTCTCACTACAGTTCCTTTTACTTTTACCGGTCTCCTGAAATTTATCATCCTTTTGCCTTTCCTTATTCATATTACAAACCACGTTATCAAACATATTCATGCCCTCCCCTAATGGTGGAATTTCTTTAGTGGCTCCTTGACCTGCATTGGCTTCGTTAGTTTTATCAAAGGAAAATCCATGAATGATCTCATGCCATGAACAGGTAAAAGATCAGGGGGAGTTTGTGGTACATGAGACTGAGAGGATGATGCATCAGTTTCATTATTAGGGACTTTAGAACTACCATGAAAAGCTTCTAAAGTAATTAATTGATTGTTTACCTGGTGGTGAGAATCCATCGTCGAGGTTACTTTCGTCTAGAACATTTCACAGGCATCTAGTCTGACAGAATTATTTGACTCTCCCTCAATAGAAACTTATGCGTCAAATGAAGACTCTGAATCCTCAGAAGAAAAATTTGTTGCATTGACACATTCCTCCTCTTCACTTTGAGCATCCTGCAGCTCGCCACAAAACTCTATTGCTTCAACACTGTTCATGGGTACACGATTGGCCGAACTTGTCAGTGATTGATTGACTGCTGCTCGTTTCTTTTTCCTTGAATTCTTAGATCTTTGTCTTCCTTTGGTGGTCTTAAGCCATTCTTGTAGTACTTGATTGTCGCTATTCTTCGATCTTGTTGATAAAGAAGCTTCCTTGGAGCTTTGGCTGATTTTTGTAGAATGAACCTGCACTGTAGAAAATTGTTTTTATTGTGATGAATGAACTGAACCAATGAAATTGGATGAAAATGCACCTCCAATAGCGGACTGGGACTGGGACTGTGGAGGGTTTCCTAAGGCTAAATCTAAGGTATAAAGTTGGGGGCTAATATTTTTTGGGTTACTGGTTTCACATGGGGTCAGGTGGAGGTGGGCTATTTGGGGTTTAAGAGCTTCAGATGTGTTGGCTGGAGGCTGTTTGGTTAAGGGGTTTGATGAAAGTGGGTCTTGAAGTGGGTTAAGAGATGAAGGTGGGCGTGGAGGCTGGTTAGTTGTGTTTGGGTTATTTGGAGGGTGGGTCAACCCGATGTTGATTTGTTTAGGTAGAAGTGGAGATGAGGGGTGATGATGGATCAACATGTGATGGGTGGTTTGATTGTTGGTGGGCTGAACATAGGTTAAGATTATTAGTGAGCCTGGTACTCGTGTTACTTAACAGGCGTTGACTACTTTCATTTGCAACATGCCTCTCCTCTTCCTGGATTTGAAGACAAAATTTCTGCCGTTGGATCCTTTGTTGATTGCAAGGCAGTCGTCCCATCTCCATTTAAGTCATGCTCAAAAACGTAATCTTTTGTAACATCCAAATCGTTGATGTGGCGTGAAGATGAAGGAATTGTAAGCAGCTTTAGCCGAAACATCAGACATGTTTTCAGAGGTTTTAAAACCAGCCTTACGATTTTGTATTTGTTGGGATCGAATGGTCGAGAAATCTCTTTTCCCGTAAAATACTGTAGCGCTTCTTCTTCCTTCGTCCTGTTTGGTCTCGCTAGTTCGGAAGACACGAACTTCAATCAACTTACCTTGGACATTGATGGAAACCTTCTCTGAGATGAAACCATCATTCAATCGTTTTAACTTTAGTTTAGCGAAACGAAGAAAGGACAGGTCAGTGGTCTCTGGTGCTACCTCCATCAGACCTCCGCATAGGTTACCGATTGATTCGAACGAAACACGTGACCATAACTCCAACGAGAGACCATCAATACCGATCCATTATTTGTTACAATTAATTCTTCTATTAAACCACTGAATTTTCATGCCATCCGTAACAATTTAACAACGTGGAATCACTGTGTAAAACAACAAAATTTCTTTCTTCTCCGCTCCAGCACCATAGTAAACCCCTGTCATCAGTCATCACTGAGTGGAACAACACGAGCATTCCTTCTCAATTTGAACGAGATCTCTTCATTTGCTTTCATCCATTTAAGTTGATCACTCTTTTTAACCACAACAACTGCAAGATTCCATTTAGAAGACTTGGATTCTTGGTCAAAAAGATCACACCCTCTGTACTTGTTTAAAAATGCTTCAAATTCACACCATCTTTTTTGTTGATCTCCTACTGGAACGAAGATAGAATTCATTTTGTCATTGGCCAGAATTGAGATTTTCATACTACATCCGACTTTGTTAAGCACTGTTTCCATTATATGAACATTTGAACCATTTCTCCACGGAGCAAACACACCAAATACCTTGGTGTTGGCCTTTGCAATGTTGTTTAGAATCCAGTCGAACGTTTCCATGTTGATTGTTACCGTGAAGCATTTGTCACCTGTGAACTCATAAATACTCAGCTGACGATGGCGAGTGTTTTCCGCAATCTTGTAAGATCTCTTGCCAATATTCAGGACATTTGATGACTCATGAGAAACTTGAGAAGTGTTTGAAGTAGTTTCTTTCATTTCTTGACCTGACAAAGTTTTAAGATGAGTCGTTTGAAGGGGATCCTCTGTCCTGAAAGGTGGTAAACCTGGAGACATTGGTGAGCATTGGAGAGATGCATGGTTAGGTGGAGCGTGGCTGCTGGTTTTCTGTTGGTTTCTATGATGAGGAGTGTCAAAAGGGGAGATGGAATGTGATGCGATTTGAGCATAGGTTGGGTATTGCAGATGAGGGGTGGAGTAGGATTGAGGTATAAGAGGATGGCCAAAGAGAGGATTGACCGATTCATATTGTGGAATAGGAGGTGGTGGTGGATTAGGATGGTTTAGGTTAAGGCTAGGGAATGTGAATGGTTGAGTTCGCTGGTAAAATGTTGGATGTTGCTGGAGAAGAGGTGGGTTTTGCTGGTTGAGTGGTCGGTGGGAAAGGTAAGTGTCTCGGTGGAGGGAATGGTGGTTTGTGGGGAAGGGAAACTGGTTAGGGTTGTCCGCCATTAGTGACGATTGTAGGAATAAAGCACTCTTTCCTTTGCTTTCGCGGCTATGAAGTATTGATGCAATATAATGGAACAACCTAACTCATCTTGAAAATTCCATTTCTCTTGGCCCAACTTGCAAAAGTTTCGTCTACTTTGATAGGTTTCAAACAATAAGAAGTTGGTGTTAGCCAAATTAAGGCCGAAAATAGACAAGCTCGACTACCAACCATTGTCTTAGCTAGCTAGTGTTGGTTGGGACTTACATGCATCTCCTCCTTATTGTTCATTTGGATCGCTTCGAAGTCACATATTAGAATCTCTTATTAACTTTTATATTGGCTAACAAAATATAGAATTTAACAATTATAACATTCAAGGGATTTGCATTATGAAAAAGAATAATTTGAAATGAACATTTAATTACTACATAGTTGTAATTGGATCCTTAATTAAGTCCCTAATTAATCTATATTATCTGATCAAATTTTGGACCTGTTATGCGCTTTCAGCTGCCGAGTTTGTGTAGACAATGAGAGTTGTGGAAACTGCACAGTTGTAAAGGTGAGAGAATTTATCTGGCAAGCTCTACATGCAGTTGTATTGATGAAAACTAACACTGAAACTGAATGCATAATCATGGTCTAATTGAGAAAAAAAGGGAAACTGTGGATGCAGGTTGACAGCGTGAACAAGCAGGGCCTTCTCCTGCAAGTAGTGCAAGCTTTGACAGACATGAATTTAACCATCTCCAAGGGCTACATTTCTTCTGATGCTGGATGGTTCATGGATGGTATGCATATACATGTATACAGATTTGTATCGATCGAAAAGTCTACATATCAACATTTACGAATTTGATCATCTCTGTGATTTTGCAGTTTTTCATGTCAAAGATGAGCATGGCAACAAGCTTACTGACCAAAGAGTCATTGACTACATTCAGCAGGTAATCATCATCTCCCTTCGCCGAAAAATGATCTATAGCTGCAGGAGATAGGAATGTATAAAGCTACAGATGTATGTGCATATGTTTAGAACATGCAGGTCATTAATGCAAAGAGGGAGATTCAAGACTCTGGTGAAGTGAGACCCCTAAAAGGGAAAGACGTCGAAGCTGAGATCTCGAAAGAGCAGACAACCATAGAATTGGCAGGAACTGATCGCCCCGGTCTTTTCTCAGAGATATCAGCAGCTCTTGCAGATTTAAGATGCAATGTTATAGAGGCTCATGCATGGAGTCACAATGAACGGCTTGCTTGTGTCGCTTGCATATCCGACCAGTCTACCGCAAGCTCCATTGATGATCCTCGCCGGCTTGCCTCCATTAAAGATCACCTCACCACTGTCATCAATGCCACCACTTGCAGTGATGCCACTGGGACTAACAGTGACCAAAACGGAGTAGGAACAACAGGTCTTCCAGGAGGAGATGGCAACACAACCAATATTGAGCGGCGGTTGCACCAGCTCATGGTTGAAGTGCAGGATTTTGAAGAACCAACAAGATCTATGAGCAGCTCAGCATTTCATACATCAGGAGATACAAAGGAAGAGGGGAGGAAGTCTATTGTATCAATCGAGAATTGCAGTGCGAAGGGGTATTCAATGGTGAGTATTGAGTGCAAGGACAGGCAAAGGCTCATGTTCGACACCGTGTGCACACTCACCGACATGCAGTACACCATTTTCCATGCTTCCATAAGTTGTCACGGAGACAATGCATGTCAGGTGTGTCTTAGGTGTTCCAATTCCTCTCCTGCATATTCCTGATGACTGCACTGCTTCTGCAATGCCTAGTGTTTTTCCTAAACAAAAGAACAATACAAATTGCAGGAGTATTACATTCGCCACATCGAGGGCCGAACATTGAACACAGAGGATGAGAAGCAAAGAGTAACAAAATGTCTAGAAGCTGCTATAGAACGCAGGGCGTGCGAAGTGAGTATATACTAATAGGGATTTTTATGTTCATTGCCATTTCTAAAGCTAACTGTTTCTCGGGTTCACTAAACAGGGCGTCCGGCTAGAGTTGAGAGCTCACAATAGATTAGGACTTCTTTCTGACATAACACGCCTACTTAGAGAGTATGGGCTTGTCGTCGTTCGGGCAGATGTAACGACACAAGGGGAGAAAGCAACGAATGCGTTCTATGTTCGAGACATGTCTGGCAATGAGGTAGACATAGAGACTGTTGTATCCATGAAGAAGGAAATGGAGCAGTTTTCTCTGGAAGTGAGGGATGAGTTTCCTAGGGTAAGCTCACCAGATAGAGCTCGCTTTTCTATTGGGGACATGCTTAAATCACAGATAGAGAGATTATCCCACAACTTTATTCCTATAAAGTGAAGGGAAACTCTGCTCATCAAATGCATGGTCTGATGTGTACATAATAACCCAGTTGAGCTAGCACTATGTGCGTAGTAAAGTTGCACCAGGATTCAGAAATTTCTCAGATTTCAGTTGAAGATGCGTAAAAGGCATGATCTTTTTATATTAGACACCTAACAACAGGTCTATTGTATCTATAATCAGGAAAAAGTTGCAACTAAGCAACAATCGGAAATTTGATATTTTCATCCCCATCAAGGGAATAAACTAATATTGGAATAAGTCTTGCTATTTTGACCCCCTTTTGACACACCAACTTCACACGCACTCATTGAGAGTCCCTTAATATTTGTAGGGTCCACACAATATCAATCAAATCTACGACATTGTATAGCAAATATGTCTCCTAAATGTTAGATTGTCATCTTCTCTTCAAAAAATTATTCTTTAAAAAAAAAAATTCACACACCAACAATTAAGTGACCAAGTGGTTTGATAAGTAAGAAGGGCCAGTTTGGTTCAAGAATAAGTAAAACATTCCTCACTTGGTTAACTAATTAACACAAGTGATTAACTAATCATTTATTTGCTTCCATGCCCATTGTGTTAGGTAAGATTTAATTTTTTTGACTGCTATGTCCCTTCCCATCAATCCCCTCCACCTGCTCCTTCGCTTCCCTATTCAACTCCTCTGCGAACTCCCTCGCCTTCTCCATCCCCAACACCTTCAGATACTTCACCTTGTCCGCCACCAAATCCTTCCCGGCAGTCTTCCCCAACTCCTCCGACAACTTCATCACATCCAATATATCATCCACCACCTGAAACAACCCCACCTCCCCAACAACAACACCGCCGTCTTATATAAATGAATATAATCCAACTGCGCAAAATAAAACAAAATAGGAAGAAGATTGAGTAAAATGCATTTCCAAATAAGTATGTGGGACACGGACTTTGATCATGTACATTTAATTCCAGTAGCGACAAACACGCTCATATCACAGCCAAAAGCGATGAACTTTGAAAACCTATATACAATAAAATGAACTAATGCATGAGTAGAGATGCAGTGACTGGTATAGCAATATTGTTATAGAGCACATGAACACATCTTAAGCGATTATTAAACTAATAACAAGTTTACTTAAGATGCTCAAACCAGTAAGTGCATAAATCTGAGAAAAATAGTTAAGGTGAACTTTACAGAAGCTTAAGCAGCGCCCACGCTGTCTGAATCAAAGTCATCAACAGTTAGCCAATCATTTGACGATTCCCCTTCTGAGTCTTTATCACGAGATGCCTTTTTCTTGCTTTCACTAATTTTAGAATTTTCACTCAGTTGAACCCATCCACTGGATCCACTGGGGGAAGAGGCATGTGCACTCTGCTGAGAGCTGGACCTGCCCTGTTGGTCTGAAGCGTCATTATTATCATCATCCTCCAGGTCACTGAACGAGACATCCTGCTCATTTCCAAGCCGATTTTGAGAGGTTCCGGTTTCAACATCTTCCTCTAGCCACTGGTCAACATCATCTTCCGGATTCACAGTATTTACATTCTCAATCAAAGTATCCTGCTTCTTTGCAGCAGTGCTCATTAATTGGACATCGGCGCCCTTATCTCTCACATCTAATGGCACATCAACAGGCTTTGAGTACTTTGATTGTGCCTTATTGCTGCTTTGCAGCTTCTGAAGCAACAATTCTCTTGCTTCCAGAACCTAAAAGCTATAAACCACTTGATGAATAATATGATGGTGTGAACAAGTATACAATAAATAATTAAATGGTACAGACCTAAGCCATTATCAAATAACGGCCTCTAACAATAAAGCAAGAACTTGAATTGATTTGCCAAAAAAGCAATAGAGATCCTACAACCCAATGCCATCAATAAGTTTACAAGGAATCCATACAGTGCAATTCAGTAGGAACTGACATACAGAGGATTCCTCAACAACGAGGACTAATAAACATAGGAATGGAATGAAAGCCCTCCAAAATTCCAAAATAAATCAGATTTTAACACCAACTTATACATTAGATGTTAATCAAATGTTACAAAAATTCCATTAAAAGTTGGCCAAAAACCAAGGATTGCAAGACGCCAAGTTGATCCCGAGGCGATTTCCCTGGCCTAGGCGAGGTGATGCCTAGATGGCCAAAATTTTTAATTTTAGGCTGCTGAATTATTATTTATTTATTTAAAGGTCCTTAATTAACAATAATTATATTAGTCACTATAGTCTGCATTCAATATATACTTGAAGGATACTAATAAACCTTTCGGTCCTTATGTAACATTACCTATGCTAAGATTTTGTTATTTGGTAGGTATCATTGTACCAAACTTAATTGTAATCTGCCCCTTCGATTTTTTAAAAATTATTTAAAAGGACATCGTCTGCCTAGCCTAGGCGACCACCTATGTGCCTTGCAATCAATGCCAAAAAAATACACAATTTTAAATTTTTTCAAGAAAAAAAAAAAACTTCGCTTTCTCTTTCAAATGCTAAGTTATAAGAATGTAGCAACAAAGCCTTGGTCTCAAATAACAACAAATGCCAAAAACTACAAGTACTTATTTCCTAAAGATCGAACAGTGAGGTTGAGAATTTAAATTACTGGTAGTTTGTGACTCACAAAAGATATGTTACGGTTACGCATCATCTCGAATCTAGATGACAATTCTTTGAACAGTGAGGTTAAGAATTTAACTTGCACAATCTAACATGCTTCAAGTACAGAAACATGCTTCTTCCATATGCTTTGGATCTACCAAAAACTTAAATGAAATAAATAATTAAGACTTTGATGTTTTATAGAAGTTACCAGCTTCAAATTAGACTTGCCAAAGTTAGTTCTAGATTTTCATTGACTGAAGTTGTTGTTGGAAAAGTTTGAGTTTTTCAACAACAACGACGTAGCCTCAATCCTACATTAGTTGGGGTCGGCTACATGGACAAGTTGAGTTTTTCAATCCAACAAAATAAAAGTTGGCGAAAAGGAAGATGCAAAGACTGAAAAAGCAACCAGCATAATGGGATGCTCTATTGGTTCATGGCTCATGAAGTATCACAGTTAACCATTACAAGGGAGTCACAAAGGAGCTTTGCAAACCTGTGGTTGCTAAATATCCAAAATCCATGCTTTTCAAAAAGGTGGAAAGTCTCACGCTCATTCAGTCAATATTGAGTGCTAAACTGACGTATTGAATTTCCATTTTCAAGATTCTAGATCTGATATGCAGAATAGTCAAGAAGACAATCCAGGACACTTTTGGAGGAATGGTTCCCATAAAGATCAGAGCATTCACTGTGTCAATTGGTGGACATACTAAAGGAATACTAGGGTGTTGCTATTGCAAATCTGAAGAGGAATTTGGCTTTCGAAGCAAGATAGCACCAGAGATTTGAGAATGCAAAAAATGCCATATTGATGAATGTGACCTCTAGTAGACATGGAAATTTGTTTAATTTGTTAGGTAATAAAGCGCATCCTAAAATTTCAGGTAATTAATGTAAGAAGAATAATTTTCAACAAAAATTATGGTGTAAATATCTTCTCAAAAGAAAAAAAATATTAATGGCATAAAAGGATTCCCTCGGTGGATTGGTTATCAGCATCCAAGGTCAAACCACTTAAGAAGCCCATGGAAGTTTATTTGGCCCACTAGTCAAATAATGAAACTTGTCCTTCAAGTTTGAGTACGCGGTATAAGGAGAGAGAACTCAATTCTAAGAAGATTAATTAATAGTGCAACATTTGATAGTTGTCGGGCCACACATGCACACGTGAGCATATAAATGGAGTTGGGGCCATCCTGCACAAAACCAATTGGTTTGTGCTAGGATCCAATCTACACCATTTATATATCACGCCAACTCTTATTATATTTCGATGTGGGATTATATACTTCAATACTCCCCCTCAAGTGCAATTGGGTCTGGACCAGTTGTCACTAGTCAAACACGGACCTCCTCTTAGAGTAAGGTATAAACATGCCTAAGCCTACTCTTAGAGGCTCTAGGTTCACAATCGAGTCTAGACTCCACTGCTAGCCCAACCAAGTCTTCAAATACGAGCCCAGGATCATTCCACTCTGATACCATCTAGAAATCCATGGGCCCGGAGAGTGTTGGGCCAGACGTACACGTGAGCATATAAATGGGGTTGGAGTCCGTCTTGCACAAAATCAATTAGCTTGTGCTAGGATCCAATCTATACCACTTATATATCACACCAACTCTTATTATATTTTCGATGTGGGGTTATATACTCCAATAGATAGATATCAAACAGTGAAGGTTAGGAGCATAATTTATCCATATTTAAGTATGTGATAGAACACCGATTTTGATCTATTGAATTGAGAGACAACAACGATTACAAACTTGAAAGTAACCCCAGAGAAGAGTCTTAAAACTCTCTCACCCAAACTCCTAGGAGTTCCCCAATTACATTCGAGATGACAAGATGCCCACTCTCACTCACTCACCCTTATTTATAGTCTTTTTTTTTATAAGTAACTCTAAATGAGACTCTATATGGGATCCTATCATTACTCCCCCCTTAAACATCCACCTTGTCCTCAAGGTGGAAAGAAAAAGAAATGAAAAAAACAGTAGGAACAGTCCAAGAATGCGAGGAAGCAAAGATGCCAAGAAAACAAACCAAGGCACAACATCTGCCAATGATGTTTCATCAAACATCTGATATGCAGTACTGCAATTGGCGTCAAAAAACATATAGAAACCAGTCAGAGAGTGCATATTGGAGATGTAACCATGCTAGGATCCATATGACCCTTGTAGTAACAAAACGAGGAACACAACTCAGTGCCGAAGTGATGGTTTTGCTGTCATGGACTTCAGCTGAAAATGAGGACCATGCAAAAACCCATAGCAATCTTATCCT
Organism: Stephania cephalantha; assembly: GCA_039657325.1. Lineage (NCBI taxonomy): Eukaryota > Viridiplantae > Streptophyta > Magnoliopsida > Ranunculales > Menispermaceae > Stephania > Stephania cephalantha. Next base: position 19,501,403 of record CM077576.1, read on the forward strand.
AGGACAAGGAATAGGAACCTGCTCTACCAGCCATAAGTTGAACAATGAGGACACTCCAAAACTCGTTAACTGCATCACCACAAAGAAGTCAAATGTTTGAATTGGGCAAGTCACTCCCCAATACTCATGGCGCTTGTCAGCATGAACAACCTCAAGATCAACGAGCAAAAGAGCAATGCCCGTATGATGAAAGACAAATTGAACATATTCTACTCCACCAATGGCTTTGATAAGAGCAAGGGAGAAAATTGGAGCAAAGAAACCCAACCTAATAGCCACCAAAAATGGATCCATCCAACGAGTAAAACTTAGCGAGCTTCTCATAAGTATGCAATCCCCAATCACTAAACTTGGGTTATTATTTCCCAATTTGCATCTAATTGTGAGGTCATGGAAAGTGACCATAAAGATGAGCATAGACAAAAGTGTGAACACTGCATATAGAACCAAAGTCCCCGGATAGGAACCCATATGCCGAAACCAATTGCAAAAATCACAAGTCTTAAAATGTGGCCCAAAAATGAGCGTCACCAAGGTATGAGGGATGGTGTTGGATACCAATGGGATGCAAAACAGAACTCCAAGAAGTGGAAGATGAAGTGATCTCGGTTTGATGATTCTCGAAAGGCCGAAACACATGCGCAAGTCGAAGAGAAAGAAACCACCACCTACAGTATACATTAAGGCTCATATTGTCTACATGAGCATGACAATAGTGATGGACGCGATGCAGTAGCCACGAAGGAGGTCTTGGCGGTGGCCATGGTGGCAGAGGTAAGGCGGCAAAGAGATCGTCGCTCGACAACACGAGAGAATAGATCTCAATCAAACCCTTCCTAAGCATGAACAAATCTGGTGGATCTAGGTTTTGAGTGCCCCTTAGAGTCCTTGATTTGATTCATCGAAGCATAGAGCAAGAACGAAATAGACGCCATGGAAGTCTGCAACACCTTACCCGGCTTTAGATCTGGTGGATCTAAGAGTTGAACGAGAGGTACTTCGATCTGTGATGTCACCCTTCGAATCTCTGAGTTCACTGCAGATTTGAAGTCAAATGAATGTTGCTTCTCTAGATCTGGATCATCAACAATCAGATGCACCTTGGTTGCCACTAGATCTGAATCTTCAATTTGCTGCTCCCATGTCCTTGTTGATTCGATCCCTCGATGACGAAGGAGTTCGTCAAGCCTCTTATTCAAACCTCTAAACATAGACCTCACCTCAGATTTAAGCTCCCCAATCGATACTTCAATGGCTGAAATCTTCTTCAGCTCCTCTTGGATTCGATCTACTCGAGCTTCCATGTTTGAAAGTGTGCTCTGATACCAATGATAGAACACTGATTTTGATCTATTGAATTGAGAGACAACAACGATTACAAACTCGAAAGTAACCCCAAGAGAAGAGTCTTAAAACTCTCTCACCCAAACTCCTAAGAGTTCCCAATTACATTCAAGATGACAAGATGCCCACTCTCACTCACTCACCCTTATTTATAGTCTTTTTTTATAAGTAACTCTAAATGAGACTCTATATGGGATCCTATCAGTATGTTCTTTAAGTAGTAGTATGACCAAATCTCCAAATGATATAAATAAGAGGTGAGACAAGTTGTGAAGATGCGTAGAATTTGGTTGCGTGTCTTTGTTTAGAGAATATGAAGAGTTAATAGACCTCAAGGATGTCACTTTTCTGTTCAATAATGTTCCATAATAAGATTTGTATATCTTTATTTGATCAATAAATCATATTCCCTTTTCGGTTTTAACCAATCCCAACAACAAAATCCTTAATCCTTAACTTCATAGTAAAGTCCAGCCCAATGAGCAGGAACCTCCATATTTCAAGACCTCTAATTGATGATGAAGCCTCTGAGCAAGAAGTCTCTCCTATTGGCCACCCTAGAACCATCTAGAATCTTTACACCTGCATAAAAGATAGCAGTCACTTGATAAAGGTGGTTAGCACATATGCAACTCCAAGTTCCTCCATTTAGTTTCCCCCAAACAGAACTAGTGGATCCCCCTTCTTCAAACCTTCAACTACAAGGGCCCTTACCCCATAAAATAAAGGTTTTACCATGGCTTGCGTCCATTTAGAATACTAACATTGTAACAAACCTCAAAAGAAGACTGCAACGCCTATCATTGTCTCCAAACTTGAGCACTTTATGACAAAATGATTAGTCACCTTTTCTCGAAGTGCATCTTTACAAAGGGAGTATAAACATCAATTGGGGACTCTGGGAGATAGTTGTTATTAACAGTTGTTGGAATACATGTTTTTTAGAGCGCCTTGCTAATCTCACTTCAATTTCACAAGCCATTTTCGCACGCACTCATTGGGAGTCCCGTAGATGCACATTGATTTTCATGCGCACACACATCGATGCGAAAATCAACAAGACCGATCAAGTGCGCGTGGAAATGTCATGCGAAATTGGGGTCACAAAAGCATTTTCCTTTTTTAGAAGAGGCATTCATAGGACATCCAAAGTATGCAAAACTGAATGGAACGCATCGGTTGATGAGGTTCTATGGCATGTGTGGCTCAAAAGAAATAAGAGGATTTTTAAAAGGATTAGAAAATGGAAGACATGGAATAAGATTAGCATAGAGAAGCATCTTGTTTGATTGCCAACACGAACATCGGTTTCCTCCAGATGAATGGACAAGAAACTAACTGCGTACTGTAATAAGGGAATAGTCTCTTTTGTTGTTTTTTCTAGCATGTACTAACTGCGCACTCTTTTGGTAATCAAACCGACAAGTGACAACAACTAAAAATGAGGCAGAATTCAACTGAATGTAAAATTCTTCAATGGAGTGTATTGACCAGCACACTATCCCCTATATTGTATATGAAAACATCCAAACAAATGAGCTAAACCTTTCTTTTACCATTTAACCCTCGCAAAATATAAAGACATTGTTAAAACAAAAAAAGGAAAATCGCAAGTTTAATAAATACACACCCTATAGGTTTATGACAGGAAATATGAAAACAATAGTATACAAATTATTGTTTACTTATTTTTCACATCTATTTATTCTTCTGTTGATAGTTTATACACTTAATTCTACAAATAAAAGAAACTTTTCTAATCTGAGACATTATAAATGCTCAAGTTTAACCATTAAAATCTCAAAATTTGTAAGTTGTAACAAGACTATTGAGGTGAAATGATTCTCTTCTCCACAAAGTTTGGTGATAAATTCCATCAGTTCTCATTATGTGTTTGTTTTTATCACTCTCAGCGAATTTCAGTATATGTCTCCTTCTGTATTGCATGATTCCTCTGAAGTTTTCCTAATGTCTAAAAGTGCCACAAGTTTTTTTGGTGCCTTAAAAATAATACTTCTCACATCACCTTTACAACTGAAATTTTATATTTAATTTTATTTCTTAATGGAAACTAATATCGATATCTACCTCTCTTTTCGAAAACATGCAATTTTTTATTATTGAAATTAATCACTATAACCACAAGAGTAACAAATTAAAACTATAAATCTCAAAAAAGTAAAAAGTAAAAAATAAAATAAACTATCTGCGAACACAGAAGCCTTGCCTGGGAAGTTGAAAGAATCTCCAAGTTGTGTGTATTCAGCCTTGGAAGCAGCAAGATAAAATATACAATCCAAAAGTGCCCTTCATTCATGTGACTAGAACAAATTTTACTCTTTAGATCCAATAAACCAGGAACCAAATCTCCCACAGTCAAGGCATGCTCTCTTTGGACATCAGACATCTCAAAATCTGCAATGAGAAAAACAATGCATCCATAAGAAACAAGATAGAATCATAAATTTAGACGTATTGGATTCTTAAAACTTCAAATGTACCAATCACGACCCTCAATGGAAACACACAAATACATAAAGGTAGATTTTTTTATAGGAATATATAAAGGTAGATGAAGAGATAGTTTCATAACATAGATAACAGAGATAATCATGGTTCCTTTTAACATTATGCATATAACTCAACATAAGTTGTTTTGCATGGTTTTAACTGGAATGTCTTCCATCTGCATAGTAGTCATTGGACCACAAGATAAATTTTTTATATTTGAGATCTAATCAACTGTGAGAACTTATTGCAAACAAAGGAACTGTTGAGATTGTGTATAACTACCTAAGGCTACTAAGTTCTCCAACTTCTCCTGGCTTATTTTGTTCAATTCCAGCGTTTATAATTGCTATCTTATCAAGAATCGATCTTTAATTTCCTTCCTTTGCCTCTAGGGAATAGTAAAAAGGCTAATTAAGAAGTGGAAATGTTAAACACAAAAAAAAAAATAATCAATTTGTTTCTAATAGTTTGATTATACTTATGGTAGATTGTTGAAATTTCCAATAGATTGGCATACCTTACAACGCTACTAATTATGTTCGAATCTTTCTTGTAATGAGGCCTACAAACATAGGATTCGGAGGCCTTCTGACTATAGGGGGCTTCCACCAATTTTGTTTTGTTAAACATTTTCTTGACTTTCTTTTTAATGGTACAACAAGATAGAGAACCGATACATTAAAATATACAATAATAGCATAACCATGTAACTGTTTTTTAAACATTTTCTCTAGTTACTTTTTGATGTGACTATAAGATAGTGAAAAGAATAAGAAACAACCAAGGGCAACTTGGCATGGCACAATTTTACCTTTCGCATGTAATCGAGTGCCAAACTAATACACATCCAATCAATTTCAGAGTTCAATATATGAATCAAGCTTATTTAACAAACAACATAGCATCAGTCCCAAATTAATTGGGGTCGGCTACATGAATCAAACTCTTCCATTGTGCTTGATTTAGTGCAATTGATGGAAGCTTATTTCACATTCAATTGAATCAATTTCAATAGGTATTGTTTTTGACAAGTAACTTCAACATTAGCTAGGACCTCCCCTAATCTCACCTTTTAGCAAGTGATTATGCCTCACTGATCTCACTTGAGATGCTTTGGGGCGTGGATTTTAATAGGTATTAAATAAATTAAATCAAAGTCTAATTTCGAAATTTAGCATGTATAACTTTGTTCAAGTTCATAACATATACAAATATAATGAGTCTTTCATACAAAAAAGTGAAAATAATATTTAGCATATAAGCTAGAAATTAAAAACAATTTGCGTTACATATTCTGTGTAAGAAAAAGAAATAGTTTGTATAATAGGCAAGCATCCTAAATGGTGTGATCCCCTACTCTTCAATTAGTTGAAGTAAATGTGTGACAAAGAAAAGTTGTATCGCATCCGTCAAATGCGAACGTAAAAAAGTTATGTTGTGGTCCAGTGACTCGTGCAAATGGATGGCCATGCTTGTGAGAACAAGTCGATTAAGTGGCTTTGTCATTATTACACTTTTAATGTTACAAATTCTCTATCTTCTGGTAACATTAAAAAACTTGGGTCAATTTAAGGAAAAAATAGGTCTAATCTCATTCCCAAATAAATAGAGGACCTCCGAATCCAACGCAAGTATGTCTCATCTCATGGCAAGAATGATATTGAATATAATAATTAGACTTATAAAATCTAAAGAGTTTTAACAATCATAATAAATACGATCAAAATATCAAAACAAATAGGACCTCGTCATCATTTATTAGCAGTTCTGAAAATTTCTCTTTTGCTAAGTCTTTTGCTATTCCCCAGAGGTAAAGTAAAGGAAAAATAAAGAATGATTCCAGGTCTGATTATAAATATAGATGTTCGGAAATATACAATACAGACCAGGGGAACTTACTAGTTGCGGATAATTATATGCAATTTCAATAACTTCTTAGGTTTTCATATGCTCTATAAGTTCATCTAATGCAAACATCAAGAATTTATCTAATGGTCCAATGATTTTGGTACTACCGTACAAATGGTCGGTTTTGCCGTACGAACAAGTCAGTTTCAATAGTCTGAAATTATTATCGAAATTCCATTGTGCTTTCACGTCTCTTAAGAGCATTTTCGTATTTAAACTTTTTAAATATAATAAAGGTAAGTTAGGTAATAGGTAATCTCGCATAACTGCAAGAATTCAAATAAATCCATCTAAATTATAACTGCAATCAATAAAGACCAAGATAATTAGAACTTGATGACAGAGAACACACTAAAAAAAACAATTTCTCAGACAACAAATTAACTCCCTAGCCAGTCATATGATGCTAGAAAGATAGAAACTTCGTAACCCGCTTTGTCTGGTAAGTGGTAACAAAGTTCCCACTCTGTATGAACTCACGCTAATGCAATGTGAGCCTTCTTATCCAATAGAAATCAGCGAGACACATCAAAGAAAGTCATCGCGAACAATCTCTTATCATCCCAATCCAATGAATTTCATCTGTTTCTGATCCAGCACTCAACCAAATAAAGCGTCTCCATTTTCTTTCCAAACAATCAGAACCAAAAGATTTAAACGTCTCAAGCCCCCACATCCCACTAAGCGCTCCTAGATACAAAACCTAATATGAAAATGTATTTTTTTATTGAATGTCTTTTTTATTGAACTCTAGGGGTGAAAGAAAGGATCATCCAAGAAAGGGTATCTTCAATCGGCAATAGCAAAAATTTCCATACAATGTAAAAGCAAGCAGTGATGCAGCACCCTAATTACCGAATTTCGCAGAAAGTCTCAATCTTTACAGCAAAACAACACAAGAAAACTCAAAACTTGCAGAAAGTTTCAGTCTTTACAGCAAAAACAACACAAGAAAACTCAAAACTTGCAGAAAGCTTCAGTCTTTACAGCAAAACAGCACAACAAAACTCAAGAAAATCATTAAAAAAATCAAAACCGATTACCAAAATCATCAAGCGGAAGGGGGAAATTAATCCAGCATTCCGGGCGCGCCGACAACTCCCTGGCGAACTCCAGAACCTCCTTAGTAACCCCAACACTCTCATCACCATCGTCATCATCATCAGCCTCATCAAACTGCAACAAATTCGAAGCCAACCTAGAGATCTTATTCACAGCCCGAGTGGTCGAAACCATTGACTTGAAGCTCCCACCAATCTCAGCGAAATCATTGCGAATTCCCACAAACCCCTGCGAAGAAAACGAATCAGTGCCCTCAACCGGCGCCGGCGCCGGCGCCCCAGCAGGCGGCGGAGCGAGGAACGAGGCCACGCCCCAGAGCTGCCGGCCGATGGTCTTCCCGAGCTCCGATAGATCCTCCTTTACACCGGCGCCTCCCGAGGGGCTTCGCTGCTGCTGCTCTTCATCATCCGATGAGACGTTTGTAGGGTTTTCTTCGAGGGATTTGAAGGGATTAGGGATTGAGAGCCAAGACATTGTTGATCGATTCTCGATTTTCTTCTTCACTTTGAGACTTGAGAGTGAAAAAGAAAGTAGGAGAGAAGAGGAAAAGGGTTGTGGTTGTTGATGACGATGAAGAGGAGATTCTTCGGTTGGTTTAATTTTTTTTTTTTAAGCAATCGTATCGATTATTGGTAGATTTTTTTTGTACTTTCCAAGCCGTTCGTAGATTGATACCTAGTTACATGGGGTTACAAGTACAACTACTTGGTTAACTAATGGACTTATTTGAATGATGTGGAGATATCTTCAACGCATAGAGTTAGAAACTAATCTTGTTTGGTTGTTCAACTTCATGTGAGTTATCTCCTAACTTACAGGCAAAGGTGTGAGATATCTCCCCACACCCCCCTCCCCCACACAAGGAGATACTTGGAGTTATTTTTTAAGTCTAATCCTATTAAAATCTCTTTGGTTCAGTCCTCAGGTTGGGGTTTTTCAGCTAGAGCTAGGAAGAATTTCATGTTCGAACCTTATTGGGTGAAAAATGAGGATTGTTTTCAGTTGGTTGATGAGGCTTGGCAAGAGGGAGGGCTACATAGAGATCATATGCTTAGAATTCAGTTGAAACTAGCACATTATGGGAAATCCTTGAGTAAATGGAGTGGTAGAACATATGGGAGAATCATTTCTAGAATTTATTTTCTTAGGAAGGACTTGGAGGTGTTGTATGATAGTAGTAAAGTTCCAGGGGTGATGGAAAATATAAAGAAGCTAGAAAGTCAATTAGAAAGACTCCTTCATATTGAAGAAGAACATTGGAGACAAAGATCCAGGGCAGAATGGTTGAAAGGAGGTGATAGAAACACAAATTTTTTTCATTTCAAGGCCAAACAGAGGAAATTAAAAAACCATATTAGTAGAATTAAGGATGATCGTGGTTTATGGGTTGATAAGAATGAAGAGATCAACCAAGTCATTCAAAACTACTTTCATAGTCTGTTTACCTCAATTACACCCTCTAATGATGATCTCATTAAGGCTACACAAGTTATACAATCCAATATTTCCCCTCATGAATTTGATATCTTGCAAAGACCTTTTACTAAGGAAAAAGTGAAAAAGGCAGTTTTTCAAATTGGTCCTATTAAGGCCTCTGAACCTGATGGTTTTCATGGCATTTTTATTAAAAGAATTGGAGTGTGGTAGGAGAGGAAGTTGTGCAGGATTGCCTAAAGGTTTTGAATGGTGGTGTTTCTATTAAAGAGGCAAATTCCACAAATGTAGTACTTATCCCTAAAAAGAAACAAACTGAATATGTGAGTGACTTCAGGCCAATTAGTCTTTGTAATGTATTACATAAGATTGTGACAAAACCTATGGCTAATAGGCTGAAGGGAGTTCCATCTAATATCATATATGAATATCAAAGTGTCTTTGTATCAGGTAGACAAATCACATATAATGTTATCATTGTTTTTCAGATGCTGCATACTTTACATAATAGGAAGAAGGGTAAGGAAGGTTTTATGGCTCTTAAGCTTGAAATGAGTAAAGCCTATGATCGTGTAGAATGGTGTTTCATTAAGGCTATTATGCAGAAAATGGGTTTCCCACCAAAATGGATTCATTTAGTGTTGGATTGTATTTCCACTCCTAGTTTTGGTTTCTGTATTAATGGTGCTGTAGTTGGGCATGTGGTTCCTAGGAGAGGTCTTAGGCAAGGATGTCCCTTTCCCCCTATATTTTTCTATTGTGTCCTGAGGCTTTATCAGTTTTTTGAAGAAAACTGAATGTACTAAGAAAGTTAAAGGAATGTATTATGCTAGATAACAAGTCCAGAGTGAGTATTCCCAAGAAAATTAAGTGAGCAATACGGAAAGTAAATACTGGAATTTAAACAAAACTATCAAATAAACATGAAGAAACAAATACAGGCAACTATGCTCATCGCATGCATAAGTAATAGTGAAAGCTCAAAGTGTGTTCCTATAGCTTAGGTTCAGGCTAGCGCCATACTTTGGACTCCCCACAAACTATTGCCGGTGAGTAGCACTCAAGCAAGGCTAGTATCTGGATCCGCTAGGTGGTCGGCGTGGAACCTACGACGCACCCACACGTGCCCCGACGCAACTCTCGGGTCGACCTATTCACCGAGATCCCTAGCACACACGCTATGGCCTAGTGGACATACACACAGGAATGACACAGAGGGAGAGCCTCAACGTTCGTCCATTTAAACCAAAACCAAGAGTAGAGTATTGAAGGACAAAATATGAATTCAAAAGCAAAAATAAAGTACTGCCCAAGAAATTTCAGTTGGGATACTACACACCTCAATCCGCACTCTATGTCCGCCGTCGAATCCCCGATATCCAAATTACCGCCCGAAATGACCTATTTCCATTTATGATTGATTTTCAGTCTATTGGATGTATTTTATGTCACTTAGCAAAAATAGTCTAAAATCCGTAATATTTAGCCCCTAGGTTTGGGGATTAGTGCGCTAATCGCGTTCTGGACAGTAGTTTAGTTCAAACATTTGGTTTCCAAACATCACCACCAACAATAACCACTACAACAACATGAATTACTTAACTTCATAACACTTAAAACCCACCAAAACAACCACTTAACAATCCATATTGGATTCACACCAGCACCTCAAAAATTCATACCAAAAGATGAAGAAAGTTGAGGTAATTGTGAATCTCACCTTGCTTTGATGATTCAATCACTCCAAGCTCCTCTAATGGTCAATTTGACACTCCAAAACCCTTGTTTCTTCTTCACTATTTTCGGATTTTGAGATAAGGAGAGAGAAAATGTGGTGAAGTGAAAGTCTATTGACTTTTTATAGTCCAACTAGCATCTCTCCTCACTTGTGCATCTCAAGGCAATCTAATGAGCACTATTTGCTCCATTATTCAACCTCTAATGACGCCAAATGTGACACCAATGACACACTTGCCCTTGTTCTTATCCCAAAAAGTGGTATTTCGGGTGTTCCGATGCCCGATTTCTCATCCCGAAACGCGACATACCCGTACTACCATGTCCCTGACCACCAAATTGGCATTATGTTTTAATATTTAACTCATTTTATTCATTCATGTGTGTATTATTTCCCCCGGCCTAGTATTTAGTCCTTTAGACTACCCGGTACCCGTGTCGACACGCATATCGAGATGAATACTTAACATACGGTCTTGCACGTCAAATGTAATATAAATACACACATTATGATGTCATTTATTCTGTTTCAACATAAACATCATAAATTAAACAAATCAGCACACAAAAATAATTATTTATCTAGTTTCAAGCGCGCACTAGCCTAGCTATGGGTCCCACGAGCGTCTGAGCTTTCAGCCATGTCTGCAACCACGTCATTAATAACGGTGAATTAAATTTAGGCCGTTACAGTTCTTCCCAACTAGGTGAAGTTTCGTCTAGAAATTTAAATTAACTTAAATCCTTACCGGTAAATAAGTGGGATACCGTCGTCGCATAGTAGACTCAAGCTCCCAGATGAGTCCCTCGGTCTCGTGATGCTGTCATTGAACCAAAACCTTCGGGATCTCCTTATTCCTAACAATATGAGTCCTCCTATCCATAATTTCCACAGGCTGCTCCTTATATGACACGTCTGGTTACACCTCAATCTGACGTATATCAACCATAGGTCTCGGTCCTGACCTAGCCAGCCTCGACATGGAAATGTGAAACACTGGATGTACCCCTACTAACTGCGGTGGCAATTCCTGATGATATGCCACTCTGCTTACGCATTCCTCAACTTTGAACGGTCCAATGAACCTTGGTGCCAGCTTCCCCTTAATGCTAAATCTCTGATGACCCTTCTAGGGCGAAACCTTCAAATACACCAAGTCTCCAACCTCGTAGCTCAAACCCCTCAAGATACTTGTCCGCATATTTCTTCTGCCTATCCTGCGCCATTTGAAGCCTCTGCCTAATCTGTCTTACCTTCTCAGTATGGTCAACAACAATCTCAGGTCTTATAGCCCATTGTATCCTCTGATGCCGCCCAACATGCTGGTGACCTGTAGGGCCTACTATAAAGTGCCTCAAACAGTGGCATTTCGATACTCGCTTGATAGATGTTGTTGTAGGCAAACTCACACAAAGGTAAGTAATCCTCCCACGATCCACCAAATTGTAATATACACGCCCTGAGCATATCCTCGAGAATCTGAATCAAGCGCTTTGACTGCCCATCGGTCTGAGGATGGTACGTAGTATTGAACTATAAGCGAGTGCCAAATTGCTCCTGCATACTCTCCCATAACCTCAAAGTAAATCTCAGATCTCTGTCAGAAACATTGGAGACCGGTACACCGTGCAATCTGACAGTCTATCTCTCGAAGATAATACTCAGCTGTGTAACTGAATATCTCATGGCGATCGGTATGAAATGTGCCGACTTCATCAACCTGTTGAAAACTACCCAAACTGCACCGTGTCTCCTCGTAGTCTAGGGTAGGCCACTGACGAAGTCCATGGCCACGTGTTCCCACTTCCACTGAGGAATGGGCAGCGACTGTAGCAACCCAGCTAGTCTCATGTGCTCAACTTTCACCTGCTGGCATAAATGACAACTCCGAACGTATCTTCCCACATCAGTATTCATCCCTCGCTACCAAAACAATCTCTGCAGATCGTGATACATCTTGGTCCGACCAGGATGAACTGTATATCATGACTGGTGTGCGTCCTCGAGAATGCTGTCCCTGAGCTCCGATACCCCTGGTATCCACAAACGACCCTGTGTCTCAAGCACCTATCTGAAGCCTTAGACCACTCAGTGCACCCCGGATCTTGAGCCAGGCCACTGATCCGCAAATATCGGCCGTAAGTTCTCTGCAACTTAGCAACCTGCTCAAGGGACACCGTGGGAACTCGCATTTGACAGCAGATCTGTAGCTCAGAAATTGCCTTTGTCACACACAACACTGACGGTGACTCAAGCAACCCGTGCTCATGTGTCATATGCCGCAGTACCATCTGACTCTTGATGTCGCTCCTGCTCAGCGCATCAGCTACGACATTCGCCTTACCCAGATGATACTCAATTGCGAAGTCATAGTCCTTCAGTAACTCAAGCCATCGCCGCTGTCGCATGTTCAACTCCTTCTGAGTGAACATATATCTCAAACTTTGGCGGTCTGTGAACAACACAAACTTCTCACCATACAAGTACTGCCTCCAGGCCTTCAGTGCAAACACGGCTGCTCCAAGCTCCAAGTCGTGCACTGGATAGTTTACCTCGTGAGGTCTTAATCGTCGAGATAAATAGGCCACTAGGTGTCCATCCTGCATCAATACGCAACCCAACCTAGTGCCTGATGCATCTGTATGAACTGAAAAACCTCTACCTGCTATAGGTGAAACCAAAACTGGTGTCGAAGTCAACCTCTTCTTTAGCTCCCAAAAAGCATCCTCACACTCTTGTGACCAATCAAATCTAACATCTTTCTTGTTCAACCTCGTCATCGGCGCTGCAATCATCGAGAAATCCTGCACGAAGCGCTTGTAATATCCTGCCAAACCCAGGAAACTCCGGATGTCAGATACAGACTCGGGTGTCTTCTAGTCAATAATCGCGCGAATCTTGTCACCATCAACAGATATGCCCCGATTACTAACGACATGCCCCAAGAATTTCCCCTCACCCAGCCATAACGCGCACTTGCTGAACTTGGCATAAAGTCTTTGCTCTCTCAACGTCGCCAACACATCTTTGAGATGCCTCTCGTGCTCTACACGAGTCTTACTACAAATTAGGATGTCATTGATAAACACAATGAGGTATCGATCAAGAAATGGCCTCAGCACCCTGTGCATCAAATCCATGAAGATCACCGATGCGTTAGTCAGTCCAAACGACATGACTGTAAACTAGAATAGCCCGTAACATCTACTAAAAGTGGTATTCTCCATATTTTCCTCTCGAGTCTTCAACTGATGGTATCTCGATCGTAAGTCGCTCTTCGAGAAGAACTTGGCCCCAACCAATTGATCAAATAAGTCATCAATCATCGGAAGTGGGTAACGATATCGAATTGTCACCTGATTCGACTTCCGGTAATCCACACACATTCGCATCGAGCCGTCCTTCTTCTTCACAAAAAGAACTGGAGCTCCCCAATGTGACATGCTATGGTGAATGAAACCCTTCTGCAATAAGTCCTCTAACTGGGTCCTCAACTCCTCGTGCTCCGATGCTGACATCCTATAAGGCCTGCTGTAGATTTGTTGAGTCCCCAGAATTAGCTCAATGATAAACTCAATAGCTCTCGGTGGTGGCAATCCTAGCAAATCATCAGGGAACACATATGGAAACGCGCAGACAAAAGGGACATCCTTAACCTTAACCACCGTCCTAAGCTCTGGCTCAACCATAGCCGCGCACGCCTCCATCTCCTGCAACATCGCTAGTCTGCCTCGCGTGATAAGTAATGCAGTCGCAACTTCGGAAAATGTAAACTTTGGAATCCCCTCGATGTCAAACGTCACGGTCTTGTTGAAATAGTCGATCTGTGCATGATAGGATGATAACCAATCCATATCGAACATCGCATCGAACTCCAGATACTCTAACACTCTCAAATTAGCCGATAGCTAATGTCCCTAGATCTCCACAACACAATTTCGATAAATTCGGTTAGGACAAATCTTATCCCCAAGTGTCGTATTGAGAACAAGATGTGTATCTAAAGTCTGTGAAGGTAACCCTAACTCTCCTACCATGCATCCAGAAATAAAAGATAGTGTGCTACCAGAATCCATCATAATATGCATGGAAATACCACAAACAGATAATGTACCATCAACAAGCTGTCTGGTCGCCTCCCTGTCCGGTTGTGCGACCCCAAAAGCTGCAATCTGGGCCCTATCTCTGGCCTGCTCTGTCTGTGGTGGTAGTGGTGCTGGTCTGGTACAATCTGCCACAATATGTCCAACTTGACTACATCGGTAACATGTACGAGTCTCTGATCTGCTAAACTTATCTGACTTTGTGCCTGACCCTAGCCTCGACTCTAGCCTCTTTGACCTCTATCCTCCCTATACTACTGTCTAGGCTGATCAACAGGTGCAGAAGCCGTAGAATATGCCGCCTGACGATCATCACATTGATCACGGTCATCACAACGATTTATGTTGCCTCTATGACCCTAATCAGACTGCCAATCACCTCGGTGAGGTCTCTGGCCATGTCTATATCGACCCTGGTCTCTCCCATGTCTCTTCGGTCTCTGATCGATATAGAGAAATCAAAATCGGTTGACTCTGCTGACTGTGCAATGCAGCTTGGATCGCTAATCAACTGGCCCTCTAAACTAGGTATGTCTCGTGTGTGAGGGACCAGTTATAAATCTCTGCCAGAGTACGAGCTCCACTAGATACAACCGTGCTCGCAATCCTCTCATCAAGACCTCAGCCAAAATAATATATTTGTAGTCGATTTGTACCTACTATGTCCATGGAGTACGACAATAGATATCGGTACCTCTCCATTTACACCGTGACATACATTTTACCCTGAACCAATGACAAAAAATCCTCCCTCAATCGGACCTGACCTCCATAGGTATGTACTCGTCCATAAACAATGCTCAGAACTTTGCCCAAGTAGTCACAATAGGATGAGTCGTGATGTAGGTAGTCCACCAAACCGTCACATATGCTCTCAAGCAAAAACTCGATAATCTCGGCCGATCAATCTTCTCAACCTAAAACAACTCATGTAGCCGCTCATGAGATAACAACCACCTCCCGGCTATCTTTGGGTCCCCGGCTCCATAGAAGTATCCTGGCAAGAACTTAATGAAGTCCCTCATCTTCTTAGCCTCAACTGTCATCAAACTCCCTGATGTAGATGTCACTTCTGGCTGCGCAGTAGTCGCAGGTGTAATGACCACTACGATCTCTGCCGGTACAGCCCATCGGCACAACTCTCTCTGCTAGTGTCTCGATATCTCGCTCTCGCACTGAGTCTTAGTTATAGTAGGAGCTATAACTACTTGAGTAGTAGTCATCGGTGCAGCTAAAACGGTAGTAGGCACTGTAGTAGTCTCTCGAGCATCCCGAGCTCTCATCATGTCGATCAGTAATGCGAATCTATCATCCATAGTCCGCGCCAATGACTCCAACATCAAAGTCGGCCTAGTTGGATCACTGGTATCTCTGACCTCAGGCTGAGTAGTATCTAAAGGCTATCCGTCCATCGATATCTGCATCGAAAAACATGCATCTAATTAGCCTCAGTACAAATATAAGTGTATCATATGTAATATACAACCAAAAATATAACATGTATATCACTGATTTCTACCCATCTCACCTCACTTCCCAACTAGAACTCTAAGCAATTTCTTTAGGTTTCCACATCTAAAGTTTATTCATCAGGTTTCTCCTTAAATTATAACACAAATGTAACCGTATCAGAGTAAATTCTCAATTCCTCGAGGTTCACCAACCTTGCTCTAATACCAAAATGTAACGACCCATTTTCTAAATGGACCGCCACGAGGGCTAATGCGGGCCCACAACCTAGCCTACTAGTGCCAGCTGTGTCCCACATGCTATCTCCTCCACCATTTAATCATTATTAACCTCAATCGACAACAATTTACTGTTTAAATTGTTACTGAACTCAAGTCATCTATTAAAATCATTTTAAACCATAATAAATCACAGCGGAAGTCTTTTATAATGACAATCAAAATATTAAATATTATAGTCATGCATTTAACTCTAATACCTAGTGTGGAAAACCCATTTATCATCGTAGACCAAAATTACACCTCAATATATCAAAATATCAAAAGTATAGAGTCCTGAAATATCTCACAATCCAAAATCCCCAAAATAAAAATAAAGTGTATATAATACAAACGTACAAGCTTGGCTCAATATCTCTAAATCATAGGTATTCCAGTAACTTGCCCTTGCCACAACTCGTACCAGGATCTGCACTCAAGCCATCACAAAAGGCAGATGACTAGTCCAGAGTGAGTATTCCTAAGGAAATTAAGTGAGCAATATGGAAAGTAAATACTGGAATTTAAACAAAACTATCAATAAACATGCAAGAATAAATATAGTCAACTGTGCTCATCACATGCATAAGTAATAGTGAAAGCTCAAAGTGTGTTCCTAGGGCTTATGGTCAGACTAGCGCCATACTTCGAACTCCCCACAAACTACTGCCGGCGAGTAGCACTTAAGCAAGGCTAGTATCTGGATCCGCTAGGTGGTCGGCGTAGATCCTACGACGCACCTACACGTGCCCCGACGCGACTCTCGGGTCGACCTATTCACCGAGATCCCTGACACACATGTTATGGCCTAGTGGGCATACACACAGGAATGGCACGGAGGGAGAGCCTCAACGTCCGTCCGTTTAAACCAAAACCAAGAATAGAGTATTGAAGGACATAATATGAACTCAAAAGCAAAAATAAAGTACTGCCTAAGAAATTTCAGTTGGAATACTACACACCTCAATCCGCACTCTGTGTCTCGGTAAATAACCACCGGTCCATCTCCGCCGAATCCCTGATATCCAAATTACCGCTCGAAATGAACTATTTCCATTTATGATTGATTTTTAGTCTATTGGATGTATTTTATGTCACTTAGCAAAAATAGTCTAAAATCTACAATATCTAGTGCACTAGGTTTGGGGATTAGTGTGCTAGATTCTTAGGCAGCTAAACGTTCTTCGTTAGAAAGAACATTAGCGCGCTAATCGCGTTCTGGACAGTAGTTTGGTTGAAACTTTTGGTTTCCAAACATCACCACCAACAACAACCACTACAACAACATGAATTACTTAACTTCATAACATTTTAAACCGACCAAAACAACCACTTAACAATCCATATTGGGTTCACACCAACACCTAAAAAATTTATACTAAAAGATTAAGAAAGTTGAGGTAATTGTGAATCTCACCTTGCTTTGATGATTCAACCACTTCAAGCTCCTCCAATGATCAATTTGACACTCCAAAACCCTTATTTTTTCTTCACTATTTTCAGATTTTGAGATAAGAAGAGAGAAAACGTGGTGAAATGAAAGTCAATTGACTTTTTATTATCCAACTAGCATCTCTCCTCACTTGTGCATCTCAAGGCAATCTAATGAGCATTATTTTATCCATTATTCAACCTCTAATGACTCCAAATGTGACACCAATAACACACTTGCCCTTGTTCTTAACCCAAAAAGTGGTATTTCGGGTGTTCCGACGCCCGATTTTCACGTCCTGAAACGTTACATACGCGTACTACCATGTCTCTAACCACCAAATAGGCATTACATTTTAATATTTAACTTATTTTATTCATTCATGTTTGTATTATTTCCCCCGACCTAGTATTTAGTCCTTTAGACTACCCGGTACCCGCGTCAACACTCATATCGAGGTGAATACTTAACACACGATCTTGCATGTCAAATGTAATATAAATACACACATTACGATGCCGTTTATTCTGTTTCACCATAGACATTGTAAATTAAACAAATCAGCACACAAAAATAATTATTTACCTAGTTTCGGGCGCGCACCAGCCTAGCTGCAGGTCCCACGAGCGTTTGAGCTGTCAGCCACGTTTGCAACCACGTCATTAATAACGGTAAATTAAATTCAGGCCGTTACAAGACCTTTCATAAGAAAGCTTCACCCTACCCTTACAGCTAATCCCTCATGCATTTGACTTATTTGTAATCAACACAAACTTTCTTTCCCATCCCAACTTTTGGACCCACTCAACAGCCTCCTTCATAGACTCGAATGGTTCTTCGCGACTAAAAACACTTGTGTGGTCTTCAAAAAAATATGTTGATGATGTGGAAGGCTTTTCCTGCAAAAATTTATGTGTATCGTAAGATTTAATAATTAAAAAACTGAAAAAACAATTAAAACATATTGTCTCTGTCCTACAGGTCCGAGAAACATCAATAAGTCTCGATTAAACATGTCGAGACCATGCATCAAGTCTTGGTACCCACTCACTGTAACTATCGACATAAAGTAAGTACATGGTTTCGGTTGTATTAGTCTGAAACTCATGTAAGAATGTCAGCTACATACAACTGAGACCATATGTATTGTCTCGATCCTGCGTGGCCGATCACTTCGCGTCTCCAATACAGTTTGAAAAATGAAAAAATACATAAAAATAGAGAAAACAAACCTTATCTTCTTCTACGTCTGCCTCCCACTCCTTCTCTTCACCCATTATATGTTAACCGTGATGTAAACATACTGAATCTAACAAACTCTACAATACAAAACCCACTCTATTTTCCATTCTAAAAATGACTCCACAAATTCATACAACCACAAAAAAACCAAAAAACAACAAACTTACAATGTCCAGAAGCCCCTTGGATCGACAAGCGCTCACTCTAGACATCGAGGGATTGATTGCACTTAAGAGAAATTTGGTGGTTGTATGAAGGTGGGATGCGCGGGAAGGAGTCGTTTGGAACGTGATTGAATTGGTTGGGTTTGGGAGGGTATTTTTGACATTTCCTTCCAAACGTAATTTTTATAAAATTTTTGCTAGGTGTCCTGATCATTGTCCAAATAGTCGCACTCTATATTAAAAGTACGAATAGCAAAAGATTCATTCGTCACTTGAATTATCTTTTTTACCCTTTAATTACCTATTAAATATATAACTATATTTTTTATCTTTCAATGAACACTTAAAATTACTATTCTACAATCGCATAACCTTCCGATTTTGTTGCTTTCCTTTTTTATCTATCTAATGGGTACATAAATTAAGCATTCTATTTCTTTCAAAATCTTATCGAACCACTAATGCCACGACTTGTTCCCCACAATCTTCACTTTGTGTTTGTGCCCATCATAGTTAACATAATCTACGTGAACCGCACATTGCAATGATGACGATGATGATGATTTGGATAGTTCTTTCCCTACATCAATTTTTATTTTTATTTTACTAATTATCTTCTCTTGTTACTAATTTCAGAGGAGGTTTGACAATGTTGGATCGGTTTTGATTTAGACCTTATTAAAGAGTATAAAATGGTATTGATTTATATGTAACTGATATATATTGAAGGAGTACACTATTAGACTAACCTCGTAAGCTTGGTTGCAATGATCTTCATATTTAGACGTAATTAAAACCTTTTAGATCATGATATAATTGGAGTAGTATATTTAGTTTAGATTGGATACTAACATATTAGAATTATATTTCTTTTGAATACCCTATTTTCTTTCAAAAATAAAATTAACTTATACTCAAGCTTAATGAACTAGTATAAATAAATACAAAAATAGACTTGTACTCAAATTATATATTTCTTTTGAATTTTTTGAGTTAAAACAAAAATAAAATTAACTTATCTTATAATAAAATTGATTCTATTTTGTAATGAAGAATTTAAGTTTTTTTTTAAGCTGAAGAATTTGAGTTTTTGGGCAAAAAGATTTAGTGAAATTGACTTGGAGATGTTTTTCAAACTATTTAGCATTTAGGTCCAAGAACACATAAGATCACACTTAAAGAAAAACTAGGGTATTTGAAAAAAAAGTAGGGAATGCTTAAGCATCTCGCTGAGATGGATGAGGTATCACTTGCCAAAAGTCAAAGTTTAGGGAGTTCGTGAGTTCAAATCTCGCTGAACTCATAAGAAAAACTAGGTTGTGCAATTCTCTTATCATATAAACTTATTTGAGTGGTCAAATGAGTATTTGAATGGCTTAGAATACCCACACCTTTTGGAAAGAAAATTACCACAATGCATATGTGTCATATATGTAAACTTCACATAAATATTTTGTGTATATATCTCGATGCAAGATTCAACGTTCCTCGACAACATTGTAACAAACGTATGGGTAAAAATGTCACCCATATGATGAGGGTTCTGACAGTCATAATCTTTATTTGGTATTTGAATTAATCAAGTATTAATCGTTAAAAACATCAACCGTAACATTTGAGAGTCCATTACTATCATTGTCCACTTATTGTAAACTCAATACGTTTTGTTGTTTTGAGAATATCCCAAAAATATAACGTTGGAGAATTTTTCCCTAAGTCAATCTATGAACATTGTTTTTATTACTATTTTGGTTAATAAAATAGATGATTTCATTTGATGTTTATTATAATTAGTTTACATGTTTACATTATAATAATATCTATAGATGTTTACTGAAATATTCTAAATGTCCCTAGTCGGTCATTAAATTGAGAACTATTTTGAATTAAGACTAGTGTGAGTCTTGATTGATGGTTATATGATAATCATATGTATATGGATACGAATCAAGATCATCAGTACTTGTTAGGGAACAATATACTTGACTGATCCATTATGAGAACACCATATGGATTAAGTCACAGGGGTTACTTATGGTAGGTATATCATTTAGTCATTTGAATTGAGATTACCAAAGACTTCAACATTATGAGCATAATGATTTGACGCAATCAAAAGTTGTCTTTAACCGGACGATTATAAAAGGTTATGATCAGTTACTCTTTGAATAATGTGTGAAGATGTATAATTGAGATAAAATTTGTCCCTTTCATAAAGAGAGAGCTAGATATTAGTGGATCCCTTGATATGATAGACTGATAAATGGCCAAGTGCAAGAGAATTGATATGATCAATTTCACTTGGATGTTTTCAATTTACCTTCAGATCGAGATTAGTATGATTAATCATTAAGGATGGATCTTTCATGCCTTATATTTAATCAAATGATATCGTACGACAAAAGGATTTTATATAGACTATTGATTAGATTGTATCAATTTTGATTTTCGTGCAACTTAAGTAGTCATAATGCCTTGCTAGAGATCACTTATGACTTGTGTAACAAAAGAGGTTTTGGTTCATTGCCAAAGTTGCATGAACTTATTTTGTCGCACACAAAGGTCGGCTTTGCATGATTTCAAATGATCCAAATTGATGAATTTTATGGGATAAAATCCATGTCAAAAAAGCCCTTGCGGTTTGCTATATTATTGCTTATTTAAGCAGAGGCATATATGTCACTCATTTGAAACCCTAAATGCAATGGTTGTATAAATAGGTGTTTGAGTGTTAGTATTGTATAGAGGCTGTGTTGTGAGGTGGCTCAAACTCATTGGAGCTGGAGTTAGAGATGAAGTTGTAGTCACAATTTATGTCAAAATTGGAGTCGCGATGAAACACATAAGCATGGTCTTATATTATGACACATTGGTGTTTAGATAAAACATTAAAGTTTGAATTGTATTCAAACCTTGATAAAACTGTAATGGGAGTCATGTTATGTGGACAAGCAAATTGTGTTTAGTCTCAAATTGGTGAATCGAAACTATTATATATATAGGTATGCAGTCACGAAAAACATATAGTGTTGCAGGCAGTGAAAATTGAGAGCCGAGAGTTATGTCGTAGTGTCAAGGCCTGCGAGTGGATGCACGACACCGTGAGATTAAATCTTATTGGGGTATCTATATGAGGTTTAGATAGAGGAAGTTTTTTCTTTGTGTACTAAACTATTGATAGTGAATTGCCTTGTTTCTTGTTCGTGATTTTTCCCTAATTTTGGGGTTCTTCCCGTAAATTCTTGTATTCATATTTTCTCTGTGGGTTGTTTATCTTTGGTTTTATTTGGGTGATTACGATATTGGGTATTCTGGGGTGATTATTCACAATAGGCTGAAACCTTAAAAATGAATTGAATCTCGTTTTGGCTTTCCGTGTGTTCTCTGGACTTTGGGGAGAAGAGACAAATGTTTTTAAGATCTCCCGGAGTTAGCACTCCAACTCGTGGCCACCGTTTGTATGTAGATTTCTAGGAGATGGCGCTCATGTGAATGTCTTGAAAATCAATCAACACAAACAGGGAAATAGCGATTAAGGTATGTTTTCAATTATGATAATCAAATTAATAGGTTCTATATGATCTTGTTGGAGTTTCTGAAAATAAATTTTAAATTTTCGTCGAGTTTTCGAACCCCAAAACCTAACAAATACCAGTATCACTCTTTGAAGAAAATTTACTAAGATGTTTTTTTTTTCCATTCAAAATGAAACCAGCACATCAAAAAACATTCAAGTGTGTCTCAATGTAGGTTTCCATCCTTTCTGAATCTCAAGATCTCATATGGGGTCTTTGCGTTGTAAGTGTTCGAAAGTACACCATATATTGTGAGCGACTTTTAGCCCCCCACTACCCTATAACAACCTCCATTTATTTTAATACATTTTTAAACTAAAATGTCTTTAGGCAGATTTACATAAATAACCCTACACTAAATCATGAACCTATTTCATTACTTTTTCCCTTTCTACTTTCCACTCTCTACACCCCTCTTGAACTTTACTTTTCGCTCTCTACACCCCTCCTTAAATGAAACCTTAAACTCATCATCAACTCCTATCTCACTCACTACACTTACTATCTCCTCTTGTACTTAATTTTCACTTTCTATATTTCACCCAAATTAAATCTTAGACTCATCTCATTTTCTCTTATATTTTTTAATCTCTAACCCCTTCTCATCTCTTTGTATCCATACACTCAACAATTCACCATCAAATCTAACATCTTAATTATAATATTTGGTTGAGATTTGGTTCATATTTTTGAATGGTTAGAAAACTTTATTTGTGTTGAACCTAAGCTTTTATGGATCAACGAATCAATCTTGGAATGCGTATAGAGTAAATTGAGTTAAATGAGAGAAAAAGATGATGTGCAACAAGGGGTTGGAGGTTGAAGATCACAAAGATGAAAATAGAGCTTTCTTTGGGGAGAGAGGGGGCAAATATAAACTAGGGGTACAATATAAAGTTTACTAAGGGGTACTTAAAGCATGAACTAACTTATTGGGGGCTAGAAATAACATTAAATAAAATGTAGGGCTGATAGAACATATAGAGGTGCTAATAGTAACTCCCTATATATAAGTTCTGTTTGGCACGTCGCACAAACTAGCTTATAAGCTAGCTTATTATCTAGATTATAAGCTACTTGACAATTTAAGTTATGTTTGGTTGGCAGATTGTTTTTTAGATAAGCTACATTATATGCTAAAAGTTCAAACGCTAGTAGGAGAAGCGTTTGATTTTTTTATCCGTCGTTTGTATTTTTTCTACCCATTGTACCCTTATTTTTTCGAAACAATTATTGCACAGGCGATAGACTTTGGCCAATTGGCCTAATAATCTCCCGTGTAATCAACTAAAAAGTTTAATTACTAAAAAATGATTGTATTTTGTTAGATTACGCTATTCGTTTTCACGTTGCTTGAATATATATTTTGTATGAATATGTAATGTTGTCACATTGTAGAAGTATCATATATGATTAAAAAGGCATACTGATATTGCCCAAACAAATTCTATTAATCTAAATTAAAGATATCAACATACATTAATTAGTTATCAAATAAAAAACATATATTAATTAGTAATTGACATTATCTAGTAGTGTATTACAGTAGTAAATATATTTGTACACCATGAGAACTAATTGGCATATATGAGTTGGGTGGGATTTGGTTCCTCTTAAGCAAAGTATCGATTATTGAGTCTTGCAGATAGAATATTAAGAAGAATACTCCTATTTGAAACATGACAGTACTCAAGCATTGATTAGTTTGCGTAGTTGGCATAGGCTAGATACCATGCACATGAGAAACCAAAACAATATATAGTAAATATATTCATACGTACTAGTAAGTGTCATGTTTATGTTAATAACATTTAGGTGTACTTGTAATCTAACCATGTTCTTTTATGTCATTTTGTATTTATGAGCTACTCAATCACCTAATTTTTAAAACAATTAATAATTGATTAATTAGATTATCAGCTTTCAGCTACCAGCTACTATCTTTTCAGCTATCAGCTAGATTATCAGCTTTTAGCTAGATTATTAGCTATAAACTAGATCATCAGCTAGTGTTGTCAAATAGAGCCATAATGTAATTATTAGTCTTCACTGCTCTACCATAAAAATCCTTTTCAGCAAGCATCACACATGTCATCTTGATTCTCCTGAATAGTCATATTTTTCACTTAATGACACCATTCTACTAAGGTGTATTTGGAGCAGCAAATTCATGCGGTATGCAAGACTTAGTACATTATTTAATAAAATTTTGATTGTCAAACTGTTGACCATAATCAATTCTGATTCGATCAATGCATGCATCTTCACTCTTCTTCTTATCAATCTACAACTTAGCTTGTAACAAGGTTTTTTTGTGTCAAAGAGTTTCATTAACCAAATGTGTTAAGCATGTTAGTGCCAATATCAATTGTTAGAGTCTTTGGTAACACGTATGAAGTTAAGTGTATGAAGAGTCACTTCATATAAAGAGTTGCACTCTTTCCTTTAGTACGTGTAGGGACACGTTTTACCAAAGGTAGCAACTTTAGATTCATACATTTTGGATTTCTATAAATATCTATATGGAGATAAATAATGTACATTGGTTAATTAAGTTTCTAGAGAATAGTGGTGTGTGTTCTCTCTTTGTTTTCCGTTTTTAGGTTGTGGATCCAGATCGTGCTCCATAGTAGTAGTGTAATCACTCTCGTAGAAACTACAACGACGTTAGGCGAAACATATAATTAATCGTGATTCGAGGTAACATTTATATTTAATTCTTCTGTGGTGTATATGTATGTCTGTTCATTAATTGTTAATCACATCATATAAGTAACAATTGGTATCAAAGCTTTTATGCAATGATTTTATGTTTTAAAGTCGGTTTTTAATAATGAACGTGAAAACACAAAGCAGAGTTTCATTAAGTTAAAAGAATTTTGGTATTTATTGAACTAATAAAATCATTATATTTTTTATTCGAGATTTGACGAGATATTAACAGATCTACTTACAATTTAGTCCAATCTCAACCACTGATAAGTTGGTTATTATATGTTTTTATTAGTTTAATTTAATATATTTAATTATGTAGTCTCTAAAATATATATTTAACTATATTTATTGGTCATTTTTAGGTGAAACGGAGTGCGCGGTTGAATTCGTGGCAGAAAAATACTTAGAATGGAGTATTTACTTGCAGTGATCGGATGCCAGATAGTTTGTCTCGAGTTACGTGTTGCGTGGTAGAAAATGAGACAGCATATTTCAACCAATTACAGGCTGCCACGTCACTGCATATCTTCTCTCAACCAATCACACGCTGCTACGTCAGTGGTTCTCCATCATCACGAAGAACCAACATCACTTCCAAGAATGCCAAGTGTCGGCCTCTCACCCTCTCCAAGCACGTCACTCATTGGTTCTTGACCAATCCCGTGCTGCCACATCAGCATTCACTCCATGTCACAAACCAACAACATTCCATGTGTTTCAGCCTCCATCAGTTCTTCCTCGGTATACGCGACAGCACAGTCCCCCAGAATTTTTGCCAAGTCGCGCGATTCACCACCGCTTCCTTGCCCGCCACGTGTCGCTCACTCACCACGCCAACCACGTCACAAGCTCTGGTCCAGCCAATAGGAGAGCGCCACGTCAGCTGCTCTGCAGGAAATGAACCAATCGGCTGCGGACACATGGATGGAAGTGATTTCAAGCCCAAAAATAACCATACGATCATCCTCGGCGCACGAGTCACCTCCCCAACACCCAAAATTAGTTTCTCTCATCTCCCGGGACCAATTTTTAGTAGTTTTATATATTAGGAACATGAGGTATTAGGGGGGAACATCATTTTTTTAGCATATTTTCTTTGAAGGCCATGTTTGGCTAATCAACTCCTTGCCTAAGTCGGAGGGGAAACAAGTCATGATTATGGATTCATAGCGTATTATGTGAGATCTTTTATTTTATTATTTAATTTAGTTTAAATTCTCCTATTTCATTATTGTTGATTTTAAGGTTTATGGTTTAGATCTAGGGTATGTATGTGGTCGATACATGCTTTTAGGTGGACAACCTATAGTTATTTGGACCATTAATATCTGTGTAATTGTACTTTTGGACTAATAAAGTGACAAACACTCACCCATTTGCCGTCAAATCCTTTCGGTTCTTGAGTGCTCAACAATTGAATCTAGGTTAAATCGGAAGGGGATGCGATCCGGAAGCGGATGCGATCCGGAAGCGGATGCGATCCGGTTATTTAGGATTAGTGTTCCCCCAGACCCATATTACTACTGTTAGTGTTTTAAACTTGATTGGCGAATGTCTAGGGTTATGCATTGATTAGGGAAGTAGTTAGTGGCAGACGTCTTGGCTATCGAGATTAAAGGAACGATGAATTTTTGGCGGATGTCGATTTTCTATAGCTAATCTATGAGAAATCAAATTAATAACTTTTAAGGAAAGATTGAAGACCATGATTGCCATTGAATCTTGATCCTAATTTGTGGAACTGTAGACCTATAAGTTACTTAAGTTTTAATTAATTGTTTTTAAAGTTATTTTAGTTATTTTATTTATTTAGTTTAGTTAGATTAGTTAGTTAAATTATTTATTTAAAACCCCCGATTTTTTCTTTTCGTTGTTTTTAACCTTAGAAAGACCACCAATCTCTGTGGGATCGACCCTTTGCCACTATTCTACAAAATAGTTGGTTTAGGAACTTTATTTTATTGACGCGTTTGGCGCGCGTCAATTTTTAGCGCCGTTGTCGGGGACTGGTTTTCTTTCTTTGGTGTATTTATTTATTATTATTATTATTTTTATTTTAATAAATTGGAGCATCTCGATAGTTTTGTCAGGTTTGACTATGGATTATATTTTTTTTAGCATAACTTGAGCATTTTTTTTAAGAATTAACATGTTTATAGGATTTTAGGTGTTTTGAGATTTGGTTGGGACATATCCAACTTAAGTCGCCGCATTAGTGGCAGGTTTTTGAGTAGACCCAAAACCCTAGACTTCATTTCATCATCTTGTTGATTTCACCCTTAGTTGAAAGACTTCGGGCTCGCATGACTTGATTGAATTTTTTTTGAGTTAACTCATATGTTTATTAGTTCATGCTTTTGTTATGATTGTTCTTTCATAGTTTTCTTAAGGAAAATTAGGAGAAACACTCAATCGAGTCCGTACCCTGCATTCTTATGATTTCATGATTAGGGACTTAGTTGATGGTTGGACTTTGTGCTAGATAACGAAAATGAGTTGACAGTGAAATATGTGCAAGTTATACTATTTTAACCCATACTGGGGAATTTGCTTGATTATAGTGAAAGTGAGAAGTACTAACATGAGTTTTCTTGGTGTAGAGTGTCCTACAAGTTTCAATAGGAAATGGAGCAGGGAAACTTGTAGTAGGAAAAAAAAGAGAAAATCAGTCCATAGGAAATGGAGCAGGGACCGTATTAATTGAAAAAAGATTTGGAGAAGAAATATAAAAAAATATAAAATAAATAAAGGCGAAAGTTGTGAAACTCCTCAAATATAAGACTTAGTTCGAGTGCTTTCACTATATTAAGTGAGATTTAAACTTGCGTGCTTGAATGTATAGACCAAGAAACTTGTGAGTAGTTGATGGCCTTTGTTTTGATCGAGTCTTTGTCGTGAAAGTGAGATCTTAATTGTGTTTGGGTTGCGAGTCTTGACATATCATAATTCTGAAATTTCTTGAGTTGCTTGTTAACTTGGTGGCTATGTAAATCAGAGGAACTCCATGAATTTGAGTCGGGTATAGGATTCATTGAGTCATTGCATTACTATATTAGGAATCTTGTTTAGTTTGCGTTGTCATCTACACCTTTGCTCGGGACGTGCAAAGTCTTAAGTTTGGGGGTATTTGATAAGTTGGTTATTATATGTTTTTATTAGTTTAATTTAGTATATTTAATCATGTAAAGTCTCTAAAATATTTATTTAATTATATTTATTGGTCGTTTTTAGGTGAAACGGAGTGCGCGGTTGAATTCGTGGCAGAAAATACTCAAAATGGAGTATTTACTTCCAGTGATCGGATGCCGGATAGTTTTTCTCGAGTTACACATTGCGTGGTGGGTAGAATAGGAGACAACATATTTCAACCAATTACAAGCTGCCATGTCACTGCATATCTTCTCTCAACCAATCACATGCTGCTACGTCAGTGGTTCTCCATCACAGCAGCAACCAACATCACTTCCAGCAGCTGCCAAGTGTCGGCCTCTCACCCTCTCCAAGCACGTTCTCGACCAATCTCATGCCGCCATATCAGCGTTCATGCCACGTCACAAACCAATAGCATTCCATGCGTTTAAGCCTCCATCAGTTCTTCATCGGGATGCACGACATCACAGTCTCCCAAGATTTCGGCCGAGTCGCATGATTCACCACCGCTTCCTTGCCCGCCACGTGTCGCTAGCTCACTATGCCAACCACGTCACAAGCTCCGGTCTAGCCAATAGGAGAGCGCCACGACAACTGCTCTACAGGAAATGAACCAATCTGCTGTGGACACGTGGACAAAAGTTATTTCAAGCCTAAAAATACCCATACGATCATCCTCTGCGCACGAGTCACCTCCCCAACACCCAAAATTAGTTTCTCACACCCCGCTGGACAAATTTTTAGTAGTCTTATATATTAGGAACATGAGGTATTAGGGGGAACATAATTTTTTCAGCATATTTTCTTTGACAGCCATGTTTGGCTAATCAACTTCTTGCCTAGGTTGGAGGGGAAACAAGTCAGGATTATGGATTCATAGCGTATTATGTGAGATCTTTATTTTATTATTTAATTTAGTTTAAATTATCCTATTTGATTGTTGTTGATTTTAAGGTTTATGGTTTAGATCTAGGTATGTATGTGACCAATGCATGCTTTTAGGTGGACAACCTATAGTTATTTAGACCATTAGTGTCCGTGTAATTGTGCTTTTGGACCAATAAAGTGACAAACACTCACCCGTTTGCCTTCAAACCCTTTCGGTTCTTGAGTGTGCAACAATTGAATCTAGGTTAAATCGGAAGCGGATGCGATCCGATCCGATTATTTAGGATTAATGTTCCTCCATACCCATATTACTGCGGTTAGTGTGTTAAACCTTATTGGCGAATGTCTAGGGTTATGCATTGATTAGGGAAGTAGTTAGTGGCAGACGTCCTGACTATCGAGATTAAGGGAACAAGGAATTTTTGGCGGATGTCGATTTTCTATAGCTAATCTAGGAGAAATTAAATTAATAACTTTTAAGGAAAGATTGAAGACCATGATTGCCATTGAATCTTGATCCTGATTTGTTGAACTGTAGACCTAGGTGTTACTTATGTGTTAATTAATTGTTTTTAAAGTTATTTTAGTTATTTTATTTATTTAGTTTAGTTAGATTAGTTAGTTAAATTATTTATTTAAAACCCCCGATTTTTCCTTTTCGTTGTTTTGAACCTTAGAAAGACCACCAATCTCTCTGGGATCGACCCTTTGCCACTATTCTACAAAATAGTTGGTTTATGAACTTTATTTTATTGACGTGTTTGGCGTGCGTCAACCACTAATCAATCTAATCATAAGTTTAGGTGTTTATCATCTAAATTATTTTGGAACCCGTTGGATTTTATGTTTATCCCATTGTGATTATTTTGATCACTACTTAAACGAATCTAGTCCAATTATGAAACCATTTTTTGACACACTGATTAAGTGAATTCAATGATACCGAATCATCATTAAGACATTTAAGAGTATTTTTTTTAAAAAAAGGAAAGAAGGTATTTGGAATTTGTTTTAAAACAGTTCCATTTTTTATTAACAAGCAACGAACAATAATAACATATATATATATATATATATATATATATATATATATATATATATTTGGGTTTTTTTTTAAATAACAATTAACAAAATATATAACATGTGTTTATAATCCTTTATAGCTATTACATGTAACAAATGATAATAATTTCTCAAAATAAGGACACCTAGGCTATTGTTATTACATGTTATATATTTGGATTATATATCGTTAGTTTATTGTTTCTTCATTAACAAAATAAGTTAATGACTAAAAAGGGAAAGAAGGTCGCTAGAATGATTAAGTGATCATTTTTTTAATTAATTTCTCATGTGGTTCATAGCTATTACATGTACCCTTCATTAATTTTTTTTCAAAAATAATAGTTTGAGAAATGAAACCAGAAAGCATGAGTTATTTAATTAGACTGCTAAAATATTGATTATTTTTTATATATGCATGTAAACATATATATATATATATATATATATATGGATTTATTGTAATGCACAAAATATATAGCTATATTTTATTATGCATCCTATTTCAAATGGGAGTTGCCCAAAAGGTGGTGCAACCAATATTCAAATGTATAGCGTATTAATGAAATAATAGTTAGAATTTTAATCATGTGCGCATGTGATGATTAAGAGTTTAATGAATTTTTGATCATACTCCTTGTTTTATTTTTTTTACCTATTATTTTGATTTTTGCAGCATGTATAAATTGTGTGGTGCCATTCATTAATTCTTATATTAAATCAAAATTTTATTTTTCCAAGAATGACTGCTAAGAATATTGTAGCAGACTTGAATAAGGGAGAAAAAATTAATGGTGAAAATTACGATATTTGGCATCATAAGATCCAGTACATCTTGAATGAGCAAGATCTCACTACCACTAACCAAACAATGGTTGATCCTAAGGAGGGAAATATGACTCGACATAGACGGGATCAATAAGTCTATAAGAAGTGGCTTAATAAATATCGTTGTGCTCGTTTCACAATGCTCAGTAGCATGCACAATGACTTAATCGGCGAGTTTGAGCAATATTCCTCTGCCAAAGATTTGTGGGAAGCAACCAAATATCGTTTTAATATTACTTATTTTGCCAAATTGCAAGGACTGATATTGAAATTTCATTCATATCAGAAGAAGACTAATCACTTTATGAAGTACCATATAAGAGTGATGTCAGCGATAATCTGAGAGCTTGGAGTAGCCGCACATCATTTAATCGATGAACAACAAGTTCAAGCGGTATTGAGATTGTTGCTTTCTTCATGACATCAAATGAAACAAAACATGACTCACAATAAAAATGTCTGGATATTTGAGGACATTTCACATCATTTAGAATTGGAGGCTGAACGTCTTGAGTCTCTTAAGACAGATGGTTTGGCTTATGTTGCAGAGTCAAGTTCTCAAAGTCGATTTAAGAATCACAAAAGGAAAACCAATGATTCTAATTTCGCTCATATGAAAAAGGGCAAATTTAAGAAGTTCAAAAGAGGCAAATGAGGTGGAATACGCGACAAATCCAAAGTCACTTGCTACAATTGCAAAAAGTAAGGACACTTCGCCCGTGAATGCACCGAGCCGAAGAAGGTATATGCATCTCAAATTTCAACCTCTAACTGTTTAGTTACAAGTCAAGTTTTAGTTCCTTATTCTCTTCAATTGTGGGTTGTAGATTCAGGAGCATCCAACCACATAGCGAGAAGTCGAGCAAGATATGTTGAGTTTTGCCAAATTCTTATTGGGAGTCGCAAGATTTTCATGGTAGATCAATCGAGTGCATATGTTCTTGGCATAGGCACATATCATCTAGATTTGCAATCGGGACTAGTTTTATACCTCTATGATGTATTATACTTTCAAAGGATTCGACATAACTTGATTTCAATACTTAGCTTAATGGACTTAGGATTTACATTTAAGTTTGCAAACAATGGTGTACAGTTAGATTTTGACAATACATATTATGGTTCTAGTTATGTAAAAAATACTTTATTAATAATGAATATTTACTATTCTAGCATATATGATGATATTGATTCTTTGTGTTATCTTTTATTGAATTTTAATATTGATTATATTAAATGGCATGCTAGATTAGGTCATATTGGGCAAGAAAGGTTGGCACGACGAGCCAGAGAGGGCCTTTTAGGTCTACTCGCTAAAGTAACCTTGTATACTTGTGATAGTTGTCTCGCTGGAAAAACCACGAGAAACCCATTTGGTAAAGCCAAATGAACATCTAAGCCTTTACAATTAATCTATTCTGATATATATGGTGCGATGAATGTAAGGGCTTGACATGGAGCACCTTATTTCATCACATTTATAGATGATTGTACTCGTTATGCTCATGTCTATCTGATCTCACATAAGTCTGAAGCACTTGATTGCTTCAAACTTTATATATTGGAGGAAGAGAATCAATTAGATAGAAGATAAAATCTTTAAGACCTGACCCATGGCGCAAATGCTTATCTGAACAATTCAAAGAACTATGTGATGAAAAAGGCATTACTAGACAATTCACCACTCCTCGTACTCCACAACAAAATGGTGCTACATAATGAAGGAATAGGACATTGCTAGAAATGCTATGATCAATGATGGTGTAAGCAAATCTTCCAATTTTCTTTTGAGGATGTGCATTATTACTGCTGCTTACATCTTGAATCGTGTTCTGTAAAAGTTTGTGGCAACTACCTCATACGAGTTATGGACGAAAAATAAATCAAATTTAAGTTATTTGCGTCTATGGGGGGTGTGCCGCTTACATACATGATGCTTCAAATAAATATGGAAAGTTAAGACCTTGAGGCAAGAAGTGTATATTCATAAGATATTCTTCTACCTCTAAAGGATATCTATTTCTAGCTAACCATGCCAATGGAGGGATCACAGAAATAGAATTTTGAGATGCAATTTTTTTAGAGGAAGATTTTCCGAGTCAAAGTCAAGTGACAAAGATATAAGATTATATGAAAATGAGTATCAAACCGACAACACTCAAAATCCAATAATTATGGAGGATGTAGTACCTCAAAATATTAGGAAAAACGAGAGTGCAATACCAGAAGTTGAGCCATCAAAGGCGCAGTGTGAGGAGACAAATCCCACACCGTCGATTTGCGATTGAGGGGGAGGCTTTAATGATTACTCCACTTAATGACGTTGATCCTAAAACTGTTTAAGAAGTGTTATCTTCCTCTTATATCAAAGAATGGATTGTTGCAATGAATGAGGAATTATATTCTATGAAAGCTAACCATGTATGGGACTTGGTTGATTTACCACCAGGGTGTAAGACTATCAAGAACAAATGGGATCTCAAAGTAAAATGCAACGCTGATGGTTCCATAGAGCGGTATAAGGCATGATTAGTCGTAAAAGGATACACTTAACAAGAAGGAATCGACTATGAGGAAACATTTTCTCTAGTTATCTGATTCACTTCATTACATCTTATTTCAGCCATTGTAACATATTTGGATTTAGAATTATGTCAAATGGATGTAAAAACCGCCTTTTTTAACAGAGAACTAGATGAGAAGATCTATATGGATCAACCACAAGGTTTTGTTGTAAATGAAAACAAACAAAAAAGTTTGCAAACTTAATAGATCCATTTATAGACTAAAACTATCATCTAGACAATGGAATATGAGATTTCATAAAGCCATTAAATCTAATGGATTTACGATGATAAATAAAGACCATTGTGTATATGTTAAGAAATCAAAGGCAATTTTCATAATTTTGTCCTAATATGTTGATGACATTTTAATGGTTAGTAATGATAAGGAGATGATTGTTGAAACCAAGTTATGGTTGTCTTTAACTTTTGAGATGAAAGATATGTGTGATGCGAATTACATCTTCGTTGTAAAGATTATGCAGGATCGTTCTAAGAGATTTCTAGCTTTATCTCAAGAAACTTATATTGACAAAATTCTTGAACAACTTTAAATGCTTAATTGCAAACCCATTAACACTCCAATCGCAAAAGGTGAATCCTTAAGCGTTAATTTATGCCTCAATCATTAGAAGAAAATGAAAAGATGGTTCGTGTACTATATTCAAGTGTTGTTGGGAGTCTAATGTAAGCTATGATGTGTACACGCTCCGACATTTTCTATGCGGTAGGATTAGTAAGTCGTTATCAATCCAACCCAAGACTTGCTTATTGGAAAGCAGTTAAAAAAGATAATAAGATACCTCAAAGGAACTGTTGATTATAAACTACGTTTGCCCTTAGTAGGCTATAGCGATTTAGATTGGAGTTGAGATCTTCATGAATGTAAATCCACATCCGGATACGTTTTTTTTTGCTTAATCGAGGTGCAATATTATAGTGTAACAAGAAATAATCGTGCATTGCCATATAAAAGACGAAAGCAGAATTCGTTGCATGATCTGCTAATGTGTAAGAGGTTGTTTGGTTATGAAGACTTTTTCACACTTTGGGAATTGTCACAAACACCACTGGTCATGTGATAATTAATTATGATAATAGGGCTGCATTAGCCTACGGTAAAGATCCCAAATATCATGAAAAAACCAAACACAGATCTGCATTATTACTTCATCAGAGATATTGTCGCTAAGAGAGAAGTGTCTTTAGAATATATACCATCAATGCAAATGGTAGCAGATCCAATAACAAAACCTATAGCTCGTGATGCTTTTATTACACATGTTAGAGCTTTGGGATTGTGTAGGTTATGACTAATATATTCTATTTATTTCTGGTAAGATATTTATTTATGTATGAGACCTTTGTTGTTTGATGAATGAAGTATAGCTCTTACGAAAGCTTATTTAATTATTTGTACCAAACACAATACTCTATTATGTTGATTAGTATGTTCCGGACTTGAAGATCGACTTTCTCACATGAGCGATCGCCTTTGGCACTTAGGAATTAGCGAGCAAAGATGAGACATTAGAGCTTATTGTTAAGGTTGAATCTATCAGGGAGATAAATACATTTAGACCAATTTTATATGTCGCCTTAATAGAGTTCAAGATGAGATTGGTATTATGATTGACTTGGATTTCTCATTATCCATGTTGTCTGTAGTGAAGTTGATACCAAATACGAGATCTAGTATTTGGCATTTGAATGATAGCAAGCTATACAGAACTCGGGTTAGGCGCTTTCAATAGCGACTAGACTAAGATTTGTACAATGTTTTAGAGTCGAACATACACTCTTTAAAAGTGACTCGGCTATAGCATGTGTAAGTCGACCATCTTAGAAGGAGATGAATGGATCATGTGAGTTCTAAAATGTCATTTTTATATGACATATTTCTAAATGTCCTTATCACTTTTGACTACCCTATAAGGTGGAAAAATGACATCTGTTACTTTGGTAAATTGCCAAAGGTCATGATTGATTCGGCCTAATGGGGCTTCACTTGGAAAGCAATTATTATTCTACTGAATAGTGGGAGGGAAAAAAAGAAGATCATTAAGTCTTCATCATGATGTGCACTATATCCTGAATCTGGGTCATTTATATTTCGTAAATATCTAAATGCTGAATATAATTATGGATCTTTTGTATAATGATTGCAGGGCAAGTAAGACTCTTTATTTTTGAGGGATTAGAGATACTTAAATTGATGAAACTAAAATGGATCTAGGACATGTAAGGCATTTTTCGTGGGTTGATGTCTCTATGCTGCTTATTGCTAGTGTAGAGCTCCCACTTGCAAGTTGTCTTACGGTCGCACGACCTATTAGCTAGTATGGAAGTTATCAAAGAAGATTGAGAACCATCACACTTCATGTGCGAGTAGGAGAAATTCAATATACACAAAACTCTAAAAAATAATGCCCATGAATGTGTGATAATTACCCACATCATGTGCAAGTGAGAAATTGTTAAAGTTTTTGGTAACAGGTATGGAGTCAAGTGTATGAAGAATCACTTCATGTGAAGAGTTGCACTCTTTCCTTTAGTACGTGTAGGGACAATTCTTACCAAAGGTCGCAACCTTAGATTGATACCTTTTGGGTTTCTATAAATATTTATAGGGAGATAAATGATGTACATTGTTTAATTGAGTTTCTAGAGAATAATGGTTTGTGTTCTCTATTCGTCTTCTGCTTCTAGGCTGTGGATTCAGATTGTGCTCCATAGTGGTAGTCTGATCACTATCGTAGGAACTGCAACAACGCTAGGCGAAACACGCAATTCATCATGATCCGAGGTAACATTTATATTTAATTCTTCCGCTATGTATATGTATGTCTGTTAATTAATTTTTAATCATGTCATACAAGTAACATCAATTGGCGTACAATCTTTCCACAACTTAACAAGCTAGGATTGCATGGCTTATCTAGCCATTACATGTGTAACTGTATTGAAAGAACGAGGCAGATGATGGAAATGAGAAATGCCCATCCGTTCCCCCTTGTGACAAGTTTTTAGAAAGTTTCGAATGTTTCAGTTTTATTATGAAGCAGACATGCCCAAAGTTAGTTTGTAATATATAAGTTTTGATTGAATAATTAAGTGTTAGAGAGATTTTTAGTCTTCTACTGTACTTGGGTCTTTTCCTAACAAAATGTACAATTAGAAAGTTATTAAAAGAATTTAAATGATTATCCAAAATTAAAAAATAAACTTTTTGTTCTGCCCAAAATGAGAATGAGTTGGGCTTATGAACTTATAATCATGGAGGGAATCGACTCGATCATCGGATTATAAGTTCATTCCATAGCAAACCAGATCATATAATAGGATTGGCTCGAAGAGCACCTCGAGACTCAGGCAATTGCGCAAAGTAGAAAGGAAGGTAGATCATAATTCTATTTATGAATTTATACACTAGAATATCTTCAAATAAATCAAGAACAAAAGACTACCAATATAAAATAGAACTTGCAGAAATGCTTTTATTTAGAAAGGTTGCATGTAAAAGTTAGGTTGTTTGATTAGTAACAAGAACTGATACGAAGTAAATTAGATAATTCTCAATTCGAGCTTGAGATGAGCTCTTATAACAATAAAAGGGGATATTGACACTAATTTCTTATTTTCTTCCCTTCCTCAATAATAAACTTCTCTTTAAATAAATGTGTAACCCTAATAAATATTTCCAAAATTGGTCACATGCTAAATACATTATAAGATTCACAATGACTATAATAATTCTAAATATAACTTAATAGAAAATCTTTCTAAAATACCAAACTTCTAACCTAATAACCTATGACCCCTTCAAAATCCACCTTGTACTCAAGGTGGTAGAAAATCAAAAACTTTTTGCGACATAATAGTGACTGCTAAAGACAAAAAGTATACAATAACTCAATCATTACAAAGTTTGGATTATAAATATATGAGATGATGTTAGACTTGGCTTTGCCCGAATTTGGTGGAAAATTATGAATTCGATGAATCAAGTTGTTTCGTAATCGAGTCGAGTCTTGCAACTTTATTGTAGCTCTATTTAGATTGGTATCTAAGTCGAAAAACAGTCCGAACTCATTAGATAATTTGGCTTCAGATCCAACTTTAAGCACGGGTATGCATTGTGAGGAAAAAAAATGCTTTTATGTTGGAGAGAAAATTGTTGGGGGTAGGTGAGATGAGGGTGGTTGGTTGTAAGCGTCGGGGTTTGTGGAGGTAGGTAATGAAATATTGGGTAGTGACATAAGAGGTGTTGCACCTGGTGAGTGAGCCGTTTTCATTGCAACAATGGATCCCAGTTCACAATAGCACGCTGTTGGAAATCAAAGTAAGCATCAAGTTTGCGCTCCATTGCGTCGACCCACTCAACAATGTGGGAATGTATCCTCTCAAGGCATTATTAGAGAGGTCGACTGTTCTTAAGTCATACTGCTTGGACAAAAAGCTCGAACAACACCACTTCCCCTATTAGCTATGTAATTCGATATGTGAAGGATTTTCAATTGAAATGTCGGGGCCCAATTAGGTGGATATTTAGTCTCTATCTCAACCTTGTTATTGCTAGATTCAGATTTGAATACTTGTAGCTTTGAGAGGTTTGTAAATGAGCCAAATGAGATTCGACCCCCAAACTAATTGTTAGAAAGAGAAAGGTATTCAAGTGATGTAAGACTTGGAATGAACAAACAAGGGATGCTTCCCTTAAGTAGATTCTCTGAAATATCCAAAAGACGAAGGGACTTCAAATTACCGAGGCATAGGGGAAGGCTTCCCTCTAATTTATTGACACTGAAATCTAATTCTTGAATGTTCTCTAACTTGCACAAGCTTGCACACAGGCAAGGAAATTAATTTTCTTCTTAGGATATACTAATTAAAGTAGATTTAATAAGTTTATATGTACCTTCAAAGGGAAGGGAGATAAATAGTTAATTGTTGCTTAGTGACAAGGTATTGAGAAAATTTAATAACCCAATTGATGGAGAAATGCTACATTTCAGATAATTTACACTAAGATCCAATTTCTCCAAGTTTGTCAATGTAGTTAACTCTATAGAATGAATTATCAAATGCATGAGAGAGTGAACAAAATCAAAAATTTTAATTCCCACATAATCTTCTTAATACCTTCATTGGAAAATAATTCTTCAAGCCTATTATTGCTAAGGTCCAGTGCTTTCAAAGATGAGATAGTGCCCACATATTTTAAGGTTCTGAAGTTGTTCCAGTGAAGATCTAAACTTTGTAGTTTTCTCAAACTAGAAAATATTTTGAACCCTGATCAAGCCAAAAAGAAATAATAAGAAAGATCAAAAAGAAAACCAAGACAAAGCTCATCAATAACCTTATAGGGAAAAAATAACAAACTACTTCACGAATTTTCAAGCAGTTTATTTAGTATCAAAATAATTAATAATATACATTTTTCTAGATTGATAGAGAAGTGAAATACCATTAGTTTCAGACCAGCCACTGAGAAAATTGTTTGACAAGTCGAGACTTTGCAACTCCTTGAAGGGAAGAAAGAATGAAGCATTTAGGCTCCAGACATTTATAATACTAATCTCTATGTGTTAGTGTCGATGTCTTCTCGATAGCTAAAAATTTGTCATAATAGTTGTTACATTAGATGAGTAATCCAAATCCAACACATTAGAAATGTGCTTAAAATCAGATTCGAAACAATTAGTGATTTGGATAAAGATAGGCGGTTGTAACCAGTTGCTCGAAGCAGTTATAATATGATTTCGAGATCAGGCAGTTAGAGATTTGATCTCATCCCAACCGATTCATCGTTAATTGTAGATTACGAAGAGGATGCAGATTGCAATTTGGAAGATACATCACCACATGTTAAATATGGAGAAACGTAATTGTTTTACAGATGAAGATTGTTCAGATCTTGCTACTTTGATTAAGATTGTAGAATATACATTTGTCTATTTATATTGTCAAAGTAATTGAGTCATGTACACCAGCTGAGTCAATTTACTTTATATAGTGAACTTGTTATGTTCACTCTCTTTATCGAGTTGTAAAGCATCCAAGGGGACTTGGGTGTTCCAGTAAGGGGGAACCTCACACATAAGAGGGATCTTGTGTATGTAAGGTCCACAAGAGAGAGTATGAGAGTGTGCTAGGAGGAGCTCAAGTGAGGGAGTCACGTCAAGGAGTCCTATAGTTTGATTCATCATACTAGTGGAGGTTACATCTGGGCGAAGCCCCGCATAAGTAGGTCTTGGATCAAACTGCGATAACACATCTGGTGTCCTAGTTTGATTGTTATTTATTTTTCTGCTTACGTTAAGTTTAAGATATTACTTTATGTTTCCCAGTTACAACTAATCATTGTATTCGGTTGTAACCGCATTCAGTTATTTTTTATTGGTATCAGAAAGGGCACTAAGAAGTCTTATTTTAGAGAGACAAGTAAGGTCCGTACTAACCATAATGTTTTAGGAAACCAATCAGACCAGCCTGAGGGAGTTTCTAACACGAGACCACCACTACTCGCCAATACGAATTATAAGTATTGGAAAGCCTATATGGAGGGGTACATTTTGTCTATCGACGTCAAAGCTTGGAGGGTAATTGAGAAAGGATACGAGCCACCTGAAGTTGATGGAGAACAGAAAAATCAAAGCTCCTATCAGCCAAAGCTAAAGGACTAAATGCGATATTTAGAGCTGTCAACCAGGAGCATCTCAAACTTATCTCCTCATGTAGAGTGGCAAACGAGGCATGTAAGATTCTAGAAAACTTCTTTGAAGGGAATGAAGATGTTCGTGAATCTAAGATTGTGTTGCTGGCATCTCAGTTTGAGACATTGAGAATGGGTGAAAAAGAAACAATTGTTGAATACACTGCCAAGCTCAAGGACATAGCCGACCAGGCACAACAACTAGGCAAGAAATACTCCAACAAAAAGCACTGGTGCAAAAGGCCATCCGAAGTCTCCCTACAAAATACAACGTGAAAGTTGCTGCTATTCAAGAGAATCGAGGTCTTAAGTATCTTAAGTTTGAAGAACTTATGGGGTCCTTAACCACATATGAAATGCATCTTAATCAATAGAAGAAATCAAGAGATCTGGCCTTGAAATTTGCATCACAATACTTCAGCCCAGAAAAGGAAGCAACTCATGAAGATGATGATCTTGCCCTATTAACCAAAATGTATAACAAATTGTTTAAAAAATTTTAGGGTATGAAGGATGGTGGAAAGGGAGATACCTGAAAGAAAGAACTAGAAACCAAGCCAGCGGACAAAAGCAAGCTCACGTGCAGAGAATGCGGAGGACTGGGACACTTCCTAGCTGAATGTCCATCTACAAGAAAGGAGAAATCACTAGCCAGCACCTAGAGCAACTCAGAATCATACAATGAGGGAGAACATGTGAATCAATACATCACACTTACCGCTGTGCAAGCAGTTGCAACCACCATGCTCAAACAGCTGTTGCAACCACTCACAACATCTCTATAAAAGGAAATCAGGAAGTAAATGATTCAGACGATTCTAATTGTGATTTACTTAACTTCTCGACTCATGCAGAAACAAGAGGAAATTATGCTGCAATGATCACAAAATGGGAAGAAGCCGTCTCATGTATTTAAGCACTCGAAAACCTTCTTTAAGAAAAAAAATAAGGAGTTGGTCAAGTGCAAGAATGAACTAGAACATGAAGAGAACACCATCAGCAAGCTAAATAAAGGAAAAACAAGCTGGATGATCTTCTGCAGCTTGGAAAAAGATATGGTGATCATCAAGGTTTAGGGTTTACAAAAGGCTCATCTTTAAAAAATTTCACCACAGAACCTGTGACGTTTGTGAAAGCACAAGGAGGGGCCATTCACCAGCAAAGAAGGATGTTTAAACCTACATGCTACTATTATGGAATTAAGGGACACATTCGTCCTAAATGTTTCAAGATGATCAGAAAACTAGCTCGAAGACAACTCGAGATCACTCAGAAAGCTACTCAAGAACAAGGATCTCATCCATCCAATAATCAGAAATAATGGGTTCTTGAAAAGGAATGTACGCCATGCAGCACATATATTACTAAAGTCCATATCATCTTCTAATTGGTATTTTGATAGTAGTTGTTCAAAGCATATGACAGGTGATAAGAGTCTTCTCATCAACTATCAATCTCATGTTGGAGGATGTGTTACCTTTGGAGATGGAGTGCAAAGTCAAGTGGTTGGAAAAGGAACTCTTGAGGTTCCTGGTCTACTAACACTAGAAGGGGTGCTACATGTGGAAGATCTAAAGGAAAATTTACTTAGTATTGGTCAACTATGTGATCAAAATTCCTATGTAAATTTCACCAAAAACAGATGTAATGTGTGTAATATAGATGGCGAGTGTATCATGATCGAAATAAGGTCATTTAATAATTGCTACCTATTGCAACAGCTAAGCAGAGCTTATTACAACTCTGAAAGACACCATTGAAGTATGACATCAATGGCTGGGACATGTCCATTACAGACACCTGATCGAGCTCTCAAACTTTTAAGCCACGCGATAACTGCCAAAGCTCACTATGTCATCCATCAAGACCTGTAAACCATGTCAACTTGGCAAGCAGAAACGATAGAGCCATAAATTAGTAGACAGATGCAACACTTCAGCCGTACTTGAACTCTTACATATTAATCTGATTGGACCTATTCAGGTATCAAGCTTACCCGGGAAAAGATACATTTTGGTATGTGTTGATGATTTCTCACGGTTTACTTCGGTTCTCTTCTTAAAAGTAAAGTCAGATGCGTTTGAAAGTTTTAGTGAATTGTGTCTAAAGTTGATGAATAAAAAGTCAGCCCCTGGAGAACATATCATCAGAATCAGAAGCGGACATATGAGAGAGTTTGAAAACTCAAAATTCCATGAATTCTGTAGAATCTCAGGAATTCATTAGGAAGTCTAAGCTCCAATTACCCCTCAACA
Organism: Stephania cephalantha; assembly: GCA_039657325.1. Classification (NCBI taxonomy): domain Eukaryota; kingdom Viridiplantae; phylum Streptophyta; class Magnoliopsida; order Ranunculales; family Menispermaceae; genus Stephania; species Stephania cephalantha. Next base: position 19,543,820 of record CM077576.1, read on the forward strand.
AAATGGGGTGGTTGAAACAAAAAATTGACATATTCAAGAAATGTCCAGGGTCATGCTTTCCAAGAATCTTCCTACCTGACTATGGGCAGAAACTGTCAACACTACATGTCACGCATAAAACTCCTTATGAGTTTTAGAAATGTAAGAGCCTAATCTTGCTTATTTTCGTGCCTTTGGAAGCAAGTGTTTTGTTCTGAATGACAGGGAAATTCTAAAAAAATTTGACCTAAGAAGTGATGAAGCTATCTTCCTCGGCTATGCAACTGACAGTAGAGCATATAGAGTTCTAAATCAGTGCTTTAAGAGATTAATGGAATCAATAAATGTAGTCTTTGATGATTCTCCATCAGAATAACAACCAACACAAGCTCCCAACAAAGATGATGATCTACTAGTTGTAACCACTCCCTACATCCCAATTGCAACCGGTATAGAAGCCTCACCAGACTCAGATACAATTGCTCACAAGAATGAGTCAGAACTAACCACTATTGCTAGAGAACCTTCAAGCAAAATTCAGAAAGATCATCCTACAGACAACATAATTGAAGAGAAAGATGAAGGGATAATGACCAAAGACACAACAAGAATTGACTACAGGAGGCTAGCTGGGTATGTTTGTTATGTTTCTAATATTGAGCCTAAAAACATCTCTGATGCATTACAGGATGAGTATTGGACCTTAGCTATGCATGAGGAACTAAATCAATTTAAGAGATTAGACGTTTGGAATCTGGTTCCATGACCCAAGCATGCTAATGTCATTGGCACCAAGTGGATTTTAAAAAACAAATTTGATGCATAAGAAGAAGTAGTCAAAAACAAGGCTCGCCTAGTACCTCAAGGGTACAATCAAGTAGAAGGAATATATTTTGATGAAACTTTTGCACCTATTGCTAGATTAGAATCTATTCATCTACTACTTGCTATTGCATGCTTTCTTAGTTTTAAGCTATATCACATGGATGTGAAGAGTGCATTCTTAAATGGAACGCTAAATGAAGAGGTGTATGTTGCACAACCCAAGGGACTCAATGATCATTCTTTTCCATCACATGTCTATCAGTTAAAGAAAGCTTTCTATGGGTTGAAACAAGCTCCTCATGCCTAGTACGACCGCCTTGCCAAGTTTCTACTCAGAAGTGGGTACATTAATAGAATTATGGACAAAACACTATTTGTTAAACAACAATCATCATATATCCTTATAGCCCAGATATATGTTAATGATATAGTCTTTGGAGCTACTACTATAGGTTTGGTGGAAGAATTTGTCTATAACATGCAAACATAATTTTAAATGAGCATAGTGGGAGAACTCTCTTACTTCCTTGGTCTACAAGTTCATCAGACCAGCAAAGGTACATTTCTATCTCAGCATAAGTACTTATGTTCTCTGGTGAAACGATTTGGGTTAGAACAGGCTAAACACGTGCGTACACCTTTGGGGACAAATGAGAAGCTGACCAAAGATGAGCATGGGAAATCTGTTGATCCATCACTCTACAGAAGCATGATTGGAAGTCTTCTCTATCTCACTGCTAGCAAAACATATATCTTATTTAGTGTGAGTGTATGTGCTCAGTACCAAGCTACACCTATGTAATCTCACTTATCACCAGTCAAGAGAATCATTCGCTATGTAGCGGGAACTTCAAATTTGGGACTATGGTACTTATCTAATTCTAACATTTCTCTTGCTGGTTATAGCGATGCAGACTGGGCAGGTAGTGCTGATGATCGAAAAAGTACTCAAGGGAGTGTTTCTTTACTAGCACTAACATGGTGTCTTGGTTCAGCAAGAAGTAAAACTCAATTTCACTATCTACAGCTACAACATAGTACATTGCAATTGGAAGTTGTTGCACACAGTTGCTCTAGATGAAACAAATGCTATGTGATTATAACGTTCAGTTGCAACCACTGACTGTCTTCTGTGACAACCGCAATGCAATTGACATCTCGAAGAATCCAGTCTAGCATTATAGAACCAAACAAATCGAGTTAATGTATCACTTCATTTATGATTTGGTGGAAAGGAAGGTAATCTCTATTAAATATGTTCACATTGACAAACAATTGGCTGACATTTTTACCAAACCTCTTGATGCTTCTAGGTTTGAGTTTTTGAGAGGGGCTATTAGGTTGTGTCTTAGCCCTATGTAATTGACACTCTGTCTACTCCCTGGTTCTATTTTTTGATTTTGTTGTATAAATATTTAAATAAAGGGGGAATAGCGATTATGGCGATTATGTGTGTGTTGTGTGTGTGTTAACAGTCATATTACAATTTACAAACAATTTAATTATTTAATTTTTTTTGTATTCATCATTAGTCCTATTAATTAGGAGATGTTAAGATGTTAAAGGGTAGATAAGCATCATCCTCTAGCCATTCTTTTTTTTTCTCGTGTGATCATCTACATTGTCTCCTACATCTCTATATCGTCGAACTTCAGCGAGTCTTCTCAGATTTGCTCTACAAAGTTTCGACCTCACCTTCAAGTTGTGCAGTTGTAACAAAGGAAGCAACATGGTTCAAAGTCGAAGCACATCCAAGGAGAGTGCATCTAAGGCACTAGTGTTAGATTATCTTTTCCTAATTAATCTCTATTATATGTGACCCATATTATATTGTTACGTACTCCATGTTTTGGGCCCACAATTTGATGGTAGTTTGGGCATAGATGTTTTGAGTACGGGGGTTTTAATTCCCTCCCCTCTCTCTTCAAAATAAACGGACCCAATAACTGTAAAACAGTTATTGGGATATGATTTGTTTAAAATCGCATTGAGATTTCGCCATTAAAGACGACGGTATTACGGAAGAAGGCAGAGAGGGGAAAAACATTCTTAAACTTATTGGCAATGGAAGGAGGTATGTTTATATTTTATGATTTATGATTGAATTAAAAGTGTTATATAAATCAGAATAGACAACATTGGTATCAGAGCATGGTTAAACACTTTTCATTCAACATAGTGGTTTAAGTCGATGTTTAATTTCCACATTATGGATCAATACTTTGATCGACTTAACTTTGCGTTTTGGGTATATTGCGTTTTTGGGTATATTGTATTTTCCTATTCCGATGCCGATATATTTGGCGTTAAAGAATTTGGATTTATAATAAATTGATATATATGTCGTTGGATAATAAATTCTCGGATGAACTAAAATTTGGGTTTTATTGATATACATGCGTTGTGTACTATTTGTTTGTTTTGGTACAAATTATTTCCTACAAAGTAGGTGCATGGCTTAATCTTTCCTATTTGTTAGTGTTGATTAACGTGGCAGTTTGTTTATTCCTTGGTTAAAGTAATTAGTCACGTTTGAGAATTTAAGTGGCTGATTTTTAGTTGGTCAACGTGAATTAAGTGGCTGATTTTTAGTTGGTCGACGTGAACTGCAAATGGCTAATTTGCCACATTTAATAATACCATGACAATGTACTATATATATGTCTTAATAGTAGCATGTTTAAATATTGTCTTAATAGTTGCATGTTTAAATATTGTCTTAATTAATTACATGCAATATATGAAAATTAAGAATGTTAATTATGTATTAGAATTTAAAATTTTTTTAAATTAGAATTAAAGTATGCTTAATTAAATATTTATTTAATGAAAAGATTGTTAGTCACCAAAGTGGTCTAGCTTGAATAAATGGTAAATATTTAATTAAGACCAATTAATTATAGCGCTAGGAGGTCACCCAAAGGTGGACCATTGCTTATAATTAATGAAACTTAAAGAGATTTATCTTCATACTTAATTAAAAATAGGTATGTTTTATCCAAAGATATCTTACTTATTTACCTAAGTATGATTGATTGTCTATGAAAGTATGCTTATTCAGAATTTAAAATAGCATGAATTATGTATTAAAGTATCACCCAAATGTGAACTTAAATACATAATAAAAGTATTGTATGTCTGAATCTATTAGATTTAACTCAAAGCATTAATGTGAATAATTTTGTTATATTGGAGCGTCCTCTAATATGTTTGCCTTGGGTAATATGATGGTCAAGTTCAATGGGCTTAACTACAATGATTGGTCTGAATAGAGATCCAGGTTCCAAACCGGGTGTAATGGACCTTGACCTGGCAATCATTGTAGACGAAAAGCCTGCGACCATTACTGAGGCCAGCTTCGAAGAGGAAAAGTCTTTATATGAGGCTTGGGAGCGGTCTAATAGGCTAAGTTTGAATTTGATGCGAATGACGATTACATAAAATGTCAAACCATTTATGCCCAAGACAAGCGACGCAAAGGAGTTCATGATCCAACTAAAAGAGTACTCACAATCGTACATTGCTGACAAGTCCATTGTGGGAAGCTTGATGAGTGAGTTGACCACTAAGAAATTTGAGTGGTCACAACCCATCCATGATCATGTGACTAGTATGTCTAACTTGGCATCGAAGCTCAAAGCAATGGGTATGGACGTGAGTGAATCATTTCTGGTTCAGTTCATTATTAATTCCATTCCCCCTGAGTTTGGTCAGTTCCAGGTGAATTACAACACCATAAAAGAAAAATGGAACTTGCAAGAAATCAAGGCCATGCTCGTACAGGAGGAAGGGAGATTAAGGAAATTGAAAGTTCATCTCACTATGTATGATGGAGCTAGCAGCAGCAAAGCAATCCTAGGAAGGAAGGACAGAAAGAAGGACAAAGGCCCAACGAAAGTTCATGAGGGTCGAATCCATAAGGAGCTGAGGTGTCACTTCTATAGGAAGAATGGACACTTCAAGAAAGACTGTCCGAAACGAAAGGCATGGTTTGAGAAGAAATGTATACATTATATTTCTGTATGTTTTGAATCAAACTTAATTGAAGTGCCTAATAATACCTGGTGGCTTGATCTCTGGTGCAACTACTCATGTTTCACATATTATGCAGGGATTCCTTTCAATCCATCCCATAAGCGGAACTGAAAAATTCTTATTTATGGGGAACAAAATGAAGGCACGCATAGAAAGGATCGGGACTTACAAATTAATCCTGGATACTGGATACTTTTCGGATTTAGAAAAGTTTTTTTATGTTCCTGAATGTTCAAGGAACCTTATTTTTGTATCAAGATTGGATTGTGTAGGCTTTAATTTAAAGATTGGAAACAATTGTTTTAGTTTATTTAAACAAAAATACTATTATGGTTATGGTATTTTAATTGACAACTTATATCGTTTCAATCTTGATAGTATGTTTGTTGAATCCTTGTTTAATGTTGAACATGTTATTGGAAATAAACGTAGTGCGCATGATGAGTGCTCTGCTTTTCTTTGGCATCAAAGATTAGGTCACATATCCAAAGAAAGAGTAAAGAGGTTAGTGAAAAGTAATATCTTACCTCAATTGGATTTTGTTGACTGGGATGTATGTGTGGATTGCATTAAGGGAAAGCAAACCAAACATATATCAAAACATCCTGCCACAAGAAGGAGTGAGCCTCTTGAATTGATACACACCGATATTTGTGGTCCTTTTGATGTTCCATCTTGGAGTGGTCAAAAGTATTTTATCACCTTTATTGATGATTACTCACGATATTGTTATCTATACTTGTTGCATGAAAAGTCTTAGTCAGTGGACATTTTAGAATCGTTCATAAATGAGGTAGAAAGGCAACTTGATAGAAATGTAAAAGTGGTAAGATCTGATAGAGGTGGCGAATACTTTAAAAAGTATGATGAAAGTGGACAATGTCCGGGTCCATTTGCAAATTTCCTTAAAAGTCGAGGTATTTGTGCACAATACACAATGTCTGGTACACCTCAACAAAATGGTGTAGCTGAAAGGCGGAACCGTACTCTTATGGATATGGTTAGGAGTATGTTAAGTTGTAATACTATACATTCATCATTGTGGATGTATGCATTAAAACTGTTGCATATCTGCTGAATAGGGTTCCTAGTAAATCAGTTTCTAAGACTCCTTATGAACTTTGAATTTGGTAGGAAACCTAGTTTGAGACATCTTCATGTTTGGGGATGTCAAGCAGAAGTACGGATATATAATCCACATGAAAAGAAACTTGATGCAAGGACTATTAGTGGTTACTTCATTGGTTACCCTGAAAAGTCTAAAGGGTACATATTTTATTGTCCTAACCATAGTACGAGAATAGTTGAGTCTGGTAATGCTCGGTTCATTGAGAATGGCCAAAACAGTGGGAGTGAAGAATCACGAAATGTGGATATTAATGAAATTCAATTGAAAACTCCTACATCTAGCATTTCTCCTCAAATTGTTGTTCCTCTTGTTGTATCACGGTTACGCAATAAATCCGGACAACAAATCATTGTTCCAAATGAGGAAAATGAACTTATTGTTAATGAACCAGCTAATGATGCACAAGTTGTAAATGATCAAGTAGAATTACAAGAAATAGCATTACGAAGGTCTGTAAGGACAAGAAGACCAGCAGTTTCAAATGACTACGTGGTTTATTCACTTGAACATGAATGTGATTTGAGCATTGACAAAGATCCAGTCTCGTTCAAACAAGCCATGAAATGTGATGATTCTGAAAAATGGTTTAATGCCATGACAGAGACGAGTTGAAATTAATGGATGACAACAAAGTCGGGAATTAGTCGAGTTACTGAAGGTGCAAAGCAAGTTGGTTGCAAATGGGTCTTCAAAACAAAACGAGACTCACATGGCAATATTGAAAGACATAAAGCCAGACTTGTCGCCAAAAGTTACAATCAAAAGGATGGCATTGACTATAAAGAGACCTTCTCTCCAGTTTCAAAGAAGGACTCTTTAAGAATTATAATGGCTTTAGTAGCTCATTATAATCTTGAGCTTCACCAAATAGATGTGAAAACCGCCTTTCTGAATGAAGACTTAGAAGAGGAAGTTTACATGGACCAACCCGAAGGTTTCTTGACCATAGGAAAAGAAAACTTGGTGTGTAAATTGAAGAAGTCAATATATGGATTGAAACAAGCTTCCAGACAATGGTATATTAAGTTCAATAATACCATTACGTCATATGGTTTTGTAGAAAACACTGTTGATCGGTGTATATACATGAAGATCAGTGGGAGCAAGTTTATCATATTGGTCCTATATGTTGATGATATTCTTCTTGCTGCGAATGATGTGGCTATGTTACATGATGTAAAAAGATTTCTCTCTATAAACTTTGAAATGAAAGATATGGGTGAGGCATCATATGTGATAGGAATAGAGATATTCCGTGATAGATCGCAATGATTGTTAGGTTTGTCTCAAAAAGGATATATCAATAAAGTATTAGAGAGATTTCAAATGGACAAGTGCTCTGCAGGAATAGTTTCAATTCAGAAAGGGGACAAGTTCAGTTTAATGCAATGTCCTCATAATGATTTGGAACGTCATCAAATGCAATGTATTCCTTATGCGTCATTAGTTGGGAGCTTAATGTATGCCCAGACTTGTACTCGACCAGATATCAGTTTTAATGTTGGAATGTTGGGTCGATATCAAAGTAATCCTGGAATGGATCATTGGAAAGCCGCAAAGAAAGTACTTATGTACTTACAAGGCACCAAAGATTACATGTTGATCTACAAACGGTCGAGTCATCTCGAAGTGATTGGATATTCTGATTCAGACTATGCCGGATGTGTGGACTCGAGGAAATCTACATTCGGTTACTTGTTCCTATTAGGTTTGGAGGAGCGAGTTTCATGGAAGAGTGCGCAGCATTTGTAATTGCTACTTCCACTATGGAGGCTGAATTCGTGGCATGCTTTGAGGCCACTATTCATGCATTATGGTTGCGAGATTTTGTGTCGGGACTTGCTATTATTGATAGTATAGCTAGACCTATAAGACTATATTGTGATAATTCCATGAATGCTTTCTTTTCGAAGAATGACAAGTATTCAAAAGGTGCAAAACACATGGATTTGAAGTACTTGTCATCAAAGAAGAAGTGCAAAAACAAAGAGTGTCAATTGAGCATATTGGTACTGATTTGATGATAGCGGATCCGTTAACTAAAGGATTACCGCCCAAAACGTTTATTGGCCATGTTGAACGTATGGGCATTATAGACAAGTCCTTGTTAACATAATATTGTGGTATGTATACATACATTTATAATTGTATTGCTCATATTATTGTCATGACACTTGTGAATTCAATTAAAGCTTTGTCTTTGCTTATGTAATTGTTACCTTCATTATATTTCAATGAGATAACATTATGGTTAGAGGGTTGAATTATCCTTATTAAAGTTATACTGGTTGAGTTGATTGTGATACATGGAAGGAATCGCGTCGATTAAATGACTTGTGACCGCCATGATCTAATCATTTTAATTCAGTGAAAAAGTGATTTGATAGATTCAATAAAAGTGCGCAATTATATTTTATTTTGAATCATCAAGTCATAACATGGGTCAAGTGGGAGATTGTTAGATTATATTTTCCTAATTAATCTCTATTATATATGACCCATATTATATTGTTACGTACTCCATGTTTTGGGCCCACAACTTGATGATAGTTTGGGCATAAATGTTTTGAGTACGGGGGTTTTAATTCCTTCCTCTTTCTCTTCAAAATAAACGGACCCAATAACTGTTTTACAGTTATTGGGATATGATTTGTTTAAAACCGCATTGAGATCTTGCCATCAAAGACGACGGTATTACAGAAGAAGGCAGAGAGGGGAAAAACATTCTTAAACTTATTGGCAATGAAATGAGGTATGTTTATATTTTATGATTTATGATTGAATTAAAACTGTTATATAGATCAGAATAGACAACTAGTACCACCCAAAGTGAAGAGACCAGCAACAAGAGGGATGAAGATCCAGAATCCAACACCCCTCACTATTGTTCCATCAGCATCTCCAATCCAGGAAAAGTCTCAATCCTCTTCAGAAGGTTTCCACCACTAATAAGGAAGAAATCTATAAGGGTTGTAAACCCTCATGTGTCTTCATCTACCGAGTTTGATCGTCCTGAACTTCAACTATAAAATGAAGATGCGCATGTCACTACCGTGATTAATCATCTTTCAACCGAAGATCAAGTTCGTGAAAAGTCTGATGAAGGGCAAATACAACTACCTATATCATCACCGGTTGCAACTGAACAACCAGTCGAGTCTCATCAAATCAGTGAAGAGGGAGGCAGATCCGAAGCTACTTTGAAAGTATCTACTCGTGAGGAGCCTATCCCTGAAAAGCATATGGAAACCACAGAGCAGGAGGGTCTTAATCAATCCATGGATGCACCAGCCACAACCACATTCATTCATGAAAGTGTGGAGCTATCTCAGACCACGGACAAGGAACATGTGCATAAAGTCTCTACTACTCCAACTCATGAAGAGACCGTTGTCCCAGACAAGGACAGTGATGAAGATGACGAACACATTTTATTGTCCTCCTCGAAGAGGAGATTGAAGAAGAAGGATGCGAGGAAGAAGGCCAAGAAGGCTAGATTATCACCGGTTCCAACCAGTGACTAGAGAGCCTGGTTTCGACCAAGGTAGAACCAGAGGAAGGATTCTTCACTGAATCAGACACAGAAGCACCAACATCAAAAAGCAACAATCCAGACTCTAACGCTGAGGCAGAGCAACCCAGAATAAAGCTAGGTAATCACAGAGGTCTCACTCATCGAATGTTGGAAGAGGAGGCTGAGTTAAGATTTCAAAGCCTCAAAGGCAAGAAGTTCCATGCCGAGACCTACTTCACAAAAGGACTATGAAGCTACAAATTTGGTAACTTTTTTGAAGTCTAGATCTCTGTTTAAGGTCTTTTCTTTTCCAACCAGATCAACATGAGTCTGGTAAATGAATTTTATGCCAATCTCAAGTTGGATGTCTTCGACATTAAATCTCTTCATTACCAAAGGGTGTATGTTAGGGGGAGATTTGTAGAATTCTCACCTAAGACTCTCAATGAATTCTTGGAATGTCCTTTTGACAACAAAGGGCATAGATTTCCTGAATCTTTTAGAAAATCTAACAGCATGTTAACCTTGATCACTACTATCACAAATGGAAAGGTGACTGAGTGATCTCAGCTGCACATGAATAAAGAGACCAATGATCTTTCTACCCTGTATTTCTGTCTCTACAATCACGTTACTAGGAACCTTCTTCCTACTAGACATGGAAATACTTTCGACAGGGAAATGGGAATACTTCTACATTCCATAGGTCAAGGAGCTCCGTGTGAACTTAGGAAGATAATTTCTTGAGCTATTTTGCAGAGAACCAAGCCGGTAATCACCTATGAATATTTGTCTTTTCCCTGTTTACTAACTGAATTTCTCAGTTTTCAAATGGTTCAACATACAACTCAGGATTCGTGGTGTTCTGTCAAAGTGAGAGGGATCTTTAGCAAGATAAAAAAGGAGGGCTCTTCACATTTTAATGATCTACCTGTCTTAACTAAGTTGGCTACCTCACTGCGGTATCAGTTACAATAGCACGGACAGTCTATTACAACTGCTGTACAAGAAGCTGGGCTATCTAGAATTCAGAAGAAGAAGAAAAAGACCAAGTCTGTAGCTACTGGAACCTCTTCCTCTGTACTTGCGACATCCTCACCCTATTCATAGCCTACTTTTGACTTGGGAATTGATGATGATGATTTTCTCGACCCGAGATAAGAACAAGAGAAGGAGCTGATGAAGGCGGAGTTTTTACTTGAATAATATAATTAAGGAAAATAATTACCAAAAAAACATATCTTTTGAAATAATTCCCAATATAACACATTTAGCGCCATGTCGGCGCCATGTGGCGACCAAGGTGTCGAAACAAGTCGTGACCCGGGTCACGATTTCTGACATGAGGAAGTCGTGACCCGGGTCACGACCTCCATACAAATGGAAGTCGTGACCCCGGGTCACGACTTCTATAGAAATGGAAGTCGTGACCCGGGTCACGACTTCCAAGCCACTTTAAACCACCCAAAACCCTCGTCCCTGTTTGCTTTTCTTCCCCATCGCCTCTCGCTCACCGAGATCGCGATCCGACCGTCCCCGCCCGCGTCCACTGCCTCCTTGCCGCGTCCTCCTCCCTGTCGCGTCCCTCGCCAAGGTGCGCCTCCACCGTCCCTCGCGCGGTGTCGTTTCCACTGCTCCACCGTCCCCGCCGGCGTTCTGCCGTTGTCCCCGCGCCGTTGTCCCCGCCCCCCCGCCGCCGTCCTCGCCTCCCCGCCGCCGTCCTCGCTTTCTCCTTCGGCGCCCGCCTCCTGCCGCGCCGTCCTCGCCTCCCTGCCTCCACCGTCCCTACTTCCCTGCTGCCCTCCCACCCGCCGTCCCTGCCTCCCTGCCTCCACTGTCCCTGTCGCCGTCGTTCGTCGCAGAGCCCTCGCAGGTCCCTCGCCGATCACTACTCAATTTCCCGCCGGTATAATTTTTTTTTAGTATCAAATTTTTTTTTATAGTTATTGCTTATGTATGATAGTTGATATTCTGCCCTTTTCATATGATGGCACCCTATCTAGATATGTTTTCACCCTCATTAACTCAATGTACATACCATGACCATAAAATCCATATATGTTTTGTATTTTTTTCCCATGAACTGTACTGTTGCCCTAAATGTTGAGGGTGTTATTGAGGGTTGTTTGCATGTAAATACTTAGAAATTAGGTTACAATTGCACGACAACCAATTCTAATTTAGTCTTGAATTAGTTGAAGTCTAAGTGCATGGATTGAACAATGATAATGTAAATTGAAAGTAAATCGCAATAAATAAAAAAATGTGATGATTTGAAATAAGTTTTGGCGTGACTTTTAGGTATTAAGGATAATTTTAGTTGGAATGCTAGGAATTGCGCAAGACGACATGTATAGCGATTACATTTTTGTTTGTGGCATGTTCCGTGGTATTGATTGATATGGTATGGTTATGTATCTTCACTTATTTTCTTTCCTCATTTCTATGACCTTTCGATCTATTTCCATTAAATTTGTTTATGCACCTTCTTGTCATAATAGCCTATATATTAGCGTATTTATGCCCATGGTACGTTACGTGACTACATGTATGTTCATGCATTCTTTAGTTCATCGTTATGACCATCTAGTTTAGTTTAGAGTCGCCTAAAACCTTGTTGAGTGACTTTGGTTATGGATGAGTTAAAAATATCAACTAATTGTTCCCATTAGTTATGTATTTTTATTTGATGACCTTCCATAATTTTTGTTAAACCTTTCCTACTTATTCATGTTGACTTTACTTTGGTGGATCCTTCTTTAATGTTACTTCATTGATAATGATTTGGTATGAACCACTGGAGCACTTTAAAAATGATTGATATTGTGATTCAAGCTCTCCATATTACCCGATCAGGGACCAGCTTTGTATTCTACATATATAGATATCAATACATATTTTAAATAATGCCTTATGCTTCGTATTTTCATAGGACATGGTATATGGACCATCGATCGGAATTTCATACAACTACACCGCCGGTTGGTCCAACATGAACTTATCGTCGAGCATCTCCACGCTGGGTTTTACGGACGGCGAGAGGTTTTTCATTGATTTTGTCTAATAATTCTTTGTAGATGGAGACAAAACTGAAACGATCCATATTGACTGTTGGCGAGATGACTATTACCCTTCAAGATGTACAAATTATCTTAGGGTTGCCGTCGATGGATTACCCATCACCGGTCGTAGAGCAAGATTACAATGCCTTATGCTTGAAACAAAGGATACCTAATTTACATAGCACAAGTATGGAACTACATAAGATTGACTTGAGAGGGAAAACGGATAAGGATTGGAGTGCGAAACATAGTGCTTATGTTTGCTTGTGGAACGAACGTGCTTCCAACATAGCAACGATGATGAAATATTAGACGAGCCTTTGGACTTTTACGACCGTATATGCAATGGTATCGTCGCATTACACGTCGATTCATGTCTCGTCGTGGAGCTATTCTTGAGGCATTGGTAAGTGCAATTTCATTTTTTCCATTCATGAAGTTTCATATAGTTGTTTTCATTTTACTTTCACATACAAGTTCTTATATAGTTTATATGTAGGCACATGGAATGACATCGATCCATCGATTGACATTGGGTGATGACGTGCGATTGCACGCATTAGAGATGTAGTCGCATCGACTTTGATCAAGATTTGATGCGAGCGATTATCGCATGCATAATGTGCCCACTTCATTTGAAGCCTCTCATCATACTTCTCACGATGATACGCGTTCGAGGCATGGCACTCCAGGTGTATACGTCATCGGTACCTCTCAATGAGCGTGACACTCCACATACTCCATCCGTTCCTCCCTACATGGCATTCGAGCCTACGGAAGTCGTTCCATCTTCACGCCATTTCAATACCACTCCAATAATGATGAATTTCTCTGAGAGTACAAGTACGCATGAAGGTGGAATGCGTGATACCGATGATATTCGAGAGAGAAGATGCTCAAAATCCTAGTGATATGGGCCAGTCGAATGTCCCATTAGCGTTAAATCGTAATGTTCGAGTTGTAAAGAGAACACGTTGTGGGACTGGAAGTCATTATTTGGGGTCGGAGTAGGACTTGTGTGTAACAATAACAAGACTTCTTTTATTATTGCTTTGTACTCAATCACTTTGCAATTTTATGTATGGATGTTATGTTTGGATGTATGTATGTATGTACTCATGCTTACAAACGTCATTTACAATTAGCAGTCAAACATGACACTTGAACAAAATAAAGGCATTTTGCCTATGCCAAAACTAAGGCATTTTGCCTATGCCAAAACAAGTACTCATGCTTATAAATTCTTGAAATTATTATGGTAATAATATTCTTTGTTGAGGTTATGTGTATCCTCTATGGTTTAGTGTAGTTTGTACTTCTATTTATATTTTTTCATGTTTTTTTACATAACATGCAATGCTTGTTTTAGTACTTCTATTTTGATGAATGGTTTTTTTTCCTTTGTTGCATTGTTTGAAAGAAATTTTTTTTTCTTTCGGTTTAAACACTCCAAACTGATTTTTCCAATTAACATTTCATAAATTGTTTAGTTATTAACTTGGCCTTTGCTTTTTATGATGTTAAGTCATTTTAAATAGCCATTATCATTCTTTGATTAGATTATGTCCAACTCTTTTCGGGTTTTCTGGTGTATAGAGGAGGCCACTGTTTTTTTTTTTGAATCGGTGGAAGTCGTGACGCAAGTCACGACTTCCACTTCAGGAAATCGTGAGTGGAAATCACGACATGCACAAAACGTGATTTCCACTCACGTTTTCCACCCTCCCAGTCACTCACTCACGTCCCATGTGGCACCCTACGTGGCACTAAGTGTGTTATATTGGGAATTATTTCATCAGATGTGTTTTTTTTTGAATTTTTTCTCTAAATTCTATTAATCAAGCAAAAAGTCTGATGAAGGCCATTCAAGCTTTACTTGACCCCCTGTTTCAGAAGTTGTTTGAATTCCTAAAGCTCATAGCACCTAGTTCTACTTGAAGTAAAACTGATGGTACTTTTCTCCTTAGCTTATTTGTCGTCATGTTATCACAAAGGGGGAGATGTTAAAAGGGTGTTATTGGGAGTTTCTTTCTGTTATGTTGATCGGGTTATGTTTATTTGGTCCTTTTGGCTTCGTGAAGATACTTTTTTTTGAGACTACTGTTTGTGATACAACCTAATGTTTGATGCGGTTGTAACCACAATGGTAATGGAAGCTGTTGTTATGTGTAAGTAACAACAATATCTTATTATTTGTCATATTTTGAAGACTATATGGAGCAGTATGTTTGATTAATTTCTGATGTTCACTTAAGCTCCTAACTCATTTTATTGATTGTGACAATATAATGACAAAGGGGGAGATTATTAGTGTCGATGTCCTAAAGATTTTTCATAATAGTTGTTACATTATATGAGTAATCCAAATCCAACATATTGAAAATGTGCTTAAAATTAGATTAGCAACAATTGGCGATTTGGATAAAGATAGGCGGTTGTAATCGGTTGCTTCAAGCGGTTATAATAGGATTTCTGGATTAGGCAGTTAGAGATTTGATCTTATCCCAACCGATTGATTGTTAATTGAAGATTATGAAAATGATGAGGATTGCGATTCAGAAGACACATTACCATGTGTTAAATATGGAGAAACGTGGTTGTTCTACAGATGAAGTTTGTTCAGATCTTGCTACTTCGGTTAAGATTGTAGAATCTACATTTGTCTATTTATATTGTCAAAGTAATTGAGTCATGTACACCAGACGAGTTAATTTACTTTGTATAGTGAACCTGTTCTGTTCACTCTCTTTATCGAGTTGTAAAGCATCAAAGGGGACTTGAGTGTTCCAGTGAGGGGGAGCCTCACTGACAAGAGAGATCTTATGTATGTAAGGTCCACAAGAGAGAGTATAAAAGTATGCTAGGAGGAGCTCAAGTGAGGGAGCCACGTCAAGGAGTCATGTAGTTCGATTCATCATACTAGTTGAGGTTACATTTGGGCGAGGCCCCGCAGACGTAGGACTTGGATCGAACTGCGATAACACATCTGGTGTCCTGGATTGATTGTTATTTTTTATTGCTCAAGTTAAGTTTAAGATATTACTTTATGTTTCTCTGTTACAACCAATCATTGTATTCGGTTGTAACCGCATTCGGTTATTTTCACTATGGAATCATATGACTCCAAATATTCTCGTGTAAAATTTAGCGAAACCTCGATTACTCGCCCTGAGTTGCCATCGCATTTGATCTTCTCCCATGCACCATAATCACTGTTCATGGTATTCCATGAAGGCAAAGAAGAGTAACTTGGATGGTTAAATTATGCTTTGATAAGAAGTAGAGCATTTCTCTCTTTTTTCAAGCACCCAAAAGCTTGATGAGACCCAATTATTAATACAAAAAATACCCAAAAATAAAGCATTGCACAATTACAAGATCTATCCATGACTAATTTGAGACTCCTGATCAGTTTCCCTTTTGTAGTTCTTTTTAGTTGCTTTAGCTTGCAAAACTAAACCTGTTTTGATGAACTACCGAGTCCATGATTGACCTCTGAAAAAAATCCATGCCTGGCTTTATGGAGGGCACACTTCATTAATATGATTTTTGAGAAGGAACAATTAATTCAAAGTTCAATGAATCCAAGTGGAGCACGTGGTGTGCTAGACAAGTTGAGTATTACTCCTTCTATTTCATATTATTTGTCACATTTCGGGTATTTTCTTTTGTTCTACAATAAGTGTCCATTATGAAATTAAGAAAGCATTTAATGGCTTATTTCCAATTCTATTTAATTAGTGACACCATCAATCACTTTTTTTATACAATACATACAATAAATGAAGTCATTTATGGGAGGATAATTTAGTCTTGTTATAAAATTTTAGTAGTAATTAATCATCACCTTAATTCTTGTGCACCACTCAAAATGTGACATATAATATGGAACAGAGGGAGTATATAGTAGTAAGCCTTGCTCTAGGAAAATGCTATGAGATAGTACATATTTTTGTTGCAACTTTAGGGTAAAAACATTGATGGATTTATTGAATCATGCATCTAAATATGTGCGAGAACATGTATTTCAATGTGTATTCAATATTGGACCTCATCAATGTTGTATTCAAAAGTTATAACAAAAGTATGCGAACTTAACATTTCTCAAAGATTAATTTTTAGGACTAGACTTACTTTTGATACAAATATCTGCTACACATTCAATTGCTTGCTGTTGTCCTTGGAGTTGTGCATCGAGATACTTACACATTTCGGAGTATGCATGTTCAAGAATTCAAAGAATCCTAAGTAGGCATCCGAGCCGTATGTTGTAGTAGTAGCAACTCAAGCTTAAGGCATTGACTGAGACAACAGTCTCAAGTTCAAGTCGCAACAACTACATGTATTTATTATGTCCTTCAACTACTTAGGGGTGTTAGGGAAGGTGACCTGATCATTCCTTGTGGGACTACTCAGACTTTAATCAGAAAGAGGCTAAAGCGACCCACAAAAAAAATATAAAAACTCCTAATTAAGTATGCTATTCATATCACATTGTTTAGATTTTATATAGAAGTTGTAAGTTCGGTGGGAATTTTTTACAAAAATACTAATGTTTTTAGATTAAATCCGAAAAATAGGGTGGTGTACTTTTTTTTTCTCCAGAGTAGGCAATAGCGCCTTTTCAAAAGGCGCAAAAGGCGCTATCAAAGCCACGTAGACTTTTTGCTGACGTGGACCGCCCACGTCAGCAAAAAATCCACGTGGACGAATAGCGCCTTTTGAAAAGGCGCTATCCGTGTAACCCGGTCCACGTGGACATCCTACGTGGACATCGACCGACCGAATAGCGCCTATGGGTTGTACGGGTTGTCCGCCTCGCAATACGCGCTATCCGTGTAACCCGGTCCACGTGGACATTCTACGTGGACATCGGCCGACCGAATAGCGCCTATGGGTTGTACGGGTTGTCCGCCTCGCAATACGCGCTATCCGTGTAACCCGGTCCGCCTATGGGTTGTACGGGTTGTCCGCCTCGCAATACGCGCTATCCGTGTAACCCGGTCCACGTGGTCATCCTATGTGGACATCGGCCGACCGAATAGCGCCTATGGGTTGTACGGGTTGTCCGCCTCGCAATACGCACTATCCGTGTAACCCGGTCCACGTGGTCATCCTACGTGGACATCGGCCGACCGAATAGCGCCTATGGGTTGTACGGGTTGTCCGCCTCGCAATACGCGCTATCCATGTAACCCGGTCCGCCTATGGGTTGTACGGGTTGTCTGCCTCGCAATACGCGCTATCCGTGTAACCCGGTCCACGTGGTCATCCTACGTGGACATCGGCCGACCGAATAGCGCCTATGGGTTGTACCGGTTGTCCGCCTCGCAATACGCGCTATCCGTGTAACCCGAGGTGGCAACTCATACCGGGTTACACGGATAGCGCGTATTGCGAGGCGGACAACCCGTACAACCCATAGGCGCTATTCGGTCGGCCGATGTCCACGTAGGATGACCACGTGGACCGAGTTACACGGATAGCGCGTATTGCGAGGCGACAAACCCGTATTTGCGCTATTCGGTCGGCCGATGTCCACGTAGGATGACCACGTGGACCGGTTACACGAATAGCGCGTATTGCGAGGCACGTGGACAACCCGTACAACCCATAGCGCTATTCGGTCGGCCGATGTCCACGTAGGATGACCACGTAGGATGACCACGTGGACCGGGTTACGGATAGCGCATTTTCAAAAGGCGCTATCCGTCCACGTGGACTTTGATAGCGCCTTTTGAAAAGGCGCTATTGCCTACTCTGGAGAAAAAAAAAGTACACCACCCTATTTTGTGAAATAAAATGTAAATGTGCCCTATTTTTTGAAAAACCCCGTTGGGTGGCCTTGGTTACAATTGGAAGGAAAGACAACTGACTTCTAGTTAGTCACATTTAATTGAAAATTATTGAAAATTAAAAATTAGTGAAAATTTCTGAAATTATGCCAAAGCATCACTAGTTAGGTTGACGACAAGGCACGGATTGCCAAGGGCAAGGTTGTAGTACAACTCTTTTTTTTATAAATGGTTCAACTCATATTTGAGTCAAAGGTGTTGAAATTAATTTAATTTTTCGTTAACCGAGATTAATTTAGGTTTTTTCCTTTTTTTTTATATCACTAATTTATAACTTCCAATCATATATATTCGATTGAAAGGGCTCAATCATATATATTATTGTCATATTTAACTAGCGTTGACGTTGACCTCAAAGCTAAGAGAAATGAATTCATTGCATAGAAACTTCAAAAATGATGGAGCCGGACAAAAGAAGGCCTACTGGAATTTGCAAAGTTGACGAAAGGCTTGCCTGCGATGGTCAAGGGATCCTTTCCTATTTCTCACTTGTTTGGTTGATATTGCCCAACTTTTTTTGGAAGTTGATTTTTTTTTTTTTTTTTTTGGTTCAACTTCAAGCTTCATTAGAAAGTTGTATACTTCAAAAATAATAAAATGTGCAATTGACACAGATGCCCATTAAAAAATAGGAAGGCCGCTATGTGCACCCCACCAATTTACAAAGGTACCCATTTTTGTGTATTCTCTCCTCTAAATTTGACTTTGATGTAAAAGATAATATTGCCACTTCATATAAACCATCAACAATCCCACAACACACTTTTGTGTTGTAAATTGAGTTGGAACTTGCTATGAACTAGAGAAGGAAATAGAGAGTTTTTTCCTTGATTAGTACGATTGGGTGTAAAAATTATCAACCCAACACACCCACCAAACTATTTCCCCATCTAACACACCTGTTGCCACGTAAGCGCCACGTAGCATTTTATTTTTTTTTTCCCGTTAAAGTGAAGTCGTGAACTCGGGTCACGATTTCACTTTTATGGAAATCGTGACCCGAGATCACGATTTCCTCACTATGGGAAAGTAAGGAAATCGTGATCTCGGTCACGATTTCTTTAAAGTGAAATCGTGACCCGAGGTCACGATTTCACTGAACTCCGAGAGACAAACCGGATCTTATTTCTCATGTCTCTCATTTTCCTTCATTCTTCTCACCGCCTTCTTCCTTCTTCTTTCTTTTTCTCCCACCGATCCCTTCCTTCAACTCCCACCGATCCCTTCCTTGAGCTCCACTAGATTGGCTCCATAGGTGCATATCTTATCTCCATCTCCATCGTCAACTTCGAGATCCGAACCGCAACCCACCCGAACTCAACAACTTTGTAAGATCTATTTCTTTGGAGATTTTGTGTGTTTATGCTTAATGTGGTTCATGTTATGTTGAATGTTAAATTTTTTGTTATTTTTTTCTCACATTCTACTGTTTTTTTTTTTTTTTTTTTTTTTTTTTATTTAAATCGCGGGGCTGTTTTTTGGAGATTTTGTATGTTAATGCTTCATGTGGTTCATGTCATGTTGTATGTTAAATTTTTTGTTATTTTTTTGTCTCACATTCTACTGTTTTTTTTTTTTTTTTTTTCTTAAGGCTGATTTTTTTTATCCGATTTATATTATTATTTTTGCCAATTAGTTGATGTGGTATTAATCAAGCAAAAAATCTCAAAGCAAGGACAATACTTTAGTAGAAAAATTTAGAAGAACATTAGGCGTGCGCTTAAGAGATGAGACATTGGTGGTGGTAACTTTGTAAGGTTGCTTTAGGGGTTTTTATATTCTAAGCTAGCTAGGGTAGTTGTTTATAATATATAATAGTTATTTGCATATAATATTTTCTTTGTTGCGAGAATAAGGTACTTAATTTGATCACTAGGCTATTTAGTTACATATATATATTAATAAATTTACCACTACACCAATTCTATTAGGGTCCATAAGCAATTTTATGAAGGTCATATTTATTTGAATTACATATCGCATAGTACGCAATGATTCATTATATTCTACATATATAGATTGAAGAATGGTTGATCAAAGAGTATCGTTGTTGTGTTATATGAATGGAGATATGGTAGAAGGAGCATCGGAATTTCGTACACGAAACCGCCCATTCGACATCTCGGATCGAAGATCGGTTTAGGGTACGATGAACTTGTGCGTTATATATGTAATTCATTGCGAGATAGACAATGACTTACGAGAGATTAAACATGACATATCGATATCCAACGTACATTGGAAGTGGATCGGCCAACTACGTCCCGTTGCCAATAGATGATGAGTCGAGTCTCAAAGATGTTTGAGACTTTTTGCACAATTACCACCACCACATTGCATGGAGATTTATATCGCTTTAGTTCCGAGGCAACAATACAATAGTTCCAATTGCAATGTAGTGTTACATTCTGGAGGCTGGACCTAGCACTCAACCAATTTATAAGCATAGCCATTGTGCATCGCCTTTGACGACCGCAAATCCCGAAATGGACAAGGATCCTCGTTCTGTGATGATATGAATACTAGCGAAGATGATGACTATTGCGGCGTGTGGGGATACTAGTGAAGATAGTAGCGAAGATGATACGAGACGATGAAGGGGATGATGGTCATCATGTTGATGATGGCATGATTCGATACGCGTTAAATCGAGTCATAGCGAGATGATGGCTCATTATCTTGTCCTCCAATTTCGAACGAAATTGGG